>OX463858.1:22262395-23677012 GCA_949825065.1 Odontocerum albicorne
TAATGATACACATTTTTTAAATTCTCTCTCAAATGTGAATTAAGATAATCCAAACCTGATAACTCTGGAAGTTTATTCCACAGCCGCGCCGCGTAAACTGTTCATGCGTATTTAATTGTGAAATTACAGGAGCCAACCGCAAAGCTCCTGGGGTTCTCTCTTCCAAGAAATACTTGATGCAGTTAGAATGCACAGTATATAAGTAGAATCATCCCTCCTTCTTCACGTCGTACTTAATTTTTCATACCACGAAATACTGGAATTAGTTACCAGCTGCCGTAAGACTCTCACCCTCGTTTGCTTGCATCAAACGAAGACTTGCTCGTATAATACGTTGCTCAATTTATTCATCCATTGCTCACATTTCATTGTTGTTATCCAATCTTCCTGCTCTTTTCCTATATTTATAATTAAGTTATCTCATCTCACCATAATCACCTTTATTAAGAAAATATTTATTACTTGAACAGATTTTTGTTTTTCCTTTGTCAGAAATATCACACGAAAGATGCAAATAAAGAATATGTTTTGCCAAAACAAACTGTCCTTCTGGCAACACGAAGGTAGGGTTGTGTGGTGTGGTGACCCTGGCTGGCGACATTTTATGTAATAATATGCAACTCCGTATTACTCAGGCTGAAATAAAATATAACCAACTGAAATATTCGGATATTTTTTATAAAAAAATTCCACCTGGAATTTCAAACCTTTATTAACACGTGGAAGGTGAATTTATATTAAATAGTTTAATTGGTGCTGAGTATGTTAATGAAAAAGGAAAATAAGAGAAAAACTTGTTTTTGTGCAAAGAAAATATATTTTTTCTGTAATCTTGTTAAAAAGAAGTACCAGACAGTATGATGCTTTGTCATTAGCTTTAATAGTCTTAGTCAGAGGTTTTCAAAGTGTGTGTCTCGGTACCTTGAGGCGAAGCGATTAGTTCCCAGAGACGACGTGTGTAATTGAAAATTTTAATTCCAGGCAATCTTAATTCAATGCGTTCCCGAACGGTCACAATGATATCTGACGTTATTTGTGTCTGGTTTCATTACATGATCTGATAAATCGTGTGGTACACAAAATCTTCGGAATATTTTTGCAAGATAAAAGATCCAAGATCTACATCAAGAAAAATATTTATATCTACAGCTGCACTTGAAATAAATAAAAGAACAATTTTCTCAGATTGACACCCGAACAGCAAGTTAGCAAAGTTTGATTTGATTGTACTCTTTTTGAAAATATACGTATTGAAGACAGTTTTTGAAATATACATTTTTTTAATAACTTTGTAAAAAATATCTTTTAGATAGCTATAGTTATAGATTTGTGAAAATCTCAAAAAAATACCTTTGAAGGAAAAAGTTCTATAATTCAATGTGTAACTTTATAGTGTATTATTTCCCCTTATTATCATACAATGATCCATTTATTTGACTCCCTTCTGAGTTTCACTAGATTCTACACTTTGACAATACAGTTTTGCATATGTTACATTAAAAAGAAAACAATTAAAGCCGCAAATCCAAGACTAATTTCACCTTGTATATATATCATATAAAAAGTTCTTATATATTTCTTAAAGGCATTCATGTACCTCACATCTATAATAAAATACTCATTTTTTTGTTTGCGTAAACAAAGCAATACAAGAAAAAAATCATTTATTTATACAAGACATCATTTAATTAAATGTAATCAAAAGGTCTGGACTCATACCCCACCTCGATCAGGCATCAACCCCAGAGCAAAGAGAAAAAATCTACTAGGGTATGACAAATGTTTTTCAGCCCACACCTTCACATTTTACAAAAAAGAAACAGAGAAAAACATGTAAATTAATGAAAAAAAAAAACACATTTTATTGATTTAGATAAACTTGTTGATTAATTTGGCAAAAGCATTCAAGTTAAAATGGAAAGAAGTAGTAACTGCTATAATGAATATTGTTTATGAATTGGTATTATGTTTTATAATGGTATTTTTTAATAAATGGTTTTCAACTAAATTGTAAAAGAAAACTTAAATAAGGGACAGACCTTCTCGTATTTCACTATATTCACACACTTGAGAACTGTAGCTTAAAAGTTCTAAAATGTTTTCAAGTGTTATATTAATAATATTACATTTAAAAAAAAAATTGTCACGGCATATATCAAGAGATAATAAAAGTGCATTTGGTACTATTTTATCACACACTGCTGTGTGTAATAACTGTATTGATACAGGTGGCATTTCAGATGATTAAAAATAATTATGCAGATAATTTTTGCGCATGGATTCGTCTCCAAATATTTGCACACTCCTCTGTTCATTTTAAAAACAAACGGGACTGGAGCCTTCGTGATGACATTGATTATCGGAAGACGTATTACGAAATTTTATTTTGTAATAAATATTTCGCGTAATACTTTTTATTACAGTATGTGTTAATTAGTATATTTCATTGTTTATTGGCAAAACTGACAAATTTTTGTCAGTGATTATTTTGTTCTCCAATTGACATGGTCATGTCAAAAATTACTTTTGACGTCAAAAATGTAATTTTTTTCAAAGAGGGAAAAATTTTGTAAATTTTTTGTCAAATTGTATACATATTTGTCAAGAACGACTACTATACGCTAAAAATGACGCTGTTCGTTAATTGTTATGATTTAATTGGTCAAAATAGCATTTTCTGTCAAATTGGCATTCTTTTGTCAATGCTTTCTAGACCAGTATATCAATACTGGGTACCATGATATCAATAATCACTAGCCCTCCCTCACTAGGAAAAACTATCTCTTCTCTGTCTTTTGCCGCTCTTTCTGAAATGAAAACTTCTGCCTTCTTCTCCAGTTCACTCAATCGGATGAATGCCCGGCCTCATCTTCTTTTGCCAGTATCCCATCTCCCACGCAAAGATGTCGCTTTCCCTCGATAATATGTGTCCTAAGTCTCAACTCAAAGTACTTCAATAATCAATCCATTGGTTCTTCCACGGAATGCACACTTTCAACACCACATCACAAACACATCAATCTGTCTATCGCACACTTGGAGTGTCGACACCGAAAATAAAACAGAGTAAATATGGATTTAAATCAGCCAAGTTTTGTCCTTTCTTTGGATTTCTGGATCCCTGAAAATCTTTCAATGTGTAAACAAACTAATGTTTCATTTTGCGATTTGCTACGAATATAGAAAAAAACGTTTTGTATGGGCATTCGTGCAGTGATCATTATAAGATAACATTGTATCATATCTAGTAACGTTTCTAGTATAATGTAGTTTTTAAAATATTTTTGTATAAAAAAAAGTAGCAAGTGCTTCATTAACGTTTCCAAAATAATCTCAAGTTTCAAAAATCATTTATAACAATTCAACAACACCGAGTAATAAGACACATCAACACATTAAAATAATACATAAGTAAGCAAGTACACAAGTCAAAATGATTTAAAAAATTTAACAATATATGCGATACGGAACCGTCTCGAGTCAGCTGCCCACACCTCGCCACACCGTGTGTCACTCTTGATATTCACGCGGAAATAATATTACAGAATGAATTCAACACTTTATACATTCTGATCATATCTGAGCGCCTTTAATATGATAAAGACATTTTTCAAATATATTCTAACGAAATAAAGACCGTGATTTTTAACAAAAAAAAACTCTTATGATTACGTTTTTTCTGGACTCATTTCCGCGTGTGAAAGTGCTGATTTTTTATTTTTATATAATCAAATAATACAATGAATTCATCACTTTCGTTACAGTTTTCCCACATTTACTAACTTAAATTTTTTTAGAAAAATAAGTTCTGAGCTGATACTTCTAACTTGAATATTAAATCATACTCGACAAAAAAAGTTTGACAAAAAAGAAATAATACTTGATTGAAAAACCCTCGTCATATCTGACTCATCTATTATTCCTGATGTGATATTTTTTATTCAAACGTTCATCAACCTATACATGTGTGTACGATTCAATGTACTTAAATTACGTTGATTTGGTTGATTAAAAGAAACTAATTAAATGATATCAATCGAATTAATTATATTCATTTTTGAGACGAAAAAACATGTTTGAAGAAACAAGGGTTGAACTCAAGAGTATCAGTATTAAAAAATTAAATCGTTTAATCTGTTCACCGCGTTAAAAATCAAATTCCACGAATCCTGTGCGCGGCACAATTTCGACGTTTTTTTAATTTCTAAGTTTAAACGCGTATTTCGTTTAGAACCACTGATATTTGATTACAACCCCAAGTAAACATGACACATAAGTAATTTTCTGATAGTAAATAATAGTCTCATTAAATAAACTAAACATTACGTAAAATAAACAAAGGAATGATACGATCAAAGCAATGATTCATTACACTCACCCAATCAAATGCATATAGCACTAGTAATGTTTATTTACGTAAGAGAGACTCATCGCAGGACTCGATCCGCACGACAGGTCGTTACATGTGACGCAATAGCTGGAAATATTGAGAAACCAAAAAAAATCGGCGCTCTGTTTATTCAACAATATCTCATAAACTAATATATTATTTGACAAGGTTTTCAGAGATGTCGCTAGAATAAAGATTATTTTAAATTTTAGTTCCATTTTCATTCCGGTTTTGTGTCATTCTTTTTAAGTATTTGTGATTTAAAACTTGGATTGTCGTCAGATCACAGGCGTTTGTGCTTCCCGCGAGGAACACGTTAAGGGTGGGTATAAAATATTTAAATAGAACATTAATTAAAATAAATTTTAAAATATCTAATTATCACAATTTGTCAAGTCAAATATTGTTTATTCCACTTTATACAACGGTTTATCCCTACGGAATTCAAGATTTTCACCTAATCAAGTCAGTGCAAATACATATATTGCCAAGATCTTACCGCTGCTTGCTGAAGTTGTCTCTTGCCTCCCTCCATCCACAATCTTCAACCCGATTTTTTACCATTAGAAGCGTGTACCGGTACCAGTTCGAAGATAATTCAGTCTAGTTTGTGCTCCCTTGATGATGAGGTGAAAACCTTGAAATGAGTAGGGTTATACTACTCATATAAAACATAAAGTGGAATAAACAGTGTTTGACTTAACAAATTACAATGTCTTAAAACGTCGATAGTGTTTATTAAAAATGATCTGAAACTTGAATTTTACAATAAATAACTGAACCAACTTCCCCCAGTAATGCACATTATATTGACAATCTCGGAAGTAGTATTGTATAACACTTTCGTTGTGTACAACACATTTGACGAGTTTATTGGCATGTGACAATATTTTCCAACCAACCGATACGATAAGCTATCACTCGTGATTAAGTATGATTGTCAGCCTTCCTTGGGATAGAAGACGCCTTTACATATGTTGGTTTATTAAGCACAAGATATTTCACTTTCAACAAACACACAGTCTGAACTTAAACTCTTCCATTATTCCCTCGGCCTACCTCTTCTTCGCAAGCCTTCATTCCAAACATAAAGAATATATTTGTTTATTAAATTTGTCTGAACTAATTTTCTGAATAATTAATTCGAAGAACAATTTTATGTAGCGCCGTTTAGAAAGCGAACTCCTCTCAAGGGTGCTCTAACTCGGGACTCGAACCCATTAATACTAAACAAATCACGTCTGGCAACTATGGCAGCACCCGAGCGAATCATGTATAACACTTTCTTTATATCTCTATACAGTACAGCCTTGTGGAAATATTGCTATATAACATATTTCAATCAACCAGAGAGATGTTTATAAGACCTGAAAACGAGACTAAATACTATTTTTTAATTTTTAAACTGTGTTTCAGTAGAAATCGAACCCGCAACCTTCGGATCGAAAGATAGACGTCTTACTCACTAGGGCACGGAGGTCGTCAAAACGGAAGTGAAGGTGTATAGCGCGGTACACGGTGGATCTGAACCATGGACGTGGATGGCCACATCGAGACAAACCATCTCAAGATTCCTCTCTTAATTCTGCTTTTAATTTCTAAATAATCAACAGTTATGCCCCAACCAAGTCACTGCTTATTCTCACATTTCTTATATAATTTGAGAATATTTCCTAAAAATGAATGCAGAATACATAATGTTCTTACAGCTAGTAATGCCATTATTAAGTTAATCTAGGTCGTAAGGAAGTCGCTACTTCTCGGTAGGATGTCGACGAATGTAATTGAGAACAATACCGGAACATTCGGTCACGATTACATAAAAATAAATTGTAAAAATATTATTCATAAGGCTGTCCTGGGAGGCGCCATCTTGCAAGATCTCCCACCAAGCGGTATGACATAACAGCATTTTTCTCTCTCACTAAACATGAATATTAATTATAACAAGTACATTATTTTTAAGGCTGTATGCACAATCATTTTTAAAAGTTGACATATTGCAATGGAAGGTAAAAGATGACTTATAAACAAGTACATCGATACATGATAGCCTCCATAGCCCAGTTGGTAAGACGCCTATCTTCCATCTCGAGAATTACGGATTCGACGAAACCCTAATTTTTTAAATGGTTCCAGTCTGCTTTTCAATTAAATATATTTTTGATTGGTTAGAAAAGATGACAATAAATTCGCTAAGTTGTAGCGTAAATATTGAAAGTGTAATGCAACATTGACTTATTTTTTTATTCTTTGTCGTTCCTTCAATGACTGGAATCGTGATCACCATTGACCATGTCTTTTTTTTATTTGGAAGAATAGATATGATCGAAGTCATAGGTGTCCTTATACCCTCAAATACTAGGTGGAAAAAATATCTGTATCATTCGAGAAGAGTAGCGTAGCGCGGGATTCGGACCGAGGATCTTCCGCACGGAAGTTCAGTGCGTTACCTCGCGACCAAGCACCACACAATCTTTTAAAATTTGTTCTGGTCTGGTCATTCTATACATTTTCAATTAGCCACTGTATATATGTACCGATAGATCGACCTACAATTATTAATGTTTATGCAGCTAAAAACTACAGTCTGTGTATTTTTTTGCGCTTAGTGCACCTTTGATATTTCCAATATTCAAAATGAGGCAATGATACAATATAACCGCGTAGTACGGGCGTTCGAAGTGCACACACCAAAACAGTTTACGCAACTATTAAACCAATGAACGCCGGGGAATTAATAAATAATAATTTAAACCAACAAATTATTAATCGCCCGTCAGAACGCGCCTTGAGAAATGCACACCGTAGCGCGTCGGCATCTATGTTACCTGCTTCAACTCGAGTCGAGTACCTAACATACGAGTACCTACCCACACCCACATGCAATCGTTTTACTCGGAAATAATTCACAATCAGCTGATATCCTATTGGGATATACTCGTACCTACCTACCATATACTAGGGAACATGCTGGCTCATTTTTACAACATTACTTCACATTCTAAGTAACAGTTTTATTAGCTAAATGGATTTTTCAAAGCTGAATTGCGTGGGAAATCATTTCAATACAATCTTATTTAAATAGTATGAAAGTGGAATGTAAGACATTGGATCGTTTTCATGGTTTTTGTTCACATTCTAATAAAGCCTGCAAGACATGATGTTTATTCCATTCCATTTTCAATTTTGACAGCTTAAATTTCACTAGCTAATTTAGTACAATGTTGTTGGATATCAATCGTAATTTGAGGAGGGTATCGACAGTGTATGAATGAATTAATAAATATTAAAACGCTTGCTACAAAATGCGTATATTTATTATTTTGGAAAATTGTTGACAACATTTGAATATTTTCTAGCAACCGTAAATATTTCAGTGTCTGGATTATTGTTCCTAAGAGACGCATAAAAAATATAGAAAGAAAAAGAAAAATTATTTTGTTATCCTTTTGAGATGTTATATCTATTGTATTGTATTATTATATTACACTTTCGTTATATACAGTAAAACCTGACTGGTTTGCTGCAATGTGGCAATCTCTTCCAACGAACCATAAGATGTTCAAGGGGCCTTAAGTGAAAACCTGTCTGGAATCCTTTTAAAAAATCTGGGTAACAACACGACTCGAACCCGCAACCTCAGGATAGAGAGACATGTGTCTTACCAACTAGGCCACGAAAGTCGTCTATATTAATTTCAAAAGTATTTCTTGATATTTCAACTTATTATATTAAAATATTTAAAATATACTTTTTTAGGGAAAGCACACTGATTGGATCTGAAATATCGTTCTAAAGTCGAGTCGAGTGAACAGTAAAAGATGATTGCGTAGAACGACGTATGATATATAGTAAGTATCAAAGGATTTTGATGTCACAGAGGGACAGTCCATGCTCAAAAAGAAAGAAAAAAAATTGTCACAGATAATGAGGACAGTTTGGATTATTCAAGACTCAAAAGAGGGTTGACAGAATATGGAGGAAGGACTCTTCTCCATAAATGTTGCATAAAATAAAAATAAATACGTGAATGTAAGTATTTTTTATACATCAATGGAATTTGATTTTAAATGAGATAACCATTAATTGTAAGCCATTTGTTATTTGTTTGTAAATTCTATATTAAATAATTGTCATATTCTAAGTTAAAATATTTTTTTGGAGATGATACATCTTACACAAAAAAAATGGCGCGCCATAAATTTCAAAAATTTACATTTACTGCACAATCTTCACCTATTCATATGACATTTTCCACTTCACCTTTTTCAAAAGCTCGCTTCTATAATCCACGCTTTACTACGTCTCCCTTTTTTACGCCTATCTTACACTTCTAACCTGTAGTATACACACTTAGTTATTCTCTACACATGTTCAGTCTATCTTAACACTCTTTTCTTCATCTTACTTAAAACGTCAATTTTATCCATGCATTCATTTTTGATGTCATCAGTTTGCTTTCTTTCATACATTAACTAACAGGCCATAGTTTTTCTCTTAGTACACGCATCTCCACAGCGTTAATCTTATTCCTTCTGCCAACTGCAAGCTTCACTTCCACACATCCAAGTGACACCAACAAACTATTATGATTTATCTTTTTTGCTACATTTTATATAACGCTGTTGTTGAATATTATATCATATATAATATAATGCAATAAAAAATGAAATATGCGACTACATATTGGATGACGTTGTTATGTTTTTAAAATAAAATCTAAACGTAATAAGAAAAATATAAAAATTCAATCTAAAGAACATACCTCAAACGTAAAATATGTTGAAAATGAGAAATAAAAAACACTAATTTGATCTATAAAGGTTCATTTAATTTAATTAGATTATAATACAATAAAGAAGAAAAAATACTATACAGAGTGAGCTATGAAAACTTTTTACCTGTTTTAAATCTCCTGAACAGATGATTAAATAAAGATTAAAAAAAAAAGAAAATTTTGTTTATTTTATACACTTTCCAAAAAAAAAGGCGAACCAAAACTCTTGGGAGTAATTGGAGGGAAGTTATGACCGTTAAAAAAAACATACTTCAAAATAAAGTTGTCAGAACGCATTCTGCGTGAAAACGATGGTGCCAAGACAATTTGTTAGTGTTGTTTTTTTCTTCGGTTTTTTTATTATTTTCACTCGTAAAGTATTTACTGTGCTCGAAAACAGCTGACAGTTTTACGCTGATCCAGTGGTTTCATGCGAAACGGTTTTAAACATTTCTTTTTCAAGGTATATTTTTTTAAACGGTCAAAACTCTCCTCAAATATACAAAATTTCACATTTTTTGAAAGTACAATAAATAAAATAAACATTAATTTGGTATTGTTTGACTTTTTTTTTTAATTCTTCCATTCTGGAGATAATCAAGACAAATCTCAATTATAGTCAGAACAGGCGAATCAAAAAAGTTGAAGAAAAAAAAAACAAATGTTCTTTTTCACACGATAATTAAACTTTATACACACATATTGAAGATCCCATAAAACAAACAATACTTGAGATAAAATAAAATATTACGAATGAAATCAATAGGCTTGGCTTTAACTATCAGATCGATGTTATTATTAAATATATCCAGGGGCAAATTTTCCTGGCCCACACTGTGTATTCTAATAAGAGTTAACAACAACTTCCAAACAATTAAACAAAACGAACAGCGTTTATGATTACATGCTTTAGAAGATTTAAAGTTTGTTCTAATTTTTATTATCGATCTTAATCTATGATTTTAGAGGCGTTTTCAATTTAATTTTGAAGCATATACTCGTAAATCAATCTCGGCTCGTTAAATCCTTAATAGTCTGACTGTTTTTCTTTTTTTTAATTTTAATTGTGTTTACGAGTATAATCGATAAGACCAAAGAAATTAAAATTGGCATAACAACAAAAGATATAGATTAGATTGAAAGAGGTAAAAACAACCACCGCTCAGGACAAGATAAATCACTTATTCTTCTTCTTGATGTAGATCTTGGTTCTGTTCTGTTAAAAAAAAGCATTGTTGGGAGGTAGGGTATCAGTTGTCTCTGAACTTTTTAGGCGACCTTCCTGGCACGCGATGTCCTGCGGGGATCTCGTGTGCTGTTATGTTCAGGATTCTGCCGCTGCCCATCCTATCCATCGTCGTCGTTGCTGGGCCTCGTAGTCGAGGATCCCCTCCCCATTCCAATGTCAATTCAATTGGAAGGCGAAGCTGTGCAGTGAAGTTTGTTTATTAAGTAAGTGAGCCATTGCACACTAGCAAACTCACCGTCCACGCCGCTATACTGGATCCGATGCCACACCTGAAGTGAGACGATCGGAGTACACCAGCATGTTTTTTCCCTTTTATTTCAAATAATAGGTATGATCAAAGTCATAGGTATCCTTATACTCCCGAATAATAGGCGGAAAAATGCACGTTTCATTCGAGAGGAGTAGCACAGCGTTGGGTTCGAACCGACGACCTTCCGCACGGAAGTCCAGTGCGTTATCGCGCGGCTACGCACCTCGAATCGCAACATCATATCCATATGATCACGCTAGTACTACCTCTTCCAGCTTTATATTATTATATCCTCTGTGTTGCATGTGTATCGGATGTGAGAGTTCCTGACCTTATATCCGATAGATTTTCTTATCTCGGATGTTCCAAGAAGGTTGTATCTTCTAGTTGCGTCGGCTCTGGTTTTAACATCATTTATTTAGTTACGATTGGCCTAATACAGTTCTTATAAATTTGATGATAGTTATCAAAATCACGATAGGAATTCCATATTTATCTATTTTCATATGTATCTATCTACTTTATGTTTTTATATTTATTTTTCTTTTTTAAGGCTGTTTGGCTTGTTTCCGATTCCCTCTCTCCTGAGCAGAGTCGAGGTATGGATGGGTCAACAGGAACACTTGTCCCAGGAGAGATATCTGAAGGGTGCCAAAATTGTTCCAATATTGAAATGCGACCATCACGTGAAAGAAATTTTAATAAATAAAAAAGAATAAAAAATCGTTTTAGTCTTGAACAACACAGATTGTCAGATGTGACTATTCTCTCCATTGAACATTTATTTATGTATTCACCGTCCTTAAATTAAAAAAAACGTAAAAATATAGTATGACATTTTAATTTTTTCTATCCGTTACCTATGTCACCAATTTTCACTTGTTTCAAGACTGGTAGGGTGTTTTTGTTAGTTTGAAGAAAATGCCACGGGCAATAAATCTATCAAGTTGTATTATATGGAGCTGAAGTGTATTAAAATAAATTTCGTAGTCAAGTATTTGCGAAAAGTTCATTTTTGTATGAAACAAGTGTTCTGTCGCTGGTGTGGACATGTGGTCGCGAGTAGCTACCCTGTGGGATTGGGCCTTTTGAAAGAGTCGATAGGTGTAATCGGCTATATCCATAGCACGGAAGACCATAATATATTAAGAGTACATGTAATTGGAATTGTTCTTGAAAAAAAGAAGATAAACACTCTTAAATATTTTTTATCTAATTAATTTGAATCTCGTTATTGGACATTGAATAATATTTATTAAATATGACTTCATCATCCTGTCGTGTAGTTCATGACTGAGTATCGTGACTCCCACGATAGCCGCTGACGACTCCTCTCCATCCACCCGTGCACTCCGCGGCTCGAACGGCAATTGTTAAGGATAGCGCAGATGAGTTAATATGACTTACGTAGAATAATTAAAAAAAAGGCATGTGTATTTGATTTTAATAGATTATTATTTTCTTTATTCTATTTTTTTTTTATAAATGATTAAAAAATATTATAAAAAAACGTATTTGTTCATTTGGTTGATTCTAATAAATCATTTGTTAATTTCCTCTTAAATCCGCGTAATCAGAATTAATTAATCACCGAATTTATTTTTTTCAACATCTCGTTGAAACACTACCTGAAATATGATATACAGAACCGCCCTCGGTCGTGAGGACAAATTATTAATTACAATACTCGTTTATATATTGTACTTAAAAATATTTGCATAAAAGCGTACTCGTACATGCGAATAGGGTTGCCCAGCATCCAGCGAAAACTCTTGAAGTATTATTTGTTTTATTTAAGTAAAAAAAATGCATTTACAATCAGCGCTATAAAATTTGCATATTTTTTATTCTCGTCTTAGAAGATTAGAGTTAAATTAACTGCACTAAAACTTGTCATTGTATTCAAACTTTCTCAGTTTATTTTTCCTATAAATACCTAGGGTGACCCACAGGACGCCTTCCTTCTGGTATCCAAAAACATTTTCGGCTAACTTTCATCCTTAGACTTAACTCAGTCCATTAACGTCAATATTTTCAGTATCGAAGTTCCTCATTTCAGCCACCTTAATCTTAACGTATTATCTTATAATCATTCATATTTGATGAATGTTTTTTAAAGTAGGATCGTTCTTTTGATTAATATTATAGGATCAACAGCGACTGAAAAGATCGAATCCAGACAATAAGAACTTCATTGGGTATTAATTACCCTTTACGATCCACCAGGAACACAGCGGTGACATAAAATGCTTCTATTCATGTCGATCTACATTCCGGCACTTCACGCCCTTCAGAGCCGTGGCTAAATCAGTTTCGAGGATATCTGTGGCTATTGTAATAGTTTATTTTGAAGGTGTTGGGGGATTTGATCAACGCCTCTGAAAATTGGGGGAAATCCTAACCCTTACAAACTACCGAAATATATTTCATAAAAAATATAAAGTGCATATTCTCCTTGAATAAGAACTTAATGTCCGACAGCCCTACATGCGAATGATCATAATAATTTAAATATAAAATAAATATTGAGTTACATGCTCGCGCAGTGTCATGCACAAACTGATAATATCGCTCAATTGTTACTGCAATCCGAGAGTTTCCTCCTCAGTCTGGGCAAATAACTGCAATAATGCACCTCCCAGCCCTCGAGGCAGACAAGACAATGCGGTGTAAAGTCTTGTCTTTCTCAATAATCCCTTCAGTACTAGAATTATCATTCCTTAATTATACTTGAGGAGCAAGATTAAAGTGCACTATTTGTTTGCATGTTCTTGTATCTAGAAAAAAAACAATCGCCCTCTTTCAACAATATAATTTTCGTCGTATTTTTCTATCCATGGTATAAAACTGGAACCAATTACCAGCTTATATAAGAATTGTTGACCAAGGAAAGTATAGTTGGATCAAGTGTATGATATTAAAAAAAGGAAAAATTATACGAAAATATGTATGGATGTGAAAAAGGTGGAATATGCGTGCCGAGAAAGTAAAGTCAAGCGCTCTGTCATCGTTGACGTGTTTCAAAATTATCTTTAGTTATCTTTAGTAGCATAGCGTGTTCTTCCTGTTTTTCTATCATCCTTATTTCCGATCTCCTTTCCATTATCCTGATCATCTATAACACTGTTATAATTGTTTTAGATTTTTTTGCTTTTGTTGTTTATATTGTTTTTGTATTAGATAGTTTTTTCCCTCTACATCAATAGTTTAATTCGATGCCACCATCGCCATCACTGTTATTGTCAAAATTAATCCCCATCCAACGCGATCTTAACTAGAAGATTGAAGTATTCTTTCTTTGCAATAGGCGCGACGTTATTTAATGAAGAAGAAGGGACTCTCCTCCTCCGACGGCAACACCACCTGAGTATGAAAAGCGTAGTCAAGATAATAGACTCAAGGCCCGGGAGAAGTAAAATGACTCATTTAAATATATCCATAAAAAAATGCTTAACGCTTGGAGTTCAAACAGCCCAGCAAGTTGCTAATACTTCCGAAGAAAACTTCGAAAGCAGCAAAACTATCCTTCGACGACACTAAATCGCCGTACGCAATCGGTCCGAAGACATACCGATGTAAGGCTGAGTGGACATTATTGACTCGATTATTTTCTCAGTACCACAAAATGAGATCTGCTGACCCAAATGGCCGCAAAAATTACAACTCGGCGAAGGGATAAATTAAAGCTGAAAATTTTGTCTCTACACCAATAATATAAATCCCTCACAATTTACTCAAAACTTTGTTAAACAATATTTTTTATTTGTTGAAAGAGGTTGCAACTTGGCAGTAGACTCGCCATATTGTACTCAGTATAATAAACTTTTAACTATAATCAGGTGACGACATATACGTTACGCTACATAAAGAGTTTAAAAGTCTATGACTTTCAGCAAATAAACTGACTAGGAAACTTCCAACACATTTCCTATGAAAAACTAAACCCTTCAATACATGAAAAGGAACTATCCCAAATCACAATAAATCTTGAAAATTATTTAAACACCGTCTTAAAAAGGGGTCGTCAAATCGTATTGAATAATTTAATGACAGTGAAATGCTATTGCATCAAAGCACGAGCAGTCCAACAGCCCGATGTACCCGATTGGAGTTATGACTTGTGATGACACACGCTCTCGAGGAATTTGAACTATGAACCGTGTCAATGTATACACTACACGCGGCGTAGCAGCAGGGATTGCATTACAGAGTTATGTGTCTATCAATCTATTACTTTTGTTATTAAGTTCACACGTGTAAAACACTTGTTATTATGAGAAATGGAATATTTTAAGAGTCGCTATGTTTTGACAGATCGTATAAGTCGATGAGTCTGTAAAGGTATGTCGATATCAACGTTGTTGATTCACTTATCATACTTTATTCATTCTTAATCTTTCTCTTTACAGAGTAGCTGTGATCATCTAACGAGTGAATTGACCCTAGAACAGAAAGAAAGACATGTCTCTATTTCTCACGGTCCGTAACATTTCTAATATATTCTTAGAGTGAGCTGTTGGTTCATCACGTTTGTGATCAGCCTCGTAATCCGAACCCTTTTCTATTTTCCCATGGATCACCAGTCTCTCTAGTTATTCGGTCCCAGACTATTTCAAATGGGTGGCATTTAATTATTGATGTTTGTATATTTTAAAACACTTAATGATTGTTGGGTTTCATTGAATTGGAATTTGTGATACACTCGAAAAGTCGCCGAGCTCGCACATGACAAAAATATTGTGAAATAAATAAATACATAAATGGTTATTTTACTGTTAAGATATTTGGGCAAGACGTCGCCTGTTTTTCATCCTTATAAAGACGTAAGAATAAATATATAAAAAAGCCCCGCGCCCAAACCTTGCACTCAGCCTTGCAATTTTCCAAACCAGCCCTGACCATAGACAAACTTAAAAAAAATATTATGTGAATAAAGGTAACCAAACGCATTGCAATATTCATAGACGGTTGACGTCTACATAGCCGGCTTTTACTGATACGCTTATTTCCAGTCATATATGCTCTGTCTTAAGACTATGTGGGATGTCAAAACACTTGAAAATCAGAGACGCCATAAATTGACAGGCAACATCTGCTCTATCACTGAAATAATAACACTTATCCATAATGAAATGCTGCTATAGTATATTTAAGCTATATTATAATATTATGAGAATTGTGAAATCAAGAACCTAAATCACTTTTTGAAATATACACTATACCATAACAACGTTACCCTGCTGGAGTACGCAGAGGAAACAGAGCGCCAGACTTTCCTATCTCGATACACATATTTCGCGTTTTCCACATCTGTACACCCTCTTATGTAGCTCATACGGTTCGTCTCACTTCTAACTTTTAATTCTTTCGAAATACTCGTATCATTCACTTGATCCCACCATTCTTTCCTTGGTCATCCTCTACCCCGCCTTTCATTCAAATTTTCGCTGTTTTGTTAATCATTCTTCATTTATTCGTTTCACATGGTCAACCCATCACAGCGCGCTCTTCTTCAACTTACTTAACACATAAGCCTTAATAAACCTTAACCCTTAAGTTAATATTTATCCCTAATCACTTAATTTTGCATTGTCTTATACATTTTCCTCCATGTATTCTTATCAGTGCACGCATTTCCAAATTTATTTAGCTCCTATCAGTTGTTATCCATGTCCACGTTTCTTTCCCAAATATCAAAGTGTTTTTACTAAATACTGTACAAAAAATATTTAAAAGTTAAAATAAAGCATTTATTAAATCTTGTTTTCAATATAAGGATGTGCAAACAAAACTTGAATGTGGAAAAATGATGAAGTTAAGATATATGGGATAGAAATGAGAGTGTTGTATAGAATATGTGGAAGAACAGAATACAACACAATAAGGAATTATTATGACATTAGGGAAGAATCAGGTTTAAAAAAAATATCAGTTCTTAAACTGAAAAAAGCATTAAAAAGGTTGAAATGTATTGTACATCACTTTCGGTGTATACAATAAAACTTAGCGAATTTATAGCTATGTGGTAATTTCTTCCAGCAAACCAGAAAAAAATAAAAAAGCCTTAAGGGAGAACAGTTTAAAAAATCTATTCTTGCAGGAATCAAATCTGCGATCTCCGGATCGAAAGACAAGCGTCTTATAATCCGGAGAGTCGAGAAAGTCGTCTATGTAAAAAAATGAATGATGAAAGATTTAAAAAAAAAATCTAAACAACAAGTGTAAAAGTTTCGAGAAATTGGGAAGATCTATAAAAATACGATACGACTAAATTATTCAAATTATGAAGGAGGAAAGTATGAAACGCTTTATAATACGAGAGTTTGCATGATGAAGTGTACGGAAGTGGGTGTAGCGAAATATATGTATCATGATTGAATAAAGTGGAATATGTCCTCTTTGCCCACCCCAATAGGGGCATGACGTGATAACGATAACTAAGATGACAAACACTTTTACTCTTTCAATTCTTATAAAGATTTTTTCTCTTTCAATTCTTATAAGCTCGGCACGGTTGTTGTCGTTGAAAAAAATATTTCCTGAAATAACGGTGGGCTGGATAATACACATACTCGTATTGTTAAAAAATCAGCTCCAAAACAAAATTGGAGTATTGCTCTATAATTGGGTCACGTAACTATCTGATCATTTCAACACAATAGAAAGGGTCCATTATAAATTTCTGAAATATAAATTTTCGATATATTGGCCTATATTAGTATCTACTCGTACATTCCTGGTAGAAACACATGGAAACTTTAACATTTCATAGGTGTCGATAACAATTTACTAACAAGAGTTATGTTATACGTTACTTCATCAATCGCGAGAATGCAACAATTAGGTTAATCCATGTCTGGTTTTGTGGATATTTTTAATTTAGATGTTGTTAAGTTCAAGAAGGTCCTTTTCCGCAATTTCTTCAACCTTAGGTTTTTCATTAAGTCTTAATTATTATTTTTTAAGTTAATTGATTCTGTGATTTCATTGATTGTATTTGATAGATTTTTTAGTTTTTTTTTCTTTCACTGTATTGTTTCATAAATTGATGATTTTATGCACCGTTTGTGTACTGAATTGTATTATTTTTTTTGAAAAATATTGATACATTTTCATTTGTTTAATAAATTCTATTATGGTGTGTAAAAGACACTGATGTTTCGTACATTTTCTATCTTATAGATAATACTGTAATATATACAGCAAAAATGTATTACAATAATATATAATTATACAACACGAAAAATAATTAACAAAGCTCTGTTGGAAAAATTAGTCCCTCCCACCGAAAAGAGCAACACCGCTCAATGTGAATTGATCTTAATGTTAGTTACCATAGACAAAATTACTGAATTAAATTATAATGACAAAAAATGTCAAATTTAATTATCTGTACTTGTACAAGTCCTTGCTGGGTGTTTTTTATGTCATGAGAAAATATTTCAAGCGTTTAAAATTAATAATGAAGGAGGTTCTTATTTTCGAAATTTTTAATACGTTTCCCCATATAAAAATAATATGATAATATATCTTAGGACTGAGTGGTACTTTACCATCGTTCAATTTGGAATAAATCAATTTTGACAGCTCAAATTATTTAGTGTCCATGTAATAAATAATTATATTTAATAATTATTATTTATGATTCGTGCAACTTAACATTTATCTCTTGAATGTTGCCATGCCGGAGAAAAGTTGCTGTGAACCAATATGTTCAACAGAGTTTAAAAAGTTGTCATATGATCGTTGTGATTTAAAAAGTAAATTGAATGATAATTGATTTTTCGTGTCAATTCTTCTTGGTTATGTCGTAAATTTTTTTGGCAGTTTTAATGAAATTAAATTAAATTCTATATGTTTATGTCAGATCAATTTTTCTTTTAAGGCTATGTACACATTAAAAAATGATTAATTCGTTAATATTTAATATGGTTTCCTTAAAAAATATTTATGTTTCTACAATTCAGTATTTTTATGCAGAAAATATTGTATTATACTCTTTCGTTGTGTACAGTACAACTTGGTGGGTTGTACTATATTCAGCGAAATAGGTGGATATCTTCCTTTTTCTTTCAATGGTCTTACAGCCCATATCGAGCTTTGGCCTCCGTCAATCTTCGCCTCCAACTCCTGTCTTCCGCCACGACCCTCCAATCCTGCGCCTATAGCAGCCGGGTTGCGTCCCTCTCAACTTCGTCCTCCCACCGCAGCCTTGGCCTGCCCACTCTCCTTCTCCCACCCGGGTGTCCCTCCAGGATTATTTTGGGTGCTTGTGATGATGGCATTTTCTGCACATGTCCGGCTCATCTCAATCTGCTCAGTCTGACATGTACAGATAGCCTGGGAGCTTTGTAGATATTATAAGCTCGTCGCTGTACCGTATTCGCCAGGTTTCGCCGTAATTCACGGGGCCCAGGATCCTACGTAGTACTCTTCTCTCGAAGGCATCCAGCAACTCTGCGGATTTAGCTGTCAGTGTCCATGCTTCGCATCCATATGCCACCACTGTTCTAATAATTGTTTTGCACAGGGTGACTTTGGTTTTTCTATGGACACTTCTGGAGAATAATCTTTTGTTCCCTGTTGTGATTCTTCTCTTGATCTCAGCATGCTCCTCGTTTCTCTTCGTTATAGTTCTAACTCGCCAGGTGAAAAAAAAAACCCAGGTAGGTGAACTCTTCCACTACCTCAAAGTCATATTCATCCTTGAATGTAATGTTACCTTGTGGGCCATTGTCTGTTCTCATACTCTATTTCATGATTTTTGTCTTATTTTCATTAATTTCCAATCCAACTTCTTTGGCTGCTGTCTCCATGGTTCCAAATACTTCGTGTATGACTGTCAGGGATCTCCCTACTATATTGAGGTCATCTGCATACCCAACTATCTGGCTGTTTTGGGAGCATATATTGGTGTTTGCATTATTATGGTGTGTCTTTCTGATGGCATATTCCAGACTCAGATTGAAAAGTGTAGGGGCCAGTCCGACCCCCTGTTTGAGACCTTGAGATACGATAAGCTCGTCTGTGAGCTTTCCTCCTAACTTAACTCTACACTTTGTGTTACTCATTGTAGCCCTTATAAGCCTTACTAGCTTTGTGGATATATTAAATGTTAAGAGTATGTCATACAGTTTTTCCCTAATAATGCTGGCATAGGCCTGCTTGAAGTCTATGAATAGTTGATAAATGTCAACATCGAATTCCCAGCATTTGTTCAGGATCTGTCTTACTGTAAATAATTGATCACTTGTTGATCTGTTCCTTCTGAACCCGGCCTGATACTCTCCTATAATGCCCTCTGCCAAATGTTCAATCCTTTCCTTCAGTATAACAGTTAGTATTTTGTACGCTGTGATCAACAGTGATATTCCTCTGTGATTTTCACATTTCAGTTTATCTCCCTTTTTATGCATCGGGCATATTATGCTCAATTGCCAATCCTTCGGAATCTCTTCCAAGTCCCATATCTTGTTAATTAGTCTATGGATCAACCTATGAAGGTGTTCGGTTCAACACTTCAGCAGCTCGGATGGTATATTATCCGCCCCTGGGGCCTTGTTGTTTTTTAATTTCTTAGTTGCCAGTCTTACTTCTGTGAGTGTGGTGGCTGACTTCCTGATCATTCTCCCTGGGTACTTCAGTTGTCTCAGTTCCCAGTTGTGTATTCGGATTGAGTAGTTGCTGGAAGTATTCTTTCCATCTGTTTTTGATTTTTTCTGTGTCTGCTATGATGTCCCCGTTGGAGTCTCTACACAAACTGGTGTTTGGTTTAAACCCTTTCTTGAATATGTTGGCTGCCTTATAGACTTCTCTCGTTTTGTTGTCAACAAAGTCCCGTTCCATTTTCTGCAGTATATTGTTTATATAGGCTCTTTTCTTTTTTTTCAGCATGTGATTGGTTTCTCTCCTAGCACCTTCATACGCCTGCCTTTTAGTCCCTGTATCTCGTTCCATAAATAGTTTTCTTAGTCTATTTTTCTCATCTATCTTTTCCCTGCATTCCTCCTCCAACCATGGGTTTCTACTTTGTCTGGGTTTATTACCTATACCGGCTTCGGCTGCATTTACGACTGCATTCTTTACCTTATCCCAATTATTCTCAAAGGCTTCTTGAGATATCGCATCATTTAATTCAATTGGTAGCTTTTCCGCAAGAGCGTTTTGGTATATTCCTCGACCTTCAGGTGTTCCAAGTGCCTCTATATTGAATTTTGGTGTATTCTGTTGTCTTCTTCCCCCATTATTACCGACGCGACTCCTATATGTGGCCACCACCATGTAGTGATCTGAATCACAATTCGCTCCTCTGTTCTCACATTCATAACGCTGGAAACTCCTCTTTTCTCTATCAATATGTGGTCAATTTAATTGTGTTGTCTGCAATTTGGAGAGGTCCATGTTCATTTATGGTATATATGTATTTCCTGGGAAACTGTGCCGAGGATATTACCATGTTCCTAGATTCGGCAAGATCTATTACTCGAAACCCATTATTGTTGCTGTCTATGTGTAAGCTATGTCTTCCGGTAATGTGCTGGTGAGTTATATCCTTGCCAATTTTTGCATTGAGATCACCCATGACAATCTTTATATTATTGGAGGCGATTGAGTCAAAAACCTGTTCCAATTTCTGATAAAAAGTGTCCTTGACTGAATCGTCTTTATCTTCGGTTTCTGCATGTACGAGTACATTTACTATTGACACATTAAAGAATCTTGTTTTAATGGTGGATATCTTCCAACCAATAAAATATTATACTATACTCTTTCGTTGTGAACAGTACTATACAACTTGGTGGGTTGTACTACGAGTATATTCAACGAAATAGGTGGATATCTTCCAACCAATCAAAATATTGTATTATACTCTTTCGTTGTGTACAGAACAACTTGGTGGGTTGTACTTTATTCAACGAAATAGGTGGATATCTTCCAACCAATCAAAAAGGTATTTAGCAGCATCAAGTTATTTTAAACCCGATAACTCAATTAACGGGACCGAAGACAATCTTATCCCCGACTACGCTCTAGTGTGCCTACTCTAGTAGCTCTAAGCCCGAAAGCTCGATTAACGAGGCCGAAGTCAACATTGTTTCCTTGCCACGGTCTTAAATTTGTCATAGATTCTAATCATTTGAAGTGTAATCTACGAATGAATCAATTTGAATATATGTGAAATTAGGTAATGCAGATTTATATGAAATAAATTTTTAAGATTTAATTTAACCATAGATACACAATTAGCTATCGAGATATTGCAGTTATAAAAATCAGGTATTTGATTTCTAGCATATGGTCCAAATCAACTTGAAAATAATGTTGCCCGTGTGTTTAATCTGCAGGTCGAAATATATACGATAAAAAAAGGTTCCTACCTTGCACAAAGCGACACCAGTGTCCAGGCGGTCCAAAAAATTATCCACGTTGATCATCAGCTCCGGGTACAGGGTGTTCAGCCATTCCGCCAGGTCCTCTTTCATGGCATAGAGATATTCTTCCGAAGACTTGAAGGGTCTGAAGGACCTCGCTTCGATCATGGTTGCCATTTTAATTTAGTTTATTTACTCGGCGACCAAAAACGGTAAAAAAAACACCAGCGTGCAAGGAAATGCAACCGGTTGAAATTTACGGTACACACATCTGAAGTTTCTCCACGGTCGAAACGTATAATGATGAGCAACAAACGACCATAGAAGTTATAAAAAAAAGCAAAACAACCATGGATGTCAGGGAGTGTTAGAAAATTCAATTACTTATTAGTTTTAAGTATAGTTAAACGACATGGATGCTATTTAATCTTAACGCAACACTTAATCACTGCATGTTAATTATTAGATTTATATTATTTACAGATATGTATCCACTTGTTAGTGTCCTCGTAAATTTGTTTTCCAACACCATTATTTTTTACACGAAAAAATAAGGTGTTTATAAACTATCAACGTTATCCACAATTAATAATTCGCTTCAGGCGCTGTTCATATCTGAAACAAATAAAAATACACATTTAACATTCATACTATAATTAACATATATTTTCAATACAAACAAAAAAAAACATGTTTAAATAGAAAATAAATCAACAATGAAGCTCGTGAATAGTCGCGATTTATTACTTTTGTTTCATAAAATGGCAATAATGAATTATTCATTCATTCAGCTGATCGAGAAGTTTACGAAATAAATAAGAATATCAAATCGATATTCAATGCGCTCATTAATGGTAAATATGTCAACCATTTGACTGAGTTCGAAAACTATGCGTATCTACAAGAACGCGCGTGTCTTTTTGTATATCTCTCGCAAATTGTATCATTTTGAAAAACGATAATTGTACATTTTAAAAATATCATTAAATTATATATTAAACATATTAAAGGCTGAGAATTAAACCTTACAAGTGATATGAAAACTAAGAAAATAATCTCCCTTAGCAATTTGATTCAAAACTAAAAATTTGTCACTTGTATCAGTTTTATTGTCAACATGTGATCTATGTTATATTATATTTGAAATATTTAAGTTTACTACACAAAAAGGTTATTTCATCAATAAAAAAATCCGTACAATAGCAGGATTGGATTTTGGTCTTTATTAATTAATCTATGCTGTTTAAAAAATTAATAAACATAATTGGTCGATGATTTTGGCTTTGATTGTGTAGATTTTGTATTAGAATATTAAAAAGTTGACCTAAATATTGGTCTCGCAATAAAAGGGCATTATGCCGTGTGAAAGGACAAAAGTTATTGGATTTTTTAAGTAAGGTAATCATCAGTGGTATGGGAAACCTTTCAACAGTCACAAGAGAACACAAATATCTTCGAAATAAAGGCATTCATAACATTTTTGAGCTCTCCATGAGAGCGGAGTTTGACGCAAACGATATAGCGTTGAGTTGTAAGAGATGTTAAAAAATGCCCCCCAAATATCTACATTCAGATTGAAAGGCTCCAATGGTTAAAGCACGCACATTGAATGAAGATTCTCACCTCCCAAAGTCCCTCCTGAACAGCAAGTCTGAAGAAAGTTGACGTGTTGGCAGACCAAGATTGAGATGGGAGAATAAAATCTTCAAAGATATATCGTCATTCCATGTAAAGAACTAGCGACGACCTGTGCTTAAGTATTATTACAAAGGGCAACTTCTAAAGATTGGCAAGATCCAGACTAATTTAAAGCGTCTAAGATGAATGAGATGCAGATGTGCTCTGAAGATTATCCGGACAGATCGTGTTACAAACGTGGAAGTGCATGCTCATTTGTATGTGTAAAGATCGAGGAACCCCTTAAAACTGAGAAGATTCGTAAGTGGCAATATCTCAGTCAAATAGTGAGGGGAACACGATACATTATTAGACAACTGATCATTCCGATAAAAATAAATGGCGAACAAGGCAGAGAATGGCGGCGCATCTCTTAACTTAAGGACATTCAATAATGGTTTGGGTGCAGTTAAACTGAATCGTTCCGAGCTGCAGTTAATAGAATAAGGATCTTCATGATAATGGCCAACCTCTGATAGAAGACGACACCTAAAGAAGATGATTAAATGGAGATATATTTGCACTCGTCACTAACAAATGAAAGTAAAGAGTACATAAAATGAGATTTACTTATATAGATGAGTCAAACGCGTACGTAAAATATAATAAATAAAAAAGAAATATACGTATCATATGTATATACATATAAAGAAACACATGCAGATCTGACCTCTTCTCTACTTAAACCCAGAACGGTCATGGCGTAATAATTGCAAAGTTTTGAAAAACGAACGTTTTGAATTCAATTTAAAAGCGAGTTTGAATAATAACGAATGTTTTGAGTCGAATTTAAAAGTCAGTTTGAAAAATAACGAATGTATTGAATTGAATTTGAAAAATATCGAATGTTTTGAATTGAAAAAGACGCTTTTCAGAATTGATTGAAAATAAATCGAATAATCCGTACAAGAAAAAACATATCCACTTCGCATATTTTCTGCATACTTTAAATCCCATAAGCAATTGAATAAAATCGGATACAGAAATTATTTTTAAGAAGTACTTGTAGAACCTTCTTAGCGTAAAGTGAAGAGAAGCTAAATCCCCCAAATGGATAAAATTTGGAAAAAATACGCATAAAACTCCTCATGTTTTTACGAAAAACGCTGTCGTTAGCAAGAATAAAGCTGCGCGAAATGTGAACAGTGCCACGGAGGGACTTTTTGTGAAGATAAATGAGTTTTTAACGATCTGCTAACTGGTACGGTACGGTTAACTTCTGTACCACTGAGCCGTCGCAACATACATACGAGTACATAGAGGATAATAATGGATAAAATACGAATACCTAATCCTGAACACATTTCTAGGTTTTATTACAATACATTTTCTTGAAAATTCAGGCATACCTGTATTATTCAAGTATCTAGTGTGGCTTTTGAGTTGGTACACACATATTATCACGTCGTGTCCCTCGCGGAATAGGGAGAGAGAACAGCTCTCCAAACTTTTCTATGTACGCACACAGCTTTGGTCTCCTCCGTATTCATACATCTCGTCATTAACAATCTTCTGTTATTCATAATTCTCACTTTATTTTCTTTCAAAACCTGGTCCAGTCACATTTTCCTCGGTCTACCTTTCTCAGGCGCACCTTGCACTTCTGCATTGTGTATTTACTTAGTCATTCTTTCATCATTCATTCTCTTCACATGTCCAAACCATCTTAAAGCTCATTTCTTCATCTTACTTAAAACATTCATTTTGAGTTGGTTACTTAAAAATATAATTTCCTTTGCATATTCCACTAATACTTTTTTATTTTTATACAGCTTACATAATAATATATACTCTAATTCCAATTGGAGTTCAAAACGAAATTAATACAACATAAAACAACGTAACAAGAAAAACTGTTTTGTTAAAACTCGACATAGTTTCTTTTTCTTTTTTAAAAGAATATATATGACCAAAGTCATAAGTATCCTTATATACTGTGAAAACATTGATTGAAATGTTGAAGATATCGAAATCTGAGGGCCTTTTCATAAACAACAAAAAGAGAGCACTGGTCAAGTTGTCTTAATATTAAATGTCTAAACAAATAAATGTGTCTGTATCTCGAGGATAATAAAATACAATTTATAAAGCGCCATTTAGAAAAAAAACTCTCCTCAAGGGTGCTTCAACTCTGAACTTGAGCCCACTATTATTGACTGATCAAAATATTACAAAATAAATATAATGTACACAAGTTTAATATATGGTAAGGAAGGTAGTGGCTGCGGCCATTAGATAAGAAACTTCCTCGCATCTGCATATGTTTAGAAAAACATATTTGATAATTTGTTCAGAAGCATAAAACCATATATTATTCAACTAAATTATATTTGATATTGCTCTTGATTAGATTCCTTTTTAAGCTTAGAAAATAAAACTTAAACATACCTTGCCTAAAAGATACATTTTAAGAAAGAGCAACAGGTAGTAACCAAAATGGCAATGGATCGTCAATACTCATTCTGGTAACCTGATTAAGGAGGTTCTAACTCTGAGTCCTTCCATCACAATTCATAGGAATGGCCCCAACGTGTATGGCGTATAAAGAAGACTCTTCACTTTGAGCCTATGGCAACACTCAAACTAAAGATCACATCGTAAACAGCTGTCCTAATTGACTTAGGATACATATCAATCTAGTTTCCCGAACCACCCTAGAACGTTTAAGGATTACACCAAAAGACATATAAATGTGAATTTTCTACTCAATATTAAGCCTTTAACATAGTGGTCAATTCCTGAAAGAAGTGTTACTAACAAAACGAATAGAATCCGAGTACCCATCCAATGGAGTAAAAAACAGCAGGGTGTTTGTTGATTTCAGGAGGTGCTACATAGGGGAAGAGATCTCTTGTGCTGTAAAAGGATGATTGATGACCACGGTGATCAAGATCCTGAGTATTGCAGGGACGGCCAAGAAGAAGATTAAGTCCGTCGGTATTTGCGCTAAAGAAAAGAAATCAATGTCCAGCGCTGGCTGAGCCGTAGATTACGCTGATAATAATTATTGTGAAGTACAAAGGTGAAAGATACAAAGTACACGCGCAACACATGCATGCAATGGAGTATTTTTCAATTTAAAGTATTCGTCACAGTTAACTTTCTACGATTAATGTGAATCTGATAAATATCAGCGGCTGGTCCCACAATCATGCTCTGAGTAAAGTTTCCCTCGTAAAGGCAAAAAGGTCAAACCGACTAAGAGACAGCCACGAAACAAAAATAATCTCGGCTCATAGATGATAGCATACACAATTGAATATAAATTCTGAGTTAGCACTGAAAATTCAAGTACGGTAGACTCTCTATTATCCGGGGTCGCATCAACTGGGATAGTAAAAAAAATCGGGATTTTTTATAAATTATCGAAAAATTATTAAATTGTTTTAAATATTTTATTCATTCGACTGCTTCATATTTATCATTTATTTTGTTTTGTTATTTATTTGATAAAGTAATCTATAATACACAAATTTACCAAAGGCTATACCAATATCCAAATGTATTACTCAATAACTAAACAACTGCCTAATCTAATTTATATATTATAACTATAAGCTAACTTCATTTTAATTTGCTACAGGTAATTTTTATTTTTAATAATCTTAATATTTAATACCTTATAAATTGTAGTTAACACCTACATACTAACTTAACACTAGATAACAGTTCTTACAATAAATTATGTTAATACTAATTATTTAACACGTACATGTCCACTCGTTCAGGCTTCTAGCTTTTCATCACATTCACTCAGACCTTGGTTCTCCCTGCTAGTACTATAATATTTATTAGAAAATAAGGTGACATTAGTAATATGTAACAAATAATAAAACTGGTGAAATTACAAATATGTTGTCGACCAGAAATCACGGTCGATATTGTCGCAAAATATTATTTGGACGCGCTTAGACTGAGTTTACTTTTTATGCAAGTGTTTATGCGTCAAATTGGAAATTTAGATTACTCGTCCATTGCGGTTGATATATTATTGATTATTTTTATTATTTATACTCCTATTTTATATTTATACTCGTTTTTTTATATTTTTTCATGCCTTTTTAATATTCTTTGGTGAATTTTAGAGTCGTGGTGTCAATATTAAGAAAATTGTTTAGAACCATTTGCTGATAAGTGAACTGAAAAAAAAAAATAAACGTCTTTGATGTAATTTCATTAAAAGGGAGTGTAGAACAATTATAAGTTTTAGTTTTAATTGATTTTTTTGGCTGAGGTTATCCAAGGTTTTTTGTCGGTTCAGATTTATCTCTACTATCCCGGATAATCGAGAGTACACTGTAATATGTATGGATAATAATTCTAAAGTTTTAGTATGCCTGTGGACACACTCGGAGGATGATCAATCATAAAAAGTGTGGCAAGTATCTTTGATGTTTGCAACAAATTAAATTTTATATTTAAGTCCTACTTTCTCACAGCACTGCTAATAACATATGTTAAATAAACGGATTTTATTTCATTTAACATAACATCTTATAATGAATGCCGTTAAATATAACATCTTATAATGAAGGCCATTAAATACGAGTATAACATCTTATAATGAACGCCGTTAAATATAACATCTTTTAATGAATGCCGTTAAATATAACATCTTATAATGAACGCCGTTAAATATAACATCTTATAATGAATGCCGTTAATTTAAACAATTTTTTGTTCTATTATTTTAGTGAACGTCATTCTTTCAATTTAGTACCAACCCTATATTTGCTTTTTTTTTTTTAATAAAAGGCAATCCACCCACACTAGAATGATTTGTGCCACTACCATTAAAGCCAAAAATGGAATTATAAAAATCAATATAATTAATAAAATTTATAAAAAAACAACAATTTAAAGCAATTTAATTGTTTGCAATTTCACCCTTATTAAATAAATATCCTCTTGAAAGAACATTTCAACCGAGAATATGAATAAATCATGTAATTATTATCTAATACAAACAAATACATAATGGTTAATTAATTAATTGTAAATCAAATTTGCAAAGATGTTAAAATAATAAACATATTCGAGAGTTTTTATTTCTCGAAACATTATCAGAAATTAAATTTCCAAGTTCTGCCAATCCCACTTTGGAAAAATTGCATAACTCAAGATATCCTCAGGATCGAAACAAAATACATTTTTCTTTTTTCTTGTTGGAACAATTTTACTGACTCAGTCAGATTTGCTTGAACTCTTATCAATATTAAATAAAAAAATTAAAGTAGCATTATTTATCTTAAAATATCCCTCGTCTCGAACTTCTATATAATTTCCATCCACGTTCTGGTTTTCCTTGAACTTATCTTTCATTTTAAGCTTTATAAATTTTACTCACATATTATTTTCATTTACTGAGCTTTAGATACTTAATAATTGTGATTGGAAAACATGTTTTGAAGCTGTAAGCTCGCTAGATACAAGTATATTTACCTGAAAGTGGTAAATACATAATTCAATATTTTTATTCAGCAAATTGGAAACCTTAAATTATAATTATTCAAGACATAAAATATTAATTCTATTAAATGTTTCAGTTTTTCGTTATTGTTATTCGACATAATTGGAAAATATTTTTTTAGAAATTATTACACATTGTACGTTAAATTTACGAGTACTTACCAAAATGCTTTAAAAATGTAATCAATTTAATCTAAACACATTTATTTCATTCAAGCAAACCACGCAATTCTGGGTTGTATTTAACTTTTGTTGTATACAGTATAATGTGGTGAGTTCATTGTCTTGTGGCATCTCTCCCAACCAACCAAAAAGATGTTAAACTTGCCTTAAAATAAAACTTGAATGAAAGAGTTTTTGAAATAATTGGGTACCAACTGGAATTGAATCCGTAACCCATACAAGTTGATTAGAATACCGGCTTATTACCAACAAGGCCACGAAGGTTGTCTTAAGTGCACCTATATATTAATTTCTACCATCTAAAACTTTCTTTCCTAATTTTACTTACAGCCTGCACTTCACACGTTCATTAATGTCTTCTTTCCTTCTTCTTTTATACCATGCATGCATTTCTGATGTCTTCTTTCATTCTTCTTTTATACCATGCATGCATTTTTTATGTCTTATTTCCTTCTTCTTTTATACAATGCATGCATTTCTGATGTCTTCTTTCCTTCTTCTTTTATACCATGCATGCATTTTTATGTCTTCTTTCCTTCTTTTATACCATGCATGCATTTCTGATGTATTGTTTCATTCTTCTTTTATAGCATGCATACATTTGTTATGCCTTCTTTCCTTCTTCTTTTGTACCTACCATTCATGCATTTCCATAACATTTTTCTTAATAGTATAATTCTGTGCCTAGTCAAAGTTTCTCTTTCATAAGTATGATAAAGGTCGTCAAGTATATACGAGTGCTATAAATTAACAAAAATCCGCAAGTCTCTATAATACTCGTATATTCGATATTTTAGATTTCCTCAATCTTTCATCATTAGATTTTATAAATTAACGAGTGTTTAACCATGAAGCAACCAAAACGGTGTATTTCCTCGATTAGATGGGTGTACCCAGAGCTCGATACCAGATAACACTCAAGCCAGAGGAGGTGAACTAGACGGTAAGACGGTAAGGTATTAGATAAAATCTCTGAAATCAATTACAGAACGACTATGAAAATCTCATATAAATTTATTTGCGATCATATCAACAATTTGTGGTTCTCAACCATTTTTCCAGGAATTTCAATTTCCTTATTATTTCCTTTACTTAAAAAATCAGTCGTTCTTCAATATTTGCCAATAATATGAAGAAAAATTTATCAATTTTCCAATTAATACGTTTTATTTCAAAACAGTGAAGAAATATTATGGTTATACAACTTATACATCAACAGACCAATTTGTATGTTGTAAAAGTGAAAAACTGTCTTCGGAACATGACATCCCAGAGGTAATAGAACATTCTGCATGAAGAGGTGAAAGTTGTGTGTGCGCATAGAAAAGAATAGAGATCTGATATTTTTATCTAATTCTCAAGTGGCACGGCGTGATAAAATGTATGTTAAAATTTAATTTTAATTTAGTGTCAACTATTTCACCCAAATATCTAATTCCGTTCTCTTTTTCTACATGTTCCTTATTCAATTGTCTAGTACAAGTTAAAATGATTGACTCTCCGGCCTCCCACGATCATGAACTTACTTTTGCTTGCATTTAATTATACTACTCGTATATTTATATTCAACAATTATGTTATTTCGTTTAAGATATTCTGCATTTTATTCGCACATTCACTGATACTATTTTCTTCCACATAAACCAATTTATCGTCCACATAAAAAATAGCACACTTTTTCCCAAATCTAGCTGTAAATTAGCGCCATTATCACTTTTATTAAGCTACTTGAGTAGCATGCTATTACAGCTACTATTGAAAACATCTATAATCTTGTTACTTTTTAAAGTACATGTAGTTTTAACGATGCTGATTATTCAGTAAAATATTTTTTTTAAATTGTCTTGCGGTATCCAAGTATTCTGTGCTTGAATACAAAAAGATAAATAGAAATATTTTTGAAAACATTTATGATAATATCATAAATATCAACTTAAGAATTTTTTTATAAAATGAACGTAGATTGATTTTTGTTAAATAAATATATAACTGGAGTTAAGTGAAAATTTTCAAACAATTAATAACTATACTAGTAGTATTTGAATATTTTTTGTGACCATGTAACTTCCTTTAGCTAGAACGGAGGGAGAAATAATAAGACGCACGAAAAAAGCAGAGGAAGAATGGAAGGTCACGACCACGACAAGGAAGAAGAAAACTATCCTCATTAATTTACTATTCTTTGGTTGGCTGGAAGAGATTGCCATCTGAATATAAGCCTGCCAGATTGTTATACAATGAAATGTTAAATAAATAAAAATAAAATAAATACAAAACAGGATCTACGAGTATGTTGTATTGTCCACACAAAATCCATGTAATCATTTCTGAAATTTAATCTAGAGTTTAGCTTAATATTTTTCTTATCTGTAATTATCACTATATCCGGACACTTAGGTTATCTTTTCCGAATTCGTTCTTATCATAATTAATATATTATTCTTCGAAACCACACCTAAACACACCCATTTTAAACTAGTGACATCACACAACCTTGCCGTACTCCTTTTGATATCTGATGTAATCAGGTTTCTTTTTATTGCAGATTAACGCGTAATTAATCATCTGCGCACCTTTAATTGAAATAATAATTCTTTTTTTTTAAACATATTTGACTCAAATATTTAATGGTTTGTCATGATTTATAAATACAAACGGCATTTAAAAATTCCCAATGCAAAATATTATGTCATTTGTAAATATATACCTAAAATATAAGTGTTAACAAATTACTTTGTTTCTAAAAACTAAAGTTTTAAAATAGTTCATAAATTCGTCGTTTATTCAAAAGCAAATGAAACCAAGTTTTATTTCAAAAGTTTCAACGTTTCATTTTGACAGAAATATTTAGAGCATCCATGCGCGTGTGTATTCTTTCTTATTTTCTCGTTGAAACTTAATTTGTAATAAAAAGTCAAAATTATGGACCTACAACCAAAATTATAATATTTGGGTGTTACCTGTTTATTGAGAATATACAATATGTTCTAGTAGCACAAACACAATAAACTTTCGCCATCAACATTTGAAATAGTTGTATTATTTGAAATGTTGATTGCAATAGTTAACTGCGTTGATGCTATTAAAACATATTCAGTATTATCAATAAACAAAATCAACTCAAAATAGATCTCTAGTTGGAAACACCCGAATTGGGTGGACATAGATATCATCACGGCATGTCCATGTCGGAAAAGGCAGAGAGTGGAGAGCACTTGATTTTCCTATCGTGACACACATCTTTCGCATCTTCTTCATCTATATGATATACCTTCTCATATAGCTGCTAAAATTTTCCTATCGTGACACATATCTTTCGCATCTTCTTCATCTATATGATATACCTTCTCATATAGCTGCTAAGATTTTCCTATCGTGACACATATCTTTCGCATCTTCTTCATCTATATGATATACCTTCTCATATAGCTGCTAAGATTTTCCTATCGTGACACATATCTTTCGCATCTTCTTCATCTATATGATATACCTTCTCATATAGCTGTTAAGATTTGTCTAACTTTTTTACATTTCTTTCTTTCAAAATCTCAAACACTTGAACAAATAATACTTTCTTTGATCTTCCTCTACACCGGTATATTCCTTAGTCTACTGTGAAAGTGTGCTGTGTATACTACTAGAACAGTATTCTCAATGAAAGGAATCAACTCAACATTTCTCACTGGCTGAGATAACTGGGTGGATAGCTTTTAATTTTTTTTCACTCAACAAGATATGTAACTAATGGAAATTGACTTTCCTTATAAAAAAAAACTCGCAATAAGTAGCTGTGAGATTTTGCATTTTGATTGAAGTCTAATAAATGATTCGATAATGACGATGCCGATTCATTCCCGGTATTAATGTGGGAGGTGGTGGGCTAACTGTCTTTCTCCATTAAAAGATCAATTGATGCTGGCCGAAACTGACTTGATTGAACTTCTAGTCTAAAACATCAATAGTTTTAGACTAGATTAGATCTAAATTTTGTGGATCAGTCAATAAAATATAATATTTGAAAAAAAAAGTGGTTAGACAGTTATATTCAAATGATGATGACAGTGAAACAAAATGTTTCAGATAGCAATAAGTACTATGTCATTATATAATATATGCAGAACGTTGCAACCTCCGATCAGGTACAGTCGTAAAATTGACCATCTAATTAATGAAATCTATAAGATTATATTATACTTATATTCAAAAGACGCATAAATGTGTATAAAAAACTGGTAATCTTATATTTATATAATATTTGAAAAAAAAACATTCAATAATTCATCAACAACAACCTAACTGAAACACAAAAGTTAATATCGAAGAGATTACGAAATCGCCAATATATGAGAATGTTTCGACTGTGTCCAAAGCGTTTTTTTTTTATTATTTTCACGTGGTGAAACATCTTCGTAATAGAAATACGAACCTGGCAATAAAAATGATATTTCCACACCGTAAATGATTAAAAAATAAATTAAATCTACGTGAAATTATACAAAAAGTAGGAACTACCCTCCAATAATGACAGAAGAAAAACAAAAATTTGAATACATTTTTAATAATAATATTTTATTGCTCAACATTAAGATCGTCTCTTCTTAATAAATTCACAGTATCTTATTTTTCAAGAATTGACAGCTGTCAAATACTGTTTGAAAAAGAAGACATTCTAAAACATGCTTCGAATATAGAATTCCTTGAAATACTCATTTTTAATATAATTGACTTCAGTACCAAAAGTGTTATTAAAAAACTCAAAAACACACAAATCAAAAATACTAAAATTTCTAAATTCAAAACACGTTTCGGAGAATCTTCATTTTTCTAAAATGATAGCTGTCCCATCTTTATTTTTAGATTATTTTGGTTTCTGTGATGTTTGTACTGTAAATGACTTAAAAACGTAATCATTCGCTCGCTTACTACACATTTAATTTTCATCTTATTGTAAATATTCATTTAGTTGTAAACTTTATAGTTTAGTTATAAAATAGTTTCACTCTATAGTATCTCACTAAATAACAATAGTCTCGGGCCGAATCGCTTTAGTATACTCAAAATATCAACTACGGACTAGGCAACCAAGTGTGCCGATGTCGACCATATGAATAGAACTAACGAGACTCTATGAAGTTGACACTGGCGTATACTATTTCATATATATGAGTTCACGGCCATTATTTGAGAAGAAGACTTCTTCTTTTTCTTCTCGAATAATGGCCGTGAACTCCAGAAGAATACTTAAAAACGTCGAGATTTGTCTATGTTCATGTTGTAATAAAGTTAAATTCATAATCTTCAAATTCATTATTTTCACTCTTATGAAAAAAGTAAGCGTTTCTCCCCTTATGTCGTTATACCGATAATATGGTTTGTAAATTATAAGTAATGGCGAAGATATGATTTGTCATTTTTATGGTTATGGCAATAGTATAATTTGTTACTTAGATAGTCAAACCAATAAAATGGTGTATCACTTACAAATTTTGTGGAGCATATGAGTTGTCGCTTGTCTGGTTATGGGGATAATATTATTTGTCACTTGTATGATTACACCGATAATATTGTTAATGACTTACAGGTTTTGGGAGCATATTATTTCGCATTTGTATGGTTATGGCGATAATATGATATGTCACTTGTCTGTTTACGGTAATAATATGATTAATCACTTATATAATTTCACCGATAATATAGTTTATCATTAAAAGGTTTTGACAAACATAAGATTTGCCACCTGTGTGGTTATGACGATAATATGATTTATCACTTGTATGGTTATATACCGATAGTATGGTTTCAGATCAATTCAATCCCACCACCACCCACGCAGTTATGGAGGACACAATAGATCCCCATCCAGCGCGATCTACGCTAGACGATCGATATTTTTTTTTCCTTTTTATAAGCGCGACGTCACGTAGTGACGAAAAAAGAACTACCCAAAGGGAATGCTTCTCCGGTGGCAACACACCTGAGTGTGAAATAGTATGGTTTATCACTTGCAAAGTATGGTGAATATATGATTTATCGTTTGTATGGTAATGGCTATAGTATGATTTGTCACTTGTACACTTCTATAGCGATAATGATTTGTAACTTATGTGGTTAACCGCTAATATGGTTTCTCACTTGGAAATAACGGCTATAATGTAATTTATCATTTTTATTATTATAGCGATATTGTAATTTGTCATTTGTTGGATAATACCGGTAATACTATAGTATATCATCAGTCGATATATTAATAAAATGAAAAGACAATCACTCGATGATCCCCATTTTATAACATTTATCTAGTTTATCAAGTTGAGTATCGCTGTAATCGGCAGCCACTTCGAGTAGGTGTATTGTTGATAGTTGGAAATTATCTCGAAGCTGCAGTGTCCGCATCTGGCTGTATGTAGCCCGCTGCATATTTCGTAAGCCCCCCGCACTCAGACGGAGAGATGTCTCTATCGATCACTTTATTTATATTTCTGGTTTGTGTTGCGTGAATTTACGCAATGAAGCAAGAACTACTCTGGTATGATGCCGGTGTGTTTACCACCATCTCGCGATACATCTCAGCCACCCTCGGAGGAAAATAGTTCATTTGTCGATGGAGTAATTGATTGGGCGTCCTGAAAGATATTGAAATCCGGACAGGCAAGATTTAATCAACAATATTGACGGAAAATTGACTGGTCAACCCAATTGTGGACCGTTAATTTATTTATTAATGAGGCGACTTGATTTTATCACCACTTATTTTAAACATGTCTGGATGAATTATTTGATGACGAGCGGTACGAAATTTTTTAAACATTTTGAAATATAAACTTTTATATAAATTAGATAAATAGTTTCTCTTCTCCGGCGAAGTTCTTGCGAATGAGTGAAACCATCTTCACGTGGATAGATTAATAAGTTTGAGATAGATTTTGAATATATTTTTTTCGTCACTCTTCATTCGGTTTACATACCCAAACCATCTCAGATAGCCCTTTAATTTTCTTACTTCAAGTTCACATGATATTTCCGTCATCCCGTATCCTGTCATACATTGTCACCCCATGTATTCTTCTGTTTTCGTATTTCTACAGCATTTAATCGGCTTCTTTCTCCACGTCCACATGCCCCTCCCCTCGATCAAAGTTTGTTCCTAAAATACTATTATAGACCATTATCTTAGCAGTTTTTGATACTGTTAATTTCGAGTATAAATGTTTTAATGCCCCGCCCCATTGACTTGGTTTCCTATCGCAACACATCGTTGAGTATCCCTCGTAACTTCTATCATCTGAAAAAATACCACCTTAACTTCAGGATTCCTCAATTTCCTCTAGCCTTTCATTCAGCTCACCAATAAATCGTATTCACTTTTCCTTTCATACTTTTCTATCACCATGACTTTAGATGTCACAACATTTATTCTCAGATCTTTCTCTCTATATATCTCATACAATTACACATACCTTCACCACACCTCATTTGAAACATTTTCATTTGCCTTCTGAATAAATCGGATGAAAAACTTTTTCTAAAACAAAAAGAAATATTAAAAAACTATTTTCGAGTAACATATTATTTCAATTATACTTTGTTTATTGTATTGGTTATGTATCTCAATCATTACAAAAAAATTAATGAGACACATATCTAATAAGAACTAAATTAGACTATGCAACTGCAGTCTGGGCTCCTCATAAGCTCAAATGTAGTAGAACAAATACAAAAAAATCATCAGATATATATGGTACAGAACAAGGGCGATTACCCACAATATGCTCACCATGTTGAACTTTTCACGGTGTGTAACTATGTTATAGAAGCCTCAAAACAAGAAGGCAAGAATCCATTGCGATATTCCTACTAAAGGTTTTCAAAGTTCCTTTAAGTGTCCCGCGATTCTAGAAGCACTATTTGTATATGTACCTAATAAATATAGCCGTGCAAGGAATAACCCTCTGTTCTACATACCAACTTACAGAACGAATATCATAGCTAAACACTGAGTCACGCGTGGTATATACATATTGACCCAACTGAGAATCACTGTGGATATATTATCGGCACCACCTAACAATATTCTTCCTTGCGAATAAGGTCACAAGAAGCAGACCCGCTTTGCATAACAAGAAAAAGCCGTGCAAATGGAAAAAAAACTGCTACTAACTCTAGAATCCAAGTCATAGCATGATAATCCAGCTTGCAACAAGACCAAGTATCATAAAATGAACAACTGTATTTAGTCATTTCTCCAAGAACACAAAGAGCGGGCGGTCGCAAGGATTAGAACAGGGTATGAGTCAAAGTTTGTCGCGACTTAATGAGAGTACGTGGCTAAATTAATATTCCGTTTCGCTCGAGAAACTTAAAAATATACAGTCACGCCCTTAACCGGGCGCTGAATCATTATTTACTGAAAAGATATTTAAAACTGAGACGGAAATCTTACATTCATTTTAGAAAATATCTGGTATTGCAGTTTATGATACAATGAATAAAAGAGACAAATAATAATTCTGTACCACTAGTCTGCGAATGTTTTTGTTTTTATTTTTTATTTTATTGAAGAACTTACTAGTAGAATAAGGTTCTAAGTAAAACATAATTCAGTACTCCACCGTTATTCACGGGATCTGTTTTCACGGTTTGACTTATTCGCGGTTGACCTCTCTAGAAAAAATAAAATCTCGCCCCGAATCACTAACGATAAACTTTGTTTACCAAAGATTCGTTGCAAATCACCCAAGTGATCAGTTGCGTTTAATATCTCACTGTAATCACATCGTTCCCGGTATCTCAGAGTTTTTTGTCAATTTATTTACCATTATAATGCCTCCGAAATGTTAGACTACTGATGCTGGGAAATCAGAGACTGGAAAGCATTCTTCTAAAATGCTTGCAATTAGTGAAAAGCTAAGAATTTTTGAGTTAGTATAAAAAGAAAAGAAAACAATCACTGACGTTGCACTGATAGAGTGTATGCAAAGGATGAATCTTCTTTTTGTGAAGGGTTAAAAAATCAAAGAATTCGCGCATGTTCTCTGTTACACCTGAAACAACGTTACACAAATGATGCGTGAAAAATGTTTTTTTAAAAGGAGTTCGCTATTACTCGCGAATTCACTCTCCGTGGGGCTTTGAACCTATGCCCCGCGAATAGCGGGGGACTATTGTAATTAACAGTAAACTAATAAAGTTCGACGTGATAATTAGAAATATAAACACACATACCATCACGCCGTTTCCCTGTTGAAAGAGCGCCAGACTTTCCTTTCTCAACACACATATTTCGCCTCTTCCACATTCATACATCTTCACACAATTCCTATGATTTCATGAATTATATTTTTCTTCATTCATTCGTTCTTTTCCATTCAAGTTTACATTCGTCACTAAATATATTATTCTGTAACATGTCATACATTTTCACCCCGTGTATTCATCCCGAATGTGAACGATACAAAATATATATGATATGATATGTGTTGATATAAAAGTGAAGAGTACTTTTTCAAATTCCAAAAGGAACATGGCATGATGGTAAGTATGTGCTCGAAGGTAATCGCATAACAAAATTAAAGGAAATTGGTATATTTCTTTAAAATACTTGAAAAAACTCTTCTATTTGGATAAAAAAAACAGGGCAATGCGGAAAAGAAATTTCCGATTAACAAAAAAAATCATATTGATTTAAAATATCAAAAGTATAAATCGATAAATTTATTCAAATCAGCTTTGGTAATTCTGCATTTTGTAATATGATATTATGTAATGAAATGTTATAAAAACCATCCATTATTTCTAAATCGGTTTAACATGACTTTTATACATATGGATATGGTTAATATATTCCAAATGACACAAAAGCAGTTTTGGATGACACTAAGTGTAACGTTTACAAAGAACAACAGTTAGGATCGAATAAGGCTGACAGAATTTACGACCTGGCCAATTTATTTATTGATTCTTAAATCCAAGTTTCGAGATCCCTTAAGACCTAAGACTTGCTCAATGTTGTGCGACTGTTTAACAACGGTGGGGTTATGCGTGGGAGAGTGTATGATAGACAAAAAAATGTTAAAACTGTTGTACACGAAATACCATGAGAATACCAGACTATCTCGATCGGTCTTTTTTAGAAGCTTGTCCTATTGCATAAACTTCCTCTGAAGTTTATGTATGACGGTGACCACATTTTTAAAATCATTTTACAAAATAACGTAAGCGCACATGCTGTAATCTTTAATTGTTAATGTTGCTGGGCAAGGGAATGGTTGCGGGACAAGGACTGGAATGGAATTCCAACATCAAGCTTATTGGAAAGCGAAACTATGTAGTGGCGTTCGTTTTTTTAAGTGAGTAAGTCGTTGCACACTAGCAAACTCACCGGTCACACCCCCCACAGAAAGAATATTTTCCTTTCCTTATCCGTCCTGCAAGCCTCATGGTTGGCTCTTTGTTACTCAATTGGCGACTATGCTAACCCAATATAAAACTTGTCTGCCCATGCAAAGCAAATAAATATTGCACTAAGCGAAACATGTTGCCTAATTACCGGATGTCTCAGACCAACCCCAATGGAAATGGTTTACAAAGTTTACATATTTTCACCAGACATTTGTCGCAATATTACATGCAGGAGGGAGAAATATAAACAACTTAGTGATTCCAAACACCATATATATTGGCAAATACCTACACAACAAAGACCAAAGTTCTGGTAGGCGTTTTATGACCACCCACAACCCTCTCGAAGGCTCTCCGTATAGGGAGCGTGTTGATTCGTGGAGCCTGTGAAACTGAAAGCCTGTGAAGATGGATATATGTAGTCATCGAAGTGCCTGCTGGTGGGGAACAAACTAACATGGGTTGTATAGAGATCTCTTAATCGGCTACACACCCATATGGAGAGATCAAAAGAAAATCTCCTCAGGTGGAGGGTTAGCGTTAAGGATCCACCATAATGCGTGTGTGGTGATATTCATTCAATGTTGCACCTGATGTTAGGCCATTGTGTCCCGTTAGCTGCTCAGAAGAAAACCTGCTGAAAGGAAGACCCAATGCTATCATAAGTGCAACTTTCTAGGCAGGTACAATAAGATTCTGGTGTTGTCGATATTATTGGAATTCTCGAACGATTTCCTTTCCTATAGTCCTACCATAATTGTTTAGTGAATACGTCTTTTTGACTCCAATTTAAATGTTGTTTTGGTAAAATCTGTTATGAATCCGTACAATTGAACGTATGCAAGATAATCAAGGTAAGAAAAAAAATTGTATACTAAAACATACCATATTCCCGCCTAAAGTACCACGTATGATCATGTACACATTTTAACCGAGGGATTGACGAATAAAACAAATATACAGTGCAAATGTGACAGGTAAACTTGATAGAGGAAAACCAAGGAAAATATGATTGGATCAAGTGAACGATATTTTGAAAGAAGAAAATATATAAAGAAAGAGAAGGTGCATGGATGTGGAAGAGGCGACATATGTGTGTCCAGATAGGAAAATCTGATGATCTGCTCTCTCTGTCTACTCCATAATATGTATATATGTATAATTTGTGCATGTGGTCTAAACAAAAGTTGTACGCGTGAATGTAACAGTGCGAAGATATGGCGTGATGGTGATGATCTCTGTTATATTCTTTGCCGAATTGTAAACTAGTCTTAACATAAGTACAAAGCCGCGTGTAATATGGGATAAACCTGCGTGGCGCGGCACATTGCGGCGCTCGGGCCGTGAGCGTTGGAACAGTTAGGAAATTGCGCAAGATAATATTAGAGATACTTTGTTATTTTGTCACAGTGTCTTTAATCAATTCATGAGCAAGTAGACTTTTATTAGCATAACTGTTTTATTATTTATGTGCGGCCTCAAAATATTCGGCCTATGTTAATCTGAACGCCTGTAATTGGGAGACAAGTCGCCTCGCCGCGCCGCGCGTGTGAGACGGTGATGCTGCATTGAGCGCACACACTTGTTCGGCCTTACACACTTCAACATATGTACTCGTACTTACTACATACTTTGATATGTTTTGCAACAAGAAATATCTGTATCTTTAATATTTTCTAAATAAAAATCTTAAAATGTCCGCCAAGTACCGGATAACAACATTAAAACGAGAAGAGATAGAGCCACGATTTTCCAATACTAAAAAAAACTGGATAAGTTTTTTTATATGCAAATAACACACGGGATGTATGGCATTTATAACCACAAAAACTTTTTTGAATTTCCTTTTTAATTATCATATTAAAGAGTTTATCTCACATCTTAATTAATATAAAAAATTATGAAAAAATACAATATGTATATTTGATTTCTAAATTTTTTTAACGTTGGTTAACATTCAACACATCTGTGATGCCAACCCTTGGACTGATCTAATACTCGAGAATACGATATTGACGTACTTGACCAAAGAGCTAAGATGTAACAATTCCCAAGAGTTTATAGAGAATCAAGTAATATGTGTTGCTAAACTTAAACAATGAAGAGCCAAAAGGAAGGAATCATATGTCAGGATACATAAATTGATATCAAGTGTTTTAGAACAGCCTAAATATCTATGATAAAGGGAGGAATCATATGTCAGGATACATAAATTGATATCAAGTGTTTTAGAACAGCCTAAATATCTATGATAAAGGAAGGAATCATATCTCAGGATACATAAATTGATATCAAGTGTTTTAGAACAGCCTAAATATCTATGATAAAGGGAGGAATCATATGTCAGGATACATAAATTGATATCAAGTGTTTTAGAACAGCCTAAATATTTATGATAAAGGAAGGAATCATATGTCAGGATACATAAATTGATACCAATTGATACCAAATTTAGAACAGCCTAAATATCTATGATAAAGATTCACGAATAATCGTTAATGACTCGCTAAAAAGTAGATTTTGTATTTGTTGTGAAAAAAACTATATGTTATGTTTTACATATAATTTTTTTGTATTAAAACATTGAAATATTTTTTATTTACAACATAATATATGGTAATTATTATTGTAAAATGACATTTTTTAGTTTTATTGAATATTAAGCTAATTATTTGTGGCCTAGTTGATAAGACGTATATCTGTCAAACCGAAGGTTGCGGATTCGATTCCCATTAGCACCATTTCCTGTTAGTTGAAAGATATTTCCTCTTTGCTATTTGTCACATAACAATAAACACGCCAGGTTTTCTTTATTCAACAAAAATGTCATAAATTGAAATAAAATTATTAACAGTAATATTAAATGTTCGTTTTATTAATATTTAGTACAACTTACAACAGTCATTTAAAGATTATTTTATAGCGTACAAAGGAGTTCTTCGGTGTGGCTGCCTCAACAACAAACAAAATCATAAATGTTATGTTTATTTTAAGTTTATATTTACGTTTAGCGTTGAATATTTAATTTACCTAGTTTGCTTCTTTAATACTATTTCGACTTTCTAGATTTAGAAAACATAATATTTGAAAAAAATATAATTACATTTAATTACAAGTCAATGAGAGAAAACCATCTTAAAAAATGTTAAAATCGTAATTAACATACTTAGAATATATATATTATTATACTGCCTTAGGCCTAGCCTACACTTGCTCAATAAAACCAGAAACCCAGTCGAGGTGGAGGAAGTTCTCGACACTTCGTGTTGAACGAAAGAGGAAAGCTACTTTGATTAATTTGGCATTAACCTCAATATTGTTGGGTCTAGATCATGATATTGACTTGTAGTGTGTAAACAGGAGATTATGTTTTTCAACTTTTTACATTATTTATAAGATCATAAATAAGTATACTAAACCTAAGACCCTAAAATTTCTCAATTTTTTTCTGTAACAGAGATTACTGTCTTGGATTGTTCTCTCGTTATTTTTTTAATGGATTCGGTGTACTTTAGTCAATTTAGAAAGCACTATCTAGGTATATTATACTTGTAAAACTTATAATACTTGGCAGAAAAGTTATTTAAATAAACAAATATAAATCAATATAGGTTTATTGATAGCAACATAGTTGTCGTTGCGGGGCATAGTCGTCGAGGATCCCCTCGCCATTCCAACATCAATTCAGTCAGAAAGCGAAGCTCTACCGTAGAGTTTTTTTTAATTGAGTGTGCTGTTGCACGCCAGCAACCTCACTGGCCGCACCGATATACTGGATCCGATGACACACCGAAGTTAGACGATCGGAGAACACCAGCGTGTTTTTTTCTTTTTTTACACAATTTTATTAGTATGTACGTATATAAATACATTGCGAAATCGCACATATATCTCAAGATAAATAGCAGAAAATGCATTAAAAAATAAACTATCAAAAGGTCTGGGCTCATCTCATAACATTCCCCCGATTGAGATACACCCCACCAATATAGGGTGAACTCGGTCGCGAGCTATATAAGATTTGAGCTCTCCGTAGAATTACCCTAAGATTAATTATCTGGAAGCGAAAGACGCAGTTATTGAAAATATTACATAAAATTACAAGAAAAGAGATCATGTTGTGAATGCGGTGGAAAAGAGATCATGTTGTGAATGCGGTGGAAAAGAGATCACGTTGTGAATGCGGTGGAAAAGGTTTAATGTATAATTAAGTATCAATCGCTAATATATTTAAAAACATTTTTGCATGAGTATTCGAGTGTAAAAAATAAACCAAAATAACGTAAATATTCTCATTAATAATTCATGTCAAATATAATAGCTAATTTATTGCCTCGTGACAATGTGTCCAAAACAACTAAGTTATGTACTCGTAAGTAAGTGTTGAGTAAAACATTTTTTTAATAGGCAATCCACCCAAACTTGGATGACTTGCGCCATCAAATTCAAGTCATTATGCAATTTTATTCTGATCGATTGGAAGAGACCAACCAAATTATAACTCATAAAAGTACAGTACAATAATACAGCGTGACTAAGCTGGAATAATAGAAGATTGCATGAGGAGGTAAAGGGCAAGAAGTGTGTCGGGGTGGAAAAGTCTGTCCTCTGCCAGTTTCACAAGAGACTCGATGCAATGATGTCTATGCAAACAGTTTTTTTATCTCGAATCAAAAAACCAGAAGTCTCGTTAATGTCATAAACCGTACTGTGTGAACCCGCAATGGCACATCAAGAACAATGATGAGAAAAATATAGTTTGCTGCTTTGCTGTCTTTTTACATCGCATTATTAAATTCCATCTCTCTATTGTGCCGGCCACAGTTCACTTCTTACGCCATTTGTTTATTCTAAATTAAAAAGCTTACATAGCGATTAAATTAAGAATATTTCCCATTCACAGTCGGCGACTCAATTAAAATAATTATTGCAGAATCATCTTCTTGTTTCGAAGCATTTCTATTTGAAGCGCTTATGGATGTTTTTTTTTTGAAGACCTGAATTTGATCCCACTCAAAAACGAATCGCCTCATTGTTTATAACAAGTTCAATTAATCTTACCTTTTCACTTTAATTGATCGTATTTTAACACTTACAGCAGTTATTACTCTCTGTCATGCTAAGAATGACACGCAAATAGATGAGATATATACGTTATTCTTAGAAATTTCTCAAAAACTTACGTGGGAATAGTGAAAAAAAAAACTAAAAAGTGTAGAAAAAAATTACTTAAGACACAATTGGAAGTATATTTGTAAAATGAATAGTTCATTTTTCTTGATGTCGTAATATGGCAGATCTTGGATCTGTTATGTAACGAAATTTATTCCTGAGCGATACAGCACCAGTCTTGGATGTAACGAAATTTATTCCTGAGCGATACAGCACCAGTCTTGCGAGGATCCCGCGTGAGATCCTGTTACTGTCAATTTTATCCACACGGTCACGGCAGTAACGCCTTATCTTCCTGTTTCATTGACTATGTCATCTGTGTTGCAGGTTTATGTGATGTGAGTTTCTTGCCTTATATCTCAAATATTTTCTCGCGAAAATTCGTAATATTTTCCTCAGGGATGATCGAAGAAAGCTCTTTAGTCTAGTTGTGTCCGCTTTCATTTCAACACTATAAGTCAGGATCGGCCTGACAGGTCTAATAAATTCGAACTTGGTATTGGTCTGTTTTCCAAATAAAAATTGATACAATCCTCATAACACATTTATTTAGTAACAAAACATCAATTTGTATGGAAATATATAAAATGAACATTCATTTTTAACCTGTACACCGCGTTAAAAATCAAATTCCACGAATCCTGTGCGCGGCACAATTTTGGCGTTTTTTTAATTTCTAAGTTTAAACGCGTATTTTGTTTAGAACCACTGATATTTGATTACACCACCAAGTAAACATGACATTCAAATGATTTTCTGATAATAAATATATTATAATTTCTGATATAATGACATTACTCTTAAGGAGACTCATTAAATAAAGGAGATAAACTAAACATTACGTAAAATACACAAAGGAATGCTACAGATCAGATAACAGGCGTTTGTGCTTCCCGCGAGGAACACGTTAATAGAATTTCCCAGAAAAAAGAACAGATCTCCACCTCATTCTATCTTGGCACACATCTTTTGTTTCTGCCACGACCTTATACATCGCCATGCATACTTTACTATTGTATTATATAATAAAGTCATCTTTTCACTGTTCCCTCTTTGAGAATTCGTTCGTTTGTCCCGCGTTTTTGTAGATCTTTCCGAAGTTCCCGTGTCTTCTATACTAAGGATATGTTATAGAATATTGAAGTAATTTTTCATTATTTCTTCGTGACAAAATAATCCCAATGCATATTCTTTCAATCAGTTTAAATTTTTTAATGTATTTCTCTTTTTTTTTTGTTATTTATACATATATGTTTTTCCGTTTTGATTAAATGTTGAAATTTGGTGTTTTTACAATTTTGTTAAGTGATATGTTTTTAAGTTTATTTGATGCTATTTTGATTTGAATTTTGTTTCGTTTTGTATTATTTTTTTCGCATAAGTGATATTGAATTTTGTTTTTTTTTTGTAAATGCTGGGGCATTTAAAAATGAAGAAATAAATATTTAGTTCCTGTTTTATGGTCACAAGGGCATTATATTATTAAGGCATATCAGTAGGTTTATGTTATTCCAAAGGATTTATTCCATGGTCAAAAAGACTAAAATTTATATTCATTCAAACAAATTATAATAACGTTAGGTTTATAGAGGTGAGAAAATATTGAGAAATCATTGATGAGACGCCCACAGCACGAATCTTTCCCAAAACATTGAAAGATCGTTATATCAGTGTCTTTCAGGCTCAGGTCTCAGCATCAGAGGAACGTCATTTAAATTAAAACGGACTTATGTGGGCTGGAAACAGGGTCGGATAGCGCTAGATAGAGAATACGAGATAATGACTGAATTCATAAAAAAATAACGAATGATAAAACTGTAATAAAATTAAACAATATAATAAAATTCTCGATAAATCAATCTCGATTTCACGTCAGTTTCAACACCATTAGTAATTAATTAACATAAATCGCTATTTTGATCAATATATTGGACTTTATGCACAATTTCTCTTTCAAAATAATACATCAAAATCTCCTAGCGATGAGTCGAGTGACAGTTGAGATTTATTCAAACCACATTCAAGTTTTCGGATTTCGTGGAGATGGATAGTCATTTGAATGATTTATGCGACTACGTAACTTGCCTAATTTACTTTTGTCTGGTTGGTCGGAAGAGATTGCCGCCTGGCAATATGCCGACCAGATTGTATTTGCAATAAAAGTGTTAAATAAATAAATAAGTTTTCACGGGTTTCCTATAGTGGCTTGAAACATTTTCGCTCTTTATTTTTTTACCTTTTCAGACATCGATTATTTAAATTTTCTTTCGTTGAAAAAAATAATCATGGATTGAATTGGCATAGCATACAGAATGTTTTATCCTTATATCAATTGATTCAATTGATGCTGTGCTCCGGTGGAACTAAACCATATATCCCATCATCCAAGAGTGCCAGCTACATGGTCTTTTGGAAAAGCTTGTGTACAGTTGATATACAAAAAAGATCTCAAGTATCCCTACAAGAGTCTTTTTTGGTTTTATTTTCAACTTATTAACCTTTAGTCGTTAGAACCTGATCATCCACCCGGGGATTTTGAGTTCGATTCTCGATGAAACCAAAAAAATGACTCAGTTTTGTTTTTCATAGAGACGATATCAGGAACGTCGTAATAATAATGAAGGAATATAATAATAATAAAAAGGTAATGTATACAACGCCACGCCGTTTAGAGAACAGACTCTCCTCAGAGGCGTTTAGAGAACAGACTCTCCTCATAGCTGTTTAGAGAACAGACTCTCCTCAAAGGCGTTTAGAGAACAGACTCTCCTGAGAGGCGTTTAAGCTTTGGTTTCCTAAGAAAGTAGTGTCGTTAAATAGCGCACGTAACAAAACATTGTCTACGCAAATCATATGGCGTGGTTTCCTAGAGAGCGTTGGTTGTGTCGTTATATAGCGCCCGTAACAAAACATTGTCTATGCAAACCAATGGCGTTGGTTTCCTGGAGTGCATTGGTTGTGAGTGTAATGCCAAATAGCAATGCTGCCATTTGCATGACGGCCGTGACAGCGGAGCAAACAGTCGTGGAACGATTTTTCCCGTGTATCGGACACCGTTTTACAATAAAAAAATAGTGCAAACGTAATTTGGACCAGCGAAAACGACGAAATATTGATTGATTTTGTAAGACATAATGAAGCTTTATTTAATGTGAATAGCAAAGAATATAGAAAAACCCAGTTGAAACAAAATATGAGGAATCAGATTTGGTTTCCACTGACAGTTGTGGGTTCTTAATTCTGCCGTCTGGCGGCGTGCCAGGCGGATGCGACGCAAACGTAATTTAATTTGGACCAGCGAAAATGATGAAATATTGATTGATTTTGTAAGAAATAGTGCAGCTTTATATAATGTGAAGAGCAAATACTATAGGAAAGCCCAGTTGAAATAAAATATATGGAATAAAGTTTCCAACTGACAGTCGTGGGTTCTCATTTCTGCCATCTGGCGGCGCGCCAGCATCACGTCATGTAACGTGCGCTATATAAGGAACCCGCTTTCTTAGGAAACCGTAGCTTTAGAGAACAGACTCTCCTCAGAGGCGCTTTAACTCAGGATTCAAACACACTATTATTGACAATTACAAATAAATATATGAGTTGAGCGTAAAGATAGAACATGGCGGCTACGGCCATTAGATTAAGTACTTTCCCCGTCTTCTTAAGTGTAGAAAAAACATTTTATAAGAAAACCGCAGAAAACTTACTAAGGGTGGACGATCTAAAAAGGAACCTTTGTAATAGTAATTAGGTGTAGTGTTATCCTACGATGTAAGTTTAAGAAGCACTGGGGCAGTAATAAACAGCCGCCGGCTCCGTTGAGTGTCGTGAATAACAGATGAGTGTGTAGTCAGGTTCCAATCCACCACTGGGGCTATTACTCAAGTAAAATTATGACCCAAACTGCGCCGAAATTAGAAACAAGGCTCCGATGACCGCCATCTCTCCAAATTTGGTACGGAACGGCAAACGGGAAGGCAAAGTTAAGGCATCGAACCCGTGTTATTGCTTGACTGTTCACGCTGGCCGGCTCGGCGACACTGCGTTGCGCCAAACCGATTATTACGCTTCATTTTAGCCGAGGTCGACTTTAAATGAACAACTGCCATATCTGGAGAGTGCAGTCCTCTCTTTTTTAGTGCCAACTGTAATTTGGTAAAGAAGAAATAATAATAGCAACTCGATAACTAGCGAGTTCTTATGTTCAAACATAATATGGTACTGGGTAATGGTTACGTGCTTTTAAAACAAAATAAAATCGCACCTTTAATGCAAGACAGGTGTCATGGTTGCTGGGAATAGGGTCTCGGGAATGAGCTAGGCATTGGGATAGCGGCGCCTTGAACAGTGTGAAGGGCATATGGGCCATAACCTATAGAATATTGTTGTCCAACTTCTTTAATTTGTGTGCCCCCAAATAACCTCGTTGTTATTTTGTGCCCCTTATATATGTATTCACTACAAGTAAACCTCTACACTCGAATTTCAAGTGTTTTCAGTGCCTTTTTACTGTTGGCTTATGGTACTGACGTTTTGAAAACGTTGCAGTTTTCATATTCAGGGTTTATTTGTAATCAGCTGATACCGAGAACCACGAAATCCTTGTTTATAGATCAACACACTATGAGATCTTTTTTAGACTCATGTTTTGTATTACAAATCAATGGGTCATTCGTTAATGAGTCCGGCGTTACCAGGCGGCTCAGAAGGATCCACATGTAACGTCTGCAAAAGGGAATACACATCTAGGATCGGCTGTTCACAAAATTAACGTGGAGGAGTAACTTCAGATTGATGTAGAAATGACGAGAAGTTCTTAAGGCTCTGCAAAGACGATGACGATATGGAACTCCTCAGTGTTTAGCCTGAAGACGTATTGTCATCTATTTGGCGCCGGCGTCTTACATATTGTACTATACGGCTCTGAATCGTGGTGTATTATTACCAAGAAAACTTCTCCGTTTTGAGAACAGATGTCTTAGTACTATGATGGATCGGTGGTACGACCATGTGACGAATAAAATAGTTCGAGCTGCAGTATTTAGCCACCACAACAGTCCCGACAAAATTCCTTTCTTTTTCAATCGATTGATGAAATCACTCTTTTATTGTTTATGAATTTTGTACAAATTTAAAATAAACTGTTCTAGCCATGCAATTTCCTGAATTTACTTTTGTTGAGTTGGTATTAAAATATTGCCAACTAGCAATTAGCTCGTCAGAGTGTAACTGAATAAAGTATTCATAAATAAACAAACCATCATCATCACCGTATAAGTTCCATCAGAAACAGGTATGCGATAAAACGTCGCTATCAAAGTCGGTCAACAGTCTTGGTCTTTACGAACTATCACAAATAAATAAAGAAATATATGAGATAAATTATTCACACGCTCTCGGGGTCACTTAGTTAGTGACAAGTAAAAAATGAAAATTGGAGAACCTGACCCAAAAACATAAAAATTGTCATCCTCTCCGACAAAAAATATCAGAAAATTTCTTCATTTTCGTTATATCAAAAAGTGATGCAGTTTCTATCTGATTCACAGATTTCAAGGTGTAATCTATTCCGGAAACGATATGATAGGTTGTCCCTCGTGATTGAGTATGATTGTTAACCATACTATGGGTGATATGCGAATGTATGTACATTGGTGTATAGTGTGCAAGCTATTGCACTTCAGCAAGCACACACTCCAAATCAAACCCATAGTTCCGATGGCCAGAAAATAAATGTTACAAGAAAATGGCCAAGTTTAATATCCTGTGGACTTTCGTTAGGCGTGATTTTATAAAGCACTGTGTTTGTGTAGTTTTTTTAAAGTGACAAGAATTTATGGTTCGCAGCATATAAGTTACAGAAAAAAATCTAATGTTAAACGGTCTAAAAGTAAAACCAGTCCGGAATTATAGTCGCCAGGAAAACAAAATTTTCCGGAACGGGAAAGTTAAATTGAATGAGTTATAAATGGTTGTGATTGGCAATCAGTACAAGGCCTAACGTTGTCAGTTTGAATGCAAGAGAGAAGTAATCGATTTTTGATTGGATACTTCCAATTTGAAGACCATATCGGAACTTCCGTTCCAGATACGCGTGATGCCGGCTTTAACGTTAAGCAACAACTATGATCATTACATATTGCTTATCTTGTGTAATACAGACTTTCAACAATACATTCATTTACCATTTTTTGAACACCAGAGTGAAAGAGATGTCAGCTTTAAATTTCGTCACAAAAAAATGACAGCCAAGATCCAACACAAGAGGGGTATAGAATTACATCAAGACCCAACACAAGAGGGGTATAGAACTACAATATATTAAATTAATAAGATCTTCATTCTGCGACACTTGCTCCGAAAAAAGTGTCAAACTTTATATGCTTTAAATAATCAATGGTTTTTATTCGATGTGGGAATTCTAATGGTGACATTTCTCTACCTCTGCATTAAATACTGACAGAACGGTTGGGTTAAGAGCAATTACCATCTGGCAAAATAGATCAGTTTGTTATATTGTATTACACTTTCGTTGTATACAGTACAACAAGGCAATCTCTTCCAACCAAGCAGAAAGATGTTAAAGAAGACTTAAGTGAAAACCAGCCTGGAATGCTTTTTAAAAATCTGTGTTCCAGCGGGACTTGAACCCGCAATCTCCGGGTTGAAAGACAGGCGTCTTACCAACTAGGCCACAGAGGTCGTCATTGTTCTTGATTGAAAAAAAAAACTTGAATAATATTGTATATAAATAGAAAATATTAATTTAATACATAACTCGAAAAAATTAAACGGACCTGAATATGTCATACCCCTCATTGCAATATTTAATAATAAATAACGTATTCCACTACATAATTCATCATGACACGTATTTCTACCACCTCTGTGGAGACTCTTTTCAGGTGACAGAATCTCGGTTTTAAAAATTCCTGTAATAACACATAACATACTATCTTTTCATTTGAGGTTACTCGGTTCGACTTGGGAACGATATTTCTGTCTCAATCAGATGTATGTTACTTCATCCTCATCAGTATTTAAGAAAGGCATGAAGAAGCATAACTTATCTCAAAACACCCCTTCACATTTATCTCTTCCTGTTCCATTTTTTTTTTCATTATTTTTTTATTTAATTTTTCTCAAATATTATTTTCATTTACTAAATTTGAGGCATGGACACCGCAATCATTTAAAAAAAATGGATTGGAAGAATTTAACTAAAAGCAATAAAGCATTAAAGTGTAAAATAAATAAATTATTTCGATTTGAAAACAAATAACGGTTAAAATATGTACATACAACTTGACCTAACCAATATTCATTTCATAGACATTTTTTAATAAGAATTTCAAATATTTGACACACATGAGATGACAAACGACAGCGTATGAGTAAAAATAGTTTACAAGCTAAAATATGTTTGTTAAATAAATACAGGGCCGTGTGTTATATTTATTTAATAAGCATCATTTAGTTTGTACGGGTCCTTTCTAATGGGGGCCGCCAAAAGCAGATGATGTTTGGAAAACATATGTGTTTTATTATAAATTTCAATCAGAAGTTATCGAAAGCATAAACATAAGATATTTAAGTCTTCCGCGGCTTTCTCTTTCAATATGGCCAAACCGTTTCAAGGTCGCTTCTTTAATTATATTTACCACATCCTTCTATAACAATTTGTTACCTCATCATTCCTTACTTTGTTATACATCAAATATTCTTCGTACAGCACTAACCAACCACCTTAACAAAATAACATATACTCGTATTATGTTACACATATTTATTATGATTCATACATTAGAGAACATTTCTTGACAGATTGTCCATACATCTATTTATTATCATTCATACATTAGAGAACATTTCTTGACAGATTGTCCATATATCTATTTATTATCATTCATACATTAGAGAACATTTTTTGACAGATTGTCCATACATCTATTTATTATCATTCATACATTAGAGAACATTTCTTGACAGATTGTTCATACATCTATTTATTATCATTCATACATTAGAGAACATTTCTCGACAGATTGCCCATACATCTATTTATTATCATTCATACATTAGAGAACATTTCTTGATAGATTGTCCATATATCTATTTATTATCATTCATACATTAGAGAACATTTCTTGACAGATTGTCCATACATCTATTTATTATCATTCATACATTAGAGAACATTTCTTGACAGATTGTCCATATATCTATTTATTATCATTCATACATTAGAGAACATTTTTTGACAGATTGTCCATACATCTATTTATTATCATTCATACATTAGAGAACATTTCTTGATAGATTGTCCATATATCTATTTATTATCATTCATACATTAGAGAACATTTCTTGACAGATTGTCCATATATCTATTTATTATCATTCATACATTAGAGAACATTTCTTGACAGATTGTCCATATATCTATTTATTATCATTCATACATTAGAGAACATTTTTTGACAGATTGTCCATACATCTATTTATTATCATTCATACATTAGAGAACATTTCTTGACAGATTGTTCATACATCTATTTATTATCATTCATACATTAGAGAACATTTCTCGACAGATTGCCCATACATCTATTTATTATCATTCATACATTAGAGAACATTTCTCGACAGATTGCCCATACATCTATTTATTATCATTCATACATTAGAGAACATTTCTTGATAGATTGTCCATATATCTATTTATTATCATTCATACATTAGAGAACATTTCTTGACAGATTGTCCATACATCTATTTATTATCATTCATACATTAGAGAACATTTTTTGACAGATTGTCCATACATCTATTTATTATCATTCATACATTAGAGAACATTTCTTGACAGATTGTTCATACATCTATTTATTATCATTCATACATTAGAGAACATTTCTCGACAGATTGCCCATACATCTATTTATTATCATTCATACATTAGAGAACATTTCTTGACAGATTGTCCATATATCTATTTATTATCATTCATACATTAGAGAACATTTCTTGACAGATTTTCCATACATCTAACAATAAATAATCTTCCATATTTCAATAAGAACAAAGCGACAATAAATTATTTTTCATTTCCCAAAATGTCTAACTTTCTCCTTAATACTACGAGCCAACAAACCTTACGATGAATATTTTTGTCACATCGATATTTTTCACGCAAATTTGAAAATATTCCGGAGATTTCTTTTGAACCGATCTTAATGAACAAATTCTACTTTTCAAACAATCTTAATGGTCAAATTCTTATTTTGAACCAATCTTAATGAGCAAATTCTATTTTTGAACCGTACTTAATGATCAAATTCAACTTTTGAACCAATCTTAATGATCAAATTTTACTTATTATTTTCAAGTTATTATAGGAATGCTTATTTTTTTAAACTTCTTGAACTTCTCTCAATGTGGACAAACAAGCTGAAGATTAATTTCTTAATTCTTCTTGTAACATCAATACCTAACATAGAGTTATATTTTATCAAATCATTCTTTCATGTATCACACATTATCATATAACACCACTTGCCTACACTCCAGAGCGAGAGATTTCTATAGTGCGAGAGTTGAATAAGAGCCCACAATATACTTAATTGGGCCAAGGGACCTAATATTAGCGGGCTAATTGGGGCAAGGGACCTAATATTAGCGGGCTAATTGGGCCAAGGGACCTAATATTAGCGGGCAAAGAGAATAGTAGTCATAACACCAGATTTCCCCCACAAGACACAAAGCACGCATTCATTCTACTCTCACCTTTCATTTCATTGCTCGAGCTTCGCTTCAAAAAAATCAAGGCTGGAACTGACATACCACTGTGCACAATCGTTATTAAAGACTTTGCGATTTATTTATTGGTAAAAACAGTACTAAGTGCGCCGTTAACCTTGTTTGTCGCAGTAGTCGTTAATAATATGTTGTAAGGAATGTAATTGGTAATATAATTGAATAGCTTATGATGGTGTATGAAAATCAGGATATTCGCTGAATTGATTGTGTTGTTCGGTCATTTTGTTTTAGTATTGTTATTTTCTGTAATATTTCGGAACCTGAATTGTTATTTTTATACTTGAGTTATAACTAAACATATGCACAAATTTACAATAAAGGGAAAGCAATTGAAACATTTAATGAGTATATCATAACATATACTCGTACTCAGCACTGCTCCGACATGGAACGAATACAATTGAATCTCTTTTTGATGATGATTGTTGTTTTTTGTTCAGATTTTGAATGTATTTGATTATTTAACGCTTTTCATTTTATATTAATGTTTTACATCATAATTTATTGTTGTTTTTGTTACTCAGAAAGATCAGCATCAGAAATAGTGTATATTTTATATCTTTTACAGAATTATGAATTTCTAAAATATTCAAAGTAACACTCGATATTAAGTCTTAGGGGGCCATACAAGATATAAAACGGCACTGGTTAAATATAATAAATACATAACAGAAATGAGATACGTTAACAAATAAACAAACAAAGGTCTTCCGAGTGGAATATGTGTGAAGCGAAGAAACACGTGTTAATTCAATACAGAGACACGAATATTCCATGTAGTTGTACTTCAGCCGCCATCGATCCTCCGTGTCATGTTGTCGGGTCAACGGATGAGCGGTCCATCGCGTCTAGCAGCGACAGAAGATGACACGGGATCGTGTCTTGGAATAAGAGGGGAGCCTAAAATATACGTTGACATGAATATTTATTGTGACATTCGATCTTAAAATACAGACGGTATTCTATTATACATCATGGGGTCACTGCCAAAAGTACGATATCATCGGAAATATTTTGTGTGTGGGAATACAATACTCGTATGCTATATGATAACATAAAAAAGAATGAGGACAAAATTAAATAGTGTAAATTGAAAGAAAATGTAGTGTTAAAGATGAAGATCGAGGTAGTTTGGACAAGTAGAAAGCATAAGTGGCAAAATATATTAAATCTGTTGATTTCTATAGCATGTACGAGAAATTTGAAAAGGCAGAAAAATGTGGCACTACAAAATTAATCGAATTCTGAAAGAGGGAAGTGGGAAAAGCTTTTAAATATGTTTGTCAAGATATAATGAAGAAAAGGTCTGTTACCTTGATTTGTTAAAATGTTGCTCTTCTAACGTCTCAAAATAAGCATATCAAAGTTAGACCCTTCCACCTAGTGTGGTGGAAAATAAGCGATGGCATCTATGTTTTATTTTACAGTTGTATTAAAATAATTTAAAGGACATTAACTTATTTTTTTATTTCCACGAAAAGTTTCTGAAGTAATAACAAAAATTGGTTTAATGTTCTTAAATTAAATACATGATAAGGAAAGAGAACATTTCGCCACTCCATATCCACAAAACGAAACCTTTTTTGCATTGTTTTGTACAATACAATATGCTATGTTACTTACACACTACGGTTCGCATTGTTTTGTACAATACACTATGTTATGTTACTTGCACACTACGGTTCGCATTGTTTTGTACAATACAATATGTTATGTTACTTGCACAATACGGTTCGCATTGTTTTGTACAATACAATATGTTATGTTACTTGCACACTATGGTTCTCATTGTTTTGTACAATACAATATGTTATGTTACTTGCACACTACGGTTCGCATTTCCGTTAAAACGATGTTACACATTGCAAACGTTGTTTTATGGTTGTAAAAAAACTGTAATGAAAAGTCTTTTGTTTATATTAAAAGAAATGATTATGAATTTATTCTGGATTCCCTTAAACAGAATTTAAATTCATATCGATACATTTTAAATGTATTGTAATTTGTTTCATCTAACACTGTTTATTCCACTTTATGTAACGGTATAACCCAACCGGTTTCAAGGTTTTCACCTCATCATCAGGGAGCACAAACAAGACTTGTTTGTGCTCTCTTGATGATGAGGTGAAAATCTTGAAACCGGTTGAGTTACACCGTTACATAAAGTGGAATAAACAATGTCTGATAAAACAAATTACAATATCTTTAATCTCCACAATGTTAACGCCTTAACTGTAAATAATATACATTTTAAATGTTTCTCTTCTGATAAAATTTTTTTTAAATACAGCTTATTTTAATGTTGTTCCGCGATTGGACTATATTGACGTGACAGTATTTTTTCCAAAGCTTTAACAACTATAATAAATCAACAACTTCCTAGGAAAACAACGCAATAACATTATAAATCAGTCAATGGGCTGACCAATCTCCAAGTGACATCTCCCGCGATGGGACCGAGTTGTGAGGAATACCGAGGAATCAGAAGAGCCGTCAAATGGTGGATCCTGACAAGAATTGACAGGAAGAAGTAACGAAGGTAAATCCTGACAGATCGGTTGATGGTGGGCCAAGGACATTGAGCCGCTTGTCCAGAGGTTGACAGCATCCATCAAGGATTTAGAGAAGAAATTCAAGATGGTAATTATGATAATGGCATGTTGTATTGCACTATTTATTTATACTAAATTAAAATGATTTATCAGTTTTGATAGGAAAAATGTTTGAAAAGATCTCTCATATGGAAAATATAGAAAACATTTTCCTAAAAAAATATATAAGTTTTGAATGTCTAAAGTGACATAAGATTTGATTGTCTGAAGTCTTCATTTTTATTGGTTGATTTCATAATAAAAAAGGGTGAAATTAGAAAAATATAATTGTTTTGGCAAATTGTAGCTTTTTGTGTTTTTTTAATGTAGGCAATCCACCCAAACTAGGATGATTTGTGTCACCAAATTAAAGTCATTATGCAATTATACTCGTATGAGTCAATATAATTAAAACAATTATAAAGAATGTCGATTCTAGATAATTCAAAGTATCAACTTATTTTAAAGAATGTCGATTCTAGATAATTCAAAGTATCAACTTATTTTAAAGAATGTCGATTCTAGATAATTCAAAGTATCAACTTATTAAGCTTAAAAAATGAAACAATTCATTAATCATCGGACGCGGTAAAGACATGGCAAATCAAATCTGTCTCGCAAAGAATAGCGGGAAAATACAGTGTCTATAGTTTCATCATCCAAACCACACTCGCAGCCGGGACTATCCGCAATACCCATTCCGTAAAGGTGACTAGCCACCACGCAGTGGCCCGTCCGAAAACGAAGCATGACAGGCACTTCCATCTTATTCATTCTTATTATATCAAACCATGGTCTCAAAGGGATAGATTGTTGGATTGATTTATACCTAGAGCCCTTATTTACTCCAGATATAAATCTGTTATAAATCTTCTATACCAAAAGGAATAATTGATCTATCAACATACGAGTACTACAATCACCGTGACGTAGTTAGTAAGACAATTGTTCTCCCCCAGGGGTATCAGATTTGATTCCTGATGGTTCCCAAAAAAATTGAAATAATCAACAGTTTCCCAGTCTGGTTAAAGAGTTCTTCCGGTAACAATACAAGCACGTACTAGAAATATGCGATAATATTGAAAACATGTAAAATGACGTACGGCGAATTTCGTCTCTACCCCAATTGGTTCTAAAGCCCGAGAGTCCAATAAATAGGGCGGAAGACAGTGTTGTATTCTGGCCACGTGATGGGACGTTAATATGCTGGGGGACTTCTGTTGGTTGTTAAAAAGAGGCAATTATTCAACCCACCAGAGAAAAACTTCAAAATGAGAATTTGTTCCCAATCTAAAAGTATGTTGAATTAAATTTTATTTGTTTTGTGACTTTTTTGTAAATTTTTTTATTTGAAATGAAGATTTTACTCTTAATTTATGTATTTTTTAACATTTTAATTACACACGCACAAAGTATTTTCGTCTAATAAAATGTGTTTTACGTAAATATTTCTCGTATTTATCCGTCGAGTTTATTTTATAATTATCTCCATACAAATTTTATTTCCGGGTTATAAAAATATCTTATATAAAACATTTTTTTTATATGATTTGATAATAAAGATGCATATTAAAATAATACATACCATCACGTCATTTCCCTGTCGAGGTAGGCAAAGAGGACATAATGCCAGACTTTCCTATACCTACACTCTCTCATACAACTTCTACGATTTCTCTGACTTTCAACGTTTCCTTCTTTCAGTATATCATTTATTTGATCCAACCATACTTTCTTAGGTATTCTTCATCTTACTCAAGCCTTAAATTCACATTTATCCATAAAAACTATTAAAACAATAAAGTGCATTAAAATAAAAAACGGCGAATATTTTTTGCCTACGAAATCAAAATCCGAACACATTCAATGTTTTTTTTACGGAAGTATAAATATAAAAAAGTTCTTTCGCGGCCATTCGGAAAAGTGGTTTGAATGGGCATTCACATTATTTGCTCATATGCAGTAATAGTTTAGGAAGGAGGGGCAAAAAGGTTGGCGACCCTCCAATCCTCGATGCGGCCCGAAGCGTGAGATTTGATCGACCAGAGATACGGACGCGCTCGGAATGCCGGATGAATCCTCAACAACAGAGATTTATAAACTTTTTATCCTTTCATGTCACAATATATCAACTTCCTATAATTCATCATTTAACCAACTCAGCACCGATTGTAAATATCGTATAAGAATATGGGTACTTGATATTTTCCAAGATTTTCCACTAATTTTAAATATTTTCCTGACTTCTTAGCGTGTCGGTTTGTCTTAAATGATAGCTGATCTTTTGAAGGCGTTGCAATCTTCATCCTCAGAATGATGTCAAAAAACATGATGATATTCGGTAACGTCGGCCATCATATATACCTACTCTACACGACCAGTTAATTATATATATTATTAGTTCTGAGCATATTATACGTTTTTGTTTTATGCGTTCTAAACTATTCCATAAGTCATTTTCAGCGTAAAAACATATAAGGACGCACTGCACGAGACGCTTAAAAATATTAGTGCTAAACACAACTGGAAGCAAACAGCAGCTGATAGAACCAAATGGCGTGGAACTCAAATGGTTGTTATCAGCCACCCTATAAAGAAGATGCCGACAAGCTGCAAGTATTGAAGCTCCTTGCCATATAGGCAACAGTATATGCTTGTCACAAATTGGCTTACATAGTTATCTCCGGTGGTATAAACATCGAATACCTTGACCACCCACATTGTAGTATGCCTTCCATTATACTCATCACGGGTAATAGAACATTTGATGGGCATTCATCTACTTTTTATTCCAGACCACAACTTGTAGGCATTTTGAGACAGCAGCGACTTTATTTTCTTTATTTATATCTAATTGAGTTGGGCTCCTGCATTTTCTTAACTCAAAATTATCTCACCTGATTAAAGACATGATAAAAATTAAGAACCCCTGTTCCAAGAACAGTGGTTTAACGAGTACAAAATGATTCCATGAATTCTTTGAAACTATTAATAATACCCATATCTAAATGTTCACATATATCACAGTTTACAGAAATGTCAAGTGCATGGCGCACGGAGCACGGGTATGTTCTTAGAAGAATTCACCGGCACCGGAAAAGAGGAATCCGATAACCATCCAGGTACGAGTGATTACGAAATACCCGAAATTGGCCAAGAGGTCGAAGTTTATTGATTTCATAATTATTAGCGGAGAATGTGTAGAGTCAAATTGTTGCGGATGTTATTAAAAAGTCAGCTTCACTATAATTACATAAAGATTATCCAAATACGAGATAAATATACATTTTTTTATTTTAAATTGTGAACATTCACGTTACTTCAAATAGCTACAATATGTTAACATTATTATATGTATGGTATGTATATACCTATACAATTCAATGATGAATGCGCATTTCATTAATCTCCACCATATATCGCGTTATATTAAAAGTAGCAAAAATGACAGTACATAATAGTGTGTTGGTGCCCCTCTTGACGTATGTATGTGAGTTTTGAACTTGGCAGAAGAATGATAAAAGTAAGATTAATGGTGTAGAGATGCGTGTACTTGAAACAAAATATAGGATGTCAATATACACATATGAAAGAAGGCGAAATATGGGATGTCAATATACACTTATGAAAGAAGGCGAAATGAAGATATAAAAAATAAATGGCCGGATAAAATTGATGTTTTAAGTAACATAAAGAAAGGAGCTTTAAGATGGTTTGGACATGTTGACAAAATTAATGACGAAAGAATGACAAGCGAGTATACCATTCAGAATTCAAGGTGTTCTTGGAAAAGGTAGACCGAAAAAAACATGACTGGATCAAAATGGACCAGATTTAGAAAGAAGGTTATGTGAGAAATATGAATAATTGAAGATTATGCATATCGAAATATTAGAATGCAGAGGAGGCAAAAGTTGTATACATGGATACAAAAGTTTGGAAAACTGTTCTCACTACCTACCCCGAAAGAGGCACAGCGTGATGATATGTATGAATCTATCTAATACTCATTGCCTTGAATGCATTAATAAATAATACAAAATTTAAGGAAACGCCTTGAAAAATTGAGAGAAGGTCGTCTACGGATTTGAATACAGACCTTTCGATCATTAATACATAAATTTTGCATTTACTAATCTTTATATACTTATTTACCAAAAAATCGGCGTACTTTTACAGTCAAGCTTAGTTATTTAATGGTATTTACCCCCGAAAATTAATTAATCCATAGTTCATAATTTAGTCAAAGTATTAAAACTTGGAATTCGGAACCTAGCCCGTGCCGAAAGCGCTCTAATTTATCGGCGCCCCTGACTGATCAGATGCCAGCGCCTCGCTGCGCTACTGGTTCAATGATTGTTTAAGCGCGATTGCGTTTTTTTTTGTAGTTGATTTTAAATAATTCATTTCATAATAAAACAATAATAATACACAAAAAGCAATCAAGGGGAGGCGCTGCAATAAATTAGATAATATAAATGGCGGTTATATCTAAAAATATGACAAAACAATCACTCTAAATTATAAATAAAAGCATAACTTACAAGAGAATTGAATCGATTATTTCAAACAAAATTTGAGTCCACTGCAGAGATGTCCCCTTTCGCATTTGTTCGAACCGGTTGATAAATTTAAGAAAATTCACGATCTGTCCTGTGGGAAAGTGACTTGTTTTATTTTCGCGTAACCATCAGCGCCATCTGTGGATGAATAAATTAGTTTCGACACATTTCGACTATCTTCCATAAAAGTTTCAAAGCCCTGTCATCCCTGGTTCATTCGTAATGGCGTAACAATTGACAGTATCTTCTGAATCTTGGTCGGAATCGGAACAATGGAGCAACGTGACAACATTAAATGTTGTTTTAAATTGGATAAAAGTGCCACAGAAACTTTTGAAATGATTCAAACTGTTTATAGTAGTAAAGCAATGAATCGTAAGAACGTTTTTAAATGGTATACAAGATTTCATGATGATAAAAAGAGTATTGAAGATGATCAACGGCCTGGACCATCATTGACAGTTCGAATCGAAGAAAATGTTCAAAAAGTGGGTAAAATTCTTAGAAATGGTCGTAGTGCGTCTACTAGACTCATCGAGAAGCTCGCTGGAATTCCTAAATTCACTGTCCATCTCATTTTAACGGAAAATTTGGGCAAACGAAAGACACTGACTGGCTATCAAAAAGTTTGGAGAGTGAAGCACTGTAGATAGATGAAAAGAGCGGCTGATATGGATCCAGACTTCATGTCAAGCATTGTAGCAGGTGATGAAACATGGTGCTTTCTGTATGAGACACTTACAAAGCGCCAGAGCTCAGAATGGAAGGGTCCACAATCTCCGAAACCGAAAAAAGTGCGCACGCAGAAGAGCTGAATTAAGAATCTGCTCACCGTTTTCTTTGATTCACATGGAATTATCTATAAGCAATTCACGCCAGAAGATCAAATTGTAAACGCCGATGTGTACTTTGGTTTTTAAATAGTTTATGGGCCAGGATTCTTCGAGTTCGACCCGAATACCGGGAACAAGGGGCGTGGTCTTTGTTGCACGGCAATTCACCGCCGTACACAAGCAAGAATTTCCGCGATTTCTTGGCCAAAAAAATATCGATCACCCCCCGTATTTACATGATTTGGCTCCACGTGACTTTTGGCTATTCCCGAAACTGAAATTGGCGATGAAAAGAAAGCCTTTCGACATGATTTTAAACATCCAGAAGGCTTTGACCGCGATTTTGGAGGCGATTTCGAAGAATAAGTTTCAGGAGTGCTTCAGATTTTTTTACAACCGATTCCAGTATTGTATTGACTCACAAGGAGTGTATTTTGAAAAAATGGTAATGTACGATAACCTGAAAATAAACAATGTCTTCTATTTCATTTCCCGTCAGTCGCTTTTCCCTTTGGGCAGACTGTGAACATCATAAAATGCGTCAAGTACATACAAATATTCAGATTGTGTGTACTTCGTAATTAATATGTATTTATGTGTTCGAATAATGTATAATTTTAAAACAGCTCTTATAAGAATGAGCACCATGTATTGTATATTATATAAATTATTTTTTAATCAGTATGTGTAACACATGAAGAACCATTTTCATAATAATTAATTATATTGTAGTTTTTATAATAACGGAAGTGACTATTTTTCCACAAAAAGATTCATATTTTCACGAACTTTTTTCTTTCGTTACAAATTACCCCATTGAAATATGTTTTTCTTGAGATTTTTTATAGTATAGAAGCGACACCTCCATAGCCTAATTGATAAAAAGCCTATATTAAAACTCGGGGGTTGATTCCTGCAGGTACCCAAAAGTTAAGAAAAGATTCCAGTCTAGTTTTCCCTTCAGGTCTCTTGGGTATCTTTCTAGATAGTTGGAAGAGACTGCTATATGCCAATAACCCCCTTAAGTTGCACTGTATAGTAATTGAAGGTATGTTTTAAAGAAATAATAATAATAAGTGTAATCAGATGTATATAACATATATGTACGAATACATGAGAAAATTTTCAGACAGATTCGTCCTGAAATATCCTCAAGACGTGCATGAGCTGCAGCATCAGCTCTAAATCTCGACAGGCGGTTATATGAAGCGACGTATGTTCCCGTGATTATGCAAACCAATCCTTCATTTAAATACGCGCGCGCGGGTGTGTGTCCGTGCGTGTGTGTATGTATGTATGTATGTATGTTTGTACGTATGTATGTACGTACGTACGCTATATAAAATATCGTACGTATGTATGTATAAAAAACAGGGAAATTACTTAATTGTATTACACCAATTCCCTGTTGAAGTAGACAGAGAGGACAGAACGCCAAACTTTCCTATCTCGACACACAATCGCACGCGCATACATTTTTCTTTTTTTCCACATCTATACACCTTCTCATACAATTCTTTATCTTTCAGATTTCTCTGATTTTCTACATTTCCTACAGACAAAATAAATTCACTTACTCCAACCGTACTTTCCTTGGTATTCCTCTGCCACGTCTTCCACTCACATTTACCCTATATATTTGTTTCGTTAGTCTTTCTTCAATAATTAGTTTCATTTTCTGATACATATTAAAAATATGTAAACATAAAAATGGGTTCAATTTCTTTTCTTCGATTTAATTGCCACAATGTGACAATCTCTTTTAACCAACCAAAATTATGAGTTTAATGGGTTAGATGCTTTTTGCGTACATACTTCATATGTAACGCCATAAGAGTGCCTTCAATCGGTTAACAGTGCTTGAAAATAAAAAGAATTTTGTTTTTTTTCACATTTTTCAAAATATTCGACTAAATTCGTTTTTAAAATCATAGATTTCGAAACTGTAGAAAAAAACGTATTAATTCAAGCGTTGAAAAATTCGTTTTTTAGGAAGGAAAAAACAAGTCTAAAAACCGATCAGATCCATTTCTAGAACAATGGAGGGCTGAATTGTTGTCGTTAGAACAATGGGCTTTTACGCCCAAAATATAAATCTTCAAGTAAAAGAAAGGATATTTAAAAGACAATCAAATTGAACGGAAGTCGCACTAATAAGCACTTAATATTCCAGAAAAAAATCCAGTTGGATAGGTAATAGATCAATTTATTCAACTTATATTTATTTATTATCATTGTAACAATTTCTTGAATAATAATTGAATTGAGATTGTAAAATATCAATTTTTATCACAATTAACTTTTTTAACACTCGCTTTATCTCAGCAATGAGTAGCATATCAGTGAAACAAACATTTTAATTACATATCTGTGATATACTTAAATTAAATAAATCTCTAATTAAAACAATGCATTGTTTTCTTTATCGGGCATATTATTTATATTATAATTGTTCTAAGAATGCACCTTTTGTATGAATTTGGAATAACGTCAAAACCAATTCAGCGTAACTTATCACTGAAGAATAAAAAAGGCACATTCAAAATGATAGATAGATTCAAGGCGTAGTGGCAATAAGTGCATGATATACGAGTGTATAGGCATGTGGAAGATTGAAGGGAAATAATATCACAAAATAGGTGCTAATTTACGAGTAGAAACAACGAATCTCTGCTAATTAGGAAAACTTGTTAACATAACTTGAGTACAATATTTTTACCCGTGTATGGTATGCTATGGATCAATTTCGGAAAAAAATATCCAATTTTAATTTTTCATAATGCATACATACCATCACGCCATATCCCTGTTGGGGTAGGCAGAGGACAGAGCGCCAGACTTTCCTATCTCGACATACATCCTTTGGCTCCTCTACATCCATACACCTTCTACGATTTCTCTGACTTTCTACGTTTCATTCTTTCAATCACTCTTTCCTTGATCTTCTTCGCACACGCTTTTCACTCAAATTTGCAATATATATATTTGCTTTGTTTGTCTTTCTTCTTTCACTCGTTCTACATGCCCAAACCATCTCAACGTGCTCTTTTACGTCTTACTCAACACATCAGCCTTAAGTTAATATTCAACTCGAATCACTTCATTCCGTATTCTGTAAAAAACATTTTGTTTAAATAAGCATTGGAGAAAATCTATTCAAAATTACAATCGAGACAAGAATTGCGGAAATGGATCTATGATCACTATTCCTGTTGGATAACGCTTAATTATCTGAAATCGCAAACCAGTATTGCAAAGGCTCAAACATGCAAACAGAATAAGTCGCGTGCTAAACAAGATGTTATTAAATGCCAATAAAACCGACCATTACCATAAAATGAATCATTGTACGGAGTCTAGTCAACGCAAACGGCACGCGAACCGCCGATTGGCCACCTACGCCTCGGGCCATGTGAGTCATAAGAGAGCGGCCTCCAAAATGTACCGACACAGGGGTTATCAACCTAAGAAGGCCGAGCTATCGACAAGTGAAATATATTTATGCACGACTATCGAAACATGCCCTGCCTTATTGGGACGCTTAATTAACGGGTTTGTTAAGCAGGAAATGGTTTACTTTCAATGCTGTAAGAAGATTCTCGAATAAGTAGTTCAAAATTGTATTCGATTAAACGGATCAACCTTTGATTTTCATGTTTATCTCATACCTGCCATTGCTCTGTTCTCCTAAGAGATCAAACTATATTATTAACGTTTCATTTTGCCTGATCAAAAATAACGATTCGTCATAAATTAATTTATAAAACAAAAATCCCGTGTTTAGCATAAATTTTTCTTTTATATAAATTTCATAATTGTTTGCTTTAAATTTAAAATAAATAATTATTTAATACGTTTCTCAAAAATTGTTTATTAGATTGTCGTGTTGATCGTGCACTTTCCGTCTATATAAGTTGAATGTATGGGTCCATTATATATTTCGTTTTAAAAACGACTTTTTACTTTACACTGAATCGATTTTTTATGTTATTCCAGCTCCACACATAAGATGCAAACATTTCATTTTTAAAGCAATATGACTATAGGCATGGTTATTATTCATTTATTTAGGTTATTAAAAAACTGTTTTTCTCGCAGAGAAATTCTTAAAACAAGAACTATCAAAAATTTAAAGAAATATATTATATAACTATTATACTTTTTTTTTCTTCATCATTTCTTCTTTATCCATTAGAATTGAGATCGTAGCACTGTCACAGTACTCCTACCACAGTAGTCGTATTAGTCAGTACTGTACCATCTCGGTAAGGTACGGTTTCCTTATCTACTCGTAGCTGAAGTCTACAAAACGCTTTAAATAATGTTCTAAAAGACAGTGTGGTGTGGTTTTGATGTGGTTGTAGAGATTATTATACGATTTAAATTATGTAGGCGATAACTTGGGATTTACGTATGTTTAAGGATGTAAATATTTAAACTGAATGTTTTGGACAAATTTATGAAAATTATCATTAAGAAATGAGACCACATCGTCACAAGCATTACCTAGGGAATCGGTTCTCTAAATACACAAAATGGAGGGGTTTTAGCATTTACGAGTATATGTACTCGTACTTTGTAATCTACCGTTCGCCTTTCCACCAAAACGATATTAATTTCACATTATGTATTGTTGATAGTAAAAAATAAATAAATAAATTCAGATGAAATGATGTCTGAAAGTATTTTAAAAACCGGTACGATAATAATGAATAACATGCTATTAACTAAGCTATTCCCTGGACTATTGGCACCAGTAATTCTGACTATCTAATAATGACAGGATGATAAAATACAATGAGACGAGTTATTAAAAACTTAACATGTTTATAATTTTCTCATTTTTTAAGTTTACATATACTTAATTTTTTTACATATGCTCTGTAAGGATCATGAGCTCTCCAGAATTAGATTGATATGTCAATTTCATTGCTGACATTATGGCTTGCTATTAAAGATATACTATATTTAGGAAGGCGAGAATTCTCCATTAGATACACTAATTTATCTTGCCGAGGGTTCTTTTTAAGGGAGTTGTCACGGCGCCACTTTGTCATGATTTTTGTTTGTTTTTTCGGTGCTCTCTTGAGTGGTTTCCTGGAGTTCATTTGTGCCAAAAAGGTTAATATAATTTGATACTTACTGAATCGCACACTATTCAAACAGTTTTATTATATCATAAAAAGAAACAATGGTTTTCAGGTATATTTTTTTGTCTCCAGTATAAATCGCGAATATTTAATTAAGCAACTTCCATTAGGTAATACTTTATGAATGAAATGTTTTATACACTGTCAAATTGAATATTTCAACGAGAAAACATATGGTAATGTTTTTTTTTTATATTCCATGGTATATTGGGGTTAATTAAAAATAATCAATGGGTTTTTTATTAAAATATCAGAAAAAAATGCTGGTAAAAAAATTTCGTTTAAAGATAATTTACGCAATAAATTATTCAAATAAAAACATAATAAAGAATCAAAATTGTTATTCGGAATTTTAGCCCTGTTGAGTTAACATATATGTTGTTAACGAACTTGAACGTGCGTGCTTAGTATTTTCGGTAATGTTTTTATACATCGCCCTGAGAAAGAAGGTTACGACGCCTTCAAAACGTTGCCCATAATTTAAGCCAACTCAACACAGTAATAATTTCGAAAAACATTTGAAACTAGTTGAAAACAATCGTGAAAATTTTCAAATACATAATAAAATAAATAATATATACTAACCCGTAATAACATAAATACTTTTTAAAAACCATTCCAGTGTGCTTAAGTAATCAACATAAAACTTAAACTTAATTTCATTATTTCCTTCCAAGTGACATTATTATTTTAGACTATTTTATCATAAATTAAATTAGTACTCAAAAGGGCTGTAACTTCGTCATTCAATATTTTATTGTACATTTCATGGATGTTTTTTTCGGGTAGATAAATCAAGATGGCAATAAACCTGCAAGATTTTATTGTATATAACGAAAGTGTAATATATTACATATACCATATTGTGATTTTAAGAATAATTCTAGTGTAATTTTCATTAAAGGCTTGTTACGCACCTTTTTTGGTAGATTGAAAGAGATTACCACATGGCAATAAACCCATCGGGTGGTATTGCCCAAAAGAAAAGAGAAATTCAATATAGTAAAATAATACATAGGAAACGTTGAAAGTCAGGGAAATCGTATGAGAAGGTGCATGGATGTAAAAGAGGCGAAGGATGTGTGTCGAGATAGGAAAAGGTCCTCTCTGTCTATCCCGCCAGAAAGATGGCGTGATGGTAAGTGGGGTGTGCAGCTTAAGGAAGCACTTAATTTCTGAAGACAATCATTTTTGGGAGGTCTTTTCAAAATGTATAGTATACGAACACTTCCCCAGTTGTTCTCAACCTTTTTCCACTCGCGGCTCTCTAAATAGCCTAAAATATTTTCACGGTACCCTAGTTTTTACAAATATGCTATATTAATCATTAAGATTTATTTAAATATAGTGGTTTTATTTACTGATAATGATAAAAAAAATTAAAAGCGAGGGTGGTATGAGCGGGGCGGTCGCCCCAGGAGCCAATGAGGCTACGCAAAAAAAACTTTCGCGGTCCCCCGGTTAAGAATCGCTGCACTACACTACACCTATAGCCGAATGTGTTACTATCACATATCGAAAGATCTACAATGGTTTCTTTTAGTTCGTCTTCCTAGTTAGTATTCTGTTGTTTTCTTATCAAATATGTTTTTCTGAACATATGCAGATACGGTGAAGTACCTAATCTAATGGCCACACAGCCACTACCTTTTTATCCTCCGTACACTCAAATTACATAGAGTTCTTTGAATATATATTTTAATCTCTCAATAATAGTGAGTTTATGACCCGAGTTAGAGCACCCTTGAGGAGAATTTACTCTCTAAACGGCGTTATAGAAATTGTCCTTTTGTAATTATTATTAATAAGAACAATTATACAATACATAAATTGTACATATGCGAAAATCAGAGTTCGATCCTGAAAGACCGAAATGGTCTACATAAAAACTGTCTACACAATATTTTAAATTTATTTATACTCCTATTACAGACCGTTAAGGCATTATGCCCATTTCACTGTCGCCGTCCATATGGGCTGTTTTATACTACTTCTTTTCAGCCTTCAGCCCTTGCGATTGCTGTATCCTGAATTGTATTAAGTTATCCGGAAAAAGGGTCAAATTCTAATACAAAATGCCACCGGATTCTCAACAAACGTAATTACAACATATCTTGTGTCGGTTGATTCGGTTGTCATCATGGTAATTGGGAGTTCTAGAGCGGACAGCATCTTCGAGTGTCGTCGTATCGTCATTACGGAATATACAAAGTACATTTTACACGTGTTCGCTTAGTACATTGTCATCATACTTATAATATTTTTGGTATGTGTTCGATAAAACAACAAATTTTAATCAATCTTCGAAATAACGCCGAAAAATAGCTCAAGCTATTTGGATAAACAATTAATGAAAAATAGAACTTAACTATTATTTCTCATAAAAATATATATTCAACACTTTAGGAATGAAATTAGCATCGAAAATGTTTTCCTAGCGACAACATATTATTACACTTTTGTTAGACACTAAAGTGAAAATCAGACTGAAACATTTTTTTTCGAACCAAACCCAGGACGCACAGGCTTCAAGATAGACCAACAAAGTTACGGAGGTCGTCTTAGGCAAAAAAAAAAAAAAAACGTAGTATTGCTAGTCATCAAAATATCATTCGATGTGGCGATGTAGAATTGAAATACGTGTTATTTTTTTTATTAAAATCTATATTGTTTTCCTATCGCCTTTTATATCGAATCTCTACAATAAATAATCTTGTCGAACAACATCGATCGCATACCAGGATTAAGTCCAAATATTGCGAAATGCTTTTTTATTTAATATCTTCCATTGTTATCGATTAAAATGTCATTTTTAAGATATTCGACATGTATTATTTTCCAAATATATCAGCACAATTAATACGAACTCAATAATATAATTTTAGATATTTTCTGTATTTTTACCAACGTATTAATTCCGACATTGTAGAATGGAAATGAAAGGATGAATTCCGTAACCTTATTGGTAAGAAGTCTATCTTGCAGCCTGGAGATTGCAGGTTCGATTACCGTTGGTTCCCAGAATTGTCAAAAATGATTTCCTGTCTGGTTTTCACTTCGAGTTTGCTTCAACACTTTTCTGGATGGTTTGAAGATATTGCCATTTAGTAAATATTGCAACAGGTTGTGATATATACAACGAAAAGTGTAATACAACACAAACATGAAAGTGGATAATTAATGGAAAGGAGCAGAGTAAATATGGCGAAAATGTGTGCATTGAGATGAATATGTGGTGCAGTACCCAGCGGTAAGTAATACACATCGTTTGTAGAGCGTCGTCTCTGTCGCACGATGCGCTAACAGTTCAGTATCGTAGTCACGATGCGGTTAGCGCATCGTGCGACAGAGACGAAGCTCTACAAACGACGTGTATTACGTACCGCCGGGTACTGTATGTCGATATGGTATGGTATGACAGAATAAGAAATGTAATTATGAAAGATGTTTGGGAGTTAAAAACTGGTGTGTTGAGTAGTGTGGAAAGGAGAGCATTAAGGCAATGTGTTCATGATGAACGGATAAGTGATGAAAAACTGACATAACAAATTTACTATCCAAGCATGATTGGAAGGTGGTTGACATACAAGTGTTAAGCAGAAAAGGAGAAGTAGACACATTAAACACTCTAACATAGATATCTTCCAAACCTTCAACTTCGCTTTACATTAGCTTGAATACACCTGATGCATGTGCGCCACGATTCAAGAAAAAGTTTAAATGTCTGTCTTCCAACGGGGGAAATGTCCCTTCTTACACACATCACAGAGAGACGTGTGTAAATCTCGAGCTCTTCAATAATCGATCGATTAGTGCTTATGCATAGCATTCTATGAAATTCGCAAGAGTCTTTTACCCTATCATCGCCATCGAAGAATTTTACGCAACCATCGCAGGACTTATTTTCGATGCCAATAGTCTAGTGGACTTTAAACTTATTACATATTCTAACGTTTAAACTTTATTCAAATTCGAATCCTTATTATCGTTCATAAATTTTAAAATTAAGTACTCCTGCGCTAAAAATGTCGTCTATACATTTATGCAAAAAAAGGAACTCTCCTTACGTAACGCTATTAAAATTATTACGTTTACAACATAATCAATAATAATAAATTACAATCTTTATATTAACATACGAGTATGTATGCGTTTTTCCTGACATTAATCGTAATTCAGTAGCGATACGAATTAGCACGAAATTTAAAAAAACGCGGTTAGAAAATTATTATTGTTTGTATTAATATGAACTACAGAATATAAATATATACATACTAAAGGTTTTAAGACATCAAACATTATGTGTCATATTTATGATAGATTCTACGCTACTTTTACAATCGGGAATTGAAGTCAAGCATCTTACCAACTATGTCACGGAGGTCGTTTTTTTTAATATAAACATGTTTGTAAATCTTGAAAACGAAAATAGGTTCATTATTGAATTGGAGTAGCTTTGTTGTCATTTTTGTGAAGTGTAGTAAGTTTTGATTGATTTAATGCAGGGGTCGGCAAACTTTTTTCGCTAAGGGCCAGATTGTGAAAAATTTAGGCTCAACGAGCCAGAAAGCAAACTCGAGGATATTTATATAGTTAATTCTACTTATATAAAAAAACATATTTTACTTTTTTTATCAGGCGGTGGTAACATTTACACACATTTTGTTGACAGATGAAAAAACGAATGAAATATAATATTTACATTTATTAATCAAGGTATCATAGAAAAAGGCAAAATGTTTGTATTATTGAACAACAAATGTAACATAATAATAATAATAAGCCCTACTAATGAGATTAATGTAATTGCTTCCTCTGAGATAACATTTCATCAAACTGGTGATCGAAGTTAGTATAATACTTCCTATCAACAAAATTTATTGCAAATAGTCATCTGTTAATGCTGACTTGTATTGTAATTTTACTTACGTCAGTTTTGAACATTTACATTTTTTTGTGATAACTTTTCTAGAAATAAAAATTGTGTTCATGACAAAATAATTTCATTTAATTAAAGTATTACAATAAACTTAAACTAACTATAACTATTATACATTTACGACTGAACTAAAAATAATTTATAAAAACAAACACATAAAACATTAAAAATGAGATTGCGTATTATTAGCTCGCGGGCCGGATTTGGCCCGCGGGTCGTAGTTTGTCGACCCCTGATTTAATGGTTTAGGTTAAAAGCAATCATATTACAATGTTTCGAAAGCTTCAATTTTATTGGTTCATTACATAATAAAAAAGTGTGAAATTAGAAAAATACGTGTATTTAACAAATGACACAATTTCGCATCCTTTTTATGGTCGTGTATTACTAGCTTAGTTCAATTATTCATCCTGGTGAAGTAAAAACAGCGTGTGAGTCACTTCCTCGCCTGACCGAAAGCAATTCCACGCAGGGACTACTTACTCCTCGGGAACTAACATGAATCATACTCGTATCAGCAGACTGAGGCTGGTTACAGCTGGCCAAAAAGTGGACAAACTCAATGCGGTCACTTCAAAATAGTCACACATCAAATAAAAATATGAAAACCGAGATGAACATTATTATAATTTGTTTAATTAAACACTGTTTATTCCACTCAATATAATGGTATCACTTTAAATGATTATGAATTTATTTTGGATTCCCTTAAACTGAATTAAAATTCATATCGATACATTTTAAATATATTGTAATTTGTTTTATCTAACACTATTTATTCCACTTTATATAACGGTATAACCCAACCGGTTTCAAGGTTTTCACCTCATCATCAAGGGAGCAAAAACAAGGACTTATTTATGCTCCCCTGATGTTGAAGTGAAACCTTGAAACCGGTAGAGATATACCGTTATATTAAGTGGAAATAATAGTGTTTTACTAAACAAATTACAATGTTTTTAAAACCCCACAGTATTAACGCCTTAACTATAAATTATATGTAATATATATCATACGATATATTACAAATTTGAAAGTAAATACTTGAGAGGTTTGTTGTATAAAGATAGTAGAACCTCGACCATCTAGACTAAATGGAGATTACGATGGTTAGGTTAGGTTAGGTTAGATAGTAGAACCTCGACCATCTAGACTAAATGGAGATTACGATGGTTAGGTTAGGTTAGGTTAGATAGTAGAACCTCGACCATCTAGACTAAATGGAGATTACGATGGTTAGGTTAGGTTAGGTTAGATAGTAGAACCTCGACCATCTAGACTAAATGGAGATTACGATGGTTAGGTTAGGTTAGGTTAGATAGTAGAACCTCGACCATCTAGACTAAATGGAGATTAAGATGGTTAGGTTAGGTTAGGCTAGATAGTAGAACCTCGACCATCTAGACTAAATGGAGATTAAGATGGTTAGGTTAGGTTAGGCTAGATAGTAGAACCTCGACCATCTAGACTAAATGGAGATTAAGATGGTTAGGTTAGGTTAGGCTAGATAGTAGAACCTCGACCATCTAGACTAAATGGAGATTAAGATGGTTAGGTTAGGTTAGGCTAGATAGTAGAACCTCGACCATCTAGACTAAATGGAGATTAAGATGGTTAGGTTAGGTTAGGCTAGATAGTAGAACCTCGACCATCTAGACTAAATGGAGATTAAGATGGTTAGGATATCGAAAAATACGGATAAGTATTTTTGATCGAAATGTGGAAAAAAATGTTTATTTCGTAATATTATAATTGTATTAACTTTGTTTAATATTTATGGAAATACATAATAATATTATACATCTTAAAATAGTAAATATAAATTGAATACATCCGTAAATGAAATATTTTGTTTTAGAAATTGAATTATTAACTTAAAGTAGGTGCCTATTTTATGAATGGTGAACAACTATCTAGGGCGGATAAAACAAAGGGCTTATGTGTTATATTTTATGAATGGTCAACAATTATGTAGAGCGCATAAAACAAAGGACTTATGTGTTATATTTTATAAATGATCAACAACTATCTAGGGCAGATAAAACAAAGGACTTGTGTGTTATATTTTATAAATGGTCAACAACTATCTAGGGCAGATAAAACAAATGTATTAGGTGTTATATTTTATGAATGGTCAACAACTATCTAGGGCGGATAAAACAAAGGTATTATGTGTTATATTTTATGAATGGTCAACAACTATCTAGGGCGGATAAAACAAAGGTATTATGTGTTATATTTTATGAATGGTCAACAACTATCTAGGGCGAATAAAACAAAGGTATTATGTGTTATATTTTATGGATGGTCAACAACTATCTAGGGCGAATAAAACAAAGGTATTATGTGTTATATTTTATGAATGGTCAACAACTATCTAGGGCAGATAAAACAAAGGAGTTGTGTGTTATATTTTATAAATGGTCAACAACTATCTAGGGCAGATAAAACAAATGTATTAGGTGTTATATTTTATGAATGGTCAACAACTATCTAGGGCGGATAAAACAAAGGTATTATGTGTTATATTTTATGAATGGTCAACGACTATCTAGGGCGGATAAAACAAAGGTATTATGTGTTATATTTTATGAATGGTCAACAACTATCTAGGGCGGATAAAACAAAGGTATTATGTGTTATATTTTATGAATGGTCAACAACTATCTAGGGCGGATAAAACAAAGGTATTATGTATTATATTTTATGAATGGTCAACAACTATCTAGGGCGGATAAAACAAAGGTATTATGTACTATATTTTATGAATGGTCAACAACTATCTAGGGCGGATAAAACAAAGGTATTATGTATTATATTTTATGAATGGTCAACAACTATCTAGGGCGGATAAAACAAAGGTATTATGTGTTATATTTGAAAGTTATCTTTCATTTAATTAACAACTCCAATACATAATATTTGTAATAAAGCGAACAATATGGTTGGGTTTGTGCTCCGTATCACCAAATTATTTACATGTTTTTCAAATATGTTCACATTTTTTTTATAAATTTATTCATTATTTTAAATGTGCATCTTATATGTGTATCCTTAACTTATAGGTATAAGTTTACATAAAACACTTATTAAATAAATATTGTAAATGCAACTTGGGTTATGCCATGTTTACACGAACTTAGTACTTGTTATTAGTACTTATCGTTTGTACTAAGCTGCTTAGTGACAACAAGCATATTAGTACTAAGATTTACTAATGCTTAGTACTAATATGTTTGTTTATGATACACGTGGATACAAGTGCGAGTGAGCAGTACTAATGACAAGTACTAAGCTCGTGTAAACATGGCATAAAACAGGTATTTCACAGTTGTACACTTGTATTGAAAGTATTCAAATTGTTTAAAAGGGTATCTTGTAGTTGTAAGCTTGCATTCAAAGGTGAAAACACGCATATACAGGAAAACAACTAGTTGTAAACATGTATGAATTCGTAAATAAATAGTTGTCAACATGTATGAACTCGTAAATAAATAGTTGTAAACATGTATGAACTCGTAAATAAATAGTTATTACCATGTTTAAAGTAGTAAACAAATAGTCGTATAAACTGGTGTATACTCATTTTAAACTTGTTTCAATAACCAATCGTCTGTAACTTGATTAAACAGGTATTCAACAGGTTAAGATAAATTATAGAGATTCGTGACTAGGTGTATGATATGTGTAAGGATATAAAAGCAAAGTGTGAATGTTTTAATTTTTGAAATAGGAATATGGAATTCGTGATTATGACTTAGCCATAGATTTTGCCTAGTGAAGTTTTTCATCATGTTACCAACAAAATTGTGCGTTTATGCATAATTATGTATTCTACTCTTAAAATCACATTTCCATTCAAACAACCGACGACTTCCGTGGTTTTTTTGTAAAATGTTGAACTTCAGCCCGGGCGTCTCGAGTTCGATTCCCTTTGATACCCCAAAAAAATAAAAAATGGGATCCAATATAGGTAACGAATTCGTCTGGTATCTAACAATGCTCGTGTGCGCTAGACGTAACAAATTCTGTTGCATTTTCACGCGCGGTAGTTTTGCGAACACGTGCGAAGTTCATGGCTACTCCAGTAGTTCGAAAACCCGAAATCTCGATTAATGAAGTTGAAGATAATATTGTCTCCCAACCATGCTCTTCAATATATCCGCAACGCCAGTATTGAGTATTGAGGGGTGCCACACGATTAAATTAATTAATTCAAACGATTTAAAAAAAAATTAACAATTATAAAACAGAAATAAAAAAAGTAATTAAACTATGATATAAATAATGGCAACATAATAATTTATCTAAATTGTATTTATGAAACTATGACAATGACATAATTATGTCACAATCATATCACGAGAAAAAATATTTAGAGCAATGTATATACTAAACTTTCTTTTAATTTAATACTTGAATGAATCCACCCGAATTAAATTTGTTCTCAATAACCAACAACTAAATGTTATGAGAATTCTTAATACTTGTATTTACTGTGGTATCATATATTATTTAAACCGTAAATGATATCAGATAATAAATTAAACAATAGTAACACGGTTCTGGTAATAACAATGTATTTTGAATAATTCTTGTGCATTTAGATAAAAACAACAATTTAGATAATCTTTCAAATAATTAATAAACTTTTTTACGTATGGTAAAAAAACAACTTACAGATAATTGAAAAACATATTGTCATTTTGTAATGACGTATATATGGAACAAAAACAAAATTAAGACTAAATAAATGTAACCGCTAAATATTTATTTAAATGCTCAAGATTTTTGCACAGGCAACCCTGATTTATGTTTTTTTTGATATTTCAAATAAATCAAAATTTTTTTTTAGTGGATTGGGTATTTTTTGCATATATACATCAGTATCTTTTAAACCAGTGGTATCCAAACTTTTTTGATCGCGTACCCCTAAGACAGAAGAAATTTATAGTGCAAACCCCTGAATGTATATATAGGTGTTCGCACTACATTTTTTATACATATACATACGTAAAAATGTCATGAATTGGCAGTTTTAAATTAAATATTGTCAATTGCTGTCAATTCCTCGTCTATTTGATGTTTATGATCGTGTAATTTAAAAATACAAGTTAGTATTTGTTAATCTTGAATAAATTTTCTTATTTTTTCTGTCACTAGTCGTACCCCCAAGTATCGACTCGCGTACCCCCTGGGGTACGCGTATCCCACTTCGAAGACCACTGTTTTAAACAATACAACTGAGAAAACAACCCCACCCTTGTATATACATAAATCGTTGTTTCGAAACAAGATATTTTTATTAAAATGAAATCTTTCTTTTTTTAAGTGGTTGAATGAAAAATATTTATCATATTTAAATATTTTTTATTCTCTCACCATTGACAATGAATGATGAAACCACCAGATGGAAGACAAGCGCTTTACCATTAAGCGTGCCAGTTATAAACGGGTAATCCCGCAACGGTCAAAATACAATAGTAAAATTGTGTAGTATGAATTATCATCTAACAAGATGCAAAATGGACCCAAGACATACTCGTATTTTACCTGTCTTGAAATGATTGAGGAATAATTACATAAAAACGCTTTGTATGGGTTTGTATTGGACAGTTTTTAAGACGGAATTCGATATTGAAATAATATTAATAAAAGGACAACTTATAAAACACCGTTTAGAGAGCAAACTTTACTTAATTTTAGCCGAGTGTTTTCTGACAAAATATATTACAAGAATATAGGAAACAAAGCACAGTTATACTACAATATGAGAAAATAAAAAAGATAACAATCTTTACTAAGTGTTTTCTGACAAAATATATGATAGGAATATACCAAATGAAGCGTAGTTATACTATATGAGATAATAAATAAACCGTAGTTATACTATATGAGATAATAAAAAGAAAGAACAATCTTAACTTAGTGTTTTTTTCTGACATAATATATGATAGGAGCATAATAGGAGTTTCTTACCTCGAAAACACAATTACGACAGATTTAAAATATTACAAAATAAATATATTTTATAAGTTGAGTATAAAGATAGGAAGATAGTGGCTGAGGCCATTAGATTAGGTACTTCCCCACACCTGCATATGTTCAGAAAATATATTTGGAAAGAAAACCGCAGAAAACTTACCCAAGGAAGACGAACTACAAAGAAACCTTTGTAGATCTTCTGATATGGGATAGAAACACATTCGGCTTTAGGTTTAGTGTAGTGTATTGAAAACCCCGTTGAATAGTTTACGTTTAGTGTAGTGTATTGAAAACCCCGTTGAATAGTTTAGATATATTCTAGTATACTGGATTGTTTTGATCTTACCTTATTTCAATTAAAATATGTATTTTGTGGGAAGGATCATTTCATAAATATGTCAATATATCCATAAAAACGTAACAGGGGGTAGGTTTCTATCTTGTAAATCCTTAAAATCGATATTATAAAAACGTATATATGCAAAAAAGACCCAAACCACACCACATTTTTAAAATTTTAAATACAAACAAAATATACTCGTACCTTAAACTAACATGCGCGAAATTATTAAGACGTAAAAATAAATGTGTATTTTACAGTAAAACTGCATCTTTTAAAAAAAAATCTCTTACATAAAGCAATTCCATATTTTCTCGATTATCTCAAAACGGGTAAAATATGAGTTGGGTAATTTTTGCTTATATCCATACATCCATATTATAAGATCCTCAGGTAAAAGGCGCCAACGGCATCCTTGGAGATTGTATCAGGTGCAAGGAATTCCCGGAAAAGAGGATGAGATCCTCATCTTCAATCTGAAGGAGTCGCACAACAATGCTATTAATAGCCGGCCATCCTTCCCCACAAGAAGACAAAGGTCCATCAAGGCGTACCTAATTTGGACAACGGAATATTAAGTGAAACGGGAGATCCTCACCTTATGTAATATCCTGCAGACTGATATATGGAACTAACCGATATTTAACGAAAATACTGTAAAAAATACATTTTTATAGAAATCTACAATATCTGATTAGAAATACAAAATAATAATGAAAGGTTTTTTTAAATTATTAATTTATTATTAGCTCAATTTTTAATTTCTGATGATTTGAAAATTATATTTCAAAAGTTGGTAAGTTTGAAACATTATATACTTCTATGGTTGAATTGGTGCCGCCAAGTTTCTTGCCGCCAATGAGTTATTTTTATTTTCGAAATCAGCTTAACTGAGCTTATACGAGTATAAGTGATCGACCTCCGTGGTCAAGTTGTTAAAACGCGTGTTTTCGTAATCTCCAGCCTGGAGATTATGAAAACCCAAAATAATTTTAAAAAGGGGTTCTAGTCTGGATTTCACTTAAAGGCTCTTTAACATCCTTCTGGTTGGTTGGTAAAGATTGTCACATAGTAATAAATCCGCCAGATTGTATTGTATAATACAACGAAAGTATAATACAGGTATCCCTCGTTTTGCGTGATTAATTAGTTCAAGGACAAATCGCGTAACTAGAAAAACAAGTAAAATTAATTGATTTATATAACATACATAGCCTGCTAACCCTGTACCGCTAGTGAGATTGAATAACGCACGCTAAGCTACTTCGTCGCTCAAAAGATGATTGCGAAATTAAATCAATTCATATTTTTTTCATGGTCCTTAATTATATTATATTACGTTAAACAAAATAAGTAGTGGTGTGCACTCTGTATTTCCAACAAGAAAAAACACGTAAGCTGCATACGAGTATGTTACAGAGGAATCGTATGTCTTGTATTGTGGATTATTCTACCAAATCTAACAAAATGAGTATTTACCTGTTTATTGACGTTTATACAACATCCATTTTGTGATCGGCCATTTAATGAGAAAAAAAATCTTATCAACAGTTTTTTTTATATCATAATATAATATCTTCAAATTTCCTACTGGCAAGTATCTGCCACAAAAGCCAACATAACACAACATTGACAATCCTTGACAGATGTAAATATTTCGAACGTGTTTTTTTATACTCCTATATTTTTTTTTTAACATTTCAATACCATTCATGCGTATACGAGTACATTACATTTCAATACCATTCATGCGTATACGAGTACATTACATTTCAATATCATTCATGCGTATACGAGTACATTACAATACTTAATTTGAAATACTTCAATAATTGCTTACCTAATCATATACGAGTATGTTATTATCTGTCAGAAAAACACTAGGTTAAGATTCTTTACTTTTTATTATCTTATGCAGTATAAATGTGTTGTTTACGATATAATTTATGTTCATGGGTTTACATTACAATAAGCATATATACATATAATATATTCAACTTGAAATACTTAAACTGTTTACTTAATCATATATTATGTCAGAAAAACACTTGGATAAGATTGTTCTCTTTTCTTATTATCTCATATAGTATATCTGTGCTTTGTTTACTGTATTCTTATCATTTATTATGTGAGAAAAACACCAGGATAAGATTGTTATTTCTTTTAATTATCTCATATAGTATAACTGTGCTTTGTTCCCTGTATTTTTATCGTATATTATGGGAGAAAAACACCAGGTTAAGATTGTTATTTCTTTTTATTATCTCATACGAGTATAGTATAACTGTGCTTTGTTTCCTATATCCTTATCATATACTCGTATTTTGTCAGAAAACACTCGGTTAAGATTGCTCTCTCTCTTTTAATTATCTCATATAGTATAACTGTGCTTTGTTCCCTGTATTCTTATCATATTATGTGAGAAAAACACCAGGTTAAGATTATTATTTATTTTTATTATCTCATATAGTATAACTGTGCTTTGTTTACTATGTTCTTATCATATATTTTGTCAGAAAACATTTGTTTAAGATTGCTCTCTCTTTTAATTATCTCATATAGTATAACTGTGCTTTGTTTACTATATTCTTATAGTATATTTTGTCAGAAAACACTTGATTAAGATTGTTATCTCTTTTTATTATCTCATATAGTATAACAGTGAAATTGTCCACAAATTGGCATTTTTATACAACTAATTATGTACATAGATATTGTTTTATGATATTAATATAGTATATGCAAGGTGGCGCGCAGTATCAATATAGAATTGAGCCACGCAGCGGCCTAGTGTGGAACCCTTAATTTGTTAATTGTGTTACAGCGAAATCCTCTTAAGTAGGACCACATATAACTTTAGATACATGTACAATACAATTTAACCAATTTGACACATACCAAAAATTGACCCAAGACCACATATATCTTAAACAAACAACAGATATGTATTTTAATTATTTTCATAAAGGCTAAATAATAGTTGCAGCTGAACACCAATACATAACATATTAAATAAAATGCACTTAGAAAAACATATTTTCAAAATAGTACGTATGAATAAACTGTTTTCCTCATTTACTAAGTTCTAATACCTTCCATAATCAAAATAGTACGGATGAATAAATAGCTTTCCTCATTTACTAAGTTCTAATACCTTCCATAATCAAAATAGTACGGATGGATAAACAGCTTTCCTCATTTACTAAGTTCTAATACCTTCCATAATCAAAATAGTACGGATGGATAAATAGCTTTCCTCATTTACTAAGTTCTAATACCTTCCATAAACAAAATAGTACGGATGGATAAATAGCTTTCCTCATTTACTAAGTTTTAATACCTTCAAAAATCAACTATTTTTTCGTTGTGTTTTCAACAGGCTCATTCAAAATCATGAACAAAGATTAAAGATATATTCCGATATATAATGTACAATATTATAATTACATTATTATAGATCAATAGCTCTTGAAACCATAACTGTACCAACAATAGCATTAGAATTGCACAATTTACATTTACCGCATAGAGTGCGTTAGTATTATAATATCGTCATTTTGTTAGATATCATAGAATAAAAGCTTTGCCATATGCAAAATCAGGAGAAACCACGAACCTTTCGCAGTAATAATAAAGAAAAGTTAATTTGAGGTTCTATAAAATTCACGACATGAATTCAATGATTAATATTTGTTAACTTCAAATATTTAGTTGCACTTTCTACGAATCACATTTTTTCTTAGCAGAAAACATATGAAAAATTTAAACCCGAATAAATTCAGTCAGAATTTCTTATCAAACTTTTTTAAAATTTCTACATAAAGAAGCGCAAAGCTCTCCAATGTAGTGAGAGTTATTTTTTTTGTTATAAATATCTTTATTGCAGGCTATTCAATACTGTACTCGTTTTAGAGGTCTGCTCTCTTATTTAAAATATTGATTAGCCCTGCAACATGGTCTTGCTGTAATTAAACTAACATATGCAAAATGATTAAATCCATCTAAACTATTTACAATATTTGATTATTTGTAAAAGTATATCGAATGCAATTGAAAAATATGTGTGAAATACATGGTAAAGGCAGGCCGAAGAAGGTATGGTAGTATCAAGTGGATATTTTGAAAGAATGAAACGTAGAAAGTCAGATAAATCGTAATTGTATGAGAATGTGTATGTATGTATAAGAGGCAAAGAATGTATGCTGGCATAGAAAAATGTGACGCTCTATACTTTCTGTCTACCCCGACAAGGAAATAACGTGATGCTGTAGGTCAATTATGTATATATGATACACAACTGAACGATATTTCAACTTGAATTCCATCGTGAAAAAATATTCCATACAAACTGGCATGGTGTTTTATCAATTGTCTAAGAACAATTAAATTATGGGTTTGGTCCTTTATGCATATTTACATCCAATTAACGCCAAAAATGTTTAATAGCACTTTTCATATAATACGTCCTAGTTATATTGCATTATAATAAATACAGAGAGATATAAAATCGTGACACTTCGTTAGCCCTAGGGAAAATGATTTCATAAGCAAACTACGGATACATTATTGTAATAAAACGTATTTATTAACAATAAAACTAAACAAAACTGATCATTTATTATTTTATTAATAATTAATTTAACTTCGGAAGGAGTTTGTTTCTTGGAAGCGTGTCCACATAAGACGGCCGCGCGAAGTTTGATATTGAAAGAATATAGGCAGTAGAGTGAATGGTGGGTTAAACAATGCGTTTACCGACCGGAGTATTCCAAGAGACGCAAAGCTGGCTATGTGGCCATAGTCTTGATGTAATTTAGGATATGTAAGTGATACTTGGATGTAGCAAAAAAGTGATGAAAGCATAAGATGCTGTAGAAATGAGAGCGAAAACAATATATGACAGAATGAGGGCATTACGAATAACGGATTGATAGAAGATCCAGAGATTAAGATGAAGAGAGAAGCATTGAAATGATTTGATCACGTCAAAAAGAGTGAATGATGAAAGATTTATAAAAATAATTTACATAAGTAGTATTAAAGATAGGAGAAGTTTGAGAAAACCTAAAGAAACGTGGCATGAGCAAATAAACCGGATTTAGAAATATGAATGAGTAAAAAGCCATTGTTATAAGGAGAGTATGCAAGCCGAGGTGTATAGATGTGACAGAACCGAAAGACATATGCCAAGATAGAATTGAAATTGAGATCTTGCATCTCTGCACACGCCAATAGAGACATGACAGGATGGTGACTAATTGAACCAATAAAGTAAAGAAATAATTATGAAAGATTGAATAAAAATAAAACGTTTTATCTTAAGTCTTGCTATTAAATATTAAATACATAAACAAACATTCAAATGAGATGAGATAAAAATGGCAAAACTCCAATGAAAAAGAAAATATTCGCAAACAACGTGGAAGTGCTATTTACTCATAGTTGAACTTTGAATTCATTCACTCGTATGTTTCTTCTCAACATATCCGAATTTATAATGCGGACATGTTCAAGAGCGTGGCTAGGAGACAATGTTGTCTTCGGCCCCAGTGATCTAGCCTGAGATCTGGGCCTTTTTTTATACCATCGAAAATCGAACCCTTAACCCAGGTGGAAATAAATGTCTTACCAAGTAGACTACGGAAGTCGTAAACCTTTATTACCTAACTTGTAAGTAATTAACCATATAATTGGTATAAACCATACAAGTGGCAAATCATATTTTGATTGTAATCTAAAAGCGAAAAATCGTGGAAAAAAACAAAAATAGTCTGGGTTGACTTTTTTAAGGGGTACATATAACAAAAAAAAAAAACATTTTTTTAATACATATTTATTCTGGTATAAAAGAGAGATTAAGAGTTGAATTAGAATTAATCCTTATGGTCAAAAGTGTCCTTTTTAATGTTCACCTCGCAAATAAATGTTCATTTGAAATGAAATGTAATTTATTTTATATTATGTGGGGATGGATATAAATGTAAAAGGGTAACTCGTTAAAAAGGGGTTGTACTGTATGGTTGATCTTAAATTATTAGATAGCAACGAATGAAAAGGTTAAATATTTAATGAATTGATAATGTAATCATAAATAATTCTAAAACCCGAATTCTGCACATTAATATATTTTATTTAAACTGCTAGTTTGAGGGGGTTGAAAATTATTTTACTCGTTTAAGAATAGGGGTAGTATTTGATATTTTATTTATTAAACCCTATAAATATTATAAAGTTATGAGATGTACATATTAAAAACGAAAACCCGAGTATTTATTACTTACAAAACTTTTTTTCGTGATTAACTTAGAATTAGTGCAGTTCCTTACTACCACCACGGTAAATAAGTCCCCATCCCGCGCCGCGCTCTCTATACTGCAAGATCGGAAACTTATTTTTTATGAGCGAAAAAATGCCCAAAAGGACTTCTCCTGCGGCGACACGTTTGAATTTAAAAGAATAGTAGCGACAACGGACTTGTTTAACACATTTTTGGAGATCTGAGGAGTGATGCCTAACCGGTGGCAATGGGGGGGGGGGTCTTAGAAAATGGGGCAAGACCTTTTGGTAGCATCTGATTTAATTAAAGCTTTGTACGAAACCTATATTGTTTTTTTTTGTACGACTTGATTGTTTTATTACTCGATCTTTTCATTTCAATGCGAATTTTTTTGCGTTATATTTTTTTATGAAATCTTAGCCAAAGTTTTATTGAAAAATAATGAATCAAGGAAACAGTTTACAGGTCGTATTATTTATGGCTGTATTCGTAGATTTACAGCAAAAAATCACGGACTGACCTTTTCAAATAACGTTTTGTTGTGCACTTTATATTGTAATATTTTGGCTAAACAATCGCAATATCCCAAGGTTATTTTACAAATATGCTTATTCCCTTATACACCATATATTTTAAATTAAACCAAAATAAAAATAAATATTCTACATCAATGTGATTGACGTGACGATCACGTGGTCTAATTAATAAGAAGCTGGATTTAAACCTGGAAATTCCGGCTTCGATTAACATTGAAACCTATTAAAAAAAATCTCAGTCTTATTTTCCCTTAAGGTCTCTTCAACGTCTTTCTAGTTGGTTGGAAGAGATTACGTGGCAATATACCCGCTAGATTATACTGTATACAACGAAAGTGTAATATAGTTCAATCTCTTAACAGAAAAAGGTCGTTCATAAGACTACCTCAAGTGATTTTTTTTATTATCGGAGTTCACGGAAATTAACCATATCAATCCAAAGATACAATATAGTACAAATTATTCGTGTTATTTAATCGTATCGTATTTTTTAAGAATAATAGTTGACAAATATTTATACATACACATGTGTCATCACGCCGCGTCCCTTGCTAGGGTAGGCAGAGAGGACAGAGCGCAAGATTTTCCTTATATCAACACACATATTTCATCTCTTCCACATTCACACATCTTGTCATATAACTCATACGATTTCTCTAAATTTTTTTTTCTTCCAAAATATTATTCACTTGATTCAACCACACTTTCCTTAGACTTCCTCTACCACGCCTTCTGCTCACGTTTGCACTGTATACTTGTTTAGTTAGTATTTCTCCATTAATTTATTTTACATCTTCTTTATCTTCATCTCACTCAATACATCAGCTTTAAGTTCATATCATCCCTTATCGCTTCATTCCGTCACCTCATCTATTCAATTCTAGTATACGCATTTCTACAGTATTTATCCGGTTCATTGCGTTAATTTTCCACTTTCACTCACATACATCAAAGTTGTCACTAAAATACTATCGGGGACTATCATCTTAGCAGACTTTTATACTGTCCGAATCGAGTATATATATTTAGTGCCTCGTTGATTTTATATCATATCGCTACATGCCGTTTTCTGCATGCATTTTTTTCTTGAAAAAACTTAAAAAGTATTATCATTTATTTTACATATTGCAAATATGTTTTTCAGAAATTCTATACAACAATAATAAAAATGGTTAAAACACTTTTTTTTAAAGAAAATATTTCTGATTTCAACAGCGAAACATATATAAACAACACAGCTGAAAACGAAAGTAAAGCGTCAAAATGATCAGCTGTTTCTCCCTTAAGTATGTCAAGAGTAAAATCAATAATTCTTACCTTTAAAAACGGTAAATCCTTCTACAGTGACGGACGTAAAACATCTGTTAGATGAAGAATGTCATTAAAGATATATCGCTTTACAGCACCTACACATCAAACAATCGTTTATCAACAACACAATATAATATAAATTAATAAACACAAGAATATTTAATAGTAAGAAAACAAACAAAAAAACCGCGGGTGATTTAATTTAAATTTCGAATTAATGTGACAATAGATTTTTTTTATCAATTTGTTGACTTCGTATCGTTCGTTTTTTAAAAATATTCGTTATTATTATTTTTCGCGGGATTCTAAATCGTGTTTTTGACAGTACGGCAATCATAACGCGCGCACATGTACGCACGACCGTTCGCAAAACAAAACTAAAGTTTCTGCAGTCTACTAGCGCCAACCAAAACGACTGAGGAAAACGAAGAGAGGGGGTGTAACGAATCAATAAAAGCTTTTCAATAGACAAGCGTCCTTAAGCTTTCGTTATTATAAACGATTGTTATGTACATATAATATATACAATATTTTCCTGATTTATTTATTATTAAAATCGAATTCGTGTTCATGAAATAATTGACATTCAAAATATTTCGCAAAGAATAAATTACGAGTAATATTGCTTTTCTGGCATTGTTTTTATAATTGCATCGTTTTCACTTCCTTGTTTCTTGATCAGGCACGATCCCTTTACCCAAAAATGTTACGTTGCAATGATTAGGTTTGAATTAATGTTGCAATGATTGGCCAAAGGACACAGGGTCAATGCGTTTAATGTAATATCTCATTTTTAATGTAATTGGATTTTTTATCGAAGGTTTCGGTTTTAACTTTGTGGACCTCCATATTAAAATATTTGAAAATTAAATACTTTGTTATTCCACTAATTATTAATATAGTGACACTCCCTTAACGCGTTTCTATCTCCAATCTTGAGGCTCTCTTCAGGCAGAATGACCTATATCGAATCGTTTTAGAACATTAAGCGCAGCGGGGATTCATGTAATTAATAGAATAAATCAATTATTAAGCCTTTTTAACACTTAACCTAATTTTACCACATAAGGATTTTATCCCAAAATTAGATTTTTATATTTCACAATATAACTTTTGACGTTAAAGAAAAAATGTGTTTCATTCGTCATCATCACCATCACACCATGTCCCTATTGGTGTAGGCAGAAAGAACAGTCTATTAAAAAAGCTTTTCACACTTCGCTTTTTTAGAATTTGATTGATTTAGACGTGACACGTTTCTCTGGAGTCTAGAGTCTAGACACTACGTTACGATCATTTTTTAATGATAAGATCCACAAGGCTTTACTTACTTTCCCTTAACTCTTTCCGATAGGAAACCACCGTTAAGTCGTCTTACATTGACAATTCCCCAGTTACTAACCGATAATCGTCTTACATTGACAATTCCCCAGTCACTAACCGATAATCGTCTTACATTGACAATTCCCCAGTCACTAACCGATAATCGTCTTACATTGACAATTCCCCAGTCACTAACCGATAACATTTTTTTAAACAATTTGAGCATAAATCTTTGTTTTCATTGTAAATTATCCCAATTGGAAAAAATAGGAATAATAATAAAATGACAATTCATACAGCGTCGTTTAGAGATAAGAGAGCGTACTCTCCTCAAGGGCGCTCAATTAATTAGCAAGAGGAAACCGTTATATTTTTTTAGTAACATAGAGGAGAGACCTTTGTCAAATAACCCATTCTATATGGAAGGGGTGGGACATCTGGACTATTTAATCTCCCTTTTCCTTCGATGAAAATTAGTTTATCTTCTTTATATAAATTTATCTATACGCAATAAAATTAACCAACACGACGTGTTGGTTAATTTTATTGTCACCGTGATTTTACAAAATGGCGGAAGTTTTAATAACAGCTGTGTATAAAACGGAGCCTTTGTGGAACCCATCGAACAATTTATACAAAAATGTACCTGTAATGAAATCATTTGGAATGAAGTTGCACAGGAAGTAAATAAAGATAAGGTAAGTTGTAATAAAATTGGTTAGTTTTGAGTGTGGCATCGTTTGTTTACTCAACCGCCTCCAAATGTCAAATGAATTTGTGCGAAGCACTTGTGTGGCCATGCATGAAATATATTAGTCATTAGTCACGTATCACCTAGCGAAGCACTTTGGTGTGGCCCCGGTTTAATGCGTGCGAGTATTGTTATGAGGCGAATTCATTAACCCGACTGGAACAACTTTTTTTGAATACCATCGACAATCGAACACTAAACCCCCGGGTGAAAGACCAGCGTTTACCAACTAGGCCAAGGAGGTCGTCGTATAATAATAATAATTATTATTCAAATCTATCCGAAACGCTCTAAAATTCATCTCCGAAGTGAAAAAAGTGTAAAATATAAAAACAGATGTCGCCCAAATAGAACATTATTGTCGATAATAATTTTGATAGGTCTAATTCGTAATAGCAGATGTCCCATTATTTCACTTTTGTAAATAAAAGATGGAAATAAAAGAAAGGATAACGCTATAATTTAATACATTTGAAATAATTTCTTTTTATCCACGTTTTGATGTGTGTTGAATAAATGATAGTCGAGAGTAAAGATTTTATAGTGATGACCAGCTTATCAGGTGATGCGTCGGGGCGGTATTGTTATGTTTAGTGCAGTATTTTATTTGGAAAATTTATATAAAATATGTTTATAGAAGAAGTATTTTGTTAACCCCATGAATATTTAATATTCAAGCATCGTTTTTAGATATAACAGTTCAGAAACGTAAAAATTAAAACTCTGACAACGTGCAAGACACAGGTTCATCGTCTAGTATTATTAAAGTAAGAAAACGGATCTAAATTGAATGGAATATGGATGTACCTGACGTATGCGTAATAGAAATTAGGACATTTATTTTGCAAAATTATTTGTGAAATTATTATTGTGTATTGTACCACATGCGTGGCCTTCGTAAATAATCACTATAAATGAGGCAAGCTGTGACGGCATACACGGTCAAGTCAAGGGGCTTATGATAAGCGATGGGCTGAACATAAGGAACGAAAAATGGAAAAAAGATATTCTCATCTGCTAGAACGTCTACTGTATTATTATTTTCACAAACTTTTATCTGCCAAAGAGGAATCTCTTAACCCTGCTCTTCACCGAAAACGCAAGAAGCAAACCGGAATCTCCGAGGATTGAGTGGAGCGGCAGCCATCCGCCTGTTTTAGCCTTTGTGCCGGTACTGTACAATGGAATATCTATTACTGTAACTTGTTCTGACATCTATTGAGAAAAAGTAGAACTAAATTTAATAAATTATATAAAATATTAATTTATAGATGGCGCTTTTATTTTAAAAATCAAAAAAGATTAGAATTATTAAAATATTAACAAATCAGTTTTTTATCATATTTATTAGGGTCTTACATATTATATTTAATTACTCAAGAAGTATTCTCAAACTCAAGTAACGCAAAATCAGCATTATTTTTCAAATAAAATAAATAAATAATAGGTTTATTGATATCAACATTGTATGTAAATAGTATCGTATATATGTTCTGCAATTACACATATATGTTAGGGTAATGGAAAAAAAAATACATTTGAGAGAGAAGCTATCTGGTCTGGTCGGTCTGGACTCATCTCATAGCATCCTCCCAAACGAGATAAATCCCCAGCAATAGAAAAGCAAGCCCAGATGTTTTTCAGCCCACACCCTTAATCAATGGTCTAAGGCAGGGAAATGCGATTGACTACATACTATTTAATATTATTCACGGGACTGAGTTCACGGGACTCAATAATTAAAATAGTAACACATTCAAAAAATTCTCGGATAAACAGGCAACATTGATATCAACACAAGATTCAAAGGCAGGCTTTTAAAAGCATTAAAGTGTTCCTCGCGGGAAGCACAAACGCCTGTGATCTGATCTGTAGCATTCCTTTGTGTATTTTACGTAATGTTTAGTTTATTTCCTTTATTTAATTAGTCTCCTTAAGAGTAATGACTATTATTTATTATCAGAAAATTACTTGAATGTCATGTTTACTTGGTGTTGTAATCAAATATCAGTAGTTCTAAACAAAATATGCGTTTAAACTTAGAAATTAAAAAACGCCAAAATTGTGCCGCGCACAGGATTCGTGGAATTTGATTTTAACACGATGTACAGGTTAAACATATAATACTGGATAGATGGACAAGAGTTATGGGTTTCAGGATCAATTAATAAAAAAACAAAATATTTGCCTATATTAAAAAATCCTACAAAAAACACCGTAGATTTATAAATTAGAGACTACATCTTTCCGGAAGTAAAATAATTTGTTTACCATAGATCTCTAGCCCCATAGCTGATAAATAATACAAACAACATCACAGAGAAAATAGTACAAAAGACTAATAGGAGCTAATAAAGTCTATCTAATGAATCGAAGGAGGAAGGCACCTGCTCAGGATCCTGTCCGAAAGGCGTGCAGGATGGATCGGTCATATAATACGACAAGAGGGCCTCTTGCATGCCATAATGGAGGGTATGACCGAGGGGACAAACTCTAGGGGACGCCCACGCCGAGAGTACCTGGAGGACCTGTTGGTGGACGTGCGCTGCTCAACATATACAGACTTAAAAAGAGCCGCACAGGACAGGGGGGAATGGAGGAGAAGAGTTGAAATTGCTGCAAACCAGTCTTAAGACTGCAACCACGGAGAAGGAATATTAAGTATGCTGATCATTACATAATCATTGCAATCAAGAAATGCCTGAACTTCTCCATCATACTCGTATCAAACAGGAAAGTAACCATCTGGGATTCGTGATCCAAGAGTAATGTTATGATAATTGATAGAAACAATCTACTGCATAATAATAACAACAATATGCTACATGGCATGAAAGTATTGTAAATCTTGAATGATGGAGGATGCAAAGGTAAAATAAAAAAATGATTAGCCAAAAGTGCAATGCCTCAACTTGAAAATATTTAGAAAGATAGAGACATCACTTCTTCAACCAATAAAGGCAGCTGATTGAAAGAGAGTCGATCCTTTTGAGAAGAATTTTGTCAGGAAATGTAGAATCGATAGTTCTCTATTTCTGTCTGCATGTTCTTTCCCTGTCCGTGAAGGGCAGATCAAATGATCGGGCTTGTTTTATTTACATTTAATGTAATATTTCGATCCATTTACACATTGGCCCACTGAGAATTTCCCGATAGCTCACCAGCCCAGTCCGCTGCTGTTTCAATTTAATTAGTATCTTTTTATCACAGAGCACTCCAGCCATTCATTTTAATTTCAGTCATCCTACACTATCTGGTGTTTATACCTGCAGCACAACTACTATCCATTTGAATTAAGGAGCCTAGATATGTTACGTTTTGAAAGAACTTTAAACGCTCACTATCGAGTAGGAATGTCGAAGTAACACAATAATGTCTAGATTTCTAATTGAAAAGCACAAATATTCCATTTTTCATCTAATTATCCTCTATCCAGTATTATTTTCCAGTTTGTTTTGTAGTTGTTTATCATTTGCGATGAATATTAGGTCCTTACATATGAAATTGGCATTTTGTTTGGGAGGAACATAAAGTTGATTTTTTTTTAATATAATATATTTATTTAATCAAAGTATGTACCATAGCTATCTATGCACTTTTGCCATCTCATAGGTAGTTCATCGATCCCTTTACTAAAAAAACCATTCGGACGGGAATCAATAAAATCTTTGATGTCGGTTTGGACTGCCCCATCGGAGTTGAATTTTTTCCCTTGCAAGAAGTTATCCAAATTTCGAAAAAAATAGTAATCTGTTGGGGCAAGGTCCGGAGAGTACGGTGGATGTCTTAGACATTCCAATTGAAGCTCTTCTAATTTGGTAGCCGTCTGTTGTGCAGTGTGTGGTCTAGCGTTATCATGAAGCAGCAGTGGCCTAGAGCGATTAACCAGCCTCGGTTGTTTAGCAGCTAGCTTTTCCATCATGGTTTGCAGTTGCTGACAATAGACATCTGCCGTAATCGTCTGGCCAGATTTAAGAAAGCTGTAGTGAACGACACCAGCACTAGTCCACCAAACGCTCACAAGTAACTTTTTTGGAGTCAATTTTCGCTTGGGGCATGGTTTGGCTGGTTCGGCAGGGTTCAGCCATTGCGATGAGCACTTCCGATTATCATACAGGATCCACTTTTCATCACAGGTAATGATTCGATTCAAAATCCCTTCATTATTGTGCCGGTTGAGTAATGCAACGCAGCAGTCAACGCGCGTTTGTTGATTTACTTCACTCAATTCGTGAGGTACCCACCTTTCAAGCTTTTTCACCTTCCCAATTTGCTTCAAGTGGATTAAAACAGTTTTATCACTAACACCGCAGCCTGCAGCTAACTCGGACGTGGTTTGCGATGGATCCGCTTCCACAATAGCCTTCAATTCTTCATTATCAACTTTGGTCTCCGGCCGTCCACGGGGCTTTTTCTGCAGGTCGAAATTTCCAGAACGAAAACGTTGGAACCAAAAACGCACTGTGTTTTCTTTTGCGGCACCGTCGCCATACACATCATTAATCCTTCGAGCCGTTTCTGCAGCACTGGTGCCACGGTGGAACTCGTACTCGTAAATAACGCGATATTTCAAGTTTTCCATTTTGTAAACTGAGTGACGCAAAGAAAAAAAACAATTGAGGAAAAAACATATGAATTATAATTTTCGAAACACAAATACTTGAGTAAATAGCTGTATAAATTTGAATTTGGAATTCCTAACCAAAGAGAAGATATTTGAGATCAAAGTTGCCAGTACGGCAAAACGCCAATTTCATATGTAAGGACCTAATATAATGTTTTCTACAAAGAGCAAGATTTCAATAAGCTCCTCATTTCTCCCTAGATAGATCATTATCAGGATAAACAGCTGTGGGCTGAGAACGGATCCCTGGTGTACTCCCACCTCCACCTGAAAATCTGAAGTCATTCCAACAGTCAGGTGCACTGACCATAACAGCAGTCTCGGGACGAGTTGCTTTAATATACTCATAATATCAACTACGGACGAGGCAACTAAGTGCGTTGAAGTCACCCATATAAACAGAACTGACATGATCCTATTAAGTGGACATTACTTGACACTGGCATATACTCCTTCATATATAGGAGCTCACAGCCATTATTAAAAAAAAAGACCTTTCAATAAATTCTTAGCAACAAAATGAATCGACTAATTTTACTTGAATCACGGGCATTTTATCAGAGCAGAAGAATAACCACCAGGTGAAGCAAGATATTGACATACTCATATGGTTATTTTAATATATAAGATCACTTAAAATACCAGTAAAGGTGGGATCTCTACAGTTATCTTGTATAACAAAATCAAAGATTATCATAAATGTAGTACTTGATTTTATTTCAGTGTGCACAATCTGTCCAATGTTAAGGGTGACTGACGGAAAATGAAATACAAGATATTGTTTATTTTTAGTTTACATTAATTACCTTTTATTCAAAATACACTCCTTGTGAGTGAGTCAATACAATACTGGAAGTGGTTGCAAAATTTTCTGAAGGACTCCTCAAACTCATTCTTTGGAATTGCCTACAAAATCGCGGTCAAAGCCTACTGGATGTCTGAAATCACATCGAAACGCTTTCATTTCATCGCCAATTTGTTTCAGGAATAGCCTGAAGTTACATGGAGAAAAATCAGGTGAATATGGGGGGCGATCGAACACCACGATAATTTTTTTGGCTAAGAAATCGCGTACAATCTTGCTTTTGTGCGCTGGTGCATTGTCGTCCAACAAAGACCACGCCCATTGTTCCTGGTATTCAGGTCGAACTCGAAGAATCCTGGCCCATAAACCATAAAACACCCAAGTACACATCGGCAATCACCATTTGACCTTCTGGCGTGAATTCCTTTGAAATTAAAGAAAACGGTGAGCAGTCATGATTCGACTCTTCTGCATGCACTCTTTTTTCGGTTTTAGATTTTGTGGATTTTCCATTCTGAGTTCAGGCCCTTTGTAGTGGCTCATACTGAAAGCACCATTCTTCATCACATGTTACAATGCTTGACATGAAGTCTGGATTTACATCACCCATTCTTTTCATGTCTCTGTAGTGCTACACTCTATAAACTTTTTGATCATCAGCCAGTGTGTGACCTTTCGTTTACAAAAATTTTCCATTAAAATGAGATGGACAGTGGATTTAGAAATTCCAGTGAGATCCTCGATAAGCCTAGTAGACGCACAACAATCTTTTCAACGAATTTCAGCCCATTTTTTCAATGCAGCAACATTTTTTTCAATTCGAGCTGTCAATGATGGTCCAGGTCGTGGATCATCCTTCAATGCTCTCTCTCTTGACCAATACGAAATCTTGCATACCACTTAAAAACGTTTTTATGATGCATTGCTTTACTACTATAAACAGTTTGAACCATTTTAAAAGTTTCTGTGGCACTTTTACCCAATTTAAAACAATATTTAATGTTGGCACGTTGTCCCATAGTTCCTTTTCCGACCGAGACTCAGAAGGTACTGTCAACTGTTACATCATTACGAATGAACCAGCAATACCAGATCTTTGAAACTTTTACGGAAGATAGTTGAAATGTATCGCTAATCAACTCATTTATTCATCCACAGATGGCGCTGGTGGTTATGCGAAAATAAAATCAGTCACCTTTCCCATTGGACAGACTGTAGAAAATAAAATATTAGGTGTTAACATAAGTTATGTCCGTCTTTTTCCAAATTTAAAAATAAGCACCAAAAGTAAAATAAAATGGTACAGGTTATACGTCATTCGAAAAAAAACATTCTGCTCTACAAGATATTGTGTTTGCTTTTACATTACATATATTATTTTATTTGATTACAAGCCTTCAAAATGGAACGAAAAGTAGACGAAATTGAGCATTTTCGACACCTCCTTCTGTTCGCGTTCAGTCGAGGGAATAAAGCTGCCAAAGCTGCTCCCGATATTTGCAAAGTGTACGGTGAAGACGGTAATTTCGACCTGAAAGACATGAAGCGTTCTGGACGACCAGTGGACTTCGATGAGGACCGCTTAAACCATATTATTCATGAAGATCCTTTTCAAACCACCGTAGAATTGGCTAAGCAGATGAATTGTAGTCACATGACTGTATACCGCCATCTTAAATCAATGGGAAAAGTCCAGAAGTTTGGCACTTGAGTTCCACATGTTTTGAGTGAAAACAACAAAAATCAGCATTGAAAACTTCTGCTGGTTTGCTCTCGCGTCATCGAGCTACGCATGGCCACAAGCAAAGGTTCCTTTACCGCATCATTACTGGTGATGAAAAAGAAACAGAAAGAATGGGTGAGTTATGGTCAACAAGCAATGCCCAGAGCGAAACAAGGTTTGCATCCGCGCAAAACGATGATTTGCATTTGGTGGGATTGGCAAGGCGTCATCCACTATGAAATACTTGAACGCAATCAGTCAGTCAATGCGGAGCTATACATTCTGCAAATGCAGCGGCTCAACACTGCAATGCAACAAAAAAGACCGGATTGGCAATATGGCGTTATTCAGCAACATGATAACGCCTGCCCTCATATCGCCAATATTACGAAAAATGCCATTCAAACCCTTGGTTGGGAAGTCCTGCCGCACCCTCCATATTCTCCAGACCACACGCCGTCGGATTTCCACTTTTTCCGAACAATTTGCGCAGCGTTTCCTTCACTAATGACATCCAATTGCGGACATGGTTGGACGAATTCCTCGAGTCAAGACCAGATGGTTTTTATCGCACAGGCATCGAAAAGTGTAGAATGTTGGCAAGAAGTTGTAAATAACGAAGGAGAATACATTATTGACTAATTTGTTGTAAAATAATGAAGGAGAATACATTATTGACTAATTTGTTGTAATTTTTTTTGTTGTGTCCTCTTGTTCTCATTTGGAAAAAAACGGACACAAATTATGTTAACACCCAATATATTTCATGTGCTGATTTATAAAACTTAATGAATATGGAACCTTTTTTTCTATTAGAGATGGTTTAGCAGTGGGTCATGCTACCTGCCCTTTCAACAGCCATTCTCTTTTACATCCCTGGTTCAAGTACAACACCCACTTTTCATCGCCAGTGACAAAATTATTAAATCAAAATGTTACCTTGTAGATCACAATTTGTTTCATACTACATTGGCAGTCTCTTTGTTCAAAAGATGATCAAGCACACAAGTTCGTAATACACACTTTTGAGATGTTAAGCCAACTATTTAACACAAAATGTGTGTTAAATGATCACCAGGTAAAAAACATCTGACACTTGAAAATAGTCATAAAATTAACATTAATTTTGGGTACTCCTAATATTTATATATGAAAATAGTGGCATAATTACAATTATTAAATACAGTCTCAGTTTTGTTACTGCTTTTCCTTACTAGGTCCGCATCCACCTCTCAGAAGACAAAGAAGTCACAGCATTCAGCGTTGGAATTATTAGAATCATCGTCACTCCCCTTCTCCTTTTGAGTCAGTGCTGCAGCTTCTCCATCACAGATCTCTACTTAGCTCGAACTCTGATCCCCTGTCGTATACTCAGTCATTGCAGCTGAGATCTCTCTATTTTTTTATTATAAACGGTTACGTATTCAACGTTCCTCAGTGTCATGTATGTCAAAATTCATACTTGTAGGCGGAAAGTTTGAAAGTTGCATAAAGAAAGCCTGTACAGAATATCCTCAGTATGCTGCATCAACATTTAACCCTGGTTGGTGCGACACCTATCTTCCAATGCGGGGGTTGCAGGTTATGGAATTCACTTAAGGCTTCTTGAACATCTTAGTAGTTAGTTTGAAGAGATCAACAGATGGGAATAAATCCACAAGGTTTTACTGTATACAACATTCTGCATATTTGTCTCTGTCACATCTAAAGATATCTCATAGTTTTAGTATTATTTAAGTGTCATAGTATATGAGATTCTCTCCAAACAGGTGAAAAGATTGTAAAAAAGTCCAAATAAAAAATGTTAATATTTAACCGTTAGAATGCTACGCGGCGCAAAAGCGCTGCGATCGTTTGTATCGAAAATTGCGACGCAGCGCAAAAACACTGCGAGGTTCAGTGTGTTTTTGGTGCTCCGTGGGAGTGGACGTACTCTAACCTTGCGCGTAATTTGTAACGAGAGTGCATTCTTATACATTTAAAAATAACTTTTTACCGTTTTTTTATATTATTAAAAAAAAATGACCATGTCACGTGCTATTATTATAGAAGCCAAATACATAGCACATGAAAATGTTTTGATGTGTTCATTCAGAGACAAAAAGTCCAAACCAAACCCAGTCATATTGATTTCATCCAATGCAGATACTAATAGTGTGACGATCAAGAAAAAGAAAGGGAATTTTGAATACGAAAAGGTGAAACCAAGCATGATTGATGACTACAACAAATACATGGGAGGTGTGGACGAATCTGACAAAATGTTGTACGTGTATTTGGACGAGCGAAGAACCCTAAAATATTGGAAAAAGTAGTATTCAACATATTTGGAAGAATGGTGCTCAACTCTTATATTTTGTATGTTTCTAACACTACCGAAAAAAAAATGACCCGGCTCCAATTCAAATCGAAAACTATTGAGGATATCGAAAAGGAGTGGATGAATCATAAAAATAGCGTGTCAAGACAACCATCTTCATCAAACAAAAAATTTGCGCTGGAAAAATTACCGGGACGTAACTTACGCCAATGCGCGGTGTGTAGCAACAGAGGGAGTGGGATAAAGCGATCCCGCCTTATTTGCGTTCGCTGTAGGAAAGGCCTACACGCTATTTGTGCGGCAAAACACAATTGTTGAGCTTTTTTTTTATATTTTTTATTTTCAAAAAGAAATAAAATACAATAATATTGATATTTTATGTTTATTTTTTCATATTCATATCAATAAACATTTTTTCTTTATAATGCAAAAAGAATTATTAAAATTGATTGATATTTGTCTAAATTAGAGTGTTTTATTTGACACCATTATTTTTTCCTCTAAATTAATCAATATATGTATAGCAATTTTCATACATTTTTGCAAAAATTGCTTAGCACTAAAACGGTTAATATCACATTTAAATTAACATTACAGTTTAAACCTATATTACATATTAACAATATGAAATTAACTGTAGAATTAAAGAAAACTTATACAACGGAAATTTCACCCACTTTTATTTCTACAATAATTGTTTGGACAAATATAGGAACCTCTGGATAGTTAACAGAAATAAGACATATAATGAAAAATATTTGCCAACACAAATTAGTTTGGCAATTTATACAAATGTATAATAAATGCAATCTTAAACAGGGGTGGAATTTTAGAAATATTGAACTGGTTTTTTTAATGTAAAGGCTGTGTCAACATCAACCACCAAAACATTTTTTATTCATTATTTTGAGATTGTGCAGTATAGCATACCATATTTCATTGTTAATATGGAATAATTTACAAAAAACTAACAAAAATGGAATGCATTTTTTTCTTTAATGAAAAACAATATTTTTGCCATGAAGTATTTTCAACATTTTTTGTAACACAACATGACTAACAAAATTATAAATAGGTGTATGTATCCACCCCTCCTTTAATCAAAATGTTAATATTTATAATCGAAAGTAATAGAAAAACATAACAAAAATCTTAAAATTTTAAAAGCAATATAAAATATAAAAAAAATTATCATTATAATCTCTAACTGTATGAGAAATAGCAGTATATTTTATATTGCAATAAAAAACATGTAATTTCAAAAAAATGGGTATATTTAAAGGTGAATTTCACAAAAAAAAAAAAAAAGATAATTCACGACTATTTGGTATCAGCGACTATAAATATGTTAAGCTTCATAGGCTCATAATCAGATGAGATCCAACTGAAAATAAATGGCAATAGAAGGGGAAAAAAATCCTCTCTTCCTACTTGAGAGTATGACTTAATTCTAAAACTCGCGAGTTTCATTTTTTGTTAAAGAAAATTTACAAGAACAATTATTTTACAATAGAACTGGATTTGCTGACGTAATGTAAGTGCCAAATAGTTTGAAAACATTCAATATGAGCTTATAATTTATACGAATTAAGAGAGATTCTTAAATTATAACAAAAAAATAAATACAATTTTAAGGAACAAAAAAAATATATCATTAGGCAACACAAATATGAAGAAAAAAAAACAATCAAGAAGTATTTACAAGAAAAACAAACAAATCCCAAAGTCGTATATAAAAATTTTACTGTAATTTCAGTGATTTTTCCTTAATTACTTACGAAATAAGAAGTCACCTTATACTCGTATTCAGCCCAGTCTTAAATTTGGATGAAAAAGAACTTCAAATTCTTTTTTTTTTCAGCATTAGGTGTTACATTAAGAGGTCAAAATGCTGAAGGAACCCTGGAAGGAACTAGATGTTGGATCCCTGACAGTATGGATTGAAGAATCCCAGTTGGCTTGGTGGGGGTGTTGTGTTAAGAATAAGAGATGACCATATACCGAAAACAGAGACCAAGGCGACATCCGAGGGAAAATGCCCAGTGGTTAGGCCAAGAAACAAGTAAAATTGACAAATAAAGGGGCCGTCTGAGGTTAGACTTCGACTGGACCGAGACACAATTCCTGAGAGGATCTTAGATAAATATCATGACAACATTGTAGCCACAACCCTAAAGGATAAGGGATACATAAGATATGTAGACAATCTTGTCTCAATACCAAGTTCCACTATGTTGTAATAACCATAGACGCATAACGCATTTACAAAATGTTGTAACAAGTATGTAAAGTACTCGATCTGCTCCTTGGCCTAGTAACAAATATTCACTGGGTTATGATAACAAATAACATTCAAATGACAAAATAATCTAGACTTATTAATCCATCAATGAATGATAATTTGCAATGTCATAAAATATGATCGTGCATATCCAAAAAATCTGCATTTTACCAATTTAAAGACATTTCAAGAACTTCAAACCCCTTTGTTATTGGCTTGTTAGAAATGGATTTGTATTTTGGAATTAACCATAAAACCAACATAAAAAGTAAAAGTATTGTATCTATTGGGTGTTAACATACTATAAGTTGTGTCCGTTTTTTTTCCAATTTAAAAATGAGCACCAAGAGTAAAACAAAATGGTAAAGGTTATACGTCATTCGAAAGAAAATATTCTGCTCTACAAGATATTGTGTTTGCTTTTACGTTATATATATTATTTTATTTGATTACAACTCTTCAAAATGGAATGTCAAGTAGACGAAAGTGAGCATTTTCGACACCTCGCTTAAACCATATTATTCTTGAAGATCCCCTTCAAACCACCATAGAATTGGCTGAGCAGATGAATTGTAGTCATATGACTGTATACCGCCATCTTAAATCAATGGGAAAAGTCCAGAAGTTCGGCGCTTGGGTTCCACATGTTTTGAGTGAAAACAACAAAAATCAACGATCGACCTTTACCGCATCATTAATGGTTCCTTTACCGCATCATTACTGGTTATGAAAAATAGTTTGAAAATGGTGATGAAAAATTTTCGAAGGGGATCTTCATGAATAATATGGTTTAAGCGGTCCTCATAGAAGTCCAATAGTCGTCTGGAACGCTCCATGTCATTCAGGTCGAAATTACCGTCTTTGAAATGCAAAAACCATCCACGAGCTGTCTTTTCAATCATAGCATCTTCACCGTACACTTCACAAATATCGCGAGTAGTTTTGGCAGCATTATTCCCTCGATTGAACGCGAACAGAAGGAGGTGTCGAAAATGCTCACTTTCGTCTACTTGACATTCCATTTTGAAGGCATGTAATAAAAAAAAATAATATATATAACGTAAAAGCAAACACAATATCTTGTAGAGCATAAAATTTTCTTTTGAATGACGTATAATCTTTACCATTTTGTTTTACTTTTGGTGCTCATTTTTAAATTTAAAAAAACGGACACAACTTATGTTAACACCCAATACATAAGTGAAAACTTGCTCATGTCTCTTTATCTTTGATTCACAATAAGATTTAGATAGGATATAAAAAGAAACAAAAAACATTGTCCTTTATTTTAATTTTTTAATAAAATAAGGATTCAATTTTTTTTAAACTAAACAAAATTTCAATTTGTTTTGTTCGTCACTTTCTTACACATTAAACAACAGTAGTTCAATTAAGGCATTTATGACACATATGATCCATCAATATTTAAATCTTTGGTTACTATTGATCATGTTGGTCAAATTACAGACAGAAAATACAATTTCATGCCAAATAATTTATTGATAGTTGTTTTTGAACATAAATTGAAATAAATTTTATGAACTGTGAATTAGTTAAAATACTGGCTATGTTTTGCTTGGACCTCTTTAAATTATAGATAATCTATTTTTGTTATTTTGATGACTATGAAAATTCTAATGGTATGTTACATGATACATCTCTTCAAAATTATTATTTTAACATTCAATAATGGCATTATGAATTAATATATTTAGTAAATAAGTTATTTTAAAAACTCTTTTTGTAAATGAGAAGCTCATAACCTAAGATAATATAACATTTCATCTTTGTCCGTGTATCTCAAAACAGATAGATCAGGATCAGATAGATGTCAGGATCTGCTTATTTTACATAAATTTCAAGATTGCTTGGAAAATGTCACAGTATTTTTGAAACAACCCACACATCACTGGATTTTCTTACATTTGCTTCACCTAGAACTAATCTTTTCTCAGATAAGATAATCCAGTCCATTCAAAGGAAGGGCTCAATTATTTTGTCACATCTTCAATGATCTCTTCGGGGTGTAAATTTTCTATAGTACTCAATTTTTCTACAGTGCTATTCTAAGAGTGCCGAGAAAATTCATTTCCACATTAATTTTCTTCAAGTCTACTTTATTTAGTTTCTACCCATAGAATGAATATTCTTGTAATTAAACAGGAGTATTGGTGTCTTCATCACCTGTACTAAGAGAGATGGTTTAATCATTTTTTCTATGGATAAAAAGAGTTGTAGTAGATTTACGGGCCACTTGGGATTTCCTAACTTTTAGAATGTTTGGGCGCGAGGAAGGAGAATCAGGTACGCTGAGACATCCAGAACTTGGAGAACTATTAAGTTCTATTACAATATCTTGGCTCTCTTCTTCATCCTTATTGATAAAACTGCTCTCGTCCCATTGCAAAGAAGCATATTTACACCTTAATTTCTTCAACAGTTTGACCAACCTGTCTTGCAGTATTGTACTACTTGCAAAAGATTCTTGAGGTTTAATTGTCATACCTGGATGTAATACTTTATGAGAAAGATAAGAATTGTAAGATGCAAAGTATGCAGAGCAAAAATGACAGTTATAAGTAAGATAGTGAGAACGAATATGGAATATCAAACTTTTGACACTCGAAGCAACAAAATCACAACCTACAACAGAACATTCTAAATCACCACATGGCACATTTGACTTCAATTCTCCTATTTCATCAATCAACTCCAATGTCAATGGGGTAAAACGAATCAATTCTCCTCTGTGTGTAGTGTTATGATGAGTAATAAAGTTAATATATGTTTCGAATCTGGAAGAACAATAGTTGCAAACATATTTATCAGAACCCTTACCACTTAAAAAGGATGGCATTTGTTTGTTAGGAATAAACCTTTTAATTTTTGGAGCTCCTAATTTATGCATAACATAATTTAATTCCAGACCAGAGTGCTCTTGTTCGAAATGACTGGTTACAGTGTAGACATCAGGCGTCAGCTGCATACAAACGGAGCACTTACAGACGATAGTTTGTTTGATTAACACTTGCGCACCTTCGCAGTCAGTCTCGTGTTGTTTTATTTCATCCTCGTTTATGGAGACCTCGCACTTAAGACACATGTGTGATTTCAACATAGAATTTATCTTAGTTTTTTTAGGACTGTCTGATGCACTCGGGAGTGCAGATGAATTCTCAGGGTTAGGTTTACTCTTTTTAGGGGCACTAACCTCCGATGCATTTTTTTTATTATAAGTTCTCTTGCATTCTACCGGTACTATTTCTGGAAAGTCAGGTAGCTTGTTTTTAATGGCATTGTATTGCAAGTCAGGATGCTGTCTATTGTGATGCGCTCGCAATTCTATCGCCCTTACTGAAGAATGGTCACAGTAACCACAATTCAAGGGTTTTACTTTCCAATGTCTCATAATATGGGTTTTGATTCCTGATACTGATGCAAAATCACAATAAGGGCACTTGATTTTGGCAGCTGGTGTTACATTTGCTTTAGCTGGAGGCGAGGCAACCTCCTCGGTTAGACTTATAACAAGTTTGTCATCATCTTCATCATTGTCGCTATTTTCTACATTTGACGCTTTAGCTTTATTTTCTATCTTTTGGTCTTTGAATGCACGAATCAATTTTTCCTGCGTTGAAATACAGTTTTCCACCCACTGTTCTTTCACTTGATCGCTGGGTAGCAAAGATATGTGGAAAACCCCGTGTGCTCCCGTTGAATGCTCCAAAATTCTTGGTGAAGAAAATGACTTGTATCCACAAATCGTGCATGCCCACCTGCAAATTATAATTTTTAAATAATGTAACAATCATAAAGAGAGAGAGCTTAAAGTCAAAAAGAAATAATTAGATTTTTTCTTTTAATTTGAATGTATGAAAGATGATGAAATGAAGACATTAAAAATGAATGGATTAAGTGGAATTGTTAGTAAGATGAGGAAAGGAATGTTAAGATGGAAAGTGAATATACAAGACAGAAGTGTATAATATATGTAAAAAATTATCCCAATGACAATGTAGCTGGATAAAGTGAATAAGAATTTGAAAAGTAAAGTGAAAAGCACGAATAATAGAAGATTGTTCATGAGATGCAAGAATGTGAAGGATGCAAAAGTTGTGAAATGATAGAAAAGTGTGGAATTCTGTTCTCTCCGCTTACCCTGCAAGGGGCACAGTATTATGACATGTAATGGAATAATTCATAAATAATTTTCATTATTGGGGAACAAATCGTAATGATTCATTAGCAAACCCAATGACTCAACATACTTGACAAGTTTTAACTTGTTTGGAGTAAACAAGTATCCCTCAGTATTATCACGACAATGACAGCTTACACATCGCATTGAAATAATAAATTAAGTCAGTGGAGGGATTGTAAATGCATATCGTAATGTTGTGGGGGTTTAAGAAGGGGAAAAAGCCTACTGACACATCTGAAAAAATATGGAGTGTGTATGGTGAAGAAACCATAACTGATCAGCAGTACGAAACTGGTTTGTGAAATTTCATTCTGGAGATTCCTCATTGAAGGTTGAATACAGACCCGGGGCACTTGTCAGATTTTCATGATGAAGCATTAAAATCACGCTTAAGTACTCGAGAATAAGCAGATAAGTTATACACGTCACAATCCACCATATGCCGCCGCCTCTTATGCTTACTTGCAGGGCGACATACAACAATGTTCTACGCAAAAGGCAGTGAATTGACAAGGATAAATCTCCACAACCGGTCCCGAAAGCTCAACTTCATAGAAGAAAAATAATATGGGTGTGAGGAGGGATTGTTGCAGTTTTATTCATTTCCAGCTTTTAAAGCATAATCAAACAGTAAATGCAGATTTATACGTCCAGCAGAAAAATATTATTCTCCTCCATGACAATGCAAGATCTCATACAGCAAGAGTAACAGAGGAGAACATTTTGGAGCAAGGCAGGTCTCTTCAAACCCATCCACCATACTCACCTGACCTTGTATCATTAGATTATCATCTGTTTCAAAACTGCAAAATGCTTCGATGGGGAAAAATTTCTCTAATGAAAACCAGGTTCAAGAGTTTGTTGAAAACTTTTTCACGTTAAATCTACTCAAAAGGTATCGAAGAGCTACCTGATAAATGGCAACAAGTCAATGCAAATGATGAATATATAATTAAGATATCAATACTGTCTTTTTATTAAAAAAATTATTGATTTAATAAAATGGAAGTTTTTTATGACTCATCCCAACGTTAAAAATTTATGTTAATTTGAATTAATAGGAATCTTTTTTTCTAAGTACGACACAATTTATAAATCACACACAGTACTTTCTTCTTTAAATATAACCTAGTTAGAAGAAATTAAAGAAATCTATTTGATACATTGAAAACATAGACAACTAACTTTATACATTATTTATAATTAAATTATGTTAAATTAAGAGAAAAAAACTCACTTTCTGTAGTCCAATTCTTCATAGAGATGAGTCGTCATATGTGAAACCTGCGATGTAAAGAATTTTTGGCAAAATGGACACAAATATTTATCTTCATGTGGCATTCCAAATTCTGGTAACATTCGTGTTGAAGGATTTGTTTTAGTAGGATCAGGTATGGGTGAAGTTACTCTTTTCTCTACAACATCCTGCGGAATATTGTCTGTTGAATTTCTCATCTTCTTATTTGGCGGTAGTTTATCCGGAACAGTTTCACTAACCACAGTTGTGATATTATTCTCTTCTGAGAATAATGACGCTCTCTTTCTTTGATTCCGCCAAATAGGATCTGTCTCACCGACTATTTTTTCCTTTCCATCTCCTTTAAAATACACACAAACGATTTTTGGATTACGTCCCGCGTGTTTAGATTCGAAATGCGCAGGAAATCCTGCACGAGTAGCACTGAATGGACAAAGGGAACATTTGTATGGATTTCGAATGTTATGTAAACTTTTGCAATGTTCAACAATTTCTGTTTTGAAGGTGGCCCTCAAAGGGCACTGAGAACATTGCCAAGATTTGATATCCATTTCTCCTATATCTTCACCCTGTGGAATTTCACGCAAAAACCTAAATGATATTCTACCATGTGTTTCCATGGAATGTCGTTCTACGCACCGGTATTTAGGATGCATAAAATTACAATGTTCACAACCATACAAGTCCTTCTCGTGTAAATGTAAATGTACAGCTATTACTCCAGTGGACACTGCCCGATTACCTTCGGTAATGCCTTCGTCACAATGTGTACAGTGAAAAACTGTTTCCTCTTTGTGAAGGGTCTCCCAGTGCTGTCTCAGCATGATCTCGTCAACAGATATGTAAGAACAACTCGTGGACCCACAGACAAATCGCTCTTTTTCAGGAACATATTTAGGAACACTTGTCTGTTCTATATACGAGTTAGATCTCTCAAGTTTGTCTTTTTGTTCAGTATTCTTTGAAATAACAGGCTGGTCAATATTGGAGCTTAAAGCGAGGTTAGTCATTTTATCAAAATGCAATTCGTTAGTTTCTAGATGTGGAACAGGATTTATGGGAGCCACCGAAGGGACTGGTATTTCATTCAAATGCATTTGCAAATGCCTGAGCATGTTTGAGCGAACCTTTGTTCGGAACGAGCATTCCTTACACGATATTTCTTCCGGCAATATGGGATTCAAAGGTAAACTATTTATGTCATCCGGCCCAAAAATATTTTTTTTGTTAACTTTATCCTGTTGTGGAGAAGGAGATTGCGGAGGGTGCATTTTAGACTTGGGTCCAGGTTTTTTATGTTTGAAGACTGGTGTATCCAAGGTCTTGACTACAAAGAAATCGGAATCAAAATTATTTTTAAATGGATTAATAGGAACCACAGAGGTGTTTGTTACTTTATGTAATTTGCGCATGTGACCTATTATGATCTGTGCACTATAGCCACAATAGAAACAAACATTACATTGATACCGATGTGATCCGTGGCTGCGGACATGCTCCAAAAGACTACCGTTTTGCCTAATTTTCTTCTCACAATGGAAACACGAAAGCTTATCCATTTCTTTAGCATTTTCGCATATTGTAATATGATCTTTGAATTCAGAAGATGTGAAACCAGAATATGTGCAACCTTCGTTACCACATCTGAATAACTGTTTACCAACAAAACCGGTACTTTTCAAAAAACCTTCCAAGTCCTGCTCAGAAGCAGTGGAAAAGCAACCTATCTTTAGTTTTGGTTGTCTATCATTGGACGATAATTCTAAATTTGTTTTGAAAGATGAAGAATTTGAGGCTTCATCATCAGTAAGCAATATCTCGATAGATTCAGAATCGCACGTTTTTGCTTTGTCACTGTGAACAACTTGGTTTTCTATTCTGTTATTTGAACTCACATTCTGTTTTAATAACATTTTTGACTTTTCTTGTTCATCGTTGGTTTTAGTGAAAGCTAAAGGAACATTATCTTCATCATCACTCAAGGTAATAATAAGATCCGATTCTTTATCTGTTGTTGATTTAGATTCTGCGCATAAATTTGCATCAATTATTTCTGCTAAGGGATCTTGTTCTATCGTGTTCGATGAAGAATGTTTTATGTTACTATTAGGAGTTTCTATTCTGTGTATATCAGCTAAATTATCAGTTAGATTATAAGTAGTTTTAGGAGTATTACTATTAAGTTTCGAATTTTTTGTGTCTTTAATACTCCTAGTTGTAGAAATTGATGGACCGTTATTTATTACAGCTGGAACCTTTTTAGGTGATATTGGTATTAAAGCTGGAACCCAACTTTTATTGTTTGTATTATCATTAAGAGTCACATTATTCCCATTCTGAACTACCAAAGCCGTTGTTGAATTTGATGGAATATTGTTTGTATCTTCTGAAGTATCTATATTGTTTGTATCTTCTAAAGTATCTGAGGATTTATTTGCCTTTTCTAAAGCCTCCTTTTCAGTAGATGCAATCTTTTGAAATTCAAAAGCTGTCAAATTCCAAATGTCAAGTTCGGAAGCTGTTAGTGAATCTTTCGATTGATTTGAATTTTTATAAAATTCAATTTTATCCAAATTCACCAAAATCACTTTATCTTCCCGACATCCATGTTTCTGAAAAATAATCAGATATGTAAGTAATGGGAATATAAATTATTCATGGTGACTACCATCTTGACTAAGAAGAACTGAAACTAAAAATATTTTAAGTCAGTTAACACTACTCGAAAAAACTGAAACTTATTCAGAGCCATGACTAAAAATTGTCAAAAAAATAAGTTTGTGAATGGTACAGTGAATATTTCGAAATAAGAGTAGTAAAAATAGGAGCTGTTTGAAAAGTTGTATAAATGTAGAGGAGACAAAAGATGTGTCGCAATGGGAAAGTTGGGCCCTCTGCCTGCACCGACAGAAAAATGGCATAATGTATATCAAGAATATTTTTTTTATTTTATTATTTATTATTACACATGACAAGAAATATACACAATTTGCGAAAAAACAACAGGTAATTTGATTTGGACATACAATTTTAATGGATCTGGGTTTGTTGCCTTTCATTTGTCGTATCCCCAGCAAACTAGGCTTTTGCCTGTATCTCACTGAGGATATTTAGCATGAAAAAATAAATCGTAACTTCTTTCCGATTTTTGATTACACAAAAACAAAACCCCGTTGCACGCTCTCATCAACCTGACAAACAGTGACACTCAACTACAACTGGAAACATCTTGCGAAATTCAACTCCTCACACATCATCACTCCAGAAAGACCAAAAATATTCATCCCACAATATACCGCACACAATCATAAGAATAAAAATAAAAATTAAAACAAAAAATACACAGAAACACAAATACATAAACAACCAAAATTAAAACAACAAGAAGAAACCCACACTCACGAACTCACACAAATCCTTTCCACTCATCATTCATCCTGAAAGCCCAAGTACTCAAAATCCTGTCGCAATAATAACCACGCTCCGATCGACTGTCGAAATGGTTTTCCTACCTTTACCTTTATTGAAGTCGGCACGCCATTGTATGTAATGGGAGCCAAATAAGCATATTGCCTTTGGGCAAAAGAAGTTTTAACTCTAGGGATGGTAAACATTTCATTAGTTGCCATGCGTGTCATATGTGTCTGCTGAGTCTGCATCTTCCCTTCCTCTCGATGGTAGAATAGAAGAACCGTGTCGTCCACAAAAGTAATAATCTTACCCCTGATAGAAAGATTACACAACTGATTGACATATATCAGGAACAATATAGGTCCCAGAACACTACCCTGAGGTACTCCGAATCTCACAGAAAGAGGCTCACCAAATACACTATCACCCAATTTGACTCTGAGTTCTATCAGATACTATAAGTATGAAGAGAACCAACTAGAAGAGCGCCCACATATGCCCACCTCCATCAATCTGGTAAGTAATATTCGGTGAGACACTGTATCAAAAGCCTTTGCAAGGTCTAAAAAAACTGCCAAACATGCTTTCTTACTATTCAAAGTGGTGGTAACGCTGTTTACTAGACTAAGCAAAGCAGTTTCCGTTCCCACATTCCTTTGGAACCCAAACTGATCAGGAGAGATAATGTTGTGCATATTGAAAATTTTCATCAGTCGGTCCTTCACTATTTTCTCAATAATTTTTGAGAGAATGCTCAGTAGAGATATGGGTCTATAATTTTTTAAGTCATCCATTGAGCCTCCCTTGTGTATTGGGACAATATGCGAACGTTTTAATGCAGTTGGGAAAGTTACACCTCTAAAACTCAAATTTATTACATGTTTCAGTGGTAGTGCTATAAATCTTTGAGTGTGTTTTACCAGTGCAGATGTAATCTGATCAGACCCCGGGGCGCTACTTGCCTTAAGTGTGTTAATAGTAGCTAGAACTTCTTTTTCCGACGTTGGCGTCAGATAAAAGGTATATTCGGGTACTTTTAAAGAATGAAGAATAGCGTCATTCAATGACTGTTCAGTAGTTTCGTTCCTATCAAGTATGTTACGTGCAAGATTATTGCCTACATTGGCGAAATATTCAGTAATGCCACTACAAAACTTTTGTGGTTCCTGTGTTAATGATAGTTTTGTGCCATCAATGTTTAATGTATAAGGCGCATTTCTCTCCCTCACTGTACCGGTGATGTCCCTGATAACACTCCAAATTATCTTTTGATCATTGTTTGAGGTTTCAATCTTTGCTCTATAGTAACTTTCCTTTGCCTTTTGGATGAGTTTCTTGCATGTATTCCTGTATTGTTTGTAAAATGTTATTGAGTGTGGATCACTGCATGTCTTGAGTTCTCGGTGCAGACGATCTCTTTTGCATATACAATAAATCAATCCATCAGTGATCCAAGACCTGAGTTTTGTGTACCTTCTGCTTCTACTGTGTATTGTCTGTGTGGCCGAGTTGATATGGAAGTTAAAAGCAATAATAAAGCTCTCCAGAGCTTCATTTACATTATGGGACTTGAGAGTGTCTTGCCAATTTTCCGAATCAAGGGAGTGCAAGAGCTCTGGTATGTTCGTGATTCTTTTTCTCTTCATGCCCATCCCTATTTGTCTACCCGCACTTTCTTAAAACCCCAATATAATTGCGTAATGGTCAGTAATTGTTGTCTCATACACCACTGCTCTAGCCTTCTGCCGAGTTCTCACCATTGCGTGATCAATGCAGGAACCTGAGCCCAAAGTCACACGTGTGGGAGTCATGATAAAAGGAATCAATCCATGAAAAGTCATTAGCTCTAGGTAATTCAAGGTATTTCTCTGATCTTCCATCAATATATCAATGTTCACATACCCACAAGCACGACCTCCCGAGAACTTTGCCTAATCAATTGATCGAGACCCACCAAAAAGGACTCAATATCATGCATATGTGGAGGACGATAAACAGCAATTATAGTCTGCATATTCAGTTGGATCCTCAACACATTAGCAGCAGTGACGCTTATTTCAATGACAGTAATCTCAAGATCTTTTTTTGCATATACCACAACTCCCTCATTCTGTGTTATATTATGTGTAGATTTATGTATGTTATAACCGAGTAAGTGTTTTGGCAGAAGCTTGTCCTTGATCCAACACTCCGTTAGAATAATCAAGTCAAAATCAGCATTTAGATCTGATAGGAAAACAATAAAATCATCGAAGTTCCTATCGTAACTGCGTATGTTCAGATGAATAATTTTTAGTTGCCGATAATCACTCATAAGTGATCTAAAGGATGAGATATTATTTGTATGAAACCCAATTACGCCAATAATCTCATCAGCATCTTCATTCCCTTCCAGCATCATTAACCTCAGGCAAACGGCTTAGTTTGGTGATTACGAAAATAATTGAAAGATAAAGAATAAGGGGAAATAAACCACCCACTAAATGCAAAATCAATAGGTTCCTCCAATTCAGCCTCCTGTCGGGAGCTAAACCTTGTAATCGATTCTTTTGTTTGTGTTCCCACCTTTTTCAAATTATAACCATGTCTTAGCCGCATTTCAATGTATTATTGTATTAACCATGTAACCATTGTCCGAATGTAATTCATTATACCATTACAGCAATTATTATGTTTTATTTTTATGCCAACGAACCTGTGATTATTATTCCGTTTGAGCTAGCCTGTGTAACCATTGCTTGTATGAGATGTTGTTAAATAATTCAAGTAAAATCTACTCTATATATATATTTGCGCCCAAAAAAAAGGACGGGTGGCGTGGCTAAGTGATGCAATATAAATCGCACCCAAACTAATTAATCCAAAGTTAAAAATACACTAACAACGTAGAAATAACTCATACAACGTAACATCTTCTCATTAAGTAAGAAAATTTATTTTTGTTCTCCTTTCAATTCCATTATGAGCCTTATGGCTTTACTCCTCTCTAAATGTGTTTACCAACAGCACCACTAGGTAAACACATCAGAGTAGCCCAGAATACAATTCACTTTTGATAAATTCATAATAAAACAATGGTTAATCGTAATCAACTTAAATTACAGGAAACATGTAACAAAAGACTGGGATTTTTTTTTAAATTCAGCAAGGGCTGTTTCGACTTTTAGAGTTCACATCTTCCCAGGATAAATTCCCAGAATGACACTTGTTGACCCAAAAATGGTAATTTCGAGATTTTACCACAGCTCTACAGATATTTTTAGTTGCAGTAATTTAGCATTTGCAAATATTATAAGTACCTATAAAATGACAATAACTTAAGACTTAACCCAATAGTTACAAAATTTAAAAACACTACCAGTTTTTCAGCAGATATACGTAAATACAGCAATGGCCTTCTCGAGGAATGATTGATAGCCAAATGTCCGAGGGCCTCAATTTGGAAGTCAAACGTAATGGTGCAATAGGGGCAAGTCAGCAGCTTGTACTTGTGGATGATGCGCAGGTGATCCACCAGGTATGTGGGCGACCAGGGCACACCACATTCCTGGCATAAGTGCAGCCCACTGTGATTCACAAGATGGGCAGCAAATCTGTCAGGTGCAAAGAAGGATTTGCCGCATTCCTTTCCTGATGATACTGTGAAACAAAAAATAAACAAAAGGTTAAGTTGATTCTAAAATTTATAATAATAAAAGGACAAAATGATTTAGGAATCAAACACACAGCTTAAACATAAAACAAAGCGTTCCTCCAAAGAAAGGTGTTGTACACTACCTAAGGGAAAAAACAAGCATACTTGAGCAGATAATGTACATTCAAATGTACCAGATGATCACCCTGGTGATATTTCTTGACTAAAGAATCTCAGACAGGATCTTTGATGAGAAATTGCACCAAAAGAACAATATTGTTTTATGTGAAAAATCCTACATGCATGGCTCAGTAAGGAAAGTTACGTTGGGAAAACTGGTTTTTTTATAGCAAAATAATATTATATCCTGCCATCAGACTTCAGCAAGTTGAGAAAAAGAGGTAATTTTTATTAATTGCAAAATTATATTTTGCCTTACCATCAGTCTTCAAGACATTGGGGTATGAAATGTGTTAGGATTGTCCTATAATTCTACAATTAGGAACAAAAGAAAGAAGGTTTATAGAAAAGTGTAGGGGGTTGCAATGTGCAGAAGACAACTGATTTATTCACCCCATTATGTTGGCTAAGGCGACAGAAAGGTCTCGAAATAAATGGTTCATGAGCATGTTTATTTATTTATTTAAATAAGCTATGATAGGGGTGGGGTACAGGTGTTACTTTATTTAGTACAAGTGGAGACTTCAGCACCTCTCCATTCAGTGGGAACATTCAATTTCTACACTTGAATGAGTGAATGTGGAAAAGTGAGTGATAGATGAAAACAGTTTTGGGGGGATTCAGAAGACTCTGGAAATGTAATCATAACTGAAAAAATATTGGGAATGTTGCCAAAAGGACACTAATCATCAGGCCAAATCTTAAGACTCATTACGTAAGGATTACAAATCCATATCTAAAAAATGCAATATAGATTGAAATATTTTATTAGGAGCTAAATTAAAATCAAACTATTTGCTCTAATGACCGAAGTACACCTTGATTGAAACAACATTGAGTGAGACCCGCCCAAATTTGAAACATGAAAAAACTAAGATATCGGAATACAGATCGGTGAGGAACGTTTTGAGACAATGTATGATATTATAATTTTTTATTTATTATTATTATTTATTTATTTATTATTACACATGACAAGAAATATACACAATTTGAGAAAAAACAACAGGTAATTTGATTTGGACATACAATTTAATGGATCTGGGTAATATTTTTTATTTTTTATTTTTTTATTATTTATTATTACACATGACAAGAAATATACACAATTTGAGAAAAAACAACAGGTAATTTGATTTGGACATACAATTTTAATGAATCTGGGTTTGTTGCTTTTCATTTGTCGTATCCCCAGTAAACTAGGCTTTTGCCTGTATCTCACTGAGGATATTTAGCATGAAAAAATAAATCGATACTTCTTTCCGATTTTTGATTAAACAAAAACAAAACCCGGTTGCACACTCTCATCAACCTGACAAACAGTGACACTCAACTACAACTGGAAACATCTTGCGAAATTCAACTCCTCACACATCATCACTCCAGAAAGACCAAAAATATTCATCCCACAATACACCGCCCACAATCATAAGAATAAAATTTAAAATTAAACAAAATTAAAACAAAATTAAAACAAAAATAATACACAGAAACACAAATACAAAAACAACCAAAATTAAAACAACAAGAAGAAACCCACACTCACGAGCTCACATAAATCCATTCCACTCGTCATTCATCCTGAAAGCCCAAGTACTCAAAATCCTGTCGCAATAACAACCACGCTCCGATCGACTGTCTAAATGGTTTTCCCACCTTTGCCTTTATTGAAGTCGGCACGCCATTGTATGTAATGGGAGCCAAATAAGCATATTGCCTTTGGGCAAAAGAGGTTTTAAGTCTAGGGATGGTGAACATTTCATTAGTTGCCATGCGTGTCATGTGTCTCTGCTGAGTCTGCATCTTCCCTTCCTCTCGATAGTAGTGCCAGAGAATGGATTTGAGATGTAAATTGGCTATGTTCAGGACCTGATACTCTCTGAAAAGCTCCGCCGTGGGATACCGAGCAGGAAGTTTATTAATTACTTTCACAATCAATTTTTGGGAAACCTGCAATATGTGTTTTTGGGTTAAAGTGCATCCCCCCCAAACTGATATACCGTAAGAAAGTGCTGACTGACATAAGGCAAAGTATATACTTTTAAGAATATTTTCACTGAGCACATTTCGAATCATACGGAATATGTATCCTAGTTTTCTGATTTTTGCGCTCAAAGTGTTAATATGGACCTCCCAATGAAGGAACTGATCAACATAAACTCCAAGGTACTTTATACTATCAACCCTTTCCAGGAAACACAACTACAGTCAGCCATGGGTGAACAAGTGTGTAGTGTTATGTATTTATTTGTAGGTGCTTGAGTTCTTGTAGATATGCTAAATGTGATGTATTTAGTTTTTTGGGAATTTAGAGTCAATAAATTTGAGTCCATCCATTCTTTAACTACACGTAATTCTTCATTAGCCTTTAAGAATACATCATCCCATGTTCGGCCCTCGAATAGAAGAACCGTGTCGTCCGCAAAAGTAATAATCTTACCCCTGATAGAAAGATTACACAACTGATTGACATATATCAGGAACAATATAGGTCACAGAACACTACCTTGAGGTACTCCGAATCTTACAAAAAGAGGCTCACCAAATACACTATCACCCAACTTGACTCTCTGAGTTCTATCAGACAAGTATGAATAGAACCAACTAGAAGAGCGCCCACATATGCCCACCTCCATCAGTCTGGTAAGTAATATTCGGTGAGACACTGTATCAAAAGCCTTTGCAAGGTCCAAAAAAACTGCCAAACATGCTTTCTTATTATCCAAAGTGGTGGTAACGCTGTTTACTAGACTAAGCAAAGCAGTTTCAGTTCCCATATTTGGAACCCAAACTGATTAGGAGAGATAATGTTGTGCATATTGAAAAATTTCATCAGTCGGTCCTTCACTATTTTCTCAATAATTTTTGAGAGAATATAATTTATAAACTCAGATTTTCCTTATCAAGGCACGAATAAATCACTCTAAATATTTCAACGATATAAGTACATATTTATGACGCGTGTGAAAATAAAAAACGATTTTCTTAAAATTAATTTATGTTATGTAAATACAATAGATTTCAAAAACATATTTAGTTAACTCTTAAATAATAGTTAACTCTTAAATAATGAAGAAAAATAACTACTAAATTGAAAATTGAAAATAAGAAAAATAACCAACTTTAATAATGAAGCATATTTTCGAAAATAACATTATTGCTTATTAAGTATTTTCTTATCTTGAATTTAAAACATTGCAAAAAGTGTAATAAATAAACAATTGATATAAACAAACAAAAAAATTGGTTAAGGGAACACGCTATTCATTTTACAGACACTATGTTCAAATCTGAGTTATGTAATTTAATATTAATGCATAAACCTCGCACGAGAATGTATAAAATTGATGCTACCATGGTTGAATTTGGACATCGAGTGCTAAGGCTTCCACCAGAATTGAACCCTATTGAAAATATTTGGGCTTCAATAAAATGTTACATGGCATCCAAAAATGTCAATTTCAATATGGATGATGTTATAAAACTGACTGAAGAAATTTGAACTAGAATCTCTACACAGGATTGGAGGAATGTGTGTCGCCACGTTGATCAGGAAGAAAATCGTTACTCGGAAAACAAATGTTTTTTAGACAGTTAACAAGACAGCAATCTTATTATTAACCTACAAAATGATTCCTCTGATAGTGTTTAATTTATTTTTTTAATAAAACCTTAATTATTTATTCTTAATATGTTTTATAATGTTAATAATTGTCAGATTTCTTTATGAAAATACACAATTTTTTTTAGCTTTCTTTATGTTTATACCACAACTTATTACGACAAAATGTAATCTGGAAAGCTTCTTTAAGCTTAATAGACGATTGTTAATGTGAAAAAATCGAGCTTTGACATATATTGTATAATTTACATATCGACTCATTGCGAATCAAATCCAAAATCTCATAGTGAGAACAAGCTATCTTTCACTATACTAAGTTAGGAGGGTTCTCTGCTTGTGCCATACCTGTATGTAAGGATGGTGTATTTAGAAGACAAAGTAGGTTTTATGTAAAACAAGGCGGATTCAGCAGTAGAGTTCTAGCAAAATATAGATACCTTCGGATATAGGATGGTTCAAAAGTAGATTAAGTAAAATATATGTGTATTTTTCAATGTAACGACTGGTGTCATTGTGAATCGCTTTCTTTTCATCGCCAATTTCAGTTTCGGGAATAGGCAGAAGTCGCGTGGAGCAAAATCAGGCGAATACGGGGGGTGATAGAGCCCCACGATACTTTTTTGGCTAAGAAATCTCGTACAATCTTGCTTTTGTGCGCCGGAGCATTGTCAGTGCAAAAACCACGCCCCTTGTTCCCAGTATTCGGATCGAACTCGAAGAATCCTGGACCATAAATGATTCAAAACACCCAAGTACACATCGGCGTTGACCATTTAACCTTCTGATGTGAATTCCTTGTGAATAATTCCTCTAGGATCAAAGAAAACGGTGAGCAGTCTTGATTCGAACCTTCTGCATGTGCACTTTCTTCGGTTTCGGAGATTGTAGACCCTTCCATTCCGAGCTCTAGCGCTTTTTAAGAGGCTCATACTGAAAGCACCATGTTTCATCACCTGTTATAATGCTTAACACGAAAGCTGGATCCATATCAGCCGCTGTTTTCATGTATCTGTAGTGCTCGACTCCGTACGAGTACTGCCGTGGAAAATTTGGGCAAACTTTTTGATCGTCATTCAGTGTGTGCGGTACAAAGCGAGAGGAAACCTATCGTTTGCCCAAATTTTCCGTTAAAATGAGATGGACAGCGGATTTAGGAATTTCAGTGAGCTCCTAGATAAGCCAAGTAGAAGCATCGGTTCGAAGAATTTCAGCCACTTTTTGAACATTTTCTTCGATTCGAACTGTCAATGATGGTCCAGGCCGTGGATCATCCTTCAATGCTCTCATTGCTGGGCTTCGTAATCAAGAGTCCCCATCCCATTCCTACGTCAATCTCGAGCTTTTCCTTCATGTCGATCATGTGGTTCTCTCTACAAACACGAAATCTTGCACACCACTTAAAAACGTTCTTTCGACTCATTGTTTCACTGCCATAAACAGTTTGAATTATTTCAAAAGTCTATGGCACTTTTACCTAATTTAAAACAAAATTTAATGTTGGACAGTTGAACCATTCTTCTTTTACCGGACGAGACTCAGAAGGTACAGTCAATTGTTACATCATTACGAATGAACGAGCGATGCCAACGCTTTGAAAGTTTTACGGAAGATGGTCGAAATGCGTCGCTAGTCAACTCATTTATTCATCCACAGATGGCACTGGTGGTTACACGAAAATAAAATCGGTCACCTTTCCCATTAGACAGACTGTGTATGTAATGATAGTGGTGTTAGTTTGAGAGTTACAATGATGATTTGCATAGCCTCATCAATTTGCATGTAGAAAAGTCTAGCTTATCCTAACTAGGCCAGTGTTTATCTATAGAGTGGACCAACGTTATGGTTCTACCCAAATTACAGTCAAAATTGTTGTCGAGATTAATATACTCGTCAATATAACTGAAACGATCAATAGTACAACGTTTTGATGAAATCTCAAAGAAAAAAAGCACTTTCGCTGAATATTGAAGAAAAAGCCCGGTGAATATCAAAATTAGCACTCAGTCTAGGATCTAGTCTAGTCACTAACTCAGTCTAGGATCAAAATTAACGGAGAAAAGTTTTTATAACAAAACACAAAACTTACACGACACAAAAAATACATATTTGTATTATAATATACACTTGAATCTAATAAAATAATATATTATGTTCTATTTCTTACCTTTACTACAAATGTAGGGTTTGACACACAGTGACAAAGGCTTCAGTCCTCGAATCAGTGCGTCTTCGCCAGCATCTGGGTGGCTTTTGACTTCAACGACGTGCAGAATCTTGACGCGATGTACGGCCAGCCCATGTGTGACCACCAAAAGCGGGGAGGCAGCACGATACTCGCACAAAGAACACTGGTATCTGCATGCCCCGTGCTCCTTGATCAAATGGTTAGCCAGCTTATTTATATCCTCAGAAGAAAAATTACAGTACGGACATTTAGTCCAGCTCTTGTTTGAACAATTATTGCTATGCTTTTTGACATGATCGATATATTCTTTAGGGTATTTATCACTCACGCTGAAATTACAATTATTTGAAGCGCATTTAAACAAATGAATGCCTTTGCGTCCAATGAAAGTAGTTACTTCCGATTTATTGATGGGAGATACGGTCTCTAGTGGAAGAGTGACCTTCATCGCATTAGTTCTAGATATTATCACTTTTTCTCCCTGTTTATTACTCGGATTGCTTGGAGAGAAATGTAATAAAATAGGCCGTTGCTTAGAATTTGTTGTCACATTGGTGATAATTTCACTCCCTTGAGTTTCTAACGATGGTCGAGAAGTTATGTTGGGATTCAGACTAACAACGTTTTCAATTCGAAGTTGACAAACTCCGGAATCGTTGCCCGGATCATTATCAACGTTATTTACATTATTATTCGAGGCCATTAAATCTGTAATCGAACGAAGTTGAATTTTTGGAAAACTGGTCGACATATTATGCTGAGAGTTGTCGCTTTCTTTACTCGGTGAATGTAAAGGAATATCTGACACTTTCTCGACAATATCCGAATTCTTTCGTGACTGAAAAGTTAGCAACTCATTTTCTGATATGTTACTAGTTTGTTGCGCTATTTGTTCAACCGTGTCAAGACTATCTGGTTGTGATTCGTGAATTTCCTCCTTTATCGAAAATGTCAAGCTACTTGTTTCGTTAAGTGTTCTTTTGAGAGGGGTTTTATCTATGATGGAAACATTTTTTACCGGAGAACTTGTAGGTTGCATCTTTCCTAAATTAGTTTCATCGTTAATATGTGATTTTACTAAATGATTCAAAGCTTCTTCATAGTTAATATGCATTCCAAATGCTACATTTTTTTCACAAATTTTACAAAAACCATTCCAGTACTCTTGTGTGTGCACGATTTCAATATGCCTCAACAGTAAAAGAAAATATGAAGATGTAAAATGGCACTTATTAACGGTACCAATGGAACACAGATAAATTGTTTCATTATTTTTGTATTGTCTGCTAATTCCACCCACTTGAACGATAGTCGAATCATTTTTAAGAGGCGATGTTGATTCCTGCTCGATTTGAATTTCAGCTTCTTTGTACATATCACTGTCAGCTTGAAATATACTCGCATCTAAAGATAATTCCGTGGCGTTTTTTTGAATAGACGCTGAAAACACATTGTCAGTAATATTATTTTGACTCGATGATTCCATAATTGAAGGTGGTGTTTTTGGAATTGATGCCAAAAATACATTATTAGTAGAAACATAACTTATATCAACAATTGGCGATGTTGAAGTACACGATGGTTTAGCCACTTCTTCGTCAATAGTTTTTTCTGGAATTTTTGGCTTCGTATTCGTTTCTTTATTTTTACTATTCGAGTCGTTTTCATTACTTTTAACAAACGATAGACATTTTTGGGATCTTGTTAGTACTTTTGAGTCATCGATCTCTTCCGAGTTTGGCAGTTCCAGACATCCATTACTTCTTCTCCGTCTTGCATTTGACTGTGTTAAATTTATTTCCAAGAGCTCACACTCTTCGTTGAAATGTCTCAACCATATGTGAGTTTTCAAATTTTCATGAGACACTTGCGTATAGTTACAGACACCACACATATATCCCTTTACACCAGTAAGTAGGTCTGTAGCAGGGGGAAGCGTACTGGACTTATTACAAATACTAATACATCGGAAAATTTTATTTTTAGCACATAAACTGCATTCACATTTGTACTCTCCCGTATGCTGCTGTGTAATATGGTCAAACACAGACCTCAGGTTTCTCACTTTGAATAATTTCATACAAAATCTACAACGATACCGCCTCAATTCTTTACTGCTCCTTTTTTCCTCGAGAGGGATTTTAGCTTCCTCTATGGCAATCCTTGCCTGTTCTGGATGAAGTCGAGAAATAAATACTTCAGAATGTGGATGGCGCAACTTGTAATGATTGACAATGTTTAAACCTTTGTAATTGTAGCAAAGTTTACATTTATATTGTGATACATTAGGAGAGAAGTTGTAAGATTTGTTAGTATACTGAATTTTTCGGACATTTTCATTTTTTGATTCTAAATTAGGATCGATGTTATCCTTATTCTTTTTGATTTTTTTTCTAATAATTCCAGTTTTCCAAACAGATCTTTTTATCTTTTTCATGGGTTTGGATGCGGAATTGGCATTATTTTTATTTTTACTTAACTTGCTAGCGATGTTTTTAAGTAGGATATTTTCAGTTTCAACTAAACCACAATTCGGAATAATTTCGCTATCTTGATTTAAAGCATTTAAATCTTTCAAATCGGGATTTATAGACAATGAATCTAATGTATTACTTGTTTGAGATGTTTCGTCAAGAGTTGAAGGAAGAATTTTTTTAGACCGAGGACATGGTTTTTGTTTGGTCAACTCATAATCTTCAAACGCATTAAAATCCTCATCATACTCATAAAAATCGGAGATCTTTTTGGTCAGTTGCTTGTCATCAACCTTCGCTTTTTCTACAAGAACACAAGGTGTTTTAGCAAAATTATTAGCTGATAACACCATTTTTTTCATGGGAAGTTTTTTCTTTGTTGAATTAGATGTAGGTGATGCCTGTACTTCTTTGAGAGCAGTTGATTTTGCAGTGCGTGATAATGGTCTTCTATGTATGTTTTTTATGTCACTGGTAGTTTGGTTTTCATAATTTTGCAAAGTACACGATCTAACGCCAGTAGCATGAAGTACATCTTCACTGATAAACATTTCTAAATTGTACTCGTGTAACATCTCTAATTCTCTTTTACCTATGGTGTATTTTTTCTTAGTTTTTGAATTTTCTGTTGAAACGTTTAATTTGCTTGAATTTTCAGGTGAATTCTCACGTTGCTCGGATTTGTCATTTGAAGATATATCTTTACCTGATGTATGAGATTCTTTCACAGAATCTGAAGTTTTGTTTTCCGTTTGAATACCCGAATGATTTTCGGTTGCGCTATCTCTAGATTCGGATGTCTCCTCATGATATGTATCATTTTTCTGAACTGCGTCAATTTTTTTTTCGTCAGCTCGACTTTTTTCGATAAATTCTTCAGATTCTAGCTTAGATTTGCAAGAGCTGAAGGTAATATTCATTTCTAAATCATTATTATCATCGTCATCAGAATCAAGTTCTGCTAGTTTTTCTAGCCTTCTTTTGACTTTATCAGAAATTTCTTTTCCAGGTTGGTTTATATACGCTAACATTTCTAACATTTTATTTTTATTTTTCAAAATTTCAACTAAATTACTTAATTCTGAAGTACCTTTATGGGAACTTGATTTTTCCGAAACACTTTGAGTTGAACATGTACTATCAGGTACAATGTCATCAAATGGATCCGTTTTATTACGTGTCTTGTTTTCTGTTAAAACAATTAGAGATTCACTTTGAGTGTTCTGAATTTTCGTATCTTGTAAAATATCATTAGATTTCTGTACAGCTGTTGCTTCGTTAGTTGTGTCTTTATAAACATTTATGTTTGAAGAAACTAGTGACACATTTACACTTTGCTTGAAGCATATGGTATCAGTAGGCGTATTATTTGTTAAAATACATATATTCACATTATCCACTTCTTCGTGTTCCTCGTTTTCACTCGTAGAACTAATGCCTGTTGAGTCTGTTATAACGTAAGACGCGCTTTCGGACTTATTTTCTATTTGTGTATGTTTTTCTTCCATATTTTTGTCGACAATTAATTTTTCTTCTATGGAATCAGATACAAGTCGAGTTATATTTTCATCCTCGTAAGAATGCTTAGTTGTGTTTTCAGTTACTATTTCGACAGGCACTTTTTCGTCATTCAATACAATAGTTCCTGTTATTCCAGTAGATGAAACGAGTTCAACGAATTTCGTGGAATCGTCTGTTCTGTCTGGTTCATCTTTCTTTAAAGAACATCGTCGGTCAACCACATTAATATTTGATTCTTTTTTACTAGTAATGGGTGATTCCAAAGACAACTTTTTACATTCTGAAGAGCGCAAGTTGAATTTTGATTTTTTTTCAGGTATTTTATTTTTTAAAGAAACATCTACTAAAGTGTCACTAGATTTTATAGAAGAATTAAGTATGATTTGTTTGTCTTTGCTTTCAGTTTCTTCGTGGGAAATAACTTTCTTATTGTTTCGCTTAGAACTCTGTTCTCTTTTTGAAGATTCTTCAGTTTCAGTTACTATTCGGGATTCGGAATCGATCTCATTTATATGACATGACTTTGCTAATTCTGTTGCAACTTGGTTTTCATTATTATCCTCAATTTCTTGAGTCACAGTTATTTGAGAATATGACTCATTTGTCTTTTCATCCTCAGTACAATCGTGGTTCTTATTAGAAGTGCTCTCACTGTGTTTTATATTTTTATCCTCGTTGGACTTTTCTCGATTTTGTATATTAACAAATTTATCCAATTTTTTTGAAGTATCTTCACTTTTATCTGTGTCGATCTTATTCTTTTGGCCATTTTTTCGAGTACTCATATCGTAATTTGAATCTATTTTAATTTTATCCTTAGATTTATCATCATTTGATTTATGTGAGCTTTTTATATCCTTTTCTATCATTCTAGCTTGGTTGGGTTTATTCGAAATATTTTCTTTTTTCTTAACTTCTTCAGGGTTTTCACACTCATCTTTCTTTAATTTTGGAATTTTGTAATTGAGTTTTTTCCTCTTAGAAAAAGACGAAGATCTATAAGAATCTTTTCGCTCCGAATCTTTGTATTTTGAATCACTTTTACGATCTCGTGAATGACGTTCATCACGATGTTTCTGTCGCTCATTATATATTGTGGCATTACTTTTGCTTCTTTCTAATCTTGAGTCATTATGTTTTACTTTTTCATGATTACGTGAGTTACCTCGCGATTTTTCTGCATTATTACTTTTTGGAGAAGAATTTTCTAAATTTCTCTTCGATTCATTTTTAGTATCTAAATGTCGTCGAATTCGTGGATCTTTACTATTGGCATTTGAAAGATACTGTTTTGTTTTTTTATTCAAATCGTCATTCGTTCTAATATATTTTTGATCTTCAGATGTGGACGATGTCGAAAACTTATTTCTTTGAAAACGTGGTACACTTGGTTCTCTGTGTTCACTACGTCCTAGGCTTCGTGCTCGTGCAAATCTATCCCGAGAATCCTCAATATCATTTGTGTTTGAAGAACGCCCCATGCTTCGGGCTCTTGAAAAATCTTGCTTTCGCTCAAATTGTCTTTCGATATTATTATTTTGAAAAGATTTATCAAATCCGGTACGCCCAACACTACGCGACCTTTGAAAACTAGTTTCTCGATTAATTTTTTTTCCTATACTCGAGTCTCGACGAAAGCGATCAAAATTGATTCCCATTAAAGATTTGTTCATACTGGGTTCACGATTTCTCAGTTGAAAATTTGAATCTTGATGAAAGCGATCAAAATTGATTCCCATTAAAGGTTTGATCATACTGGGTTCACGATTTCTCAGTTGAAAATTTGAATCTTGATCAAAGCGATCAAAATTGATTCCCATTAAAGGTTTGATCATACTGGGTTCACGATTTTTAAGTTGAAAATTTGAATCTTGATAAAAGGTCCTTCCATCACTTGGTTCACATCGCATAAGTGGCCCTATATTTGATTCCCGATTAATTGATTCACGATGTGTAATGCTGGGCTCTCTCTGTAAAGGCTGGCACGTATTAGTTTGCATCGATCGTCCTGCACATCTCGAATCAAACATAGAACTGTGTGTTCCGGTTCTAGTCCAAGAATCAGAACCACATATTGGAGAGCCTGGAATGTTCATAGATCTTGTAGCACTTAGTTCTTGAAAACCCGATCTCCAAGCATCTGTATTGGAAATTGGTGTTCGCCCTCTAGCTGTGGGACCAAGACTTGCTTCTCTTTGATTCATTTGTAAAGGTTTAGTTTCAAAGGTAGAAATTTGAGGACCACTGAAATCTGGGCGCAAAGGCATTCTTGCACAAAATTCACTTTTTCCTTGCCAATAATTTGGTTCATGAATGGAAGTACACGAGCCGCTGGCATTACGATATATAGATTTTTCTTGTTCAGCTTTACAGGTGTCACAACGCGATATAAATAGATTAACGGCATCTAACAATTTGGGTGCATAATAAGTGCGTGACAAAATTTCGAAAGTTTTTCGTACTCCCGGGTGACATAGACTGTTGTGACAATCAGCAATCAAGGTTTCTATCTCCTCGGCAGGTACCACGACCTTCCATTCTCTCCCATCTGAGTTCTGAATAGGGTCATGAGTGGACTTGCAATACCGAAACAGATGATCCTTATTTATCATGAAATTGTGCACAGAGCCAGGATTATCCTTGCAGGACTGAAGTATTCGTAAATACCACTCATCGGTTACACCTTGAAAGGGCGGAGGGAAAGCTAAGGCTGAAATCTCAATTCGACTTAGGGTGTCTGCTAAGTTATTTCCGCAACCCCTTTTGTACAAGTCATGTGTAGAATTGTTTCGCGATATTGATGACCGCCAAACATTTTCAGCAATGTTATCTGAGCGCCATTGAGGATGTTCATAATTTGGAAGACAACTTGTTGGAGTGACAAGCAATGGCGTTTGAGACTTATATCTAGGAGTGCAACTTCCGGGTGTATCGAGCAAAGGTGTACGAGGTACTTTAATATCTCTTTGACCAAAATAATTTTTTTTTTTTTGCTGCACAGGTGTTTTATTTAATGTTCTTGGATCAGATCGAACCCACGCCTCGTCACTTTGTTCTTTTCGCATAGGAGTCGACGCCATGATGGCTGGATTAGGTGTAAAAGGTGGCAAAATACGAGTTTCGTTCATTACTTTACGGAGCGAATTATTTCCGAAGTCATGGGTTGACTGCCTCGGTCCAAAATTATTATTTGCAGAATCTCGAGAATATAGGGGCGAGTTCAAGATGTTTTGTGATTCTTTATGTAAATTCTCGTCACACTGACGAAAACTTGTTGGAGGATGTCCTGAGACCAACGTATTTTGTGTCGGAATAAAATTTGTTCTTTCGCATGAAAAAGCATTGGATGATTCTTGTTGACTAGGAATGTTCAATTGCTGCGAGTTGGTTACATTACCAGCACCGAGTCCAAAAAAAATATTACTAAATAAAGTTAATGCAGCAGAATAAACATTATTTGGATAAATGGTATCTTGTGCTCTATAAACCGGTGGTAAGTTATTAGTATCCATCGTGGGCACTGAAGTTTGTTTTGTATCAAGAGACGGTGTCATACTTTGATTTTTTAAATCTGAAGGAGGTGAAAACATCTGAAGACCCTTATTCGATTCTTCGGGTGCAATAGAATTAATTGATTCACTTTGAAATACTCCTGTATTATTTTTTGGAATTCGATTATGAAAATCTGACTCATTTTTTGTCGAAGCCACTTCTGTGGTCATGGTAATAACAGGATTGAGTCTTTCAATTTCTTTTTGTGTAAACACTCGATGAACTTCGTATTTTTTCCGAGTATCGTCTGATACTTTTTCATATTTATTCTTAACATTCAAAGAGGAATGTTTTTTTTTGTATCTTTCTAAGCTTATTCTTCGTGATTTGTTTGCATCAGATATGTTGGTATTATCAACATTTTTTTTATGATCTGGCGAATCATTTTTCATCGATTTCATTTCATTCGATCCAATTTCACCATCCTCTCGATCTCGGCCTATTTGTTTAGTATCTTCAGCTCCCAATTCTTCTGACCCATCAATGAGAGCATCAAATAGATTCTCTTGTTGCAATTGTTGAACTAAAATTTCTCTCTTTTTCTTCGATTCAGTTAACTTAATTATTTCTTCAATCCTAGCTCCAAGAAGTTGAATTTGCATCTTATCACTTTCTTTCTTGCTTCTGTTGGATTTTTCAGGTGATGATTTATTCTTGGTGAATGCTGAAGTCCGTTGATCGCCTCCACGGTATTTTTTGTCTACTCTATTAGCAGAATGATCTCGGTATCTATCACATTTTAACAGATTATCCATTTTCACCCTAAAAGTAAAAATAAAATAAACAATTAATTACATCACTAAATAAACATGTCATTCGACATAGTAGACTAAATATGTTTCAAAGACTGCACATTAGTGTAAAGGGTCTTTGAAACATAAATGTAAATCTTGAACCTGACCATATAGCAATTAAAATTACATACGTGACGTAAATAAATAACAAAAATTCGGCTGATAAACGATTGCATCACACACACAATCAGTCAGCGTCTGACGAAACTCGACCTTTTGGAGGGTGGTTAGTCGCTTATCGACAGCCATAGATACATTTAAAATATTTATACATATTTGCAAAGTATTACAAGAGAAAGAAGAAATAAAATACTGGGTTCATCCCCGAAATATCAAACCATTGATCAATTCATCGCATATACCAGGTGGCCCATTCGCCGCGCTCCAGTTTCAAATATTAATATTTTTTTAAGTTTCGCCCCTTTTAATGATTTTGTCAAGTAATTTAAAATGCATCTTTAAGTCTAATTATGGAGGATTTAACAACAGAGAAATGGACGAAAGTGATCAAACTTTATTTCGCGAATCGTGAGTCAATTATTCGAGCACAACCCACATATCGACGTAATTTTACCAAAGCAGATTGCCCGGCAAAATCGACGATTAGGGTATTAATTGCAAGTTTTCGATATCATTAATCGGTAGTTGACTTGCTCGAGCCGGAAGACTTGTACTATTCACACTGATGAGAATATTCAAATGGTATAAGAGTGTTGCTAATGATCAAGCAACATTCATCAAACGACATTAAGTTCTGCTCGTAGTGTCTAGAACGACACTGCAACGAATTTTAAGAAGCAATTTGCACGTATTTGCATATAAAATTCAACTGGCCCAAGAATTGAAACTGTAAGATTCAAAAATCGTGTTAAATATACACTGTGACTGTGTCAGTCTAAATAACGATTTTATTCACAAACACGTAATGAGTGATGAGGTTCATTTTCAATTGGATCGATTCGTTAACAACCAAAACTGCGAACAATGGGGTATCGATAATCAAAAATAAATGTATCAGCGAGAAATGCACCCACTGAAATGAAACATTTGGTGCGGTGTTACATCCGAAAAGACAATCGGTCCATATTTTTTTCCAAAAATCAACATAGTTCTACTGTAAGTGAATAACCTTTGGCCACCAAGTTCGCCTGATTTGAGCGTACCAGAATTATTTCTTCCTTTGGGGACATTTGAAGGAACATATCTTTATTAACAAGCCAGTAACAATACACATACAACTGAAAAACAATATACAACAAAACATTCGAGAGTTACAGCCCAAAGTGCTGCGTTAAGTGATGGGCAACGCAGTCGAAAGAGGACGAGAGCTATACGTATAGGGGAAAATGAGGAACCCGACGCAACATACTTCCCAATTAATTGAAGAAGAAAAATTTGAAGACATTTCAACCGATTTTTTGCTTTTTTAAACAATATTTAAGAAATTATAGATCAAACTGAAGCGCGGGGGAATGGGAATGGGCCACCCAGTAATATGACAAATTCCATAGATACCCATATAACATAGATACCCATATAACATACATATAAATAGTTCATTATCATTAAATGGAAAACTTGTTCATTCAGTAGGAGAATATATACACCTCCCTCGATTTACGCAGTAGGTAAGTTCTAAAAAAGTCGCGTGAATCGAAATAGTAAAAATTGAGGCAAGAAACTTATGAGAGATTGGAGATCGTTCGACAATTCTAACTATAGTGACTGAGAACTAGTGCGTGTGAATATATTTATTTATTTATTTATTACTACACATGACAAGAAATATACATAATTTGCGAAAAAACAACAGGTAATTCAATTTGCACATACATTATTTTAATGGATCTGGGTTTGTCGCCTTTCATTTGTCGTACCCCCAGTGAACTAGGCGTTTGCCTGTATCTCACTGAGGATATTTAGCATGAAAAAATTTATCGATACTTCTTTCCGATTTTTGATTACACAAAAACAAAACCCCATTGCGCGCTGTCATCAACCTGACTAACAGTGACACTCAATTATAACTGGAAACATCATGCGGAATCAAACTCTTCACACATCATCACTCCAGAAAGACCAAAAATGTTCATACCATAATATACCGCACACAATCATAAGAATAAAAACAAAAATAAACAGAAAAACTAATACAAAACAACAAAAATTAAAACAAGAAGAAACCCACACTCAAGAGCCCACACAATTTTTTTCCTCACGTGATTTCCACACGTCATTCATCCTGAAAGCCCAAGTACTCAAAATCCTGTCGCAATAACAACCACAGTCCGATCGACTGTCTAAACGGTTTTCCTCCCTTTATCTTTATTGAATTCGGCACGCCATTGTGTCATGGGAGCCAAATAAGCGTATTGCCTTTGGGCAAAAGAGGTTTTAACTTTAGGGATGGTGAACATTTCATTAGTTGCCATGCGTGTCATGTATTTCTGCTGAGTCTGCATCTTCCCTTCCTCTCGATGGTAGTGCCAGAGAATGGATTTGAAACGCAAATTAGCTATGTTCAGGACCCGATACTCTCTGAAAAGCTCCACCGTGGGATACCAGGCAGGAAATTTATTAATTATTTTCACAATCAATTTTTGGGAAACCTGCAATATGTGTTTCTGGGTTAAGGTGCCTCCCTCCAAACTGATATACCGTAGGAAAGTGCTGACTGACATAAGGCGAAGTATATACGAGTGCTGACTGACATAAGGCGAAGTACTCGTACTTTTAAGAATATTTTTAATGAGCACATTTCGAATCATACGGAATATGTATCCTAGTTTTCTGATTTTTGCGCTCAATGTGTTAATATGGACCTCCCAACGAAGGAACTGATCAACATAAACTCCAAGGTACTTTATACTACCAACCCTTTTCAAAGAAACACAACTACAGTCAGCCATGGGTGAACAAGTGTGCAGTGTTATGCATTTATTTGTAGGTGCTTAAGTTCTTGTAGATACGCTAAATGTGATGTATTTAATTTTTGGGAATTTAGAGTCAATCAATTTGAGTCCATCCATTCTTTAACTACACGTAATTATTTGTTAGCCTTGAAAATACACCATACCATGTTTGGCCCTCGAACAGAAGAACCGTGTCATCCGCAAAAGTAGTTATCTTACCCCTGATAGAAAGATTACACAACTGATTGACATATATCAAGAACAATATAGGTCCCAGAACACTACCTTGGGGTACTCCGAATCTCACAAAAAGAGGCTCACCAAATACACTATCACCCAATTTGACTCTCTGAGTTCTATCAGATAAGTACAATATGAAGAGAACCAACTAGAAGAGCGCCCACATATGCCCACCTACATCAATCTGGTAAGTAATATTTGGTGAGACACTGTATCAAAAACCTTTGCAAGGTCCAAAAAAACTGCCAAACATGCTTTCTTATTATACAACGCGTGGTAACGCTGTTTACTAGACTAAGCAAAGCAGTTTCAGTTCCCACATTCTTTTGGAAAAGTGGGTGCGACTCGAACGCTTAAAAATGTGAACAGTGATGGTGCCGTGCGTACGGGAGTGTTGTTTTATATCTGCGCGAAAAGACGCTATACTGCAGAACGGGGTTGTGTGTGACTTGGTTAACGGAGTCTATGTGCCGTGAACCCCCGCGAAACCCGCGGCGCAAAAGTGGGGACCTCCACGGGCCCCTACCAAAAGGCAGGAGACCGTACCGGAAGAAGTTGCGCAAATCAACAAATTTGCATGCCTCCGTGAGGTAATCGAGGGGACACCCGGCGTAGCGCGCAGGGTGACCAACTCGACAGTAAAATCGAAAATACCACCGGTAGTAATCACCCTCGGTGACCTCTCACACGGAAACCTCATTGGCCTGATCCGTGAATACGCAAAAGGGCAATTCGAAATAAAATATGCGGGGAAGGGGACCGCGAAAATCACGGTCCACTCCGTCGAGGACCACGACGGCTTCATTAAGGGCCTGGAAGCTAAAGATAAATACTTCCATACGTTCACGAAAGTGGACGACAAAACAAAAAGGACAGTCATCCGAGGACTGCCAGAAATCCCCACCGAAGAGATCGCCGGTGACCTGTCCGCCCAGGGATTTCCAGCGCAAAAGGTCAAGATGACGACCAAGACAGGCGCGCCCATGTACCTTGCCCATTTTGGGAAGGAAACCAGCATGGGAAAGCTCAAGGTCACGCTGAGATTCCTCTGCTACTGCAGAGTGACCCTCGTCAAATACCGGCCCAAGAAAGGCCTAGGTACCCAATGCTTCCGGTGCCAGTCACTGGGGCACGCCTCATCTAACTGCCATCATCGAGCCCGGTGCGTCAAGTGCACCGAGTACCACCTGACGGCAGAGTGTCCCAAGACCAAGGAAACACCGACCACTTGCGCAAACTGCGGCGGGGATCACCCCGCAAACTACTCAGTGTCCCACGAGACAAGCGTACGCTGAGTCAATCGCCCGCCGGATGGCACCGCGTGTGACGCCGGGACGCTCATGGAGCGACGTCGTGACGGGAGCAGGTAAGACACCTCCTTCCCCAAAAACAAACCAGGCGACCGCGCAGAGCGCCCGTATTGCGCGACCTACCATTGACGCAATTTCTCACGAAAATGCGCAATACGGTCACACACAGCGCGAAAACTTCGAACACCCAAGGGATCTGAGGAACGGCCGCCGACCACCGCTGCTGCCGACTCCTGAACCCACCAGATCGAGCCGCATGGGATGCGAAATGGCAGAGCTGACCCAAATCGTCCGCCTACTTATGCAAATGAGGCCAAGGCTGGCGCAATGCAGAGACAAGCTTGAGAAGGCGCTTCTCATCACCGAGCTGATGGAACAGCTCGATGGTTAGAATGGGGGCCCCGACCTGCACAACATCCTCCCGCGAGGGACTCAGAGCCCTCACCTGGAACGCCAGAGGACTATACGACAAGGTGGACGAGCTTATACTTCTGATCGGTGAGAAAAACATTGTAATACTAATCACAGAAACACATCTTAAACCAAATAAACACCTGAGAATACCCGGCTACTCCCTTTATCGAAATGATCGCGCCACTAAGGGAGGAGGCACGGCGATCCTCATTAGAGATACCCTACCCCATACACTCGTATTGGTTTCCACCTGGATTGCTTTAGAAGCAACTGCGGTCAGGCCAGAAACTGACGGCAATCCGATCACACTCGTAGCAGCATACTGCAAAGCCACCAGGATTCTCGACACCCAGGATCTGGAGAGGGCTCTCGCGATGGGATCGCGGGTATTGGCCGGCAACCTCGACGCGAAACACTCCTCGTGGAGCCCGGGAAGAAAGAATAAGAATGGAGACACACTCTTCAACTTCATTGAGTCAACGCACTACACCACTTCGACAAGCCCACTCGAAATGGACCGAGGGGTCAGTGCCCGTCTACTCTAGACCTGGTGATCGCAAAGGGTCATCCGGGGGTTGCCGGAATGGAAGTGATTAACACACTCTCATCGGACCTTCCGGTCTACTTCACCATAGGGGAGCGTATAATCTGCCCCCACAAAACGGTATACGACTACCAGGGCACGGATTGGATGGGCTAAAAGGCACACATTAACACTCAATTATACCTATCATCATCCACGTTCAACTCGCTGGAGGCCATAGATGACGCGGTAAACACCCTGACACAAATCATCGAAGAAGCTCGTGATACCTACATACCACTTAAAAATATTACTCCACACCGTGCCAAACTTCCGCCGGAAATCATCACTCATCCATAAAAAACAGACTCCAGAAACACTACAGAGGTACATACCATCCAGCAGACAAAATAGCGTTAAACTCACTGCGGAATGAAATTAAAAAACACATCAGAGAACACAAAAACACCACCTGGAACACAAAACTAGCGGACATTAAACCAGGGACAGACACTCTTTGGAAAATCGCAAAGGGGTTAAAGAAGCGATACGAAGACATACCACCACTCCTCACCCCCACACACACTGCCATATCACACGTAGAAAAGGCTAACGCACTAGCAGATGCATACGAGCACACTTACACACCAACAGCACACTTTCGCGACACAGACACTGATCGCACAGTACAAGAAACACTCGACGAATTCAATATTCGTTCCGCAGACATTGCACAACATGAATATATGCTCACAACACCGGCGGAAGTCCAGAAAATCATTTAAGCCCTAGTCCAGAAAGTCCAGAAAATCATTTAACACCCAAGTGGAAAATGGCCGTAATAGTCCCAATACACAAGCCAAACAAGGACAAAAATAACCCATCCAGCTACAGACCCATAAGCCTCCTCCCGGTACTTGGAAAAGTCCTGGAGAAGGTGATACTAAACAGATACACTCCATATCACACCCAGCACAATACTCTACAACACGAGCAATTCGGATTTAGAACAAAGCACTCTACCGTACACCAATTCACCCACGTGGCTGAGGACGTGTCGATGGGTTTCAACATGCATTATTTCACCGGAATGGTCCTGCTGGACCTGGAGAAGGCCTTCGACACGGTCTGGCACGACGGCTTAGTACACAAGCTGATGAAGACAGGTACACCGTCTTATATCGTACAAATTCTCCGATCCTACCTATCCGATCGACACTGTCGTTCGGGTGAGTGGGGAGGCTCTCAACCCCCAAAAGCATCCCAATGGACGTACCCCAGGGCAGCCTGATTGGACCGTACCTGTTCACACTCTTCACCCACGATATCCCTGTACCGGACCATTGTTCCGTCGCTCTCTTCGCAGACGACGCCGCCTGCTACGCGAAATCAGCACGTCCCCTCAGGGCAAGTCATTACCTCCAGGAAGCTCTGGACACACAGGCAGACTATTACCGGAAATGGCACCTAAAGAGTAACGACAGCAAGACCGAAGCGGTCATGTTTGCAAGGCGGGGGGTGGGTAATCTCCCCGTCCTGAGGATGAATAACAGCGCTGTGGAATGGCGTTAGTCGGTTAAATACCTTGGAGTAAACATGGACTCCGAATTGAGATGGAGCCTCCACACGGCGGAGGCCAGAAAGAAAGCATTCGCAGCCTTCGCAGCGCTGAGGCCCATCTTCAACCGAAACTCCTTCCTACCCCGAAAAAACAAACTACTGGTGTACAAGCTCTTAGTGCGTCCGGTAATCACATACGCGGCACTCGTCTGGAACAGCGCCCACACCAACTTACACGTAAAGCTCCAGCCGGCACAGAACAAAGCATTCAAGATCATTCATAAGACAAGGCCGGGTACAAATCTTAAAAAGCTACACCAGAGGACAAAACAGTACTCCATCAAGGAGTACTGCGACAAGAAGACACTAGACTTTTACAACAAAATATATCTCAACTCGCACACGAACCCGCTCATCGCAAATCTCGGACGACAAAAAAGACGGGATAACTACCTTTCAGATACAGACACAGACTTCCACATCACATTATTCTCAGCCGACCAGAGGCGGAGAAAAACCGCGAGCAAGACGAGTCCGGGAGGACAAGCGTAACAGGGCCCCTATTACTATCACTGCACCATAACATCTAACAAATGACAACTTGATACTGCCCAGTGTTTAACATTGCAGATCCAGAGGAGCGTTCGAGATACACGCCTCCAGGACCGGTGGGCGGCACGCGGCTGAAAGAGGACAACCTGAGGGGGCGAACCAACGCCCCTGGACTTCGAGTTACATTATATACATAACACACACTCCACTTACAAGCCGTATGTGTTAATATCACATAACGGAAGAGCCCAGAGGTCCTCTGAAGCTCAACTTCCCTCGGTGAGTTTTCTGCGGTTTGCGGTTTTTCGGCAGTCTGACTTCAATACATATGCAAATGCGGGGAAGCTCCAATCACACAGGCCGCAGCCGATACCTTCCTATCCCTACACTCTACACCTACACCTGATCTAATAAATTTATATATTTATTTCCCTGTTAAATTTGTTGTTGTCGCCGCTGTCTATGCTCTACGGTCATCAGTCTACAGTCCCTCAGACGGTAGAGAAGTAAAACATAAAGAGCTAAGAAAGCTCATGAAGCCTCGCCGCGCTGCGTCTTTGCGCCTTCTTCACTGTATCCTTTCCAGCATCGTCACCTTATCTTCACCATCGTCGCTACACTGAGGCCCCCGGGAGGACGCCTAAACCGGAACTGCGCCACCAGGGCCGCTGACGTGAGCGTTCGAGTACCCTTGGAGATAATCACCATGCCCAACTATGGTTGATGCGAATAAAGAGCAGATATGTAAAGAGTGTTAAAATTATGGATAAATTCGTCCACAAAATACTTAATATAAGTATACGAGGCGTATCCAAAAAGTAAATGTACTGAGGCTCTCACGACCGGATGGATTTTATTTTCGACATGTTGGCTACACTTCCGTGTTGCCTGACCCTTCCCCTTCGCAACGAGACCGGTTCGAGGTCAGTACGTTGAGAAGTGTCGACGCGACAACACGTTTCGTGAAAAATGTCAATCCAATCTCCCGCCAAGTGCGAAATACGCGGCGTCATCCGTTATCTCGTTTGGAAGGAAAAACCTCCGGTTGAGGTTTATAATGAGGTGAAAACTGCATATGGTGATAAAGGTATGAATCGTACGAGTGTGTACAAGTGGTGTCGCGAGTTTAAAAACGGTCGTACGTCTGTGCATGATGATCAGAGGAGCGGAAGACCTTCAATTGTGACTGACGAAATGTGACGTGACGATCGCAGATTGACTGTGGATGAACTTTCTGCGATGTTTCCGCAAATCTCCAGATCTCTACTACACGAAACCATCACAGAAACCCTCGGATATCGAAAACTGTCCGCGAGGTGGGTCCCAAAACAGCTGACAGACCAACACAAGTTGAATCGAGTGGAGGCCGGGCAAGAGTTTTTGAGGCGCTGCAAACTCCATTACTGGAGATGAAACTTGGGTTGCACACTACACGCCTAAAACCAAAAGGCAGTCTCAACAGTAGCGTTACCTCTTCACCCTCCGCCAAAAAGTTCAAAACCACAATTTCAGCCAAGAAAATCATGGCATCCGTGTTTTGGGGCTGTCAAGGCATAATTTTAATTGAATATATGCCTCAAAGGGAGACCATCAACTCTGCAAGATACTGTGAGACCCTAAAAAAATTGCGGAGGGCGATTCAGAACAAGAGGAGAGGCATGCTGACAAAGGGAGTCTGCCTGCTGCACGAAAATGCCAGACCATACACGGCCAACGCCACGAAGGAACTGCTCGCCTCGTTTAAATGGGATGTCCTGAACCATCCCGCGCATTCCTCTGACCTAGCACCTTCAGATTACTATCTCTTTACCTCCCTGAAGCTGCACATGGGTGGAAAAATATTTTCAACCGACAAGAAGGTATAGGAGGTGGAGAAGTGGACGGAGGGGTTGGCGGGAAACTACTTCGAGGAAGGCATCAAAAAGTTGATACCCCGCTTCACCACCTGCATTGAGAGGAATGGCGACTATGTCGAAAAATAGCTTACATATGTACTACGGTAACCACGTAATTTTTTTGTTTAAATAAAAAAAATTGTAACCTACAAAAATTCTGTACACTTACTTTCTGGACTAACCTAGTAGTTTGATAGTAATTTAGCATTTCAGACACAAAATATTTTTGACAAATTGAATCACGTAAATAAAAAATATTGTTTTATTTGCATGTCTGCATTCCGTGAGATGTTCCTATTTAAAATATTAAACGAAGTTATAGAAATTGTCCACTCACCAGTTTTACCGTCGAAAGTTTGAAAGAGTTGTCATTTTCTCGTTTTGATGAATGACATGTGTTTGTTTGCTTTGGTGTATTGTGTATATGTTATGTTATCAGAATTTCAGCAAATAACATATATATGGTACATAGTTGTATATAGGTTAATACTGAAACTTTTACTTAAAAAGTTTTAGGACCGGCCATCGTGTGGCGCTGTCAGTCACCCGATTGGATTTTTTTTTTTGTTAGGTTACCACATCATTGACACTTCCCTCCAAATTTCAGCGTCATAGCTTGACATTTGTAAAAGTTACGCTGTACTGAGTACATCTACCTTTGTGCATGTTTTCGATTTTTTACAAGTTTGAAAATTGCATCAACTGTGCATCAACGAGTTGGCATTAAATTTTGTGTGAAAAACGGATTTAACGGTCTGCAGACCTTGGAAATGTTGGAGAAGTGTTTTTGAAGTGTAGTGTGCAACCCAAGTTTCATCTCCAGTAACGATGGAGCGGAGAAATTCATCTCCATGGAGTTTGCAGCGCCTCAAAAACTCTTGCCCGGCCTCCACTCGATTCAACTTGTGTTGGTCTGTCAGCTGTTTTGGGACCTACCTCGCGGACAGTTTCCGATATCCGAGGGTTTCTGTGATGATTTCGTGTAGTAGAGATCTGGAGATTTGCGGAAACATCGCAGAAAGTTCATCCACAGTCAATCTGCGATCGTCACGGAGCGCATTTTCGATTTTTTCCACAATTTCGTCAGTCACAATTGAAGGTCTTCCGCTCCTCTATATAATAATGAAGCATTATTTAAGGGAAATTCAGGGCGGAATTTCAACGATATAATCAGCCACTCGCAAAAAGCTTGGCTGTTTTCGCTTAACATACAATATATAAATTGATTTACGAGTATATACTATATTATTTTTTATTTATTTATTTAACACTTTTATTGCAATACAATCTGGCGGGCTTATTGCCATGCGGCAATCTCTTCCAACCAACCAGACAAAAGTAAATGAAGCAAGTTACGTGGTCGCATAAATCATTCAAATGACTATCCATCCCCACGAAATCCATAAACATATACGTGAGAACATGCCCACAAACCCCACAAAGACGGACAATCACCCGAACACTATTTTTCATATAAAGTGAGATATCATCAATCAAAAGGAAAGGAAAGGGTGGTGGAGAGGAAAGGAAAAGAAAAATCAGGAATGAAACACGTTATTTTACTGACTAGAAATTAAGAGTTTTTTCAGTCGCTTCTTAAAGCATGCCAAGGACGGAGCGAGTCTTATATTGGTTTGTAACTGATTCCAGAGTCTCACTGCATGGACAGTAAAGGACGACGTAAAAAAAGAAGAGCGGTGAACTGGAAAGGCCAATAAACAATCTCTGTTTGAGCGTAGCGCTAATCCATGATTGGAAAGACGCTGAAAATTTTCGGCGAGATAAGAGGGTGCGGCGGGACAGTTAAGGATATTATACAATAGAGACAGTATGTGAATTTGGCGTCTATTTCTAACATTCAACCAGTTCAATGCCTTCTGGTATGAAGTTATATGATCGTACTTTCGTAGGTTGAAAATAAATCTTAGGCACACATTTTGAAGACGCTGTAATTTGTCCAGCTGTTCCTCTGTAACATCCAAGTAACATACGTCCGCATAGTCCAGAATCGGAAAGAGCAGATATTGTACGAGTAAAATTTTGGTTTTAGTTGGTAGAAATCTTTGCAACACTTTAAGGGAATGAAGGCTGAAGAAGATCCTTCGGCTTACCTCATTTATTTGATCTCGCCATGAGAGAGTGTTATCTATTAGCACTCCTAGGTTTTTAACAGTTTTATGTAATGGTATAATAGAGCCATCAAGTAATATTGGAGGAAGTAAGTCAGTGTTGAATTTACCGAGAAGCTGAGGGCTGCCAATGAGGATCGCTTGAGACTTCTTAGGATTGATGAGTAAGCCATGCTCCCCAGTCCACTCCGAGATCGATTGAAGGTCCGTATTTAAATTGTTCAAAGCCGCGTGAAAGAAATTTGGATCAAAATGAATATATATCTGCAGGTCATCTGCATACAGATGATAAGAACATTTAAGAGACGATGTTATTGGGTTGATGAATATAGAAAAAAGGAGTGGAGAGAGAATTCCACCTTGGGGAACGCCTGCAGAGAGATCAGTCCATTCAGATATACGCTCTTGGTATTTACAGGATTGTTGTCTTCCCTTTAAATAGTTCGAAAACCAGACTATGACCGATTCAGAGAATCGTAATGAACGCATTCGAGCCATAAGCAGATCAAAGTCTACAGTATTGAATGCATTGCTGAAATCCAGTAGACATAACAATGTCAACTGCTTAAAGCTCATTCCACGTCTCACGTCATCCGTGATCTTGACCAGTGCGGTAGTGGTACTATGTCCCGGACGAAATCCTGACTGCAATGGATTAAACAATTCAAATTGATTAAGGTGGGAGTCAATTTGTATATGAACAATTTTTTCAATAATTTTGTATAGTGTGGGCAGAATAGATATGGGCCTAAAATCTTTATATGACGTGGGTGAGTCAACTTTCGGGATCGGAATAATTAGAGCCCTCTTCCATACACTAGGAAAGCTGCTAGTAGACAAAGAAAAAATTATAATATGTGTTATGATAGGAAGAATAGCATCGATAATGAAGGAGATGAATACAATCGAAATATTGTCGTCACCCATCGCTTTTGAGGATATAGTCAAAAGAATACGACGAACCTCACCTACATCAACCTCCGAAAAGTGGAGCTCAGGAACATTGGGTCGAGGCATTACATGAATTTTTCGGAGAGTGTTCTCCTTTGTGGTAATGTCTAAACTGAGTGATGGTGTTGCAAAATGTCTATTAAGGTTATTAACATCTAATGTGAAGTTACCTGAGGTGTCCGAGGATTTGACACCCATCGAGTTCAGGACCTTCCACCTTTTTGCAGGCTGACAGTTTTGAAGGGTGTCAAAATAGTGTTTTCTTTTTGCATTCCGACATAATTGTGTACATTTATTGCGAAGTCGTCGAAAAATCTCCCATAGTTGATCATTGGGATTAGATTTGAAGTTTTTTTTCGCTTTGTCACGTCTAGCCATGTTTTTTTTAATGTCGTCAGTCAGCCATGGGGCAGGTCTATACTTTAAGTGAGTAAGTTTAAGTGGAGCGTGTTTGTCGCAGAGCTCTAGTAAAAACGTGTTGAATAGATTTATTTTACTATCTATATTATCCAATCGTCCGATGGCCGCCCAGTCAACTTCGCTTGCGTCGGAAAATAAGGCGTCCCTATCAACGCGTCCAAAGCTTCTCAGGAATTTTCTCTCTTTTGAGAGTTTCGGAGCGTGGTTGATCAGTGAGATATATATCAAATCATGATGCGAGAAGCCTGGAGCATCAATTTGTCCATGAGTTCGAACTGCAGAGGGATTTGAGGTAATAATTAAATCTAGAAGGCTTTGAGAATTTCTTGTTACATGTGTACAGTTTAGGGGCATTATTGAGAGGTTCATTGACTGTACGATTCTCAGGAGTTTATCAGATCGGCCGTCATTTTTTTTAAGGCACGTATTGAAATCTCCCATTATGAGAGTGGTATTGAAATTAGGAGTATGATCTTCAAGAAGTTTTTCTAACTCGTCAAAATAATTATTATTAGGAGGACAGTATATTATATTACAATAGGTGGTAAACAGCTCAGCAACTAGAATCAATGTGTCACATACTTGAATAATAAGATTGGAAGTTCTCGTTATAATTTTTATTGAATCAAGGTTGAACATTTTTGCCATTCGTGTTGTCTTAATTCAGCTCAGATATTTAAAATCTGGTTACAATACAACTACTTTAGTTTTAACAGATTATCTTATGCTTAAGAGATTTCTTGCTCCTAAGAAGATTTCATTAGTTAAACATTAGACATGTTCATCAGACCAACAAGTGATTTAAGATATGACAAATTCCAAACTGAAATATCGATCATATTCAGGCTCTGTTCCATGATTCATCAAGATCTCCTTTTCATAAGTTATTTCTTCTTTCGTTGACTGTCTCTAAATAGGGTTTATAACTTTCTTTCAGTTGAGAATAGTACATACTCGTACAATCAAAGCTGGTTCAATTGGCGTTCGCCACATTGGAAAGATTTCAGATTTCGCTATCTGATTCATCAAGTAAAACCAACCACACGTCAAGAGTTTTTTTCCAGACTCCAATGGTAGTAAAGACCGTGGAATATATTTACGTTTACTTAAAAGCAATTCGCTGTGCTTAAAAAAGGTAAAACATTTTCATATATTTACAAGTTAACATAAGACCATGAATTATCAGACAATATATTTTTGATCTCGAGTCCTAAGTATACACGTCATCATACAAATTTTCTTCGTTTAAAATTCCTGCACTTGATTCAACCACACTTTACTCACCCTTCCTCTTCCACGACTCACACTAACGTTTTCGCTATAGGTCTTCCATCCCTCATTTTCCTACAAGGTCAAACCTCCAATTCAACTTGATGCAACTTAAAAACAGGTCATTCAAGTTCAATTATGACGATGGTTATAATACGCCTTTACATTATTTAGTTAACGAACATTTAAAACAAAAATTAAAATCAATTAAGTGTACGAAGTACGTAAATAATAGGTTGTCCGGGCGAAAATGTCGTAATATAAGAGGCAGATCGAATTTTTTTTAAAATATTTTATTATTACATCGATACAATATATTTTCCTTCGGTAGACACAACCTTTTTCCATCTATTTAACAAATTTTTAATACCGTCAGAATAAAATTTAGTAGATTTGGATGCAAAATATTTCTCGATACCTTTTTGTGAAAAAAAATTCAGCTAAATAGTGCTGCATAGATCTAAATAAGTGATAATCTGAAGGAGCCAAATCGGGACAACATGGTGGGTGAAGAATAGTTTTCCATCCAAGCTCCTTTATTTTATTTTCAGCCATCTTCGATGCATGGGGTTGGGCGTTGTCGTTTCGCAATAAAATTGAACGTCGATTGAAAAAAGCAGGTATCTTTAGCCTTATTGCCGCATTAAAATTTTCTCGTTGGGTACAGTATAATTCACTCGTAATTGTTTTACCATAGGGAAGGAGTTCGTGATAATTTATGCCTTTTGCATCCCACCATACACTCAAAAGCACTTTTTTAGTTAGACCCAGTCGAAGGGTCGGTTTTGCTACCTACCCCTTTGATAGCCATTGGCGTTTACGTCGTTGGTTCGAATATAGCACGCACTTTTCGTCTCCGGTCACTAAATGGTGTAAAAACAGAGTATTTGTCTCTTTTTCGATTAAATCTTCACATACTACCTTGATCAAAAAGTTTTAGGACCGGCCACCGTGTGGCTTGCCAGTCACCCGATTGGAATTCTTTTTTTTTTTGTTAGGTTACCACATCTATCATTGACACTTCCCTTCAAATTTCAGCGTCATAGCTTGACATTTGTAAAAGTTACGCTGTACTGAGTACATCTACCTCTGTGCGTGTTTTCGATTTTTTACAAGTTTGACAATGGCATCAACTGTGCATCAACAAGTTTGCATTAAATTTTGTGTGAAAAACGGATTTAACGGTCCGCAGACCTTGGAAATGTTGGAGAAGAGTTTTTCGGTGGCATGAACGCTTCAGAAGTGGTCGTGAGTCGGTCGAGGATGACGAACGCAGTGGCAGTCGAAAACCGATGAAAACATCGATAAAATCAAGGAAATGTTGGCCGAAAACCGCAAATCGACCATCAGAGAGCTGGCAGAGGACTTGAACATCGCTTATGGATCCGCTCAAGACATTTTGGTAAGTTATTTGGGCCTCAGGCGTGTCGCTGCAAAACTGGTGCCGAAAGACCTCAATTTCATGCAAAAAAAAGGACCGCGTTGAAATCGCGAAAGACATGATTTCCATGAGTTTTTGACCAAAAACAACACGACTACTATCCAGCAGCCTTTGAATTTACCTGATCTGGCTCCCTGCGACTTTTTCTTGTTCAACCGACTTAAAAAACCACTTCGTAGAATGCGTTACAGCACCCGAGAGGATGTCATGAAAAAATCGAAGACGGCTCTGATGGACATACCGAAAATTGAGTACCAGCGGTGTTTCGAGGATTGGATCAAGCGCTGGCGTAAGTGCGTTGCAGTCGATGGGGAGTACTTTGAAGGGGACCATATCTATTTTGATGAATAAACTTGTATTTTCGATTTTATGAATAAAGTCCTTAAACTTTTTGATCAAGGTAGTATGCGCTTGCGTACCGCTTTGGTCTCATCCGTTAGATCGTGCGATATCCATACATCCTGCTTCACAATCTTGCAGGTTTTTTTTCAGATGTTCTTGCACACTAGATTTTGAGTATCCAAGCTTGTCAGCTAATTGTCGTATAGTCAGTGCTGGATTTGATTTCTGTATGCAATACGTCATCATCCACTTTCACTACTTTTCATTACGAGGATTGTTTTTTAGATTAAAATACCACGTTTAAATTATTTCAACCACCGACATTGCCGAACAGTTAAAGATTCTCCAAATGTGTCGCAAATGTTTTTAGTTGCAGTTGTTGCATTATTTTTTCGACAGTATTCGTACAACATGCAATTTAGTATAAATTGTTTGTCAGCTATATAACTCGTCATCTTTACCCACGTTCGAAATATTTTTTTTTTACTAAAATAACGTTCTCCAGATGTCGACTGATTAATACTCGTAGAACAGAACACAAAACAAATCTTGCAGGACCAAAGACTGGATCACAACTGATGGTCAAAAATGACCATGCAAAATACGTCATTTTCGTCCGGACAACCTAATATTAGAATTATACAACTGTAGAAGAAAATACATATGAAAGTTTACAACATTGAAATTAGTGTAATATCAAACATAGAAAATGAGGATATATTAAATATAAAGAAACTCGGAGAATATATTAAATATAACGAAAAAGGATTTTTTGGAGAGCTAACAAAGAACAAATTGATGAAAATAAAAAATTAAAACAAACCAAAAAAATATATAGAATGAAAACGTAAAAGAAGTATTCAAAACACTTTTTAAAAATAGTTCCAGCTCTTTTTACTACACAATATTTTACAAGTTAAATTAATCGATTTGTTGTAATATATCGTTCGTTTCCAACGCAATAGATATTTTTTTTTCCATTAAAACCTGAGTTACAAACAATTATTTTCGAAAACAAACGAATTTCATATCAGACTACTCGTTACGAAAGTTATTATTTCATACAAATCTCCACCCTAGTTGAAGATGTCAAAACGAATATCGATTCAAAAACGAGCATAAAGCGGCTACATTCAGACCGATGCAGGTGTGAACATAGCGGTTGTAAAATGGTGACGGTGGTCGCCTAGAAGAATCGCAATCGCAAAATATTTGTATTATATTATACTATATGTACTTACAAACAACTATTATTTTCGAAAGAACGGTTTTTCATCAAATTAATACTACTTGTTCCGCGATTTTCGAGTTCATGCAAATTCCCATTCTTGACAAAAGCGAGCGATTCAGTCATTTGTCTACACCGGTCTGAATGCAGCCGCTTTCTGTCTGGTTTTCATTTTAATTTGGCTCTAAAACTGCGAGTCGCGGCCTTCGAAAAGGAAAATATTGAAATATATGTGTTCGGATATCAGCTGATAAAAAACTTAAAAATAGAAAATGAAGTTTTGTCTAGGAATCAATTGACGAGATTTTAAATCATCCTTCATTGTACCTTATGAAATACGAGGGATAATCGTTTTATATGCAGACGTTATTTTCAAATTATCAATATATTTTATTTAGTTGTACGTTTTTTTACGTATGAAAGATGAATATTCTAAGTCGGTAAATAAATTATAATTTTCAACCTTTTTATTAGTTCACTGCTGAACATACATATACGAGTATCTACGACTTTTCCAAAATCTCTGTCCATTACAGTTTACTACTAGATTATACACGTATCATACGTGTAGCTTCTATTTGACGATTTTTTATGAGTATATACGTTTAACTTTCCCTTTTCTGACTGCATGCTCTGTCTAATTCAATTTTTAACATTTTAAAAGCTCAATTGCATTTGATCTTTGTTGAAGAGTGAATCCATACATTTGTGATCCCTTCGCAACTGTAAGCTATTTCACTTAAGGCTAGGAAAATTCGATTCCAAGATATGTTTCGACTAGCCAAATGAAATATAAGCTAACTTAGTTCCCCTACTTTTATCTCTTTTATAATGTAGGCTTCGAAATTAAAGAATATTATCATATCGATTGATTGTAACATTAACTACTAAGATTAAATCACTAGACACGTTTGTTATTTTTAAACACGCACAATAATTATCAAGACCAATGTAATGCAGAAAAAAAATGGAATAAATGATTAAAAAGTTGACTATAAGATGTGAAATTTAAGTTCATTTACAACACCTAGATATAATCAGCAGAATCGGAGTTCCGAATTCATGGTATAATATGATCCTATTTAAAACCAATAGTTCATATTTACCTATAGGTTATTTACATCCAGATTGCACTAGGTATTACTCAGTGGGTCAACATGTAGAGATGATGAATAACAGTTGATAAAATAAAGTTGTTCTCAAATAATTATTCACTTCCTTTTCACATGTCTTGAATCAGTCTGATTGCAAAAGTGTAAGAAGTTGTAATTCAAAATATTCGGGATTTCTAGTATTTATGTATGAACGCATTTAAACAAGAAATAACCAATGAAGATTCTTGCTTACTTGGAGATATTTGGTGACATGTTGCTCCAGCGGGCACAGGTTTATATTAAAATTTGTATGCGAAGAATTTTTAACAATGGCTTATTATTGAACGTTTTTTGTAAATCGTTCATTGGAGTAGTTAATATTATAAAAATAGTTAATGCAAAACAATATAATACAATAAAACCACATGGTGCATATATTTAAAACAACTAAACTTAATACATTTAACTACATTATTGAAAGCTCGTGTAGCATGAATTGTCTATTATCGAAATAATCCATACAAATAGTATGTATACCATGTACAAACTGTTGGGGAAAACCTAGAAAAACGTGGCACGATCAAATATATCAAATTCTGAGAGAGAAGATTGTGAAGCTTTAATAACAGGAGAGAATGCATGACGAGGTGTATGGCCTGGTAGAAGCGAATTATGTGTGCCAGGATATAATGAAGTAGAGATCAGTTCTCTCTATCTCACCCAACAGGAGCATGACGTGATGGCGGTAATTATGACGAAAAACATCGTATTTTAAATTAAATTAATTATTTGACAGGAGAATAAATATTATCAAAACTAAAATAAGCATTCATAAACTAAAACATTATAAAGAAAAAAATATTGATAATTTATGTGGAAGCTTAACAAATACTTAAAATTTTGTATTAGATTTTGTACAACGTACACTAGCAGAAAAAGAAAAAAAAATAAGCACATGCAATGAAGAATACTAACAGAGAGGAAAAAAATTAAATTATAAGAGACGTCTTTCACCTTTTATTACTCAACAGCAAGCTTTGTAATCCTTGGATCTTTGGCAATTGGATCCCTAATCCTTCTCCATCGGTAGATTTCAGCCTCTCTTCCATATTATTCAATAAATGGAGATACTTTTTCAAATCCGAAAGTTTTTGATCATATTTTGCGTCGTCTAGATCCATGTTGAATGCGTTTGTCGAATTGCACTACGGTTAATCTGAAATATTCAAATATTGATATAGACAAAGTTCTCTCTCTCTCTCTTTGAATAATGGCCGTGAACTCCTATATATGAAGGAGTATACGCCAGTGTCCAGTGATGCCAGCTTCATAGTATCTAGGTAGTTCTATTCATATGGGCGACATGGCACATCAAGCAACTCGGCCCAGGACTACTGTTAACATATCTAGTGAGATACTATGGAGTTAAACTATTTTACAACTAAACTACATAGTTAACAAATAAATTAATGTTTACAATAAGATGATAGTTAAATGTATGTGAGCGAGCGAATGATTTACTTTCTGTCATATAGAAATGAACAAAACATCATTCGATCCCATAACTATTTTCAAACTTGGTTTATAATACAAATCCTTATTAGGGTTGACAATTCACCACATACCGTTTAGCATTGCCACACAGTTCTCATTCAATGGTTTAATATAAACAATAAACGAAAATAAATTCAGTAAACGTGAATACAACATTATGGTAAATTGTGGATAGGAAGGTAAAAAAATATTTACGGATTATCAACAAAAGCAATAATCTAAAAAAACAAGAATAAAAATTACTTTTTAGTTAAAATTAAATAATTTAAAATAAAAAATAAATCTATACTAAGCTTTTCAACACTTAAAACGTTGATTCGCATAAATTGCATACAACCTATTTAATCAATGATTATCGATATTACTGTTAAAAGAAAAAAATATTATAGTAAAGCAATTCAAAACTTTTCTCAAATTATTGACAAACTTCCCACAGCGACGCACGCTTGGAGAATCCGCGGAAATAGTTGTAAATGCAAAGTATGACGCAGCAAATGCTTTAAGATTTTGAACTACGTACTTACAGCTTTTTCTACACAATGTGTGTACTATTAATTAGCTTAACATAAATATAGTGATTTTTCTGTTGAGCATATATTTTTTCTCTCTCCATTTCTTAAAACTAATTTAAATGAAGTCAGTTTGAAGTAGGTAGATAGGTGAAAACTGAAATCCATTTATAATTTAAAACTAATTTTTATAAGGCAATTTTTAAACACAAAAGTAAGTTAATGAATATTTTTATATTTATGAAAAAATATCAAAACATACACGAGATAGAAAAAACGAAAGCACTGCGCAAAATGGTCTTTTAGGTGTCAGATATTTAGATCAACTAAACGAGGCAAAACTCGATCAAACTTTATGTAAAGAATAACGCGGGTAATTCTGTTTTCAAAATATAAAAAAATACACTCTCAATGGAACGAACACATTTTATTGAATTAGGACACAAATATACGCTCTTCTCTCGCTGCCTACGCACAACATCCGGCGGTAATTAATACACATCGGGCTTAAGAAAGAGACTGTCGGCCATAATCGGCTAACTTCTGCTTTGTAGAGCGTCGTCCGATTATGGCCGACAGTCTCTCTCTTAAGCCCGATCTGTATTACTTACTGCCGGGTACTGTACTGAATATTTCCACGTTGACTCGCAACTATGTTCATACCACTGATACACCGTGATAGCAGACAATGTTCTACCACTTCCATCTACGCATTAGTTTATATTTACGCATTCTGCTAAATTGACGTATAAATGCAAAAGACTCTAACCCACAATTGTTCAGTTTATTCGACGCATCGAACGAGAATACGTCAATCATAATATACGTATATATAACATATTGACAAAAATATCTAGTCAGTACATTACAATTTCTTCGTCAAATTCAACCTTAAAACAAATATTTTCCATACAAAACATGTCTTTTTTCTAAACATCTGCAGATGCGGTGAAGTACTCAATCTGATGACCGCAGCCACTACCTTGTTACCCGTACTCTCAACTCATTTCATTTTTTGTAACTTTTATTTGTCAATAAGATGGTTCGACTCCCGTATTGTTGTGCCCTTGAAGTCTACTCTCTAAACGTTATTTAAATTGGCCCTTCATTATTATTATTACCACCCGTAACCTGAGTACTAAGCAAGTACACTTATTACCTCGACACTAGCGACGATAGTCTATCTGGGAGGGAAGCTAAAGTTCAAAAAATTTCTTCTTTGTCAGTCGTGCTCAAGGGGGATTAAAAGTTCCAAATTCCGTATAACAGATTTTTGCAGACTTTCAATCGAGATCTCAAAACAAGTCAAACGTTTCGGTACATAATCAACTATTCAAATGGAATGGTAACAACGTTATGGCTTTTTTATTAAGAAATATAAATCTACAGAGATAATAATCATACAGAGAATTTGAAGTTACAATACCCGGCGGTAAGTACAATAATACGCATCGGGCTTAAAAAAGAGTATCGAAGATAATCGGCTTTGTAGAGCGTCGTCTCTTTTGCACGATGTGCTAACGGTTTCGCGACAGAACACGCGTATGAATGACAGAGACGACGCTCTACAAAGCCGAAGTTAGCCGATTATGTCCGACACTCTTTCTTAAGCCCGATGTGTATTGCTTACTGCCGGGTACTTGTACATAATTATTGCTCTATACACGAAAAACATTTAACGGAAAACTACAATCAAGTCGTTAATAATAAAATTAATTAAAACAAAAACATATTTATAACGATTCTTTCATATCCATAAAATATTAAGGTAAAACTATTCCTACCTAGAACAAAAAAGCGCCAAAACAGAGCTTCACTAAGGGGTTACATAAGGTCACGCCGAAAAAAGTGCACTCTCGATATAAAACGATGTTTCACAACTCATAAAAATATAGTAATAGTTATAAATACCTGATTTATAACTTTGAATCACAGTTTATATATAAAAACACAATGTTTTTTAGGGAAAAAAAAACATGTTTCGCAAACGCTCCTGACCATTTCGACTAATTCACAATACTGAAGTTAGCGAGGCACAAAATGCCAGACGTTGCTTACTAACTTCATGCTGTTCCCACCGTCCTAACGCTAGACGTCATTCTTTAGTGCGGCCACGATTCAGTGGATCGTTGTGTGCAAGCGCTTATGGCTCGATATTTTAACTTAAGCTTCTTGTATATTTCGAAAATATTTTTTTGAATCCATAAAATAAGCGACCAATTTCACTCCCTGCGAAACTATTTAACCGTTATTGAAATTACACACATTTTTCAGATTTTTTTATTTGACATTCAGATCCCTTGACATGTCAAGGCTGTTTTTTGGCGGATATCATTGATCGGTTAAAATGGCACAAGTTTACTCATGGGTGGTGTATTTATAATATATATGTGAATTTAAAACGAAGACATTTTATAATTGACGTGTCCTATTTTCAAATTGATATATAGTATTTTTTTTTGTTGTGTCGTAGTGATTTGAATTTGAATTTAGTCGGGAGAATTATGTTATTATGAGTAATTGTTCAATATGGTTGGATATATTAGGTCCTTACATATGAAATTGGCGTTTTGTTTGGGAGGAACATAAAGTTGATTTTTTTTTAATATAATATATTTATTTAATCAAAGTATGTACCATTGCTATCTATGCACTTTTGCCATCTCATAGGTAGTTCATCGATCCCTTTACTAAAAAAACCATTCGGACGGGAATCAATAAAATCTTTGAAGTCGGTTTGGACTGCCCCATCGGAGTTGAATTTTTTCCCTTGCAAGAAGTTATCCAAATTTCGAAAAAAATAGTAATCTGTTGGGGCAAGGTCCGGAGAGTACGGTGGATGTCTTAGACATTCCAATTGAAGCTCTTCTAATTTGGTAGCCGTCTGTTGTGCAGTGTGTGGTCTAGCGTTATCATGAAGCAGCAGTGGCCTAGAGCGATTAACCAGCCTCGGTTGTTTAGCAGCTAGCTTTTCCATCATGGTTTGCAGTTGCTGACAATAGACATCTGCCGTAATCGTCTGGCCAGATTTAAGAAAGCTGTAGTGAACGACACCAGCACTAGTCCACCAAACGCTCACAAGTAACTTTTTTGGAGTCAATTTTCGCTTGGGGCATGGTTTGGCTGGTTCGGCAGGGTTCAGCCATTGCGATGAGCGCTTCCGATTATCATACAGGATCCACTTTTCATCACAGGTAATGATTCGATTCAAAATCCCTTCATTATTGTGCCGGTTGAGTAATGCAACGCAGCAGTCAACGCGCGTTTGTTGATTTGCTTCACTCAATTCGTGAGGTACCCACCTTTCAAGCTTTTTCACCTTCCCAATTTGCTTCAAGTGGATTAAAACAGTTTTATCACTAACACCGCAGCCTGCAGCTAACTCGGACGTGGTTTGCGATGGATCCGCTTCCACAATAGCCTTCAATTCTGCATTATCAACTTTGGTCTCCGGCCGTCCACGGGGCTTTTTCTGCAGGTCGAAATTTCTAGAACGAAAACGTTGGAACCAAAAACGCACTGTGTTTTCTTTTGCGGCACCGTCGCCATACACATCATTAATCCTTCGAGCCGTTTCTGCAGCACTGGTGCCACGGTGGAACTCATACTCGTTTAATAACGCGATATTTCAAGTTTTCCATTTTGTAAACTGAGTGACGCAAAGAAAAAAAACAATTGAGGAAAAAACAAATGAATTATAATTTTTGAAACACAAATACTTGAGTAAATAGCTGTATAAATTTTAATTTGGAATTCCTAACCAAAGAGAAGATATTTGAGATCAAAGTTGCCAGTACGGCAAAACGCCAATTTCATATGTAAGGACCTAATATTTTTGAAATATTTCTTTTTCATTTATTCGTCCAGAAAACCTATCTAACAAGCTTTCAAGTATATTTCCAATGATTTGATACGCAGATTTCGATCCAAGCAATTTTTCCAGTTATGTTCAGAGTTGAGCGTCATCAAGTTTTCGTGTAGGTAATTCTTTAATAGAACCAATTATTTTGAAATATGTCGATCTAAGCCAGCGTATTTAATATTTATTTTGTATTTTTCACCCAGTCGAAAATTCCTTCGCAATTCCAATAATCTCGAGCTGCTTCTCCACATTGATCATGTGATCTGCGAAAGAACAGCACTTCCACCCGCAGACGTGTAAAGGCTCTCAAATTGAGCGGGTTTTTTAATTCTTGGATAAAACACAGATGGCGTCGCGAACTTGCCTAGGCCTTGTGACATTTAAAAGTGCAATGTATGACATTTATAAAAATGGAGCCGTATACAATACAACGCGTTCAAATTGTTGAATTATTTTATGTATTGTTATCTCGGGAAACAGCGATGTTAATTGATTTTTCCAACGCCCAGTGTGTGATATCAATTTGTTTTTAAATTATCCCAAATAATATTCAATCTCCTTCATAGATTCATTCATGGCTTGTGTTTCTTGCTATAATTTGAAGCTTTCACTTGTCTGTCAAAAATAAGTGCAGTAGTGACCCTTGATCTGCGAGGAATACATTTCAAGACCACCAGCGTGAAATCACGGATAGTACCGATCCCTAAATATACTTATTTTTCCCTATTAATCGATACCTATGATAAAGTTTAAATTATAAATTCTGCACAGCAAGAGATTAACAATATACTGTAATAAAAGTTATGTGAATGTGGTATCTCTCAAAATATCTTCTTGTACTCGACTCACCCTTCTTGTTAGGTTGGATGATGAAGTGAGGTGCATAGGCATGGACATATCATGCGATTATCCATTTCATATTTTCGAACTGTGGAAAAGGGGGTTACACATTACTCGAATAACTTTTGCAAATGCTCTCAATTTGTTTCCACTGAATTGCAACTTACTATACAAATTATTTTCTTTTCCACAAATCAAACAGCTTAAATTTAATTTTCTTATTCGTATTTTTTACCTTCTCAAATGATAAAACAATTCCAAAATTTCTTCTGCTATGAGTCTCGGATTGCAGCAAATCATTTTCAGTATGTACCAGGCCAAATATTCCCAATTAAATAAACCTCAATTTGTACTATAGAAAGGTAGAAATAGATCCAACTGAAATAAATTATTGAAAAGCCAATAGAAATGAAACAAGACCAGATGTTTATTTTTATTTAACAGTCAACTATGGTATGAGTATAGTATCTTAAATAAAACAAAAATGTTCCTGTATGAATTAAATGCAGTGTTTGTGTAAGTTTTTATAATACAACAAATCATACTTTGGTAAATAGTTTTGTAAGTTTTTAAAATGAAGTTGTTTCAATATTTGTATAATGAATATTAAGTTAATGAAATATATTTTTGTGAAAAATAAATAAAAATATTTAATTTTATAGTATTTATTTTGTTTTAAAGAGATTAAGAAGTCTTATATATACTGTCACTAATTTATAAGTTGTCAAAAGACAAGTATAAAATATTAATATTTAGCACATGGGAGTTACTTATAAATAAGTGGGTGACTGCAGTAACAGCGGGAATTGCAGATTACAGCCACACTTTTTTTGTACAGCGATGAGCGAGACAGTAAATCTTGAGACAGCGATATTTCATGTTCGCTCAGCGTCTCGAGGTGCGTTGGTGCTCAGCGCACCTCGGGACCAGCCGCCGAGGACGCGCCAGGGAATTATGTATTTTTAGTAATTTGGCTATTTTATACACAATGATATACTTTTTATGGAGGAAGAAGAATATAGCATTACATATACAATTTATTTGATATAAAAACATGCATATTTATATAACCCTACATATATATGATTATTATTATTTATATAACCCTACATATATATGATGATTATTATTAGAGGTTTGTTAATTTTCTGTAATTTATTAATGATATTTAATAATCTTGATAAGCCCGATACGCGTGTAATCAGCATTCAGTCTCCACCTATATACAACGTTTTAATAAGGATAAGGTTTTAATATTTTATATCACAATAAGGATAAAACTTATTGGAAAATCCTGGTATATGCAAAACTTATCAGAAGTGTTGAGATTAATGCACTACAAGTAGCTATAAAGTAGGGCCGACCATCATGACCCTCTTTTTACTCGATCGAAAAGTATCTGACAACATCTAGTTTTTCAAAGTACCTTAAACAACATGACTTATCAGTCATGAAATTTCTTCAATAATTCTAACACCTTCAATAGCAGCCAATTTATAACCTTATTGACCATTATCTTTTTTTATTGAAGTTGTTATAAGCACATTTTGACAAATTTCATTTTTTAAAACTTAACACAAGTATAACCATCATTCATTCATTTGTATTATACTTTTCAACATATCTGAATTGGCGATGCTAAAATATTTAAACATGTGGTGAAAAAAAAAAATTTTCAGTTTCATTACTTGAGCCTTCGCATTAAGTCACAGAACTCTTAGTTCATCACATATATTGACAATCCGATCGCATGTTAAGAGTTGCATTTGTCTAACGCGTGCTAGTACAATTGTATACTTTGATTCTTTGACACTCCAAAACCAGATAATTAGAACCAACTATTAACTAGTTTCTTAAAAAGCGAATTCAGAAAATACAATTCACCCAATGTTTTTATCCCATATTATGGTACATCGATGCTGCAACTTGAATGGATAAAGGGGAGAGATGAAAATAAAACCTTAGAATACTCGAAAGTGAAATCAATGAAATATCTCAAATGCCATTGATTTCTGGAATTATTGCTAGGCAACTGAGAGCTTGTTATTTATAACATAAATAATCTATTTACATAACATTAGTATATCATATATATGAACATATCTTTATTGATTAATAAGTTGTCTAATAGAGTACAAATGGTTTTGATATAGTTAAGATCTCGTATCCAATTTACAAATTGTAAAAAAATCAGAATAAAAGAACTCGAATATAATTGAAGACATGAAAATTCAATTTCGAGAAAACTGTAGATAACATGAATATGTAAACATGATTACCCTCGCAATAGCATACTTAAATAGCTAAATTCCATTGCAATATTATTTTTTTAATTCAATCTGCAGCATTTAATACTTGCTCGTATCATACTACCGTTTTAAACCAAGAAGCAGTAACTAAAGGTGTTCCATATATGTTACCCCATTTGATTTGCCTGTAATTAAAAAAAAAATTCTTTGCAGATTCATTAACTCAAAAAGTTTTATAATAGAAATATACACATTGCAAACCAAGTGAAGGGATTTGTTGTCACACCCTACCTTCTATTAGCATAAAATTATAAAAAAACTAAAAGGCAAAACCCAGAATCTTATAAATAAGAATAATTACATTATTAATCTAAATCTTGTGTCAAATCATAAAAAAATATTGTACTTCCGTCTTGCCTTAAACCAATATTATTAGCTTCCATCATGGAAATTTTTGGTTTCTCACTACACATATTTTTTTAATACTTCTTACACTCGATGACAGCATTCTCCCAGCAAGGGGAAGCAGTCTTATCAATGCCATCTGCGATGGAAGTCAGCGGGACTGGAATGGCAAAAGATGGATAACCATAAGCAACTCTGATGTTGCTAACATAACTAAGGCTCTGCAGTACAGTAATTATTTATCCGTAAGAATTATAACCATGGATAGAAAATTTTGAGTATTGATATAAATTCAACCCATAAGCACAGAAAAGTACAAGTTGTTAATATTTCAATACAGAATATAAATAGAAATAACATGAGTAAAAATAAATCAAAATTAATCCACAAATGATATATCTAGTCTAGATATTTACAGTCTGTTTGACAAGAGCATGTACGGCTACATTTTTTCCTGGAAACCGTTAGGGGTAGATTCAAACGCGACCAGGTAGCAGACCCTTCCCCAAGATGCTTTGTATAGAAAAACTCAGTTGTCATTCGAGTGCCGCGTACGCATCACATTACGAAGCCGTGTTTCTGTGTACACATGGAAAAGGACCGAAAATGTCGTACAGAGCCTCTCTTAAACTCATGCGAAAGTCGAAGACATTTGTAAGTGGGTGAAACGCTATTCCGAAGTAAAAAACATTGATGACCTACCAGATCGTGGCATTGCACAGAAAACGACGAAAAAGGACAGTGATTTAACGGGTGTTTGAAAAGCATCCTCTTCTACAGGGTGCATTTTGTTTGGCCGCCATTTTGATTTGGCTGTCATTTGTCAATTCATATTTTACAGTCGTACAGAATGGTCAATAATAATTTATGATGGAGCATTTAACTTCGCAACGTGTTGTAAGAACGATAAAATGAGAGTTTCTTATTTAGTGAGATGTAACGTTGTATGAATATTTATATTACTTTTACATTCAAGCTTTAATTTACCTTAGATGGTTTGAATAATTTCAATTGGCGCGCGAATACAGCGCATCACCTGGGTATGTTACGTCACCCAGCTGTGCTATGTCGAACTACGCATCAGTTAGTTTGGGATTTAAATATATTTGCGTCACTGTTTGTGATACGCGTCCTTTCGTTCGCGGCATTTTCTTCTCAGTGAATTCGTAGGCGGTGAATTTATTTGGAGTACTCTCTCTCTCTCTCTCTCTCTTTGAATAATGGCCGTGAACTCCTATATATGAAGGAGTATACGCCAGTGTCCAGTGATGCCAGCTTCATAGTATCTAGGTAGTTCTATTCATATGGGCGACATGGCACATCAAGCAACTCGGCCCAGGACTACTGTTAACATATCTAGTGAGATACTATGGAGTTAAACTATTTTACAACTAAACTACATAGTTAACAAATAAATTAATGTTTACAATAAGATGATAGTTAAATGTATGTGAGCGAGCGAATGATTTAAATGTAATTTCCTATCGATATTTATCATATATATTATACATATATTTTATTACAGGTTAATATTGTTTTTGTTAATAAAATGAGTGATGCTATTCAATATGGAAATTTTATTGAAGCTCAACAGGTGGGAAAGATTTGCGGGGAGTAATATTTTTGTTTGTTTTTTAAAGGTCAAAGGGAAAGTATTCAGAGAACAGGAGAAAAAGATATGTTCAAGATCTCCCTCCTCCTGGCCACACTCACATAAAGAAGAGTTCCTTATACGTAGTCTGGCCAGGTGGACAGGGGAACAGCAATGTCCAAAGCGTATTCGGCTTATAGTTGTCGTTTCTCTGCGAGTGCTTCTATAATTGGAAAACCAGGGTTTGATTGGAATGTAAGGTTGAATTGATGCATATCTTTTTCCCCTGGTGCGGTTCGAGGCATTCCAGTAATTTGTCCACTCCTCCATCATCGAAGAGCGCGCCAAAGGTAATAAGTCTTGTGCAGATGTGTACTTATATTTGTCTGTATTTCCTGAAGATGTTGCCTCTTTAGCTAGAGTATCTGCTTCTTCGTTACCCGAAATGCCTCGATGACTAGGAACCCAAGCCAGGGCGACATCAAGGCCCGCCTCTTCAAGGTTGTATATAGTTCCCCTTATATTAAGTGTTATACTATTTGGGGATCGAAATGGGTTCTTTCCTATTGCTTGAAGGGAACTTAGACAATCGGATACAATTAAAGTGTTTGGGATACTTAATTCTAAAGATGTTTGTAATGCTTCCAAGATTGCCAATGTCTCACCAGTGAATGTAGTTGAAAATTTGGGTAGTTTAATTTTTTTCTTGATATTTAAGCTTTCGCAATATATTGCTTTTCCTACATGTTCCTCACTAGCAATCTTGGATGCGTCTGTGTAGAAGACAGTCCAGTCACTCCAATGGGTGTTAATGTGGTTGATGAAATCATAATTGGCGTGATAATTCGACTTATCAATACCAAGGGATTCGACAATGCGTGGATTTATAATTAAAGCTTGAAACGGGGTGCAGTATAAAGGAGGAATAGGGGTTTTTTGGACTACCACATTCAACGATGAGAATTTACGATAACTTTGTATTAAAGGGGGGAGTGTTTTGTTTCTCCAAAATATGTTTGTGGGAATGAGATCTGAAAGTGATTTCAATTTACGCAGAAGGGGTGGGATGTTGTTTTGTATATATTGAGGAAGTATCGGGTACCTAAGAACTGTCTTCGGAAGCAGAGCGGTGGGTCGACACATTTAACCTGTAGGGCATTTGTCGGGGTAGATTTCATAGCTCCAACTATAATTCGAAGGGCCTGAAATTAAATAAGGTCTAATTTATGGAGGATATATTTGAAGGTAGGGTCCAATAAGAATGACCCATAATCAAGGTGGCTTCTGATGAGGGCGGTGTATAGAAGTCTCAAAGTGGTTGGGTGTGCCCCCCACCAGACTCCTGATACTGCGCGAAGAATATTTATGTTTTTTTGGCAGGTTGATGTTATGTTTTCAGCGTGAATTTTCCAAGATAACCTGGAGTTGAATGTCATTCCGAGGAATTTGTGTGAACTGTGGTTAAGAATAGGAACATTGTCAATATAAATATTAGTGGTAGGCAGTTGTCTTTTCCGCGAGAACACGACAATAGAACTTTTGGAGGGAGAAATATCTAATCCATGGTTTTTGAGCCACTTGGAGAGAGTGGAGGGAATTGTTTAATATTTGTTCTGCTATTTTAAAGGATTCATTGGACGTGTAAACCACGTATTTTTGTGTAACATCTAACATCGTCTTGGGTATTTTTTTGTGTAACATCTTTTGTTTTAAAATATGTAAAATGACATTGTCATAAGCTGAGGTAATATCTAAGAAAGCGGCTATAAGTGGTTTTTGATAAGTAAATGCGGAATGAATATCAGTAGTGAGAATAGCTAAATTATCCATAGCACTACGTGATTTACGGAAACCAAATTGATTAATATCCAGAATTTTATTGTGTTCTACAAACCATTCAAGGCGGTTTTTAATAAGATGTTCTGTGATTTTTCCCAAAGTTGATGCAAGGGCTATTGGTCTATAGGAATTTCCATCTGAAAGATCTTTACCCATTTTGGGTATTGGGATAGTAAATATTTAAATATTTTCCAGGACTTGGGAATTTTTCCTGTATTAAAAATGCAATTGACCAGTGTTAGGTAATATTTCCTGGTGTAGGGTAGGGTTTTCACTAAAAAGGAATATGGGATGTTATCCAGCCCTGGGGAGGAGTCCTTTAGGTTGGACAAAACCATGTTGAGTTCATTTTCTGTGAAGGGCGCATCTAGAGGATGATTATGAGAGGTGAGAAAGTATGTATATGGCACATCATATTAGGTTGGAGATGAAGAAGGAGCAATTTTATTTAAAAAGGTGTGAACCCAACACTCTGTTGGTATTTTATGTAAGCGGGTTGAGTAGATGGACCTAAATTTCTTCACATTCTCCCACACTGTCGATATTGGAGTTTCTGGCGAAAGGGTGTGACAAAACCGTATCCATCCATCTTTCTTCTTCTTAGAAAGCAAGCGTTTTGTGACGGCTTGTACTTTACGAAAAAGGAGGAAGTTTGTCTCTGTCATGTTATTTTTATAGGATTGGTATACTTTTTTCCGGGATTTAATTGCATTTGAACACTCTTCATCCCACCATGGAGGCGGTTGTGGCTTAAAGATGTGAGGTTTTTTAAGGGGGATCGAGGAGTGAGCCGCCTGGATCATCAACTCCACGAATTTATCATACAGAGTATGGAAATTTTTATGTGTCGGGCATTCTAATTGTTGTATTGAGGCATCGAGGGAGTGGGAGAATTTGTTCCAATTGGCTTTACCGGTGTTAAATTTATTACAAGTGGGGGGTGAGGTGATGGAAATGTAATGATTATGGGGAGGTGATCACTCCCGTGGGGATCAGGTACTACATTCCACGATAGCGTAGGGGCTAATGTAGATGAACATATGGATAGATCTATTGCGCTTGAATTTTGATTCGGCGGTGTTAAGCGGGTGGGTGATCCGTTATTCAGTACGCAAAGTTCAAAATCGTCCAGAATATTCATAATTTCGGATCCAAATCTACATGTTCTAGGTGATCCCCATAGCGTGTGATGGGAGTTCATATCCCCAAGTAAGATGATGGGATGAGGTAGTGTTGTTATTATATTTCTAAGTTGTGAGACGATGATGGATGACGGGTGCGGGATATAAACTGATATATACGTAATATTCTGGACTCTCGCAGCGACTGCATTGAAGCTGGCGTCCCGAGAACCCAGAACCACTTGCGTATATAGAATGGATGATAAGATGAAACGGGCTGCTCCACCCCTTCCATCCGCCCTATCGTCCCGTAGCCACGAGTACCCGGGAACATTAAATAATGTCCCCGAACATAACCATGTCTCCGAGACGGCGGCCAAAGATGGGGAGAACTCACCTAGCATCAGAAGAAATTCAGCCTTGTTGGAGGGGAGGCTACGACTGTTCCATTGCAATATTCTTGATGATAGGTGAGATTTTCTTTCGGCCATTTTTAATATTTAATTAAGGGAAGTCGGTCCGGATCTTCCTTGTATTGCATCTGTTTATTTAGATGTGTTGATTTGGTAGGTTAAATTTTGTGTTTCTTTAAGTATTTCTTTGGCAACGTTGGACGGTATATGAGGACAATTGTATAAAAAACCAGAGATGAGTGATATGAGTTTATTTAATGTTGAAGAAATGTTTGTATCTAATGATTGTGCAGTGATTGGAGTGTCTCGAGGGAGGCCACATCCATTAAGAAGGTTTGTGGTTGGACGCCATAAGAGGCCCCCAATCTCCCTCTTTGTCGAGGGAGTGATATGAGGGTGAAAAGTGGGACCCGATGGTTTGGTGGCATTTAGCATTTTTGGTTTCCAGGACTTATAGTGTGCCGTAACTTCGGCGAAAGATTTCACAGAGGTTGGGGTGGATTTTGATGATTCCTGGTAAGACATGTTCTGGTCAGTCATAAGGCGTTTTATGTTAGTTTGTCTAGTGAATTCCGGGCAGGATCTATCCACTGCCGTATGACGCCCACCGCATGTAATACATGTTGGAGCCGTTACGGGGCAGGTTTCACCGAGGTGAGATTGGCAACATTTGAAGCAACGTGCAGATGATCTGCATTGTTGCTTCGTGTGTCCAAAACGGAGGCACTGGTAGTACTGTATGGTTGGGAAATAGTACTTTTCTACCACTAAAGAGTTGTAGAAAGCATAGACCCTCTAAGGTAGGACCTGTCCGTCAAATGTTAATACCACTGTTTGTGTAGGGACCCATGTCACACCATCTGAGTTGGTTATTTTGCGGTTTAGTCTTCTGGCTTTCTGGACTCTTCCATAGCCATCCGGTACTTCCAGGTTTTCTAGAATTTCCTCCTCCTTCCATTCGACCGGGATTCCTCTTACGGCAAGGGCTCCATTTCGAACGAAATTATTAGCTGATGGGAATTTATCGAAAGCTACAGCCAATCTATTGCGGCCTATTAATTTTATGCCGTTTCTTGGCGAAATGTCTGGATTTTTTTTTTTTAAGAAACATCCCAAAGGAAATTAAGTTGATGGATGTTCCTGGTGACTCTGAAGTTTTTTGTACATGTACCACGCAAGGGGATCGGTCATGTTTGCCGTATTCCCTTACCTGGGGAGGAGACCGGGTTGCAGGGGGTTTAGGGGAGGATGTTGTAGGGGTTGTGACTGTTTGAGGTATTTGAGATGGTACAGTAGTAAGAGGGGTTACCTTTCTTTCCGGTGATTCTTGGCGGCTCCCAGGCTTTAGGTTCCTCGTTCTCTTTCGTTTGGTTCTATTTTTCACTTCTGTGAAGGACGAGACCGGGATTTCCTCTTCAGTCAATAGTTCACTATTAGAATTTAAATCTGGTGGTTTGGGATCAGGAGGTTTGTGTGGAATAATTTTACCTACGTACTAAAAAAAGAAAGAGAAAAAAAAACGACTCGAGGAAAAAAAATTAAAGAGAGAAAAAAAAACTACCTACCTTTAGATCTATAGTACGATGAAATTAACTACAAATATGTACACAATCTAAGTTAAAATATAATACATATATGAATAATGGTAGTATGAACGGTTATTTGTTATATGATCTACATTAAGGTGAATTTAGTGTAAAAAAAAGTTAGTATTTTTTTTAACCGACAATGCACAACTTTCCCGGGCCGACGACCAGAGAGAAAAAAACTTTATTTGGAGTATATTTTACTTTATTTATTTTAATATAATCTCTTACAAGCAATGCTTACCGGCTAGCGCAAAGGAATAAACAAAGCTGTACTCTTTTATCTCAAGGTTTGTTAAGTTCTGGCTGCGAAATAGGGATTATCTTAACAGGTTCGTTCGCAAAAATATAAAACATAATAATTGCGGTAATGGTATAATGAATGAATTTCAGACAATTGTTACATGGTTAATACAAGAATACATTGAAATGTAGTTACCAAGCATTATAATTTCAAAAGGTGTATACACAATCAAGAATCGGTTATACAATTTATATAAACACTGTGTTCAAACAGAAATACAAGGATATTACAATTTATTTAACACTTTTATTTAACACTTTTATTGCAATACAATCTGGCGGGCTTATTGCCAGGCGGCAATCTCTTCCAACCAACCAGACAAAAGTAAATGAAGCAAGTTACGTGGTCGCATAAATCATTCAAATGACTATCCATCCCCACGAAATCCATAAACATATACGTGAGAACATGCCCACAAACCCCACAAAGACGGACAATCACCCGAACACTATTTTTCATATAAAGTGAGATATCATCAATCAAAAGGAAAGGAAAGGATGGTGGAGAGGAAAGGAAAAGAAAAATCAGGAATGAAACACGTTATTTTACTGACTAGAAATTAAGAGTTTTTTCAGTCGCTTCTTAAAGCATGCCAAGGACGGAGCGAGTCTTATATTGGTTTGTAACTGATTCCAGAGTCTCACTGCATGGACAGTAAAGGACGACGTGAAAAAAGAAGAGCGGTGAACTGGAAAGGCCAATAAACAATCTCTGTTTGAGCGTAGCGCTAATCCATGATTGGAAAGACGCTGAAAATTTTCGGCGAGATAAGAGGGTGCGGCGGGACAGTTAAGGATATTATACAATAGAGACAGTATGTGAATTTGGCGTCTATTTCTAACATTCAACCAGTTCAATGCCTTCTGGTATGAAGTTATATGAATCAATATATGGACCCGACATATGAAAATTAAAAGTGAATGCGGGAACCATTCGTTCATCTTATTTATGTTACAGTTAAGTTTAGAACAAGATTTTACTAGTAAAGATTACTGTAAGACATAATATAAAACTTATGGAACATTACATCACGTAATAAACGTTAAGAAATTGTGGGAGAAATTACCAATCAGATACCTCAATAATACATTAATTATAGATACCTTGACTCTCGAGTTTTCTCTTACAATAAGACCTATGTTACTCTAATGGTTCGGAGACGCCAGCATGTGGTCCCGAGATCGTCGTCGTAATTATACAAGCACGCAAAGTCTGTATTGCATCTGGGCGGTTATCTTGGAGTATTCGAGCGGCCGTCTTGGGCAGATGTCATTACCAGAATTGACTATTACAGCATGGGCAGCAGACTTAAACAATTGTAGACGTTTTGGTGGAAGACGCATCCCGGAAAAGCGTCAAAATCGCTTAAAATCGCTGAAGCGATTTTTGGAGAATTCTCGACGGGTTTGGAGCAACTTTCCCCCTAATTTTTTCATTGTGTGTGCGGCCCATCAACTTATACTCGTATGTATAAGAAAAAAAAGAGGGAAGTGCGCAAATATGCATACCATAGATAAAACTAAGTAGTCAACATAATGTACCAGGAAATCATAAATTACATTTTACAAATATGTAGGTAATCCATAAAAAAAATATTTTCTTACCCGATAATGTTCCTTCCAGTTGGAGTTCAGTAGGTTAATAATTGGTGATACTTTGGTACTAGTTAACAACGGTTATTTATTGTGTGTAGCTACTGTTACATAATAATATCATTATCTTTGATAAACAACCCTAATTTTTTTATTTAAGTTTAATTATGCAGAATATCTATCTAAGAATCTATTCTTAATAAAATTTCTATACTGTATTTCTTAACCAATACATTTCTAAAAAACAAATAAAAATTTGTATATCTTTAAAATTTTCCATTGTGTATTTGTAAATAAAATATGAGGTTTGTTAGAAATAAATAAAACTTCTTGTTACTTTCAAACTTTCTGTTTTCTGTATCAATAAACAAATATTTGTTCTAAACAAAAAAAATCCACTTCTGTATGTTGATATGTGGGTAAATTTCATATTCACAATACTCTGTGCCAAAATGCTCCGAATGTATTTAATACAATATTGTTACAAGTTTGTCTTGCCCTATATAAAAGCTGACACTGTGTCATTTGATCGTCCGCAATAAATAAACTTAACACTGTATTTTTAAATGAAGAATAAATAAATAAACTAAATAATCTAAATACGAGTATATAATAAATAAAAAATAATTTCACCCTTCTACACTATTCTTTCCTTACGGCGCGTGGACTCTATATGGTGTTTCCATGTTTCGCACATATTCAAAGAAAGGAATCTGAGAACCCATCATAAAATATATAATAGCGCGAAACAAAATATGGTTACAAGTTCCTTTCTTTGAGATGTGTGCGGAAGACGGGAAAATGTGTGCGGACAATTTTTAACAGAAGTGCGGCCGCACACCTTAGATGGAACGTTGGTTTGGATAGTTAATCGTGATCTCGAGCGCACATTTTTAATGTTGTAATTAACAGCCATAGAGTCTGCACGATATTACTGATGAATCAATCAAATCGTAATCGTGATCTCGAGCGCGCATTTCTAATGTTGGAATTTACAGCCGTAGAGTCTGCGCGATATTACTGATGAATCAATCAAATCGTATATAACAATAACGGAGATTTCAATAAAGCACCAATGATTAGTTACATTTTAACCGTCTTAAGAAAACACAGACGGATTTTCTTGATATAAACAAATTTGTGTTATAAATCAACCGGGACCAAGAAATGGCAATGTCGCGGCCAGAAGAATAACCAAAATGAAATTAGAATAATCTTCTGTATTCTTGCTAGAATATAAGCCTGAACCGGTCAATATGGAACGTAATATTTTCAAGCGGGAAAAATATAAAATTGAATGAGACTTCGCGAGTGTCGGTTTAAGGCAAGCGGCACAGCCGATCCGAACAAATGCTTCGCTAAGAATGAGGGCAGCCGATCATCAATGTCGATATTTTGCTCGGAGTGTCGGTCCGATTTTCGGACACCTTACTCCTTCATCGGGTGTGTAGAACGGACTTGGGATTTTTTTTTGGATATATTGGTGGGGGTGTTAAAAAAATTTTCATAGAGAGGAGGGATAGGATTTGGTACATACATTAAAGTTATAGATACATGTAGGTTACATATTAATATACTTATATTTTATATTTCACGAGCGTTGGTAAATATGAATACAAAGAGAGAAAGGATAGTGATGTATACTCGTACATAGACATAGATATTTGAAAATTATAAATATATTACGAAGATGGGGGTGGGGGGGAACGCTGTGACTTTAGAATAAATAGTTGTACATAGATAAATATGGGGGTAAAATAGATACCTTATAATATATGTGCACTGGACACAATACGGCGCCTACCGTTTCGAATAGGGGGTCGGGGGGCGGTTCGAAGGATTTGTTTCGGCCTGGGGTGAATAAGATTTGCGTTCGCGTCGTAGTCCGTGAGTGAGCTGATTAGGGGGTTCAGATGACTCGAGAGAGAGAGAGCTGTAGAACCCCTCGGCCAGAGAGATCGCGTATTCTCGGATGATAGGGAGATCTAAGTCTTCGTGAAGCCATTTGTTGCTAACAAAGTAGGGCGCATCCATAATGGTGCGCATTGCCTTGTTTTGCAACACCTGGAGTTTACGCATGTGGGTTTCGGCCGCATGGCCCCAGACCGGGATGACGTACGTCATCTGAGGACGTATGATGGCCTTGTACAAGTTTAACTTGATAGGAGGGGACATCTTACTGTGTCCGCCCAAGAGTGGTGTGAGGGCTTTCAGAGTGCCGTACGCCCTCCCGGTGATGTTGGTGGTGTGCTTTTTCCAGGACAGCTTCGCGTCGAGAGTGACGCCGAGGTATTTCACCTCGTCGCACCACGGAACGCTCTGGCCGAAAAGTTTGAGTGGTCGGATGAAGTCCAGACGTCTTCTAGAAAAACGGACTGCTGCACTCTTGGAAGGGTTTATCTTAACCTTCCAATTTCTACACCAGCGTTCCAGTCATGGAATGAAATTTTGAATCCGAGAGTGGGAATCGCAAGAGTGTTTTGAGGTCGAGAGAAAAGCCGTATCGTCCGCGCATTGTGCGGTGATAGATCGGCTGGTCTGGAGAGAGGGCATATCGCTGGTATATATATTGTAGAGAGTGCGGGAGAGGAGGGCTCCTTGCAGAACCCCTTCTTGTATGGGCAACCCCTCCTTGCAGAACCCGCTTGTATGGGGCGGTGGGATGAATTTATACCGCTCACCTTGACGGAGAAGGTGCGCTCGCTTAGAAAGGATGCTATGATCTGCACGAGGCGGAGAGAGATTCCGGCCTTGTGTAGTTTGAAGAGCAGTCCGTTGTGCCAGACCGTGTCGAAGGCTTTCGCCACGTCCAGCGAGAGGAGGGTGGTTTGTTGTTTTCTATTATAACCAGTCACTATGGGTTCTACGACGCGAAGAAGTTGATGAGAGGTCGAGTGTCGCGGTTGAAAACCGTGTTGCGTGTCTGGAATTATGTTAAGCGAGGTTATCTCGCTTGATAGGCGATCGAGGATAAGTCGTTCGAGCACTTTACCTAGGGTAGGCAGTAAGCTGATCGGGCGGTGATTTTCGGGAAGTGTTAGTTTTTTACCCGGTTTCGGAAACATTATAACGTCTGCGCATTTGAAAGCGGAAGGGAAAAATCTATGCCTGTAACAGGCATTAACCCTTGCCTATCTATGATCGGACGCGCGTGACCAGGACTTACATTTTATTTAATTTATCGAAATATACTGCTTGCAGGGTCTTCATACTTTATGTATTCCTCATCGAAACCTCTATGATTTGAATGATGTCATTAGGAAACAAAACATTCATAGTTAAATCAACAGAAATTATAGCGATTTGGAATTTAAGGCGACAGGCAATATATCAGAATCAGAAGATTTTGCCGAGGTACAGGATGAAGTATATTCTGATTTGGAGACGAGTGAAGAAGACGAAGAAATATTATTTACATCAAAATACGGATTCGAATGGAGTTCATTACGAGTACCACCTCAATCTTCAAGGCATTGGTCGGGTATCAAATATTCTCATCAAAGATTCTGGACTGAGAAATTCAAGTATAAATGTATGTTCCATAAAAGAAATGTGTTGTCTGTTTGTAAATGAAGAGGTGGTAAAAGTGATATTTAAGAAACAAATCGTCATTTAAATCGAATTCATTCAGAAAAGAACCAACCAATATCACAAGACGAGTTATATGAATTCATTGGAATATTGCTCGCACCTGGCAGAAATCGAACACGAAAGCTATCTTTGTCAATATTTGTCAAACACCTGCGTGTTTAGTACGTAGAATAGAAAAAAAGTTGTTTCGTGCCCCAATTGCGATAACTTTCTCCGCAGGATTAACCCTTTAACTGCCAAAAGCGTCTTAAGACGCATAATTTTCTGTGAACGGAGTGCCGCTCATACACAAATTACGTCTTAAGACGCGCCGTTTTAAATGGGATTTTACTAAAGAAAATAAATTATTTAAAATGTACAAATATATTGAACACATAGTGGCATCTATTGTGAATATCTTTGCATACTTAGAATTGAAACAGAATTTGTTTTTACCACTTTAAACGTAAATTAAAGAGAGCTTTGTCGTCGGAACAACTGATGGCGCTCAGGGTTGTGTAATAGCCGTTTATTTGCCGGGATTTTTAGGAATCCCCGAATTTCTATCGATGTTTTGCGTATATAATTTTTCGTCTACAGAGTACAATTTTATTTCGTGTTCCATGTATAGCGGTTAATTACTTTTGACATATAATTTAGTTTTCATATTTTCTATGACAAATTTTGTGACAACCCTGCACCATGAACAATTAATTTTATGATTATGGATAAATGACGGCACGACTGGCGCGCTCTTCATTTATTTGGTAAGTTTTATAAATAAACTTTATTACACTTTCAATAACGATATGTTTAGAAGGTTTTATTTTTGTCGTAAAATTCGCGGCGTGCTGGGTACCGCCATACATGTACCTGCCGGCAGTTAAAAGGTTAAACTTTGATTATATGATATGTTTGTCCTATTTTAAAATTTTCTGTAGTGTTTATATTTTCCAAATTGCATATATTTTATTGATTTGAATTTCGTGTTTGTTTATATATAATTTTGAATTTCGTGTTTGGTTATATAAATTTCTCGCCCTAAAACCTTGATTTTTGACTTTATACATTCATTTTATATTTTGTTGATATGTTATTTATTGTATTCATTCGAATGTTTTATTGCCAAAAAAATACACGCTACATTTTATTGTATAATTTTATGAAAAAAAATTTAAAGGTTGGAAATCTCTTAATCACGCATGCGCATTCTGAACGTTGCGCAGACCGAACGACGCAGCGTAAAAATAATATTCTTATAGAAATGTCGCCTCTCTGTTTTAGCTCTTATTTTATCATTTCTTACACTTATTTTATATTATTCGACATTTTATTACATAATAAAATGATGTTAGCTAATAACAAAAAATAACCTAGCAGATTTTGCATAATTTTAATTCGAAACATACATGTTTACTGTACCCTGAGTGTCCAACACCGTGACTGGCGTGATTTTTTAGCACAGTAAGGGAAATGTTAAAGATTGAAGTTATGGCGCAGACGGCTTTATTTGGGAGTTTCTTTAGGGTGAAGTTATTTATTGAATCTGGACCGGGAGCTCTCTTATAGTGGATGATTTTATGGATTTCTTGCGGGGTGAAGAAATCCGAAGTCGTGGGGGGGGGGGGGTCGTGAGGCGACAATTTGTTTGATCTTTTTGTCGACTGAGGCGGAGAGCGTCGGGTTGTTGAGGTCAGAATTTGGGGTGGAAGAGAAAACTGTTCCGTTTGGGCCCTGCAGGGGGGAGGGCCGTTGAGGGGTTGTGCGGAGAGAACGAGTCAGCCTACACTTTTTGTGTTCCTCGACTTCGAGTGATTCGATAAATTCGCCCCAGCGATCATTACGATAGCGCTGTAGGTCGAATTTGATTTGTTTCACCAGACGATTGTACAATGTTTTGTACGTGGGATTGGCGGTCTTCTACCACAGCTTTCTGATCTTGTTCTTCTCCGCGATTTTCGTTTTAATATCGACGGGGAGCGGGGGATTCGGCTTTTGAGGTCTCAGTTTTGAGGCTGACTCGAGGGCTGATTTGATGTTGTCGGTGAGATAACTCACCGCTGCATCAATGGCCTCGGCATCAGGAAGAGAGGTCGGCACTCTAAGATTTGACTCGAGAGTGGCCGCGAAATCATCCCAGGAGGTGACATGCCTCCTGAATGGTAACGGATCCGGGAGGGGGTTGTTGTCTGTGAGAGTTAGTAAAACCGGGTAGTGATCGGACTGCAACTGCTCTAATACTAGCAAGTCGCTATAGAACGGGATGTCGTTTTTGATTATGATGTCTAAGACGTCTGCGGAGTCGTTTTCTCTTTGAGAGTATCTTGTTGGAGTGGCGGGGGCATCCACAAAGTAACTTTTGCGGGAGGAGATCTCGGCAAGCGCGCGGCCTTGAGTGTTTTTACACGACTGTGCCAAGGCGTATGTTTGGCGTTTAGGTCTCCCACTACTATAGTGGGAAGATTATCCACGAAGAGCGAGTCCAAATCTGACTCGAGAAGCGGTAATGACGGTCGGAGATACACGGACTTGAGAGGACCGTGGTTGAGGGTTTGAATCACAACGCTGGTGCTCTCCATGTTGTCCGTGGGGGGGATGCGGAAAGGCAGTGATCGAGACTCGCCTTTATTATGATATCTGTGCTGCCTCCTCTGCCTGTGAGGCGGTCATTACGGTAAACATAATAATTTCGAAGTGAGTATCGGTGGCTGGGTTTTAAGAAGGATTCGTTAATCATCATCACATCTAGGTTGTGCTCGACGATGAAGTCCTCGATTTCTTGCTTGTTGTTTTTGCAAATGCCGTTTGCATTCCAGAACGCGACAGTTAGGTGGCAGGGTCTGCTGACTCTAGCCATTGTAGGGGACACACATTGCAAGGGCGTTGAAGACCTCGCGGGCCATGTTCATGGCCTCGTCGAGGTTCCTCAATACCGTTGAGATATCGGCCTGCGATGGAAAATGCAGATTTAGGGGTGCTAATTGGGGGGAGGTGGTTTAGCGGAGTTGAGGGCGGGCATTTTTTGTAATGCTCCGGTAGGAAACCGTGGGGGATGCGGCACTCGACACTGGCTTGGCCAGAGGGGGGGGGGACATCCTGGGGGCTTCTCTGGCTGGCGGGGGCGCAGAGGGGTGGGCCTGTTTTGCCATTCTACTTTGGGGGTGAGAGGAACAGCTTCTGTAGTTGGCCGGGTGGGGGACGCCACAATTGGCGCATTTTGCAGGGGTGCCAGTCGGCTGTTCTATGGTTTCGTGCGCATTTAACGCACACGGAAGGGGCGTGACAGCTGCCAGCGCTGTGGAATTTTTTTTGACAGCGGTGACACTGTCCTGTTGGGGAAGTTTTGCGCAACTCCTCCACGGAGATCTTCATGTCGAAGATGCTGTGGAGGTCGTTATAAATGCGACGTCCATCGATTTGGTCAGTTTCACGGTGATTGGTCAGTTTCACGATGACGTCCAGTGATTTGGTCAGTTTCACGATGACCAACGGTAGGGATTTCCTCTTTTGGTCCTTAATCCTGAAGACGTTCAGGACCGGATAGTCGAGAGATTTTAACTCCTCTGTGATCTCCTGGACTCCGAAGGAGATGTGGACGCCGCGTAAGACCACGAGGAGGGGTCTCTCGCTGTCCAATTGGTACGTATAGTACGGCACCTGGAGCCGGCTTGATTCTTTTGCCAGCAGACGGTACGCATCTACAGACTTCGTCTGTATGCGGAGGTCACCATTGCTCAATGCCTTCGAGATGAAGGGCATGTTGGTATCGTGGAGCTTTTTTCTTAGCTCCGCGTATTTTTCCGCATCTCGCAGTACAATCGGCGGGATGCGTTCCGACTTGGTCGGGAGCGGAGCAGTTTGGGGGGAGCCGGTATAGCTGGAGATGCTGAGCCCGGCGGGTTTGTAAGCCTCTGCTTTTTGGCAGTGATAATTTTTTTGGGAGCCGATAGCTTTTTCGGAGGACTCTCTGGTGACCTCTTGCGACGGTTCGTTACCGTCTGCCAGTCCATGTCGGAACCATCCGGCTGGACAGGTGAGAAGGGGCGAGACGCCGAGGTGATGGTGATTTTGGGGACGGGGGCGGTGGGTACACCGTCCGTGTTTGCGCAATTTTTATTGGCGGGTGGGGCCAACAGTGGTGAGGAGTTGACCGGCTTCCTCAGTGGTACCTTGGGCTGGGCGGGGGGTGCTGTATCTATATTCCTTGTCTGGACACCTTTCCGATCCTTTTGGGGCTCTGTAATTATTCAATTAAATTCACCCTTCTTTTAAAGCTCCACAAGGGAGCATAGGGAGGCCACCAGTATTCTCCATTCAAAGCGGTTTTGGGCTGTGCTGGTAATCTCCCTCCACGACATTCTTAACGCTCTGACTTCCTTGTCATAGGAACGGTACACCGTGAGAGAGGGTCTTCCAGGCCGTCGGGACCCCAATGGACAGAAAAACAGCGCTCTCCTCGGCCAACTATCATCGGGCATTCTCAGAACAAGTCCCAGCCAGGACCATCGCCTCTCCCGAATCACAGAGACGACAGACCCATGCCGGGTGCGCCGGCGCACAGAGTCGTTTGTTATGTGGTCATACCACCTGATTCCCAATATCCTCCTGAGACACCTGTTTTCAAAACTAAGTATCTCGCGCTCCTGAGCCTTGGTGGGACGCCAAGACTCACAGCCGTACAGGAGGATCGGGATGACACATGCGTTAAACAGGCGGCATTCTGTTATGATGCTGAATCCAGTCGCCGTCCAAATCCTATCCTGTACTTATTAGCAATTTTTTAATTGATGAAGTTGGATTTGCTTAAATTTCTGCAATTAGAATGTCTTCATTTGCTTTTATTGGTTCTCCAATTCTAGGGCTATTTATTCTTCAGATCAAAATTTCCTGATCAAAACTTTTTGAATTTCTTTGACATTTCCAAACATTCAAAATGTTACCATGTACGAGTAGATCACAATTTGTTTCATACTACATTGGCAGTCTCTTTGTTCAAAAGATGATCAAGCACACAAGTTCGTAATACACACTTTTGAGATGTTAAGCCAACTATTTAACAAAAAATGTGTGTTAAATGATCACCAGGTAAAAAACAACTGACACTTGAAAATAGTCATCATAAAATTAACATTAATTTTGGGCATTCCTAATATTATATTGGGTGTTAACATAAGTTGTGTCAATTTTTTTTCCAATTTAAAAATGAGCACCAAAAGTAAAACAAAATGGTAAATGTTATACGTCATTCGAAAGAAAATTTTCTGTTCTACAAGATATTGTTTGCTTTTACGTTACATATATTATTTTATTTGATTACAAGCCTTCAAAATTGAATGTAAGTAGACGAAAATGAGCATTTTCGACACCTTCTGTTCGCGTTCAATTGATGGAATAAAGCTGCCAAAGTTGCTCGCGATATTTGCGAAGTGTACGGTGAAGATGTTATGAATAAAAGGGCAGCTCGTCGACGGTTTTTGCGTTTCAAAGATGGTAATTTCGACCTGAAAGACATGGAGCTCTCCGGACAACCAGTGGACTTAGATGAGGACCGCTTAAACCATATTATTCATGAAGATCCCCTTCAAACCACCGTAGAATTGGCTGAGCAGATGAATTGTAGTCACATGACTGAATACCGCCATCTTAAATCAATGGAGAAAAGTCCAGAAATTCGACGCTTGGGTTCCACATGTTTTGAGTGAAAACAACAAAAATCAACGTTCGACAATTTCTGCTGGTTTGCTCACGCGTCATCGAGCTACGCATGGCCACAAGCAAAGGTTCCTTTACCGCATCATTACTGGTGATGAAAAATGTTTCATGGGGATCTTCATGAATAATATGGTTTAAGCGATCTTCATTGAAATCCACTGGTCGTCCGAAACGCTCCATGTGTTTCAGGTCGAAATTACCATCTTTGAAACGCAAAAACCATCGACGAGCTGTCCTTTCATTAAAGCATCTTCGAGAAGCGAGACATCTTCGAGATAGCGAATATCGCGAGCAACTTTGGCAGCTTTATTCCCTCGATTGAACGCGAACAGAAGGTGTCGAAAATGCTTACTTTCGTCTACTTGACATTCCATTTTGAAGGCTTGTAATCAAATAAAATAATATATGTAACGTAAACGCAAACACAATATCAACATCTTGTACAGCAGAAAATTTTCTTTCGAATGACGTATAACATTTGAATGGTTGAATTAAAATAGGCACTAAGTACCAAAAAAAACAAAGTATGCAGTTTCGTTCTATATGTCATATATAATGAAACTGCATACTTAGTTTATTTTGTTTTTTTGTTGGTACTTAGTGCCTATTGTAATTCAACAATTCATTTGACATTTTGTTATACTTTTGGTGCTCATTTTTAAATTGGAAAAAAAACGGACACAACTTATATTAACACCTAATATATGAAAATAGTGGCATAATTACAATTCTTAAATACACAAAGTAACTCAGTTTCGTTACTGCTTTTCCTTACTAGGTCCGCATCCACCTCTCAGAAGACAAAGAAGTCACAGCATTCAGCGTTGAAATTATTAGAATCATCGTCACTCCCCTCTCCTTTTGAGTCAGTGCTGCAGCTTCTCCATCACAGATCTCTACTTAGCTCGAACTCTGATCCCCTGTCGTATACTCAGTCATTGCAGCTGAGATCTCTCTATTTTTTATTATAAACGGTTACGTATTCAACGTTCCTCAGTGTCATGTATGTCAAAATTCATACTTGTAGGCGGAAAGTTTGAAAGTTGCATAAAGAAAGCCTGTACAGAATATCCTCAGTATGCTGCATCAACATTTAACCCTGGTTGGTGCGACACCTATCTTCCAATGCGGGGGTTGCAGGTTATGGAATTCACTTAAGGCTTCTTGAACATCTTAGTAGTTAGTTTGAAGAGATCAACAGATGGGAATAAATCCACAAGGTTTTACTGTATACAACATTCTGCATATTTGTCTCTGTCACATCTAAAGATATCTCATAGTTTTAGTATTATTTAAGTGTCATAGTATATGAGATTCTCTCCAAACAGGTGAAAAGATTGTAAAAAAGTCCAAATAAAAAATGTTAATATTTAATATCACATTTAAATTAACATTACAGTTTAAACCTATATTACATATTAACAATATGAAATTAACGGTAGAATTGAGGAAACTAATATATACAACGGAAATTTCACCCACTTTAATTTCTACAATAATTGTTTGGACAAATATAGGAACCTCTGGATAGTTAACAGAAATAAGACATATAATGAATATATTTGCCAACACAAATTAGTTTGGCAATTTATACAAATGTAAATGCAATCTTAAACAGGGGTGGAATTTTAGAAATATTGAACTGGTTTTTTTAATATAAAGGCTGCGTCAACATCAACCACCAAAACATTTTTTATTCATTATTTTGAGATTGTGCAGTATAGCATACCATATTTCATTGTTAATATGGGATAATTTACAAAAAACTAACAAAAACGGAATGCATGTTTTTCTTTGAAAAACAATATTTTTGCTTTGTAGTATTTTCAACATTTTTTGTTACACAACATGACTAACAAATTTATAAATAGGTGTATGTATCCACCCCTCCTTTAATCAAAATGTTAATATTTATAATTGAAAGCAATAGAAAAATATAACAAAAATCTTTAAAAAATTATTTTTAAAAGCAATATAAAACATAAAAAAAATTATCATTATAATCTAACTGCATGAGAAATAGCAGTATATTTTATATTGCAATAAACAAACTTATAATTTTGTAATTAAAAAAAAATGGGTATATTTAAAGGTGAATTTCACAAAATAAAATTAATAATTCACGACTATTTGGTATCAGCGACTATAAATATGTTAAGCTTCATAGGCTCATAATCAGATGAGATCCAACTGAAAATAAATGGCAATAGAAGGGGAAAAAAATCCTCTCTTCCTACTTGAGAGTATGACTTAATCCTAAAACTCATTTTTTGAAAAAAAAATGCACAAGAACAATTATTCTACAATAGAACTGGATTTGCTGACGTAATGTAAGTGCCAAATAGTTTGAAAACATTCAATATGAGCTTATAATTATACGAAATAAAAGATACTTAAACTATAACAAAAAAATAAATATAATTTTAAGGAACAAGAAAAAATGTATCATTAGGCAACACAAATATGAAGGAAAAAAACAATCAAGAAGTATTTACAAGAAAAACAAACAAATCCCAAAGTCGTATATAAAAATTTTACTGTAATTTCAGTGATTTCTCCTTAATTACTTACGAAATAAGAAGTCACCTTATACTTGTATTCAGCCCAGTCTTAAATTTGGATGAAAAAGAACTTCAAATTCTTAATTTTTTTTTTCAACATCAGGTGTTACGTTAAGAGGTCAAAATGCTGAAGGAACCCTGGAAGGAACTAGATGTTGGATCCCTGACAGTATGGATTGAAGAATCCTAGTGGGCTTGGTGGGGGTGTTGTGTTAAGAATAAGAGATGACCATATACCGAAAACAGAGACCAAGGCGACATCCGAGGGAAAATGCCCAGTGGTTAAGCCAAGAAACAAGTAAAATTGACAAATAAAGGGGCCGTCTGAGGTTAGACTTCAACTGGACCGAGACACGATTCCTCCGAGGATCTTTGCTAAATATCCTGACAACATTGTAGCCACAACCCTAAAGGATAAGGGGTACATAAGATATGTAGATAATCTTGTCTCAATACCAAGTTCCACTATGTTGTAATAACCATAGACGCATAACGCATTTACAAAATGTTGTAACAAGTATGTAATGTAATAACAAGTACTCGATCTGCTCCTTGGCCTAGTAACAAATATTCACTGGGTTATGATAACAAATAACATTCAAATGACAAAATAATCTAGACTTATTAATCCATCAATGAATGATAATTTGCAATGTCATAAAATATGATCGTGCATATCCAAAAAATCTGCATTTTACCAGTTTAAAAACATTTCAAGAACTTCAAACCCCTTTGTTATTGGCTTGTTAGAAATGGATTTGTATTTTGGAATTAACCATAAAACCAACATAAAAAGTAAAAGATTGTATCTACATAAGTGAAAACTTGCTCATGTCTCTTTATCTTTGCTTCACAATAAGATTTAGATAGGATATAAAAAGATACAAAAAACATACATAGTCTTTATTTTTTTTAAATAAAATAACGATTTTTTTTTTTTTAATTAAACAAAATTTCAATTCAACTACAGTAGTTCAATTAAGGCATTTGACACATATGATCCATCAATATTTAAATCTTTGGTTACTATTGATCATGTTGGTCATTAGACAGAAAATACAATTTCATGCCAAATAATTTATTGATAGTAGTTGTTATTGAACATATAATTGAAATACATTTCATGAACTGTGAATTAGTTAAAATACTGGCTATGTTTTTTTTGCTTGGACCTCTTTAAATTATATATAATCTATTTTTGTTATTTTGTTTATTATTTTGACTATGAAAATTCTAATGATACATCTCTTCAAAATTATTATTTTAACATTCAATAATGGCATTATGAATTAATATATTTAGTAAATAAGTTATTTTAAAAACTCGTTTTGTAAATGAGAAGCTCATAACCTAAGATAATATAACATTTCATCTTTGTCCGTGTATCTCAAAACAGATGCCAGATCTGCTTATTTTACATAAATTTCAAGATTGCTTGGAAAATGTCACTGTCTTTTTGAAACAACCCACACATCACTGGATTTTCTTACATTTGCTTCACCTAGAACTAATCTTTTCTCAGATAAGATAATCCAGTTGTCCATTCAAAGGAAGTGCTCAATTATTTTGTCACATCTTCAATGATCAGTTCGGGGTGTAAATTTTCTATAGTACTCAATTTTTCTACAGTGATTTTTCTTCGAGTGCCGAGAAAATTCATTTCCACATTAATTTTCCTCAAGTCTACTTTATTTGGTTTCTTCCCATAGAATGAATATTCTTGTAATTGAACAGGAGTATTGGTGTCTTCATCATCCGTACTAAGAGAGATGGTTTCATCATTTTTTCTATGGATAAAAAGAGTTGTAGTAGATTTACGGGCCACTTGGGATTTCCTAACTTTTAGAATGTTTGGGCGCGAGGAAGGAGAATCAGGTACGCTGAGACATCCAGAACTTGGAGAACTATTAAGTTCTATTACAATATCTTGGCTCTCTTCTTCATCCTTGTTGATAAAACTGCTCTCGTCCCATTGCAAAGAAGCATATTTACACCTTAATTTCTTCAACAGTTTGACCAACCTGTCTTGCAGTATTGTACTACTTGCAAAAGATTCTTGAGGTTTAATTGTCATACCTGGATGTAATACTTTATGAGAAAGATAAGAATTGTAAGATGCAAAGTATGCAGAGCAAAAATGACAGTTATAAGTAAGATAGTGAGAACGAATATGGAATAGCAAACTTTTGACACTCGAAGCAACAAAATTACAACCTACAACAGAACATTCTAAATCACCACATGGCACATTTGACTTCAATTCTCCTATTTCATCAATCAACTCCAATGTCAATGGGGTAAAACGAATCAATTCTCCTCTGTGTGTAGTGTTATGATGAGTAATAAAGTTAATATATGTTTCGAATCTGGATGAACAATAGTTGCAAACATATTTATCAGAACCCTTACCACTTACAAAGGATGGCATTTGTTTGTTAGGAATAAACCTTTTAATTTTTGGAGCTCCTAATTTATGCATAACATAATTTAATTCCAGACCAGAGTGCTCTTGTTCGAAATGACTGGTTACAGTGTAGACATCAGGCGTCAGCTGCATACAAACGGAGCACTTACAGACGATAGTTTGTTTGATTAACACTTGCGCACCTTCGCAGTCAGTCTCGTGTTGTTTTATTTCATCCTCGTTTATAGAGACCTCGCACTTAAGACACATGTGTGATTTCAACATAGAATTTATCTTAGTTTTTTTAGGACTGCCTGATGCACTCGGGAGTGCAGATGAATTCACAGGGTTAGGTTTACTCTTTTTAGGGGCACTAACCTCCGATGCATTTTTTTTATTATAAGTTCTCTTGCGTTCTACCGGTACTATTTCTGGAAAGTCAGGTAGCTTGTTTTTAATGGCATTGTATTGCAAGTCAGGGTGCTGTCTTTTGTGATGCGCTCGCAATTCTATCGTCCTCACTGAAGAATGGTCACAGTAACCACAATTCAAGGGTTTTACTTTCCAATGTCTCATAATATGGATTTTGATTCCTGAAACTGATGCAAAATCACAATAAGGGCACTTGATTTTGGCAGCTGGTGTTACATTTGCTTTAGCTGGAGGCGAGGCAACCTCCTCGGTTAGACTTATAACAAGTTTGTCATCATCTTCATCATTGTTGCTATTTTCTACATTTGACGCTTTAGCTTTATTCTCTATCTTTTGGTCTTTGAATGCACGAATCAATTTTTCCTGCGTTGAAATACAGTTTCCCACCCACTGTTCTTTCACTTGATCGCTGGGTAGCAAAGATGTGCGGGAAACCCCGTGTGCTCCCGTTGAATGCTCCAAAATTCTTGGTGAAGAAAATGACTTGTATCCACAAATTGTGCATGCCCACCTGCAAATTATAATTTTTTAAATAATGTTACAATCATAAAGAGAGAGCTTAAAGTCAAAATGAAATAATTTGAATGTATGAAAGATGGTGAAATGAAGACATTAAAAATGAATGGATTAAATGGAGTTGTTAGTAAGATGAGGAAAGAAATGTTAAGATGGAAAATGAATATAAAAGACAGAAGTGTATAATGTATGTAAAGAATTATCCCAAAGACAATGTAGCTGGATAAATTAATAAGAATTTGAAAAGTAAAGTGAAAAGCACGAATAATAGAAGATTGTTCATGAGATGCAAGAATGTGAAGGATGCAAAAGTTGTGAAATGATAGAAAAGTGTGGAATTCTGTTCTCTCCGCTTACCCTGCAAGGGGCACAGTATTATGACATGTATGTAATGGAATAATTCATAAATAATTTTTATTATTGGGGAACAAATCCTAATGATTCATTAGCAAACCCAATGACTCAACATACTTGACAAGTTTTAACTTGTTTGGAGTAAACAAGTATTCCTCAGTATTATCATGACAATGACAGCTTACACATCGCATTGAAATAATAAATAAAGTCAGTGGAGGGATTGTAAATGCATATCGTAATGTTGTGGGGTTTTAAGAAGGGGAAAAAGTCTACTTAGACATTTGAAAAAATATGGAGTGTGTATGGTGAAGAAACCATAACATATCAATCAACAATTCCCGGGACTAACCAACAGATGGCGCCTCTTATAACAAATCCATACCATTCTCGGTTAGTAGCAGCCTTAAGAAGTTACGTGTCAAACTTTCATAACATTGCGACATTGTGTCATTGAGTTGCAGTGGTTTTAGTGATGCTACTTTTGCTATTTTCAAAACAATGGAAAAAACCGAATTTCTTGTGTTGATAAAACATTGCTTTTTAATGGGAAAAAATACCGTTCAAACTCAGCGATGGCTTGAAAAGTGTTATCCGGGCTCTTGTCGGTGGTATGTTGATTTCGAACGCGGTCGTACAGACACAAATGATACTGAACGCTCTGGTCGTCAAAATGAGGCTGTTACACCAAAAGACATAAAAAAAAACTCAAAATCGTGATGGAAAATCGCTAAGTAAAGTTGTGTGAGATAGCTGACATTCTGAAGATATCATTTGGTATTGTTTACACTATTTTGCATGAACATTTGGTCATGAAAAAGCTTTTTTCGAAATGGGAGCTGGTCACAATGGAACAGAAACAACAACGCATCGATGATTCAGAGCGCTGTTTGGCACTGTTTACGCGAAATAAACGGGAGTTTTTGCGTCGATATGTGACAATGGATGAAACTTGGATCCATCACTATACTCCGAAATCAAATCGGCAGTCATCTGAGTGGAGAACAGCCGGTGAAAGTCGTCCGAAGCGACCAAAAACTCAACAGTCGGCCGGAATGGTTATGGTCTCCATATTTTGGGATGTGCATGTAATAATATTTATCGATCACCTTGAAAACGGAAAAATCATCAATAGCGAACATTACGTAGTGTTATTGGAGCATTTGAAGGCAGAAATTGCAAAAATACGGCCCTAAGTTGAACTTCGAATTGCTTCCACACCCACCGTATTCTCCAGATTTGGCCCTCAGCGACTATTGGCTATTCGCAGACCTCAAAAAGATGCTCCAGGGAAAGTGATTTGGCTCCAATGAAGAAGTGATTGCCGAAACTAATGCCTATTTTGAAACCAAAGATAAATCATTCTACGCGGTTGGCATAGAAAAGTTAGGAAAGCGTTGGAATGAATGTATCTCTCTTGAAGGAGACAATGTTGATGAATAAAGAAGAATTTTGGCAAACAAATGTTGTTTTAGTAGTTAGTCGATGTGGTATGTTAATTTGAATTAATATGAATCTTTTTTTCTAAGCACAACACAATTTATAAATCATAGACAGTACTTTCTTCTTTGAATATAACCTAGTTAGAAGAAATTAAAGAAATCTATTTGATAAACTGAAAACATAGACAACTAACTATATCAAAGGCAAATATACAGTATTTATAATTAAATTATGTTAAATTAAGAAAAAAAAACTCACTTTCTGTAGTCCAATTCTTCATAGAGATGAATCTTCATATCTGAAACGCGCGATGTCAAGAATTTTTGGCAAAATGGACACAAATATTTATCTTCATGTGGCATTCCAAATTCTGGTAACATTTGTGTTGAAGGATTTGTTTTAGTAGGATCAGGTATGGGTGAAGTTACTCTTTTCTCTACAACATCCTGCGGAATATTGTCTGTTGAATTTCTCATCTTCTTATTTGGCGGTAGTTTATCCGGAACAGTTTCACTAATCACAGTTGTGATATTATTCTCTTCTGAGAATAATGACGCTCTCTTTCTTTGATTCCACCAAATAGGATCTGTCTCACCGACTATTTTTTCCTTTCCATCTCCTTTAAAATACACACAAACGATTTTTGGATTACGTCCCGCGTGTTTAGATTCGAAATGGGCAGGAAATCCTGCACGAGTAGCACTGAATGGACAAAGGGAACATTTGTATGGATTCCGAATATTATGTAAACTTTTGCAATGTTCAACAATTTCTGCTTTGAAGGTGGCCCTCAAAGGACACTGAGAACATTGCCAAGATTTGATATCCATTTCTCCTATATCTTCACCCTGTGGAATTTCACGCAAAAACCTAAATGATATTCTACCATGTGTTTCCATGGAATGTCGTTCTACGCACCGGTATTTAGGATGCATAAAATTACAATGTTCACAACCATACAAGTCCTTCTCGTGTAAACGGAAATGTACAGCTATTACTCCAGTGGACACTGCCCGATTACCTTCAGTAATACCTTCGCCACAATGTGTACAGTGAAAAACTGTTTCCTCTTTGTGAAGGGTCTCCCAGTGCTGTCTCAGCATGATCTCGTCAACAGATATGTAAGAACAACTCGTGGACCCACAGACAAATCGCTCTTTTTCAGGAACATATTTAGGAACACTTGTCTGTTCTATATAGGAGTTAGATCTTTCAAGTTTGTCTTTTTTTTCAATATTCTTTGAAATAACAGGCTTGTCAATATTGGAGCTTAAAGCGAGGTTAGTCATTTTATCAAAATGCAATTCGTTAGTTTCTAGATGTGGAACAGGATTTATGGGAGCCACCGAAGGGACTGGTATTTCATTCAAATGCATTTGCAAATGCCTGAGCATGTTTGAGCGAACCTTTGTTCGGAACGAGCATTCCTTACACGATATTTCTTCCGGCAATATGGGATTCAAAGGTAAACTATTTATGTCATCCGGCCCAAAAATGGTTTTTTTGCTAACTTTATCCTGTTGTGGAGAAGGAGATTGCGGAGGGTGCATTTTAGACTTTGGTCCAGGTTTTTTATGTTTTAAGACTGGTGTATCCAAGGTCTTGATTATAAAGAAATCGGAATCAGAATTATTTTTAAATGGATTAATAGGAACCACAGAGGTGTTTGTTACTTTATGTAATTTGCGCATGTGACCTATTATGATCTGTGCACTATAGCCACAATAGAAACAAACATTACATTGATACCGATGTGATCCGTGGCTGCGGACATGCTCCAAAAGACTACCGTTTTGCCGAAATTTTTTCTTACAATGGAAACACGAAAGTTTATCCATTTCTTTAGCATTTTCACATATTCTAATATGATCTTTGAATTCAGAAGATGTGAAACCAGAATATGTGCAACCTTCGTTACCACATCTGAATAACTGTTTACCAACAAAACCAGTACTTTTCAAAAAATCTTTCAAGTCCTGCTCAGAAGCAGTGGAAAAGCAACCTATCTTTAGTTTTGGTTGTCTATCATTGGACAATACTTCTAAATTTGTTTTGAAAGATGAAGAATTTGAGGCTTCATCATCAGTAAGCAATATCTCAATAGATTCAGAATCACACGTCTTTTCTTTGTCACTGTGAACAACTTGGTTTTCTATTCTGTTATTTGAACTCACATTCTGTTTTAATAACATTTTTGACTTTTCTTGTTCATCGTTGGTTTTAGTGAAAGCTAAAGGAACATTATCTTCATCATCACTCAAGGTAATAATAAGATCCGATTCTTTATCTGTTGTTGATTTAGATTCTGCGCATAAAGTTGCATCAATTATTTCTGCTAAGGGATCTTGTTCTACCGTGTTCGATGAAGAATGTTTTATGTTACTATTGGGAGTTTTTATTCTGCGTATTTCAGCTAAATCATCAATTGGATTATAAGTAGTTTTAGGAGTATTGCTGTTTAGTTTCGAATTTTTAATGTCTTTAATACTCCTAGTTGTAGAAATTGATGGAACGGCATTTATTACAGCAGGAACCCTTTTAGGTGACATTGGTATTAAAGATGGAACCCAACTTTTATTATTTGTATTATCATTAAGAGTCGCAGTATTCCCATTCTGAACTACCAAAGCCATTGTTGAATTTGATGGAATATTGTTTGTATTTTCTGAAGTATCTATATTGTTTGTATCTTCTGAAGTATCTGAGGATTTTTTTGCCTTTTCTAAAGCCTCCTTTTCAGTAGATGCAATTGTTTGAAATTCAAAAGCTGTCAAATCCAATTGATGGTGCGCAGGTTTGGAAGCTGTTAGTGAATCTTTCGATTGATTTGAATTTTTATAAAATTCAATTTTATCCAAATTCAGCAAAATCACTTTATCTTCCTGACATCCACGATTCTGAAAAATAATCAGAAATGTAAGTAATGGGAATATAAATTATTCATGGTGACTACCATCTTGACTAAGAAGAACTGAAACTAAAATTATTTTAAGTCAGTTAACACTACTCGAAAAAACTGAAACTAATTCAGAGCCATGACTAAAAATCATCAAAAAAATAAGTTTGTGAAATGGTACAGTAATGTGAATGGTACAATATACCAATGTTGGGGTCAAGATTTCATTATGAGCCTTATGGCTTTACTCCTCTCTAGATGTGTTTACCAACAGCCCCACTAGGTAAACAAATCACAGTAGCCCAGAATACAATTCACTTTTGATAAATTCATAATAAAACAATGGTTAATCGTAATCAACTTGTTCTCCTTTCAATTCCATTATGAGCCTTATGGCTTTACTCCTCTCTAAATGTGTTTACCAACAGCACCACTAGGTAAATACATCAGAGTAGCCCAGAATACAATTCACTTTTGATTAATTCATAATAAAACAATGGTTAACCATAATCAACTTAAATTACAGGAAACATGTAACAAAAGACTGGGATTTTATTTTTAAATAATATAGTCGAAATAACTAATCTGGCCCAAAAATTTTGAAGCACACGCCTGAATGTTTCCCAAAACACTCGGCAAGGGTTGTTTCGACTTCTAGAGTTCACATCTTCTCAGGATAAATTCCCAGAATGACACTTGTTGACACAAAAATGGCAATTTTGAGATTTTACCACAACTCCACACCTCAACCCAATAGTTACAAAATAAAAAAACTACCGTTTTTTCAGCAGATATACGTAAATACAGCAATGGCCTTCTCGAGGAATGATTGATAGCCAAATGTCCGAGGGCCTCAGTTTGGGAGTCAAACGTAATGGTGCAATAGGGGCAAGTCAGCAGCTTGTACTTGTGGATGATGCGCAGGTGATCCACCAGGCATGTGGGTGACAGGGGCACACCACATTCTTGGCATAAGTGCAGCCCACTGTGCTTCACGAGATGAGCAACAAATCTGTCAACTGCAAAGAAGGATTTGCCACATTCCTTTCCTGATGATACTGTGAAACGAAAATAAGCAAAAGGTTAAATTGATGCTAAAATTTATAATAAAATAGACAAAATTACTTAGGAATCAAATACACAGCTTAAACATAAAACAAAGCATTCTTCCAAAGAACCACACATCTTAAACATAAAACAAAGCATTCCTCCAAAGAAATACACAACTTAAACACAAAACAAAGCATTCCTCCAAAGAAACACTCAGCTTGAACATAAAACAAAGCATTCCTCCAAAGAAAGGTGTTGTACACTACCTAAGGGAAAAAACAAGCATACTTGAGCAGACAATGTACATTCAAATGTACCAGATGATCAACCTGGTGATATTTCTTGACTAAAGAATCTCAGACAGGATCTTCGATGAGAAACTGCACCAAAAGAACAATATTGTTTTGTGTGAAAAATCCTACATGCATGGCTCAGTAAGGAAAATTACGTTGGGAAAAGTGTTTTTTTATTATTGCAAAATAATATTATATCCTGCCATCAGACTTCAGGAAGTTGAGAAAAAGAGGTAATTTTTATTAATTGCAAAATTATATTTTTCCTTACCGTCAGTCTTCAAGACATTGGGGTATGAAATGTGTTAGGATTGTCCTATAATTCTACAATTAGGAACAAAAGAAAGAAGGTTTATAGAAAGGTGTAGGGGGTTGCAATGTGCAGAAGACAACTGATTTATTCACTCCATTATGTTGGCTAAGGCGACGGAAAGGTCTCGAAATAAATGGTTCATTAGCATGTTTATTTATTTATTTAAATAAGCTATGATATGGGGTGGGGTACAGGTGTTACTTTATTTAGTACAAGTGGAGACTTCAGCACCTCTCCATTCAGTGGGAACATTCAATTTCTACACTTGAATGAGTGAATGTGGAAAACTGAATGTGATAGATGAAAACAGTTTTGGGGGGATTCAGAAGACTGGAAATGTAATTCAAGTAATCATAACTGAGAAAACATTGGGAATGTTGCCAAAAGGACACTAATATCATAATCATCAGGCCGAATCTTAACAATCATTATGTAAGGATTACAAATCCATATCTAAAAAATGCAATATAGATTGAAATATTTTATTAGGAGCTAAATTAAAATCAAACTATTTGCTCTAATGACCGAGGTACACCTTGATTGAAACAACATTGAGTGAGACCCGCCCAAATTTGAAACATGAAAAAACTAAGATATCGGAATACAGATCGGTGAGGAACGTTTTGAGACAATGTATGATATTATAATATAATTTATAAACTCAGATTTTCAGATCAAGGCACGAATAAATCATTCTAAATATTTCAACGATATAAGTACATATTTATGACGCGTGTGAAAATAAAAAAGATTTTCTTAAAATGAATTTATGTTATGTAAATACAATAGATTTCAAAAATATATTTAGTTAACTCTTAAATAATGAAGAAAAATAACTACTTTAATAATGAAGCATATTTTCGAAAATAACATTATTGCTTAAGTATTTTCTTATCTTGATTTTAAAATATTGAAAAAAGTGTAATAAATAAACAATTGATATAAACAAACAAAAAAAATTGAAAGGAAAGAATTCCAATCCAAAAAATAATTAAAATACCTATTTATATCTCTGACGAGAATAACAAACCATTTTTAAAATCAGAACATAAATCAAGGAAAAAAATCTAAGCAGATAGTATTTCAAAGAGAAACGGAAAACGGTAAGGAAATAGAAAATAAATATTTTCTTAAAAAATAAACAAACTTTTCTTCGCCAATAAATACAAAATGTCCCACCTCCTGAGAAAACTTGTCAATATTATGAAATATAAAAGTAGCAGATACAATCAGATTTTTCTATAATGATAAAGAAAATAATGTTCCTAATATTTACAATAAAGATTCACCGAACGCCAAATCGTGAATACGTGACAAACAAAACATAAGCAATGGCGTCCAACAGGGAACTAAGCACTCATAACACGGGCTGCAGTCGAGACTAAACGAAAACACGAAAACATAGGACGCGTCGCACGTAGCACAGTCAAATTTCTCTTAGTGGCATCCTTAGAAGGGCTATTCAAGGCTACAAAATCGCACGTAAGTTAGAATTCGGCTATAAAATATGCTGAAGGTGACCACATTTTTTGAGGTTTATTTAAAGTGAACATTTTTTACGACTGAAATATGTTAAGTACAGGAAAAAAGTAAAAATATCATGAGCTAGAGAAAGTTTTCTTCATTTTTATGCACGAATTAAAAAAAGGGGCAAAGAATCGCACAAAGAATAAGGATTCGGTTATAAAATGGGAAAAGGCGATTAGATTTCCAAACATAGATGCGTATCAAAAAAGAAATGCGATTGAAATTGTAGAATTCATTAATCAAAAGGCAATAATTAGAAGATACAACCAAACATTTTCTTTTGTAATGGATCGATTTCAGAATGAGCGACTAAATTTACAATGAAATTTAGAACAAAAAGAAATAAGATAGTACTTGGACAATCCGTTTTTTTTTTAAATATTATATTTAAAAATACAAAGAATGCAGAAGCACGCGAAAATTGTGGAAATTAGACGAATCAAATTAGCAGTTTCTGTAGCGACGAAACAGGTAAAAATAATTCACCAAAAAAACTAATTTAAAATAATGTTCCTATCATACCGAGTGCAGTTGCTCGCCAGGTGCGCGCTGTATCGCACGACCCCGTAGTCGAGCATAGTTGAAATGGATCTGCAGCCCAATTTAAACCCCGACCATTACAGCTGTACGCCGTATTGACATTCGCGAGACGTAAAATTAAGGGGAAGGAAAAAGGCGGCACGTAATACGGACACGGCACGGCATGAATGTGCCCCGCATCACTGTTGTCGTCAGTTTTCGACATAACAGAATAATCAGACATTTCTGCACCCAAATCCAAAATATAATAATAGAGGAGGAGTTACGCATCACCGATGCAGCGTTTTATTAGAAGGCAGAGCCGTCACTAGGATTACATGATCTATAAAAAAATTATACGTTCTAAGACATTTGAAAAAATAATATCGACTGAACGAACGAATTTTTTATAACGAATTGTATGTGTAATAAAATATTATATAACATATTACTATTATTTAATGTTTATTTTTTTACCCTAGACATGACCTGGCCAAACATTTTCAGTGGACTGCACTGAGAATTTCAAACCAAAAACGGGCTGCCAAATAAAATACAATTCTTTTTAGGCCAGATCAGTTCCGAGGCAATTAAAAGCTATTTACATTAGTTCATTTTAAAGGATTAACCGAACAGCCCCGAGGTCTGGGAAAACCCCGACGGATGGTTCAACCCAACGTCTTATTTGCAAATACCTGCTACTTAGACTACCTGACAACGTTTACAGCTAAGAACCCAGTTTACTGGCTGGATATTTATATGAAGTTATTTAAGTATTCTCATTTCATATTTGGACGATAATATTCATAAAGGACCCAACCCACATTTCACTCGTTCGGAGATAAATGAGGAAACATACCGTTTTCTATACGTGTATATGAAACATTTTTATAGACGGAATTTAACTATGAAATATTGAGGTATGCTGATTCAACATTTCCAATAAACTAATAATAATATTTTTTGGGCACCTTTTGTACATATGGTATACGTCCATTTGTAATAAATCAAAAAAGTCATTCACAATGCAAGATGAAAAACATATGCGCCCACAGTCATTGAAATGGATACATGAAAAATATAAATGTACATATAATTATATGCATACACCGAATTGTTATAAAAAAACGGTAGTTTTATACGGAAAATTTAATGATGAAAAAATATTGTTTACAGACAAGTAGAAATAGAGAGTGCGATTGATATTTGTGTAAAATGTCACATGTGAAACTTACAAAAATGCTTATAACCAGTCTAGGGTAAATTCGTTTTAACTATTTTTATATATATTAGGTGTTGACATAAGTTGTGTCCGTTTTCTTTCAAATTTAAAAATGAGCACCAAAAGTAAAACAAAATGGTACAGGTTATATCTGTACCTGAGAGGCAGACGGATGCAAAGACCATTTTTCATAAAATCACTTTTTAATGGAATAATGGTGGCAATAACCTTTTCTTTTAGTGGTAGAAAGATGGAAGAGCTACATGTCATGGTCAAGAATTTAGAATTTTAAAAGGATGTAAATACCAGAAGGAGCTTAGAAGCAGAAGGATGTATATGGAGTTGCATCCATTTGTATTATTGGAGAAAATACTCAAATCCATCTGCACCCTTGTGCCTCTAAAATCTTTGGATTTGCATCTTTTTTGTATATAGCTATGACGCGTTTACTCGACTATTATTGTTGGATTTTAAATAGTTATCGTTGTTACACATTGTTATACAAGAATAATTTGTCAACATGTCTTCTAGAACAATTAAAATATTACAAATCGCTATGAATTTAGTCTAAAGATGATTTAGAAACAGCACCTCAAAACTGTGAGTACAAAGGGTTGGCAATTATTTCACATACTAACGTTCATTTAAAATACTACTTTTTATAGTATAATGGTTAATTTTCTGTATAAGACAATACCTCTATGTTATGTTATTATGTAGATGTAAATAGTAACATTTTGCCAGGTACAAACAGTCGGAACAAATCTAGCACTGATGTCATAATGCTATCAAATTTAACTAATTCGATTATTGATTTGGAAGAAAATTTACAATGTAAGTAGACACAATTATTTATATGAATTATTATTAGATAAAAATGTAACTGTTTATAAGTGATATTTATTTAGTATAATTAACCTATATATTTTTGTTGACAGATTCTTCAACGGCTAATAGAAATAAGCATCATTTACAATCCATTTCATCGCCTGCTTTGATTGATAAATACCACCATCAAATGTCTCCAAAACTATAATTAGTTGATGCAGCATATGACTCATCATCAGTAGAAGAAGTTGATGATGATCCTGGCTGGACTTTACAGAGTTCCCGCGGATCTCTTAGTGACAGTGAACATGACAATAATATTTCTATTCCGATTAAATTATCAATGGTTAAGAAATGACTTAGGGGAGGAAACGAGTGATGAATACACTCAGTGGAGAAGAGTGGAAGCTCAAACCGAACGTCTAAAAGGATTGGAATATAAATCCATTTCAAATTCAAAATTGAATCTTGTATAGGCATTAAAACAACGTTGCAGTATAACATGCAAGAAAGGCTGCAATACCATTACGCATCAGCGAAGAATTGAAATTTGCCAGCAGTTTTGGTGAACCGAGAGTTGGGACCTGAGACGTCAATTCATTGTTTCTCTATTTCACATCAAAGAATAGATGTTGCACGATCTAGACCGACTGATAACTCGAGAACTGGTATGAGAAATAAAACTAGAATGTATTATCTCGCAGTAGGCGCACGCACTCGTAATAATAGTCAGGGTTTGCGAGATAATGTTTTTAAATACATTCAGTGTCACAGATAAGTTTGTTACCCTAGCACTATTGAAAAACTGCAATATATAGGCTCAGTGCTACCTCCAGATGCGAGAGGACGACACCCACCAATTAACAAGATAAGCCAGATTATCAAGCAGTCAATAATTGATCATATTAAATTATTGCCTACATGTGAATGCCTTTACTCGAGTGAGAGGAGTAGTAGGAAATATTTGGGAGCTGATTTTAATTTGTCATCTCTTTATAAATTGTATGTGGAACACAGTAAAGAAAACAATGTACCTGAGGCTAATATTAATACTATAGCTAAGGAGTGGCTCTACCCAAAATTGTATAATAATAAATTTAACTACTCTTTTCACCCCCCTGCAAATGACACTTGCGATACTTGTGATTCTTATGCTATGTCGCTAAATAATGCTACAAACGATGCTGAAAAATATCAACTAAGCTATGAAAAGATATTCACGTAATGTAATCAAAACTGCGCTATGAATTGAAAAGGGCTGATAAACTTAGAGGGAAAAACAGTTTATGGGAAGTAATCATGTTGATTGACATGCAAAAGAATCTCCCTTGTCCATTCTTAACAAATTCGCAATCCTTTTACCTCAGAAAGTTATGGGCTCTTAATGAAACCATATACGACAGTTCAAAATATGAAGTTTACTGTTGTATGAGGAATGAAACAGCTGCAAGGGGTTTTAATGAAGTGGCATCATGTTTGCTAAAATGGATCACAATATGGTCGGACAACTGCGCAGGCCAGAACATAAATATGGCCGTTTCAATGTTTTATATCTGGTTAGTCTTGCGAAAGATTTATAAGTTAAAAGTTATAAACCACAAATTCCTACTTCGAGGTCATACTCATCTAGAAGTAGATTCTGCGCACTCAGTTATTGAACGGGCCAAGAAAAACTAAAAAGTTTTCAGATTTTCATACCGCATGACTGGGAACAGTTTATTAGAAATTGTAAATCTGACAATCAGTATACCGTACATTCTATGGATACAGGGGATTTTAAGAATGTATCATCTTTGTACAGTGGATCATAATCACCATTTGTGAGCAGGAAAAAAATATGAAAGGAGATGATTTCCTCATGTCACAGGTCGTTTGGCTGCGTGCTCAGGCGGATAAACCAGGAATACTATTGTATAAAAATAATTTTATGGACGATGGTTTCAAAGAAATAGACTTCAGAAGAAAGAAAAGAGGGAACTTGATCACTCCACAAACACTTCCGCAAATGCGTGAAAATCTGATTCCATCGAGTATTCCAAAGTTTATGGATTTGGAGAAAATGCTGAGGTGGATATCGAAACCTCTTCATTTATTTTATAAAAATTAGCCACACAAAGAATATAATGCTCCTGAATACCCTGAATACCCTCCAGAAGATGCAGAAATAGATGAGATGAATAATGAAGAAATTCTGTAAACCATTTTTTCCAGTGTAACATTATTTTTTTCCTTTATTTATTAAGATTTTTGTATTATTTTTAAGTTAGGTTTTTTAATAAACAGTAAAAACAATTAATTTGTATTTATTTCTATTTATCACCATTTAAATCATGATTTTAAAAGCTAAGTAGGTTTTTATCATTTGGCACCAACTGCCAATAATACGATAACACATACAAGCAGAAGGATGCAAATCCATAAGACTATTTTTATTTTGTTTTTTTAAGGTCAAAAAGCAATCAAATAAAATAGATTTTTACATGAACTGTAAGTACTTGAAGTGAACTCCAACACAAAACAATAAATAAGCACTCAGTTTATCTATTTCAATGATTTAAAAGGCATTAATAAAAAAGTACTTATGTTTTTAGCTCTACTGAAAAACTCACTATTTGGATTTGCATCCGTCTGCCTCTGAGGTACAGATATGTCATTGGAAAGAAAATATTCTGCTCTACAAGATATTGGTTTGCTTTTACGTTACATCTATTACTTTATTTGATTACAAGTCTTCAAAATGGAATGTCAAGTAGACGAAAGTGAGCATTTTCGACACCTCGCTTAAACCATGAAGATCCCCTTCAAACCACCGTAGATTTGGCTGAGCAGATGAATTGTAGTCACATGACTGTATACCGCCACCTTAAATCAATGGGAAAAGTTCAACGTTCGACAATTGATTTTCGTTGTTTTCACTCAAAACATGTGGAACCCAAGCGCCGAACTTCTGAACTTTTCCCATTGACTTAAGATGGCGGTATACAGTCATGTGACTACAATTCATCTGCTCAGCCTATTCTACGGTGGTTTGAAGGGGATCTTCATGAATAATATAGTTTAAGCGGTCCTCATCGAAGTCCACTGGTCGTCCGGAACGCTCCATGTCTTTCAGGTCGAAATTACCGTCTTTGAAACGCAAAAACTATCGACGAGCTGCCCTTTCATTCAAAGCATCTTCACCGTACATTTCGCAAATATCGCGAGCAGCTTTGGCAGCTTTATTCCCTCGATTAAACGCAAACAGAAGGAGATGTCGAAAATGCTTACTTTAGTCTACTTGACATTCCATTTCGAAGGCTTGTAATCAAATAAAATAATATATGTAACGTAAAAGCAAACACAATATCTCGTAGAGCAGAAAATTTTCTTTCGAATGACGTATAACCTTTACCATTTTGTTTTACTTTTGGTGCTCTTTTTTAAATTTGGGAAAAACGGACACGACTTATGTTAACACCCAATACATAAATTTTTAAATATAGCTTCCATGTGCTGAAAAAACGTATTTTTTATCCCCGAGTCGCATTATACGAGTGGATGTATGAGTGACTCGTGTAGCCGTGTGTGATGCGCCGCCAACATTGCCACGATTTATATATTATATATGATACATTAACTGTACTCATCAACATTTTTTTATTTCAAGTACATAAATTTTCCTTTTTTTACAATAAATTGCGTCGACCAAAATCGTTTCATATATTTAAATTCTCAGTGTGATTCTTCAGGCCTGGTTTAAACATTAAAAATAATGTTCGGGCGCTGGCCGCAAGAATCCGGCCGATTGCGTGTGTTGGTGTGTGGAAGGAAAGGATATCTCCCGTGTTATTATACTCGGTAGGTACTATACTATAACATACCATTTCTCTCGAACAAATTTGTAGCTTCAGAGTCTCCTGGTCATGAGCGAAGATAGATTGACATTTTAATGTTCTACATATTTTTATTTTAATAATATTCTATATGTTAAACAAATTTTATGATATTTATGCGAAAACAATAACATAATTTACTATAATTTGAAAAAAAAAATTGGTACACCCTTTTCTTGTTTTTTCATTTATTTTACAAAAGAGTCGTTTTAAGTTAATTAAATTATATTGTTTTAATAATTCAAACGTTTACTTGTTACAGGTCGCTCGCTATACACAAGTATACCATCAAAACGTATAACTTATATGTGTAAGTATAATATAGCTTCATGTGTAATAAAAAATTATGGTAATTTTCCCTGACCGTAGTTAACAGTTAAAAATATCGTATCTGGACATTATCTGAGTAATGTGATGTGATGTGATACTCGTAACATCGCATATTCCCAGAACGAAGTAATTACGGCGACGGATCATTTAGAAAGTGCGCAGTCCGCAGTCCGCAGTACGCAACAAGCTCTTGCTTTGTGATGTTTGTCGTGCGTTGTCTTCGCGCTTTTTAACCTTCCTGTAGATTGCATATCTAAGAAATAAACTAATTTAAGTGGCTTTTCTACAATAAAGCCGAGCACTGCTTAGACGCGTACAACAATATATTACAATTATTATCCGCCGTTGTCAGCTCCACGAATGATGGGTTTCCCAGTAATCGCCACCCCTTTCTGTCATGTTGCTGCAACGTCAGACCGTCAAAATCCTGCAAGTCGTCCCTCTAACGCAGCAATTCACCCTCCTGGAGGGTGGCTTTTATTTTTAGCGGGTCCTGAGATGCGATGTGCATAATGGGTATATTTGAGACTTACATTAGAGATTTGAAAATTACAAAACTGCAACTGAATAATATATTTTTTTATATTTATTCCAGATTTCATAATCGTTTTAGCAGGAACAGTTTTATAACCAACACTATTTATTATTTTAACAAAACAAATAAACCAACTAGTATAATTGAACGCGATTTTTTACCTTCGCCGCGTTGCAAGAACTAAAAATATCTAACGTTAAATTAAGGGGAGCTATGAATCGTCTTAAGATGCTCCAAAAAATGTTGGCAAATGCCATTCTAACGCATCTTCGGTCTTCTTGGACGCTTGTCCCGAAAGTATCATTAGATCACCAGGTAAATCACCGTACGGGTCTTCAGTTTTGCAACGAGCATATTCACTTTGTTTCACTTACCTTCTCTGTCACATCATTGGCTCTTGTTTGTTATCTTAATCTTATTTCGCGTTCAGTTAACACGTTCATTGCGTATAAAATGTCATACAGAGATGCTGAAAATTCACGAATTTTTGAAAACCCATAACTTTGTTAAAAATCAAATTCTACTTTCTGTTTAAACATCATATACAAGTGTATTCCTTCGTGTCTTCAAAACACATGAAACCGGCGACGAATCCTTATCGGGAGACGTTTATGAGTGCACTCAACATTCAAGGCTATTTTGTATGAACACGGGAGCCGTGTTCAACGCAGTGAACGTGTTAAGTCTCGTGAGTCCAAGTGAGCGTGTTTACCGTTACGTAAACTGACCGGTTTGTCCTTTGTTCCGTGATGGGTTGATTTGTATTACGAGTATTTAGCTGTGTTCCCAAAATTATCATATTTGTTAATTGAATTTCAACTTTATTTTGTAAGTTTTCGACATTTTTTTAGCGTCGTTCCTTGCAATCCTAGAAAAGTCACGTTTGTAAGCTTCAAACGTTTCCTGCGAAATACTTTCGTTTTCTAGATTTAATTATACGACAATATATGTTTTTCTTGTGGCCCTGGTTTAATGAAGTGGCAAAAGTGAATTTTTTGTCCAGTGTACACGATATTCAGCGAATGGGCTTCAACATGTCGGTTGTTTCTAGCTCTGTCCTTACATGGGACCTCGTATATGACTTGATCTAGATTTTCTGGGTTGTCATTGGGTTTTAGGAAGTAATTCCCATTTTTTTGTCAGTTTTAAATACTGTGTTGGTACAGTTTTTTTTTCTTGAGGAGACGGTAGACATTGTTTCTTCTTTGATCTAAGGAGGCGACGCTGTTTCGATGTGTTTTATTCTTATTATAGACAGGCAGCATATACCATATGTTATAAATATTTATCTCAAGTTTGTATGTCGTATGTTTGTTTTGCTTGTTTTTTTTTTATTATTATCGGGGTTGGCGTATAACTCGGTATAACCCATGTTGCTCTCGCGCAGATTCGTTAACTAGTTTGTTTACTTTTTACACCCACAATGCACACTGCATTTTTCGCTTGTCAAAATTTAATATATTAATATTCTGACCAAATGAAGAAGATAAAAATAAGGACACTGAAATAAATAGAAGACAATTGACAACTTCAAACTCCTAAAAATAGAACGAAATTGCAACCTAACTACAACTGGTGTATCGAATAAACATGTTTCATTCATTCGTTTCTATGACACACCTCGACACATCTGAATTGATCCTGCGGAGATTTTGAAGAGCGTGACCGGGAAACAATATTGTCTTTGGCTCTAATAATCGAGACATCAGGTTAAGAACCACTAGAGTCCACACTTAACATATGTTACGTTTGCCATTGCGCGTGTCACAAATACGAGTACTATCGCATAAGGACAGGTATCAACACTCGCACACGTCTAGCACGTGCGAGTATTGTTACGAGACGAAGTATTTAAATTGGCTTATGCAATGTAACAATCTCTTCCTACCAACCAAACAAAAGTAAATAAAGGTAGTGACAGGGTCGCAAATAATATTCACACATCATTATTCACCTACAAAATACAAAATTCAGTACAAAATACATAGCACTAGATATCATCCATCAAATAAAAAAGGAAGGGGTGTTGGAGAGGAAAGGAAAATCGGCATTGAAACACATAACATTAATAATGACTTTCATTTTTGGTACCACCGGGAATAGAAACCCAGCCCCCCGGATGGAACACTACCCACCGTCTAAGCAACTAAGCCACGGAGGTAGGTTGTCAATTACTATTAGGTGTTAACATAAGTTGTGTCCGTTTTTTTTTCAATTTAAAAATGAGCACCAAAAGTAAAACAAAATGGTAAATGCTATACGTCATTCGAAAGAAAATTTTCTTCTCTACAAGATATTGTGTTGGCTTTTACGTTATAGTACATATATTATTTTATTTGATTACAAGCCTTCAAAATGGAATGGCAAGTAGACAAAAGTGAGCATTTTCGACACCTCCTTCTATTCGCGTTCAATCGAAGGAATAAAGCTGCCAAAGCTGCTCGTGATATTTGCGAAGTGTACGGTGAAGATGCTATGAATGAAAGGACAGCTCGTCGATGGTTTTTGGATTTCAAAGACGGTAATTTTGACCTGAAAGACATGGAGCGTTCCGACGAGCAGTGGACTTCGATGAAGACCGCTTAAAACATATTATTTATGAAGATCCCCTTCGAAACGTAAAAACTATCGACGAGCTGTCCTTTCATTCATAGCATTTTCACCATACTTTTCGCAAATATCACGAGCAGCTTTGGCAGCTTTATTCCCTCGATTGAACGCGAACAGAAGGAGGTGTCGAAAATGCTCACTTTCGTCTACTTGCCATTCCATTTTGAAGGCTTGTAATCAAATAAAATAATATATGTAACGTAAAAGCAAACACAATTTCTTGTAGAGCAGAAAATTTTCTTTCGAATAATATACTATATAACATTTACCATTTTGTTTTACTTTTGGTGCTCATTTTTACAATAAATTGGAAAAAACAAGTTATGTTAACACCCAATATAAACATAACATATAGTATATGTACTATGCGTATCCAGAAAGTAAGTGTACTGAGGCTCTCACGACCGGATGGATTTTATTTTCGACATGTTGGCTACACTTCCGTGTAGCCTGACCCTTCCCCTCCGCAACGAGACCGGTTCGAGGTCAGTACGTTGAGAAGTGTCGACGCGACAACACGTTTCGTGAAAAATGTCAATCCAATCCGCCAAGTGCGAAATACGCGGCGTCATCAGTTATCTCGTTTGGAAGGGAAAACCTCCGGTTAAGGTTTATAATGAGGTGAAAACTGCATATGGTGATAAAGCTATGAATCGTACGAGTGTGTACAAGTGGTGTCGCAAGTTTAAAAACGGTCACGTCACACCTCTTCACCCTCCGCCAAAAAGTTCAAAACCACAATTTCAGCCAAGAAAATCATGGCATCCGTGTTTTGGGACTGTCAAGGCATAATTTTAATTGAATATATGCCCCAAGGGGAGACCATCAACTCTGCAAGATACTGTGAGACCCTAAAAAAATTGCGGAGGGCGATTCAGAACAAGAGGAGAGGCATGCTGACAAAGGGAGTCTGCCTGCCTGCTGCACGACAACGCCAGACCACACACGGCCAACGCCACGAAGGAACTGCTCGCCTCGTTTAAATGGGATGTCCTGAACCATCCCGCGCATTCCCCTGACCTAGCACCTTCAGATTACTATCTCTTTACCTCCCTGAAGCTGCACATGGGTGGAAAAAGGTTTTCAACCGACGAGGAGGTAAAGGAGGAGGTGGAGAAGTGGACGGAGGGGTTGGCGGGAAACTACTTCGAGGAAGGCATCAAAAAGTTGATACCCCGCTTCACCACCTGCATTGAGAGGAATGGCGACTATGTCGAAAAATAGCTTACATATGTACTACGGTAACCACGTAATTTTTTTGTTTAAATAAAAAAAATTGTAACCTACAAAAAGTCAGTACACTTACTTTCTGGATATGCCTCGTATTATAGATAAATACCTACAATGATTTATTCAGAAGTATCGAACGAGGATAGCATAGATCAACTTCTAGAATATTTCTGCAGCGTATTTTAACAAAATGAACAGTTCCACAAATAGGAGTGTATTACCATGATATTGATGCTGTCTTGTGTCGATTGTCAATCAATAGAACGCCATTTTTTATTAGAAAAAAATTAAATTAAAAGCTTTGACAGATCTACACGTTTATCCTATATTTATTTACTCAGTGATAGCTGTTTCGCCATACAATGGTATTGTTAAACTACGGCGGAAACTTAGCTACGTGGCTAAGCTTCCCCAAATATTCAAAAATGTTGACATAATGTATACTCCCTATAAGTACATATCATACAGCAAAATCTCAAATGACAATTTGGTGAACATATTCAATTTATCGTAGATTGTGAAAGGATTTGGAGTTAAAATGACCTTAAAATGTATAGGATCATAATTGCAAAGAAATACTTAAACCTATTTAAATAGAATTTTTAATATATGATATTTTTTAATACACTTTAAAGGGATTAATTCTCATTAAATAGTATGTTGTAAAGACATCATACTTTCATTGTGAAGGGAGACAAGTAAACAATAAAAAAAAACAAAACGTATGTACAATACAGGTAAGATACAGGCAAACCCCTACTTTATAGAAGACAACATACCCAGATCCATATCATTTGTGTGCCCACTTTAAATTACCTGTTATTTTTTCAAAAAGTATATGGTTATAAAATTTCTTATCATGTATAAAGAAATAAACAAGACGAGTTTTACCTTAAAATATATCTACATATCATATATAGCTTAGTGAAGGGATTATAGAAAATGGAGATAACAATTTAATCGTCTTAGAAAAACCCCAATCCCTATGGAAATTACCATTTTTTCGTTCACAAAAATAGTTATTTAGGAATCAAAATATTACGGTACTTAAAAACATTATGTGAATATTTCTGGGTATATGGTATATGTAACTCGTATAGCAACGTAGCTAAGCTTCACCCACAGTTTGACAATGACATTGTTACAGATGACAGTTATCACTGAGAAAATAAATAAAGAATAGAACTATCAAATCATTCAATTTAGATTTTTTTCTAAATGGTTTTAGGTTTTTTATAGGGTAATAAAGATGTTTTAGCGCATTTACGTGATTTACCTTAGCTAAAAACTGTTAACAGGTTTATACTATATAGTATGTCTAAGATCTCGTGTAAAAGCGATAAATTACAGAAATGAAAAAATAAAAATATTTTTTATGGAAATCAGTGCTACTTTTGACAAAAACATAATAAAGTCTAGACTTGCAACTAAGAAAACAAAAATCAGCAGTGATAAGATTTGAAAAGACCTATGTTAACATGTGCGTTCCAAACGTCAAACTAAAGACGAAACCGATTTTTGTGTCATTGAGAGAGACACTCGGAAGATCTATGTTAAAGCTACGCGTGATAGCGGCATTTGACGCTGACGCTACAATGGTGAGGTGTAACATACGAGCTCTACAGAGAGCCCAGATCTTGCGTGAGAGCGGCATTTGACGCTGACGCTACAATAGTGAGGTGTAACATACGAGCTCTACAGAGAGCCCAGATCTTGCGTGAGAGCGGCATTTGACGCTGACGCTACAATGATGAGGTGTAACATACGAGCTCTACAGAGAGCCCAGATCTTGCGTGAGAGCGGCATTTGACGCTGACGCTACAATGATGAGGTGTAACATACGAGCTCTACAGAGAGCCCAGATCTTCCAAATATAATATATTTGGATTTGAAGACTTCAATGGATGTGGCACGTATAAAATTGACTTAATCTTGGGCATCTACATCGAATGAATAACAGTCGGTTACCAAACTCGACGATGAAATATGCGAAACCAAAATATTCTACGATGGGCAACGCCTACGTTAGAAATATGTTATGTCTGTGAAATAAACACGGTGACTTGTAACGCGGATTTCGAATTGTGGGAAGATTACGTGAAAGACAAATTTGTGACTAAAAGCGAAAGAGGGCGAATCGTGGAGTACGCTGGGACGCTGGGATTGAGTATTTTACACAAGGAAATATTGAAAAATATACATTTCAATAATCATAAAAAAGCATATTCTCCTATCATGCTTAGTTACTTTGCTCAAATGCCATAGATTAGCTGCATCTTTCTACGGTCAATGAGTCTTACGGAACTTTCAACATCCTGCTGCATCACTTCACACTTTCCTGATAGGACTTGGGGTCATACAGCCATGGAGTAGACATTAACGTGATTTTACAATTGTGTGCGTAACTTGGAAATTAACACATATAATAAATGAGCATACGAGTATGTTTAATGTTCGAAGTCACAAAGAAGACCTGTTTTCGTGTGTAAATAAATAAATCGATCAAGGACGGGAGTGACTAGATCGACTAAATCGAGGATCCCCTCGCCATTCCTACGTCAATCTCGAGCTTTTCCTTCGTGTCGATCATGTGGTTTCGTGAGAGAACAGATCGATCTCAGATGTGCACTCCCTCCCACAAACATCACATACATGTGGATCCTGCTGAGCCACCTGAAAACGCTGAACCATATTCGCAACATGCTATTTCTTCGATGTCGAGCTGTTGAGGCGCTATCAGCTCAAAAAAAGTTAACTCTTCACTTTCCACGATCTTGAGTCAACTGCTCCCAGCCTTCAGGCCCCCCACACAAAGTCAGCGACTCTCGCAAACTGCCCACCAACCTTTCGCATGGCCAGCACTTCTTACATAAGACGCGTTTTGGAAGCCTATCTGGTATTTTGGATCCTTTGCTCTGGATCGTCCTCACGGACGATCTATGAAAAACTTTTCTGCCTCCCAGGTTGTATGATTCAGACCTACACGGAAGACAGTCTGGTTCTGATCAGAGCCAACATCAGAGCCTTTCAGCGGTTTGATTGGTCCAGATTGGTGAGTGGGGGTCGAGGAATAGGTTAAACTTTGCTTCGCATAAAACCCTCGGGATACTTTTGAAGGAGTTTTTTGCACGCGCTCCTACAATTTCCTTTTCAGTAACAAATTTTTGTGTTGTGCGGGAGACAACTAATCTCGAGTGACAATCGACCGTGGTCTATGTATAATATATCATATTAGATCGTCCTTACTGATTGCGAGAAAGGCATTTCTTGCTTTGGCGCGCTTGTCAAAGCCCATGTGGGGCCTACCATTCCGTACGAGCAGACTCGACTATAGTGCAGTATTTTTGTGAATTGTGTGCGATGCATCCAGGTACTGGACACACAAGTTAGCTCTCAGTTGCCAAAATCATGCTGATCAGTGGTTAGCGGTGGCCGCTGTTGGCTATCGCATTGTAAGTATATTTACTGCACTACGAGTCATTTTCCTTCCCCCGTGATGTCGGACCTTAAGTCCGTCGTCACTATTATTATTTTTAAACGTAGGTGTGTCGCCACCGGATGATTCCCTTTCGGCAGTTCCTTCTTCGTCACTACGTGACGTCACGCTCATAAAAAAAAGATTTCGATCTTCTAGTGTAGATCGCGCTGAATGGGGCTTATTTTGTCCCCCATACCAAGGGTGGTGATGGGAACGAACTCAACTGAATTATTTGGATCATAAACAACCTTCTAAGCCTTAAAAAAGCCTCTGCTAATTAATATCTGCAAAATATTGTATTTCTCTTGCCTTAATCTGCCACCTGCTTTCCTGGCTGGAGTAGAGACAAACAAACTAACCGAATTCATGAATTGAAAACTGTTCTCAGAACTTATAAAAGAAAGAACTTATAAATAAAGAATTGACTGCTCTCAGAACCTTAGCTGGCTAGACATTACTATGAGCATTACATTGAATAATTTTCCTAAAATGCCACATTCGAAGTTCTTATTCACACTGTTGCAATTAACCCCAACATTGATTTGGGTAATTACTAACCAGTAATTAGTACTTTCTCCGAATGCTTAAAGAAAACAGGCCTTAACTAGGCGCGTCCAAAAAGTAAAGAACGATTGCGCACCACGCCCTGCGCAGATCTCCCGCCACCGCGATCGTATGCGCGCCAGTTAGTTCAGAGGAGGATCAGATGGCTTTGTTCCAAATGCATTATTGATGTTTAAATCTAACCAAAAATCAGGTGACTGTTTAATAATAACATTTATCTAATACAAAATAATCTTATATTTCCCATTTTTAATAAAAGAATTTATGTTTCAGGTGATTATCACGACGATATGAATTTCAACAATTAAGAGAAATGGCTTTGCACAAAATTGATTCAAAATTTAAAGCCTAATTCAGTCTTGGTGGAAGACAATGCATTCTACCACAACAACCTAATCAATCCTGCCCCAACATCTAATACGTCAAATTTTTTTATGAAAAATTGGTTAACACGCTATTCATTTTAGACACTATGTTCAAACCTGAGTTGTATAATTTAATATTTATGCATAAACCTCGCAAGAGAGTGTATAAAATTGATGCTATCATGGCTCAATTTGGACATAAAGTCCTGAGGCTTCCACCATATCATCCAGAATTGAACCCTATTGAAAAAATTTGGGCTTCAATAAAATGTTACGTGGCATCCAAAAATGTCAATTTCAATATGGATGATGTTATAAAACTGACTGAAGAAAGTTTAACTAGAATCTCTACACAGGATTGGAGGAATGTGTGTCGCCACGTTTAACAGGAAGCGAGAATCGTTACTCGGAAAACGAATGTTTTTTAGACAGTAAATATTTGAGTATATTGAACTTCATCGCACTCTTATAAAAGTGTACCCGTTGGTCCTCATTAATGAAGATGAGATGCAGTACGTGTCATACCAAATCTTGACCTGTTTGAGTTATTTGTTTTCCTAGGCAGGGAATAAATACCCAATAAGTTTCAATGAAATTTCCAAACTTCACACTTGAATGACACGTAAGTCCGTTCTGAGCTCAATACCAGTCCAACGCATCCAACGAAAGGAAAAACAGCTTCCCTAATTCTCCAAATAATGCAAACATTGAAGTGATTCACAATGAGGCCAGTCGTTTGCTCCTCATGCAAAGTGGAGTCGTGTATTTATCAAGTATGCACAGCGAACCCAATGACGAAATCTCAAACACTAGGGCTTACTTAAGAGAACATACTACCTTGATCAAAAAGTTTTTAGACCGGCCACCCTGTGGCGCTGTGAGTCACCCGATTGGAATTCTTTTTTTTTTGTTAGGTTACCACATCTATCATTGACACTTTCCTTCAAATTTCAACGTCATCGCTTGACATTTGTAAAAGTTACGCTGTACTGAGTACATCTACCTTTGTGAGTGTTTTCGATTTTTTACATGTTTGAAAATGCCATCAACGAGTTTGCATTAAATTTTGTGTGAAAAACGGATTTAACAGTCCGCAGACTTTGGAAATGTTGGAGAAGTGTTTTTCGGTGGCACGAACGCTTCAGAAGTGGTCGTGAGTCGGTCGAGGATGACGAACGCAGTGGCAGTCGAAAACCGATGAAAACATCGATAAAATCAAGGAAATGTTGGCCGAAAACCGCAAATTGACCATCAGAGAGCTGGCAGAGGACTTGAACATCACTTATGGATCAGTTCAAGACATTTTGGTTAATGATTTGGGCCTCAGACGTGTCGCTGCAAAACTGGTGCCGAGAGACCTCAATTTCATGCAAAAAAAGGACCGCGTTGAAATCGCGAAAGACATGATATCCATGAGTTTTTGACCAAAAACAACACGAATACTATCCAGCAGCCTTCGGATTCACCTGATCTGGCTCCCTGCGACTTTTTCCTGTTCAACCGACTTAAAAAACCGCTTCGCGGAACGCGTTACAGCACCCGAGAGGATGTCATGACAAAATCTAAGACGGCTCTGATGGACATACCGAAAATTGAGTACCAGCGGTGTTTCGAGGATTAGATCAAGCGCTGGCGTAAGTGCGTTGCAGTCGATGGGGAGAACTTGGAAGGGGACCATGTCGATTTTGATGAACTTTTTGATCAAGGTAGTATACAGGTTCTCCAATGAGCCCTGAACGAGTCACCCATTCATCACTTCCGATTACTAAAGAGCCCGGATTTGAAGTGTATATACTCCTGACAACGAGGTCATAATCGCACTCGGCGGTGAATTTCAAAAGTCCTGACTCGGAGAAATGTCACCCTGCACTGCTATCCTAAGCTCCTCTCACAGCAGTTAACTACAAAAGAGGAATCCAATGAGCGACGGAACAGTACACTCTCTGTATAATGGGAAAGGTGACTGACGGGAAATGAAATGCAAGACATTGTTTATTTTTAGTTTACATTACCTTGTGAGTCAATACAATGCTGGAAGCAGTTGAAAATTTTTCTGAAGCACTCTTGAAACTCATTCTTCGGAATTGCCTCCAAAATCGCGGTCGAAGCCTTTTCGATGTTTGAAATCGTGTTGAAACGCTTTCTTTTCATCGCCAATTTCAGTTTCAGGAATAACCAGAAGTCGCGTGGAGCCAAATCAGGCGAATACGGGGGGTGATAGAGCCCCACGATACTTTTTTGGCTAAGAAATCGCGTACGATCTTGCTTTTGTACGCCGGTGCATTGTTAGTGCAAAAACCACGCCCCTTGTTCCCAGTATTCGGGTCGAACTCGAAGAATCCTGGACCATAAATGATTCAAAACACCCAAGTACACATCGGCGTTGACCATTTAAACTAGTGGTGTGAATTCCTTGTGGATAATTCCTTTAGAATCAAAGAAAACGGTGAGCCGTCTTGATTCGGCCCTTCTGGATGTGAGCTTTCTTCGGTTTCGGAGATTGTGGACCCTTCCATTCCGAGCTCTGGTGCTTTTTAAATGGCTCATACTGAAAGCACCATGTTTCATCACCTGCTCCAATACTTGACACGAAGTCTGGATCCATATTAGTTGTCTGCTATGGATCCAGACTTTGTGTTGCTGTTTTCATGTCTCTGTAGTGGTCCACTCCGCACGAGCACTGCAGTGGAAAATTTGGGCAAACTTTTTGATCGCCAGTGTGTGCGATACAAAGCGAGAGGAAACCTATCGTTTGCCCAAATTTTCCGTTAAAATGAGATGGACAGCGGATTTAGGAATTCCAGTGAGCTCCTCGATAAGCTAAGTAGACGCATCGTTTCGAAGAATTTCAGCCACTTTTTGAATATTTTTTTCACTTCGAACTGTCAATGATGGTCCAGGCCGTGGATCATCCTTCAATGCTCTCGTTGCTGGGCTTCGTAATCAAGAATACCCTCCCCATTCCTACGTCAATCTCGAGCTTTTCCTTCATGTCGATCATGTGGTTCTCTCTACCATCACGAAATCTTGCACACCACTTAAAAACGTTCTTTCCACTCATTGTTTCACTGCCATTAACAGTTTGAATTATTTCAAAAGTCTATGGCACTTTCACCTCATTTAAAACAAAATTTGATGTTGGACAGTTGAATCATTCTTCTTTTACCGGCCGAGACTTAGAAGGTACAGTCGATTGTTACATCATTACGATTGAACGAGCGATGCCAACGCTTTGAAACTTTTACGGAAGATAGTCGAAATGTGTCGCTAGTCAACTCACTTATTCATCCACATATGGCGCTGGTGATTACACGAAAATAAAATCGGTCACCTTTCCCATTGAACAGACTGTGTATGTAATGGTAGTGGTGTTAGCTTGAGAGTTATAATAATGATTTGCATGGCCTCATCAACTTGCATGTTGAAAAGTCATCCTAACTAGGCCAGTGTTTATCTATAGAGTGGACCAACGTTAGGGTTGCACCCAAATTACAGTCAAAATTGTTGTCGAGATTAATATACTCGTCAATATAACTGAAACGATCAATAGTACAACGTTTTGAAAAAGCACTTACGCTGAATATTGAAGAAAAGACCCGGTGAATATCAAAATTAGCATTCAGTCTAGGATCTATCTAGTCTAGTCACTAACTCGGTCTAGGATCAAAATTAACGGAGAAAAGTTTTTATAACAAAACACAAAACTTACACAACACAAAAAATACATATTTGTATTATAATATACACTTGAATCTAGTAAAATAATATATAATGATCTATTTCTTACCTTTACTACAAATGTAGGGTTTGACACACAGTGACTTAGGCTTCAGTCCTCGAATCAGTGCGTCATCGCCAGCATCTGGGTGGCTTTTGACTTCAGCGACGTGCAGAATCTTGACGCGATGCGCGGCCAGCCCGTGTGTGACCACCAGAAGCGGGGCGGCAGCACGGTACTCGCACAAAGAACACTGGTATCTGCATGCCCCGTGCTCCTTGATCAAATGGTTAGCCAGCTTATTTATATCCTCAGAAGACAAATTACAGTACGGACATTTAGCCCAGCTCTTGTTTGAACAATTATTGCTATGCTTTTTGACATGATCGATATATTCTTTAGGGTATTTATCACTCACGCTGAAATTACAATTATTTGAAGCGCATTTAAACAAATGAATGCCTTCGCGTCCAATGAAAGTAGTTACTTCCGATTTATTGATGGGAGATACGGTCTCTAGTGGAAGAGTGACCTTCATCGCATTAGTTCTAGATATTATCACTTTTTCTCCCTGTTTATTACTCGGATTGCTTGGAGAGAAATGTAATAAAATAGGCCGTTGCTTAGAATTTGTTGTCACATTGGTGATAATTTCACTCCCTTGAGTTTCTAACGATGGTCGAGAAGTTATGTTGGGATTCAGACTAACAACGTTTTCAATTCGAAGTTGACAAACTCCGGAATTGTTGCCCGGATCATTATCAACGTTATTTACATTATTATTCGAGGCCATTAAATCTGTAATCGGACGAAGTTGAATTTTCGGAAAACTGGTCGACATATTATGCTGAGAGTTGTCGTTTTCTTTACTCGGTGAATGTAAAGGAATATCTGACACTTTCTCGACAATATCCGAATTCCTTTGTGACTGAAAAGTTAGCAACTCATTTTCTGATATGTTACTAGTTTGTTGCGCTATTTGTTCAACCGTGTCAAGACTATCTGGTTGTGATTCGTGAATTTCCTCCTTTATCGAAAATGTCAAGCTACTTGTTTCGTTAAGTGTTCTTTTGAGAGGGGTTTTATCTATGATGGAAACATTTTTTACCGGAGAACTTGTAGGTTCAATCTTTCCTAAATTAGTTTCATCGTTAATATGTGATTTTACTAAATGATTCAAAGCTTCTTCATAGTTAATATGCATTCCAAATGCTACATTTTTTTCACAAATTTTACAAAAACCATTCCAGTACTCTTGTGTGTGCACGCTTTCAATATGCCTCAACAGTACAAGAAAATATGAAGATGTAAAATGACACTTATTAACGGTACCAATGGAACACAGATAATTGGTTTCATTATTTTTGTATTGTCTGCTAATTCCACCCACTTGAACGATAGTCGAATCATTTTCCAAATCAAACTCGTTTTCATTTACTAAAGACAAACATTCATTTTTTATTACTGTCGGAGAAATATTAGTATCGGAAATATCGTTGAAGTGGACATCTTTAAGAGGCGATGTCGATTCCTGCTTGATTTGAATTTCAGCTTCTTTGTACATATCACTGTCAGCTTGAAATATACTCGCATCTAAAGATAATTCCGTGGCATTTTTTTGAATAGACGCTGAAAACACATTGTCAGTAATATTATTTTGACTCGATGATTCCATAATTGAAGGTGGTGTTTTTGGAATTGATGCCAAAAATACATTATTAGTAGAAACATAACTTATATCAACAATTGGCGATGTTGAAGTACACGATGGTTTAGCCACTTCTTCGTCAATAGTTTTTTCTGGAATTTTTGGCTTCGTATTCGTTTCTTTATTTTTACTATTCGAGTCGTTTTCATTACTTTTAACAAACGATAGACATTTTTGGGATCTTGTTAGTACTTTTGAGTCATCGATCTCTTCCGAGTTTGGCAATTCCAGACATCCATTACTTCTTCTCCGTCTTGCATTTGACTGTGTTAAATTTATTTCCAAGAGCTCACACTCTTCGTTGAAATGTCTCAACCATATGTGAGTTTTCAAATTTTCATGAGACACTTGCGTATAGTTACAGACACCACACATATATCCCTTTACACCAGTAAGTAGGTCTGTAGCAGGGGGAAGCGTACTGGACTTATTACAAATACTAATACATCGGAAAATTTTATTTTTAGCACATAAACTGCATTCACATTTGTACTCTCCCGTATGCTGCTGTGTAATATGGTCAAACACAGACCTCAGGTTTCTCACTTTGAATAATTTCATACAAAATCTACAACGATACTGCCTCAATTTTTTACTGCTCGTTTTATCCTCTAGAGGGTTTTTAGCTTCCTCTATGGCAATCCTTGCCTGTTCTGGATGAAGTCGAGAAATAAATACTTCAGAATGTGGATGGTGCAACTTGTAATGTTTGACAATGTCTAAACCTTTGTATTTGTAGCAAAGTTTACAGTTATATTGTGATACGTTAGGAGAGAAGTTGTAAGATTTGTTAGTGTACTTAATTTTTCGGACATTTTCATTTTTTGATTCTAAATTAGGATCGATGTTATCCTTATTCTTTTTGATTTTTTTTCTAATAACTCCAGTTTTCCAAACAGATCTTTTTTTCTTTTTCATGGGTTTGGATGCGGAATTGGCATTATTTTTATTTTTACTTAACTTGCTAGCGATGTTTTTAAGTAGGATATTTTCAGTTTCAACTAAACCACAATTCGGAATAATTTCGCTATCTTGATTTAAAGCATTTATATCTTTCAAATCGGGATTTATAGACAATGAATCTAATGTATTACTTGTTTGAGATGGTTCTTTAAGAGTTGAAGGAAGAATTTTTTTAGACCGAGGACATGGTTTTTGTTTGGTCAACTCATAATCTTCAAACACATTAAAATCCTCATCATACTCATAAATATCGGAGATCTTTTTGGTCAGTTGCTTGTCATCAACCTTCGCTTTTTCTACAAGAACACAAGGTGTTTTAGCAATATTATTAGCTGATAACACCATTTTTTTCATGGAAAGTTTTTTCTTTGTTGAATTAGATGTAGGTGATGCCTGTACTTCTTTGAGAGCAATTGATTTTGCAGTGCGTGATAATGGTCTTCTATGTATGTTTTTTATGTCACTGGTAGTTTGGTTTTCATAATTTTGCAAAGTACACGATCTAACGCCAGTAGCATGAAGTACATCTTCACTGATAAACATTCCTAAATTGTACTCGTGTAACATCTCTAATTCTCTTTTACCTTTGGTGTATTTTTTCTTAGTTTTTGAATTTTCTGTTGAAACGTTTAATTTGCTTGAATTTTCAGGTGAATTCTCAAGTTGCTCGGATTTGTCATTTGAAGATATATCTTTACCTGATGTATGAGATTCTTTCACAGAATCTGAAGTTTTGTTTTCCGTTTGAATACCCGAATGATTTTCGGTTGCGCTATCTCTAGATTCGTATGTCTCCTCATGATATGTATCATTTTTCTGAACTGCGTCAATTTTTTTTTCGTCAGATCGACTTTTTTCGATAAATTCTTCACATTCTAGCTTAGATTTGCAAGAGCTGAAGGTATTATTCATTTCTAAATCATTATTATCATCGTCATCAGAATCAAGTTCTGCTAGTTTTTCCAGCCTTCTTTTGACTTTATCAGATATTTCTTTTCCAGGTTGGTTTATATACGCTAACATTTCTAACATTTTATTTTTATTTTTCAAAATTTCAACTAAATTACTTAATTCTGAAGTACCTTTATGGGAACTTGATTTTTCCGAAACACTTTTAGTTGAACATGTACTATCAGGTACAATGTCATCAAATGGATCAGTTTTATAACATGTCTTGTTTTCTGTTAAAACAATTAGAGATTCACTTTGAGTGTTCTGAATTTTCGTGTCTTGTAAAATATCATTAGATTTCTGTACAGCTGTTGCTTCGTTAGTTGTGTCTTTATAAACATTTATGTTTGAAGAAACTAGTGACACATTTACACTTTGCTTGGAGCATATGGTATCAGTAGGCGTATTATTTGTTAAAATACATATATTCACATTATCTACTTCTTCGTGTTCCTCGTTTTCACTCGTAGAACTAATGCCTGTTGAGTCTGTTATAACGTAAGACGCGCTTTCGGACTTATTTTCTATTTGTGTATGTTTTTCTTCCACATTTTTGTCGACAATTAATTTTTCTTCTATAGAATCAGATACAAGTCGAGTAATATTTTCATCCTCGCAAGAATGCTTAGTTGTGTTTTCAGTTACTATTTCGACAGGCACTTTTTCGTCATTCAATACAATAGTTCCTGTTATTCCAGTAGATGAAACGAGTTCAACGAATTTCGTAGAATCGTCTGTTTTGTCTGCTTCATCTTTCTTTAAAGAACATCGTCGGTCAACCACATTAATAGTTGATTCTTTTTTACTAGTAATGGGTGATTCCAACGACAACTTTTTACATTCTGAAGAGCGCAAGTTGTACTTCGAATTTCTTTCAGGTATTTTATTTTTTAAAGAAACATCTACTAAAGTGTCACTAGATTTTATAGAAGAATTAAGTATGATTTGTTTGTCTTTGCTTTCAGTTTCTTCGTGGGAAATAACTTTCTTATTGTTTCGCTTAGAACTCTGTTCTCTTTTTGAAGATTCTTCAGTTTCAGTTACTATTCGGGATTCGGAATCGATCTCATTTATATGATATGACTTTGCTAATTCTGTTGCAACTTGGTTTTCATTATTATCCTCAATTTCGTGAGTCACAGTTATTTGAGAATATGACTCATTTATCTTTTCATCCTCAGTACAATCGTGGTTCTTATTAGAAGTGCTCTCACTGTGTTTTATATATTTATCCTCGTTGGACTTTTCTCGATTTTGTATATTAACAAATGTATCCAATTTTTTTGAAGTATCTTCACTTTTATCTGTGTCGATCTTATTCTTTTGGCCATTTTTTCGAGTACTCATATCGTAATTTGAATCTATTTTAATTTTATCCTTAGATTTATCATCATTTGATTTATGTGAGCTTTTTATATCCTTTTCTATCATACTAGCTTGGTTGGGTTTATTCGAAATATTTTCTTTACTTTTCTTAACTTCTTCAGGGTTTTCACACTCATCTTTCTTTAATTTTGGAATTTTGTAATTGAGTATTTTACTCTTAGAAAAAGACGAGGACCTATAAGAATCTTTTCGCTCCGAATCTTTGTATTTTGAATCATTTTTACGATCACGTGAATCTCGTGAATGACGTTCATCACGATGTTTCGGTTGCTCATTATATATTGTGGCATTACTTTTGCTTCTTTCTAATCTTGAGTCATTATGTTTGGCTTTTTCATGATTACGTGAGTTACCTCGCGATTTTTCTGCATTATTACTTTTTGGAGAAGAATTTTCTAAATTTCTCTTCGATTCATTTTTAGTATCTAAATGTCGTCGAATTCGTGGATCTTTACTATTGGCATTTGAAAGATACTCCTCTGTTTTTTTATTCAAATCGTTATTCGTTCTAATATATTTTTGATCTTCAGATGTGGACGATGTCGAAAACTTATTTCTTTGAAAACGTGGTACACTTGGTTCTCTGTGTTCACTACGTCCTAGGCTTCGTGCTCGTGCAAATCTATCCCGAGAATCCTCAATATCATTTGTGTTTGAAGAACGCCCCATGCTTCGGGCTCTTGAAAAATCTTGCTTTCGCTCAAATTGTCTTTCGATATTATTATTTTGAAAAGATTTATCAAATCCGGTACGCCCAACACTACGCGACCTTTGAAAACTAGTTTCTCGATTAATTGATTTTCCTACACTCGAGTCTCGACGAAAGCGATCAAAATTGATTCCCATTAAAGATTTGTTTATACTGGGTTCACGATTTCTCAGTTGAAAATTTGAATCTTGATAAAAGGTCCTTCCATCACTTGGTTCACGTCGCATAAGTGGTCCTATATTTGATTCCCGATTGATCGATTCACGATGTGTCATGCTGGGCTCTCTCTGTAAAGGCTGCCACGTATTAGTTTGCATCGCTCGTCCTGCACATCTCGAATCAAACATAGAACTGTGTGTTCCGGTTCTAGTCCAAGAATCAGAACCACATATTGGAGAGCCTGGAATGTTCATTTCGTTCGACATAGATCTTGTAGCACTTAGTTCTTGAAAACTCGATCTCCAAGCATCTGTATTGGAAATTGGTGTTCGCCCTCTAGCTGTGGGACCAAGACTTGCTTCTCTTTGATTCATTTGCAAAGGTTTAGTTTCAAAGGTAGAAATTTGAGGACCACTGAAATCTGGGCGCAAAGGCATTCTTGCACAAAATTCACTTTTTCCTTGCCAATAATTTGGTTCATGAATGGGAGTATGTGACCCAAATGATTCACTAAAATTAGGCTTGTAGAAACTTGGTTCATGAACGGGAGTACACGAGCCACTTTGATTACGATATATAGATTTTTCTTGTTCAGCTTTCCAATTTAAGTCATATGTAGAATTGTTTCGCGATATTGCTGACAACCAAACATTTTCAGCAATGTTATCTGAGCGCCATTGAGGATTTTCATAATTTGGAGTACAACTTGCTGGAGTGTCAAGCAATGGCGTTTGAGACTCATATCTAGGAGTGCAACTTCCGGGTGTATCGAGCAAAGGTGTACGAGGTACGTTAATCTCTCCTTGACCAAAATAAATATTTTTATTTTGCTGCACAGGTGTTTTATTTAATGTTCTTGGATCAGATCGAACCCACGCCTCTTCACTTTGTTCTTTTCGCATAGGAGTCGACGCCATGATGGCTGGATTCGGTGTAAAAGGTGGCAAAATATGAGTTTCGTTTATTACTTTACGGAACGAATTATTTCCGAAGTCTTGGGTTGACTGCCTCGGTCCAAAATTATTATTTGCAGAATCTCGAGAATATAGGGGCGAGTTCAACATGTTTTGTGATTCATTATGTAAATTCTCGTTACACTGACGAAAACTTGCTGGAGGATGTCCTGAGACCAACGTATTTTGTGTCGGAATAAAATTTGTCCTTTCGCATGAAAAAGCATTGGATGATTCTTGTTGACTAGGAATGTTCATTTGCTGCGAGTTGGTAACATTACCAGCACCGAGTCCAAAAAAATTATTACTAAATAAATTTAATGCAGCAGAATAAACATTATTATTTGGATAAATTGTATCTTGTGCTCTATAAACCGGTGTAACCCAAGGTGGTAAGTTATTAGTATCCATCGTGGGCACTGAAGTTTGTTTTGTATCAAGAGACGGTGTAATACTTTGATTTTTTAAATCTGAAGGAGGTGAAAACATCTGAAGACCCTTATTCGATTCTTCGGGTGCAATAGAATTAATTGATTCACTTCGAAATACTCCCGTTTTAGGTTTTAGAATTCGATTATGAAAATCTGACTCATTTATTGTCGAAGCCACTTCTGTGGTCATGGTAATAACAGGATTGAGTCTTTCAATTTCTTTTTGTGTAAACACTCGATGAACAATAGCTTCGTATTTTTTCAAAGTATCGTCTGATATTATTTCATCTTCATTCTTAAAATTCAAAGCGGAATGTTTTTCTTTGTATCTTTCTAAGCTTATTCTTCGTGATTTGTTTGCATCAGACATGTTGATATTATCAACAGTTTTTTTATGATCTGGCGAATCATTTTTTGTACTGGATCGAAATTTTTTGATAAAATCTGCTTCGACGTCTGTCCCCGTATCATCTGCTAAAGCTTTAAGGATGTCTTCATCTAAGCTTGATTTTTTCTTGATGCTTTCAGAATCGTCTTTTTTGCTAATCGCAATTGAAGCTTTTTGACTTTCACTAAAACTTTTTGTTAACTTTAAACCCGTTTCTGATTTTGCAGCATCTGATAAATCAACCTTTTTAGAAGTTTCTTTTTTACTTTTATTGATGGTACTCACTTCAGATGTTATTATATTGGCCATTTTTTTAAGCAAATTTAAATTGGCTTGGGAATTTTTCGACTTCATATCGCCCGTAGCTTCCTTGAATCGAGAATATTCTTTATTCGAATTGCCCGTTTCTAATCCGATTTTTGAATTAATAAGATTCGGTGACGAATTTTGAGTTTTTTCATTATTTGTAAGTGAAAAGATTTTATTTTTTTCACAACTTATTTTGAAATTTTCCGAATGCTTTGGCACATCAATTTTGTTAGATTGAGACTTCCGATCTATTCGCAGATTTTCTGAAGTATTTTTGGGTATTTTCCTTGACGAATTTGTTGACCTTTTCGAAGTATCCAAATCATCATAAATTATGTCTAATTCATAATCACTATCCCCAATTTCACCATCCTCTCGATCTCGGCCTATTTGTTTAGTATCTTCAGCTCCCAATTCTTCTGACCCATCAATGAGAGCATCAAATAGATTCTCTTGTTGCAATTGTTGAACTAAAATTTCTCTTTTCTTCTTCAATTCAGTTAACTCAATTATTTCTTCAATCCTAGCTCCAAGAAGTTGAATTTGCTTCTTATCACTTTCTTTCTTGCTTCTGTTGGATTTTTCAGGTGATGATTTATTCTTGGTGAATGCTGAAGTCCGTTGATCGCCTCCACGGTATTTTTTGTCTACTCTATTAGCAGAATTATCTCGGTATCTATCACTAGCCCTCCTATCATCTCTTTTTTTTTCACTATCCCTTTTACTCCCTGAATCTTCTCTGTATTTATCACTCACTCGAGAATGATCACCTTTTTTGTAGTTATAAAAACTGGAATTGGATTCACACGATGGAGACTGGCGATTGAATCGAGAACGACTAGTTTTTTCATTTCTAGATCTGCTTCTTCTCCGTCTATCTTTGGAGGTCAAGGATCTACTACGTCGACGTCGTACTTTGGGACTGTAAGATTTACTTTTCGAACGCCTTTTTTTGGGACTTAAAGACCTACTGTTAGGTCTTCTCCTAGCAAAAAGATCCGATTGATTCTTAGTTCCAGGATATCTTACGGGAGATATAAGAACACGTGTATATCTTCGGTTTGACGTATCAGGAGAATCTCGATACTTTTTGTTTGGCGTTTTTTCACTTTGTTTTCTTTCGGAATTATCTTTGTTTTTACTTATTTTCAAAATATCACCATCTCGGATATAAGCCTGCGTCACTAATTCGATTTCTTTCCCAAAAAGCTTTGAAACATTACTCATTTGAGCTGTATCATCAATTTTATCCATTGAAAATACTCCTTTAAGTTTTGCACGCACACTTTCCAAATGGACTAAATCTTCACCTTTCGAACCGCTTTTATGATCTATATTTTTTCCTTTATGAACCGGACTCGTCTTATTTTTATCGAAATTTGAACTACAAAAAACAGATGTTTGTGGTGCAGGCTGAGTTCCAGGTGTACTCGTATTACCGAATTTCTTAGCGTTCGTTATATTATAAATATTAGAATCCTTGTTGCTTTGGGAAGATGTTGAAAAAAGATCATATCTATGTACATTTTTAGTACTGGGCTTCTCGAGCGAGGGACTAAATCCGGTTGTAGGAGTTGAATTATTAGGCAGAGGACGAGTGTCTAATGGGCTATAATTTCGTACTCTCATATCGACATCTGTTGACCCCGTAGAAAAAGTATCCGGAGATTGTTTTGTTAATGCAGGAATATTTAATCTCCTCATGTCGACGTCTTTTTTTTTCGAGTTAATACAATCATTGATTTTTGCAGAATCTGTTTTTTCTACAACTGCTTGTTTCGGAATGGGTGACTTGAGAATATTTTCACTATTACCGGCATTTTCAAATTGTCTACCATACTTAGATTTACTGTCATTTGGAGCGCTTATGTCTTTTTCAACAAGTTTATTTATTTTTTGAGTTTCATTTGAAATTGAATCTTTTTTGTTAGTGTCACTAGATTCTGTATGTTCTGTGTAAAAATTCAAACTTGGAGGTTTGTAAACTATTTCCTTTTCTACGAATTTATTCACATCACTGGTAGGTTCACATATCTTCTCGGCAGCTGAAGGGGATTCAGCGATCGGTACAAAATATTGTGATGAAATTTTCTGTGAAATAAAAAAAATGTATCAATATAACGCTTCATTATATATGATATATCTTACATATGCATATACTATATCTATAAATGCACAAAATGCATACTTTTACATAACGTAACAGATCACAGAACTTAACACGTCATTTGAACTTATATTTTGAATGTTTTTGACGTTCATATTTGAACCAACCGAGAAAAGAGCTGACAGTATCCGAAAATCACTTTTTTATTTAAAAGAAATGCTATCAATAATTGATATTTCAAACAAATAACACACATGCAAGAGAGATATAGATATAGTAACAATTATAATCATTGATATTTACTTCTTGTGTTTTATTGTAAAGCTTCACCAAAACTTGCTCACATTTTAACAAGTTATCCATTTTCATCCTGAAAGAAAAATAACAAAAAAATTTATTACATCACTAAATAAAAATTTCATTCGACAAAGTAAAAAAAATATGTTTCAATGACCCTGCACATTAGTGTAAAGGAACTAGTATCTTGAACGTGACCATATAGCAATTAAAATTACATACGTGACGTAAATAAATAACAAAAATTCGGCTGATAAACGATTGCATCACACACAAAATCAGTCAGCGTCTGACGGAACTCGACCTTTTGGAGGGTGGTTAATCGCTTATCGATAGCCATGGATATATTTAAAATATTTATACATATTTGCAAAGTATTACAAGAGAAAGAAGAAATAAAATACAGGGTTCATCCCCGAAATATCAAACCATTGATCAATTCATCGCATATACCAGGTGGCCCATTCCTCGCGCTCCAGTTTCAAATATTAATATTTTTTTAAGTTTCGCCCCTTTTAATGATTTTGTCAAGTAATTTAAAATGCATCTTTAAGTCTAATTATGGAGGATTTAACAACAGAGAAATGGACGAAAGTGATCAAACTTTATTTCGCGAATCGTGAGTCAATTATTCGAGCACAACCCACATATCGACGTAATTTTACCAAAGCAGATTGCCCGGCAAAATCGACGATTAGGGTATTAATTGCAAGTTTTCGACATCATTAATCGGTAGTTGACTTGCTCGAGCCGGAAGACTTGTACTATTCACACCGATGAGAATATTCAAATGGTATAAGAGTGTTGCTAATGATCAAGCAACATTCATCAAACGACATAAAGTTCTGCGCGTAGTGTCTAGAACGACACTGCAACGAATTTTAACACATTCACTACGATATGTATTTATAGAATAGTGTCGAGGGGTACTGAAAAAAATCATATTTTCGAAACCTTAAAATCTTACGGTATTTTCGAAACCTTAAAATCTTACGGAAACCTTAAAATCTTAAAATATTCGGTACCATACAAACAAAGAGAATCGAATGACGCGCAACGGGCGTCATCAGCGTCTCTACAAAAAATGTGTTGACGCCCCAGGGGCGTCTTTAGCAGCGAACGTGTTAAGAAGCAATTTGCACGTAACCCATCAATCAATAAGTCCCGGAACTAACCAACAGAAGGCACCTCTAATAACAAATCCATACCATTCTCAGTTAGTATCAACCTTTAGAAGTTACGTGTCAAACTTTCATGACATTCCGACATTGTGTCATTGAGTTACGGTGGTTTTAGTGACGCTACTTTTGCTATTTTCAAAACAATGGAAAAACCCGAATTTCGTGTGTTGATAAAACATTGCTTTTTAATGGGAAAAAATACCGTTCAAACTCAGCGATGCAGTGTTTCACGTAGAACATGCTAGCTGGACAAAATTATTTTTCACTGTTTTAAGGTAGTATTTCGAAGATTATTTTATGTTTTGATAGTTTCAATATTATTTAGTGAAAAATAATAAATTTAAACAGATTTGTCTTAAAAATATTTAAATTAGAAAAATAATAATTATTTATATTTTTTATGAACACTACAGTATTTATAATAATTATTATGATTATTTGACTCTAAAGCAATTTAAAAAAAGAAAATAAATAAACATGACAAATTATTGATGTCTAAATTAATAAAATACATACATAAGTACTTAATCTGTAACAAAACTTAGACAATAGAAATACAATAAAAATTACAAAGTAAACAGTAATAACTAACTTAATTACTAAATTTCTAAGTAAGGTACATTAAAAAGTAATAAATTTAATTAGTACCATTAGCAGAGTCATCAACGTCAGACGAATCTTCCAATAAACAAACTTCATTAAGTGGAAGATTGCTTCTATCGATTTGCGGTAAAGAAGGGCCTACAATTAATTTTAAAACCTCTGCAGGTAATTTATCTGCCTTTTTTTAGGAACCTTTCTAAAGCTGTTGATTAAAGGATCAGACGTTACAAGTAACATCGACAATAAATCCCTATTTGTGGCAATACTAGTGTTGTGTTCTCGGAACCTGCGACAGTCTTTGTTGCGAGTTTCCTGGAGTTCTTCTGAAAGTTGTCCGATTGGGACAAGGGCTGTTTTTATCACCGCTGTACTGTGAACTAGTATTTTATGCACAGTAGCAGGCATAAAATACCACAAATAGAGACTTATCTAAAGTGTTCTGGTTTCAAGACAGAGATTATTGAATTCAACTAAATTTATTTCAAAACCAGAAGACAATGTTCTCAAAAGAACGTCAAAGTTTTTGACGAGTGTTACATCTAATCCTGTAATCTGAGCACTTGTTTCAGGGTTACTAAAAAACCGACGGGCAGTGTTTCCATCATTTGTTGACCCAAACCCTGACTTTGGCTTGTCTACAATGAGGCCCATTTCACGTTTAAATCGTTGCCTGATTTCATCGGTTCGCTGTTTTACATTATTTCTGTCGTCATCGCCCCTAACCTGCCATTTTTTGACATTCAGACGATAGCTAATATGTATCATACTTTCAAAACAACGAATCCACGCATGAAGCGTAGATAAACCAAAGCCAAAATATTCCTTATTGCTGTCAAACTGCCTGGATTCATAATTCATCATTTTAGGGGTAGCCCCACAAATAAAACGCTTCTGTGATAAACGATTATCGGTCAAGGCTGTCATGTATCTACCACAGCACATGTTAATCTTATCTTCTTATCTCATTCACCCTCAATATATTCAATGTACCACTTATCTAAGAACCTATTTGGCATTATCTGTAACACGGTATAATCACCAAAACCAATGTTATCTTATCCACATTCAAATAAATATTATAAGTTATATTATACCCTTGTCAAGCTTATCGATACTAACCATGTTCTAAATCCTATAAATATTAGCGCTATCATATTAGTGTCAATTTAACTTCAATGCATTATATTTAAGTTATCTTCTCGTCTGCCCAAAATCAATAAAGATTAAATATCACTAAATGGGTAAGCTGCGACGAGATAAATCACAGATATCGACTTGACCTAAAAGGGCAAACATAACATGCCCGACGCATTCTTTCTTAATCTATTGAAGGGTCGTGGTATAATTATCTTTGCTTTAAATAGGAGGTCATATCTGAGGCCGCATCATTTATTCTTAAAGCCGCTACTTTGTAAAGATCATAGCTGTTACTATTTATGTAATACTGTTAATATTATACATCAATGTAATTCAACCTTCATACAAATAAAACTACACGTTGAAATTCTAAAAGTGTTTTCGTTGCAAAAGGCCATAACAAGGCATTACACACTTTGCCATCAATCATTGTCAGCAGAAGTGTATGCTTAACAGAAATTTGAGAATCACCAAGGCTACAAAGTGTTGGAAGTAAATGGTTTATTTCTTCTAAAACTTTATTAGTCTCAGTTGTCGTAAATTCATTCGTTTCCTTGGCAAAAATGAACTTGATTGGGCGGCAAAACATCGTAGATGATGGCCTAGGGTTTCGCCAAATGTCGTGGTTGTCATTAAATAACCTAATGGGAACATATGAAAACACAAAAAGAAACTCGTCTGTATCCTCGGCGTTCTCAAATTTCTGTTTATAGGTGCTATGTCCAGAACTTCCGCCAAACCCCCATTTACTCCCAAGTGTGAATGAGGAATTGGGGAGCACACTGTTTATCACTTCACTCTGTGCTTGAACTAAACGCTCGGCGGTTTTGTCCAGTATTGCTTGCAGATTTATTTCAGCGCGAGTTTCTGTGACAACAATGTGCTCCTCAGGAGGATAACAGGCCTTTTTTTATTTAAATAAATTACTAATCGATGGAAAACCGTGATGTCCAGCCTTCAAAGCCCACTTCCTTGTCTGTTTGTATGCGTGGGTTGTAGACTTGGATTCTAAATAATAAGCTTTTACATTCCATGGAACTGTTTTTTATCACATTTAGATTTTCCGGACTCAGAATAATGTCTTTTATCGCTTTCGCTAAATTTCGTTTGCCTGTTTAACGTACAGCTACTTCCGCAGCCGTCAATAATTCGCCGAAACTTCGTGACTGGAGGAGGTCTTCCACTCGACGTTTCTTCGTCTTAAAAGACGAATCTTCACGTCTTTCTGGAAAAGTAGCTACGTCGGATGATGTATAGGGTGGTGGAGTGTGAGTAAACACGCAAAATTGCATGTCTCCAGCATCCAACCAGCTTTTATTTTTGTACATAAAGCGCTCTAACGTTTTGCTGGCAGCCGTCCATCTATCCATAATTTTTGAGAAAAAGTTGGCCATTTTTAACTTTATTCCTCTAATTGATTCGTCAGTAGTATCATTGAGGTAAAATCTATTCGATATGAAGTCGAATAGATGGATGTTACGATCATTTTTGGAATGTTTAAGCCATTCTTCGAAAAATGTTATTTTAGAGAGAGTACTAGGTTAGTCAAAAAGTTTTGAAAGCGGAAATGAAAATACATTTTTTTTTGGGGGAAATCACTTTTATTGCTCAGTATAGTCTCCCATAAGATCAATACACTTGGTCCAACGATCTTCCAACTATGTTGTCCCATCACGGAAGTGACTTTCTGGAAGGCCTGCAAAATACTCCTCTACGACGGCTATAACCTCTTCGTTTGATGAAAAATGCTTTCCACGAAGGAATTTTTTGAGGTGTGAGAACAGCCAGAAGTCAGAGGGAGCTAAATCTGGCGAATAGGGTGGATGCTGCAACAATTCGTACCCCAATTCACTGATTTTCGCGATGGTTTTTTGAGATGTGTGAGCAGGTGCATTGTCTTGATGAAAAATGATTTTTGTCTTCTGCAAACCGGGTCTTTTTTCACAATTTTTTTCATCCAACTGGTCCAAAAGGTCACAATAATAATCAGAGTTGATTGTCTTACCAGTTTGGAGATAATCTATCAATAAAATTCCTTTTGCATCCCAAAAAACTGACGCTAACACCTTCTTGGCCGATTTCTGGACACGAACTCGCTTCGGAGCCAAAGTGCCTGGTTCACACCACTCCTTAACCTCTTGTTTTGATTCAGGATCATGGTGGTAGACCCAAGTCTCATCCATAGTGATGAATCGACGCAGAAAATCCTTTTTATCCTTTCGAAATTGCTCCAAATGTTGCTCAGAAAGTCGCATTCGAACGTGTTTTTGTTGCATTGTTAGCAAATGCGGCACCCATTGTGCACACAGTTTTTTGAAACCCAAAACTTCAGCCAAAATATGCCATGTTGTTCCATGTGAGATGCCTATGGTGTCAGCTATCACATCCACAGTCGATCGATGATATTCCAAAACCATATCCTGTATTTTCGCTATGATTTCTGGTGTTGATGCACTTTTTGGACGTCCTGAGCGTGGATCGTCTTCAACGCTTGTACGGCCACGCTTAAACTCCAAAACCCATCGGTGAACGGTTGGAAATGAAGGAGAAGACTCCTTTAATACTTTCACCATCTTTGCATGGATCTCAGTAGCCGATAAACCTTCCAAAACAAAGAATTTAATCACAGCACGATATTCGGATTTTTCCATTGTTAAAAAATACACTGACACGTCAACTTCAAATGGCTTGTAAAAAAGAATGAATTGACAGATCGAAATGAAATTTTGAGTACGTTCTTATGAAAGATAAAATATTAAAATGGCGTAGAAATTTTGGTTTTCTACTGCTCCATAGATGTCACTTTCAAAACTTTTTGACTAAATAAATAAAAAATAGTTGACTTGAGTGTGCCGCTTAAATCCTATATTACTATAATTGTGAATGTTGTGGCTAAGATATATCCAAAATCTAGCTCAGGTACATCCGGGTACGTGTAATTTCCGGACGTTTCAAGTTGTTAAATAATAAAAAAAAAAAAACAATAGTGTAAATTGACCATTTTTCCCAAAGGTACTTTTACATAATATAATAAACATAACATTGACGTAAATGAAAAAAAAAATACAGAACTTACCCTCAGTAACGAAATTCATCGCTTAAACTTCTATAAAATATTGTATTGCTTCTGTGAGATGTTATTGAAAGTGCAGCGAATTTGCAACTGATTCATTTACCTAGGCTCGCTTTCATCGTCTTCGTACTTTGGGTTATAATGACTCATTACTGTGGAATGTTACACACCAAAAAATCTTATAATCCTCGCCTCGAAAGGGTTCTATACATGAATTACCTATCAATTCCTGGAAATCTAGATATGACTTTTGTCCACATAGCATGTTCTAGGTGAAACACAGTGCGGTGGCTTGAAAAGTGTTATCCAAATGAGGCTATTACACCAGAAAACATAAAAAATCCCTCAAAATCGCAAAGTCGCAAATCCTGGAAAATCGCAAAGTAAAGTTGCGTGAGATAGCTGACATCCTGAAGACATTATTTGGTAAAGTTTACACTATTTTGCATGAACATTCATGAAAAAGCATTTTTAGAAATGGGTGCCGCGTTTGCTCACAATGGAACAGAAGCAAAAACGCATCGATGATTCCGAGCGCTGTTCAGCACTGTTTACGCGAAATAAACAGGAGTTTTTGCATCGGTATGTGACAATGGATGAAACTTTGATCCATCACTATACTCTGGAATCAAATCGGCAGTCATCTGAGTGAAGAGCAGCCGGTGAAAGTCGTCCGAAGTGACCAAAAACTCAACAGTCGACCGGGAAGGTTATGGCCTCTATATTTTGGGATGCACATGGTATAATATTCATCGATCACCTTGAAAAGGGAAAACCCATCAATAGCGAATATTACATAGCGTCGTTATTGGAGCGTTTGAAGGCAGAAATTGCAAAAAAAACGGCCCCATATGAAGAAAAAAGTTCTCTTTCATCAGGACAATGCACCGTGTCACAAGTCGCTGGTAACGATGGCCAAATTGCATGAGTTGAACTTCGAATTGCTTCCGCACCCACCGTATTCCCCAGATTTGGCCCCCAGCGACTATTGGCTGTTCGCAGACCTCAAAAAGATGCTCCAGGGAGAGATTTGGCTCCAATGAAGAAGTGATTGCAGAAACTAATGCCTATTTTGAAACCAAAGATAAATCGTTCTACACGGCTGGCATAGAAAAGTTAGGAAAGCGTTGGAATGAATGTATCGCTCTTGAAGGAGACTGCGTTGATGAATAAAGAAGAATTTTGGCAAACAAATGTTGTTTTAGTAGTTAGTCCCGGACCTTATTGATCGATGTGTTATAATATTCATCGATCACCTTGAAAAGGGGAAAACCATCAATAGCGAATATTACATAGCGTTATTGGAGCGTTTGAAGGCAGATATTGCAAAAAAACGGGCCCATATGAAGAAGAAAAAAATTCCCTTTCATCAGGACAATGCACCGTGTCACAAGTCGATGGAAACGATGGCCAAATTGCATGAGATAAACTTCGAATTGCTTCCGCACCCACCGTATTCTCCAGATTTGGCCCCTAGCGACTATTGGCTGTTCGCAGACCTCAAAAAGATGCTCCAGTGAAAGAGATTTGGCTCGAATGAAGAAATGATTGCCGAAACTAACGCCGATTTTGAAACCAAAGATAAATCGTTCTACACGGCTGGCATAGAAAAGTTAGGAAAGCGTTGGAATGAATGTATCGCTCTTGAAGGAGACTGTGGTTATGAATAAAGAAGAATTTTGGCAAACAAATGTTGTTTTAGTAGTTAGTCCAGGGAATTATTGATCGATGTGTATTATAACGAAGTACAATATACGAGTACTGTAACGAAAAACATACATAATCATCCCAAAAAATTGTAGACATAATTTCTCCAGCCGATTGCAACACTGAGCGTCTAAGGGGGCTGTGTGCCCTTTTCATGTCACTAAATGGACTCCTGTTTCGAATCAGGCTCATAACGATGAGCCCAAGTTTTATATCCAGTAACAATTCGGCTCAAAATATCATTTTTTGTCGTTTCTGCACAGGTCCAAAAACGGTCGTGAACATTCGACGCGTTGTTGCTTTTGAAGTGGCGTGAGCATTCTGGGTACCCACCTTGCACTGACTTTTGACATCCCTAGTTGCTGATGGAGAATATTCAAAATGGTTGTAGGTGATACTCCAACCATCTCTGCAAGCTTTTTGTTTAAGCGTGCATTTTCCAGCACAAGCTTTTCTACTTTTTGACGGTGTTTGAAGAAGTTGCATCAACAGGCTGTCCTGGTTGGAAGTAGTCTTTAAAATCGATTCTCTCCCTTGCTTAAAAAGACTGCCGCTTGTAAGCCATCGTTTTTCCAGGGCAACAGTCCCCACAAACCGCTATCACTTCTTCCAAAATGATTTGAGGTGTTTTCCCTTGTTTTGTGAGAAACTTAATGATGACGGCGCGATATTCAAGTTTTTTTGAATATTTGGGTGTTATTAACGTTAAACACACTCTCCCGACGATATCTTAAACTATACTGTCGAAATTAGACTAAAACTTGGTGAATATACTAATAATGAGTCATATTATCGGAACATGTGCATGCGCACTATCACCCCTCCCTTAACCCCTTCATTCATCAAATTTATTGACCTCCCATCTTAGTTTTAGTTGTAGCATTGACATATGGACGTAAGTATGCAAAAAAGAGCCCAACCCATAAAAACATATTTTGATTAATTTAAAACATCGAAAAAAAAAAACGATCACGTTAAATGTGTTTATTTTATGGTTAAATCACGTCTTCATTTTTTTTATTCCATACAAGTCCATACAAAGATGGAATATATTTCTTCAATTATATCAGAAGAGTTAAAACGTGAGTAGAGTTATTTTTATATATTTACGTCCAAATGTGTTATCTGATCGAGGCTAAGATAATTTCTATGAAGCATTATTTAAGGTAAATTCAGGGCGAAATTTCAACGACATAATCAGCCACTCCCAAAAAGCTTGGCTGTTTTCGCTTAACATATAGAAATTGATTTAAGAGTATAGTATATATTACAATAGGTGGTAAACAGCTCAGCAACTAGAATCAACGTGTCACATACTATACTTGAATAATAAGATTGGAAGTTCTCGTTATAATTTTTATTGAATCAAGGTTGAACATTTTTGCCATTCGTGTTGTCTTAATTCAGCTCAGATATTTAAAATCTGGTTACAATACAACTACTTTAGTTTTAACAGATTATCTTATGCTTAAGAGATTTCTTGCTCCTAAGAAGATTTCATTAGTTAAACATTAGACATGTTCATCAGACGAACAAGTGATTTAAGATATGACAAATTCCAAACTGAAATATCGATCATATTCAGCCTCTGTTCCATGATTCATCAAGATCTCCTTTTCATAAGTTATTTCTTCTTTCGTTGTTCAATAGTGTACGAGGCATATCCAGAAACTAAGTGTACTGAATTTTTGTAGGTTACAATTTTTTTTATTAAAACAAAAAAATTACGTGGTTACCGTAGTACATATGTAAGCTATTTTTCGACATAGTCGCCATCCTCTCAATGCAGTTGGTGAAGCGGGGTATCAACTTTTTGATGCCTTCCTCGAAGTAGTTTCCCGCCAACTCCTCCGTCCACTTCTCCACCTCCTTTACCTCCTCGTCGGTTGAAAACCTTTTTCCACCCATGTGCAGCTTCAGGGAGGTAAAGAGATAGTAATCTGAAGGTGCTAGGTCAGGGGAATGCGCGGGATGGTTCAGGACATCCCATTTAAACGAGGCTAGCAGTTCCTTCGTGGCGTTGGCCGTGTGTGGTCAAGCATAGTCATGCAGCAGGCAGACTCCCTTTGTCAGCATGCCTCTCCTCTTGTTCTGAATCGCCTTCCGCATTTTTTTAGGGTCTCACAGTATCTCGCAGAGTTGATGGTCTCCCCTTGAGGCATATATTCAATTAAAATTATGCCTTGACAGTCCCAAAACACGGATGCCATGATTTTCTTGGCTGAAATTGTGGTTTTGAACTTTTTGGCGGAGGGTGAAGAGGTGTGACGCCACTGTTGAGACTGCCTTTTGGTTTCAGGCGTGTAGTGTGCAACCCAAGTTTCATCTCCAGTAACGATGGAGTGGAGAAATTCATCTCCATGGAGTTTACAGCGCCTCAAAAACTCTTGCCTTTTTACAAAATTTCGCACTTGGCGGGAGATTGGGTTGACATTTTTCACTAAATGTGTTGTCGCGTCGACACTTCTCAACGTACTGACCTCGAACCGGTCTCGTTGCGGAGGGAAAGGGTCAGGCTACACGAAAGTGTAGCCAACATGTCGAAAATAAAATCCATCCGGTCGTGAGAGCCTCAGTACACTTACTTTCTGGATACGCCTCGTATAAATAAACTTCACATTTAAATTTCAGTTGACTCGAAAGATCTTAAATACTTGACTCTCTCTAAATAGGGTTTATAACTTTCTTTCAGTTGAGAATATAGTAGTACATACTCGTACAATCAAAGCTGGTTCAACTGGCGTTCGCCACATTGGAAATCAGATATCGCTATCTAATTCATCAAGTAAAACCACATGTCAAGAGTTTTTTCCCAGACTCCAATGGTATTAAAGACCGTGGAATATATTTACGTTTACTTAAAAGCAATTCGCTGTGCTTAAAAAAGGTAAAACATTTTCATATATTTACAAGTTAACATCAGACCATGAATTATCAGACCATATCTTTTTGATCTGGAGTCCTGAGTATACACGTCATCATACAAATTTTCTTCGTTTCAAATTCCTGCACTTGATTCAACCACACTTGACTCACCCTTCCTTTTCCACGGCTCACACTAACGTTCTCGCTATAGGTCTTCCATCCCTCATTTTCCTACAAGGTCAAACCCCCAATTCGACTTGATGCAACTTAAAAACAGGTCATTCAAGTTCAATTATGACGATGGTAATAATACGCCTTTACATTATTTAGTTAACGAACATTTAAAACAAAAATTAAAATCAATTAAGTGTACGAAGTACGTAAATAATAGGTTGTCCGGACGAAAATGTCGTAATATAAGAGGCAGATCGAATTTTTTTTTAAATATTTTATTATTACATCGATACAATATATTTTCCTTCGGTAGACACAACCTTTTTCCATCTATAGTATTTAACAAATTTTTAATACCGTCAGAATAAAATTTAGTAGATTTGGATGCAAAATATTCCTCGATACCTTTTTGCGAAAAAAAAATCAGCTAAATAGTGCTGCATAGACCTAAATAAGTGATAATCTGAAGGAGTCAAATCGGGACTATATGGTGGGTGAAGAATAGTTATCAATCCAAGCTCCTTTATTTTATTTTCAGTCATCTTCGATGCATGGGGTTGGGCGTTGTTCACTACTTTTTCACTACGAGGATTGTTTTTTTAGATTAAAAGCACCACGTTTAAATTGTTTCAACCACCGACATTGCCGAACAGTTAAACATTCTCCAAATGTGTCGCAATTTTTTTTAGTCGCAGTTGTTGCATTATTGTTTCTACAGTATTCGTACAACATGCAATTTCGTATAAATTATTCGTCAGGTATATAACTCTCCACCTTAACCCACGTTCGAAATTTTTTTTCAGTAAAATAACGTTCTCCAGATATCAACTGATGAATATAACAGAACACAAAACAAATCTTGCAGGACCAAAGACTGGAACACAACTGATGGTCAAAAATGACCATGCAAAATACGTCATTTTCGTCCGAACAACATAATATTAGAATTATACAACTGTAGAAGAAAATACATATGAAAGTTTACAACACTGAAATTAGTGTAATATCAAACATAGAAAATGAGGATATATTAAATATAAAGAAACTCGGAGAATATATTAAATATAACGAAAAAGGATTTTTTGGAGAGCTAATAAAGAACAAATTGATGAAAATAAAAAATTAAAACAAACCAAAAAAATATATAGAATGAAAACGTTAAAGAAGTATTCAAAACACTTTTTAAAAATAGTTCCAGCTCTTTTTACTACACAATATTTTACAAGTTAAATTAATCGATTTGTTGTAATATATCGTTCGTTTCCAACGCAATAGATATTTTTTTTCCATTAAAAACTGAGTTACAAACAATTATTTTCGAAAACAAACGAATTTCATATCAGACTACTCGTTACGAAAGTTATTATTTCATACAAATCTCCACCCTAGTCGAAGATGTCAAAACGAATATCGATTCAAAAACGAGCATAAAGCGGCTACATTCAGACCGATGCAGGTGTGAACATAGCGGTTGTAAAATGGTGACGGTGGTCGCCTAGAAGAATCGCAATCGCAAAATATTTGTATTATATTATACTATATGTACTTACAAACAACTATTATTTTCGAAAGAACGGTTTTTCATCAAATTAATACTGCTTGTTCCGCGATTTTTGAGTTCATGCAAATTCCCATTCTTGACAAAAGCGAGCGCTACATTCAGACATTTGTCTACACCGGTCTGAATGCAGCCGCTTTCTGTCTGCTTTTGATTTTAATTTGGCTCTAAAACTGCGAGTCGCGGCCTTCGAAAAGGAAAATATTGAAATATACTCGTATGTTAAAATATAAAAATATTAAAATCGGATATCAGCTGATAAATAACTTAAAAATAGAAAATGAAGTTTTGTCTAGGAATTAATTGACGAGATTTTAAATCATCCTCATTGTACCTTATGAAATACGAGGAATAATCGTTTTATATGCAGAAGTTATTTTCGAGTTATCAATATATTTTATTTAGTTGTAGGTTTTTTTACGTATGAAATATGAATATTCTAAGTCGGTAAATAAATTATAATTTTCAACCTTTATAGTAGTTCACTGCTGAACATACATATACGAGTATCTACGACTTTTCCAAAATCTCTGTCCATTACAGTTTACTACTAGATTATACACGTAACATACGTGCAGCTTCTATTTGACGATTTTTTATGAGTATATACGTTTAACTTTCCCTTTTCTGACTACATGCTCTGTCTAATTCAATTTTTAATATTTTAAAAGCTCAATTAAATTTGATCTTTGTTTAAGAGTGAATCCATGCATTTGCGCTTCTTTCTCATGAAGCCCAATATACGAGGCGTATCCAGAAAGTAAGTGTACTGAGGCTCTCACGACCGGATGGATTTTATTTTCGACATGTTGGCTACACTTCCGTGTAGCCTGACCCTTCCCCTCCGCAACGAGACCGGTTTGAGGTCAGTACGTTGAGAAGTGTCGACGCGACAGCACGTTTCGTGAAAAATGTCAAACCAATCTGCCGCCAAGTGCGAAATTTTGTAAAAAGGCAATTTTTTGAGGCGCTGCAAACTCCATGGAAATGAATTTATCCGCTCCATCGTTACTGGAGATGAAATTTGGGTTGCACACTACACGCCTGAAACCAAAAGGCAGTCTCAACAGTGGCGTCACACCTCTTCACCCTCCGCCAAAAAGTTCAAAACCACAATTTCAGCCAAGAAAATCATGGCATCCGTGTTTTGGGACTGTCAAGGCATAATTTTAATTGAATATATGCCTCAAGGGGAGACCATCAACTCTGCAAGATACTGTGACATGCTGACAAAGGGAGTCTGCCTGCTGCACGAAAATGCCAGACCACACACGGCCAACCCCCCGAACGAACTGCTCGCCTCGTTTAAATGGGATGTCCTGAACCATCCCGCGCATTCCCCTGACCTAGCACCTTCAGATTACTATCTCTTTACCTCCCTGAAGCTGCACATGGGTGGAAAAAGGTTTTCAACCGACGAGGAGGTAAAGGAGGTGGAGAAGTGGACGGAGGAGTTGGCGGGAAACTACTTCGAGGAAGGCATCAAAAAGTTGATACCCCGCTTCACCAACTGCATTGAGAGGAATGGCGACTATGTCGAAAAATAGCTTACATAAGTACTACGGTAACCACGTAATGTTTTTTGTTTAAATAAAAAAAATTGTAACCTACAAAAATTCAGTACACTTAGTTTCTGGATTTGCCTCGTACATTCCTCTATATTTGAAGTAATTGGAAGCTTCTACGTGCTTTGGATTCTAGATCCAATGTCGTACATCCGTATGAGAGAACTGGAGTATTCACTAATTGTAAGCTATTTTACTTAAGGCTAGGAAAATTCGATTCCAAGATATGTTTCGACTAGCCAAATGAACTATAAGCTAACTTAGTTCTCCTACTTTTATCTCTTTTATAATGTAGGCTTCGAAATTAAAGAATATGATCATATCGATTGATTGTAACATTAACTACTAAGATTAAATCACTAGACACGTTTTTTTATTTTTAAACACGCACAATAATTATCAAGACCAATGTAATGCAGAAAAAAAAATGGAGTAAATTATTAAAAGGTTGACTATAAGATGTAAAATTTAAGTTTATTTACAACACCTAGATATAATCAGCAGAATCGGAGTTCCGAAGTCATGGTATAATATGATCCTATTTAAAACCAATAGTTCATATTTACCTATAGGTTATTTACATCCAGATTGCACTAGGTATTACTCAGTGGGCCAACATGTAGAGATGATGAATAACAGTTGATAAAATAAAGTTGTTCTCAAATAATTATTCACTTCCTTTTCACATGTCTTGAATTAGTCTGATTGCAAAAGTGTAAGAAGTTGTAATTCAAAATATTCGGGATTTCTAGTATTTATGTATGAACGCATTTAAACAAGAAATAACCAATGAAGATTCTTGCTTACTTGGAGATATTTGGTGACATGTTGCTCCAGCGGGCACAGGTTTATATTAAAATTTGTATGCGAAGAATTTTTAACAATGACTTATTATTGAACTTTTTTTTTTATATCGTTCATTGGAGTAGTTAATATCATAAAAATAGTTAATGCAAAATATAATACAATAAAATCACATGGTTAACATATTAAAAAAACACTTAACTTAATACATTTAACTACATTATTGAAAGCTCGTGTAACATGAATAGTATATTATTTAAATAATCCATACAAATAGTATGCAAACCATGTACAAACTGTTAGGGAAAACCTAGAAAAACGTGGCACGATCAAATGAACCAAATTTTGAGTGTGAAGCTTTAATAACAGGAGAGAATACATGACGAGGTGTATGGCCTGGTAGGAGCGAATTATATGTGCCAGGATATAATGAAGTAGATATCAATTATTTCTATCTAACCCAACAGGAGAATGACGTGATTGCGGTAATTATGACGAAAAACATCGTATTTTAAATTAAATTAATTATTTGACAGGAGAATAAATATTATCAAAACTAAAATAAGCATTCATAAACTAAAACATTATAAAGAAAAAAATATTGATAATTTGTGTGGAAGCTTAACAAATACTTAATATTTTGTATTATTATAGATTTTGTACAACGTACACTAGCAGAAAAAGAAAAGAAAAATAAGCACATGCAATGAAGAATACTAACAGAGAGGAAAAAAATGAAATTATGAGAGACGTCTTTCACCTTTTATTACTCAACAGCAAGCTTTTTAATCCTTGGATCTTTGGCAATTGGATCCCTAATCCTTCTCCATAGGTAGATTTCAGCCTCTCTTCCATATTATTCAATAAAGGAAGATACTTTTTCAAATCCGAAAGTTTTTTATCATATTTTGCGTCGTCTAGATCCATCTTGAATGCGTTTGTCGAATTGCACTACGGTTCTGCACTGAAATGTTCAAATATTGATATAGACAAAGTTATTTCTGTCATATAGAAATTAACAAAACATCATTCGATTCCATAACTATTTTCAAATTTGGTTTAAAATACAAATCCTTATTAGGATTGACGATTCACCAAATATCGTTTGGCATTGCCACACAGTTCTCATTCGATAGTTTAATATAAACAATAAATTAAAATTAAGATTCAGTAAACATGAATACAACATTTAGGAAAATTGAGGATAGGTAGGTAAAAAAATATTTAAGGATTGTCAACAAAAGCGATAATCTAAAAAAAAAACATGAATATAAATGACTTTTTAGTTAAAATTAAATATTTAAAATAAATCAATACTAAGCTTTTCAACAGTTAAAAGGTTAATTCGCATAAATTGCATATAAACTATTTAATCAATTATATGTAAAAAATAAGTTGGAAGTCAAAGATTAAGATAAAAATATTACAAAATCAATAATTGGCGATATTACTGTTAAAAGAAAAAAATATTATAGTAAAGCAATTCAAAACTTTTCTCAAATTATTGACAAACTTCCCACAGCGACGCACGCTTGGAGAATCCGCGGAAATAGTTGTAAATGCAAAGTATGACGCAGCAAATGCTTGAAGATTTTGAACTACGTACTTACAGCTTTTTCTACACAATGTGTGTACTATTAATTAGCTTAACATAAATATAGTGATTTTTCTGTTGAGCATATATTTTTTCTCTTTCCATTTCTTAAAACTAATTTAAATGAAACGTCAGTTTAAAGTAGTTAGGTAGGTGACTACTGAAATCCACTAATTTGAAACTATAGTAATTTTTATAAGGCAATTTTTAAACACAAAAGTGAGTTAATGATTATTTTCATATTTATAAAAAAACATACACGAGATAGAAAAAACAAAAGCACTGCGCAAAATGGTCTTTTAGGTGTCAGATATTTAGATCAATTAAACGAGGCAAAACTCGATCAAACTTTATGTAAAGAATAACGCGGGTAATTCTGTTTTCAAAATATAAAAAATACACTCTCAATGGAACGAACACATTTTATTGAATTAGGACACAAAGATACGCTCTTCTCTCGCTGCCCACGTACTGAATATTTTCACGTTGACTCGCAACTATGTTCATACCGTTTACACCGTGATAGCAGACAACGTTCTACCATTTCCATCTACGCATTAGTTTATATTTACGCATTCTGCTAAATTGACGTATAAATGCAAGATTGTTCAGTTTATTCGACGCATCGAACGAGACAATTTCAATCATAATATACGTATATATAACATATTGACAAAAATATCTAGTCAGTACATTACAATTTCTTCGTCAAATTCAACCTTAAAACAAATATTTTCCATACCACCAAAAACATGTTTTTTTTTAAAGATCTGCAGATGCGGGGAAGTACTCAATCTGATGACCGCAGCCACTACCTTCTTAGCCGTACTCTCAACTTATTTAATTTTTTTGTAACTTTTATTTGTCGATAAGAGGGTTCGATTCCCGTATTGTTGTGCCCTTGAAGTCTACTCTCTAAATGTTATTTAAATTGGCCCTTCATTATTATTATTACCACCCGTAAATTGGGTACTAAGCAAGTACACTTATTACACGACACAAGCGACGATAGTCTATCTGGGAGGGAAGCTAAAGTTCAAAAAGATTCTTTGTCAGTCGTGCTCAAAGGGGATTCAAAGTTTCAAATTCCGTATAACATAGATTTTTGCAGACTTTCAATCGAAATCTCAAAACAAGTCAAACTTTTCGGTATATAATCAACTATTCAAATGGAATGGTAACAACGTTATGTTTTTTTTATTATTAAGAAATATAAATATGATAAGACTATTTAAGCATGTAAAGGCTTTGTTCTTAACAAAGTCGACTAGACTAAATGTTCGTAAACGTGCCTAGGCGTTAGACATTTTTCAAACATAACGTACATAATTATTGCTCTATAAACGAAAAACTACGATCATGTCGTTAATAATAAAAATAATTTAAACAAAAACATATAACGATTATTTCGTATCCATAAAATATAACGGTAAAACTATTCCTACCTAGAACACAAACGCGCCAAAACAGTAGCTTCACTGTCACTATCAGAACCAATGTGTTCAATTTTTACTTTACTCGTAATTATCGCATTTACATGTGTACATTTTCACTGTACATATTATACTTGGGCACGATTCTAAGTCACAAGTAGTATGTAAATAATGAACGGTTCACTATGCGTCCCTGGACAAATCCATATAAGGGGTTACATAAGGTCACGCCGAAAAAAATGCATTCTCGATATAAAACGATGTTTTACATCTCATAAAAATGTAGTAATATTTATTAATACCTGATTTATAACTTTGAATCACAGTTTATGTATAAAAACACAATATTTTTGAGAAAAAAAATCATGTTTCGCAAACGCTCCTGACCATTTCGACTAATTCACAATACTGAAGTTAGCGAGGCACAAAACGCCAGACGTTGCTTACTAACTTCATGCTGTTCCACCGTCCTAACGCTTGACGCCATTGTTTAACGCGCCCGCCAGTTAGTGGTTCGGTGTGTGGGAACGCTCACGGCTTGATATTTTAACTTTCGCTTCTTGTGTATTTCGAAAATATTTTTTTAATCCTTAAAATAGGCGACCAATTTCACTGCCTGCGGAACTATTTACACATTTTTCTGATTTTTTTATTTGACATTCAAATCCTGTGACGTGTCACGGCTGTTGGCGGATATTATCATTGATCGGTTAAAATGGCACAAGTTTACTCATGGGTGGTGTATTTATAATATATATGTATGAATTTAAAATGTAGACATTTTATAATTGGCATGTTCTATTTTCAAATTGATATATATATATATTTGTTTTGTCGTAGTGATATGAATTTTAATTTAGTCGGGAGAATTATGTTCTTATGAGTAATTGTTCACAATATGGTTGTATATATTTTTGAAATGTTTCTTTCAAATTTATTCATCCAGAAAACCTATCTAAGAAGCTTTCAAATAAATTTCCAATGATTAGATACGCAGATTTCGATTTAAGCAATTTTTCCAGTTTTGTTCAGAGTTGAGCGTCAAGTCTTCGTGTAGGTAATTAATTATTTAATAGAACCAATTACTTGGAAGTATGTCGATCTAAACCAGTGTCTTTAATATTTATTTTGTATTTTTCACCCAGTCGAAAATTCCTTCGCAATTCCAATAATCTCGAGCTGCTTCTCCACATTGATCAGTGAAATAACAGCACTCCCACCCGCAGACATGTTTTTCATACACCTCTCATCCTGAGAACAGATAGATCTCCACTTTCCATGATCTGGAGCCACCTGCTCTGTTTTCTGGTGCTTCACACAGTCAGTGACTGTCTCAATAGCACTTCCTCTATCCACCAACCCTTTTGCCCATTACTTCCCTATGTAAAACGCCTTGACAAAATTCCTGTAACAAACCAGTGAATTATCTACTTTCGAAATGACCTAATAAAATTTCTAGGAATAAATTCATCAAAATAGACAATTTGCACACAGCAGGTCAACACTTGAAATATCTTTTACTTCCTGTCATTGATGGTTCAATATTCCACTTTCCCAGCTGCATTTGAAAAACTTGCATCTTATTGATTTTTCCAACACCCAGTGTGTGATATCCATTTGTTTTTAAATTATCCCAAATAATATGTAATCTCCTTCATAGATTCATGGTTTGTGTTTCTTGCTTTAATTTGAAGCTTTCACTTGTCTGTCAAAAATAAGTGCAGTAGTTCTTGATCTGCGAGGAATACATTTCAAGACCCCCAGCCTGAAATCACGGATAGTACCGATCCCTAAATATGCTTATTTTTCCCTATTAATCGATACCTATGATAAAGTTTAAATTCTGCACAGCAGGAGATAAACAATATACTGTAATAAAAGTTATGTGAATGTGGTCTCTCTCAAAATATCTTCTTGTACTCGACTCACCCTTCTTGCTAGGTTGGATGATGAAGTGAGGTGCATAGGCATGGACATATCATGCGATTTTCCATTCAATATTTTCGAACTGTGGATAAGGGGGTGACACATTACTGGAATAACTTTTTCAAATGCTCTCAATTTGTTTCCACTCAATTGCAACTTACTATACAAATTATTTTCTTTTCCACAAATCAAACAGCTTAAATTTAATTTTCTTATTCTTATTTTTAACCTTCTCAAATGATAAAACAATTCCAAAATTTCTTCTGCTATGAGTCTCGGATTGCAGCAAATCATTTTCAGTATGTACCAGGCAAAATATTCCTAATGAAATAAACCTCAATTTGTAGAAAAGTAGAAATAGATCCAACTGAAATAAATTATAGAAATGAAAAAAGACCAGATGTTTATTTTTATTTAACAGTCAACTATGGTAGGAGTATAGTATCTTAAATAAAACAAAAATGTTCCTGTGTGAATTAAATGCAGTGTTTGTGTAAATTTTTATAATACAAACAAATCATACTTTGGTAAATAAATGGTTTTGTAAGTTGAAAATGAAATTGTTTCAATATTTGTATAATGAATATTAAGTTAATTAAATATATGTTATTAACAAATATATTTTTGTGAGAAATAAATAAAAATATATTTTTTATTTTTAACATTATAAACCTCTTCCCGCTAAACTTATCCAAATTAAATACTTTTAGTTTTATAGCATTTATTTTGTTAATTTCATTATTTTTAAGAGATAAATAGCATATTCTTATATACCCTGTCACTAATTTATAAGTTGTCAAGAGACATGTACAAAATATTCATACTCAGCACATGGGAGTCACTTATAAATAAGTGGGTGACTGCAGTAACAGTGGTAATTGCAGATTACAGCCACATTTTTTTTGTACAGCGATGATTCAAATTTTATACTGCCACCTATTTTCATCAATCCTTACCATTTAGTGCAGGGATCGACCCTGCCTTCTTTATGTACCGAGGACGCCCCAGGGAATTATGTATTTTTAGTAATTTGGCAATTTTATAGACAATGATATACTTTTTATGGAGGAAGAAGAATATAGCATTACATATACAATTTATTTGATATAAAAACATGCATATTTTTATAACCCTACATACATTACATTATTCCATTATAATGATTATTATTAGTAGTTGGTTAATTTTCTGTAATTTATTAATGATATTTAATAATCTTGATAAGCCTGATACGCGTGTAATCAGCATTCAGTCTCCACCTATATACAACGTTTTAATAAGGATAAGGTTTTATATAATTTCATATTTTATATCACAATAAGGATAAACCTTATTGGAAAATCCTGGTATATGCAAAACTTATCAGAAGTGTTGAGATTAATGCACTACAAGTAGCTATAAAGTATGGGCCGACCATCATGACGCTCTTTTTACTTGATCGAAAAGTACCTGAAAACATCTAGTTTTTCAAAGTACCTTAAACAACATGACTTACCAGTCATGAAATTTCTTCAATAATTCTGACACCTTCCTCAATAGCAGCCAATTTAATCTTATTGACCATTATCTTTTTTTATTGAAGCTGTTATAAAGACTTCTGCACATTTTGACAAATTTCATTTTTTAAAACTCAACACAAGTATTATACTTTTCAACATATCTAAATTGGCGATGCTAAAATATTTAAACGTGGCGAAAAAAAAATTGTCTTCAGCTTCATTACTTGAGCCTTCGGATTAAGACACGGGACTCTTAGTTCATCACATATATTGACAAGCCGATCGCATATTAAGAGGTGCATTTGTCTTAACACGTGCTAGTATTGTTACCAGACCAACACGACCGTCATATATTGGTGTTATGCCGTGATGATTACATCTACCTATAAAATAAATTGCATGCAATTCACTCATCTCTTAATATATTGGAAATTATCTACTGCTGAATTTATTTTCTTTAAACATAAAAGAAAAACCTTCGTCTACACCTCTTGTAAGGTGAATAGAAAATATAAATCATGCAAATGCTGTTAATTGGTACATGAAAAGAAACATTTTGGAGAAAAGTCAATTGGACCCTTCATCCTAATGACCAATGGGCCTTATTTCAATAAGATAACTGTTGAAATTATAATTCTCAAATATGTCAAAATATTCATGAGCTGGATTCTCTTCCGAGTTTAGTAATCATTAAATATCATGCATCATCCTTTATCAAATTCAATGGAAATTTCAGAAGCTAAACAAAGCAGATTTCCTATATACTTTAGACACGAGGCCTTAACACAGATGTAGTATTGGCAGAAGTACTCTAAGAATAAGCGAGTGCAAACTCCTAAAAATGCTTTTTTATACACACATACAAATAAATAAATTACTTGAAAATCAATGTCATGTCATCCTGTTATTCTAAATCCTCAATGAAAAATATAATTAGGAATTAACACTTAATTGAATTAGTTAGAGGCTTCTAATGATTAATATACCTAAAATCTATAGAATACAGTTCTAAGGCTGTCTGACGCTAACTCCACTCCCATGTGTGTGAGGTAAACCTTCCTATATCCTTAGCACAATGGACGCTGGACAAGCAGACAGAAAAGTGAGTCTTAGAGCATCACTTCTTCCAGATGCTAAAAATCCTGATTATACATGATGAGTGTTCAACAGTCTGCTTGAGGTAAAAATAAAAATGTAGAATTTGTCAACAAATTCAAAAAAAAAATATTTAGGATGAAAATTGGATATATTCATGCAAAAATGATCCTGACCCTTCATGCAAAAATGAATTGTATGGAATAAAAAAATTAAGACCAAATTTAACTGTGAAATACCCATTTGACTGACTTGATATTTCATATACAGGATTAATTTAAACTTTTCCTATATTCCAAATTGAATAAATAAATGTTTTGTAGGTGGTTTTTTTTTCTCCATATACAGGATGTCCCGTATTGAGTGAATCATATTTAGGGTGATGATAGATTGGGTCAAGACCTACCAGAATATCAAAACTTGACCTCAGTAAAAACCTTACCGTTTTTAAGTTATTCGGAATTTTGTAAAATTTCGTAAAATCCCTATCTTGCATCAGATTTTTTGCTGCGTTGTGTACAAATCACCATTTCCTTAATTTTTTTATCGTGAAATACTTTTGAACAGTAGCCTTATCTATCGCATACAAAATGATTTCCAAAATTATTAGGGGTGTACAAAAAAATTACTTGAAAAATAAAAAAAATCATAATTAAAATTTTTACGCTAAACTTAGGCCTTGTGGTAAAATAAAATTGTACTAGGCGTTTCCAGAATGTACTTTAAAAAGTTGCTCATTTAATGGAAATTTCAGAATAGTGCAACACTATTAGATTTTTTTTACGAAAAACGAAATTATACTATTTTTTATTCAAAAGGGGCTGATTCTGACCAAAGTTCCAGTGAAAGATATTAATGCAAAATCTACTTCATTTCGTTTGTCACCTATTGACTGTTGTAATTCGTGTTAGCAATGTCTTATTATAGCGCAAGATTCCACTACCTACAACTGATTGGTTCAAACCGAACAAAAGGTGAGATAGCAAATGTCGTCCATTTGCTCTCTCGCTCTTTTTCATGTCAAAACGTGTATGCCTTGACCATCAGTACGATACCTTACACTGTGCGCGACACATCTCCTTTCTCGCAAGTTATTGTTTTCATACCTACTGTTTTTGCTTTGGACCCGGACTTTGTTTTGCCTATCGATTTGGATTTGTGTGAACTTAATATTTTGACGTTCCCCTGGATTTTGTTGTGTTTATTTACTTGGACTTTTTTGTGATCATAACGACTTGGCTTTCTCTTTGACACTTTTTGCATCCTGTAGTGACAAGCAACTATTACTAACATGGCGAACCGGAATTTTGGGTATACTCCACGTGAGTATGCCGAAATGCATTTAATTTATGGCGAAGCGGGTCGTAGTGCCAGAGCAGCTGCAGCACTTTACGCAGAATGTTTCCCTAATCGCAGGCATCCCAACTATGGGGTATTCATCAGAACTCAACGCGTACACAGAAGGCAGAATCCCTGGCTGACGTGGTTGTGACAGACGGTCTCAAACTGTACATGATGATACAATTTTGCAGGAAAGGGAAGAAGACCCGTCAACTTCCGTGCGGATGATCCAACAGCATACGGGTATACTAAAAACTACCGAATGTTGCAAAAACACCAAGAAGATCCTGACTTTTTTAATAAAATTTTATGGAGTGATGAATCTGCCTGCAAGAGGGATGGCTACATAAACCTACACAATATTCATAGCTGGCAGCTTGAAAACTCATACGAGATGAGAGAAGACCGGTCTCAGTATCAGTTTAAAATAAATATGTGGACCGGTATCTTCAATGGGGAAATCTTAGGCCCAGTCGAGCTGCCATCAACACTAAACTCCGACAATTATTTGGAGTTTTTGGAAGAACAACTGCCACTCCTCCTCGATCATTTTCCTCTAGAACTACGCAATGTGGCTGCAGAATGATGGGTGCCCTGCGCATTGTGGTCGACAAGTAAGAGCCCACTTGGACAACGCGTACCGTGAGCGATGGATTGGTCGTCTTGGAACAATTCTGTGGCCTCCTCGGTCACCTGACCTTAATCCTCTGGATTATTTTTATTGGGGCTGTCTAAAAGATAAAGTTTACCATAAAGCCATTCGCAACGAAGTTGAACTGCGCCAACGAGTGAATGCGGCTGCCCGTGAAATTTCGACGCACAGTTTGAGATTGCTAAAGCGATCATTTTTGAGGAAATGCCGAGCTTGCATCAGAACAGGAGGGCGACAATTCGAGCATCTCCTTGAATAAAACAATTTAAAAAAAATTTTATTTGTGTGTAATTCATCATCATTAAATTTAATCACACAAACTTGCACATTAATGCTACAATAGGTGCGCTACGAGAAACTAAATGAAGTATATTTTGCATTAATACATTTTACTAGAACTTTGTTCAGAATCAGCCCCTTTTGAATAAAAAATAGTATTATTTCGTTTGCTGTAAAAAAAATCTAATAGTGTTGCACTATTCTGAATCTCCATTAAATGAGCAACTTTTTTAAGTAGTATTCTGGAAATGCCCAGTACATTTTTTTTTTACCACAGAAGGCCAAAGTTTAGCGTAAAAAATTAAATTAAGATTTTTTTTATTTTTCAAGTAATTTTTTTGTACACCCCTAATAATTTTGGAAATCATTTTGTATGCAATAGATAAGGCTACTATTTAAAAGCATTTCACGATATTAAAAAAAATACGAAAACGGTGATTTGTACACAACGCAGCAAAAAATCTGATGCAAGGTAAGGATTTTACGAAATTTTACAAAAGTCCGAATAACTTAAAAACGGGGTAAGGTTTTTACTGAGGTAAAGTTTTGATATTCTGGTAGGTCTCGACCCAATCTATCATCACCCTAAATATGATTCACTCAATACGAGACACTCTGTATATGTTCAATTATATTTTGATTCTTTGACACTCCAAAACCAGATAATTAGAACCAACTATTAACTAGTTTCTTAAAAAGCGAATTCAGAAAATACAATTCACCCAATGTTTTTTATCCCATGCGTATGGTACATCGATGCTGCAACTTGAATGGATAAAGGGGAGAGATGAAAATAAAACCTTAGAATACTCGAAAGTGAAATCAATAAAATATCTCAATTGCCATTGATTTCTGGAATTATTGCTAGGCAACTGAGAGCTTGTTATTTATAACATAAATAATGTATTTACATTACATAAGCATATCATGTATATGAACATATCTTTATTGAGTACAAATGGTTTTGATAAGCAATTTACAAATACAAATCCAGATCTCGTATCCAATTTACAAACTAAAAAAAATCAGAATAAAAGAACTGGAATATACTCATAATTGAAGACATGAAAATTCAATTTCGAGAAAGCTATAGATAACATGAATATGTAAACATGATTACCCTCGCAATAGCATACTTAAAGAGCTAAATTCCATTGCAATATTATTCGTTTAATCAATCTGCAGCATTTAATACTTGCTCGTATCATACTACCATTTTAAACCAAGAAGCAGTAACTAAAGGTGTTGCATATAAGTTACCCTATTTGATGTGCCTATAATTTTTTTGATAATATTTTTTTCTTTACAGATTCATTAACTTAAAAAGTTTTATAATAGAAATATACACATTGTAAACCAAGTGAAGTGATTTGTTGTCGCACCCTATCTTTAATTAGCATAAAATTATAAAAAACTAAAAGGCAAAACCTAGAATCTTATAAATAAGACTAATTATATTATTAATCTAAATCTTGTGTCAAATCATAAAAAAATACTTCCGTCTTGCCTTAAACCAATATTATTAGCTTCCATCATGGAAATTTTTGGTTTCTCACTACACATATTTTTTTAATACTTCTTACACTGGATGACAGCATTCTCCCAGCAAGGGGAAGCAGTCTTATCAATGCCATCTGCGGTGGAAGTCAGCAGGACTGGAATGGCAAAAGATGGATAACCATAAGCAACTCTGATGTTGCTAACATAACTACGGCTCTGCAGTACAGTAATTATTTATCCGTAAGAATTATAACCATGGATAGAAAATTTTGAGTATTGATATAAATTCAACCCATAAGCACAGAGAAGTACAAGGTGTTCATATTTCAATACAGAATATAAATAGAAATAAAATGAGTAAAAATAAATCAAATTTAGTTCTTAAAATTAATCCACAAATGATATATCTAGTCTAGATATATAGTCTGTTTGACAAGAGCATGTACGGCTACATGTTTTCCTGGAAACCGTTAGAGGGTAGATTCAAACGCGACCAGGTAGCAGAACCCTTCCCTTAAAACGCTTTGTATAGAAAAACTCAGTTATTCAACCTTGGTTACACAAGAACATATTTCACCATGAGTGCCGCGTACGCATCACATTACGAACCCATGTTTCTGTGTACACATCCAAAAGGAGCGAAACTGTCATACAGAGCCTCCTAAATACATGAGAAAGTTGAAGACATTTGTAAGTGGGTGAAACGCTATTCCGATGTAAAAAACGTTGACCTACCAGATCGTGGCACTGCACAGAAAACGACAAAAAAGGAGGACAGAGGGATTTTACAGGTGTTTGAGAAGAATCCTTTTCTATCATTACGTAGCAGACAGGCGGTTTTGTGTGAAAATGTCTAATTGTGTCATGTGACACTATAAGAAGACATTTACTAGCTCATGGAGTGAAATTTCGAAGGACGGTGAAGAAACCACTACTATCCAAAAAACAAGTCGAAAAGACACTTGAGTAAAAGAAAATTTGGACCGCGATTGGGACAGCGTAATTTTTTCAGATGAAGCTTCTTTTTGGGCACGTTCTTCCATTAATCATACCTGGTGTACCCTCACCAATATTCATCCAGCGGACCGTTAAACACCAGGTAAAAGTCTACGTCTGCGGATGTTTCTCAAAGCGGGGATTTGGCACTTTGTACTTCTTCACAAATAATTTGAACGCTGCCAAAATGGTTTTAATATATCAGAGGGTTTTATTACCATCTGCCCAAAGGTGGTTTATAAGAAAAAAATTTAATTGGCTACTGCAAGAGGACAATGACCCAAAACATTGGAGTCGTCTTTGTACTGCGTGGAAACAGGAAAATTATGTTGATGTAATGGATTGGCCGTCGCAGTCACCAGATACAAATCCCATAGAAAATGTTTGGGCACTCATGAAGTTCAAGCTACGAGGGAAAAATATCTGGAACGTCAAGCAGTTATTTCAACAGATTTGTTTTATATGGAAGTCTTTGCGTCTAGATTATGCTATAAAATTAGTAGAAAGTATGCCTCGGAGATGCCGGGCAATTACTACCAGTAGAGGCGACTGGACAACTTATTAATAATAAAGCATCATGGTTTATATCATGTAGTATGTGTGTATTTTTTTTAATGCCTTATCCCAAATCGTTTTTCCGGTTTCGCCGTACACATTCTTGTCAAACATACTGTACATAAAAGCAGAAGCAACCTACCTAAAGAAATCTTGACTGTTTCGAACTTTAAACTAAGGAAAATACCAGGTTCAATAAGCTACATTATTCTCAGACATGACTCCATGGGAATTAGAACCGTTTCATAAGGAACGATCATGTCAAACATAACAAGGCAGCTGTTGACTGTAGTACCGAAAACTGAATTTGAGAAATGTTTCCAGCAATGAAAGAACTGTTGGAATAAATGTGTGAAATCACAAGGGGTTTGCTTTGAAGGAGATTTAAATCTTAACTCAATAGGCTAACTTAATTTTGTACACATCTAAGGTCAGATATTTTATTATCAGATATAATATAAAGTCAAACTTGTTTTATTTCAATTTATTAGGTAACTTGGATTAAAGGTCTTGCAGGTTATTACTGAAGGACAAGATATGAAAATAAGTAGGATAAAATTTGTTTTCAGTTTGGCTGAAAATTATGTACATGTATTCATAACATCTTTTATAGACTAGATATAACAATTATTTGTATTAAATATTCCACAAAAAATAATCATACCCAAAGTGACCAACCAGCTGTATTTATATATACAAACCATCATACCATCTCCCTTTTAGGGTAGGCAGAGAAGACATCTCCACACTTTGCTATCTATGCACACAGCACTCGCTTAGTCCACATCTCATACATACTCTCTTGTTTCTTATACTTCTTATATTTTCCTCAGTTAAAGTTTCTCCAACTAACTCCTTCCACTCTTATGTCTACATTTTCATCACTCCATTAATTTCAGTCACATACGAGTATATTTGTTTCTTGAATGTATTTATAAAATTCATTTCTAAAAAAGTTCGACCATTTCTTACTCTATCAAACATTGACATTCCAGATATTTTACATAAAACACACATTCCTGATGCATTTATTCTGCTTTTATCACTCCTTTTCAATGCTCAAGCTTTACTTGCATATTACAAGGTTGGCTCTGCAATGCTTTATTTATAATCCTATAAAATAAGTATACATAATTATCACTGAAAGCGTACATTTAAATTTTCGAAAAAAATAAGATCAAATTGTATGATTGAAACTTTTCAATCTTGATGTAGAAAAAAATATGAAGCGTTGACTCCTTTCCGCCTCAATCAAAATTAGATTGACACTTTCAAAAGAAAAACTCTCATAAGCATCAAATGTTCATAAAAAATAATAGAAAACTTGAAAACCTTCAAGGTTCAGAATATCGCGTAATTCCTTATAATTGGAAAAAATGCCCTATAAACAAATTATTAACCTTCAGTATAATTACAAAAGTTTAAATAGTTATAAATATAAAAAGTAATAAATGTAATATTAGTTCGGAAATAATCAACTCGAGATTCTCATTTAAACTTCACATCGTGACAATGATTCTGAAAAAATATCCAACAATAAATGAAGGCTTACGTTTCTAATTATATAATTTAATTACGCTCTTACTAAACAATAACGCCTAAACGTCGCCAACACAATCATCTTAAAGCTTTTGAACAAAATAAAAATCGTTAGAAATTACACAATAAACCAAACGCCTTACGATAAGTTTTTAATGAATCAGAAATATGACAAATGACGTTTGAAGATGGAGAAAATATTACGTTATTGTGCTATTGCACACCAAGTGTATGTAGTCAAGTAAAATTACCAAGTTGTCTTACAATCATAAAATAATATAAATTCAGAATAATTTTCATTTTGGGTTTCTTTATCTTTAAAAAAATTGTTTCAGAATAACTTAATGTTTTGGTGATGCTTTTTTTACCCAATAATAATTATTTATAATATGACTCAAATACATATTTTTATAAATTTTAATGAAACAAATCAATGAAAACACACGATTTTTTTACTTCTATCTGATTTACAAAAATTGAATATATTGTCCAACTGATTTATTTAGCTCCATGTGTTATTATGTTATTGGCGTCAACTAGAATTTGAATTTGAATTATTTATAAAAATGTCGCCCTTACGTTATATATGATAAGTTGATGCTGACAATCTCCGTGACATAGTTGCTAAGATGCTTGACTTAACCCGATAATTTTGCATCCAATTTCCGATAGTACGCTTTTCAATATTTTCGCTTCGCCGATTCAATTCAAAGTTAAATAACTCTAAATAATGTTCAAGACGAATCTAATAGTTTAAAAAAACACTCGTTCTACTTTACTGCAGCTGATTGCTTTGAACATGGTTACCCTACCTTTATAACTAAAAAGTAGATGAAAACGATTATCGTACAAAAATGACATTTATACACATTTATCAAATAAGTTTTAATGTGTTCGATTAAAATGTTTGCTATCAAAGAAGCTTGTAATGTTAACTTTTTCAAACTGCCCCTCGAAAATGTTAACCTTTTCACACTGTTTTTAACTCATCAAAAAAAATTATTGCAATTTTAATGCACAAATTCCTTTGGAGAGAAGTAGAATTTAGAGGTCAATTTCTTTTTTGTCTAATAAATTGGTTGTTCCAAATCAATTAAAAAAGGCAGGGTAATTATATAGAGCTTTTGCCATTGCATGTGTGGAATGGCATGCCTCATAGTGTCAGAAATATGGGTAGTGTATGCAACTTTAAAAAGTACTTGAAGATCATCCTTTTTGGGAGGTCTAATCAAAATTTATTAGTGAGTTTAAATTCTTAGTTACAGTGCCTTAAACAAAGCTTGCTCTCTTAATGGCACTATATAAATTGACCTTTTATTAGTATTAGAACCTGTAGATAACGCTGAAAAATAACAGGGAACAAATAAATATAACATATGAGTCAATAATTAACAGATGAAGGTGCTTTATAAGGAAAGATATGAATGTTACATAAACATAAGCGATAACTATAGGACAACAATTACAATGGTTCGATGTTTTTCAAAGCTTAAAAACTTTTGTATCCTCTTCATACGTTTATTAAAAATATTTAAATTTACCACTTTATTATTTGAAGAATTTCACCAAGGACGTTAATGTTGAAGTCATTGGCTGCTAAGTTTCTACAGGACCTTCATTAGAAATTTTAACGAATGAAAAGATAGAATTAATAATTCACAAAATTTGATTGGTCAATTTTCAAAGATGGCTGCGTTCTTTAGAAGTTTGTACACCTTGTAAAATCAACTTTAACTTATGTTGTCTATGGTGTTTTTTGTTTCATCCAGCACCTCTGTAATACAGTGTAAAAGAAAGAGACAAATTATAACCATAAGTTTGTGAGTATATTTTGAAAATAAAAAAAATCAGAAAACTTTCATAAAATCTGTTCTCTTTCGTTTTCTTACATAACCTGTAAATCGATTACGGAACATGCGCGATAGCCTCTTCAACATATTTCCAATATGGCGGGAGCGTTCATGGTCTGAAAGTGCGCTCACAGTTTTGCTCTTTATTATTTCAGATATGCGTGTATTTCTTGAAATATTATACTAATAATATCGTCAATTTGATTTAAAATTGTACCTTTTGATTAATTTTCAACTAAAAATCGCTACAAACCATTATTAGTCGAGTGAAACACCAAGAAAAATGGTGAGTCTTGTTTTTTTTTGTTTTGATATTTTTTCTCTCTTTGTTATATCTTTTCCCCATTTTGTATCATTCTAAAAAAGATTTTTTTATATTAAATGAGAAATAAATATCATTTAAAACATTTGAAAATGCCTTTTTTTGCGTTTTTATTAGATTTTTTTTAGTTTTCGGCGTGGAAAAAAAGATAACCATAAAAAGTGTCAAAAAAAGCATCATTGATGAACTCAAAACATGAAGATTCACTGTCATTTATGTGTTTTTATTACTTAAAATGATGTCGTTTGTATCAATAGGTTCATTAATAATTAGCTTGGGTGTGGCTGTATCGATTTTCTTGAAATTGGCGTAGGGAAGATGTGTTTCTTCTAGACTTGTTAAGAATGTCTCGAGATCTCAAATATTTTCTTATACTGTTCTAGCTTAAATTCAACTTTTATCTTAAAAGAAGATCTGTTCTTGGTAAAATAAAAGTGATTTGTTGAGAAACAAATTTATTTTCAGCTTTAAATGGTATGAAACTTCTATTTTTTGTGATTCGAGTTCTTTAGTTAAAAAATCATAACCTCATTTCGTTGTTTCAATGTCATATTGTCATTCAAAATCCGAATCGTGTTTTTTCCCAATTTGATTTAAACAATAGAAATAATAAATGAATTTATGTAAAGATGGATTTAATGAAAACTTGAACAGTACATTTCGATCCAAATTTACGTTTATGTTTTATCTACATTGCTTTTTCTTATCTCAATTACGTTGTATGTCTAGTTGACATTTCGTATTGAAAATATAAATTACTACCACGGTTAGTCTTGAATGCCTACAACACAGGCTATGCTTTACAAATCTTCATTTCTCAGAAGCATAATAAGTTTTTATTGATATTGGATTAATCACCAGTTATCATTTGTTAACATATTTGCTGTACGATTTATTCACCCACATTATCTAGATGAGACAACAATCTCTTCCAGCAACTGTCACCAGCATTTTGAGTAGTTATATGTTTTATTACTTGGTCATGAAATATTTTATTCCAAAGAAAACCAAAATATTCCTATGTGTAAGAGGTCTCATGGGATTTTGAATTGGTTCTAAAGAATTCAAGATATAACTTGAATAGATGCAAGAAATATAAGTATATTTCATTGTCATATACATATATGTACCCATGTTTCTATTGGGATAAGCAAAGAGAACAGAACTCTCCCTTCATCCTAGTCTTGCATAAATTTCTTGCCTTTGCCTCCTACTATCACATTGTCATATATACCTTCCTATTTTAAAAGTTTTTTAGTTTTCTTTTTTTTATATATGATAAAAATAAACAGAATTTTTTTAACACTATTTTGTAAGACTTCACTTTAAGAGTGCTCCAAAAGTTTATAACGACATTACTCTCTTCATCTTTATTACATTCACCTTGCTTTCATAACCTTTTTTACTAGTTCATACTTTGATTGCATATCCTTGAGTTGGGATCATTATCTCACTGTGAGCAGCCAACTTGATATCTCTGGGAATGCTTCTGCCTATTAAGACATTTTACAACTCCCCATTCCCTTCTGTTGCTACTGTTTTTTCATCATAATGCATTAAATAAATTGGAAAAGGGGAAAAAAATGCGATATTTTTTAAATTATTAAATTAATATCTTTAAGCCTATCAATCCTAGATAACTGTTTGTAGCTTTTATTAATTTTGATGTTTTATGCTTCTTGAGGGATAAAGTCAAAACAATATATGTATGAATGACTGTGGAACGGCCTGGATGGAGATATTTTATGGCTTCCATGTATTTCTGATAAAACATATAAACAATGTAGATGAAAAGAGAAATGGTCTAATTTTTCTTTTGGATAAAAAAAATGTTACAGCCGGAAACCAATGGGAATTTTCTCAAAGGAATTAGAGTACTTAACCCTTATCATGGCATTATAACACAGGTGTTACACTAATTTAGGGATTTAAAAAAAAAAGCAGAGATTGTAACATAATTTCAAATATGGCAACACATTCAAATACTATACATGCACTAATGTGTGCAGTGGTATCATCTGATGATAAATATTGACACCCTACAACCTTTCAAACGACATCGGGTCAACATGTCTGGACAGCGTGGGTGCGTTTTGAAAATTGGGGTAAATAATCTAAATATCTTATTTATCACTACATGTAGAGAAAATTTTATTCAAACGATTTTATTTGTTGACAATTCAGCTATGTAAATGTTGTTCATGTTTTAGATTATAGAATCATTTTATAGCCTTTTTTGTGTTTTATAAAAATTGATATTTTGGCAATGTAACGTGGGTGTTACATATAAAAAAAACTAAGGAAAAGTTGCGATTTTTTTTTCTCAATTTTCCTTCATAACTTACCATATAACAAGGAATCACCAAAGAAAAACGTTGATATTTGGATAAATTGAACTTTGCCAAGATGCAGAGCCATTAATTTATATGAAATATATATTTTTTCAATATCTTGATTTAGTTATGTCTGTCGCTCAAATACATATAATTTTGGTTTCGTATGGCACTTCAAACTTATTGAATGCGGAATATCCAAGGTTGTTATGTTAAAAAAATGCGGGACATATTTAACTAGTTTAAATTTGTTTAATTATTTATTTATTGATTTAATATTATAGAAAAGTTTCTTTTCTTTTGGTATGTGTTTACATGAACTTGGGATGCCCCATCTCTGATTGAAGTAAGGCATTCTGTGGCATTCACATGTTCGTGATAGAATGAAGAGGGTGTTCAGTTTTTTTATTCAAATAAATGATTTTGTTCAACAGTCTAAGAAGAACAATTACAACTCAGAAGAGGAGGATAGTCCTCCTTCAGCTTCAGATGATGACTCAGACTTTGATGAAGATGATGATCCCGACAATTTGGAAGTTCCAGGTGAGTTGATACATCGTATTACTGATTTACACCCAAAACTACGAGCAAACAAGAAATTTTGCATTCTGTATTTTGAAGCGCCTTATCTGTGAACCAAATGTTGACTTTTGTCTTGGTCATAGTGATTTTAATAGCTGCCTGTAAGAGCTCCATAGTTGTCTGTCCAAATTATTGTTTTGGGTTCTTCAATTATAGTGTTAATTTTTTTCCAGGACCATTAAACAGTGAAACAGAAATTAATATTTATTTGTTTCCTAAATATTGGAAGGCTTGTGAAAGTACAACCTGTTTATGATAATCGTGCTGGGGATGATGTAGGTGATTTGTTACTCTCAAATGGTTGAGTAAGTCCGATACTATTTTCTAAGCGTGAAAAGAAATTTAAATTTGAGGATCTCTTATATCTATGTATTCCTGACAGGAGCAACATCAAATCCAGCCATGTTGGATAAGATCAGATGTTTCTGAAAGCTATTTAAGATACATAAATACTATGTTTTAGAAGGGCAACAAGTTGAACAAACTTTGCTCTTCCCTTGTTTCACGGGCTGTCCCTTTTGAATGGGTATTGACATCTTGAACATTTAATGATATTGACATCTTTAACATTTCAGGAAATGTTTTTCAAGAAATGATATGTTTTCTTAGTAATGGAGGTTATTTCTTATTTACTTGTTTTATACAGTATTTATTTTATTTTGACCTTACTATGTGCACCCTATTTTGTGATAAAGATCACCTTAAGAATGGTCTTAAAGTTTATGTAATGTTCCTCCTAACTGCCTTCATAATAATAACTTTCAAAAATGCAACTTCAAAACCAATCATGAAGAATGAGATGAATTTTGAGGCCGGGAATAAGATAATAGAATATTGACTTCTAGAACATATCAACACTTCAATAGGAAACTGACTATAAACTGCCCAGAACCAAACTCAAGGGATGAGATCAAGACCCAAACTGAATTGTAACGCCAAAGATGAATGAATGAGGTACATAGCACTGGACTAAATCAATTTAGCTATAAAGAGTCCTGTAGCAAACCAATTAAAAATCTGTTGAAAGCATATATGGTGCAATAAAATGTTTAGGGAAACTAATCACCAACAGAGAAATGATCATATTTTCCACCTTGAAACAATATAGATGCCTTTTTGAATGGTAATAATGTTGAATATAATAAAAATTTGTGTTACAGGAGGAGGCAAAACATTGGCAGCTGCAGCTGGACTTCCAGAGAAACCCAAACCGGCACCACCTCCCATGGTTGACATCAAACCTAAAAACCCTAACTCATTATTATCCACTGGTAATTATAAATTTTAATATGCTGATTCTAGGAATTCAATATATGAATAACTATCAAGTTGGTGCAAAAGTTGTTGCCGTTTTAATGGTATTTATTTAGAAATGGTGTAAATGCTTGTCTTTTGTCTTGAAACCTTTTTTTTTGCCATCGCTTTTAAAATAGACGCTTTCTACCTGATTTGGCTAGTTTTGTTTCAACTTTAGTCATGTAACCCCCTCCAAAAAATTTGAAAATAGACGAGAAAAAATGTCATTTGCGACATTGTATGTTGTATGAATTCAAAAAAGGAAACAATGCAACTATCGCGACTAATAACATTTCTTCAGTGTATGGTGAAGATGTCGTTTGTGAATTAACAAGTTCCCTTCTGGGAATTTATCCCTTGAAGATGAACCCCGTGCCATACGGCCCAGTGAAATTGATGATGAACAACTCCGGGCTATGGTGGATGCAGACCCTCGACTGACCTCACAAGAACTTGCAGAGAGATTGAATATTAACAAATCAAATGTTTTAAGGCATCTCCATAAGCAGAGAATGATGTGTCAAAGCTCTCTGTATGGGTGCCACATGATTTGTCACAGAAAAATTTATCGGATTGGCTGACTATCTGCGGATCTTTGCTCGCCAGACAAAAAGGAACTATTCTTGAATTGGATTGTAACGGGTGACGAAAAGTGGGTTGTATACAATAATGTTACAAGAAAATGACACTGGTCAACCCTCGGACAAGCACCCCTTTCTGCCCCCAAAGGAGAATTGCACCAGAAAAAGGTCATGTTATGTGTGTGATGGGATATTAAGGGTATAGTGTATTACGAACTTTTAAAATCAAATGAAACAATAAATGCGGATAAGTACTGTGAACAATTGGACAAATAAAACCAGGAATTGATTAAAAAACTACCCCATTTGGTGAATAGGAAGGGCAAACCTAGATCTATTAAATTGTGTGTCCAAATTAAATTACCTGTTGTTTTTTCACAAATTATGTATATTTCTTGTCATGTTTAAAATTAAAAAAATATATATACTACCTTGATCAAAAAGTTTTAGGACTTAATTCATGAAATCGAAAATACAAGTTTATTTATCAAAATCGATATGGTCCCCTTCAAAGTACTCCCCATCGACTGCAACGCACTTACGCCAGCGCTTGATCCAATCCTCGAAACACCGCTGGTACTCAATTTTCGGTATGTCCATTGGAGCCGTCTTCGATTTTTTCATGACATCCTTTCGGGTGCTGTAACGCGTTCCGCGAAACGGTTTTTTAAGTCAGTTGAACAGAAAAAAGTCTCAGGGAACCAGATCAGGTGAATTCGAAGGCTGCTGGATAGTATTCGTGTTGTTTTTGGACAAAAACTCGTGGATATCATGTCTTTCGCGATTTCAACGCGGTCCTTTTTTTGCATGAAATTGATGTGTTTCGACACCAGTTTTGCAGCGACACGTCTGAGGTCCAAATCACTAACCAAAATGTCTTGAACGGATCCATAAGCGATGTTCAAGTCCTCTGCCAGGTCTCGAATGGTCAATTTGCGGTTTTCGGCCAACATTTCTTTGATTTTATCGATGTTTTCATCGGTTTTCGACTGCCACTGCATTCGTCATCCTCGACCGACTCACGACCACTTCTGAAGAGTATCGTTGCCGAAACACTTCTCCAACATTTCCAAGGTCTGCGGACCATTAATTCCGTTTTTCACGCAAAATTTAATGCAAACTCGTTGATGCAATTTTCAAACTTGTAAAAAATCTAAAACACGCACAAAGGTAGATGTACTCAGTACAGCGTAACTTTTACAAATGTCAAGCTATGACGCTGAAATTTGGAGGGAAGTGTCAATGATAAATGTGGTAACCTAACAAAAAGAAAAGAAATTCCAATCGGGTGATTGACAGCGCCACACGGTGGCCGGTCCTAAAACTTTTTGATCAAGGTAGTATTATTCACCATGATAACGCCAGACCACATGTGGCATTCATCACACATTCGGCAGCATCCGTCTTACTCCCCAGACTTAGCACCTAGTGATTACCATCTTTTCCGATTCTTAAAAAATTTCATTCCCTGGAAGAAGTGAAAACATCCCTTGATGAGATTTTTGCCCTAAAACCAGATGATTTTTATAGGAATGGTATAAATAAGTTTGTCAATATATGGGAAACGGTTATAACTAATAATGGAAATTATGTAATAGACTGAATAAGCATTGTTTCTTATAAAATATTAAAATCTTTTATTTGAAAAAAAAAACAGCAAATACTTTCGTACCAACCTATTATGTAGATAGAAACCAAAATGGAGTATCAAGTCTATTGCTCATATAATTACAGTGAAAAATGCCTTCAGTGAAAAACATCATCAGGTCGAAACCCGTACTCAGCCCCACATACTCAATAGATATATATTTTGAGACTGTAAGGATACCAATGTTTTTGATGATCGTAACTCGTACTCGGACCCACATACTCAATAGATTTATATTTTGAGACTGTAAGGATACCAATGTTTTTGATGATTTCTGTAAAATGAAAGTGTACGAGACAAAACATTAATGTTAAAGGTGCCAACTCCCATATTCCTACACAGGAGTTACTAGTATTGTATTTCACTTTCATTGTATACAATACAACCTGGTGAATTTATTGCCATCTATTGGCAATCTCTTCCAATCAACCAGAAAGATGTTTAAACAAACCTTAAATTAAAACCATAGTGATATCAGGCATCTTACCAATTGGCCTTAAGTAAAAACAAAACTGATGCTCTTTTAAAAACTGAGTATCAACAGGAATCGAACCCGCAACCCCCAGGTTGAAAAACAGGCATATTACCAATTAAATCTCAGAGGCTGTCAATATGATAAAATGAATGTGTGTCCAAAGAATTGCAGTATTCCTCTGATACATGTAGAAGAGTTGTTTTACTATCTCCAATGAATAACCTGAAAATTTTGTTCTTTACATTTGTAATGTTTATTCCGACCAAGAAATGTAAACATTTTATTTTATGCAAGTTTTATTTGTTATCCTCTCAAGATTTTATTGAAAAGGTCACCTTTGATCAACTTTTAATTAAAAAATGAAAAACAAAGGTCTTTGTTCCACTTGACGATTTTACATTTTTATTTCCTGGCATTTATTGGGATTCCTCTTGTTTTGTGACATTTGTGCCTTTTATAACATCAAAGATTTTTTTATTTCAATAGATTTTTATGTTTCTTTTAAAAGTCTATAAATGTTATTGAAAACAAAATATGGAATTTTGATGCCTTAGATAATTTCTGGAATGTTTTTTAACTTTTTCTATAAGGCGATATATGCATATATTTTATAAATATAACTGGTTCAATTCCCGTTGCTGTCCAATTTTTTTAAAAAGGTTTCCAGTCTTAACAATCACAAAAGGCCTCAGCTATTTCCGGATGTCTAAAGGACACTATCTGGAAAAACAAGTATATGAACATCCAAAGCAAGGTGAGGATATACAAGACCTGTGTCCGCCCCATAATGACATACAGCATAGATTCCAGACACTATCAGAACCAAAAATCTCCTTCGAACCAGCGAAATAAAGGTACTCAGAAGTATTGCTGGCAAAACCCTTCATGATAGAGTACGAAATACAGAAATCCGAAGGATGTGCGAAGTTGAAGATATTGTCAGATGGGGAGAACAGAGAAGTAGGTTCTGGAACGAACATGTATCCAGAATGGCGGAACCAAGAGCTGTAAGAATGACCAGGGACAGTATCCCCCAAGCAAGCAGACATCCAGGACGACCTCTGAAAAGATGGAGAGACAGCTGGCAGTCGACGTCACAAGAGGGAAACAATGATGCAGGAACATAACAGGCCTAAAATAAGAAGAAGAAGTTTCCAGTCTGGTTTTCACTTGAAGCTCCTTGCCTTGAACATCTTCGGAAGAGATTGACACAAAATAATAAACACGCTAGGTTCTGCTGTATACAGCGAAAGTGTAATACTAAAATGGGGCCATGGAAAAATGATGAAAGGAGCCTTGTAAATGGCGCAGAAGGATATGCGGCTTAACAATTGACGACAGAATATGGAATAGAGTGATTAAGCCTGAACTAGAGGCAGATGTAATAAGCAAACTGAACGAGAACACTTTGAGATTGGCTGGGGCTGGGGTTGGGCATCTACAAATAATGAGTGATAAGGCAGACAAAACAAATTGTACATACTGCACTGCACATCCGTATACATTGAGAAGAATACTTGGGGTGGTGATGTAAGACATTATGGAATAAAGGAGGAATATAAACTTAAAGATGTATTAAGCAGAATGAAGAACATTGTCAGTGATAGTTGTAGAAATGAGATCAAGTGTATGATTTGAAAGAAGGTTGTTTTATCAGATGTATCAATGTTGTGTAAGAAAAAGATGTGTTATGATAGAAAAATCAGATGCATCCTCTCCCTACATCGATAGGGAATGGAGGGATATGTACATTATATTGTAGAAAAAACTTCCCCTCAATTGTTTTCACCCTTCCATGAGATTTGTACTTATTCACACCCTTATTGTCTCTAGTATAAATTAGTGAAATAATAAAAAAAAACAGCTTTACTTATACATCTGCTTTGTAGTAATACATCACTTCTAGAACGCATTATTATATAATTTATAAAAGGTAACTCACAAGTATCACTAAACCATTTCAGATGAAACGATGTCTGAAAGTACGTTTAACACTAGTGATCAATTAAGTTTTCTATCCACCAAAATATTAGCTCCGGTAATCCTGCCATAGGTGTTGGAGCAAGTATCTAGATTAAAATGAAAATATTGCCCCTGTTATAGCATATTTTTGTATCATATTGTATTACACTTCTGTTTAATATTGTCCTGACTGGGCTTTATACTGAGACTTGGTAATGAAGTTTTCTAGAATCTTAAAATTTTGTATACTTCTCTGATAAGAAGAATTCGGTAATATGGTCACCCACTAGGATGTCCATGTTGAAAACATTGAACGCATACAGTGGGAGGTTTTTACAACTTGTAAACTTTACACTGCAGATCCCAATAACTGATGAGCTAACAACCTTGTAGATAAAAGAAAGGTATTTAACGTTATTTAAGATTGTCAGCTCGTATTTCAATAGTCCAGAACTAACTCAGCTTGAGATGCTGCACGTTCCTTGTTGGCCCACTCGGCAAAAGATTTTGTTTCTTAATGACAGAATACAGAATGAAGTAATTAGGGATGAATGTGATGTGTTGTGTTGAGTAAGATGAAGAAGAGCACGCTAAGACAGTTTGGGCATGTAGAATGAATGAAAGAAGAAAGACTAACAAAATAAAAATATAGGGGAAATGTGAGAGGAAGACCAAGGAAAGTATGATTGAATCAAGCGGAAGATATTTTGAAAGAAGGAAATGTAGAAAGTCAGAGAAATCGTAGAAGTTGTATGAGAAAGTTTATGGATGTGGTGGACTAAGGCTATGTGGAGAGATAGGAAAAATTGGCACTCTATCCTCTCTGTTTACCCTGATGGAGATGGCGTGATGGTATGCATGGATGTAAATAAGTAACAAATTTTTAAAATTATTGATATGATCACCATTTATTATGTTGTAAATTGTATATCTGGCCTTGCAAAATAAAAACATTTTACATACATAATTATATATAAAATATATCCATAAAATTGTGAACAAAAAATAAATAAAATAATATTTTCACACTCTCTAGGAAGGGGCGGAGATTAAAATAAAATAACAATACACTGAATAATAAAAAATGCTATAATAATAATTTTTATTAATAAAATTTAATATGTAGAAGTTACAATAAGAATTCTAATGTACTATTCTTTAGCATCGTCGCATATGCAAAAGCACAAACTTATGTCATAAAATAAAACAAGCTGTAATTCCATGCGGATCGTTATAAAAGCTAAGAACACTTGTTATCAATGTTATCTATTCTAAGAACTGGGTTTTTTCAGCCACCCAAGCAATTAAGATTGTTTGCATGGTTTCCATAATTTTCTCTGTATATTGGTGAAGTATGTTAGTTATAACAGTGAACGTTTCTATGGGAATACGCTTAGATCAAAATCATTATAGAGTTTTACACAGAGCAGTGCTCTCGTATCCGTGCTCATCATAACTAAGGTAGACTGTATATCAATTTTGTATAAACTTGTTTTATTTTGGATCAGGAGGCTTGCCTGTGGGGATGTCGATAAATAAGAACTTCAAAATACCTGGTGGCTTAGTGACCAAAGGTAATGCTACACCAGGCTATGACATGGTCAGAATGAATCCAGGTGAGTTTCTGTTTTTTTTCTTCAAGTGTCTAGATTTTTATAAAAATCCAATTTATACAAAATAAACTTGTTTATTTATTAACTCTTTTATGTACATGGTTATACGTGGTATATCTGGTGAGCTTAACACTTGACAGCAATTTCTTCCGACACATTTTCCTTATTTTGGTATGTAGTGAAATGTTGATTGATCGTTCCTCGAATAATTGTGTCATTTATTTTATCCAGTCTCAAAGTAATTTTATATGGATATGTCATATATACTACCTTGATCAAAAAGTTTTAGGACTTTATTCATAAAATGGAAAATTCAAAGTTTATTCATCAAAATCGATATGGTCCTCTTTAAAGTACTCTCCATCTACTGCAACGCACTTACGCCAGCGCTTGATCCAATCCTCGAAACACCGCTGGTACTCAATTTTCGGTATGTCCATCAGAGCCGTCTTCGATTTTTTCATGACATCCTTTCGGGTGCTGTAACGCGTTCCGCGAAGCGGTTTTTTAAGTTGGTTGAACAGGAAAAAGTCACAGGGAGCCAGATCAGGTGAATTCAAAGGCTGCTGGATAGTATTCGTGTTGTTTTTGGTCAAAAACTCATGGATAAGGATCGCATTGTGCGTTATCGTGGTGCAAAATCCACGAGTTGTTTGCCCACAAATCCGGTCTTTTTTGGCGAATTGCTTCACGCAAATGTCTCATAATGCCCAAATAATACTCTGTTGACTGTCTGTTTTTCTGGTGAGAGTTCATGATGCACCGTTGTAATTCATAAAAACCGTGAGCATCGCCTTCTTTTTTTACTGAAAACGACGTGGTTTTTTCGGTCTCGGCTCATTCGGTGCACGCCATTCACTCACTTGATGTCTGGATTGCGTGTCATACTCATAACGTCTCATCCACGTCTCGTCTCCAGTGATGATCCGTTTGATAAATGTTGGGTCGGATTCGGCCTTGGAAATCTGTCTTTAGCGATTTCAACGCGGTCCTTTTTTTGCATGAAATTGAGGTGTTTCGGCACCAGTGTTGCAGCGACACGTCTGAGGCCCAAATCACTAACCAAAATGTCTTGAGCGGATCCATAAGCGATGTTCAAGTCCTCTGCCATCTCTCTGATGGTCAATTTGCAGTTGTCGGCCAACATTTCTTTGGTTTTATCGATGTTTTCATCGGTTTTCGACGTCGACGGCCTGCCACTGAGTTCGTCATCCTCGACTGACTCACGACCACTTCTAAAGCGTTCGTGCCACCGAAAAACGTCTGATCTCGAAAGAGTATCGTTGCCGAAACACTTCTCCAACATTTCCAAGGTCTGCGGACCGTTAAATCCGTTTTTCACACAAAATTTAATGCAAAATCGTTGATGCCATTTTCAAACTTGTAAAAAATCGAAAACTCGCACAAAGGTAGATAGATGTACTTAGTACAGCGTAACTTTTACAAATGACAAGCTATGACGCTGAAATTTGGAGGGAAGTGTCAATGACAGATGTGGTAAAGCAAAAAAAAATTCCAATTGGGTGACAGCGCCACACGGTGGCCGGTCCTAAAACTTTTTGATCAAGGTAGTATATATATATAACATTTTTTGCATTATTTTACTCCAGCAATGGTTTTTTTAAATCTTAAAATCATATTTGGTCTCCTGTTTTTGTCATCTTTTCCAAAGAGGTTAATGGGGGATGTTGTATTGTATTATATTTCCGTTGTATACAGTACAACCTGGCAGGTTTATTGCCATATGACAAGTCTTCCAACCAACCAGAAATACTTTTCGAGGCTGCAAGTCAAAACCAGACTTGAACTCTAAAAAATATGGGTTCCAATTTGGAATCTAACACCAGTCACCAGTCTTGTCTTAAAATACAAGTTTTCTTACTAAATAGGCAGAGGGGGTCTTCATGTATATGGTTAATAAGTCATTGTTCATAGTTAATGGTTTATACATTCAACCTCTAGTGGTTCACAAATAAATTAATCTCTTTAATATTGAATTATTTTAATACATTTGTCATAGTTATTTTGATATAGAATATTTTCCTCCTTTAACATGTGCGAAATATTTTTTAAGAGAATAACCATTTAATTTAATCATTCTTTTTTATTACCACATTTATCATTTAGTTTAATGAATCCCAAAAATGATAAATGGAGTTTTCACTGTATTCAAAAGTCAAACTGGGATTTAGTAATTATTTATTCCAATTGAATGAGTATCTATTGCACCTTTCTGATGAGATTTGAAATTTTAATTTGAACAAGAGTCCGCATTAGGTCCTTTTTCACTTCCTTTCCGTGGTTGCAGTCCTAAGACTGGTTTGCAGCAATTTGAACTCTTCTCCTCCATTCCCCCCTGTCCTGTGCGGCTCTTTTTAAGTCTGTATATGTTGAGCAGCGCACGTCCACCAACAGGTCCTCCAGGTACTCTCGGCGTGGGCGTCCCCTAGAGTTTGTTCCCTCGGTCATACCCTCCATTATGGCATGCAAGAGGCCCTCTTGTCGTATTATATGACCGATCCATCTTGCACGCCTTTCGGACAGGATCCTGAGCAGGTGCCTTCCTCCTTCGATTCGTTGGAGAACCTCTTCATTTGTGATGCGGTCTCTCCAGGAAATTCCTAATAGTCTTCTATAGGACCACATCTCAAAAGCCTCTAGTCTTCGTCTATCTCTTTCGGATAGGCACCATGTCTCGCAGCCGTACATCAAGATACTCCATACATAGGTCTTGATGAGGAGTATTCTCAGTTTTAGGTCTATATTATTTGATTCTATTATTTTCGACCTTTTATTAAATGCAAGTCTAGCCTGATGTATACGGCTGTCGACCTCGCTCTCGGACCGACCGTCCCATGTTATTTTGCTCCCGAGGTAGACAAACTCCTTGGTGTTCTTTAGTGGTTTACCCGACATCACTATTCTCATCTGGTGCTGCGCTCGGCCTACAGTCAGCAGTTTTGTTTTGTCTTTATTTATCTTCATACTGTAGTTATTTTGAAGAATGCTTTCCATAGTTGTTAAGGCCTCTTGTAGTTCCTCTTCACTTTCAGCAACCATAGCAATATCGTCAGCGAACCTTATCATGTCCACCTTTTGCCCGTGTATCTTTACACCTTCTCTGTGACTCATTCTCTCTCTCAAGTCGAGAGAGTCTCTTTTTCACTAAGATGTAACAATATGGAAAGGTGTAACAATATTTAATGTATATTTTTGAGCTTTTTATCTACAATACATACCAAAAATCCTGTCGAATGATATACACACGCACATGAATGGTACTCAAACTTATTGATCAAACTTCAATATTACATATAAGCAAAAGAGAACAAACCCAAATTTTACCTGTTTTGAGATGAAAATACAATCACTTTTAGTGTGCTTGTATGGAATAAAAATATATTAGGTCCTTACATATGAAATTGGCGTTTTGTTTGGGAGGAACATAAAGTTGATTTTTTTTTAATATAATATATTTATTTAATCAAAGTATGTACCATTGCTATCTATGCACTTTTGCCATCTCATAGGTAGTTCATCGATCCCTTTACTAAAAAAACCATTCGGACGGGAATCAATAAAATCTTTGAAGTCGGTTTGGACTGCCCCATCGGAGTTGAATTTTTTCCCTTGCAAGAAGTTATCCAAATTTCGAAAAAAATAGTAATCTGTTGGGGCAAGGTCCGGAGAGTACGGTGGATGTCTTAGACATTCCAATTGAAGCTCTTCTAATTTGGTAGCCGTCTGTTGTGCAGTGTGTGGTCTAGCGTTATCATGAAGCAGCAGTGGCCTAGAGCGATTAACCAGCCTCGGTTGTTTAGCAGCTAGCTTTTCCATCATGGTTTGCAGTTGCTGACAATAGACATCTGCCGTAATCGTCTGGCCAGATTTAAGAAAGCTGTAGTGAACGACACCAGCACTAGTCCACCAAACGCTCACAAGTAACTTTTTTGGAGTCAATTCTCGCTTGGGGCATGGTTTGGCTGGTTCGGCAGGGTTCAGCCATTGCGATGAGCGCTTCCGATTATCATACAGGATCCACTTTTCATCACAGGTAATGATTCGATTCAAAATCCCTTCATTATTGTGCCGGTTGAGTAATGCAACGCAGCAGTCAACGCGCGTTTGTTGATTTGCTTCACTCAATTCGTGAGGTACCCACCTTTCAAGCTTTTTCACCTTCCCAATTTGCTTCAAGTGGATTAAAACAGTTTTATCACTAACACCGCAGCCTGCAGCTAACTCGGACGTGGTTTGCGATGGATCCGCTTCCACAATAGCCTTCAATTCTTCATTATCAACTTTGGTCTCCGGCCGTCCACGGAGCTTTTTCTGCAGGTCGAAATTTCCAGAACGAAAACGTTGGAACCAAAAACGCACTGTGTTTTCTTTTGCGGCACCGTCGCCATACACATCATTAATCCTTCGAGCCGTTTCTGCAGCACTGGTGCCACGGTGGAACTCGTACTCGTAAATAACGCGATATTTCAAGTTTTCCATTTTGTAAACTGAGTGACGCAAAGAAAAAAAACAATTGAGGAAAAAACAAATGAATTATAATTTTCGAAACACAAATACTTGAGTAAATAGCTGTATAAATTTTAATTTGGAATTCCTAACCAAAGAGAAGATATTTGAGATCAAAGTTGCCAGTACGGCAAAACGCCAATTTCATATGTAAGGACCTAATATAAAGAGTGGAATTTAAGCATAAAATATTTGTTAATTAATTTGATACTTGTATACTGGTGAATTTATTGTTTTAAAGAAATTTTTCCGAATCAACCAGATTTTGTTATAAAATTGGTTATTATCGTTTCCATTTCCATGACCATACACATTTTACAGGCTTGAATTTTTGCACTTACTGAATTGAGGTACGTCAATTCAATATATATTAAATAATTTGGGTTGGATCCTTTTTGCGTGTATATATTATATATATGTTCAATTATTTTATAACTGACAAAATATTTAAATTGACGTATGTAGTTTATTTGTTAAAAACTAAGTGTTTTTTGTTGTGCTTTGATAACATTAATTTGTGACTAATATTATTCTTTTTAATATGTATTCTTATATCATCATGGGGTTATTGATTAAATAAATGCTTCTTTGTCAGAAATTAGTTATCTGGAACACAATGATTAGATGCGTTCCAACCTTAATATTGTTTAAGTGAGAATTGAAAAAGTACATATAAAAAAATGGATTGGCGATGTGCACATGTTAAAAGTGTAGCCTGGAGACATTACTGTCTTCTGCCTCTTTAATCAGACATTCGAGTTTTAGAACCACAATACTACCGCACACTTCTAGAGTGGACGAAAAGTGTAGCGAGGTGAATTCTTTCACCAGACTGGGATATTTTTTTATTATTTGAGTACCAGTGGAAAGAGAAGCCAAAGCTCCCAGGTGTAACTAGGTCAGGAAGGCCGCCAATTTTCTCTGGTCAACCTCTACCACTTGACCATGAGTAGCTGTCATTCATCCATTCTGTTACATGACCAAGCCATCTTAATGTTCCTTATTAATTATATCATTTACACCCACTTCTGCCATGCATCATTTATGATGTCCTTATTCTTTCTACTTCCATCCATTTTGCATAGCAACAATATGTTAACTTCCTTATGCCATTCAAAATAATTATTTACAAAATGTGTGATTGCACCATTATGAAAATTGTCATTTAAGTACTTTATAGTTCTTTTTTATGTAACCTATTTTGACAATAAACGTTTAATGGTGCTGTGCTAAGTATTGGTATATTTTTTATTTTTAAATACATGTTTAATTTTCAAAAGTTTATTACAAGAAAAATAATATAATAGAAATGAGCAACATGCAAAAAGGTTACATAAACATGCTATCAAACCTTAAATTAAGCATTACAGAGTTTATAATTATGATAAAAAAAATAGTTTAAATTCTCATTTATTTTTGAACCTTTTGGTGATGACCCCTCCTCCCTAATCCCGCCTCACCGGCTTCTACATAAATCAAGAAATTTTGTCTAATTGTAAGTACTTAATGCTCACCATCCTGTCCCAACTCTCTACCAAGAAAATAACCTGTTGGCCAGTGTGAAATTGATGTGGGAACATTTCCTCGTTAAACTTTAATTAGACATATTTTTATACTTGATCCAATATTTTCCAACATTGTAACAGTTGGAAATTGACATAATAACATTTCTTTGCTAGTAATGATTATATGTATCACCTCTTTCAATATGTCACATCAAATACCAGTCCCTCTGTATAATGATAATAAGTAATCTCTCTCCATTGAGGAATATTGTCCTTCCTTTCTCTGCATGCATGATTATGTGTTGATTTGTACGCACATATTTAATCACAGTCAGGACAGACCAAAATTAGAGTTTTCGATGACGAGATCCAAATTCCATGATGATCGCCACATTCAATCTAATACACAGCCTTTTCGTGGACAGATTTATATTTGACTCTTTATAAGAAAAATGACAAATACAAAATTGTGCTTTCTATGAATATAACAATACTTTCATCATTTTATTGATTTATTGTTTTAACAGAAAGTGATAATTAATTCGTGAGTGTCAATCAAGAAACTAACAATATAAATGATAACACTTGCGTACACAAATGAGCACATCACAGATAACTTTCTTTAATTTGTGTGATGTTCAAAGTCATATATCATCTTCATTCTATATACAATTCATGTCACTGCTACTCTGCAGATTTTTTTTTTTGTAAATTATGAAAGAAATGTGCTTAGAATTATAAGACATGAATAAATTTATTAAAACACATGAACAATTTATCCATAGATTTAAACACAATTACATATTTAGTTCTTGAAAATTTTAGTCACATATAATTTACATTTTATTCAAGATTACTGGAGAAAATATACAAAGGGGGGAAACTGTTAATCTTTCATATTGAATTGTTCGTGTATTCAAGTTATAATATTAATATATCTTAGTTGTCTTTTTAAGCTATTTAAATTATTCAAAACATGCAAATATATTTTTGAACTCACAAAAAACATTTGCAAATTGTGAGCTTGCAAGTGGGGTTTTATAGGGTTGTGCATTTTATTCTTGTTGATTGATTTTAATAAGTATCATTTTGATTGATCTAGTAGGTTTAAGCTTGATGTAGAATAGTCATGTATAATATATAAGTAAATGTGGAGATGTGTAACGGGTCCTGTGTGTCTATGTGGCAGGGGGTACAGGCGGGGGGCTGTCTCCCCTGCTGGGGGCTCTGATGCCCCCGCAGCCCCCGGCGCTGGCTCAGCCACATCTCCGGCAGAAGGGGCCCCCGGGGGGCGGAGCTTTGATGCAGCAGCAGCAGCAGGCTGCATACAACGCCGCCACACTGCTAGCGCAGAGTGAGTCTACTAGCATGTGTCGTAGCGCTCAAGTGTCTGTATCTTATAGCTTTCCAGTTGGGCTATTTCCATATTATTGGTCCATTATCATGGTTTCGGCTTGGTCACTTGGTCAGCAGAACTACAGTAATCCCTCTTATTTAGGAGATTAATAATTTTACCTCTTTGTTATGCTATATTTCATTTACAAATTTAAAGGCAATGATTTATTTGACTTTGTTATATGTAAATTTGAAAAAAAACTTGAGTTTTTCAAATATTATTTCTCTCACAGTCTGATTTTTAAGTTTCCCATATGAGAAATCTGAACTTTTCAGAAATAATAGTGTATAAATGGGTATGAAAATTGTATTCGTAATGTCATTAACCAAAAACTTTTTCTTCTTTTTATCTTCACTCGAGCATGAAGCTTTGTGGCAAGATTGCCCTCATAGTTTATCTCCATCTCATATGATCACCAGCCTCTATGAAATGCATTTATCTTCTGTTACAACTTTTCGAAATTTTCTCCCTAAAAGTTATTTATAAACAATTATTGAATTGTTCAACATAATTGTATTAAACCTTACTATGCAGGATTCAAGTTATTTCAAATTCTGAAATAATTATTTTGTATTATACTTCAGTACTTTTTCCGTTAAGCTGAACCTAAAGTTGTTATTTTTCCATTTTCCTTTATATTGAAGCTATCCCGCTGGTTAAGTTCTGGAACTGCTAATTGGTTACATGTTTTCTACTATTTCTCATTGTCTGATCCATCTATCCATCAGTAAAACCCCAAAGATTGGTATGGTCAGCTTCTGCTCAAAAATAAACTTCTCTATTTTTGATACCGAGACTTTTCTATTGAGAAATATTTTTAGGAAGAAACACATTTCTCGGTATGGTAGATAGATCTGTTGATTACCATTTCAGAAACATTTCTTAAAAAATAATGGGATTGCTGTAATCTGTGACTAAATTAGATAAATCATTAGATGAAATCAATCTTATATAGTACTTTTACAATATACTTCTTTTCCTTTCTTTTTTTTTAATAATTGACTCAAAATCATTTATAACTAGAAACTAAATGGTGGTTGGTCAATAAACATGTAGATAGTATTCATAGGCTTAATTATAAATATTTCTTTCTTTTTTTTTAATGCTTCCTTCACCATTAATTTTAATTCAACAAATTTCCTTCAAGTGCCATTTTTATTACAGATTAAATGATTTTTCATCAAATTAAATGAATAGATGTGTACTTTTTTCATCAAATGAAATTAATAGATTAGTCCTCATCATAATGTTATTTTCATATACATATTTGATTGCAGGCATTAGTGACAATCAGTTTGAGAGATTTAAAAATAAAAAAGTAAAACATGCTTACTTGATATAAACCTTTTCACTGTGTAATCATTTAAACAAATGTGTCTGAGGTCAGATGTAGTAGTATGAAATGATATGGCAAAATATATACTTATAATGATTCCGAGTTCGAGTGGCGTTGAGGATAGTCTGCTCTCTAAATGGCACTATATATAAATTGTCCTTTTTATTATACATAGTATCATCCGAAGAAATATTCATTTTGTGTTCAATAAAGTGCATTTAATTGAATATGATGCGATTTTTTTTACTGAGTGCTCATTTCCCCTTGTAAAAATATTTTTTATCATATTCACATATGGTCTAAGGGTTTCATTTTATATGAAAAGTGGAGCAATTGCAAAGGCACATTGAACAATAATAATTATATGAAGCCAAGCCTAAGTTAAAAAAAAATGTAGAATATCTTTTTACATTCAAAAGGACCCATTAAAAATAGGTGTAAGAATAAAATATTAAAATTTTCAGTATAATATGCAAAAAATGTCAAATCAGGGGTTGTACTAGGTAAGTCCAGAAAGTAAGTGTACTGAATTTTTGTAGGTTACAATTTTTTTTATTTAAACAAAAAAATTACGTGGTTACCGTAGTACATATGTAAGCTATTTTTCGACATAGTCGCCATTCCTCTCAATGCAGGTGGTGAAGCGGTGTATCTACTTTTTGATGCCTTCCTCGAAGTAGTTTCCCGCCAACCCCTCTGTCCAATTCTCCACCTTCTCCATTACCTCCTCGTGGGTTGAAAACCTTTTTCCACCCATGTGCAGCTTCAGGGAGGTAAAGAGATAGTAATCTGAAGGTGCTAGGTCAGGGGAATGCGCGGGATGGTTCAGGACATCCCATTTAAACGAGGCGAGCAGTTCCTTCGTGGCGTTGGCCGTGTGTGGTCTGGCATTGTCGTGCAGCAGGCAGACTCCCTTTGTCAGCATGCCTCTCCTCTTGTTCTGAATCGCCCTCCGCAATTTTTTTAGGGTCTCACAGTATCTTGCAGAGTTGATGGTCTCCCCTTGAGGCATTTATTCAATCTGCGATCGTCACGGAGCGCATTTTCGATTTTTTCCACAATTTCGTCAGTCACAATTGAAGGTATTCCGCTCCTCTGATCATCATGCACAGACGTACGACCGTCTTTAAACTCGCGACACGACTTGTACACACTTGTACGATTCATAGCTTTATCACCATATGCAGTTTTCACCTCATTATAAACCTTAACCGGAGGTTTTCCCTTCCAAACGAGATAACGGATGACGCCGCATATTTCGCACTTGGCGGGAGATTGGATTGACATTTTTCACGAAACGTGTTGTCGCGTCGACATTTCTCAACGTACTGACTTCGAACCGGTCTCGTTGCGGAGGGGAAGGGTCAGGCTACACGGAAGTGTAGCCAACATGTCGAAAATAAAATCCATCCGGTCGTGAGAGCCTCAGTACACTTACTTTCTGGATACGCCTCGTAATAGGATTCCATAATTTATTTTATTAAGTTGTTGCAAAAGTTATTGCCATTTTAAAGGAACCTATTTTCAATTGGTGTAAATGGTTGTCTTTTCACTAGATGTACATTTTTTTTTATCATTGCTTAAAAGGGACACACCCAATTTGACATGTTTCTTTTTGTCTTCATATATTTTGCCTAGAATATAATTCATATCTGACATTGCATGTTATATGAATTTAAAAAAGAAAGTAATTCTACTAGCGCAACTAAAATATTTATGATATGTTTTGGTTCAACAAGTTTCAATCTTAGAATGTAGTTTTGGAAGGTGTTAACTCTGTGGAAGTAGTCAACAACCCAAGGATTCATCAAGGAATTTTTCCCTGTAAAACCTGAAAACCTTTTTAGGGATGAAATATATAAATTAACTAATAGATGGGGGCTATATACAATAACGGCAATCATGTAACTGATTAAACATTGTCTACTTTATAATATTAAAGCCTTTTATTATTAAAAAAATGGCAATTACTTTCACATCAACTTAATATTATTTCCATATATAAAGGTCAATTGTGATGATTTCTTAGTGAATTTATTATTAGATTAAATGCGAAATGGTTAACTTAATCCATACGGCTCCACCATTGCAGATACATCAATATCCAACATTATTATTGATCTTTATTTAGGCTTAAAATGTATATATATTTCGGAGTTGATGATTTTAGTTATTTGTGAAGTCAATTGAGAAATATTCCGGACTGGAAGTTATGATACAGATACAAATTAGTAGGTGTTCTGCATCAACAGTATGCGATAATTGCAGTGGAGTTGATTTTATTCATTAGCTTTAGAAAAGTTTTATATTTCACATTATGTACCATTTTTTATATGATGTCTTCATATTTTTTATACTTTTTAATATACAGGAATTTTTTTATAATTGTTGATTTTGGTTGATGTTTGGTCAAGCTTTAAAGTGCTGCTTTTTTAACACCATTTTTATCCTTGTTATTTTAAGAAGGTACCGACTTTTAGAAAGGTTTCTAGTTCCTTTTAAAATAGTAAAATAAATCAGTATTTAAATCTGTGTATCAAAATATTGGATATTTTCCAAAAAATATTTCTGTGGGTATACAAGGGTTAAAGTTTATGATTTTTAATCATTCCAAATATTATACAGATATTCCCCGCTTTATGCGATTAATTAGTTCTATGAAAAATCATTTGTGAAATTTAGATTGGTTCCAAATGAAAAATAGTAACCTAAAAATGGTTAAATAAAACAATAATTATTTTAGTATACCTATTCCTGAGGGATACCTATTTTCTTTTTGTACAATTTCCTCTTTCTGTTAATGAGTTCTAAAAATTGCCATTGCATATTAAGAAATTTAATAATTGTAATTTATCCTGTATATTAATTTTAATTAAAAATGTGTTTTACTTATAGCTTCTGTAAATATGGTTTTCTTGCTGTTTAACATAAGAGTCTGTATTAACATATAATCACTAATATTTGCTCATATTGTATATTTAAAATGAAGCTTATTTTTATGATAAATTTTTTGTTTATTTATTGTTGGTGTGTGAACATATTTATTGTTGGTGTGTGAACTGACGATGCAACTATAAGATGAAGCTTATTTTTATGATTAATTTTTTTGTTTATTTATTGTTGGTGTGTGAACTGACGATGCAACTATAAGATATGAAATTTCTTTAATACTATTTCCATTTCTAGTTCTTATTTAATTTTAGCCAGAGTTATTTATTATTATTAATGTATGGAAAAAAAATATTTTAACATAGTGCCTCCAGAATGTTATATTTTATAATTGGAGCAGGTCTATCGTCAATTGACAATCAATATATTTTGTTTTGTTTCAGTGATTTAATTTTTTTTTTTGTAGTTTACAGTTTAATAATTGACGTATCGCCCATGTAAACGAATAGGCATGCTCTTTAGATTTATAAATGTGTTTACTTTTTTTTATATTTCAATGTAGAATTTATTGAATAATTTAGCAATATTTCTTATATTTTCCTCATAATCTATATGCAGATTTCAGCTTGTATTTAACAGGATAATATTGTGAATATTCCATTTTTGTAGTATACTTTACAATGAAAAAGAAAAATGTCTAATTCTTTACAATATCAAAACTTGGACCAAACAATTTGCTAAAATATTATATACTCTGAAAAACAAAGTAAAAATCATCAATTTACTCACCTTTAAAATACAAACTTTTAACTTGTAAAATTATTGTTAAACAGACCTGCATGGGTGGTGCAAATATTGTTATCTGATTTTTTCTGTATATCGTGACCTTTATGCTGAGGAATATGACCCACACTTGAACTGCTGTATGTCATGCACATTTTTCTCCAGTACTCGCAACATTCCGTTATCCGCAGAGGTCATGGATAGACTGGCATTGTGGAGGGTCACAAAATCACCTATGCGCTGGACCAATCAGGTTAATAATAGTGCTACAGGCATGTCTTTGACACAGGACAGTAGAATGCCAAGAGGACTGAAAAATAATGTGCACAACTTACGGCAATTTCAGTGTGGGTCACATTTCCTCAGCATTGGAATCGCAACGCAGAAGAAGACTTGTCCTTGAATTTCGCACATAACTAACTAAAATGACAGCTGACCCTTGAAACAAAAACATGAAAGCATCTTCCAATTGGTTGACGACATTTGTGCCACCTCGTGTACAAGTGTTGTTTAGTGTTTTTTTTTTACTTTTAAAAATTTTCCTAGATAGCATAGTATTGTAAATTATTTGTAGATAAATGTATTTATTGATGTTTAATTACAAATTTGTATAATCCATGTTTCCCGATGATTATGTTTGATGGTGTTTGTTGTTTCAGTGGAGATGGCGGGCATGGGCCTTACTATGAACCCGTTCCTGCTACAGAACCTGAATCAGATCCTGGCAGGGGGAATCGGTAACCCCCTGGCCAGCATGCTGGGTGGGGTGGGCGGCATGGCCTGGACCCCGCAGGGCATGGCTATGCCTAACATGTGGGCTGAGCAGCAGAAGGTACTTACTACTTTATTTCATTTTATTTCTCAGCCTGAGGACCTCCATGGTGAAGGACTCTGTGGCCTAGTTGGTAAGATGCTTGACTTCCACCCAGGGGTTTCGGGTTTGAATCCTGATGGTACTCAATAAAAACAAGGCTTAGTTTGGTAACAGTACTCATACGAGCCGAATATGTGTGTGAATGTTGTCTCTTCACATAAGGTAGCATTATTAACATGTGCTAGCATTGCGTGTGGTAGCATTACTACAAGTCCCATGACTACTCCAGTAGTTTTAAATCCGAAGGTTCGATTACTGGAGCCGAAAATGTCTCCCAGCCACACTCTTCTATATATCCAAATCACCAATTTGCATATGTTGAATAAAAATAAAAATCCTCATGAACTGGTGGTAGAATTCTTCTCTTCGCCTTCTTAATTGCATAAAATGTAAATCTCTCACTACCCTATTTTTAGTGCCAGTGAATTTTGCTAAATAGCTAAAAAAAATGTAGAATACTTGTGTTAGTCATTATAGCTTACCTGAAAAGTTAAAACCCCGCAATTATGAAGCTTATTCTGGTAGCATTAAATGGCCACTTTAATGCTACCAGAATAAGCTTCACTGATTTTTTAATCAAAATAAGTTATTTAAGAATGAATAAACTCTTTATTTCTTAATAATGTTTATATTGGGCTATCAGCATTGTAATGTCTAATTATCAAATGTGAATAATGTTACATATAAAAAATTCTTCTTAGAAGACTTTTCTGACAAGAATACTTGTTATGAATTATTTCAAAGGAGTATGTGGGCTCAATTAAGTGTTTTGTCTTGGCAAGCTTTGAAGTTTAGTCAAATTATTCCACTATAAAAGGATTTTCTTTGATTAAGGTGTATTGGGGCTGATGCCGCATTAAATGTTAGTATGTTTATTTTGGAAGATGTGTTACATTGAGATTAACTGGGACTCTTATTAAAGTGTGAGATGTTTGTTTATATGTATTTTTTTTATCATTTTTAGAAATCTGAAAACATCCGCTTTATTCTCATAATTATTTAATTTATTATGTCCACTCTCATGTATTGTATATTCAGATGGTTGGAGAAGAAGAAGAAGTGGATGATGAAGAGATGGGAGTTGCTGAAACTTATGCAGATTACATGCCATCAAAATGTAAGACATTTATTTTTTTTATTTTTTACTTCTAATTTATTTAATGTACCGCAATTATCATGCATAACTGAAGCAAATAAAACATTAATAACTAGGAGAAACAATAGAAACCTAATTTTCTTAAAAATAGGATGACTGTAGTAAACAAGAGCGGCGTAAATCCAAAGACTTACAAGACTGCTTTGTCAGTGCATATTTTAAACAGTTTTTTCATACATTTGTATTTTTATGATATCATTTTTTTTGTGAATATTGTTTATGCTTCCCACAAATTAATTTGTCTACGACTATTATTTTACCGCCATATTGATTGGGACTGTTAAAAGATATCCAATTACAACTCTGCATAGAGGACAAATTGAAATATAAAAATGTGCTTTATGTTGATTTTTTCCTTTGATTGTCATAGACAAAAACAACACCTTTAACTCTTTCACTGCTGAGACAATTTCCATGAGAGCCGATCAGTGCGCAATATAGTTGCGTCCCGTGATATTTTCACGGAAGTAAAACAAATTTTACATTTAAGAAAATATATATTCATAAATATATTAGGTGTACAAATAAGTTTCCGCCGTTTTTTATCAAAAATTGGGCATTTATTGTGAAAGAACGGAACCTCATGTTTTATTCGAAGTATTGCCCATCGCTTGCCACTACCTTTTCCCATCTTTCTGGCAGCATACGGATACAGCGTCGGAAGAATGCTTCATCTTTTGAGGCTATCCACGAATCGACCCAATTTTTGGTATCTTCATATGATGTGAAGTGCTGCTCAGACAGGTCATGCGTCATCGATCGAAACAAGTGAAAATCAGAAGGAGCAATGTCTGGTGAATACAGCGGGTGGGGTAAAACTTCCCAATTGATTGTTTCCAAAAAGGTTTTGACCGGCGCCGCAACATGTGGACGAGCATTATCATGCAGGAGAATAATTTTGTCGTGTCTGGAGTAGCAGTGGGCGCGCTTTTCCTCGAGTGCTCGACTCAATCTCATCAATTGTGCTCGGTAGACAGCCCCAGCAATGGTTTCGTTCGGTTTGAGCAACTCATAATACACGACACCAAGCTGATCCCACCAAATACACAACAAGAATTTTTTTCCATGAATATTTGGCTTAGCTGTAGATGTTGAAGCATAGCCAGGGGTTCCCCATGATTTCTTCCTTTTTGGATTATCATAGTGGATCCATTTTTCATCACCAGTGACTATACGGTGCAGAAAACCCTTTCGTTTATGCCTGGCAAGCAGCATTTCACATGTGGAAAATCGGCGTTCAACGTTTCTCGGTGTCAGTTCATATGGAACCCAATTTCCTTGTTTTTGAATCATTCCCAATGATTTCAACCTATGTGAAATTGCTTGTTGAGTCACTCCTAATGTAAGTGCAAGTTCTTCTTGCGTTTGGCACGAATCTTGATCCAATAATACTTCCAATTCCGCGTCTTCGTACACTTTCGGCCTTCCGCTACGTTCTTTGTCTTCGATGTCAAATTCACCGTTCTTAAACTTTTGAAACCACTCACGACAACTTCTCTCACTTAAGGCAGCCTCACCATATGCTTCTACAAGCAATCGATGCGCCTCAGCTGCAGATTTCTTCAAATTGAAGAAGTAAATCAAAAGTTCCCGCAAATGACGCTTATTCGGCTCAAAACTTGACATTTTCGAACACAAAAAAATATGTTATACTGATAAAAATTCACTAATATTTCAAGGTCATGTTGTTGACAGATGTCCAACCTTACGATAATGACATTTTACATCTGACAATTTTAACCATAACTTACTGGTGGCGCCAACTTTTGTCAAACGGCGGTGACTTATTTGTACACCCAATAGAATTTGTTTACATATATCATTTATACATCGTCCCCTTTTACACCGGTTCAAAAATTCGATCGACGAATCAGCGAAGGCCATGCTGTAAAGGTGTGGTTACACATGTAAAAAATATTCTCAAATAAATTAAAAATTTTCAAACAAATATTTTTTGTCCTTTTTCAAATGTGTTTATTTTTATGTTATTTTTATTTTGTCCATTGGTAATTCGGCGCAAAATGAGATACCCAGTCTTTTTTTATTTTTATCAAACGTACTTGAGTGACTTTTTTGTGTGATAAGAGTAATGTCGGTATTTTGACGCATACCGTAATGGTATTGAATGGAGGGTTTTATGACATTTTTCGAACAACATTATATTACAAAAAACTAACAGAAAAATATACTTACTAATTAGGTGTACACAATAATTTTTTTAAAATAATTTAATATTTGTGGTAAAGTTGGAAACAAGGATCCAAACAAAGACCAGGTTGTGTGGGGCAATCTGGACAAAAGAATAATGAAGCATTTCTTTTCTTAGCTGTATCCCAGCATTGCCTACATCTGCGTCTTTTGATTTTATTATCAGTGTCTTTTTCACAAAACTTCGGCAGATGTATCTTGGTTTTTGATTGTACTGTTTGTCTCGGAATTGATGATGGAGGTGGACCTAGTAATTTTTTGATTATAAATAGCCTGAAATCATACAACGGCATTTTCTGTGAATTGTCTGCATTGTATAAATGCCGAGAATTCAATAACATCGTCTGGAATAGATGAATGGCCAACTTTTTGTACCAACGTAATGTTTTCCTTTTGCATGGGTAGTAAGCTAACATCTGGTCATGATAGTCTATACCACCCATATGATTTTTGTAATTTATTACCATATTTGGTTTGGTGACCACTTGACCATGTCGGTTTTTACTATCAGACAGGTCCCCATCGAATTCAGAAGAAATCATAAAGACTTCTCGGCGGTCTTTCCATTTGGTAACACATATACCATTTTCTGTGTACTGACTCACACTTTCTCCTTTCTTTAGTTTTTTATTTATAACATCGATCGGGTTTTCTTTTCTATTTGCTCGTAGTGTTCCTGTGACATATGTGTTTTGGTTCAATAAATTTTTTGTAAGAGGAACGCTATTATAGAAATTATCCATGTGAACTGAATATCCGGCTCCCGTCTTCCCCTCTAGCAATTTCTGAACGACTTTATTAGTGTGGCCTTTGCCACCTAACTCTTCATCTGATGATCCACCATATACAATTATTTTTACGGCCAATCCACTTGATTCCCCTAACATGTAAAGTTTTATACCATACTTGGCCTTTTGGCCTTTTATATATTGACGAAAAATCAATCGGCCTCTCCAAAGAACTAATTATTCATCTATCGATAGTTGTCTGTGTGGATCATAAATTACTTCCATCCTTCCATTGAAAAAATCAATCAATGCCCTGACTTTTGCCAAGCTCGACAGATCTTCTTCATTATTGCTAAAATGAAGTGCCCGTAAGATGAGTAAAAATCTATCTCTTGACATAAATTGTGAAAATGCTGGTAAATTGAATAGGTAGTCCGTATTCCAGTAGTCACTCAACCGGTTCAAACGTATTGTTCCGGTGTGTAGTAGTAAACCCAGCCACACCCTCATTTTGTCTTTAGTGACATTTTTCCATCGCGTGATTCTGCTTGTATCACCTTCTGATTTCGACAATACTTCAACAGCATACAAATTAGTTTGGGTTGTCACAAGATTGTACAAATCTTCATTGAAAATCAAATCAAAATAATCTATTGGTTCTTTACTTTACATCTCAATTTTCAACCCGTGTATTTTTGAAAATGGTATAGAGGCTGGTGGTTTTTTTTATATTCGACCATTGCGTAGAGCTAACATCTGGTGTTCTAGATGTTTGTGAAACAGTTTGAATTTGAATTTTGTCATCATTTTCAATATCTGACTCAAATTCAGAATCGTCCTCGATGATGGTGAATTCCTCATCACTAACGTCACTAAATGGATCATCCATATCATCCTCAATCTTTTGTCTTTTAGAGCTCGATGGGCGATCCATTTTTCAAGGTAAACATATTTTTTTTCGTAAAATCAAAAAGGAAACTTATATGATACTAAATATCACTATTTATACACCAATTACTATAATATATTTTTTAAAAGGCACTTATTTTTGCTCACAATGCACTATGTCACTCATTCAAAATTGAAAATAACTAGAAAACATAAACAAAATACCCCTTGCAGTGAGTAACCTTTTCACAAAACAGCGCTAGAGAAATAGTCCAATTATTTTTATTATCAAGTCTCACAATGAAAACAAACAGAATAAGAACTAGAAAAAATATTATTTACAACTGCGGGTGTAACCTCAACTTTACAATGTGTTGCACATGCGCAAACGCCCGAATGCGACGGAATCTTCCAAAATAATGGCGAATATCATATGCTGATGTAATATACTAACAATATTTAGGCATGGACACGCCGCGCGTGTTCTGAGCATGAAGCCGATGTTCACATGGACACGCCACACGTGTTCTCAGCACTGGACGAGTTAATGCTTGTATGTATACTGAAAATAATACATACAAACATGCCGTGTCCCTTGTGAGGTAGGCAGAGATAAAAAACAGTCTCCAAACTTCTATCCAAGCACACGAATTTCGCCTCCTCCACATTCATACATCTCGTCATGCATAATCTTCTATTATTCATACTTCTCACTTTGCCTTCTTTCGAAATCTGATCCATTTGGTCCTACCACGTTTTCCTCCATCTACCTCTTTCATGCGCACCTTGTACTTCTGACTTGTATACTGGCTTAGTCATTCTTTCATCATTCATTCTCTCCGCATGTCCAAACCATTTTAAAGCTCCTCTCTTCATCTTACTTAAAACATCCATTTTATCCATACATTCATTTCTGATGTCTTTATTCCGCCTTCTTTCAAACATTGACAAACTTCTCCATCTCCACAGTGTTAATCTTACTCTTTGAATTATAAATAATAGTTCTAAGGATAGCATTAAGTGCAGCACATGAATGTTACATCGAACTCTGCACCATCTCTTTTTTTAAAAAGACTAACGAATTTTGTATAAAAATATAAAAAATTTATAAAAATATGCTATGAAATTATTTTTGTACGTTGGCAAGGAGTTAAAATTTATTTTAGTTAGTCCAACATATCATCATCATCATCAGCCCGTCTCCGTCCAAAGTTGAATATAGGCCTCCCCTCTCCTCCATTTCTCTCTTTCCTGGGCACATCGTTTCCAGTTGCTCCCGGCCACTCTTCTAATGCAGTCTGACCACTGTGTCTGAGGACGGCCCACACTTCTTCTTCCTTGTCTTGGGCGCCACTCCAGCACTCTCTGGGTCCATCTATCATCTGTACATCTGGCAATGTGTCCCGCCCAGTTCCACTTCTGAATGGTGACTCTTTCGGCGACATCAGCTACTTTGGTCTGCTGCCTTATCCATTCCTTGGTTCTCCTATCTATCCTAGTCCAACATATTGGATACTGGGCCTAAATTATATATTTTGCTATTCTCACTGAATTTTTCAAAGTTATGATGTCTTGGTTCTTAATCATCACCTTTTGCTCTTGTAAGATTTGTGGATAGGAGTTTGGGTGAATTGGGACACGGAAAATCATCTCACAGCTCCTCTCATATCATAAAACAATCTTATAGCCTTATTCAATAAAAGGATCACTGAGGAGTGTTCGACAGCTTTAAATTAAGTACTACAAAGCGTGATTGATTTAATATTCCTCAATAGTTGTAAATTGTGACAAATTTACGGACAAATAAATAAAATTTGTTATTGACAGTGAAACTGGGCAAGAAGCATCCAGACCCTGTGGTGGAGACGGCGTCACTATCCTCGGTGGAAGCAGCGGACGTATGGTACCGCACGGTGCTGCCGGATGAGACCATCGACACGGGGCGCCTCAGTGCTTTACAGCTGGAGGCTGTGGTATATGCCGCGCAGGCGCACTCCCATCTGCTACCTGACAAATCCCGGGCCGGCTTCCTCATTGGTATACTCTTTTTTTTAATTGGATTCGTAATTTTATGTTAGAAGTTTGTATAACCAAGGACTGAATTCACATCTGATATAAGGTTGACTTAACCTTGAAAGAAGTGAAGTTGGCACACTCATATATTTCCAATCGATTTAAAAAAAAATCTATTTCACAGCGTTTTTGCTAAGATAGTTGTGAAGTAATCAAAACAATGCTAGATAATTTATCCAAAAAAGGCTTCTTTATGTCCAATCTGTTCATCTTAGGTGAAAATCTATTTAAACAAAAATGGTTTCACAACTTTGTGTGAAAATTAAAACATGTAAAACAATGTATTATTGCTATTAAATATGAACCATCAAAAGAAGTCTAATATCTTAACGTAAATTATTTTTGTTTTGGATTTAATATTCAATATCTGCTCTTCCGATTCGTAAAAATTTGATTATCTATCTAGGTGATGGAGCTGGTGTAGGCAAGGGCCTTACAATAGCTGGAATATATTAAAACATGTAAAACAATGTATTATTGCTATTAAATTGGAACCATCAAAAGAAGTCTAATACCTTAATGTAAATTATTTTTATTTTGGATTTAATATTCAATATCTGCTCTTCCGATTTGTAAAAATTTGATTATCTATGTAGGTGATGGAGCTGGTGTAGGCAAGGGCCGTACAATAGCTGGAATCATATTTGAGAACTACCTAAAGGGAAGGAAGCGAGCCATCTGGATATCTGTCTCTAATGATCTCAAGTACGATGCGGAGAGAGATCTCAAGGATATTGGAGCATCTAAAATTGAAGTACATCCATTAAATAAGGTGAGGGAAACAATTGATTTGTTCAATTCAGTGTCTACCAGCCAAATAATGGGATCTCTATTTTATGAGACTGCTGACTCCACTCACAATTCAGTGTCTACCAGCCAAATAATGGGATCTCTATTTTATGAGACTGCTGACTTCACTTACAATTCAGTGTCTACCAGCCAAATAATGGGATCCCTATTTTATGAGACTGCTGACTCCACTCACAATTCAATGTCTACCAGCCAAATAATGGGATCTCTATTTTATGACACTGCTGACCCCACTCAAAAAAATTCCTTTTTTTTTACCTATCGCCATTTATTATATTGTTTCAAGTTTTGTTTTTTTATCATTTTTTGTTTTAAAATTAACTATGCACACTTGACTGGGTGGAGTGGTGCTAAAATGGGCATTTACTTACCAAGTAAGAAAAAAACAAGTCATTCTCATCATCATCATCCCGTGTCTATCGGGGTAGACAGAGAGAACAGTTCTCCACTCCATTCTATTCTGGCATACATCTTTCACTTCTGTCACATCATACACCTCACCATGCATACTCTTCTAAATACAGTGAAACATTAAGGAATCAGCCAATTGGAATTAAGTGGGTAAACTTCTTAAGAGGGCTTATGTTCTTATGTTCTTATTTTGGACAAAAAAAGGCAACTTTTAAATAGAACAATAACTCTGATAAGTCTCTTTCAAATAAAATACCAACTGGTATTAAGTTTGATTATCTTCGACTGCTTTATTTTTATCAAATATGGAATTTGCTATTTTATTACATAAAATTTTATATTTATTCATTTCAGTTTAAGTATGCGAAAATTTCATCAGCTGTGAATGGCAACGTTAAGAAAGGTGTGGTCTTTTCCACTTACTCTGCACTCATCGGGGAATCTCAGTCCTCCGTGGGGAACTACAAGACCAGGCTCAAGCAGCTGCTGCAGTGGTGTGGGGAAGACTTTGATGGATGTGTATCCTTTAACAATAATCTACTTACTATTTACATATAATATTACAATATTGTTCTGGAAGTGTTCAATACCAGTGTAAATTCTCACCTGTTCAGGTATTTAATACTACCAGATATTCTGTTGTCCAAACTATTCAAAATGTTTCATGATGTACCACATGTCACGTTACTAACTCATTTATATATTTTTAAGTGAATATGGATGAAAAAACATCATTGTCCCCCTGGTAAATTCTATCAGGAACACAGAGATGCCGCTAAATGCCTCAATCCATGTTGACCTATTACCGAGAGTCCATGTCCTTACCGTGTCAAAGTAATGCCAGAACCACTTCCAAGACAATTGCCGAGAGTCCATGCCCTTACTGTGTCAAAGTAATGCCAGAACCAGTTCCAAGACAATTGCCGAGAGTCCATGCCCTTACTGTGTCAAAGTAATGCCAGAACCAGTTCCAAGACAATTGCCGAGAGTACATGTCCTTACTGTGTCAAAGTAATGCCAGAACCAGTTCCAAGACAATTGCCGAGAGTACATGTCCTTACTGTGTCAAAGTAATGCCAGAACCAGTTCCAAGACAATTGCCGAGAGTACATGTCCTTACTGTGTCAAAGTAATGCCAGAACCAGTTCCAAGACAATTGCCGAGAGTACATGCCCTTACTGTGTCAAAGTAATGCCAGAACCAGTTCCAAGACAATTGCCGAGAGTACATGTCCTTACTGTGTCAAAGTAATGCCAGAACCAGTTCCAAGACAATTGCCGAGAGTACATGTCCTTACTGTGTCAAAGTAATGCCAGAACCAGTTCCAAGACAATTGCCGAGAGTACATGTCCTTACTGTGTCAAAGTAATGCCAGAACCAGTTCCAAGACAATTGCCGAGAGTACATGTCCTTACTGTGTCAAAGTAATGCCAGAACCAGTTCCAAGACAATTGCCGAGAGTCCATGCCCTTACTGTGTCAAAGTAATGCCAGAACCAGTTCCAAGACAATTGCCGAGAGTCCATGCCCTTACTGTGTCAAAGTAATGCCAGAACCAGTTCCAAGACAATTGCCGAGAGTACATGTCCTTACTGTGTCAAAGTAATGCCAGAACCAGTTCCAAGACAATTGCCGAGAGTACATGTCCTTACTGTGTCAAAGTAATGCCAGAACCAGTTCCAAGACAATTGCCGAGAGTCCATGCCCTTACTGTGTCAAAGTAATGCCAGAACCAGTTCCAAGACAATTGCCGAGAGTACATGTCCTTACTGTGTCAAAGTAATGCCAGAACCAGTTCCAAGACAATTGCCGAGAGTACATGTCCTTACTGTGTCAAAGTAATGCCAGAACCAGTTCCAAGACAATTGCCGAGAGTACATGTCCTTACTGTGTCAAAGTAATGCCAGAACCAGTTCCAAGACAATTTATGGGTCGAGTTTTGATTTATTTTAAGGGCATTACCTAATGATCCCTATATTTGGGGAAAACTCTTAGGACAGTTCATCCTGAAATGTTGTTTTTTTTAAATATCTGCCTTTTACAAACTACCGAAAAAGGTTGAGGTAATATTTTCCTTACCCTGCTTTGCTACCCCAACAGGTAAGTTCAAATTTATACACATTAAAAAAATAGCTTTAACTCGTACATAAATATCCATATAACATGCCTTTAAAAGTGCTTGCCTCTCTATTTAACAGTACTCATAAAAGCTCTTCTGTTGTAAGTTGAGAAAACATCGGTCACAAATTTATAAAAATAAACATAAAAGAACAGAAAAATATGAATTGAATATATCTTCCTTAACTAGCAACACTTATAGATTGTATTTGATGAGTGTCATAAAGCAAAGAATCTCTGCCCGGTTGGTTCGTCCAAACCCACCAAGACTGGTCTGACTGCACTGGAGTTGCAGAACAAGCTGCCCAATGCCAGGGTGGTGTATGCCTCAGCCACTGGTGCCTCTGAGCCCAGGAACATGGCCTACATGGTACGACTGGGAATGTGGGGAGAAGGAACACCGTTCCCGACATTCATGGACTTTATTACTGCTGTTGAAAAAAGGTAAGTTGTACATTTTACGAGAATTCTACAAATTTTTTATCTGCATACATCGTTATTATAAAATGGAATCATTTAATGTGTCTTATCTTATTTTTTGTGTTTATTTAAGATAAAATATTTCCATTAATTTGTTCAAAATATTTAGTTTTCTTTTTTGATCTATTATGAATTTGGATCAATTATTTGTTGGAGATTATTTTAACTGATTATAAATTTATTAGTTTTGCTCTGCACCTCCCCCATATATAATCTTATTTTTTTCTACAGAGGAGTTGGTGCTATGGAAATAGTTGCGATGGACATGAAACTGCGAGGAATGTACATAGCGAGACAGTTATCATTCCATGGAGTCACTTTTAAGATTGAGGAAGTGCCTCTCTCCAAGGAATTCAAAGAGACCTATGATAAGTCTGTTTCGTTGGTAAGTAAAGAAAGATAAGTTTATTATTTGCCTCAGACTTTAGATATTAGATTTGGAATCAACCATTTTTTTTAAATTCAAACTCCAATTAAAATTTCAATTTTTGATGTTCAACAATTATGATTCTTTTGCATTGCTACCAATCCTCACTCAACCTGTAAGAGTTGTTTCCAAGATATGACATCACCACCCACAGTACTTTTTTTATGTTGCTGACTGTCATAACCAGCAATAACTAGATATTTTTAAACAGTCCAAATCAATTTGGTGGTCAAAAACTGTCACAGTCAAGAAAATTAATCTGTCGAGAGCATAAATAAAAACAAATATTTTTATTTTTGATTCCTGTGCTTGTCCTATTTAATAAGGCTTTCAGTGTTTCTTTAGTTACAAATTTTGAAAGTCTCTACGTAGGTATGTGAGTTAATGACTAAGGAGAAAGAGTGTATGATGAAGAGTTGTTGGACATGATTTTGATGTGGTTGAAATTGTGTTTCTGATAGCTTGGAAATAAAGGATGTGAATGTTTCTGCTGAGTGTTTTAGTATTTTGGATAAATATATGAAATTTGTGATTAAGGAATGAGACCACTTTGTCACAGCTCCTGCCTAGTTAAGTGGTTCTCTAAATCCGCAAAATGAAGGGCTTTCAGCATTGTTACATAGCATTGTTATACTTGTATACTTTACTATGATTTACATTTCTATTGAAATTATGGAAAAAAAATAGTTAATTCACATTGGTAAAGAAGTCAGTACACATATTTTGAGTTAAAACAATTTTCGAGATATTGTACATGGTATATATAGGTCTAGAACCTAATCTGCGGAAGGTCCAAGGATCACCTGTATACCGTGTGACATTTAACTTGATGCCTGGTGATGGAAATTAAAAAAATGTTGCACATTTATATCACATTCATTGTGATTTTAATGACAATATTTTTATTTTTAGTGGGTAGAAGCCATGCAAAAATTCACAGAGGCAGCTGAACTAATAGATGCAGAGAACAGGATGAAGAAAACCATGTGGGGACAGTTCTGGTCGGCACACCAAAGGTTCTTCAAGTATCTCTGCATTGCAGCCAAGGTTCGAAGAATTTATTTTGTGACTAACATCTATCTTACACAGCTAAAAATTATCTATTGTAGTAATGTCAGAGCTCGCCTAATTTAGCGATTTTATCTATTTCACCCTTTTAAAACCCTTTTAAAATTCAATTTGCTGTGATAAGATTTCCATTGAGGTATTTTCATATAATAGCTCTAAAATGCCTTCTCTTGCTGGCAGACTTGCATATGCTCAAAGGGTTTTCTGCGTTGATCCCTTGGATTGGAAGAAACTCACCTGTACTGAGATACCAATTACCTTCATGAGAAATGAGGGAACAAAGTTTTTTACAATTTACTAAGACTACTTTAGACCATATTTAGTGCCTTTGAAGTTGCAAAATGGCAGTTTACAAATTACTTCCATACCATAACGCCATTTCCCTGTTGGGATAGGCAGATACGAGAGAGTACCAGACTTTCATATCGCGATATGCATATTTTTCTTCTACTACATCCATTCGCTTCTCATACAACTCATTATTTCTCTGACTTTACATTTCCTTTCAAAATATCATTCACTTCATACTTTCTTGGGTCTTCCTCTACCACGTCTTCCACTCTCACGTATACTTGTTTTATTTGTCTTTCTTCATTCATTCATTCTACATGTCCAGAGTGCTCTTCTTAATCTTAGATCAGCCTTATGTTCACATTCGTTCCTGATCACTTCATTCCGTATTCTGTGATACATTGTCACCCCATGAATTCACACACAGTGCATGTGTTTCTACAGCATTTATTAAGCTTCTTTCTCTTTTTCCACGTACACGTTTCACTTCATACATCGTTGGTACTAAAACACTATTGTGGACTATCACCATAGTAAATTTTGGTACTATCCGGTTAATATACGAGGGCGGTCCGATAAGTACTTAGCCTCACCACCCGATGGCACCACTATCGCAAGAGCAATTTTTTATCGCGTAGTACATTTTCGTTGACAGTTACTGTAGAAATTTCAGCCGAATCGGACGCGTAGTTTTGTTTTGACCGCGTGTGGAAGCTAGCGTGTCCGCGAATTTGAGAAAAATGGAAAAAGAGCAATATCGGTCGGTGATTCGATTCTTGTTTTTGAAAGGGAAATCGCGCAGCGAAATCAAAGAGCGCTTGGATGCTGTGTACGGTGACTCTTCTCCTTCGATGGCGACCGTCAAAAATTGGTTTAACGAGTTTCAACGTGGTCGCACGTCGGTTTTTGATGAGCCACGCCTAGGTGCCCTGAAAACGGCTACCACGGAGGATAACATCACAAAAATCCACGATCTCGTATTGGCAGACCGCCGATTGAAGGTGCGCGAGATAGCTGAGACAGTAGGCATCTCAAAAGACCGCGTGGGTCATATCCTGCATGAAGTATTGGGCATGAGAAAGCTGTCGGCGCGATGGGTGCCGCGTTTGCTCACTCCGGACAACAAGCGCAACCGTGAGACCACTTCAGAGCAGTGTTTGACGATGTTTAAGCGCAATCCGAAGGAGTCTCTGCGTCGTTTCGTGACCGTCGACGAAACATGGATACACTGGTACACACCCGAGACCAAGGAACAGTCGAAACAGTGGACTTCACCCGGCGAACGTGCTCCAAAGAAGGCGAAGACTGTTCTATCGGCCGGAAAGGTGATGGCCACCGTTTTCTAGGATTCAAAAGGTGTGATCTACATCGATTTCCTGGAGAAGGGCAAAACGGTCACAGGGCTCTACTATGCCGAATTATTGGGCCGATTCGACGCCGAATTGCAGAAAAAACGGCCACAGTATTCTCAGGATTTGGCCCCGTGCGACTTCTTTTTGTTTCCTAATTTGAAAAAGTCACTCGTCGGGCAGAAATTTGAGTGGAATGAGGAGGTTATCGCCGCCATGGAGGCCTACTTTGCAGACCTCCAAAAAACGTATTTTTCAGACGGGTTAAAGAAGTTGGAGCATCGCTGGGTCAAGTGTATCGAACTCAAAGGAGATTATGTTGAGAAATAAATCGCCACTTTTCCAAAATTTTTGTTATTCTTTTGTAGGCTAAGTACTTATCGGACCACCCTCGTATATCACATTTACTTTTCCTTTCACACTTTTCTGTCATCATGACTTAGATTTCCCAATGTTCATTCTTAGCTCTTTTTCATCGCATCTCTCTTAATTTAAATTTTTTTCTTATTTTTATTCAACATATGCCTTCTACCTTGTGCAGGTGAATCACGCAGTGGTGGTAGCTAGGGAGGCGGTCAAGTGTGGCAAGTGCGTAGTGATCGGTCTACAGAGCACCGGGGAGGCACGCACCCTGGAGCAGCTGGAGAGGGATGACGGAGAGCTCACTGACTTTGTTTCCACAGCCAAGTTAGTATATTTATAACCGTATTCAAAAATTAAATGAAATAAAACAACCTCTGGCCTAATTTATAAGACGTCTATCTCCCAACCTCGAGTTCCGGGTTTTATTCCCATTAGTACCTATTTTTTTTTTTAAAGAGTTAATCTGGTTTTCACTTAAGATCTCTTTCTAGTTTGGAAGATATTGCAACGTGGTAATAAATACCTCTGTACCTTGTACCTACAAAGAAAAAGAGTAACTTAAATTTTATTATATCACATTTTATGTTTTCTTACAATATGCATATAAAATATTTGGTCCTTTGCCAGTATGTGTCTTCGAATTTTGTAATTTTTTCAATTCAGTGGATTTTAGGGTGGTTTATTTCCATCATGAGGATACCATTGAGTGACAATGCCTGCCTGCCATTAATATGTCATATGATCTACCCAATTGCCTTTTCAATCCTTTTACTCAAACTGTTATAACAGTAACCGTCATCATTTAGCAAACCCAAGTGTTCCCTCTTCTGTATCTCCCAGTTATAGCGGTCATACCTCTCCGTAGCCTCTTACGCAACTCGATGTTTGGCCACATTCTTGTTTGTCAAACTCATCTTCTCCCAGCCAAAATGTCATTACACTGTTTGAAGGTAAACTTTAAATACAGTATTCAGTTGGCCTAAAGTAAACTACTATATAAGCATTGACAAATAATATGGTATTTCCCCAAAAATAGGTATAATATTCGATCAATAAGATAAGATAAAATGTATGTGGTATTTATCAGGGGAGTGATGCAAACCTTAGTGGAGAAACACTTCCCAGCCCCAGACAGGAACCGGATCCACAGGTTGCTGGGCATGGAGCCGCCCAAGAAGTCCATCACCGCCATTCTGAATGAAAAGAAGAAGAATGGGAAAGATGCGGAGGCCACTGCAAAGAGGAAAGCTGGTACGTATTTTTAATTCAGTAATTACTTATTTAAATAACAATTAAGTGTCATATCTCAGTAACAATATAAAACCATAGATAACGTTTTAACATCTTCCAAAAAACGATCATTTGAGGATATATATATATATATATATATATATATATATATATCTTATACTCACATACTATTACACCGTTTCCCTGTTGGGGTAGGCAGAGAGGACAGTGTGCCAGTCTTTCTTATCTTGATACACATCCTTAGACTCTTCAACATCTATACAAATTTCTCTAACCTTCTACGTTTCTTTCTTTCAGAATATTATTAATTTGATCCAACCATACTTTCCTTAGTCTCTTGCTCACATGCCTTCCACTCACATTTGCTCCATATATCTGTTTTGTTAGTCTTTCTTCATTCATTCATTTCACATGCCCAAACCATCTCAGCTTGCTTTTCTACATGGTACCTCGCACACTTAAGTTCACATTCATCCCTTATCACATATTCTGTCATTCCATCTATTCTTCTCAATGTATGTATTTATTCAGCTCTTCTCATACAGCATACATCTTATACAATTAATTTAATTCAATCAATAACATTTGACTAGGAAAATAAATCTCTCTTAAGGCCAACAAAAATATTAAATAATAAGGCAAATAAAATAAAAATAATAATTAGTCAAGATCTAAGATTGAAGAAAAGCCAGACAGGGACTCTCCTGAACTCAACATCTGCATTAAACACATTCAGCAAAGCAAACATGGAGATTCCCAATTGTTGCATTCTCACAATTAATGAATTATAATGTGCAACTATCGTTATCAAATAGCTGTTTATGCATTTGAATTGTAAAAAAGTTCCATGTGTTTCTAGGAGTGTAAAAACCAATTTAACAAAACCAATAACTTGAATACTTAGTGATTTAGAACTGATTTCTAAGATAAGCAAGTGTTTTGCAAGTATGTTAAAAAAGACATCTTAAACCTCAATGGTTTCTAAATGAAAAGGTTGTACATAGTGCAATATATGGTAGTATTCTATGAGGAATATAGATTCATATTGTAAATCTCCTTTCAAACTGGTTCAAAACTCTCAGCTGATGTTTTTTTTTTACTTTCTCAATTTACATGCTGACAATCATTAAAAAATATATTATAATATTAATTAGGAAATAACTAACTTCTTATATGTACTTAATTTTAAATAATGTACTAATGATCTGCTCTATCTATCTCAAACATTCCGCCAGAGACAAGGATGTAGTGGATCCGTCCGTATCTTGGCCATTCCATGTCCTCCCATTACAAGATTTGGAAACAGCTTATAACACCGGTGGCTAGTGTAAGATTGTCCGATTCACAAAGTTAGTATTCACTAGTAGGCTATAAAAAGTGTATAACTAAGCTGCCAGGCTGTATTCATGAAATAATGATACAACTATATATACGAGGGTGGTCCCAGAAGTACCCGACCTGACGTATAGATGGTGGTTGTTGCTTTAAAAAAATACTATGGTAGAAAGTACTAAACTTATAAAGCTTAAGTTTCAAGTTTTAAGATGCTACATTGTTTAGTATTTGTTTGGCAGCCATCAATAGTGAACGCTCTCAGTGAATTTGTAAACATGGAAAAATTGGTCATCGTTATGTGATACAATACTTTCATTTGAAAGGTCTAAGTCCAACCAATATCAAAGCCGAGCTAGATTCTACTCTGGGGGAGTCTGCTCCTTCGTTTACAACAGTAAAATATTGGGTGGCAGAGTTTAAACGAGACGACCAAATGAAGTGACCACGCCAGAAATGGTAAAGAAAATCCACAAAATGGTATTGAATGACCGTCGATTGAAAGTGCGCGAGCTAGCAGACATGGTAGGCATTTCAAAAAGTGCTGTACATCACATATTGACTGAAAATTTGGACATGAGAAAGCTGTGCGCAAGATGGGTGCCACGTTTGCTCACAATGGTCGTGAGGATGTTTCAATCGAGTTTTTGGTGATGTTTCACAGCAATAAAGCCGAGTTTTTGCGTTGATTCATAACCATGGATGAAACATGGGTCCATCACTTCACTCCTGAGCCGAAGGAACAGTCAAAACAATGGACTGAAAGGAGAGAATCGGCTCCAAAAAAGGCGAAGACAGTTCCATCTGCAGGCAAGGTCATGGCGTCAGTTTTTTGGGATGCGAGTGGAATAATTTTCATTGATTATCTTCAAAAAGGAAAAACAAACGGCTAGTATTATGCGAACTTATTGCAGCGTTTGAGTGATGAAATCAAGAAAAAACGGCCGCATTTGGCGAAAAAGAAAGTGTTGTTTCATCAAGACAATTCACCAGTTCACACATCCGTTATCGCGGTGGCCAAAATCAATGAATTAAAGTTCGAATTGCTTCCTCCCGCACCCTATTCACCAGATTTAGCCCCCTCGGATTATTTTCTTTTTCCAAACTTGAAAAAATGGCTCGGTGGTAAAAGATTTGCCAACATTGAAGAGGTGGAATCTGCGGTTGATGGCTATTTTGATGCGCTCGACGGTTCTCACTATAAACAGGGTATCGAAGCTATTGAACATCGCTGGGAAAAGTGTGTCGAGCTGAAAGTAGACTATATTGAGAAATAAAAATATTTTTTCCCAAATTTATTGTGTTTTCTTTGTTAGGTCGGGTACTTTTGGGACTACCCTTGTATATATATATATATATATTTTTTTTAGCTCGTTCAGCAAACCAGAATCAGCGCTCGTCAGGCCGTGCCATTAAGAGGCCTCGACGATATTCCTCTTCATCAGGCTCAGACCGTTCTCCATCGCCTGTGGCCATCCCAAGTGATTCTGATGATGGTAACAACAGCACTATAGAGTTGGATGACGATGACAATGCTTCGGGCAGTGACAGGAGTAGTGATTTCAATCCTTTCTACAGTGGCAGTGATAGCGATGATGGTATGTTATCTTTTTTCAAGCTAAGACTAGAAGATAATAAACATATGTATTCCAACAGGCATTACTCCATTTGATTCTCCACATATACTATCAATATAAGACATGATAAGGCACACAACAGTCGGAACATGAAATGATGTTCTCTTTTTCATGATCTCTGAGATACATTAATAAACAATGAGAAATAATTTTATCCAAGGTCTTTTCGGCCTTAATAATCTAATCTATACTTATAATACCTTTTTCTTTGGTGTAATCCATTTGCCCCCTGTCTTCCTGAACAGCTTAAAGTATTCGTTGATAAGTTTTGGAAAGTCCTCCTATCACTGTCTTCAACATTTTGGCCAGTAGGTTCTCGATTTCCTGGTGAATATTGATCTTGAGCTTTCCTAGAATCGGTGCTTTTCAAATAATCCCACAAAAAGATTTCTGGTAGAACATTAGGAACCCGAAGACAGAATGGAAAAGTTACAACATGAATTGGAAAAGATAAAACACCATGGTAGATCTGGCTACATAAAGAGGAGAAGAATGTGTAATGACCACTATGGTCTAGTTGGTAAAACACCTGTCTTCTGACCCAGAGTTTGTGGGTTCGGTTCCCTGTGGAATCTAATTTTTATTTTTGAACAGTGTATGAGTCTTTATTTTAGGCTCTTTCTAGTTGATTGTAAGAGACAAACCTACTAGAATCTAGTAGGTTTGTCTCTCTAGTAACTAGATCTAGTAACTAGATTGTACTGTATATGTACAACAAAAGCATTATATAATAATACAATTCTTAACAGAGCCACATTTTACTATATCACAGAGAGCATTTTTAACATTAATAACTAAAAAAAACAGAATTGTTGAATTGAGAAGCATGTATTTTATTTGGTTTCACCTATCTTAACACATATTATTTAGTTATGTCCCAACCGGATTATAAAGATGATCTACTTATGTGTTCCATTCTTTTTCAGAACCTTGGGTTGGACGCAAGAAAAAACAAACTGTAGAGAAAAAAAAACCTAAGAAACCGACACCACCAAAGAAGAAGCCATCCTCCACACAAGACAAAATACAGGAACTGATCGAAAGGAAGACAAATGAAGCTAACACTAATTCCAATAAAACGCAAATAACAATAAAAACATCCACTGGAAATATAACTGGGACACCAATAGGAACTAATGGTATTTATTTAGGACCACAGAAAAATCAGCCACCCCCTAAAGATGCCATTGAAAGGGCATGTACAATGAAAGAGGAACTCTTACATTCGATCGAGAGGCTAGGCGAGAGACTACCTGCCAATACCTTAGATCAACTCATTGATGAACTTGGCGGGCCTGAAAATGTAGCCGAGGTCAGTACAAACTTTTACTATAATCTTCATTCTTTTAGGAATATATAGATGGCACAAAATGTCTATCCACATCGGTTTGCAGCCTGACATGCAAATCTCCTTATAACACCACACCAGTGGATGGCGTAGGATAGGCTACAGATTCATTAAATCCTTACTGAACAGTAAAATAGTGCAACTCTTGCCCAGCAACTAGATGGGCATTCTTGCCCAACTCAACGTTCATTCTATTAAAAATATTTTCAACTTTCAACTAGAAAACTAACCACTAAATTCTAAATACCAAACTTTTGATCGTCATTCTCTCCCTTATTTTTTAAACCTAATATAGTTTAATACAAGCTGTAAGCCATGTCATGGCTTTTTCCATAGACAAATTTACCAATTCAACTGGTAGAAATATATTTGTAGAACAGCTGTAAACATTGTGATCTGTTGCCTTATGGCACTCCAAGCCAGAAGAAAATATTGATGATCTATTTCTTTGCGTACAATATGCATTGTGGTAATGTTCTTAGATGACCTCTGTGGGTTGGTTGGTAAGATGCTGAACATCTACCCGGTAGTTTGGGTTCCATTCATGAAGATACCTAAAAAAATAAGACAATCTGGTAAAAAAACTTCTGTGAGCTCCATGCTTACTTCAGTGACTTTAAAAGGCTTAATTTACAGGACTGAAAACAATGTTTCCTAGATACACTCTCCAATATATTTTGGATCTACAGAGTCTCTGTATGTTTTACCTGCTGTTCATCATTGTCACTATGTGCCTTGACTAGTGCCATTTTTCTATGAAAACTGCTGACACTACAGATCTATCAGGCCTGTAAATATGAAACCGGAATTTATTCGTACATGGTTCTAGTTGTCAATGTTGTGACTGTCAAACCGCATCATTGGCGCCTTTCTCTTGTGCTTACATTTGTCAAAGACTTTTAACTCGCAACAATAAAAGTTTAATACAACTACATATGTTTTTATAGCGTTGAACATGTCTGATTTTGTGCCTGAAAACTACGATTTGCGGACTGCATTGATTTTCTTAAACCATTTGAAGAAAACTGCTGCAGAGTCGCATCGAATGCTTGTTGAAGCTTACAGTGAGCATGCTCTTGGTAAATCACAGTGCTTTGAGTGGTTTAAAAAATTCAAAAGTAGAGATTTTGACGTGAGAAACGAAGAACGTGGAAGACCGTCTAGAAATTTTGAAGGTGCCGAATTGCAAGCATTGTTCGATGAGGATGATGCTCAAACGCAACAACAACTCGCGGATCAATTAAATGTGACATGAAAAGTCGTCTCCATACGTCTGAAAGCAATAGGAAAGATCCAGCAGGTAGGAAAATGGGTTCCACATGAACTGAATGAAAGACAGCAGGAAAACTGAAAAACCACTTGCGAAATGCTGCTCGCCAGGTACAAAAGAAAATCATTTCTGCATCGAATTGTGACTGGCGATGAAAAATGGATATATTTCGAGATTCCTTAGCGTAAAAGATCATGGGTAACTCCAAGCAAACCAGCGACATCAACTGTAAGGCCAAATCGCTATGGACGGAAGACAATGCTCTGTGTTTGGTGGGATCAGAAGGGTGTTATCTATTCTGAGCTGCTAAAACCTGGCGAAACCGTTAATACTGAACGCTACCGACAACAAATGATAGATTTAAACCAAGCATTGCGTGAAAAACGACCAGAATATCAAAAGAGGCAAGACAAAGTGATTTTTCTTCATGATAATGCACCATCGCACAGAGCAAAACCGGTCAAGGAAACAATTGAGGTGTTTAGTTGGCAAACACTTTCGCATGCGGCTTACTCACCGACTTGGCTCCATCCAATTACTAGTTATTTGCATCGATGGGACACACACTTGCTGAGCAGCGCTTCACTTCTTATGAAAATGGCTCGTTGATTGGTTTGCCTCAAAAAAGCAACAGTTTTTTTGGCGTGGCATCCACAAATTGCCAGAGAGATGGGAAAAATGTGTAGCTAGCGATGGGCAATACTTTGAATAAAATATTTTTTTATCATTTTCATACAATAAATCTGTATTTTCTATAAAAAAATTCCAGTTTCATATTTACGTACTTGGTAAATGGGTCCAGAATGTAGATTTTTAAACTAAAACATTAAAATAATTTTTGCAACCTCTTTTTTTCATCTCTAAATGCCTTCCTACTTGTTTCAAATAATAAAAAAAGAGAAGATATGTCAGCCAACTTATGTATCTTATTCTTTTTTTTTTTTATTTGAATCAAGTTGGAAGTCATCTAGATATGAAATGGTAAGAGACATGGGATGCTACAATAGATCACAATAAGTGGAATGGAACTCTATTTCACTTACATGGAATCATGATTTCACTCACACTTTTGATTTCATTAAATAATTTATTATTTTTTTCATACAGATGACTGGCAGAAAAGGCCGAGTTATCCAAACGGAGGACGGACAGATCCTGTATGAAAGTAGGTCGGAAGCAGATGTCCCTCTCGAAACCCTCAACCTGACCGAGAAGCAGCGCTTCATGGACGGGGACAAGGATGTGGCCATCATCTCGGAGGCGGCCAGCAGCGGTATCTCACTTCAAAGCGATCGAAGGTTTGTGATCAATTTAGCCCTCACACATTAAGTCATTAACATAAGTTCTGTCATTATGTGCCTTTGAGGACCTTAGCGTGGTGAACAAGTCCTCCAAGCTCCACTATTCCTCGTAAGCATGTTTTATTGATTGACTCCCAAGGTATCCATATGCCTCATCATACCATCCTGCAAATGAAGTCTCAGTTGCACAAAGGCCTTATGAATTCCTGCGATTTGTATAACGTGAATAGTATAAAAATATTTTTTCCACTAGTTATATTAATCGTAACTTATTTCTTTATTTACACATTTAACCCTTTCCGGTCCACAAAAAAAAAAAATGTTCCATCAGGTCCACAAAAGATTTACAGAATTACAGGGTAAAACAATACATCCAGGTTGTTTTTAATAAAACTATATTTATGTTCACAAGAAAAAAATGTCGAATGACATTCGACACAGGACTCACTGGAATAAAGTCGATGTCGAATGACATTCGACATAGGATCGGAAAGGGTTAAGCATCACTCAAATTTTCATAAATACTAATATAAAACTATTTTTCAGAGCTCGAAACCAAAGACGAAGAGTGCACATAACACTTGAATTACCTTGGTCTGCCGACAGAGCTGTCCAACAGTTTGGTGAGAACTTTTTTATTAAAAGTACAAATATAACCTCTTGAATGTATGGGTTGGAATACAGAAGTCTTATTAACTAGGTCACGCAGTATATATTCAAATCAATTTAAAATATATAAATGCTAACAGGTAAAAAAACCTGATAAAATTGTTTTTTTATTATTCACTATTTGGAATACAACCTGAAAGCCTGGAATGGAAAATAAACTTTTTACCATTACAACATATAGGTTGTCGATTCTAAAATTTCAGAAAACAGCAAAACCTTGATCTTCTAATTTTAATTACAATCCCTTCTAGACTCGCATCCATGCACTTTCCCCTTACATCTGAAAATGTACAAGTATATTTTATAATTGTTTTAAATTTCCAGTTTATTAGTTTATTTAGCATTTCCAACAGTTATATTGTACTTTATTTAGATATTTTCAGCAGTCTAAATGTATTTGCAAGCTAACACATCGATCAATAAGTCCCGAGACTAACCAACAGGTGGGGCCTTTGATAACAAATCCATACCATTCTCAGTTAGTACCAACCTTTAGAAGATACGTGTCAAACTTTCATGACATTCCGACATTGTGTCATTGAGTTACAGTGGTTTTAGTGACGCTACTTTTGCTTTTCAAAACAATGGAAAAAACTTAATTTCGTGTGTTGATAAAACATTGATTTTTAATGGGAAAAAATACCATTCAAATTCAGCGATGGCTTGAAAAGTGTTATCTGGGCTCTGCTCCGTTGAAAACAACCATTTGTCGGTGGTATGCTGATTTCAAACACGGTCGTACAGACACAAATGATGCTGAACGCTCTAGTCGTCCAAATGAGGCTGTTACACCAGAAAACATAAAAAAAAAAACCTCAAATTTCGTGATGGAAAATCACTAAGTTAAGTTGCGTGAGTTAGCTGACATCCTGAAGATATCATTTGGTAGTGTTTACACTATTTAGCATGAACATTTGGTCATGAAAAAGCTTTTTTTCCAAATGGGTGCCGCGTTTGCTCACAATGGAACAGAAACAACAACGCGTTGATGATTCAGAGCGCTGTTTGGCACTGTTTACGCGAAATAAACAGGAGTTTTTGCATCGGTATGTGACTATTGATGAAACTTACATCCACCACTAGACTCCGGAATCAAATCGGCAGTCAGCTGAGTGGAGAACAGCCGGTGAATGCCGTCCGAAGCGACCAAAAACTCTGCAGTTGGCCGGGAAGGTTATGGCCTCTGTATTTTGGAATACGCATGATATAATTTTCATCGATCACCTTGAAAAGGGAAAAACCATCAATAGCGAATATCACATAACGTTATTGGAGCGTTTGAAGGCAGAAATTGCAAAAAAACGGCCCCATATGAAGAAGAAAAAAGTTCTCTTTCATCAGGACAATGCACCATGTCACAAGTCGATGGTAACGATGGCCAAATTGCACGAGTTGAACTTCAAATTGCTTCCGCACCCACCGTATTCTCCAGATTTGGCCCCCAGCGACTATTGGCTGTTCGCAGATCTCAAAAAGATGCTCCAGGGAAAGAGATTTGGCCCCAATGAAGAAGTGATTGCCGAAACTAACACTTATTATGAAAAAGATAAATCGTTCTACACGGCTGGCATGGAAAAGTTAGGAAAGCGGTGGAATGAATGTATCTTTTGAAGGAGACTATGTTGATGAATAAAGAAGAATTTTGGCAAACAAATGTTGTTTTAGTAGTTAGTCCCGGGGCTTATTGACGATGTATTAAATAAAGGTTATGCTTTAATTCTCTCCATTTCCTCTTGTCTTCTGATCTCATGTCTAGCTGGATTAAAGAGCGAGGTTTTGCAGAATTCAACTATTCATCTTTTAATACTTATGTTTTTTTGTCCATCCATCATTTACACATTTAAGTCGAATTTCTGTCCAGTGTGGTCAACATTTAAATTTTGTAATTTGTTAAACTATATTGTTATATTCCCAGGTCGAACGCATAGGTCAAATCAGGTAAACGCACCCGAATACATATTCCTCATATCAGACCTAGCCGGAGAGAGGCGCTTTGCTTCAACAGTGGCCAAGCGACTGGAATCTCTGGGAGCACTCACACACGGAGACAGAAGGGCGACAGAAACAAGAGATCTGTCACAGTTCAATATTGGTTTGTATTCATTCTCTAAATCTTTCTTGTTCGAGATATTAGAGCATACCTTCATCAATTATATTGTATTACTCTTTCTTTGTATACAATACAACCTGGTCGGTGTATTGTCACGTGGCAATCTCTTCCAACCATTGAGAAATGTTGAAAGGAGTTAAGCGAAAACCGGGGTGGAACCCATTTTAAAAAATTAGGTACCAATCGAAAGCAAATCTGCTGATCTCAGATTGGAAGACGGGCCTCGTAGGTTGTCATTATACGAGGCATATCCAGAAAGTAAGTGTACTGAATTTTTGTTGGTTACAATTTTTTTTATTTAAACAAAAAAATTACGTGGTTACCGTAGTACATATGTAAGCTATTTTTCGACATAGTCGCCATTCCTCTCAATGCAGGTGGTGAAGCGGGGTATCAACTTTTTGATTCCTTCCTCGAAGTAGTTTCCCGCCAACCCCTCCGTCCACTTCTCCACCTCCTCCTTTAGCTCCTCGTCGGTTGAAAACCTTTTTCCACCCATGTACAGCTTCAGGGAGGTAAAGAGATAGTAATCTGAAGGTGCTAGGTCAGGGGAATGCGCGGGATGGTTCAGGACATTCCATTTAAACGAGGCGAGCAGTTCCTTCGTGGCGTTGGCCGTGTGTGGTCTGGCATTGTCATGCAGCAGGCAGACTCCCTTTGTCAGCATGCCTCTCCTCTTGTTCTGAATCGCCCTCCGCAATTTTTTTAGGGTCTCACAGTATCTTGCAGAGTTGATGGTCTCCCCTTGAGGCATATATTCAATTAAAATTATTCCTTGACAGTCCCAAAACACGGATGCCATGATTTTCTTGGCTGAAATTGTGGTTTTGAACTTTTTGGCGGAGGGTGAAGAGGTGTGACGCCACTGTTGAGACTGTCTTTTGGTTTCAGGCGTGTAGTGTGCAACCCAAGTTTCATCTCCAGTAACGATGGAGCGGAGAAATTCATCTCCATGGAGTTTGCAGCGCCTCAAAAACTCTTGCCTTTTTACAAAATTTCGCACTTGGCGGGAGATTGGGTTGATATTTTTAAAGAAACGTGTTGTCGCGTCGACACTTCTCAACGTACTGACCTCGAACCGGTCTCGTTGCGGAGGGGAAGGGTTAGGCTACACGGAAGTGTAGCCAACATGTCGAAAATAAAATCCATCCGGTCGTGAGAGCCTCAGTACACTTACTTTCTGGATATGCCTCGTACTATCTGGAATCAGGTACTCATATATACATTTGATCAAAATATACTCTATATTTCATTAAAAGTTTTTATGCTCACTTTACTTGGATACCTGTTTTAAAAAAGAGCAAAACCCGTGAGTGAATGTTGACTTGTACACACTTACGAACTCACATACACAAACACATCAATACGGGGAGATGATCCAAGTTTCGCAACATTTTAGTCCGATGCCATCACCACCCACACTTTTATGGGAGACAAAATAAGTCCCCATCCAGTGCGTTCAATACTAGAAGAGTAATCTTTATTATGAGCGTGATATCACATAGTGACAAAGAAGGAACTCCTTCAAGGGTGAATACACCTGAGTATGAAAAGAATAGTAGTGACAATGGACTCACGGTTTGATGTCACGGAAGAAAGAAAAGAGTCAAAAATACACCAACGATCATGACCTACTTGATGTATCCATTTTGTGTTACTCTCTTAAAACAAATTATTTTATTGATATGTTTAATATTCTATGGCGCTAAATAAACATGGCTTCTTCTTTGTCCGCATTGTTATATGACATTTTTACTTGCTTCAGTTTTGAAGTTTCCCAAACTGTATACCTTACTCACTGTAACCTCAATCTGGATTTAAGAGCTACTCCAACTATCAATAATAATAAAAGAACAATTTATGTAGCGCCGTTTAGAGAACAGACTCCTCAAGGGCGCTCTAATTCGAACCCACTATTATGGCAGATTAAAAATAGTAGATTAGAATTGGAACATCCCCGCATCCGCATATGTTTAGAAAAACATGTTTGGTAACAAAACTGCAGAAAACTTACCAAGGAAGAGGAATGAAATAAACCTTTGTAGATACATATTCTGATATTTGTGATAGTAACACATTGAAGTGTAGTGTAGTGGATTGTAGTGTAGTGTTAACTATACTACATGCAATACTTTCTGGCGTCTTCTGAGTTGTATAAGATGTATCCTCCATTAAATCAGTTGAAATAATCCATCTTAGCTACTTTTATGCTTATGCTGTACTGAGTATAATTTGTCTGTGGGGTTTAATTTTTGTTTATAATTATTTTTTACTAAGATTTGTCTTTTTTACTGTAGATAACAAGTATGGTCGCAGTGCCCTAGAGGCGACCATGAAGACCATAATGAAGTACGAAGCCCCACTGGTGCCACCGCCACAGGACTACCGGGGAGATTTCTTCCAGGACGTGGCCAGTGCCCTTGTGGGGGTGGGAATCATCGTCAACAGTGAGGCTATGCCCGGCACCCTGTCACTGGATAAGGTAATGCTTACTGAATGAAGAACTTTACTATTTATAAATCTATGACAATTTTATAATTTTTTTAAATTGAAAATGTGATACGTTGAATTTGTCTGCATCTCCAAGTTTTCAATTTATAGTTGAGGTATATTGAGCAAAATAGACCTGATTATTATAATTGGTCTTTTGAGGTGGTTGACTCTGTAACATGGAATACACTTCTTCTAGAGCAGGGGTGGGCAAATCTTTTGGTTGTCGGGCCACATTGGCTGCAGTTTTTTGGCCGCGGGCCACAATAAAAAAGCGCAAAATTAAATAGTTTTTTTTATAAGGAAGAGAAATGGAAATACCTGTGGTTCACGTTCACTGGTGCGGTAAATCCTACTACGAACCCCCCCCCCCCCCCCCCCCCCCCATTTTACAAGTAAAAAATTGTATCAATGCAAAATTAAATAAATTCACTTTATCAGGGTCAACCTTAGAAATTGGTGCCCCACTATTATTTATAATTTTTTTTGACATTTCGGTTTATTAACAAAGCAGTGAATTTTTTTAAATCATATTTTTGACTCCGCGGGCCGGATGAAACTTCACTGTGGGCCGCCATTTGCCCTGGCCTGTTCTAGAGTGTAACATGGAATACACTACTTCTTTTGCTAATCTGATAGCAAATATTTTTAAGTTCACATTTTTTGCGAGATGTTTTGTTACTATAGGTATTATTGATTTTTGTCACTAAATGGAACTAGAGAAATTAATAACTTGAATAGAGAAATATTTCATGTACAACTGATATTTCTATGTACATCCTTAATTTTCAAAAAGTAACTATTGTATCATCTATTTCAGGATTACAGCAATATGTCCAAATTCCTCAACCGCATCCTCGGAATGCCGGTGGAGCTGCAGAACCGACTGTTTAAATACTTCACAGACACACTGCACGCTGTAATCGCACAGGCCCGGCGCACTGGCCGCTTTGACCTGGGCATCCTGGACCTGGGAGCCAATGGAGAGAGTGTCACCCGTGTTAGGAGGGTCCGCTTTATGAGGAAGCACGCCACCGGTGTTGCGCCAACTGAGCTGCATCTGGTTTATGTCGAGGTAAATATGGTGTTCAAATTATTTCCTCGATCAGAGAAATATAGTTTACTGCCTCGGTCTAATAATCCTTTCTCACAAACCTCGACCGGATCTGATCTCATTACTGTTACTGAGTTCAAATCAATTATGGGTTTTACTTGGAAAACTAAAAAATCAACATAGGTAATTTCATCAATATCTCTTAAGTGTTCTACACTATTTTACTGATATAATTGAATAGATTCTATTACGCTTTCGTTGTATACAGTATAACCTGGTGGGTTTATAGCCTCATTGCAATCTCTTCCAACTAAACAGAAAAATTATAAAAAAGCCCTAAGTGAAAATCAGACAAATCGTTTTTTTTTTATGAAAAAAATTGATTCCAATAGGAATCGAACCTAAAACCCAAATAGGTCATGAATGTCATCAGAATATAGATTACTTCAAGGTTCTATACAGAAAAAACTGTATTTTATAGGAATATGATCTGCAACCCAACTAGGCATGTCATCAAAATATAGATACCTCAAGGTTCATATACAGATCTGTTAAGGGTCACTAATTGGCTATTACAAATGGTAGCTATTAGATTCACCTCATATATTTGAGCTTAACTGCTAACAGGGATACAAAATTCACACTGAGATCTGAGGAATGTTACCTAGAATGCACACTTGCCAACTTTTGTTAAATTAATCAATTACTAAAAGTAAGAGTATAAATTAGCTGGATATGCTACCTTAATTAATGTTGTCAATAAATATTCCAGCGTGGCATGAGCTGGCAAGAGGCATTGGAAAAGTGGTCCACGCTGACGGGGGCCCGCGAGGGCTTCTACCTGTCGCACCAGGTGCGCAACGGTAAGCAGACCGCCATGCTGGCCATCGCACTTGAGGTGCCGCACAAGCAAGGGGAGAAGCTCTCCAAGAAGGATCAGATGTACCAAATTTACAGGTGAGATATATGCCAACAGTTGATAGTTGTGTAATTTGTAATACCTATTGTATTAGGTATGCAAAAAAATCGTACCACTTCTTGTACAAGAAAATACTAAAAGTAGTACCTATCACACTAAAAACCCGACAATTACATATGACTACCTATACTGAGAGGTTTAGTAGTAGTTATCACTACTTATACTTATGTATTAAGCAATATATCACACCAAGTTCCCAACAATTACATATGACTACCTATACTGAGAGGTTTAGTAGTAGTTATCACTACTTATACTTATGTACTAAGCAATATATCACACCAGGTTCCCAACAAGTTTAGATCTTTACTAGAACAATGTCGAGACATGCATCAATGTTTATTAACTCTCATCAATATCAGACCTCCCTGTAGGATTCTCTGCCACCTTTCTCCTCCAATTAGTTATACCCAGTGTGCGGTAGTTCTATGTCACACCATCCAGCTTTTATTAATTCTCACTGGAAGTAAATTCTGTTAAAGATTTTCAAAAACAAATTCTACAAGATAATTAAATTCATCATCAGCCAGTTCACACTCAATAACAATTCAAATTTCAATAACAAGAATCCAAATTGTCTAGTATGACGCTAAATTACGGAAATTTTATAAACTGTGTCTTAAGCTGATCACATGTTCGTACACCTCAGTAGCCTAGTTGGTATGATGCCTATCTTCCAACCTGGGGATTGCGAGTTCGATTTTCACTGATACCTAATTTTTTCAAAAAAGTTGCGAGTCATATTTTTTGACTGGTTGTATGGAATATATTGTATTGTATTACATTTTCGTTATATACAGCACAACCTGGCGGACTTTTTGTTGTATGGCAATCTCTTCCAACAATTTTTTAAAGAAACCAGACTCGAATCCTTTTAAAAAATCTGTGTTCCAGCAGGAATCAAACCTACACATGTTGTATGGGTTGTCTTGCCAACTAGACCACGGAGGTAGTCAATAAAAGTGTAATACAATACAATAATATATCCACCATCCCAAGGTTCTCAAAATTGGGAATCCTTCTCTATTATTGTTAACAGCAACATAAATGTAATAATATGTATTTAATATTACATTTGTTTATACAGGCCAAACACCGGTCTCCAAGTAAGGAATGAATCCCTGGCAGAAATAGATAAAAAGTACAAGAAGGCCTCATCGACAGAGGCAGAGAAGCCCTGGACCCAGCAACATGAGGCCAGCGTCACCACTTGTTCCCACGCCTATTGGAGGGCCAACTGCAGAAATGTGGCCATGGGACAGGATTGCGAGGTGAGCTCCTTGAATATTGTTTCAACTACTGAATTCAAATGTCAAGAATTATAACTAAAAATACTATAAGATTGACTTGACTGCAGATTTCATTAATTCAATGCTATTATTAAACCAACTTGAGTTTCAAGCTTCCTGACAGGTTAAACTAAATATCAATTCTAATAGCAAACCTATTTCACTGATGCCTAATTGAGTGGCTGTAAACAGTGTTTCTGTTTCATTGTAGCATCTCTCAAAAAGTGCAATCTGTTTGTACTTTTAGTTCAAAGGGGCCGAAGGAATGTTGTCTCCCAGCCATGCTCTTCAATATGTTTACTTTACCATAGATATGTTCAAGCGGTTCTATATGGTTAAATGTATTAACTTCTATTAATGAAATATTTTCATTTGGAAGTGACTAATTGCTTTGATATTCATATGAAATATCTAATTTTACTTAAATCAACTGTTAGATGTTGCTTCAGGGAAAAACTATGTTTAACAACATGTAATAATGTCGGAACAAGAAAGAAGCTCATTGTAATGGAGTTCCTTTTGTTTTTAGGTGGGTCTCCGCCGGCGCAGTTACCACGTCCTGTCGGGCTCGGTTTTGTCAGTGTGGGCGCGTGTGGAGCACGTGTTAAGCTCTCGCTCCTCGCTCAACAAAATGCAGGTCATCCGGCTCAAGACCACTGAGGGGTTGAAGATTGTCGGTGAGCATATTTGCTGAATTTCATGGACTAGTAGTGTTTCCCATTAAATTATTGGCATTATCTTGAAAAAATATGTATGTAAGTGAACTCGAAATATTTAATTCGAGTACTCCTATAAATGCCAAATTAATGAAACTGGTATAGATGCGTTGTGAAGAATTACTGGTATTACTATGCATGATAAAGTTAAGGAGCTCAACAGTGGGTATTGTTTGTTAGATACAGAATTAAAGAGGAAATCTTGATATGGTTTGAACATAATTAAAAAATGAATTGTGAAAGAATAAAACAAATCAGTAAATGTCTACGTACCGATGAGGTTCATGGCCTCGCGGTAACGCACTGGACTTCCGTGCAGAAGGTCGCCGGTTCGAACCCCGCGCTGTCACTCCCATCGAATGACACAGGCATTTTTCCCACCTAGTATTCGGGGGTATAAGGATACCTATGACTTCGGTCATAGATATTCTTCCAAAGAATGGGGAAAAAAACATGCCAGTGTGGTCCGATGGTCTCACTTCAGGTGTGCCATCGCATTCAATAAAGTGGTGTGACCGGTGATTTTACTGGTGAACAAAAAATAAAAAATTATTCGCTTAAAAAAAAAAGAAAAAAGGTGAAAAAAACTCCCCGACACAGCTTCACTTTCCTACTAAATAAACGTTGGAATGATGAGGGGATCCTCGACTAAGAGGCCCAGCAAGGACGACGACATCCCAGCACACTATTTCCTTGTCGGGTTAGGTAGAGTTCCTATCATATAATACTTTACCTCCACCATTTATCTGTAAATGTTGTTCCTTCTGTTATTTTACACCTTGCTTCTCCTTTCAAGATTGCATTAATCGGTCCAATAATTTATTCCTCGATCTTCTACCACCACACTTATTCATGTTTGCATTGTAGATTTGTTTATTTAGTCTTTCATCACCCATCTGTTAAATATATATAATATATGTGTCTTATATTCATCAACGAGTTCATTGAGGAAATAATGGAAGGAGATAGTTGAAGATTTTTTACTGAAAAAAGATTATTACTTCAATATAATTTTTTTTTTAATTCTTAGATTTGAACTGATCTGGAATATTACTTTGATAAAAATAGCTGTTATTACAGTGATCACAAATTGTTGACTGATCAGTCATCAAATATTCGTAGAAACTGAATAATTATTTTGTATTCTAGGTACTTTAATTCCCAAGAACTGCGTCGAGCCACTGAAGGAAGCCCTTTCATCCGATGCTGAGAAAGTGGACGAAGAAACGTACGAAGCATCGACAACAAAGTGAATCTATAAGTAAACTATTTAAGAAACTGATTAAAATATAGAATTCTTTCAAAGACTTGGATACATTATTAATATGGGATGACTGTAAATATTTCTGTGATGGCTTGGCTTGGCTGGCTGGTATGGTACGTTATCGGATGATTGTACCCCTTAATATAATGTAATATAGAATGTTATACTTTACTTCTTTCAACAGTACACAAACGTAAAGAAGAATCCAATAGCATTTTTGTAGGACAAATGGTATATTATCATACTACGAAATGTGGAGTATATCTCAGTCTAAATGTGTAACTAGAATAATTATCTCGCAGCATTTTACTTTATGAGTAAAATAAATATAAACCAATGATAAGACAAGCGCAGGACTTGAAATTTTTCAAGAATGTATTATTATTATAATTAATGTTTTGTGAAAAATAAAAAAAAAAATAAAAAAATATTTTACCGATTTTTGTACAGGAGTTGTGGCATGTTGAAAGTACGTGTGTTTTTACACATTGAAAGTAGAAAGTTCCTTATTGTAGATAATTCTTTTTTTTATAACTATGGAATATATGCAAAGAAAGATATATGTATATATTTATTGATTTATGTATGAGAATGTTCATCTGACTGTGTCATCCTTTGATGATCCCCTAGGTTAAGATTTTCTTTTAAATATTATTGATTATTTCCAGTGTTAATTTTTTTTAATTTATATTATTGCTACATATCTCAACTATGACATTTTTATATTGCATCGTGATAATTTGACAATTTAATACATAAATAATCCTCACAATCAATATGAGCATATTAGTAAAATATATTAACTTAGTATTTTTTTTTAATTTAAATCATAAAATAATAGGATTTTTTATATATACGAGTATATTCTTACATAACTAATATTCTGCACTTAGCTTTTTTTTTTTTTTTACATTTTCCAACAGCCCAGTTGAAAGTGTTAAAAAACATGCAGAATGAAGGAAATCAACATTCTGTCAAATCATGTATATACATTTTACAATGCATACTCCCAAGACTTATTTTATTAGAACTTAGTCCCGACGTCACAGTCTGACCTAAATACAAAATACTAATTTCTAACCTTAAAATTTTGTGATTTGTATTCAGAGTCGGATCTCATATGCTTCAAACTTTAAAGTGAGGTAATGAAAACACTGGGCTCTATTATTTAAGTGAGGTATGACAAATTTGAATAAAACTAGTTAAGGTTTAATGTTGGGGTCTAACTATGAATTTGGGTCTAAGTCATTATTTTATTGTTTTGGAAATTCAATTAAAGGAAAGCATTAACAAGAAAATTGAGTAAATAAAATTAAAGCGTTATTTATGTATTCCATGTATCACATAATGATATACAAAACATGGCAACAATTGACAGACAAAACAAAAAGAAATATGCACATCAAATACCTCAAATGTCCACTGACAAACTTATCTGCACTTAGATTGAAATTGTCTTCATTATTATACTTATTTTTGGTAATCAACATTGATATTAAATTGGATTTATACAAATATAAGATTATATTTTACCAATTCGAAAACACAAATGTGAACTCTTGTTTGTCATATTATTTTCAAAAAGAAAATTTGTTTGTCTCCTTATTTAAATCACAAAATGTAAATCTTTCATCCATGAAAAATGTAAAAAAAATCTAGCAGAAATAAATTTGACTAAGTGCTACAGTGTACATAGTTTCCACGTTACACAACTAAATGGAGTTGTCTGTTATTATTTATGGTGCAAAACATTATATAACTAATAAGAATAATTATCGTTTCCTTTTTTTTTGTATATTTAACTTATTTTTATTAGCCTTAATATTCGAAAACCTATTTAAAGGTATAATATCAACATTGTTAAAGAAAAACCATTTAATTCATGGCACAAATTGGTGTCGTTCATTTTACTTTTCAAATAATTATGCAGTCGTCCCTCGGTATCTGCGGTGGATACAAAACTCCTCAAGTTTTCTTATATATTATGTCTTAGTATTTGCATATAACTTGCTCATATCCTTTCGTATACTTGAAATCATCTTTAGATTTGTTATAATACCTTTTAAACTATAAATAGTAGTTAAACTGTATTGTTTAGAAAACAATGATAAGGTAAAATACAGTCCACATGTTCAATTCAGACACAACCATCATGGACCTAACTACATAGTACATTCTCTTTCATTCAACTATTACAAATTGTTTTAGTTTATTGACAATTTCTGTATTTTGTAATATTTTTAATCTCTGGTTGGTTTGGTTGGATACGTAACTCACTGACATGGATATGGAGGGGCCGCTGTGCTTCTAATTGTCAATTATTTTATTTACTAGCTCCCGATCATTGTGTCTAATTTTAACCATATTTATCCCAATTAATTGAAAACTACTCAAATTTCATATATTAGGATTGTTGACCCAACTATCGGCTTATATCAATTTTACTCGGAATGCTATTATTGGTGCCTGTGACAACTTCGAAATCTCAGACGGAGACACTAGAGTGAAAATTATGCAGTGGTCAATTATATCTCCCTTTGTAATAAAAAAAGACATGACTTCTTAAAAATAAATTATGCAATGGTTCGTATTTCATCACATTATTTTAACACATTCACTTGGAATAAAATTGAACATAAATACATGCAATGTTTTATAAATTAGGTAAAGAAAGACACAAACATGATATCAACAGAACACGTCTGACGTGTCGTGTACACATACGCGAGGCGTGTCCTCGGCACTGAACATTAAGCAAAAAACATAAGCAAAAAAAAAACAGCGGTCATATTTAAATTTAATAAATATGTACTTTTATGTTTTATATACTTGATTTTAGTGAAATTAAACATATGCAATTCTTGATACTTCTGATAAAATATAATTTAATGAATTAGTTTAATATAATGTATGATTGGGTGTATATGTTGTCCGCAGCACCATACAATGGTGAGAAGAGATATTATGTATTCTGCTTGATTGTATTATGTTCAATGAAACTTGATAGTATATTTTTATGAAAATTATGGACGTCATATATTAAATTAAACCAATGAATCATAATATTTTGATATCTACAGTTACTTCTTTATTTCTTACAAGGCCATTAATATTTAACAAATTGACTGCTGAAATTTCCCATACAAAAGTTTATACGAATGCCTGTAATTTCCGAAGGGAACTCCACTTAGCCTTTCATAGGTTCATCTTCAGACCGACTGGCTACTCCGATCTAGTGGCATCAAAGGATAGTTTTCTTGCATTTGCATTTTTCTTTGAAAGCACTGGCAACTTGCTGGGCTGTTTGAACTCCAGGCCTTAAACCACTCTATACGAAAAAAATTACTGAGCTGCAAGTCATTTTTCTTCTCCCGTGATGTTCGGACCTTAAGTCTGTCAAGTCCAGTGTAGATTACACTGGATGGGGACTTATTTTGTTCCCCATGACAGCTTGGGTGGCGGTGGGATCGAACTGAACCGAATGGCTGTAGGCTTTTTCAGCACTGAACGTATTCAAAGATGAATCTTGGTACGAAGACAAAAATGTATTATGAATGCATTTCTTTTTATCATATTCTCGAATGCACGTGATGATTTTTTTCTTTGTCAAATATGTTTTAATGTTAGTTTATTTTAATTATATTTGCAGTTTTATTAATTATTAGTTTTTGTACATAAAACATCGCTTTATCAAATACATTTTTAAGTTATGTCAAGTTTTCATTTGTTATTTATTAAAATTATTTGTGATCTCATTTAGTTTAATTGAGGTTAATAGTGAAAAGAATCATGCAATTCATGTACACTGAACACAATGTCACCATTACATATTATTATTTTATTCATTGAAAAAAAAGCCTAAATTTTAAAAGTGCTCAGCTTGTGTATCAATCCTTTTAACGAATTGCATAAGAAGATATTATATAGTTGACTTATATAATGGATCTTCGTAGATCAGATTTTTACGTGTTTACATTATAGGGCACTAATGTTAAGAATATTGGGAAAAAACAAAATTATGAACAGCACATAACTCGATTCATACTTTGATTGTTGCTGACATTTTGAGTGAAGTATTTTTTTTAACTTGTTGAAATAAAAAAAAATAAAAGTTTCAGTATCTTGCGGGTCTCGTTTTTCTTATTTCTTATTCATAATTTATCGCACAAAATACGATATATAGGTTTTGATTATTTCCTTTTAATAGATTATTAAGTGAGTCAGAAGGGAAATTCTGATGTGGAATGTGTACTGTGTGATATCTCGGTACATTTAATAGATTTCATATCTTTATTTATATCATCCTCATCACGTATACTAAAAACATCATACAGTTTATTGTTAAATAAAACTACAATATATCATTGTAAGTTTATAATAATTTTTATATTTTAATCTCAATTCTTATGATGTGTTTACCTTTTAAGTATTAAATGTTTGCATAGATATAAATCTGACAACTAGAATACATATTCCACCTCTGTATGCGTCATATTCTCTATAACAAAATATCTGCATGTGAAACACTGCATTAAGGTTTGTAAAAAATTCTCAAAATAATTGTCACGGTAGATTTGAGATTATCTGGGAAGATGTCGTTTTTTTTTTAATATCCACCATTAGAATGTCCTATTTGATCTCATGTGGCGAGTTGCCAGTTCGCAGTGTAAGAAAAGCTGAAATATTTATCCTAGATATGAAAGCTGAAATATTTATCCTAGATATGAAAGCTGAAATATTTATCCTAAATAACAAAATTGAAAAACTAGAACACAAAAATCAAAGCAGCGAGGGTGAGACAGTTGTCCCCCGGGTATAGGGCTAAGGAGGGTGCAGCAAAGTCAGGTATCAAAAGTTTAAAAAATTCAAAATGACTTCTGTTGTTTTTGCTTTCGCTCTCACTTGGGATATAGAAACTACAGGAAAATCAACTTCAAATTTGTATCTATTATCTTTTTAAACTTCAATAAAGCTAGTCTTCTTCTCCGCCTACTTGCCTTCGAGCACGCCTGTTTGAGGCAGTTGCACAGTCGTGTGAATGTCAAATTAATTAGACAAATTTCAGATATTGCGGATTTTTTTTGCCTGCGTTAAAGTAAACATTTTCGCATAAAAAAAAAATCTTGCAAATCGAGATATGAATGTATAACACTGCAAGGGGGTACAGATTTTGTCTTGTCTGCGGACATATATCACTATGCAATTGACAAAAATATAAGTTTTTTAAATTTATGAAACACTGTAATACACAACAAATACAACAGAAGTCAATAAAAAATTCAATATCATTTTACTGTACAATTAGGTTTTGCTACTTTGAAATATTGTTTATGGGTCTGATTTTTGTGTTTTCAATCTCAGTATACACTCCCAAAAAATCTCATGTCTGCTATTCTATTTAAGGTAATTTAAATTATTAGATATACTCTAGAATTATAATACACTTAAATAATAGTAAAATGTCTGATGTAAATAAGATAAACTCAGTGAGTGATATCAGAAGAGAGATGGGTTGCTCAGGTGGTTGACGTTAGTTGATATGTTTGTGGTGTATTTATCTCTGAGGGACCAAAAAGGCCATGTCTTGCTGTTGAACTACACTTTTCCTTTGTACCGCTTGTTATCTTGTAATTAAGTGACCAAGGATGGGACATTGAAAATCTCACAAAACACAATTTATACATAGATATTCATACATCGACAACATGTATCGTCGTATTCATAAAAATAAGCTAATTTAAGCATAATCCACGCTCACATTTATATTTCATGAATCTCTTCAAACCAGATGCATGATTGCAATTAACATACTGGACTTGTGTAGAAGGTTGGTATGTTCGAAACTCATGCTGTGATGGGTCCCTCGTATAAGAGCAATAAGTGTTATGATTGGTTTCTGGAGCTATATATAATATCTATACTTCTTTCTACATTCTATCTTGAGGCTCTCTTTAGCATGAAATAATCTGTTATGAGAGCTTGTTTAGATCTAATTGATGTCATCTCTCATTAGAAGTGTATGTGGTGTATTTATGTTGCAATAAAGTATAATTAGTACAATAACAAAGTAACTTCTTATTATACTAAATAAAATGTAGCATGGTCCCTGTGACGTTTCACAAATTTGCCCCAATACAACCTTGTAACGACGTTCAGTAATTTTAATTATTTTATCAACTTTAATATAAGCCTCAATTCTAATAAATAGCAAGTTATTTACGTAAATAAATTACATAAAACTAACAATAATGACAAATTAATACATCTTGTTACAAATTAGCAAAAATATGTCTTCTTCTTCTTCTTGATGTGCCTTGTCAGGTCCCCCCGACGTTGGCAATCACTCTGGCGAAGGCTTCTCTGTCTTGCGCGACCCGGAACAGCTCCTCCACACGTCTCATTCCGGTCCAGTCTCTTATATTTCGCAGCCAAGACGTTTGCCTTCTACCTGGACCACGATGTCCCTCGATTTTCCCCATGAGTATTAATTGGAGTACACTATATTTATCTCCACGCAGAATGTGACCCAGATATGAGATCTTACGGACCTTAACATCTTTCAGCAGCTGTCTACTGCAGTCAGCTCTCCTCAAAACCACTGAATTACTGACCAGATCTGTCCATGGTATGCGAAGCATTCTCCTGTGCAACCACATTTCGAATGCTTCTAACCTATTCATAGTATGCACTTTCAGGGTCCAAGTCTCTGCGGCATACAATAGTACAGACCAGACGTAGCACCTCAACATTCTCTGCCTTAGTTTCAAATTCAAGTTATCATTGCAGAATATTGATCTCATTTTGTTGAATGAACTACGGGCTGCTTCGATCCTACACTTCACCTCCACATCTGGGTCCACAGAAGCTGTAATCATACTGCCCAGGTATTTAAACTGTTCCACCCTTTCCAAAGATTCACCGCCAAGTCTCAATGTTACATGGGAGTAATCGGTCCTGCTAAATGCCATCCATTTTGTCTTTTTTTTATTAATGTTCAGGCCTAATTCTTCTCCTGCATTATTAATGCTTATGAGGAGTTCCTGAAGATCTGCGATGTTATCAGCCAGAATGACAGTATCATCGGCATATCTTATATTATTGATATATTCGCCATTGATCTTCACTCCCCTTGTCGAGTTTTCTAGGGCTTTCTTAAAGACATAGTTAGAGTACATGTTAAAGAGCAATGGTGACAATATGCATCCCTGACGCACGCCTCTTCTAATTTCAATCTCCTCCGAGCGGGCGTTACCGACTTTAATTTCAGCCGTCTGGAATTGATAAAGATTTCTGATAAAGTTTCTATCCTTATCATCCACGTTACACTCCTCCAACATTTTCATTAATTCAGTGTGTTTGACTCTATCGAATGCCTTCTCATAGTCAATGAAACAGGCGAACACATCTTTCCGTTGGTCTCGACATTTTTGCAGGAGGATGTTCACTGCCATTAATGCTTCTCTCGTTCCAAAAGCATTTCTGAAACCAAATTGGGTTTTGTCGAGATCTTGTTCGCATTTGTTCCTTATTCGAGCATGGATAATTTTAAGGAACAGTTTCAGCACGTGACTCATCAGGCTTATCAAACGGTAATCGCTGCATTTCTTGGGGTGCTGTTTTTTGGGTAGAGTTATAAAAGTTGATTTTAACCAATCGTGGGGGATTACCCCTGTGTCGTAAATCTTATTGAACAGCCTCAGGAGACGATCCACATTTTCCCCATCAATGAGCTTCACTATCTCCACAGGAATTTCGTCTGGGCCACAGGCTTTCCTATTTTTAGATGTTTTTATTGCGTGAAGTAACTCTGATCGCAAAATTGGTGGTCCCTCTTGGGGTTCACCATTTCCATTTCCAGTATCAGGTCTCTGATCGTCAAAAAGGTTTCGAATATAATCTTCCCAGGCCTTAAGGATGTCTTCCTCGTCTAATATAAGTTTGTTAATGTTGTCGACCAAGCAACTAGGCGCTGATCTTTTCGTTCTGTTTGACATCTCCTTAAGTTTTTTGTGGACCTCGAAAGAGTTATGCTGTCGATCTAGAGCTTCCAATTCTTCACATTCTCGTTTCATCCACTCTTCTTTAGCCTCTCTAATTTCTCTTCTGATGGTACGTTGTAAATTTTTATATCCCGTAGGATTGTTTTTCAGTAATCTTCTCTCCTCCATGAGTTCCAGAATGTGGTCCGTCATCCAGATTTGTCTTCTTGGTACAATGTTGGACACCAACTTGTTTTTACATACACTGTTTATTTGTTCTTTCAGACACTTCCACTGGTCTTCCACAGTCATGTCATTGTAATTATGTGCAGTTTGACTCAATTCATTGTTAAGATCCCTTGCAAACACATTTTTAAAAGAAGGACAATCCAACTTACTGAGATCAATCTTTTTTGAGGTCTTCCGCTTGACCAAGGTTTTGAGCCTTAGGGACATATCTGTTACAAGGGGATTGTGGTCAGACCCTATGTCTGCGCCTGGATATGTTGATACTCTTTTTATGCAATTTCTGAATCTATTGTCTATAAGAATGTAATCTATCTGATTCCTCACTATGTTATTCGATACACCATCCTGTATGTATCGAAAAATATGTCAGTTTGTTTTAAATCAAATAATATTTGGCGATGTTCGTCAAATGTCACTACATTAGTCTGCATTGGCTAGGGATGGGGTATACGATAATTGGATTTTTGATTTTTTTTATACATAAAATTAAATGTTCGTAATTAGTATTAATTAATTGTGAATCTTGGCCTATTTAAAGATAGATACAAATCATACAATACATTAGAAAGTCAGTATAATGAAAATTAGGATTTAAAACGTTAGTTTAGAGAAAAACAATTTTTCTATTTATAAAAAAACTATTAAATTTGTAAAAAAACACAATCTTACCCCATCCCTTTGAGACATGACATTTCAAACGTCACAGGGACCATGCTACATGTTCTTGAGTATAAGTATTCTAATAACTTAAAGCTGATTTTTTTTGTAAAGATACAATGTATTTCAGAATTATAAAGATTTATGCTAAAATGTTTGTTTCTTCTACATTATTTTAAAAATACGAATAACATGTTGTCAATTTATGTCTATCAATATTTTATATTAATCAAATAAATATGCTCCCTACAATTGTGGCTCAATTTGGTCCCATGTAAATATATAAAAAAATCTAAAATATATTGAGTAAGCAACTGTCACATTTAAATATTGCGATTTTCAAGTTTTTCTTGAATGTATCGTACCAATCTTACTCTTTTCATTCCATTAGCGTGTTTTTTCTACAATCTGTTGAAATTTCCCTTATTTACTTCTAGCAATTAATAAAATGGTGTAAAAAAACGATTAGGCTTGTAAAAAACAAAGATTCTATCATGATGGATAGATTTATGGATGGATAAATGTACGCTTCTATTAATAACTTAAAACAAATTCTTGAAATATTATAAACAAAACTTCCTCACAACGAACACTTAACAGTTTGCCACTTAGTAATTAAGTTGACATGTGTTATGACATCACAATGCAAATATTAATATTGATTTTATACATAATTTAAAAACAAAATAAGTTCGATATTCGAGACAAGTTCCATTTCATATTTGTTTTATATTAAAAACTTTTTTATTTGTATGCTTCAAATACCCTATTGTGGAATATCAAAAGATTCACTTCATAAAATTAACCCATACATTTTTTATTCACACAATTTATTTTTAAATACCTGATCTTAGAGATTTTATATGTATTTCTTTTGTACCTGCAAAGAAAGTGTTCATAAAAGTCATATTAAATGAAGTGTTGATATATTTAACTTTGTTTCTTTTCTTATATTTATTTCTATTATTATTCATTTTAGAGCCATTTCATAATACACACGCTTTATTGTGAAATATTTTAAAATGTTTTTTGAATATATTTTTGGTGATGATAGGATCCGTGAGATTAGACAAGGATGTCAAAAACGAAAAAAAAAAAAAACTTAAAAAATAATCATATTTATAGGTTTTGGGTGAACGAGACATGTTAAAATGAGCAAATTGGTTTTGAATGTGATGAATTTGGTAGTTGGATACAAAGATAGGATTAAGTAGACTAATTTAGGGAACAACAAGGGATGTATATTATTGTGATTGTTGAGGTTACAATAATAAAAAGAATTTGAAAATTAGAGCTCTCGGGCATTTTATAAAACCAGAATTTTTCAAAAAATACTTTTCAGAAATCATTTGTCCGGCATATCAGAATTAACCTCAATTCTCTAAATTCTCCATAGATTTCAAAACTTATTTTTATTGTGTGATTATTGCACTTCTATTTTGTTAATAATATTTTATTATATACAATTTGGTTATTTAAACTTGCCAGGTTTGTGGTACAGGAGAGCTCTAGGAAAGGGAGAAAATATTTTTTTTAATTAGTTTAGACTCTTACCACTGTTACTGGAAATACGTGTACCCTAGGAATTTTCTATTTAAAAGTTGCAACAAAAAATATGAATAACTATGTTTGGCCAGATTCATGTAAACTCATATGCTTAATGGCACTTAACGTTTGTTCATCAATTTGTTACGTTTTCATTTACGATGATGCCTAAATGAAATATAAATCGGGATAGAATATTCAATACTTAACTGATACTCGAGTAATTGTGGTTTGAGCTTTAGAAACATATATCCCTAAAGTAAACTAACCAGAGATTAAATTTTTCATAAAAAATACTGTGGAATTGCATGCTGAAGATGGTGACTGAACAAACACAGATTCATTTCACTTAAGATTTATTTTGCCACCCAACTGATTTTGAGATTGCTGTCATTTTCAAGGAAAATTAATAAAATCATGCGCTTGATAATGATTACAATCTCAAAACTGGTTGGTTGACAAAATAAACTAAGTGGAATAATACGGTGTTTGTTTAGTAAACATATAAACCTGAAATTGTTTGGAAAAGCTGTTACTTTTTGTGTGGTGTGCACCAAAAACTGAACAAATAACATCTTAAATTTAATTTAATTATTCTATATTTATACTGCAAGTATTATTTCCTTTTTAATCTCAAATTTGAAGGAGCTTCTAGTGGATTTATGGTGAAAAAAACATGTTTATTATTGTATCAAGAATGGGGGTATTGAGTAACTGTGCAAGTGCAAAATAACTGTAATCAACAGTCGCTTGTCCCATTTGTGGTATGTTTTTCATGGCAAATAAATGTAAAATAATTTAAAACCTGATCTAACTTATAATAACATTTGCCATTCTTTTACCCGAAGCTTTTTATCATAATGTAAAAATATTTTTAGTACAATAGATTGTATTTAGTCAACAATGAGTCAAACTCAGGTCTTGTGAATTTGAAGATAAAAAGTCAAAACATTTTACTGTCATTTTCCAAAACAATGATTATCAGCCTTACATTGTATTAAAAACTAAACATGGTATACTCCCTAATTCTATGGCTGTTATGCTTAAATTTTATTCCTAAAATAAATAGTAATATTTTTATATTTTAATTTTACATTTATATGAGAAGTGATGATGAATATGAATGGTGAACATTGTGTATTGGAAGTGATGGAATGAATAAAATTTACGTAAATGTCTAAATTTAAGAAAATATTAATGTAAAATTTACTAATTATTTAACATAATATTGTACGCTTGAATCTTTTTCTTAAATTTTGGATCGTTCATTTGTAAATACTATATCATGAATAAATTATCATCCGTGTATGTTGTATTTCTTTTAATTTCCTTAATTTTTTTATGGAGATGTGTATATACAATAAGAACCCATCCCACAAAACATATTTTGCTTTATTTGAAATATAAAAAAACATAGACCATTCCCTGTTTAACCTGTACACCGCGTTAAAAATCAAATTCCACGAATTCTGTGCGCGGCACAATTTCGGCGTTCTTTAATTTCTAAGTTTAAACGCGTATTTTGTTTAGAACCACTGATATTTGATTACACCACCAAGTAAACATGACATTCAAGTAATTTTCTGATAATAAATAATAGTCATTACTCTTGAGGAGACTCATTAAATAAAGGAGATAAACTAAACAATACGTAAAATACACAAAGGAATGCTACAGATCAGATCACAGGCGTTTGTGCTTCCCGCGAGGAACACGTTAAATTTCATCTTTGGAAGTTTCAGAAGTTTCCTCTATGGTCTCGGACAGATAAAATGTGGGTTGGATCATTTAAGCCCATTTACAGTTATGTCCCAACTTTTTAACCAACATTCTTTTATCATTTTTTTACGCAAATCGATTGTCTCACCCCACTCTGTTGTTGTTTATGTAACTAGCATGGGGACATGATATGGACTAACTTGTGTTTGACGAAGAATTTGACTATATAAAATATTTGAAAGAGGTCATCCACTATTTAATTTAAATATAGATTGACGACTTTACGTAATATATACAAACATCACAAAGTCTTTGAAGAACCTTGAATATTATATCATAAATTGATGGAGATTTTGTATTGCCATTTGTAGTTAGTGTCATATATGTTGAAGTTATACATAAGAATGGACCACAATGCGAAAAACTTGAATGGGCATGGTATTTTTGCAGCCACTATCTTCCTATCCTTACACTAAAATTGTAAATATATTTATTTTGTAATATTAATCTGGCAATAATAAATAGTGAACTCGAATCCCAAGTTTGAGTTTATCCTTGATGAGAGTTTGCTCTGTAAACGGCGGTATATAAATTGTTTTATTATTAAGAGACTCCAAGATTATAATATGCAAATTTACATATTAATCAATAGCAAAATGGAGAATGCATATTTTAAAAACATACCCAACATTATTAAAATGGGGTGATTGCTACGAAGATAAATAAATTTGAAAAAAAAAAGCATTCTAAAATGTAAACACACCTCTGAGATTTTCCCTTAAAAGTAAGCGAATATTTCAAGTATATTGTATCGCAACTACTTGTGATTGAATATTTATGAATTTATTTTTAACAATTTGAATGTATAAATGTACTGTATTCATGAAAGTCAACAAATATGTTGAAGTGTGTGTCACAAATAGTAGAGATTAGATATATTGTACATATAACTATTGTACAGATATCTATAGTTGGATAACTATAGTACACAATTAACTCATACATTTAAACAAACCAGAGATCTGAAGACTTCTACTTTTAATAGTTTTACACTGTCATTTTAATTTGAAAACAATAACATTTCATCTGAAGACTTCTACTTTTGATAGTTTTACACTGTCATTTTAATTTGAAAACAATATAAATAATAGTTATGCGATATATAGGTGAATAAAAAAGAATTCCGAGGAGAAAATCGAGGATTCTCCTATTTGCAAGTACGAGTATGTTGTCAGATGACGGAAAAAAAGTGAGAAAGCAATGTCAATAGTTGCACACCGCTGTACTAGATCTGATGGCACACATGCAGTGAGACGACCGGAGCACACTGGCATGTTTTTTATTCTTTTTTGGAAAGAATAAGTATGACCGAAGTCATAGGTATCCTTATACCCCCAAATACCAGACGGAAAAAATGTTTGTGTCATTCGAGGGGAATAGCACAGCGCGGGTTTCAAACGCCGACCATCTCCATGGAAGTTCAATGCGTTACCATCCGGCTCTGCACCTCATATATGTATATTGTGTTAGAAAAACCTTTCTTCACCCAATTCCGATAAAATTTGACATACTTTCGTGTACATGCACCTTAATAAATCAAAGACAAATAATTTTGAGCTTTTGTTTATGAATAGAAGTTAATTTTGCAAAATGGTTTAATGACATTTCTTTACCTGTCATGTCTGCGATATTTGATGAAAAAGGAATCATTCAAATTTGATTCGAGGTTTTTACGGCAGTGAAAACTAAAATACAATGAATAAATTTTTCGTTGTATTATGTTATTCCTAATTATGGATTGGAATTAATCAAAGGTAAGTTGAAATTATTCCTCGAGACGAAAATATTTATTTCTTAGAAAAATTCGAGAAATAATTGTTTTTATTCTGTTTTGTAGCCAATCACGGCTTGCAGAATCGTGATGCCTGAACATTTGGAACTTCAACATCTCGTGGAGCTCTCCACGGGAAGTGGGGACGAGACTTCGCCTAATCTTTACGAAAACAGACGACCAATTCTCAAGAGATGCCCTTTCTTGGGCCTGATGCTAGCTACTCTGTCTTCACTATTCTTTTCGTTATGTTCGGTGATAGTGAAAGGTTTGGTGAACGTGGACCCGATAGAATTGGCAGCCTTTCGTTTTGTAGGAGTACTTTTACCAGCTATACCCGTTGTGATTTGGAAAAATGAACCAGTTTTTCCTAAAGGCAGAAGAGTCATGCTGATGATTCGCTCTTTTGTCGGAACCAGCGGGTTAATGCTTAGTTTTTATGCATTCAGGAATATGCCTCTTGCTGATGCTTCTGTCATAGTCTTTTCTGTCCCAGTTTTTGTATCCATATTTGCGAGAATATTTTTAAAGGAACCGTGTGGCATTTTTAATGTTATATCGATTATCTTAACTTTGATCGGCGTCTTGCTTATCACCCGTCCTCCTTTTATATTTGGTAGTGTCGCAAGCCGTTTACTGAATATCCAAGAGGAGAATGCAAACCCTTGGGGAGCTGCTGCAGCATTTGGCTCCACGCTGTTTGGTGCCAATGTTTACATATTATTGAGAGCCCTTAAAGGTTTACACTTTTCTGTTATTATGACAAATTTTGGCAGCTTCGCACTGGTGCAAACATTATTGGTAACATGGCTAATGGGTTCTCTATGTATCCCGCAATGTGGGCTTGACAGACTGTTAGTGGTATGCCTGGCTTTATTTAGTTTCAGCGGGCAGATTTTACTAACAATGTCTCTTCAGTTAGAACAAGCGGGGCCCATTGCCATCGCGAGATCGGCTGATATTGTTTTTGCCTTCATCTGGCAAATAATGTTCTTTAATGAAGTACCTAACGTGTATTCAGTAATGGGAGCGGTGTTAGTTCTGTCCTCTGTGCTCCTGGTCGGGCTGAGAAAGTGGGCATTATCATTACCGGACAATTCTCCGACCAAGGCGAGGTTAGGTATCTTAGCCAGATAAAAAAGCACTCTTTACACAATCTTTAGGGATAACAATAAATTTAAGCAGAATAGATTGGATCATGTAATTTTTAAACAGTTTTATAAAAAGGTTATCGTTAAGGTCTAGAAATACTACATTATCTTATCGAACATTCATCACCACATTCAAATCACTCATCACTCGCCGTTATGGGTCTTATTTCATTTTTAGGCATTTATGCCTCTACAATATCTTATCACAGAATCTTAATAGCTTTTTTAATTATAAACTTCACCTAATGTTAACATTAATAATGGGAGCGAGACCTTATTTTCAAGTCACTTCATTCTCTAGGGATACTTGATTACTTTTTCGATAACTTATGTTTTTGAAAATAATAACCAATAATCACTTGAGGGATTTACATACTTTAATTAAAAATTAACAAGATATAAATAAGATTTAATCACTTTTAAGAGTTTTTTTAACTTCTAAGCGAGTGAGATTTTGTAAGTAAAATAAAAAAATTATTTTGTAAGTAATATAAAAAACGTAATTGCGGCTGCCATACACAAAATAATTGAATAGATAAAAACATTTAAGCCATGTCTGTTTTATGGATAAATTCATGTATTCGGGAAAAAAACATTGGACGTACTGTGTACATCCATACTCTCTTGAGGTAAAAACTCGCTCGCCGTACGGCCATACTCGTTTAGAGGTTAAAATGCGATTGACTCATTTTGGTTTTTGAAATTAGCTGTACAATATTTTACATTAAATATCCAAGCAAAAATAATATCTAAAAGTGATTCAAGATTTCCAAATCTATAGTTGGAGAATATCTTCAAGACTCCAGTAGTGAAACCATAGCTAAAGGAAGATCGGTACGTACATGAATGACTTTGTATAGAAGGGTGCTCAGAAGGTCGCTAAATAGCACTTATATTTATAATGTCCATGTGTTGTTCACACACTGGTATATCCATGAACATGAATTTGAAGAAAGATTTAGCAGCACCGTTAGATCGTATAATTAAATACATAAATAAGATCAAATTTCAAGAATGAAAATTTAGAAGTAAAGAGAGACTACCATTGATTCAGTTTTGATCTCCACTTCTTTTATATTGCATATACTCTCGAATGCATCAATCAGATTGACTTCTCCGTTATTTTTTTATCCATACTTCTCGTTTGTGCTGATTGGGATAGGCTAAATGTTATTTTTTAATTTTACCATGATTCATGAAGGAAGCTTTTGTGATTTGAAAATAAGATCTTTTCAAATATTATATTGAATGGTGTAATGTTATATTATTTGTATTGTTTTTAATGAGCTTATTAAAGTTATTTTAGGTGACCAGGAATGATTGATGTTTTCGCTGTTGATTATTTTTAATGTAACTAAATTTGAATTATTCCTATCTAGTCAAGTAGATATTATATTTTAAAGTGAGTGTGCTCAGTATTTAATCTACTCACAAAATTGTTAGTAAATATATATTTTCATTTCAATTATGTATTGAATCTGATACAATATTTGATAATTCAGTATTATTAATACCATTTATAATTTTTTTAATTTATTTAAAGAACTATTTAAATTTTTAATACGTATATGTAAAATGTTAAATGGTTGTTTTTAAAAAAAGTGAAAAAAATTTCACTATAAAAATGTATAGCAGTGGAGGGGTGCCTACCGATGTGACAGGATTACATTTTCATTGGAGCTTTGAAAATCCTTTTTGGGTGATAGATTTTTGTTTTTTGCGGAGGCACCGTCTGCTTTCTCACTGGATGGTGTTATTGTTGAAGTAGGAAGAAGAGTTATCTGGTGTGATGGGCAAGAATTTTTTAAGTTGCCGTAGAGGTTAATCCTGCTATTCGGCAGAAAGAAATAAACTCTCCGTAATGGAGGGAAAGTACCAACCTGGAAAGGATTATATTTCCATGCCATAAATTGTTATTAAATAAAAAAATATATATATATTTCATTGAAATTGTAATGCTTTATGGAATGATGTATTCAATACATATTGTACTTAGATTAGTTTATAAACCAAAGATTACCAAAAATGTTTATTTATACATAATATTAATATGAAACACATTATTACTACTATTATTACTGGATTGAATAGTGTCAAATAAATTGAAACAATTTGCAATTTATCAGTTTTCCTTATAATCTATTGTTTAGTTCAATACAGTTTTAGTAGTGTTTTTCCGGTTTAGGGTTGACTTGATATCCTGATTTACTTAGAAATTTTGATTGCAACAAATGTATTTGTTTGTTGAAGAGATTCATTAATTGACGTTGGTGGGTGACGAGGGAGCATAATATACCACGCGACCCCCATAGCCTGGTTGGTAACATATGCGTTTCCCAACCAGAGGTTTCGGGTTCGATTCTAGGATAGAAATATCTTAAATACACCCAATTGGTTTGCATAATTGCCGCCACATGATTTTGGAATAAATAATTTTATTATCGTAATTTATTTGAATACGACAGTTAAATGTCTAAAATTCTATATTTTTTATTCTTCCTTAAAAGACCTTTGGTCTTGAATTCCAGTTAGCTTTCCATTATTTGTTTCTTGCTGCCTCACATGCACAAATCGTAAAATTGTACTAAATGGCATAAATATTTAAGCTAAGTCTTAGCCGACTGTTCTGACAAAATTCCTACCACAAAAAATCCAAGTGACAGCAAACAAGTTAAAATTTGATTTTAATGTTAAGAAAAGAAAAAAGTATAAAGCTATCGAGTTATTGTTTGCCATTGCATATCTATTGTTTAATTTATTATAAATTTTAATATTGTTATTATTTGGCGTAACTACATAATTCTATGAGTAAGGCAAATGACAATTAGAATTTAAGAAATTCCCATTTTTGGTGACTTGCTGTTAGATCTAATATATTTGTTGCTTGATTGCGTGATATTTTATCATTGATCTCACATATTTGTACCTTTTCCATTAAGTGACTGAAAATCATTTAATAAAAAACTTTTGAAATTGATTTTATTATTTTCAAACCATTTTGTTAAACCCATCAATGTTCAAATCTAACTGCAAAAGCTTCAGCTGGTTTTCAATAAAGATCACTGTGTATGCCTCACCTACTCAGATGGAGGATTGGCAGAGGATCCACCACCATGCATGTGCGGTGACATTAAATGTACATGATGGTTTGTCCACTGTGCCCTTTTAGCTACTCTGAAGAAAGCCTGCCGTAAGGAAGGCCCAATACCATCACAGTTGCATCTTTCTGGGTTGATACAATATAGATTTGGTGTTGTCGATACAATTGGAATGGAACCAAGAAAATAAAGTGGCCCAACTAAAACTTTCTGCTGATCCTTTTTTTTAAATGTATTGTTACGGATGATGATCAAATGGGTCCTCTACAAAAGCAGAAAACTAATAAACAATGATCGTCTCCAAACCAGATCGCTGAAGTGATCACTAAGTCTGGCTTGACTATTCAAAAATGATAACTATCTGTTTATTAAGATTATAAAGAAATGTTTACTCTGAGATATTAAAACCTGGTGAGACCTTCAACTTCTATTGTGAAGAACTGAATCGCTTGAATCGGGCTTTAACTAAGAAATTGTAACTAGAGGCAAAGTTGTTATTCAGCATGACAATGCGGTGTCTCATGCAGCAAAGACCCACGAAAAAAAATCTGAACTTGGTTGGGATCTCACCCCACACTCGGAGATATTGCGCCATCTGTCATCTATTCCGGTCTGTGGAAGTTTTTTAAACTGATTAAATGCGATGTCCATATACACGAGTTCAAATATCTCGCCACATGTGCGATCCTCATCTTTAGATGTGCGTGTGCCTATGTATGACGAGAATCAATCAATACTATTGCTGAGAATTGAACCAGACTCAGTAGTAAGATATTTAGAAGAGTCAATGGTTAGGGATTGTTTCCAAATATTGCTAAGTATACTTTATTTTTGCAATCCAGATGTCAATACTGAAGAGTCTGATGATGTTGAAATGTGAAATTCAATTAAAGTTAAATAAACAATATTTTTAATAATGAAACATTAATACAATAATGATAAAAATGTTACAATAAAAATAATTGTGACATGGTCCTTTATCCGACAGTGATGCTTGAAAGCTGAATAATCCTTTATCTTTGTGTAAAAATGGTGACCAACAATAGCGCATAGGAATTTTATGACTTAAAAACATAAAGGTTTGTATCTCTAAAGAGTGTTATTTGACCTTACATTTATGTGAAATGAGTATTATCAAGTTAAATCTATCTCGACATTTTTATTTGAAAATAATGAATTCATTAATTAACTATCAATAAAAAATGAAAAGAAAGATGAACTTGTAAAAAGGTGTTGCCCTGGGAGAGTATCTAGGTTGCCAATAGTAACACATTGATTCGATTAAGAAATAAAAATTATGCATGCGAATATGTTAATATAACACTCGAAAACTGTTTTTCCTCAAAAACAAAATGACATAAAAGAGGAATTTTATCTGCCTGATAGATGGCAGAACATCATAAATAATGATGGAAACTTCATTATAACAACCCAAATTTTCTTCTCATATTTGCTTCATAGTTCACTACTAAAAAATGCAACTGTACACCTAATATTATTAAATTATTGAAAACACTTGCAGCGGACTTCTTCGACACTTGAAAGGAAGCTGGTGCCACAATACTAAAAATGTATGGAAGTCAATAGTGTTTATGTGAAAGAATTATGGAAATATGGGTCACTTTTGCTTATGTCATTTTTATTTTTTCACAGTTCATTTTGACACTTTACAGGTCTCTCATTTACATAGGTAAATGTCGCCAGGGGTCGGGTAATTTTTTTCAAGAAATATACCTTTTTTTATCAACCGGTTTTAAACCGTCATATGCTAAAAAAATTGTATGTGGTCCTTCATTGAAAAAAGTTGGGGACCCCTACATTCTGGTCGATAAATAAAAGGACGCATGGGTTGAGAGAGAGAGTTTATAATTGTACTTTTTTTGTAATAAAAGTTATACGTTCCTTTTTTTCGACCGGTCCGCCATATGCTAAAAAATTTGTATGCGACTCTTTATTGAAAAAGTTAGGGAAGTATGATACACATGTAGTACCATCGGCTAGTAATGATTGGTACACATGTTGTATCATTGGCCATTATAGTGTTAATGATTGTTGACTCAATTTGCTTAAATAATTAGGAAATTAAATAAAACAATTTTATTTCAACAGAGAACTTTAATTTAGTGAAGCAATTCAATTGAATGATTCAACAACGTATACAATATGGATCTTCATTGTATTTACATTTTCCGATCTTAATCCAAGCCTGTCTTTGAGACATTCCATTCATAAACTATGGTATCTGAAAGATTACAAGGTAAAAATAATAATTGATATTTGTTTCATATACAATTAACTGGTGTATCTTACTGAATAATTGATATATTATGACAGGAGACAACAGGAAAGGAAACATACATAAACTATAGGATTTATCGTTTAAAAATTAATTTATCTTATAGTATTGCTATCAACTAGAATAAACTTAGATTCTATTTTTTACTAGTTATTTTTTAAACTATTTAAGGTTAGTGAATTCTTTATAGTTCTATCTTTTTAAATAATATTGAAAATATAGATAGTTATGCTACTCCTCTTTCAAATTAAACACATTACGATATTTCCGCAAATGTGAAATGATGCATTTAATAAATTATTGGGAGTACAAATTAGTTCGGTCCGTTTCCAAAAGATGGCTCTGGCTGTTATGAATGGTTCATAGTGTCAGCCGATTTTGGCGGTTTCAGAGAGGTTTGACATCTGCCAATAATATTCAGTTTATATCGCTTTGAGTTTCATGCAAAAACCTTGTTTTGCAGTGTTGAAAATGTCGAATTTCGTGTTAACCAAGCAGCATTTGCGGGAGGTTTAAATTTTCTGATTTAATTGGAAGAAAAGTGCAGCTGAAGCCCATCTAATGCTTGTCGAAGTTTATGGTGACGCTGCTCCAACTGATAAATCATGTAGGAAATAGTTTCGACGTTTCAAGGATGGAGATTTCAGCGTCGAAGACAAGCCTCGCTCTGGACAGCCAAAAAAATTTGAGGACAAAGAATTAGAGGCATTACTCGAAAAAGATCAGTCAAACACAAGAGGAGCTTGCAGAATCATTGGGAGTGACTCAACAAGCCGTCTTTGTCGGTTGAGAGCCATGGGAATGATTCAAAAACAAGGAAATTGGGTGCCTTATGAACTGAAACCGAGAGACGTTGAAAGGCGATTTTTCACTTGCGAGCAGCTGATTCAAAGGCAACAAAGAAAAGGTTTTTTGCATCAGATTGTAACTGGAGATGAGAATTGGATATTCTACGACAACCCCAAGAAGAAAAAATACTACGCTAAGCCAGGTCAATCGTTGCCATCGACCTCAACATCAACACCAAAACCGAACATACATGGTTCAAAGATCATGCTCTGTATCTGGTGGGACCAAAGGGGTGTTGTTTACTATGAGGTGCTGAAACCTGGCGATTCCATTACGGGCGATCGGTATCGGCTACAATTAATTTGTTTGAGCCGTGCATTGCGAGAAAAACGGCCGGAATACGAGCAAAGACATGATAAAGTTATTCTTCTTCATGACAACGCTCAGCCTCATGTCGCAAAAGTCATAAAAAAATATTTGGAAACGCTCAAATGGGATGTTTTACCGCACCCGCCGTATTCCCCGGACATTGCTCCTTCTGATTACCGAAGGATGCAGCACGATTTGGTAGGTCACCGGTTCACTTCTTTCGTAGAAACCGAAAATTGGCTCCAAACTTGGATCGCTTCAAAAGAAGTCATTTTTTCGAGATGGAATTCGAAAATTGCCTGAGAGATGGGAAAAAGTAGTAGCCAGCGATGGACAATACTTTAATTGATCTGTTCATTTATTTTGTTTAGAAATAAATGCATTTTTGAACACAAAAAAACGGACCGAAATAATTTGTACACCCAATAGTATTCTCAAAAAGATTAAAAACGTTCAAGCAATAACTTTTTTATCATTAAACACCTAATCTAAATTTTTAAATAGAAATGAAACAAATAAAACCTTTAATATTGTTTTTTTCAGTTTTTGGAATGTATTACACTTTCCTCCCCCGTAATCTCAAATATATTTGAACATAATACAAAAGGAAAGAAATAATGCAGATTTCGTACAAGTTTCTGCAATTTATTTTGTTTATCTCCACAGAGTAACATCTGATTGAGGCTTTGGATTTAATTTATTATACATGTTTTTCATTTTCTTCTTGAAAACCATATGTACAATATTGGTTGTTAATGATCTGAAACAAAAAGGAAACATTTATTGAATTAATGTAGATAGACCTGTAATGTCGTAAGCTATTGAAATTAGACAAAGACACTCCTTAGCGGATCAGCAATTAACGTCTTGTAATTTGTGACTGGAAAACACTCAGAAACAACATTGTTGGCAGGATCACAGTCATATGATAACAGACCCGGATTCCCATTATAATTTCTCATGGTTACCTCATACAAAGTCGATCACCAATATACTTTTGAAATATATTGGCTTCCAATTAGAATAGAACCCGTAACTCACGGATTGGAAGACGGGTGTTTTACTAACTAGGCCACAGAGGTCTTGAGTATATTTTTTAAATTTTAAATAGATATTTTTCTTTCATGTAAAAAATAGTTGGTAGAACTCTTGTATTCCACCCAGGGGTTTTATAGTCTGGTTTACCACAAAAGGCTTTTAACATATACACGAGTATCTGGTTGATTGGAAAATAATGATAAATAGCAAAAAAAACCCTGTGGTGTGGTAGTCTATATAACAGAAGTGTAATACAATATAATAAAAATATGTTAATTCACTCCATACTTTTGTTAGAATAAATGTAAAAAAGCCCAACCACTTTATTAAAAAAAAAAAACCGTGGCACTGTTCATTTAATTATTTGTAATAAAACCAATGTAAAAGCTGGATATCTATTTAACTGTATGCTTGTCTACTGCCGTTTACTTCTGTCAGACAAGAATTTACTTCAATGTTGCCATATTCCACCTATTGTCTGTTTTTCTCCTTAAATGAATATAAGAGCAATCCATTGTTACGTCAACTGAAATTTAGGTTGTCAGTGATTGTATTTGATAATATTTATCTAGATGAGCTTCAGAATAAATCAAGCAGACAACTTGATGATTTAACTCAACATCATAAAAAAAAAATACAGCGTAAGTATTACCGTCCTTAAAGTACACTTAAATCAGCTTATGGTCGACCTCGAGAAAACTGCCTGACTGCAGTCAAATGATAATCCCTCTAAAGCGATGTTAAAAATTAAAATGACGTGGTATATTCTATACTTACAGCATCCTGGCCTTCTAAACGGATGTGGAATTCTGATTCTTTCCTCGGATACTCAGAATTGTGGCTCCAATCCCTGGGGCACCTCCACAAAAGGTCAGCTCCATATTTTTCCAATCGGGCATTCACATCTTGTGTGATCAAACTCAATTAGTTTTTTGAATCGATTAATTAAATGTATACAATAATAATGTTTAAATAAACAAGCTAAGTGTTAGAGAAAAGAAATATTTTATTTTGGAAAGATTTCCCATTGAAAAAAAAAACTTATCTTAAAAACATTTGTCATAATTATATCCTCACACTAACAGAGGTGTTTTATTTAAAGAAATGCAGATGATATAATTATTACATAAGATAATTTATTCTATGTTAAAAGTCACAATAATTTTGCGGCTAATACGATCAATTAAAATATATAGTAATTGTAAAATAGCTACAAAAAAGTATATCTTCTGTGAAAATTCTCCCTTTTAGTTATATACTGAATATCAGAAAATAGATTTTTTAATAGTTACACATTACACAAAAATTTTGCTATTGCTTTCATATTATTTAAAATCTTATAAGTAATGCCAAATTGTTTAGTTAAATTGGCTGACGTTATTGTTAAATAAAAAGAATTGAACTTATTAGCATTACTACGCTCTGTCTTGTCCAGCTCTTGATTAGGCAAGCATTAAAAAATGTAAACAACTATAATATAGACTCAATGTTATTTCTATGGTTTAAAGACAGAAACATATGTGTCAATTTCTTACCATTCTTTACTTTTAAGAATTTTTATTGCTTTCAAAAAATATTTGTAATTTGACATCGACATATTTACCCTAGTTTTAATAAAAAGAAAGATGCTTACTTCAAAAACTTCTCTTGAAAAGTTACAATATATATGATACATTTATTTCTGCCAAATGACCATAGATTAAAAATCTATTACATATATCTTACATATATGAATAAAAATATTTGAATTGTCAAATTGTCTCTGTTTTTTTTTTTTTTTTAAAGTCCTATATATTTAAATAAAAACGTGACGCTCAAAGAAATCGTGATTGAAAAAATTGTTACACATCATCGGCGCTTAAGATGTGGAAGGCATTGGCTCTCTAAGGAATGGATGTTGGAGCGCTTGGTTCAGTGTTGCCCTCTTGGTTGTGTCCAGAGCGAGCATCCTCTCCAACAGTTGTTTGAGCTGAGAGGCCTTCCTGGCATGTGACGCTGGCAAACTTCCTCTACCGCTGAGCTCAGTACCCAGGTCACGTGTCGGATTCACACTTGATATCACAACTACTTTTTCCTGAAATCAGAATCACAACAGTAATGTGAGGGGTCGTATTTATTATAAGTTTAAGAAAATTTTCATTACGTCAAAGAATATCCCTATAACAGGATATGTACAGTTAAAACATTTTTATAGAAAATAGTTTGAAAAATATTTTCAACTAAGACCCCAAGATGGTTTGTCATTATTCCCCCAGGATTTGGGACCGTTAGGTTAATCCCTTAATGCCTTTAAAATAAAATATTAAAAAAGCCATAGATCGCCTAAGAACTAGAGTCCAGCCATGGCTTTGCAGGACGTGAAGGGCCAGGCTGTGGACCAATCTGGAGCGTATATGAATGAAAAAAAAAATGATGTACACCCTAGTGAATCTGTAACATGTTATTCATATTATGTATTCGAAGCAGATCAACCAAAAAAGGAAGTTTTGTAAATCTAACAGGGAGGTCAGTGCTGAAAACTGGACATAGAGAGATAAAGATTTTATGAAATGTAATGTGTCTAGTTAAACCATAATATTTTGTAACAAATAGCTTGGTATTTTTAGACGATAGCTTCATCATGATAACTAAAATTATTTTCTTAAGGAATACAATTATTCCAGTATATGTGTGTAGGTGCCGTTGGTGAGTAAAAAATACTTTTTTAAACAATGACAAATCATACATGAATCATGGAAAAAAATAAGCAACATGTGATATATTAAGCATAACAATCTTGAAAATCCTTTTCCAATGACATTACGAGTAGGTCATGAGCCTAAGTTATAAATCAATAAATAATACATATTTAAAAGCAAACAATTCAATTTTCATTCCATACAAACTTAAGTTTAAAAAATCCTGTCATAAGGGTCTTCTTGGACATGACATGAAAAATTATGTTGGCAAATGGATATTTTAAGAAAATTATTAGGATATATTTTCCTATCTATATTAAGTTTATTTTTTTTCTAATGAAAGAATTAACATTAGAAAATGTATAAATAAATTATTGCTTTATATTGAATGATTACTTTATATGTGGAACTTTTAGAAATCAATATTTGACAGAAGAGGTGTATGTATTTGACATTTTCTAAGTCAATATATTTAAAACAATATGTTATCGGTATTCCAGAGTTAAAAAAATCACTTAAATATAATTCACAGTACATGCTGAATATTTTTGTAAATAAATTTGAAAACAAAAACGCTATTTCAAGGAACCAATTCAAAATTTACTTTAGATTCGGAAAATGAAAAAAATACTATTTGATTTAAAAATTATTGGTTTATTTTAATAGACTTTTTGTTATTCTCATATTTTTGTGTTAAATAACGAATTGATTTTATGTAATATTTTTTTTATATTGCTGAACATCTTTCAATATTCCGAAGATAACAAAATAAGGGAAGAATAATAACAACTTTTACCTGAAATTTGTTGAGAAGATTGCAGCAGTGCACTGAAAAACTATGAAATTTTTCCCTAACCTTAGTACTATATTGAAATTAATAATATTGTTGATTAACATTCAATAATTACGTAAATATTGTTCAATTGTAAATCTTTCAAATAATTATGTAAACAAATTTAACTTGGCTATAAAAAAACTATATTTGACTTTCTATCTGATGCCAGCCAATATTGCTGGCACCGATAGTTTGGTAATAGTCAAACTTCATTCCAAATGAATTTACTAGTAATTAGAGGTTCTCACTAGCTATCACTAACGTCTAAAAGTTTCTGGCCTGAACAAATTAAGTAAGAGATACCACATTGGCCATGCCCATCGCATGTCAAGTGATGATAGTAAAAATTTGATACCTCGGTGAAAATTTGATATCCTCAGTAATATGTCAACTAGTCTATAGAAGACGTGTTGTTTTGTCATATTCTGAAATGTTAAAAAATGAATATCGCACGGTCAAATTTCTTTCAAAAGAAGAAAACAGCTTAGCAGAAATTAAACGATTTTTAGATGCTGTCTAAAGAGAATTTTGTCATATTTCGCAGTGAAAGATTAGGCTAAACAGTTTCACATAGACAGAGAATCAACTGAAAATAATCCTTGTCAAGGCAGACCAGCAAAAGCACTCACTCCAGAAACAGTTGCATTTGTGCAAAAGCAATTGTTACAACATACAAGACTAAAATCAAATGAAATAGCAGTCAAGTGTGGGCTTTCCAAAACCACAGTGCTTCGAATTCTGCACAACCACCTTGATATGAATAAGGAGAGCACAAGATGGGTGCCAAAAGAACTCTCGAGTTCTGTCTAAAGGTAACGGCATATGAAATGTTACAATGGATTTTTAATGCTCTGCGATGGAAAAGACAAAGAAATAACTTTTGAACTACAGGGTGATTATTGAAAAGTAAAATTTTGTTTCATTCTACCACCTTTTTTATATCCTTGGACCAGAAATTTTTAGACCTTACTACGTAATGTTTATAAATGAATAATTCAAGTGCTATTAACTATTTCTTTTATTTTATTTGAAACTTTCTTTATTTGTTAGTATAATTGATGTAGGTGTCATGTTGCGCTTTTTTATTTTGGTTTTGAATCCTGGCAGACTCTGGGTTGGTTGAATGAAATCAATGACTGTACATTACAAATGTTCGAGTACTTCTGAGTTAATACATAAAACAGTGTACAAATCTTAGTACTTGGAGAAATACATAAAACAGTACAAATCTTAGTACTTGGAGAAATACATAAAACAGTGTACAAATCTTAGTACTTGGAGAAATACATAAAAGTGTACAAATCACCTTGAATTTATTTTTATTTATTTATCAAGATACTTGTGTTAAAAGCGATGCATGTTAGTGGGCAATATTGTGACCAGTAAAAAAGTATCTTTTGGTTTAATACACCTTTGGAGAGATTTTGGTCAGTATATTGAAATGTGGAATTTGTAGTAACTTATTTGTACTGACTAATTGGAAACAAATTAATTTTTTTAGTACTTGGAGAAATGTAAAGTGTCTAATTAAATATTGTGAAATGTTAATTAGGATACTTTCAAAATAAACAAATTAATGAAGAATTACATAACTTTGAAATTATGAACTGAACCAAAAAATAAATCATAATCGTATAAATAGTTATTATAAATTAAAAAGGTTTTTTTTTAAATAGAAACTGGTCTTATAAACTTATGGTTAAAGGTATTAAGTATTAGATTCACTGTGCGAAAAACAAAAAATGTGATTTTTGTTAAAAATTATTTTGATTGGTGTTGGCTTTAAGTTAAATACAGAAGACACAATATTTTTCAATTATATAGGAGTTTGTAAATACATATTAGAAGCTATAAAAGCTGTCAGACATAATATTATAATTGTACGAAATTGTATAATATGTCTGAAGCAAAAAGTAACCATTGTTCATTTATTAATTGAGTAAACTTCATAATAATCCAGAAGATGTTTTAAGTCACAATACAAAGAAGTATTTAAAAAATAAATGGTCACTTATCCAAATTGTTACTGGGGTAATATATTGATAATATTTAGGAAAATAATAAAACCGAGTTTTTTTTGCAAACCAGCCTCACAAAATACCAAACATACCGTCCACTTTCAAGGAAGAAAAAAATGCAAAATTGGATAAAAATTGATCACGACATGAAAACAGTAATCCTAAATATTTTGGAGTTTGAACCAACGGAGCAGAGCGCCAGTATTTTATGAAATTTTCAGTCTCCTTGGTTGAGTGTTTGCAATATTGTTAAGATTTTGTATGAATTCAAATGTGTTTTAAAATGTAATATTTACATTTGATTTTGAAAAAATCCTGCATATTTTAAATCTTGTCTAGTGGTTTTTTTTTTAATTTCTCAAAATGTTGATTATACACGAACATATGTTTACATGAATTTGATTATACACGAACATATGTTTACATGAATTTGATTATACACGAACATATGTTTACATGAATTAAATAAACAAAAGTTAATGTAATCAATTCAGATCAACGGTTTAATGGCTAATTTAACAGAGGGTGAAAATTCAACTGGTAGAGGTAGAGGTACATGTTATGTGAATTGCATTTTTAAATTATCAAATCTTGGAATACTTTGAAAAATCCTAACAATTTGATGAGTAGAATCTAAGAAATATTATGCAATGAAAATTTTATATTCAAATCGTAAAATGTAATCCCCGAAGGTAAATTAAAAAAATTTAAAATTACTTCAAAAATATTAAAAATTCAACCTGTATAGAATTTGTATACATATATATTGTATAATAGTAATTGACTACATTTATGACAGCCATAAGACTCTTGTAGCAAATGATTATCCCACCAGCTAGCTAAGTTATTGAAGGATTTATAAAAAAAATCTTAAATAACTATCATTGACAACAAAATACAATATAGGTATACTTTGTGTTATATGAGATCCTGCTTTAGGCCTTTCATTATAATACCATTTCATTTTTTATTTTATTTTATAAAAAGCCAATTTTAATTTCACAATCACTCTGTGAGCGATGAAATTACTTGCACATAATAGATGATTCACTTGCAGCATACATTATTCAGTTTCACAGAGATGTTTAAAAAAAAACTGAAAATCTTCTACCCAGATCCAGAGCGGTCAAGACAACAGGAGAATGATGAGTCAGATCTGCCAGACCCAGTTGATTCTAATAAGCTATGTAGGCCTTGTAATTGGAAGTAAAAACAATATTTGTTTTTTTTTACCATTTCCAGGAGTTTTTTTCATTTGGAACCAATTCCTATCTCACCCAGATAAAAATCAATTCACTTTACGCATTTTTCAAGCTATGTAATTTTTCCTAAAACCAATTAATTGCGTAAAGCGAGGGATATCTGTATAAGTCTGTATACTGTCAATGGAATGTTCTGAAATAAAATCTATTATATCAAATCTACTTTTATTATTCCTCCTGTGTTACCAAGTGTATGTTGTTTTAATTATCTTATTATTTTTAACTAACTGAAGCCAACTTCTTTTCTTCTTCTTGAATAATGGCCATGAACTCTTATATATGAAGGAGTATACACCAGTGCCAAGTGATGTGAAGCCAACTTAAGAGAAATCTGTTGGCAACTTTAGGCTAAGTAGAAATTTAAAAAAAAAAAATTCCCCATGTCACTCATACCACTTGCATTTTAAACTCTTGCGTAAATCAACATGAAAAATATAAAAGGATCAATAGGAATTAAAAAGAACGATAAAGACTTACCCTTTCAGTGACCTTATCGACCTCATGATAGAGGAAGTTACAATTCTGATCGAAATGCTGATCTCTAAACTGGCTTCTTCGTATCAACTTATTCGGCATCTTTCCTTTCAGATCCATGAAGTACTTCACCATTTGGTTATTGGATTGTCCACTGAATAGAATTTTCCCAGTCGACAGCTCATATACTGTGCAAGCGGCTGACCACATGTCGATCCCGTGGTCGTATGGAATTCCGAGGATAATTTCAGGGGCTCGGTAAAAACGAGACACGAGGTAAGGCGTCAGGTCTTGATCGTTAACATTTATCGCTGAGCCAAAGTCGCAGAGCTTCAAATTGACTTTGCTTTCATTCACCAGTATGTTGTCAGGCTTTATGTCTGCAGTTTTGAAATTAATTAGTGATTCAAGAAGTGATAAACCTCCCAAAAACAAATACATTAATTTTATTCTACATTTACATAGAAAATTCTGATAGAAATTAAATAACTTTTTTTAAAGGAGCAATTGAAAAAGAATTGTAATTCAATGAATACAAGGCGATCCGTTTAAAGATACTAAATTACAATTTCGGTCTCCTTGGTTGGTTAGATGCTTTCATTCGATCAGGTTTGATTCTCAATGGTACCACAATAATAAAAGGTCCCAGTCTAGCAAAATAGTTAATTTGATAACAATTCTCCCACATGCTTGACCTGAGCGAGTGTTGTTACCTCTTTATACTACCTTGATCAAAAAGTTTTAGGACCGGCCACCGTGTGGCGCTGTCAGTCACCCGATTGGAATTCTTTTTTTTTTTGTTAGGTTACCACATCTATCATTGACACTTCCCTCCAAATTTCAGCGTCATAGCTTGACATTTATAAAAGTTACACTGTACTGAGTACATCTACCTTTGTGTGTGTTTTTGATTTTTTACAAGTTTGAAAATGGCATCAACGAGTTTGCATTAAATTTTGTGTGAAAAACGGATTTAACGGTCCGCAGACCTTGGAAATGTTGGAGAAGGGTTTTTCGGTGGCACAAACGCTTCAGAAGTGGCCGTGAGTCGGTCGAGGATGACGAACACAATGGCAGTCGAAAACCGATGAAAACATCGATAAAATCAAAGAAATGTTGGGCGAAACCGCAAATTGACCATTAGAGTGCTGGCAGAGGACTTGAACATCGCTTATGGAAACGCTCAAGACATTTTGGTTAGTGATTTGGGCCTCAGACGTGTCGCTGCAAAACTGGTGCCGAAAGACCTCAATTTCATGCAAAAAAGGACCGCGTTGAAATCGCGAAAGACATGATTTCTACGAGTTTTTGACCAAAACAACACGAATACTATCCAGCAGCCTTCGAATTCACCTGATCTGACGCCCTGCAACTTTTTCCTGTTCAACCGACTTAAAAAACCGCTTCACAGAACGCGTTACAGCACCCGAGAGGGTGTCATGAAAAAATCGAAGACGGCTCTGATGAACATACCGAAAATTGAGTACCAGCGGTGTTTCGAGGATTGGATCAAGCGCTGGCGTAAGTGCGTTGCAGTCGATGTGGAGTACTTTGAAGGGGACCATATCGATTTTGATGAATAAACTTGTATTTTCGATTTTATGAATAAAGTCCTAAAACTTTTTGATCAAGGTAGTACGTGACAGTATTGTCAATACATAAAATTATGAACTGAAAATTTGGTGACTTATTCCAGTAGTTCTAAACCCAAAGACTTGACTAACGGGTCCAAAGACAATATTGTTTCTCCCAGCCAAGCTCTTCAATTTGGATATATAGTAGTGAAGAGTACCTACCATACAAAAAGAAAATTTCTTTGATTATATGGTGTTCTGATTAAAGATATCAGAGTGACTGGCTGAGGACCGGCCAGGTGATAAGGTTAATTCATAGAGCAATAATACCAAGGAGGTTGATTTGTTTTTAGTAAACAATTTAGTGTTACAAATAAATGTTATTCATATTTAGAATTAACACCAAATTCAGCCCCGGAGTGGAGTTACAGTCACTTTAGTGAAGCACCGAGTGATCAAATAAAAATGTGATTCAATTAAAACTTTCATAAAACAAAAGTGCAAAATGGGTAATGCTTGTATCTAAACTGGAACATGAGAATATTTCAATAATTTTACTGGGGATGAACATTATAAATGGATAAACATGTAGCATGAAATGGATTGTTATCAGGAGTAAAATAAAAACATTTTAATTACAAAACATATGGACCGGTTTTTTAGAATATGTGTATTTTTTTAATGTTGTAAAAGCAAAAATGACGGAATTTTATATCAACAATCCTTTTTTAAAAAACACATTATTTTTACTTAAATCACACGTAAATCAGTATTTTTATATTATATTATAATTTTGTTGTATACAATACAATCTGGTGGGTTAATTGATGTGTGTCAATAATTTCCAGCCAACCAGAATGATAAGTGAAAACTAGACTAGAAACCTTTTAAGATAAATTGGTTACCAATTAGAATTGAGCCTGCAAGCCCTGGGTCGGAAGACGGGCAACTAACCAACTAGGTCAACGAGGTTGTCGTTGATTTTAAAAATGTCATAAAACCTGTAACCTGATCAAGTTGACGGTATTATGTAGGGAAATTACAATAATGGCAAATCATTTATTCAGTTTTCTTTATATCAGTTGAGAAGTTTCAAGATAAAATTCTGCTTTTGTAAAGCTCATTTACTTTACAAAATATAAGATATTTACGATAGGTAAGTGTGTACTATACACTAGTTTCAATAATTTTCAGTTTAAATTTTGCCAGTGGATTAGACCTACTAAGTAATAAGAAAAATGATTTACCTGCATGTAATATTCCAGTCTTTTTCATCAGCTTTAATGCAAGCAGTAATTGCTGTGTGTAGCTTTGCACAGCCTTGATGTGTAGTCCGCACCCACCGCCGTATTTCTTGAGGACCTCCCTGAGATTCATGGAGAGCGGTTCGAGCACCAGACACAAGTGCTGTCGGTGGAAGAACTGCCTACGGAGTCTTACGCAGTGCATCTTGTCATCAGGATCGGCATCATTCAGCTTACGTAGGGTATCCATTTCTCGTAAGCCTGTTTTATGCCTGTAGAGAAGAACACGGTTAAGGATTAAATAAATATAGTATTGGATTGTTCGGAAAGTAATTTTGTATTAGATCAAATTCAAATGAAAAATTTTAATATTTAGATGTAACATTATTCTGCAAAGTATTCATTGTTTTGTTTCACTATGTTATGCCATTTTTCGAACAACTTTAAAAATCCACTCCCCATCTAAATGTTTTTCGCATGCCTCCAGGGAAGTGAAGTTCTTCCCCTTAAGATAATTTTGTAGGGACTGGAATAAGTGGAGGGTATTTTCTCTTAGAATATATTTCTGAATTTTGGAAATGCCGCGATATAACCCTTCAAATGGAAGTATTATTAATGCAGATAAGATTATCAAGAATGCTTATTTATGCTTTTGGGGACAAATCAATTCCATAATATCATATGAATGATGAATGTGAAGAGATGGAGGAAAGTGATATAGGAAAAATTTATTTGGATCTACATTAAAAACAATTTCCTTTTGAGAATATTAGATGACACGACTTTATTCATGAGAAACAAGACTAAAATTTTGATAATGGATGATATATCACCCAGATAAATTTTAGATCCTGAGAATACTTATTTTTGTCCCCTAACTTCCACACTTTCAAGCAGCACAAAATTAGCCAATACCACTTTGTTTCACTTTATATAATGGTATAACTCTACCGATTTCAAGGTAGCAGTTCGAACATAATTCAGTCTTGTTTGTGCTCCCTAATGATGAGGTAAAAACCTTGGAACCGGTAGGGTTATACTGTTATATAAAGTGAAATAAACCGTTTTTAAACCTTCAGTGTTAATCACTTAACTATAAATAATGCAATGCCACTTTATTCCTCTAGTTATGATTTTTAAAACTTGTATTCTGAAACCCTTTTCAGTAGCCCTCACTTGAGTTGAAAATTTTGCAATTAAAATAATTGACACCTTGCATAACCACCTGCCTAGTTTAAGCCGTGGCTCCCATGTCATCTTGTTTATACACTGAGTTGCATTCAACTATTTCAACTGGTTTAAGAAATGTGTATTTTTTTCCTGGATTAATTCAATCTTAAACAATTGGTTGATAATGTGTTATAGCAATCTAATTCTTACTGAGATACAGCTGATCTCATTGTATCATACCTCTCATAAACAGCTTAATTATAAAAAGATTATGGTTTTAGCTTTTAATAATGAATATAACATGTTATACTTACATAACTTCATTATTACGAATGATCTTGATGGCGACATCTTGGTTGGATCTCGCTTGGTCTCGGGCACGAATCACGTTTGAGAACACGCCTTGACCGGTGTAGCCATAAACAATATATCTATTATCTAAGACTTCACCAATGCGAACCCTAAAACAAACACAAAACCAATTGAATGGGAAACAATTTGTAACATTTGTTTGAAATGTTTTTCCGAGATGTTGCCATGTTGAGTTGGCTTAAATGATGGTCGACATTTTGAAGGTGTTGAGCCTTCATTCTCAGGGCAATGTGAAGAAAACATTATTGATTTTGACATCCCCCTGAGAATGAAGACTATGACCCTGAGTTTGAAAACAACTCCTAAAAACATTTTAAACTTATTGAAAATAGTCATGAAAATCGTTGAACATTAAAAAACCCTGCCATAATAGAATGGCGGTTGGCCTATTGACGGTTCATGATGATATTTTCACTGGAGCTTTAAAGATCCTTTTTTTTTGCGTTGAGTGGTTGATTTTTTATTATGCAGAGGCACCGTATGTGTCTCCTCACTGGATGGTATTATTGTTGTAGCAAGAAAAAGGTATCTAGTGCAATGGGCAAGGATTTTTTAAAGTTGCGTAGAGAGATTGTTTTATCCGCCGAAAGAGCTCGCTGCCATTTGACAGAGAGAAATAAACTCTCCTTAATGGGAGAAACGTACGAACCTGACAATAAGGATTATATTTCCATGCCATAAATTGTTATTAAAAAAAATAAAAAATTCCATGCCATAAATGTTTATATTAATGATCACTGTAAACATGCCTTTATTTGTCTCTCATTATCTTCTTGATTTATTTACAACAATAGCACGGAGAAAATTTCTAAACAGACCTGCCTAAGATTCCTTACTATTTTTTCCACATATTATATCTGAATCCGGGGGGTTATAAAGATAGAAAAGAGAGATATAATCTAATATACGCACCTGTAATATCCTTCAGCGTCGTCCCAATTATCTGTGAGTGCTGGATTTTCAGATTGATTTTTCTTGGAGTCTGCAACTGTTCCATTTGCTGGGGACTAAAAAGATAAAAGTATGTAAGCATGTTTAATACCATTTTTATTTAAATATATATAAACCTAGTAATGTATGAGGTTCACATTCATCCCGTATCACTTTATTTCGTATTCTGTCATAGATTATCACATGTAGTCTTCTCAATGCACGCATTTCTACAGCATTTATTTGGCTTCTCTCACTCTTTTTCCACTATCATTTTAAGCAAACTATTTATTGGTATACTAAAGAAAATGTAGCATGGTTCCTGTGATGTTTCACAAATTTGCCCCAATACAACCTAGTAATGACGTTCAGTAATTTTAATTATTTTATCAACTTTAATATAAACCTTGATTCTAATAAATAGCAAGTTATTTAGGTAAATACATTATATAAAACTAACAATAATGACAAATTAATACATCTTGTTACAAATTAGCAAAAACATGTCAGTTTGATAAAATCAAATAATATTTGGCGGTTTGTCAGAAGTCACTACGTTAGTCTGCATTGGCTAGGGATGGGGTATACGATAATTAGATTTTAAATTTTTTTATACATAAAATTAAATGTTCGTAATTAGTATTAATTCATAGTGGATCTTGGCCTATTTAAAGATAGATACAAATCATACGATACATTAAAAAGTCAGTATAATGAAAATTAGGATTTAAAACATCAGTTTAGAGAAAAACAATTTTCCGATTTATAAAAAACTATTCGATTTGTAAAAAAAAACTATTTTATCCCATCCCTTTGAGACATGACATTTTAAACGTCACAGGGACCATGCTACATTTTCTTGAGTATAAACAATAATAACAATACTTAAGGTAAACTATAATAACAATACTTAAGATAATATATCAACACAATTCAGAACACATACAGCATATTAAATCACTAATGTGTAATAAAATACTGAAAGAAAAAAATAATAACACAATTGTGAACATCAATTTGCTAACAAAATTTTAATTGTAAATTATAATATCGTAATAAAGTGCACAATCAAATAAACACCACTGACATCATCATATTTATATTACGTATGCAAACATTAACAAATTACTACATGTAAAAAAAAGTGACCATGTCAAAATCAAATAAGTGACGATTATAGTATTTTTTAATTTGTACCCTTGTAGTTGTGTAATTTTTAATGTGATTTTTTTATTTATTTTACAATTAAATATATTATTGTCTCAATATTGCGCAAATATACCGACAAAACTTTATTTGACTTACATTATTTTTACAGTAAGAAAAAATGGTAATGATGTTTCCAGCCGTTGGGAAGTTCCGCGCAAATTCAATTTGTTTTTTTTTTGCAATGAGCGATGCACTCTTGATTGTAATTCAAGTGTTCCGCATACCAAGTTTTAACAAAACTATATTAAATATGTCAATTGATCCTCAGAGGTGAAGATATTTGGAGAGAAACCACAAGAATATCAAGAGTGAAATTTCATATTTTTAAAGGTCGAAACATTTCAGAGTAAAATTCATCAGAGATAATGTAAGTTAATAAATAATTTATTGAGAAAACTTACATCATAATTTTCATCAAATGTATCTTGTTCAGCAAACATATCCATGTCGCTTGCTTTTTCTTTTTCTTTTCCTTTCACGGCTGCTGACTTTGCACTGGATTCTTTACTGATGTTTAATGCTGCAACTTCTTTCACTATAAGGACTGGAGTGAGGGTTTTCTCTTCTTTGGTACTGGCTTTGGGCTCCACGGGCTTCATTGGTCTGAGTTCAGCAGGTTTCATGGTTAAGGGAGGAGTTGTTGATTCATCGTCCAAACTGAGTATTTGTTGAGGAGATTGTTTTTGTTCGGATTTTACGGAATTGTTGTCATCACTTGTACGTCCAAGTTTCTGAAAAAAATGTGTATTATGTACCTATTGATTATCTGATGTGCTGTATAATAATTTATTTTAAAATCAAACCAAATCTAAAGGTATATTTAATTTCCATAAAAAATTATTATTGAGTTGTCTAAAGACAAGCAGCTTAAGACGGTATGCAAAATGGTAATTTTTTTATTACATATTTCAGATGTCAGGCCTTTTTTATGTTTTGCCATTTTTACCCATTATTTACATTACATTTTATTTATAGCCTTATTATTGTCAATTTCAGAAAAAATATTATGATTGTTCCTTTTATCATTCAATTACTAGAGTCAAAAAATAATAAACTATCAAATTTTTTTTTTTCAAACCATGATTTCTCTTTTAGGCCACCATAACAAACGATAATTAGTCAGTCTTTGACACTGTTAATTTGTTGGTGAATGTATAGTACTACCATAGACTGCCAATTTGGTGGTTAGTATATTAACATAGACTGCCAATTTGGTGGCCAATATACTACCATAGACTGCCAATTTGGTGGCCAATAGACTGCTAATTTAGAGACTAATATACTACCATAGACTGTCAATTTGGTAGCTACTATACTACTATAGACTGCCAATTTGGTGGCTAATATGCTAATATAGACTGCCAATTTATTTGTGAAAAGCATTAAGAGTTGCATAATAAATAAGTTGATTTTGTACTGAAAAATGGAGCAATAATTTGTAAAAAAACAACAAATCAGACAACTTTCCTAAAGTGGATTAAAATATGATTAAGAAATATTATTATATGGATAACTAAGATTTTTTATACATAGAAATGCATGACATTTAATCTACTTTTATTTAAAAGCTATTTTTGTACTAAACATATTTTGTAGTATAAAGCATTAGTCATTAATACACATACAAATGATACAATAAAGTCATTTTCAAACATATAAAGTCCTTGGACAATTATTAACTTAACATGGGCTTACTTTCAACAACATTTCCCTTTGTTTTCTTCTCCTCTCAATGATCTGTTCCTCAGTCTCTTCATCATCTGTGTCATATGTAATATCTATTTCATTATCGCTGGAACTGTCTGCTAATGGTTTGATTCCTTCACTTAATGAATCCTGTAACAAATAAAATGACCGTTGCATTTATATTATAAAATAATCTTTTTATGTATGTAAATTTACCAAAACAAAATGTATTAAAAAATACCAAATTTTACTTACTGAATTTGCATATATCAGAAACTGACCGATTTACTAAAGATATTGTAATATAAATAAGCAGATTAAGTCAAAATTTTACCCCACAAAATGGAGTATTTGTAAAAGTAATCTTGGAAAATATAGTAATACTCGTAACACAAGAAAAATATATGTAATCAAATTAAAATAATGTATAATTCAAATGTAATTTTACGCTTTTAATTTAGTATCTTAATTGATTGTATTTTTTGTAACTCGTAAAGATCAAAATCAAAAATATTGCATTATCATTAGAAGTATTTCATTTTTTTGCAGAAATAAATTAAATAATATTTATGTTCTGCGAGACAATTATAAAATATTAGAAGACTGGTTACATTCGTTTACAAGGAAAATACTTTCGACTATAAAAAAATGTCAAAACTAAATTTATATTTCTTTCAATTTGAATAAAAAATAAGTTGTTTTAATACAGAATAGCTTACCTTGTACTGATCTACTTCTTTCTTTCCATGTCTACTGCTATCATTGCCTCTGTTACTATTATATCTACCTCTATCGTGATTGTTTCCATATCTATCATTAGAGCCTCTTCTTCTGTCACCATCTCTATCTCTATTGCCCCTACTTGGTGAATGTCTATCTCTATCTCTATCCACTCTCCTCTCTCGAGATCTTCTCCTATCTCTTTCTCTTTCGCGCTCCTTTTCTCTTTCACGTTCTCTCTCCTTTTCTCTTTCCCGTTCCAATTCCCTTTGTCTTCTACGTTCCTGCTCTCGTTTTTCTCTCAATTCTTTTTCTCTTTCCAGCATACGTTTTTCTCGTTCTAATCTCTTTTTACGATCCTCTCTATCAAGAACCGACCGTAGATCTTCTTTTTCTCTTTTTGTTTTTTTGGATGAATGTCGTTTCCTTTCATCATCACTAGACTTGTGAAGACGGGTTGAATCTGACACTTTTCTTTTTGAATCTGGACGCCGTTCGACACTTCTTGAATGACTCGTTCTCTTTTTCTTGCGGTCATCATTGCTACCATCATCCAGCATTATAACATCTGGTGAACTTTTTATTGATTCAACATTAACAGGTGGTGTGGTTGCTTCATCGTCACTAGATTCTGATAAGTATGCTCCTAAATGTGCTTGAAGTAACTCCTTTTGTTTCATCAGTTCATCTAAGTTCATTTCGTCATCCAGAATGGTGACATCGGGACTTGGACAATCTTCTTGGGCTGGCTCACTTTCTGATTCAGAAGAAACCACTTCGAGAGTATGGCTAGATATAACAGGTTTGGAAGAATTTTCAGCTGGTGCAATTTGAACTTCTCTCGAGAAACTTTGTCCGCTTTTGGGGTCCGCACTGCACTTAATGAGCAGTGTTCCCAATTCCGATGGCTGCACCTCCCGCTCTTTGGATTTGACTTCCTTGACATCAGGAGACGAACTGGATCTACTCTCCTTCTTCTTGTGTTTGTGTTTCTTGTGTTTTTTCACTTTTTCGTTATGATCTGATTTGGAAGAATGCTTCTTATGCTTATGTTTCTTTTTCTTTTTCTCCCCATTTTCATGCAATACTTCAGGCATTTTGGATTAATTGATTGATTGAATTAGTCAGATGGTTTGGCCTGAAACACAATATATTTTATTTATTTATACATAATAAAAAAAACTTATCAAAGTTCAAGAAGTTTTACTTACCTATCCGTTTTATTATTTATTTATTCTTTACAAAAATATATGAAGAAAATGACCATGACCCAATTACTAGAATTAGTCTATGAGAGACCGTTATGTTTGAATGGAATTTATGTCGCAACACTCATTGACAACATGAAATTTGTCTTAGCACATTCACTGCTGATTATTTGTAAGGTGTATGCTAGGGGGCACCCACGTGATATAGTGTGGTGAGTTACAGTAACGTGTATTGAGCCAGTATAGCCCTGATACATCGGAAAGTGTGACTACAGTTTGTAACATAACAACTCCTGAAGAAATTTAATAGTCATATTTGTTTACAATGATTACATATGATTTTGAACATCAAATTCAGTTTGTGTTATAATAGTTTTTATCTTTTTTGTTCGATTTTAATTTTTTTACTAGAAAGAGTGCACCAATAATTCATCACACATTAACAATCGTGATTTTTAGTAAATAGTAGGTATTATTAATTTTCATTAATAACATAAATAAAATAATATATCAATACAAACGCTAATAGCTAAAAATATAACATTTTGGGCATCACTACTATAAGATCGGTAGCAAATGTGTTAAAATGACACTAGAAGTAAATTGGGCAATTTTTATTGTACCTTTTTAAACTTGGAGAAAAGAGAGAGCAAAGATTTAGGAAAACAAATATTGCTAATAACTTAGAAGGTACAAAATTTTAAATGATCATATGGAAATAATGACTGAACCGATGTAACAAGTAATGGCTCTATTTGACCAGATTTTAAAAGAATAATTGAAAAATATATGTGGAAAAATTTATAAACAGAACAAATTATTCAGTTTAAATAAAATAGTACAGATACGTGTTCTTTCTGATTACCCGGCAAATAATGTCATACATTAAGAATGTGTATATTGATTTGGAACAACTTAAAATGAAGTTTATAACTTATAAGTGAAATGAAATGTAGTACTTATATTTATAATTACTTCTCCAAAACTCAAATAGCAAAGTTATTCACTAATCTGTGATAAGTAAAAATTGGACAGTTATTAATTTGTTTTTAACGATTTTCTAAATTAAGTAATGAATTTCTTTCCTTAATTTGTAGATAAAACTTTTTTTTATCAAAAAATTATGTTTATTATCATATCGAAATAAAAGTATCGTTAATCATGTTCTTTTGACTTTTGTCAATTGTTCATGAATTATGATTTTAATAAATAAGGTCTTTCTTATTTGTGATAATCATAACCTCTTGATTAAATACATTTTGGACAAATATACATGATGTAGAAAAGAAGTCTGGCACTATGTCCTTTCTGCGTACCCTGGTAGGGAAATGGCGTGATGGAATGTATGAAATGTCTGAAAGTAATAACCATGAAGTCAAGTTGTCAAAAAAAACAAAAAATGTAAAAAAAGTCAGAAACAAAGAAAATAAATAATTACGGAATTTTACATTGAGAAACATTAATATTACACAGAAAAACACGGTTTTCGATAAAAACTTTAAGGAAATATTTCATTGTAAAAACTCTAACCTTAAAAACATAAGTGATCGTCGGAATGGGTTACGATGATTGACGGAAATAAAATATAGTATTTTAAATATATTATAATATTTATTAAATTGAAAAGACACCTATATCACACCGTAAATAGAATTTATTAAAAGTATAATAATTTATTTCGCACACTGATCGTTTTCAGCCATGATATTCCATAAATATTTTAACAACTTGGTCATAAACTAGAAAACCCTTGAAGATATCGCTAGATAAGCAATAATTTCCAAAGGTAGCGATATACTTTTCATATTGATGAACAATCAGAGATATACTAATTAATCATCACCAGATTCATTAGAAGGTATATGATCAGTAAGAATAGAGCTTCTTCGTGATCCAAGTAAAGATTAATAAAATAACACACATAACAATTAAATAAATTTGTTTTTTAATAAAACAAAATGCATTACTAATATTGCAACATTTAATCTTATGACCACGTACTTAGGTTTTTGAATACATTTTAAAGGCTTATCAAATATTGTTGTTATATTGCTTTCAGTGCTTCGTTGTTGGTTTTTCGCTTTTTAATTTCAAAGATTTGTTATTTTTGTTAAAATTACAGTCGACTGTACTGTCACTTTGTATTTCGAATGAGTGTATTTTTTAGGTTATTAATATTGATACAAGTCATTAATTTAAAAATTCGGTTCGGGACTTGACAAGTTTGCATGAGTTCTGAGTATTGAAAAACTGTTATTTTCGAGGCGCAGTGGCTTAAAAGATTAGAAAAAATATTTTTGTACATTTATAACGTGTCGTATGTTATTACAATACAAAAAAATATTATTTTTTAAATATTTTACGACCCATTCAAAATGTAAACTTACTCTATTTTGAGTCACAGCCCATAAGTTAAGAAATAATGATATACATACTCGTATATCTATCACCTTGTCATTTTATTGTGGCAGGAAGGTTTGAAAAGTCACCAGCCAAGCAAAATTACTTTGAAAATATATTTATTATCAGTTTAATTTAACATAATTATTATTTTTACATGTAAGGCGTATTTAATGTTATAAATTATATTATATACCGTATTTTGCCTGCCCAAAGAGAGAAATGGTATGAATCTAATTATATTATAAATATTATTAATAATATTAGACCAGGGGTCGGCAAACCGCGGCTCGCGAGCCTGCTCTACAAGATATTGTGTTTGCTTTTACGTTACATATATTATTTTATTTGATTACAAGCCTTCAAAATGGAATGTCAAGTAGACGAAATTGAGCATTTTCAAAACCTCCTTCTGTTCGCGTTCAATCGCGGGAATAAAGCTGCCAAAGCTGCTCGCGATATTTACAAAGTGTACGGTGAAGATGCTATGAATGAAAGGACAGTTCGTAGATGGTTTTTGCGTTTCAAAGACGGTAATTTCGACCTGAAAGACATGGAGCGTTCCGGACGACCAGTGGACTTCGATGAGGATCGTTTAAACCATATTATTCACGAAGATCCCCTTCAAACCACTGTAGAATTGGCTGAGCAGATGAATTGTAGTCACATGACTGTATACCGCCATCTTAAATCAATGGCAAAAGTCCATAAGTTCGGCACTTGGGTTCCACATGTTTTGATTGAAAACAACAAAAATCAACGTTCGACAATTTCTGCTTGTTTGCTCGCGCGTCATCGAGCTACGCATGGCCACAAGCAAAGGTTCCTTTACCACATCATTACTGGTGATGAAAAATGGTACCTTTATGTGAATATGAAGAAACGGAAAGAATGAGTGAGTTATGGTTGACAAGCAACGCTCAGAGCGAAACAAGGTTTGCATCCGCGCAAGACGATGATTTGCATCTGGTGGGATTGGCAAGACGTCATCCACTACGAGATACTTGAACGCAATCACACAGTCAACGCGGAGCTATACATTCTGCAAATACTGCGGCTCAACACTGCAATTCAACAAAAAAGGCTGGATCGGCAATATGACGTTATTCTGCAACACGATAAAGCCCGCCCTCATATCGCCAACATTACGAAAAATGCCATTCAAACGCTTGGTTGAGAAGTCTTGCCGCAACCTCCATATTCTCTAGACCTCGCGCCGTCGGATTTCCACCTTTTGCGGTCGCTTTCGAACAATTTGCGCGGTATTTCCTTCAATAATGACGTCGAAATGCGGACATGGTTGGCTGACTTCCTCGAGTCAAGACCGGATGGGTTTTATCGCATAGGCATTGATAAACTTGTAGAACGTTGGCAAGAAGTTGTAAATAATGAAGGAGAATACATTGTTGATTAATTTGGTGTATTTTTTTTTGTTGTGTCCTCTTGTTCTCTTCATTTGGAAAAAAACGGACACAACTTATGTTAACACCCAATAATAAAAGACAAACTCTGTTCAAAAATACTATCACTGTTACAGGTTCCTTTCAATATTAACTCTTTTAATACTTAATAAGGCTTTAGTTGTTCCAAGTTTCCGAGAGAATAATATAACCAAGTTTTGTTTTGTTTATACAGAATGTTTAAAATATGTTATAAAAATTGCACGCATTTATAAAATAAATGTTAAATCTCAACTCTTACTATGAATTTAACAATAATTTAGATTGCTGTATTTCAAATTACACATATACAACATTTTACACATAATTCCATCTTATTTTGTATATGTATGTCAAATATTTGTTTAGGATTTTGTTACAAATCTTTCACAAATCCTTTTGAATATTATTTATTTTTTGTTAAGTTACCATATTTTTTCAATATTTCATCAGTTTTCTTAGTTATGTTAAAATTTGAAATGTTGTATATATTTTATTATCGCTATTACATTGACATGTATTTATGCTCAATTATTTTATTTTAAAGTTAAAAAAATCTATACAAAACCTGTTGGTATGCAAAAGTATATGTCACAAACTATTTTTCAGGTATATCTCAAAGGATTAAGTAGCATGCTACTGAAGCAGCTAAATAAAGGAGTAGCGACACTCCTTGACTGTTACTCTTGGAATGGAGTGTGCTACTTTTAATACATCACTTACTGATACTGTAAATATGTCATGAATGTTAAACAGATTTTATTTCTAGCAATATGGATTTTTGTTATTTATGACAATTAAATGGTATTATTAAAATGCTTATTCCGTCCCAAATAATTGATATTTAACATATCCGTCATAACTTTTCAGACTTAAGGATATCTGAAAATGGTGTTTCATGAGAAGTCGTCGAGGAATATTTTCAGTTGATTAAAATTAACATATGGTGTTGAAGAAGAAAACATTGTTAATAATTAAAAAAATGAGAAATTATATTATATAGGACTAATTATATTATATAGGATTAATTATATTATATAGGACTAATTATATTATATAGGACTAATTATATTATATAGGACTAATTATATTATTGTATATATGACAAATTTTTTAGAATTTTGGTTCTTGAAATTTTGAAAAGTTTTTAAATAAAGGAACAGAAACAAATTTTTGTGTTTTATAAACATTATTTGATTTAGAAAAAATATTTCTTGAATTTGAATAACAGAAATATTATATTATAATGGTCGAATTAAATCCATATGTTTCATTAAAAAATAAGGTTAACTTTTTATATAAATAAATAGTTGTTATCGTTGTGCCTAAAAAATCATTGGATAATGTTTTTTTTAAATACTTACTTATATTCCTTTATAGATAACAACAATAAAAATAATGCATATAATAATCCAATAACATATTTTTACTTTTTAGGTCACAAGAAAGCGAAGAAAACAAAAACAATATGTATTGTTTTTATTATTATTATTGATGTTCGCAATTTATCATACTTCAACTATACCTTTAATAAAAAACATGGGACATTTTGTTAAAATAGTGTTACAAAACATTTTGCAGACTTCACAAACATTTCCACAAGAACCTAAAACAGATAAAAGACAATTGCCATTAGGAATTGATGATTTTGCAAAATGCGTTCCAAGTATGCCACGTGCAGCTAGAGACAGATATAAGAAAAATTCAACATTTTATAAAAATGCTATTTGTGGTGGGTTTCCATCCATTCATGATATTAAATTTAGCAATAATTACTGGCAAACTTTTCAAACATCCAATGGAACATTTCATTTATTTGGAGCATACTATGATAACAGGCCGTTGCTTCAACACATTCCCACAGTAAGAATTCTCACCGTATATAATGGAGTTGAGCCGTCCATTTCAACTTATTGTCAATTATGGTTTGAAAATCAAAACAAACCATTGATAGTAAAAACTTCCGAATACCTCTTTATGTGGTTAAATGATTGGGGAAAAAATCTTTATGGAACTTTCCAACCATATTTGTTGTCATGTCGGTTACCGAGCAAATGTAACCGAGTTCCAATATCTGTATCTCTTGTTGAGAATCACTGTGATACAGCATTATGCAATTTGAAAGTTATTTATGAAAATCCAATGAAGAAAGAAAATTTTGCTGTCTGCGTTAAAGGACTGGATTATTTTCAAGAAGATATTTCGGTTAAATTGGTCGAATGAATAGAATTGTTACGTCTGCTCGGTGCTAGAAAAATATTCTTATATCAATTTCAGGCTCATCCGAACATAACAAAAGTACTAAACCATTATGTCTCTATAGGAATAGTCCATGTCACACCTTTAACATTTCCGGGTTGGCAAATAAATATTCCAATTATTCAAAGATTATATTTAAAAAAATATTATTTGACCAAACGGCAAAATGAAATGATACCATATAATGATTGTTTATATAAAAATATGTATTCATACAAATACATTTTAGCTTTGGATATAGACGAATTTATTTTACCTATTGAATCTCCAAATTGGGATCAATTAATGCTAAAAGTTTTGCCTTTGGCAAATGAAAAATTTGAATACGGCGCTGCTTGTTTTTCAGCGAGAAATGTTTACTTTTTAAATGGTTATCAAGATCATTCTTTGTTTAAAGATATTCCACAGTATATGCATATGTTAAATAATGTATATAGAGAAAGAGATTTTGATTTACCTTTCATCAACTCAAAAAGCTTTCATGATCCACAAAGGATCATTGTGTTACATAATCACTTACCTTTGTTTTGTCTCGGCCTCGGTTGCAAAATGTATTCAATCAATATAACAGATGCGCAGCTACAACACTATCGTTCAGATTGTACATTAACAATAGGTAAAAGTTGTAGGATTTTTAAAAGGGATGTTATCCAGGATACAACAATATGGAAATATAAAAATGAGCTCATATATAAAGTAAACCAAACTCTACATAGATTAAGTTATTCAAATTAGTTTTGGTTTTTTAAAAATTTCTATAGTTACCAAGTTTGATAAGGATATATATGTTCCATTCGATATATTACAAATTCTCTATTTTGCACCTTGCCTAAAAAGTTCAAAATTGAATTTGACAAAATAATGTGTTGGTACCTTGATGTATGGAAGTGACACTTGAACTTAACAGAAGAAGGATAAGATTAATACAGGGGAGATGCATACATTATGAAAGTTTTTTTTAGTATTAATGTATGAAAATATGCAAAATAAATACATAAAAAATGAATGCATAGATAAATAAGATATTTAAAATAAGATGAACAAAGGGGCTTTAAAATTGTTTGGACATGGGGAGAGAATCAATGATGAAAGAATGACTATACAAGAATAAATATACAAGTCAAAAGTACAATGTGTTGGTGAAAGAGGCAGATCGAGAAAAATATGTCTGGATCGAGTGAACAAGATTTTTGAAAGAATGTAAAGGGAGAAGTATGAATAAAAGAAGATTATGCACAATGAGATGTGGAGGAGGTGAAAGTTGTGTGCTTGGATAGAAAAGTATGGAGTTTTGCTCTTTCAGCCTACCCGCATGGCATACGGTATGGTCTGTATGTACAATGCAAATAACATCTTCTAGATCATCATTTCTTAACCTGTGTTTCCCAACCTGTTTTTAAAAACATTTGCTTAAGTATCACTGCCGATCTATAGTGTATGCATGAAGCATTTGGTACTTATTTACTACTGATATTGACATTTTAGTTTTTAGTGCCTTGGACTGTCAATTTAGTTTTAATCAACTTTAATTTTCACAGCTCTTCATCAAAATAAACATTTTAAAATATCTTTTCCTTTTTTTCTTTTGTGGTCCGGCCATTTGACTAAACCCTATTTGATGGTCTGTATCTCTAAATAAAGCCAAGTCAAATCTTAGAAGAATGAATAATTAAGTAATGGAATTGTCAGAATAACGAATATATTTTGTTGAATCTAATGAGCCTACATAAAAATAATGAACATTATTCGGCCTTTAACGCCACTGAGCATATTGAAACCAACGGGCTTGGATGACATAAATAATATTTAATGAACTTGGATGCTCGAGAAAAGATAAAAAATAACATATTTTAATTGGTAATTGCTCAGCACATAATATGAGAGCTTTAACATGTTCAAGTTGAATTTTTACCTCCAAATTGTACAACATTTTTAGAACCTTTGGATTTGGGAATTATACTTGTACGAGCAATACAAATGCATTACAGACGATAACAATGAAAATTGAGTTATGCCACCTGATATGAAGGTTGCCATTATTTTCAAAAGTTATGAATAAATTGAAAAAGTTTCACACTTATCCTTTAGCACTGATGTTCCAGAAATTTTTTTTCAACAATTATGTGTAATATAATTATGAATGCTACTGAGAAAAATACAGTACAGTTAAAATAACATCATTCTTTGAAATAATTTTATTGATAGTATTTGTACAACTAATTGTATTCTGAAATAAAACAACTTTATTAATACCATATTTTTCGCCACTATTCAGTATATATTTTTTTCATAGTATCATGAAATTCATTGTAATGGGATTTAACCTATAAACCCCATCTTAATGAATCTATCTTGTTATTAATACACACATCTATCTACAAATACGAAATTAAACGCTATGGCCATTTTGGATTAACTAGATGATAGATCTCGACACTTTCTATTAAAAACATGATTTTTGCCTTGTTTTAAAATAGAAAGTATTGAGATTTTTGCCTTGCCTTTCGTACATCTTGTCTGATATGGTTTTCTGTATTATATACTTCTCACAAATTGATCATGATGTGCTTAGCCTCATGATACGCTACTCTCTTCGAATAACACGGAAATTTTTTTCTGCAGAGTATTAATGGATACCTATGACTTTGGTCCCAACCCACAAATCAAATTTTTTGTTTAGTTAAGATGTCGAAAAACTGTAGATTAATCCTTTTTCTGTAAAAATATCATGTCAATCGAATGGGTATTTTGTGGTTAAATTGGTCTTTTTTTTATTTTGTTTCATACGAGGCATATCCAGAAATTAAGTGTACTGAATTTTTGTAGGTTACAATATTTTTTATTTAAACAAAAAAATAATGTGGTTACCGTAGTACATATGTAAGCTATTTTTCGACATAGTCGCCATTCCTCTCAATGCAGGTGGTGAAGCGGGGTATCAACTTTTTGATGCCTTCCTCGAAGTAGTTTCCCGCCAACCCCTCCGTTCACTTCTCCACCTCCTCCTTTACCTCCTCGTCGGTTGAAAACCTATTTCCACCCATGTGCAGCTTCAGGGAGGTAAAGAGATAGTAATCTGAAGGTACTAGGTCAGGGGAATGCGCGGGATGGTTCAGGACATCCCATTTAAACGAGGCGAGCAGTTCCTTCGTGGCGTTGGCAGTGTGTAGTCTGGCATTGTCGTGCAGCAGGCAGACTCCCTTTGTCAGCATGCCTCTCCTCTTGTTCTGAATCGCCCTCCGCATATTTTTTAGGGTCTCACAGTATCTTGCAGAGTTGATGGTCTCCCCTTGAGGCATATATTCAATTAAAATTATTCCTTGACAGTCCCAAAACACGGATGCCATGATTTTCTTGGCTGAAATTGTGGTTTTGAACTTTTTGGCGGAGGGTGAAGAGGTGTGACGTGACCGTTTTTAAATTCGCGACACCACTTGTACACACTCGTACGATTCATAGCTTCATCACCATATGCAGTTTTTACCTCATTATAAACCTCAACCGGAGGTTTTCCCTTCCAAACGAGATAACGGATGATGCCGCGTATTTCGCACTTGGCGGGAGATTGGATTGACATTTTTCACGAAACGTGTCGCGTCGACACTTCTCAACGTACTGACCTCGAACCGGTCTCGTTGCGGAGGGGAAGGGTCAGGCTACACGGAAGTGTAGCCAACATGTCGAAAATAAAATCCATCCGGTCGTAAGAGCCTCAGTACACTTACTTTCTGGATATGCATAGTATAAAGCAACGACATATTTCCTAAATTATCTCAAATGAAGTAATATGTGAGTTGGGTTCTTTTTACATGTGTCCAAATATACCCTCTAATGAAAAATCAGTAAATTGTCAATATTCTATATTATTACACTATTTTGTTGTATTATATTTATAGAACCTTATGTCTGAAACTAAGCTGTAGAAAGTGTGAACATAAAATATTACATTTTGCCCTCTCCTAAATAGTAATAGTTTATAACAATAGATTACCGACCCTGAACTTCCCGGTCAGAATCAAGGATATTATTTTCTTCAACAAGACAAATTGAAAAGTTGTCCCAATAAACATATACCTTTAAATTGTATATACTTTATGTAAAAAAATCTTATATATCTGATAGGTAGCTTTTAAATGTTGCTCTGTAGTCGTTAAACATTTGGAACTAATTCAATTTAAATCAGATCATTTTATAAATTTTGGAATAACAAAATAGAAATGACTTTAAATTGTTTATATGTCATCTTACGAGTAGCTATTTGTATTTTGATTGTATTAGATTTTTTTCCCTGAGCAAATAGTAATCCTAGTGTTTATTTGATTTATATTGTTTTTTAAGAAAGGTAATTATGGACAATTAATGACTTAATTTATTATTGTATTTTATGCAATATATCTCGGGTTAAAAAATATTATGCATATATTTTAAGGTAATATTAACTCCAAATTCCTTTACAGCATTTAAGTATCAACTTTGATATATGGGGGTGAAACATAGACTTGAAAAAATACTGAAAAGAGACTAATAAATGCTGTAGAAATGCGCACACTTATAACACATCGATCAATAAGCCCCGGGACTAACCAACAGATGGCGCCTCTAATAACAAATCCATACCATTCTCAGTTAGTACCAGCCTTTAGAGGTTACGTGTCAAACTTTCATGATATTCCGACATTGAGTTCCAGTTAACTTAACTATAAGATATAAAAAAATTCTGTTTTTTGTTTTATTAAAAATAAAATGTAAACAATTCAATATACATTTAAAGAAACCGTTATCTGTCAGTATGCTTGCTTAGCATCCTACTCTGCAGGGTTCAATATCTAACAGATTCACTCATGCTGCTTAGGAGTTGAATTTCATAAAATCTTCAAGTTCACTTTTTGTGACAGGTGTCTCATGTCATTCTCTTCTGGGTTACAATCCTAGGATTGGTCTGCATCAAGCACTCGATCCCTCGATTCATCTCTGTCATCCGCCAGTCTCTTCATCTCCTGGTAGCTGCCACACCGCACATCCCGGATCACTCGGTCCATGTAGCTATATCTAGGGCAGCCTCTATGGTTATTGCCCTCAATCATTCCCTCGACGATGGTAAGGAGCAGGCCTGGGTGCCTGATGTTATGACCTATCCAACTGGATCGCTGTTGGGCAACTCTATTTAGGAGTTGCCTTGTTTCTCCAACCCCGCTCAATACTTTGTTGTTTTGGATGTGATCTGACCCTGGCCATGCGCCTGTAGCACCACATCTCAAAGCCAGCCAGACGCCCGGACTCGTTCTGGCTGATGGTCCACGTTTCGCAGCCATACAGCAGCACACTCCAGACAAGAGTTTTCACTAAATTTTTCCAAACATTGATATCAATGTTAGGAGATTCAAATATCTTGGATTTCTTGTTAAAAGCAACTCTTGCCTGTTGGACCCTGCTTATTATTTCTGCCTTTGATCGGCCATCTTGGGATACTCTCTGCCTAAGTAAACAAATTCCTTCACTTGCTCAACACTGACACCATCCAGAACAACACTCGCGGTCACCTCCTCTCTTCCAGCAACCATACATTTTGTTTAGTCTTTGTTTATTTGCATACATACTCATGTCAATAGATTTTTATAATGTCTCTCATTCTTATGATACCCTTCAATTTATTAGAATTGGTGATGTAGACATTAAAGAGTGTGGTTGGGAGAAAACACTGCCTTCGGCCCCATTTATTGGGCTTTCAGGTTACAAACCACTGAAATAGGTGCATAGTTCATTGTTCATAATCACGCATGTTAGCAACACTACCACACGTGAAGATTCGCAAATATATAGTGCATGTGAGTATTATTACCAGAAAATAACTTTACTAGACTGGGCTCTATTGAATTTTTTTGGGTACCATTGGGAATTAAACCCGAAATCTCTAGGTGAAAGTATGCATTTTACCACCTAGATCACGGAACCTCCGTGGTTGGTTGATGGCTTCTTATTATAATTGTTAATATAATTCAATTCTTTTTATACATGTTGGTTTATGCAAACTATTATTTTGATTTCAGGTTATGAATCGAAAGAATCTTTTACTTGCAGCATTTGTGATTGTTCTAGTTTACTGTCTTCATAGAGAATATCCATTTAGATCTATCACAGGTCCGATTTTTGCAGCAATCCAGCTGATCATTGACATTTTATCTTATTCTTCATTTAAAGATGACGAAACTAATGAAATATCAAACCAATCAGGTGGAGAAATATTTATAAGTCAATTACCAAATTTACCATATGATTTTTTAATACAAAATGAACAACTGGAAAAGTCACAGTGCGGAAATATTCCATCTATTTCCAATCTTCTGTTTGACAATGTTTACTGGCAAACATTTGAGTTGTCAAATGGTGGAAAGTTTTATTTATTTAATGCTTATTTAGACATGAGATCATTCAACTTTCCTACTCCACAAATTCGAATTATTACAATGTATGACTCGGACGAAATACCAGAAACTTTCTGCCAAATATGGTTTCAAGGCCACAGAAAACCTGTGATAATACCAACACATGAATATAAAAAATTGTGGCCTTCACAAACCTTAAATAACACTCTCAAACCATATATTGTATCCTGCAAGATACCTTACAAATATCAAGAGATGCCAATAACAGTTTCACTCGTGGAAAATTCCTGTGATACACCTACAAACATCTTGAAAGTTTTGTATAGTGATATAAAGACAGAAAAAGAGAACTTTGCTGTTTGCGTTAAAAGCTTCAATTCTCTTCACGAAGATTATTCAATCAAATTAGTTCAATGGTTAGAACTAGTACACATACTAGGTGCTGGTAAAGTTTTTTTTTATGAACTGCAGGTTCATCCAAATATTAAACAAGTCCTAGATCATTATGTTTCATTAGGAAGAATACATGTCTCACCATTTAACCTGCCATCGAGGCAATCTAATACCGTCAAAAAGTTAAAGTTAAGTAACGAGTCAACGATAAAACTAAAGAATGAAGTTCTCGAATACTGCGACTGCTTTTATAGAAATATGTATGAATACAAATATATTATCACTTTGGATATAAATGAGGTGATTTTGCCACTTCAGGGTTATAGTTGGAGAGAGTTAATGTTGAAAATAAAACCATTGGCAGATGAAAAGTATGAAGATGGCGCAGACTACTTATCAGTACAGAGTGTTTATATTTTAGAAGATATTCAAAATCCACACGGTGTTTTCAAAGATATTCCAAAATATATAACCATTTTACAACATCTATACATGTCAACCCATTTTCCAAAATATTCAATTGGAGAAAAATATATTTTCGATACGGAAAGAATTTACACTATAAATGCTCATCAGAATACTTGTCTCGCTCGTATATGTCGAGTGTTTTCGATAAATAAAACAGAAGCCCTCCTGTACCATTACCACCCAAATTGTACTTTTGAGTATAAAAATATTTGCACAGTCTTCAGAGATAACGTCAAATTTGATGCAACCATATGGAGATATAAAAAACAACTTATAACTCGAGTAACAAAAACACTGAAGAAACTGGGTTACTTCAAAGGTAAAAATCGGAAAATGAGATTTTGGAACCCTTTTGTTGTTTGAAAATGTTTTACACTATTTTATTTTTTAATACATTTTGTTGAGATTTCAATATTGTGTTTTCCTAATTATATATTTACTATAAAAAGAAAATAAATTTGAAAAATGCTCGCTTCTTATTTCACTTGAATAGGTTTAACTTGTCAATGATCGGGTTCTGATGGTTAACACGTTCACTGCGTATAAAATGTCATACAGAGATGCTGAAAATTCGCGAATTTTTGAAAACTCATAACTTTGTTAAAAATCAAATTCTACTTTCTATTGAAACATCATATACAAGTGTATTCCTTCGTGTCTTCAAAACACATGAAACTGGCGACGAATCCTTATCGGGAGACATTTATGAGTGCACTCAACATTCAAGGCTATTTTGTATGGACACGGGAGCCGTGTTCAACGCAGTGAACGTGTTAATTAAAGCTGGGATGAGGTATTTTGGCATCTGGAGCACCCATTCGAAAACTGTCAAGTGGTTAAAATAGACGATTTTTATAAACTTTTTAAAAAATCCCTCTTCCAGTCTTCAAAAAATGTAAAAATTGGGGATGTACAGTTAATTGACTCCTTAACCCTTTTCATCCCAACATATTTTGCATAAAATGTGCGAAAAATCCCAAGCATTTTTTGGCAAAAAAAAACAGTAAGTAGTTTATATTTTATTTTTTGTCTCGGTTAATATTTAGTTTTGTAAACCTAATTTTTTATGAAGACCTCCCTGTAGAGTGTAAAATAATTTTAATTTTTTTTTATTTAACATAAAAACTTGTATGAAAACTTTGAGGCTGATGATCGGTCCCGTGGGATTTTTCGCATACACCAGTTGGGGCCGATAATCGGTCCCGTGGGATTAAAAGGATTAATATAATTCGATGAATGAAAATTAAAATTTCATACATTTATAACTTAATGTTTTGAGCTTTCAGGGTGGTAAAATCATCAATAACTTAATTTTGTTCGAAATCAAATGTTCAATAGAGAGAATAGCCATATCTGACAATGTTCAATAGAGAGAATAGCCAAATCTGACAAATGTTCAATAGAGAGAATAGCCATATCTAACAAATGTTCAATAGAGAGAATAGCCATATCTGACAAATGTTCAATAGAGAGAATAGCCATATCTGACAATTATTCATGCCTAAGACTAGATCTCAAACAAGTTTTTATTATCTTAAATTTACTAAAATTTTCACACTATTCTCTAAACAAGTGAGATTTTGTAAGTGAAATAAAAAAATAATTTTGTAAGTAGTATAAAAAACGTAATTGCGGCCGCTATATACAAAATAATTGAATAGATAAAAGCATTTGAGCCATGTCCGTTTTATGGATAAATTCATGTATTCGGGAAAAATACATCGGATGTACAGTGTACGTCCATACTCTCTTAAGGTAAAAATTCGCTCACCGTACACTGTACGGCCATACTCATTTAGAAGCTATGTTATGGTCACTGACATTAAAAAATATATAAGAGTACACAGAAGTCTCAATACAGTGTACAGTCTCAAGTTGAAAACATTTGTAAATAAAACAAAAATCACTACATTTGATCTGCTCTCTATGGACAGGGAGAGATCACGCAGATAGAAATGGAGACAACTATTCACTTAATGATGGAATTCACATTAACATTGTGAAGAAGCTGCATATGTAAAAACTGTATAGCATATTGCTTGTATGTTCTAGGAAGTTTAACTTACATGTATTGATCAATAAGCATGTTTTTTATAGCTTATATATTGTATATAGTTAAACCCTTTTATCAACACATGTATCCTGTGAACCTGAGAAAAGGTTTTTTCAAAGTTAAAATATATCCTGAACCAATTACGAGATTGCTTAATTCAACCTTGAATTGTTTATGATAATGTCTTGCAAAAAATATTAATAATGATGATATAACATTTTGGCATCAAAAAGCAAATTATTTGACGACTGTTTAATATAAAACGGGGGTGGACAAAGTATTTTATAGTAAAAAGGGGCCAGTCTCAACCGATTTCCAATTCAATTAGGATCACCTGATTATTTTGTGCAAATTGCACATATAGCAGTGGTCTTATTTTTCTAAGATCTAAGAAATGAGACAGAACTAAGCAGGACAGTCAATAAACAGCACAAATAAGGCAGCATACTTACATTTCTTTAGTTTGCCGGACGGATGACATGGTACGGGATTTTAAAAGGCTACTATTGATAATCTTTTTCTTTATTTTTATTTTTCCTAACATGATTCATTTGCTGTCCATTATGACCTCTCCTAATATTGTGCTTACATCTTGCCTTTATTTAACCTTAAATGTGTAAATGTACCATTTCTATATTTTAGGGACTGAAGATACATATATACCATCATGCCATTTCAGAGGGGTAGGTAGATAAGACAGAGCACCAGATTTTCCATTTCCAATTGCCTTATATAGCTCCTTCGATTTCACTGACTTTTTGCATTTCCATTTTTTAAAATATCATTCACTCGATCAGGCCATACTTTCCTCAGTTTTCCTTACAATCATATAGTTTAGTATTTTTTCAGTTATTCATTCTGCATGCCAATCATCTCAGTCCTCTTCTTAACACTGGGGCTGAACTGTTTTGGATAGTTCAATAATGAAGTCAAAATATGTAAATCATTTCTTTTTATGGTTTGGTCAATTTTGAAGTGTTGTTAAGGCACTATAAGCAGTATACTAACACATCGATCAATAAGTCCCGAGACTAACTACTAAAACAACATTTGTTTGCCAAAATTCTTCTTTATTCGTATGGGGCTGTTTTTTTGCAAATTCTACCTTCAAACGCTCCAATAACACTATGTAATATTAGCTATTGATGGTTTTTCCATTTTCAAGGTGAGCGATGAATATTATACCATGCGCATCCCAAAATACGGAGGCCATAACCTTCCCGGCTGACTGTTGAGTTTTTGTTCGCTTCGGACGACTTTCACAGGCTGCTCTCCACTCAGCTGACTGCCAATTTGATTCCGGAGTATAGTGGTGGATCCAAGTTTCATCCATTGTTACATACTGATGCAAAAACTCCTGTTTATTTCGCGTAAACAGTGCCAAACAGCGCTCTGAATTATCGATGCGTTGTTGTTTCTGTTCCATTGTGAGCAAACGCGGCACCCTTTTCGAAAAAAACTTTTTCATGACCAAATGTTTATGCAAAATAGTGTAAACACTACCAAATGATATCTTCAGGATATCAGCTATCTCGCACAACTTTACTTTGCGATTTTCCATCAGGATTTTGAGGGTTTTTTTTATGTTTTCTGGTGCCTCATTTGACGACCAGAGTGTTCAGCATCATTTGTGTCTGTATGACCACGTTTGAAATCAGCATACCCCTGCCCTGACAAATGGTTGTTTTTGACGGAGCAGAGCCCGGATAACACTTTTCAAGCCATCGCTGAGTTCGAAAAGTATTTTTTCCCATTAAAAAGCAATGTTTTATCAACAGACGAAATTAGGTTTTTTCCATTGTTTTGAAAATAGCAAAAGTAGCCTCACTAAAACCACTAACTCAATGTCAGAACGACACAATGTCAGAATTTCATGAAAGTTTGACACGTAACTTCTAAAGCTTGGTACTAACTGAGAATGGTATGGATTTGTTATTAGAGGCGCCATCTGTTGGTTAGTCCCGGGACTTATTGATCGATGTGTTACATTTTTTTTAATTACCTTCTAAAGTAGAATGCTATTTGAGATTAAAATGTAAATATAACAATAATACTTTCTTTGACGACCTCTGTAGCCTAGTTGGTAAGACACCTGTCTTGTAACCTGGGGGTTACAGATTCAATTCTCATTGAAACTCAATTTATTTCAAAGAGGGTTCTTGTCTGATTTTCATTTAAGGTCTTTGTAGCATCTTTCTGGTTACAAGGCAATAAACCCAACAGGTTGTACTATGTACGATGAAAGTGTAATACAATAATGCCTTCTCAAAATAGCTTGAACAACACTGATCTTGAAGTATACAAATTGAAAATTAAATAATAAGTTAACAGCGACCATGTGTAAAGAACTTAAGTTGTAAAGTGCAAGTGCATCCTGTAATATTAGATTGAATTAGGATTTATAAATACACGATACTGCCACAACACTCCCTTGGGGTAATGGTTTCCATAGAGATGAAAATTGAAATTCTGAGAAATCTTCAAGTTAAATTCTACCTCCAGAGTGTGATGTCATACTTTTCAGTTTATTAATAAGAATAGAAACAGAGAGAGCTGAATCTCTTCTAAAATTAGATATACAGGTATTAAAAAATCTAAAGAAATTATTAAAAAAAAGGCTTTTCATAAAGCTTATCTAAAGTTTACAATGTTTATCTTCTCAAAAATAATATGAGAGAAATTAAACAAAATTTTAGTTTTTTTTTAAACCTATATATAGACGTTTTATAAAGTCTATATATAGACGTTTTATAGTATTGAACAAAATATCCAGCAGTAAAACGGTTAATGTTGCAAAGCGGGAAACAGGATTCCATCATTCTCTCTCTCTCTTTGAATAATGGCCGTGAACTCCTATATATGAAGGAGTATACGCCAGTGTCAAGTGATGGGTTACATCATTCAATTATTTACTATTTCAGATGGTTCTATATTAGTGTCAAATGTTTAGCGTTCAAACATTTTTAAACACCATCTTTGGCTTCATACTGTAGCATTGATGTCTTCTTTGAATATTGACCTCATCCCCATCATTATTTCAGGAATGTTGTCAAACCAGAAAGGGATTTGAGACATTTCTGTATATTGTTTCCTTCTGCTTATTTGTTTTTACTTAGATATCTATTTTAAATGGGAAAATTATAAATAATTAAAAGTCTTTAGGATGTTTTGAAAACAATTTTATTTTTAAATATTTATGATAAACACATTAAAGCATTAAATTATTGTATTGTTTTTACTATTATCAAGTATATGGCTGATGCATAATAAAACAATTTTACACCGAATTCTAAATCAAATCTTGACTGAAACAAAATGGCAATATTAAAAATAGGCATTAAAACAAATGAAAAATACACATTTACAAAGAAATCAAATATTCAAGTGGACACATTATAATGTTTTTATAATCACAAGAATTGAAAACAAACAAAAAATAAGTTTTAATAAGGAAAAGGAATTTTTCTTTTTACTAAATTTTTTATTGATATTTATTTAAAATATACTTTCCTTGATGTGGTTTAAGAAAATGAAATTCACATAATACTGAATAAAACAATAAATACCATTTTAATTATAAAGGAACAATATATAATAAAACAAGTAAAAATATTTTTCCTCCATTTTATTGTAAAGTATTAAAAAATATATCAAGCTTTATGCATGTTAAAACTGGACTTTAAAAAAATATATCAAGCTTTATGCATGTTAAAACTGAACTTGAAAAAATATATCAAGCTTTATGCATGTAAAAACTGGACTTTAAACAAAAACACTAAAATTTATTAGAAAAAAGATTATATATTTTATGAAATCTTCAGGACCAAAAAATATGTTACATACTGTTAATAAACATATATTGAATAGCAATAAATCAAATATACACTATGATTTAGAGTATATCTGATTTATTATTACCAGGCGCGCCCAGAAAGTAAAGAACGAACGACCACGCCCTGCGCCGATCCCCCACCACCGCGATCGTATGTGCGTCAGTTAGCTCCTTCCCTGGTTTCAGTGCGAGCCGAGTTTTGTTGCTGAACAATCGTGCGTCTTTGTTCTGAAACCTTTCAAAATGGCAGTGCCCATCGAAAATCCCGCCAAATGTGAAGTGTCATTCGTTTTCTGAATGCACAAAATGTTCGACCTATGGAAATTTATAGGCAACTTTAAGCACAGAACATGAATCTTTCCCACAAATTTCACGATCGCTCCTACATGAAATAGTGACAGAGCACCTTGGCTACAAAAAAATGTGTGCTCGGAAAAGAAAAATCGAATCTCAACACTGAAAGGGTTTGATCCACGTGGAGTTTATGCCAAGAAAACACACAATAAACTCAGAGGCCTATTGTGAAACTCTTCAACGACTTAGACGCGCCATCCAAAACAAGAGACGTGGAATGTTGTCGGGAAAGGTGGTTTGATTCATGACAATGCGCGGCCTCATGCATTAGCACGAACACAGCGAGAACTTCAACGTCTTAAGTGGGAAATTTTTGGATATCCTCCTTACAGCCCTGACATGCCACCGAGTGGTTTTCACTTATTCCCGAAACTAAAGGAATTTTTGGGTGGAAAACAGTTCGCAAACGATGAAGACCTCAAACAAGAAGTGAAATCCTGGCTCGAATCTTTAGCCGTAGAAGAGTATAACATCGGAATTGAAAAATTGGTTCCACGTTACAATAAGTGCCTTGACAGCTATGGCGACTACATTGAAAAATAGAGTAAGGTACTTTCTTTCATTTTTATTTAGTTATGCCTAAACGTTCTTTACTTTCTGGACAACCCACGTATTTTGATAAATAAATTAGAAATACACTATCATTTATTTATATCCCTTATAAGAGTTTCCAATTTATGTAAATTCAATATATTTTATTTTTAATGAATATAATTATACATGATACAATTCGTAAATGTTGGCATGGATAGATCATGTAAGTAGATTTCAGTCGACACTGTCAACAAACATTATGTAAGCATAACAATATGGAAGATGGCTCCTTGACAAACTACAACATAGAATTTGTAATTTACTTTTAACAAACACTGTTTATTCCACTTTTTTATGACGGTATAACCCTACCGGTTTCAAGGCTTTCACCTCATCTTCAGGGGAGCGCAAACAAGACTTGTTTAAACCTCCACAATGTTAATGCCTTAACTATAAACAACACAACATAGGATTTTAGATAATGTCCACCAGGCCATAGAAAGTTGAGACTAGATTGACCTGGAAGGTGATAGCAAAATGACAGATCGACTTGGAGAAATATCATCCAGGAGGCTAAAGTCTTACATCAGTTGTACAGATTAATTAAAAATAATCTTTAGCAGGATTTTTGTGTGGTAAGGTCACAAATTGTATACAAACTCATTATAAGTTGGACACTTGAAACTAACTAACAGACGTATGTCGCATTAACAATTAATCACAAAAAAAAGATGCCGAGTGTAATAAACCTCTCCCAATCTCAAGTAAAGAGGTCAAAATGGAATACTTTAGGGAAAATGTAAGCAATTATATCTGTTCAACTCAGTTCAAGAAATGTGACTGGAATAACTAAATTATGCAATTATTCCAGTGTTCTTCCTGATTACACACACAATTCTGTTTACTAAGGACAACTCAAATTGTTATTTTACAGGCCAAGCTAATGCACAGCCTCAGTTGTTGTTTTTTGTATTGCTATATTTGAAAATAAAGCTTATCTCTTTTTCTTAAAGAAATCTTGATTCGGTTAGGTATACATCAAAAACATAATACAATAAGTTACCTTAATTCTTCTAAAATAAGTTGAGAATTAATGGTTGTAATTCAAAAGTCAATAGTTTATCAAGGGATTTAAATTAGAGACATTTAAATCGAAACACAAGTATGTTTACATGACCTTATCAATCTTATAAGATTTTTTTTGGTCCATAAAATTTCAAACCAAATATATTTTTTAAATAAAATAAAACAGCATAAAGCCTGAATCAAATCAAAACACAAAAAAGAAAATTTAATCTATTTTTTCATTTGTTTAAATGAAAATATCAAAAATATTTCTATATAGTAAGGCACCTCAAACTGAAATATTGTTCTTATAATAGTTATTCATTTATTTACAAAAATATGTATATTTACAAACAAAAAAACCCTGCTCTTAAACCTATGTTTATATTCACTTAACATTTATTGCAAAGTATTAAAGAATGGATTCATCAACAATAAATAGAAACAGACACTTTGAATTATTTGCTAACTAAAGGCAGCGACTTTTACAAACAGCCTTGAGTTAAATTTTTTGTAACAATGATGTATATAGAAATTATCTTCCTTTGTATTCTGATTGAACACATCAGGCGGTATTGATAGTGTCAATGGTCAGGGAATTAGTAATACAGTAATCTCTCCAGTTATGTGAGGTTCACTTGAACCCGGTTTATTCTGTTTGAAATTATAAATGTATAATAGTGGCATGCATTAATACGTTCGGTGCTGAAAACACATATAGGCATTCATATTAACTTTTGCTGGGTGCTCAAAATGCCTATCGTTGTTCTATTCCTAATTCTTTGGGTGAATTAAAAATCAAATGAGCCCAGAGTGGCCTTACGGTACTGAAAGAATTTGCAAGGGTTATATGGCAATGAATTATACTTGCTTTTTAATTTGTCAACAGCACAGTAATTGTAAAAGAAATTATTCAGCAGTCAATGTGTTAAGTTATAATTAAGCTTCTAAATCAATATTTTTATACACAACTGTAAGCGCGACAACATTAACAATGGTAGATTTATCCAGCGAGAATGATTCTAAACACGTAAAGCAAATTGTAAGTTCTGTAAATAAATCCTATAGCTTTCATCAAATGTATCCTATTAGTTATCAATAATTAACTATAGACAAATGTATTGTATTAGTTATCAATAACTAACTATAGACAAATGTATTGTATTAGTTATCAATAATTAACTATAGACAAATGTATTGTATTAGTTATCAATAACTAACTATAGACAAATGTATTGTATTAGTTATCAATAATTAACTATAGACAAATGTATTGTATTAGTTATCAATAACTAACTATAGACAAATGTATTGTATTAGATATCAATAACTAACTATAGACAAATGTATTGTATTAGTTATCAATAACTAACTATAGACAAATGTATCCTATTAGTTATCAATAACTAACTATAGACCAATGTATTGTATTAGTTATGAATAATTAACTATAGACAAATGTATTGTATTAGATATCAATAACTAACTATAGACAAATGTATTGTATTAGTTATCAACAACTAACTATAGACAAATGTATTGTATTAGTTATCAATAACTAACTATAGACAAATGTATTGTATTAGTTATCAATAACTAACTATAGACAAATTTAAATAAATAACTAAAGTCTTTTAATCAAATGAAAATAGAGTATCTGGAACTGTGTAAAAAAAAAGATCACCTAATTTACATAGCATTCAATGCTATTTGCACGGTTTTAATTTACGCTCCGTTTTCGTCGAATCAATTACACAAGTAAATGGAGGAATTACTGTATATTGATATACCGATTTTCATCTCGCTTTCAGATCTTAGACAATCTATGTTAGAGATGAAATTGATTTAAACGCATGCTTTACATATAATCTATTGATAAAAATATATTTTGTTTTTGTGATATTTTTATTCCCATTCTTTACATTTCAAAGAAAATGTAAAAAAGACATAGTATTAAGCGTCTATTTATATCTAGAGTCGAAAACTTTATCCATTTGCCAATAATAAATACAGGTAGCTACCAAAAATAATCTAGAGAATAAATATTAACAACACAAGGAGTTTACACAGAAATGTCTAAACTAAATTAAACTAAATATTTTTATGACTGATATTCACATGATATCCAATGAATTTAAACAAAAAATACGAAAAAACAATTATACATTTGAATGTGAAATAATACATAAATTTAGGCTAGATTCTCTCTTGACTTGCTTGTGTAAACTTGGGAATGATCCAACAAAGATAAAAAAATATCAATTAATTTATTTTTTGTCATATTCGGTTACATATAAGACATTATTTCCTATTTTAATACATACACAGTGGTGCAGAAATAATTTTCTCAATATTAATAAAACTAGGCCATATTCGAACAAAGGTTAGCATAAACTTATCACCTCTCTTGAAAAATTTGTTAAATAATGGAACTCAGCCTCATAATTCTGGGTAACTGAAAAACAGATCACAAGAAAGAATCTAAACCAAAAGGAGTGTATTACTTTTACAAGAATGAGATTTTGAGTTATGTTACATTAGTAAGTTATTATTCATAGTGAGCCCCATTATTTGCCTCACTTGTTGAGTTGTTAAATAACACACATTTGTCCTAAGAGTAGCTGTAAAGTTGCTGCTCGAGTAGCATGCTACTTTAGATTGATAAGTAGCTGTAATAGTGTTATTTTTTCAAAGTAGCTTTAACAACAATGATATTTGTATCTGGATCTGCTTGCAAGAATGTATGAGTATAACTCATGCAAGAGTGAATTCTGAAGTTCTTAAACTACAAATCTTTACTTTCGAAAGAGTATGTTTTATAAGAAAAACTATTGTACAGTAGTGATAATTAAAAAATGTGACTAGGGTTAGAAACAAGAATGCTTTGTTTATGAAGAAGTTTCAAAATTATTTAACTATTGTAAGATATTTGTGAGAGAAATATATTTTTTTTTACACAAATTCAGTTATCAGTGCTGATCCCAGATTCCGATACATATTCATGGTCATTCAAATGTATTTTATCTTCACTTGGACAAGTTGTTTCTGGTGAAAGAGAGAATATGTAACTTTTCACTCAAACAAGTTTTAAAATTAAAATGTATATTCACATTCAAAAGCTTTATTTACAAATCAATTCAAATAATGTTTAAGATCTTATAGATGCTTATAAAAAAGAATACAATTTCCACTATCTAAGCTTAATTATACAAACAAATAAAAATATTTTACAAAAGAAATGGTATAAAACCATTTTTATAGGAAGACAAAACCTACAATTTGGCACAGACAGTCCATTATTACACCGAGAAGAGGTGAAAAAATATTCTAATTAACATTAAGACAATTATTTCTTTCAAATAAATTTTACCTTAGTTTTTTTCCAATTTTAATTCAAAACAATAACTGCAGCTACAGATTGTATGGAACTTTAAAAATCAGAAAAAAATATCTTTCAAACTGTGACATCATTAATGGTGTTTGTGATTAAAAAAAATGGTTTTTTAGAAACTTACGTATATAAAATGCCATGTAATGCCATCTAAAAAAAAACAGATATTTTCGTTTTTATAACAGCAAAAGATATTATCTTAAAAAATTTCCCCTTTGAAATATTATACAAAGGCAGGAACACTGATACGACTTAGATAAATCATAGACAGATAAATATGCACATTTTAATATAAATAACAACTTGAGAAAAGACAAATATTGGATTATATAATAGTTACATGTAAAAAATACAAAGGGTTACACACACTTCATATAGATCTTTAAATTCCCTGTTGGTAAAAAAAGCAAATACGTGACTTCTCTGACTAATGTTGATACAAACTCCCATCAGATAAAAAATTACTCTATCACTTTTCTTTAAAATTAGGAAGCCAAATTAAGCTCTTTCACAAACCATGACTATGTTAGAATTTCTATTATTGATGCACTAGCAACATTGGACCTACTAAAGATATATTTGATATGTAACACTTGTTATACTCGTAGATGCAATATTACACTTGAAGTGGATATATTTTAATATTAATTTAACTTTACACTTAATGTACTTTTATCTGTATCATTACATTTACTATATATGTATGTAACTGTAACATTATACTAGTTGGTTAATATTCTTTTGAAAGGTTTGTATGAGAAGTGAACCACACGTGAAAGGTTTGTATGAGAGTGTTTAATAATATTTACCTTCGAATGCCTAATTTATATATTAAATTTGGAAATTATTTTGCAGTCAAATGTAGATCCAGAAAAATATACAGAACATTTTTTTTTAAATTAAGAAAATATTGTTTTTTTTAAACATTTCCAGAACCCCCTATATTAATTCCTAGTCTCGCCAACCGCTGCATTTTGATAAATGTATCCCCCACGGTTTGTAAAAAAAATTCTACAAACCAAAACAAATTGAACCTTCCTAATTATTAATCTACTAAAAAAATATGCTCAAAAAACTTTATTACATTATAATAAATAGAATAAAAATTGAAAAATTCTTTACTTTGGAAGTAAAACGCAATAATAGGGCAAAATAAACCATTTGAAGGACTGATTCCAACTATACAATCAATACATGCATAACACTATAATTATAAAAAAAAAAACAATACACTGATAATATAAGGATATATAGTTTAAAATGGGTAAAATATTTAAAAACCTAAAAATATATTCCCTAAAGGTAAAACATTTCGAAAAATATCTAGATAAGTTTCCAAGTACAAATCTTTGGTAAATATATATTGAAGAGAAAATAGTATTTATGACCTCCTAACAGCTCATATGAAAAATATACGTTATATAAAAAGTCTAATCTAGTAAAAGGCACAATATTTGATGGAAATAACAAATGGTTCAGGATAATTTGATTTATTTGAAATATCAAATAACTATCTACGAGTATATACATACAATATATGCATAAATGTCAACCAAGTACAATGAATGTTTTATGGTTAAATTATGTCTTAATAGAAGTTCAATCCATACAAAGTGACATAATGTTACATAAAAAGGTAAAATGAGGGTTGGTTGTCTATACTCGTACATATATCCAATGGGCGCATCCCTTTCTAATGAATTTCAATATTTTGGCACATATATAGTAGTTAACTGAATTGTTTTATCACAATTCACTGTAAATTAAAATAAAATATAATTACCGATTTTTTAACCAGAAATTACTTTGTTTCACATAGTAATTGCTTAATAAATATTCTAACACATACTTCCATAAAGTTTAAGCTTTGAGAAATTATAATTGTGGAGTTGAAGTATTTTAAAACATTTTGAAAATGAATGCAATCCAAAATGCTCCATTCTATTATGTAATCTATGAAAATCAGGCATCCAATTCAACTATGATGAATGTAGTGTAGTGTAGTTCACAGTGTTATTCAATGTAAGATTTTTAGTGACTTGTTAGTTATAAGAGATACACAACTTAATTTTGTACTTATTAAGATAGTTAAGTGTAGGTTTTCGTAATGTAAATCTGAACTATTAAATCTACTTTTATCTTTTAAAGCTTTATTCATATGGAATATCTATGTTTTAAAGTATATTATTTAAAGATTATTTATTTATTACTTTTAGATTTTTTTAAATACAGTATTTTTGCGCAAATTTCGTAATTCACCACAGGTTAAATTTTGTATTTGATTGAATAATACTTGAGAATATTGCTTGGCCCAAAAACTGAACCAGTGGTTTTCACTCGCAAGTATACTCCACAAGTATGCATATTTCAAATTTAATCTTCTTCATTTTTAGTTTTATGGGTGACAATATTAAAATAATATACACCTTACTTTTTGTGTACTTTGAATAATAAAGAAATTGAGAGTTTGGTGTTTGACCATAGATATCTGAAAACGATAAGATTAAGTCTCATTATTCTATGGTTATAACAAGGTGAATCGAAATGTATGTATTTTTAAATTATATATTTGAAATTGTTGTGATGAACATACTCGTAGGTATCAAGAAAAAAAAAACAATTAAAAATATTATGAAAATTGCAACCGAGGATTTAAAACCAATAAACTGTCAGGAGATCATAAAATGTTTAACTAAATCAAACCCTTATTCTTTATATATACTGACACAATTTTAAACAATATTTTCAAACAATTAGATATACCTACAACTTCATCATTATAATGAAATAGGGAGACATGATGAAATAAAGAAAATAGTTTTACAATTATAAAAATGGTTTAAATACTACTATATATTTACAGGACTATTTTAGAGTCTATTATGATTGAAGTATGTTGATATTTTTACAAGGATGATATTTTGAAAATGCAACAAAACAAACCTTATGAGAAAAAGACAAAAGTGAAACTGATATTTGAGTATTAGAAAGAAATGTTAACTTAATGATTTTACTCTATTAAAACATTTTATTTTAGTGTAAAATCCAATTGACTACGTTAGAAAACTTTTATTAGATATGAGAAAAAAATTAAATGAATACAACTCAATATTTTCATAGGTCTTTATAGTAGATTTTTAAATGGTATAAAAAGTCAATTTTGAACTAAATGAAACGAATATTTTAGTGAATGATAAAGTTTGTAAAATAAGAAATGTTTTGTTTTATATTACTTTTAAACTGTAAAAAAAAAAGTCTGCTTTCACATCCATTAAATAGATTTTCTCAAAAAATGTGTAATATATTGATATCTCATACTATTTTCAATAAACATTATCATTAGAAATGTGCACAGAAAGGGGAAGGTTCGTGCCACAGTAAAATATATTGGCACTCTGCCCTTTCTGTCTACTTCAACATAGTTTGTATGTATAATCAGGTAGGTATATCTTAAATTAAAAAATAAAATTCACAAATATTATATATGTAATAATAATAAGAGTAAATTATATCAAAATATACTATACATAAACCATCAAAATATACTATACATAAACCATCAAAATTGTCAAGTTAACAAATAAATTTAAGAAAAATAATTTATATGTTTTTTTTCTTAATCAATAATCATCCTTTACTTTCAGAGTTCTGTTGTTATACTATACAATTCCATAGTAATTCACAGAACAATCACATCACCCAAAATAAGATATTGTATACTATGACTCAAAAACACATTATTAAATATGTTACCAAATACAAAGATAAAAAATCAAATGCAAACTCCTTAATAACCAATAGTTTATCTTCAAAAACTCTTTTACAAGATCTTTGATAAATAGTCGAACCTTCAAAATTAAATTTGAATAAAATTGGTCTCTTAAAATATTAAACCAGATATTAAAAAACTTTGGTCTAAAGTAAACGAAAAATAGTTTTAGACAAATTACATCATTCAAAAAAGTCAAATATATACATACACACTCACACATATAAAAACAAAAAAAAATATTAGGAATACAACAAAGAAATTGCGTAGTGTCTATGGGTCGCTTACAACTGAAGAATTCACAATGTTAAAAAAATAACAACACTGTCCAAGCACAAATGAACTTAAATAGACTGTTTGAACACAACTACTTAAAGTAGCACTGCATTAACCAATTAATATTATAACAACTTCACAGTTTCTTGTCACTCTGTATTGAATTCCCTATATCGACACTTGTTATATTTAGTAATGAAGGCACTGTACAAAATTGGGTTTATCCATATAAAACATATCCAGAAGTTTTATCGTCAGGTTTAAGTCATTTTTTTCAATGCCAAATCTGAAAAAAAATAAGAAACATGTTAGAAAATGCTGATAAAATCAGAAGTTAAACTATAAATGACACATAACATACCTTGCGAGGTGAGGTATTCATCTATAAACATTTGTTGAAGCTGTTGAATTTGACATTGGCTTACAGAAGGAAATTAACAAACTTATTGGTATTGTTGAAAGTTCTGAGCTTGTCCAATTAATCTGCTTGCAAACTCTCTCCAAGCCTGTGCAACAACATTAATTGTTATATTGTAGTCACCAAGCGACAACTATTTCTACAATGTGTCAATTGTTAGCATGCACAGGATGGGTAATCAGTATGGATACTAATTAGGCCCATTAGAACTCTCCTTGAAAATACCACAACCGTTGAATTGTTGAACTCAAGGTATCACAACTGACAATTTATTCTAATAAAATTGTAACAGACGGGTGCAGTCACCCTTGCATGTGTATTGATGTAAATTCTTATACTTGACATGTTGTATATGAAATTCTTGATTATTGTAAAATTTATATGTGTTTAGTATGAAAAATGGTCTTGTAATTTTATGTTTGTTTGACTTCGATCGTGTTCGCGACCGCAAGGGAAATAAAGAACTTGCGGGCGGACCGTCATGAGTAGGTCACGGGCCAGTCGGCTTAAGCGCGCTCAAAACCCCGAAAGTTGTTGTATTTCGCGGGTAATGGACGCTTGTGATGATCGACCGACCATTAATATAGAGGGTCCCTTTTTAGCGAAATTATATTATATTCTCAGTAACAACCGATTCTACTGTGTTTTACTTTGAGACCCGCTACTTCGACCTGCCCTGAGAGGAATCTCTCCACCCCGCTACCTTCTTCTTCTTCTGGATCTTCGCTTTGGAATTCACTACCTCGATTCTCCGAGCGTGGTGCAGCAACCAACGTACCTACGCTATAGTCTATTTGTACCCTGTGCGGTACAAAAATAATATAAGATTGGAACCTGATATGGAAAAAAATGTTAGTTTTAAATATTCCTTTTTTGTTTCGTACGAGACACCCTTCAAATAATCTGAATTGTTGATTCGGACATAAAAAGCGTGGCTATATTGTCTTCCGCTATTTATTATTGTATGTGTTGCAATTTATTATTGTATGTCAAGTGAAGAGACAAGACTCATACATGTACTTGGCGTATGTAAATATTGTTACCTAATGAACCTTTTTACCAGACTAGGAGGACTTTTTTTTTATTTTATTTTTTTAGTACCATCTAAAAACGAACCTGAAACCCCTGGGTGAAAGTCAAGCAACTTACCAACTAAGCCATGAAGGTCGCTGTTACATAGTACTGATTTGTTGTTTATAGTTAAGGCATTAACGTTGTGGAGGTTTAAAGACATTGTAATTTATTTTTAACAAACACTGTTTATTCCACTTTTTTATGACGGTATAACCCTACCGGTTTCAAGGCTTTCACCTCATCTTCAGGGGAGCGCAAACAAGACTAAATGCTGTTCGAACTGGTACCGATATAGACACTTCAACGGTTGGAGGCGGGAGGGGTGAGGGGAAGGCTAGGTATTATTTCGGCCAAGAGCGGGGAGATTTTGGGGAAATAACTATTCAACAGATGCTCTGATCGGTATATTGACTTAGAAATTTCTAGGGCCTCCAATCTGTCCAATCTATTTCCGTTGTCGCTAATATGTAAGAATTTGGCATCATTGATAGAAAAAGTATGATTCTCACGGTGACAATGATTAGCCATTTCAGAATAAATTAGAGGATTTGTTAAGGCAGATTGGTGTTCACGAAATCTCTTTTCAAAAGATCTTCCTGTCTTTCCTATATAGAAATTATCACAGTCAGCACATAAAAGTTTATACACACCGCTGTTGTTAAGTATTCCATTTTTGCCTTTCCCATTAAATAAGAGTTTCCGGAGATTAAAGTTAGTGTAAAAAGCTGGCTTTATGTGACTTGGAATATTTTTGGTTATTTCATTTGATATATTTTTTATAAATAGGACTTTGCTCCATTTATAGGTATGCTTATAGGTGTCGTTAAATATATAATCTTTTATAAGTTTCTTTTTTGTTTTGTTTTTTAAAAGTGAATCAATGAGGCTTCCAGGATAGCCATTATTTGTAGCAATTTTTTTGATGGTTATTAATTCCTTTTTAAAATTGTCGTCGGTTAATGGGACACTGAGCAATCTATGAAGCATACAGTTAAAGGCGGCGAATTTATGATTATTAGGATGGTTAGAAGTTGCTGGAATTATGGAGTCTGAATAAGTATTTTTCCTATATATATCAAAGTCAAATGTGCCTTTTTTCCGAGATAATGTTAGGTCCAAGAAATTTAATTTTCCGTCCTGTTCTGTTTCTAATGTAAATTTTATAAAACTTTCTATAGAATTTAAATATTTAAGAAAATGGTGTAATTGTCTATCGGTACCCGTCCAAACACAAAGAATGTCATCTGCATACCTAAACCAGCACAAAACATTTTTGGTTAGCTTAAACTTACTCCTAAAGATACATTTTTCAAAATAGTTCATAAATATTTCACTGAGAAGGGGAGACAACGGCGAGCCAATAGCTAAACCATTCGTTTGTTTATATATTTTATTGTTGAAGTTAAAATAATTTTGTTTGATGCATAAGTCCATTAGTGAAATCAATTCTGAATTTTTAACAAGGTCCTTACTTTTGTCATTTATGATGTTTTTTGCGAGCTCTAAGGATCTCCAACCTGGTATGCTTGGATATAGGTTAGTGACATCAAAGGATACCAGTTTTGCATTATGAGGCATTTCTATGTTTTTTAATTTATCAATTAATTCCAATGAGTTTTTGATTGAGTATTCAGCTTTAAATTGGGTTAGATTATAAAACTGTTCTTTGACAAACTTACATATTTTATAGGTTGGTGCCTGGTTATATGAGACTACAGGTCTTATAGGTATATTGTTTTTGTGTAATTTGGCTAAGCCATATAATTGCGGTATTTGTGGATTCATTATACACAAATTCTTTTTAAAATTTTGGTTCATGATGGAGCTACAATTTTTAAGGACGGATTTTACTTTAGTCTGCAGAGAATTTAAAGGGCTGGTTTTTATTACTTGAAATTTATTGTTATTCAGAAATTCTAGGACTTTTTCTTCATAATCCTTTCTATGAAATATAACTATTGATTCACCTTTGTCTGCCTTGGTTAATGTTAAATTATTATCTTTCAAAGTCTTTTTGATGTTCATGGCCGTGGCTAGTTCCTTCCGGGCGATGTTATTCACTTGACACATGGCGATGGATTTCTTGATGTCGGCTGCACACTTGTATTGCACATTTTTGTCCTCATTACGAAGTAGTGCAACAGCGTCCACAGCGAGCTGCTCTATTTGGTTGGGAACATTTTTTTGAATTAGGGAATATTTGAGCCCTTTTGACAAAAGGTCCAGTTCTTCATCCCTAAATTTATGGTTCGATAGGTTAAACACTTTTTCTGCGAATTTTAAATCTTGACTTTTGTCGCTTGTGTTAATGTTAGGTATTCCGTTAATCTGGTCACATTTTAATTTATTTAGTTTTTTATCCAGAGTTTTTTTCTTTTTCGATCCAAATGCACTGACAGATTCATACACATAATCGTTAAAAAGGTCCCACTCAACCGGATGCAAACAATGAATGAGTTCTGTATGTAAAAGTTTTATATAATTTTGTAAGACGTTCTTTTGTATATGACACTGTTTGATTTCTTTGTTAAGCCATGTTTTCTTAGCACTTTTCACTGATTCTTGGCCTGATTTGGTTTTACTATTGGTATAAATATTAATGTATCCAGGAATAAGTCCATTTTTCTTACAGCACTGGTTGAAATATATTTTAAGAGACAACATTCTATCTTTAAGCTTGAACTTTTTATATATTTTCGCCTTTTTTGCCGTACTGGCATTTAATATGTTGTTTATAGTTAAGGCATTAACGTTGTGGAGGTTTAAAGACATTGTAATTTATTTTTAACAAACACTGTTTATTCCACTTTTTTATGACGGTATAACCCTACCGGTTTCAAGGCTTTCACCTCATCTTCAGGGGAGCGCAAACAAGACTAAATGCTGTTCGAACTGGTACCGATATAGACACTTCAACGGTTGGAGGCGGGAGGGGTGAGGGGAAGGCTAGGTATTATTTCGGCCAAGAGCGGGGAGATTTTGGGGAAATAACTATTCAACAGATGCTCTGATCGGTATATTGACTTAGAAATTTCTAGGGCCTCCAATCTGTCCAATCTATTTCCGTTGTCGCTAATATGTAAGAATTTGGCATCATTGATAGAAAAAGTATGATTCTCACGGTGACAATGATTAGCCATTTCAGAATAAATTTATTCTGAAATGGCTAATCATTGTCACCGTGAGAATCATACTTTTTCTATCAATGATGCCAAATTCTTACATATTAGCGACAACGGAAATAGATTGGACAGATTGGAGGCCCTAGAAATTTCTAAGTCAATATACCGATCAGAGCATCTGTTGAATAGTTATTTCCCCAAAATCTCCCCGCTCTTGGCCGAAATAATACCTAGCCTTCCCCTCACCCCTCCCGCCTCCAACCGTTGAAGTGTCTATATCGGTACCAGTTCGAACAGCATTTAGTCTTGTTTGCGCTCCCCTGAAGATGAGGTGAAAGCCTTGAAACCGGTAGGGTTATACCGTCATAAAAAAGTGGAATAAACAGTGTTTGTTAAAAATAAATTACAATGTCTTTAAACCTCCACAACGTTAATGCCTTAACTATAAACAACATATTAAATGCCAGTACGGCAAAAAAGGCGAAAATATATAAAAAGTTCAAGCTTAAAGATAGAATGTTGTCTCTTAAAATATATTTCAACCAGTGCTGTAAGAAAAATGGACTTATTCCTGGATACATTAATATTTATACCAATAGTAAAACCAAATCAGGCCAAGAATCAGTGAAAAGTGCTAAGAAAACATGGCTTAACAAAGAAATCAAACAGTGTCATATACAAAAGAACGTCTTACAAAATTATATAAAACTTTTACATACAGAACTCATTCATTGTTTGCATCCGGTTGAGTGGGACCTTTTTAACGATTATGTGTATGAATCTGTCAGTGCATTTGGATCGAAAAAGAAAAAAACTCTGGATAAAAAACTAAATAAATTAAAATGTGACCAGATTAACGGAATACCTAACATTAACACAAGCGACAAAAGTCAAGATTTAAAATTCGCAGAAAAAGTGTTTAACCTATCGAACCATAAATTTAGGGATGAAGAACTGGACCTTTTGTCAAAAGGGCTCAAATATTCCCTAATTCAAAAAAATGTTCCCAACCAAATAGAGCAGCTCGCTGTGGACGCTGTTGCACTACTTCGTAATGAGGACAAAAATGTGCAATACAAGTGTGCAGCCGACATCAAGAAATCCATCGCCATGTGTCAAGTGAATAACATCGCCCGGAAGGAACTAGCCACGGCCATGAACATCAAAAAGACTTTGAAAGATAATAATTTAACATTAACCAAGGCAGACAAAGGTGAATCAATAGTTATATTTCATAGAAAGGATTATGAAGAAAAAGTCCTAGAATTTCTGAATAACAATAAATTTCAAGTAATAAAAACCAGCCCTTTAAATTCTCTGCAGACTAAAGTAAAATCCGTCCTTAAAAATTGTAGCTCCATCATGAACCAAAATTTTAAAAAGAATTTGTGTATAATGAATCCACAAATACCGCAATTATATGGCTTAGCCAAATTACACAAAAACAATATACCTATAAGACCTGTAGTCTCATATAACCAGGCACCAACCTATAAAATATGTAAGTTTGTCAAAGAACAGTTTTATAATCTAACCCAATTTAAAGCTGAATACTCAATCAAAAACTCATTGGAATTAATTGATAAATTAAAAAACATAGAAATGCCTCATAATGCAAAACTGGTATCCTTTGATGTCACTAACCTATATCCAAGCATACCAGGTTGGAGATCCTTAGAGCTCGCAAAAAACATCATAAATGACAAAAGTAAGGACCTTGTTAAAAATTCAGAATTGATTTCACTAATGGACTTATGCATCAAACAAAATTATTTTAACTTCAACAATAAAATATATAAACAAACGAATGGTTTAGCTATTGGCTCGCCGTTGTCTCCCCTTCTCAGTGAAATATTTATGAACTATTTTGAAAAATGTATCTTTAGGAGTAAGTTTAAGCTAACCAAAAATGTTTTGTGCTGGTTTAGGTATGCAGATGACATTCTTTGTGTTTGGACGGGTACCGATAGACAATTACACCATTTTCTTAAATATTTAAATTCTATAGAAAGTTTTATAAAATTTACATTAGAAACAGAACAGGACGGAAAATTAAATTTCTTGGACCTAACATTATCTCGGAAAAAAGGCACATTTGACTTTGATATATATAGGAAAAATACTTATTCAGACTCCATAATTCCAGCAACTTCTAACCATCCTAATAATCATAAATTCGCCGCCTTTAACTGTATGCTTCATAGATTGCTCAGTGTCCCATTAACCGACGACAATTTTAAAAAGGAATTAATAACCATCAAAAAAATTGCTACAAATAATGGCTATCCTGGAAGCCTCATTGATTCACTTTTAAAAAACAAAACAAAAAAGAAACTTATAAAAGATTATATATTTAAGGACACCTATAAGCATACCTATAAATGGAGCAAAGTCCTATTTATAAAAAATATATCAAATGAAATAACCAAAAATATTCCAAGTCACATAAAGCCAGCTTTTTACACTAACTTTAATCTCCGGAAACTCTTATTTAATGGGAAAGGCAAAAATGGAATACTTAACAACAGCGGTGTGTATAAACTTTTATGTGCTGACTGTGATAATTTCTATATAGGAAAGACAGGAAGATCTTTTGAAAAGAGATTTCGTGAACACCAATCTGCCTTAACAAATCCTCTAATTTATTCTGAAATGGCTAATCATTGTCACCGTGAGAATCATACTTTTTCTATCAATGATGCCAAATTCTTACATATTAGCGACAACGGAAATAGATTGGACAGATTGGAGGCCCTAGAAATTTCTAAGTCAATATACCGATCAGAGCATCTGTTGAATAGTTATTTCCCCAAAATCTCCCCGCTCTTGGCCGAAATAATACCTAGCCTTCCCCTCACCCCTCCCGCCTCCAACCGTTGAAGTGTCTATATCGGTACCAGTTCGAACAGCATTTAGTCTTGTTTGCGCTCCCCTGAAGATGAGGTGAAAGCCTTGAAACCGGTAGGGTTATACCGTCATAAAAAAGTGGAATAAACAGTGTTTGTTAAAAATAAATTACAAAATAGTACTGATTCATACAGAGAACAGTGATTGTGCCAATGATATAATTTATATAGCTGATTTAATTTTTATTGTTTTGTTATTGTTGTATTGTACTGTTTAAAAGCTTTTTACATTTATAATATTTCTGAAAAGATTATTCATACGACTATTGTTGATAGTGATATTATAGTTATTGAAATATACTTAAAAATGTTATGGGCGTAAACAATGTGTTAATTCTATACTTAAAATAACAATCGATAAAAGTAAGAAATGAAAACATACTCACTTTATATAACGGCAATAGCGTCAAATTTATCACATTAAATTGAAAATAAATATTCAGTCTTCGAAATTTAGAAACGTATTGAGATCAGGAATCAGTTTGGTCAAAGAATCCCAACTTCCTCAGTGTCTCTGTCACTCTTGATATCAGGGGTTCTTTATATTTCCATATATTGGTGTCCATCACAGCCTCTTTCCTGAATTCATTACAGCTCTTCTTCAATGTCCCGACACAATCTGCTCGATAATGCTGAAGTTGAGCATCCGTTGTCTCGATGGAATATGAGGAGCATCCGGACCCCAGACAGGCCAAGGGTAAATGGTTATGCAGAGTTAAAACTCTTTGTGGATCATGAAAGCTCTTCACGTATTGAAAAGGTTTAGTAAAGTTTCTCGCTCTATACACATGCTGTAACATATGCATATATTGAGGTATGTCTCTAAACCAACCGTGAGCGTGTTGTAAGTCATCTAAGAAATAAACATTTCTCACGTTGAAAGAAGCTTTAGGGCTATTTGTTTTATTAGAAAGAGGAAAAATCCTTTGCATCAAATCACCCCAATTGTCTTCTTTGAGCGGCATAATAACTTCGTCAATATCTAACAAAACTATATATTCGTAAGAATACAGATTTTTGTAGAGACAATCATTGTATGGTATAAGTTCATTTTGACGTTTATGATTCAACTTTCTTTTAAGATAAAGATGTTGAAACGTCGGGATATTAGGCTGACCACCTGGGAGTGTCAATGGAGTTAAACCGACTCTTCCCAAAGAAACATAATGATCAATCACTTTAGTAATGTTTGGATGCACTTGTAACTGATAAAGAAACACTTTGTCAGCACCCAGCAGATTCAAAAGCTCCAGCCATTCAACTAATCGGACTGATAAATCTTCATGGAGGAAATCAAGCCCTTTAACACAAACAGCAAACTTCTTCTTTTCGACTGGTTTATCATATATTACTCTTAAATTGTTGGTCGCTGTATCGCAAGGTTTTGCCACCAAAGAAACAGAAGCAGGAGCTACTGTATGTATGGCTGGTATTTGGCACGCAATTAAATAAGGCTGGAATATACCTTGTTTATAATTACCCCATTTCTTATACCAAATATATTTATATTCGTACGATTTGACAATAACGGGCTCGTTTTGATTTTCAAACCAAAACTGACAGTGTGTGATGGCTGCTGGTTCAATTCGATCAATCATAGAGAGGATTCGTACTGTGGGACCGAGAAGATTCAAAGGTCTTATATCGTAGTATGCACCAAAAAGATGAAAAGTGCCATTAGTGGTTTTGAGTGTTTGCCAATAGATATTATCAAACTCTAAATCGTATATAGTTGGGAAGGCAGCGCACGTCTTGTTCTTGAAGAACTTTTGACTCTGTTTATTTTTATTCTTCTCCCAGTAGGCGATAGGAAGACTAGGAAGCCTTCGTGCTATGTCTTCAGCTAAGAATTCGTTGGATGGTGGTGGTCTCTTGTCAATCTTGGGTTCAACGACTGGCAGAGCTGTAGGTGTGGGGGGCACTGCCTGTAGTAGGCCTCTGCCCCCCATCCGGCCTGGATCTCCACTCAGGGGTCCGGTGTGGAGTTGGAGCGCGACGAGAGCCAGAAGTCCCCATCCCAGTAGAAGGATACCCCACCGCCAGAAGCCACTACGCCTTGTAATCTGTAAAAAACAAAATAATCTTTATTAAAAAATATTACACCAGAAAAACATATAAAATATTACAATAAAAAAAGAATATGAAGATAAAATAAATGTATAATTTCTATTTTGCAAGTATAATTGATGCTCGATGGCGTTGTATGCCAAGAAACATAAGAACTGTGGGATGAAGGAATTGCTACTGAATTTCTGGAAATGGCAGCAAAGACAAAAATAATTAGAATTCAAAAGCTAATGTCACTGACTAATTCAGTACAACATAAGGACATTAAACCAATTCCTCCAGGACCCCACCTTGTTTCTCTCCGTTTGCAATCTTAAACTCACAAATTTTACTACAGTAGAAATTACATTTAATAACTCGTAGTGATTTTATGATGACCAAAATGTGTTAAAAGTATTTTTTACAAATAAAAAAATTTACAATCTTACTTGAATTATTTATTAAACTACACTTTCATTTCATATAATACGGTCTGGTGGGCTTATTGCCATATGGCAATCTTTTCCAACCAACCAGTACATACTTGGTAAATGATGAAAAAAAAAATCATTTTTTCAATATAGTTGAGACATGGGAAAATAAGTAATTTTCTAAACATCCATGCGTGTTAGTGACCAAATCTATCTTGATCTAAACATCCATGCGTGTTAGTGACCAAATCTATCTTGATCTAAACATCCATGCGTGTTAGTGACCAAATCTATCTTGATTTAAACATCCATGCGTGTTAGTGACCAAATATATCTTGATCTAAACATCCAAATATATCCATGCATGTTAGTGACCAAATCCATCTTGAACTAAACATCCATGCGTGTTAGTGACCAAATCTATCTTGATTTAAACATCCATGCGTGTTAGTGACCAAATATATCTTGATCTATACATCCCAATATATCCATGCGTGTTAGTGACCAAATCTATCTTGATCTAAACATCCATGCGTGTTAGTGATCAAATCTATCTTGATCTAAACATCCATGCGTGTTAGTGACCAAATCTATCTTGATCTAAACATCCATGCGTGTTAGTGACCAAATCTATCTTGATCTAAACATCCATGCGTGTTAGTGACCAAATCTATCTTGATCTAAAGATCCATGCATGTTAGTGACCAAATCTATCTTGATCTAAAAAAACATAGTATACTCGAATGTTGCCCTTTGTTTAAGATGTAACGAGGCACTTAATGCTGTACATAATCATCTTTGGACCAAACCAGTATCTGCAACAATAACTTGTTAATGATAAGATTACCACATCATTTGCATCCACATCATGTACGAGTACTACTTACTTAGTCAGGGGAACTCAACTATTCAGAGAGTCAGAAAGTAATAATAATAGTAAAAGATGTTAACTTTCCTCAAGGAGACTCCAACTTGGGACTAGAACTAACTATTATCGACAGATTAAAAATATTATATATTATAAGTTGAGTGTAAGGATACGAACGTGGTGGCTATGGTCATTATATTAGGTGCTTCCCTGCATCTACATATGTTAAGAAAAACATATTTGGTAAGAAAACTGCAGAAAACTTACCAAGGGAAAACAAACTACAAAGAAACCATTGTTGATCTTCCCATATACGATAGTCGACTTGATGACATCCGGCTTTAGAATGAGATATTTTGTAATAACTTTGTGACACCCACACCATTAATTTAATTCCATTTCATTTTAATTATTCATTGGAATGTTTTGATCTGACCTTGATTGCATATAAAAATGAGACAGTATTTTCTTAAAGTACATTTATGATATATTTTTCTATCGCTATAGACTTCTGTGTAGAATCTCTCAAAAAATTACAACTGTAGAAGCTAATGTAGATATTGTGGAGTGAAGAAGCGTGTGCAGCATTTGGGAGGTTTATTTCAATATCGATCATTGAAAAGAGAAAATGATTACGATACGGAATAACTGTGGTCAGAAAGCATGTAGAATGCAGAAAACTATGTATATGAAAAGTCACCTAGATAGTTATTAAACCAAAATATTGCTTTCGTAGTTATCTGATAAATGCCGCAGGATAGAAGGCAGAAACACGATTTGCATTGATTTATTACGATAAATGGAATTCATCAAATCAAACAGCCTCTTCTTTTCTTCAAGAGCACACATATATCACAAAACATTTCTATTCAAGCTGATTCACACCCAGGCGCTCATTGTCTTCCAATGTTAATCATAGACAACGCATTTCTCTATCATAACAAAAGAGGATGGAGTAAGATTCATCACATTCATAATGAGCGATAAAATAGCGTAGCTCTTTGCCACCTTGCATCGGTATTCTTAATACATGATCCAGCACCAAGTAGGGAAATAATAATGCAAGACAGTAGTCCCCCGTATCGATGGTTTCACTATCCAAGGTCAACCACAGTTCAAAAAAAGGTCAATAGTAGATTAATGCAATGCTACATCACTATTCCTGTGTCATTCACTTTACTTTATCCATCACATCATCACTATCAGCCTCTCCTAGAGTACATATTGTAGTTCTGCCACAATCATAATTAGATCACAAGAAGGATAAGAGCGATTACAGTATAAGATATTTTGAGAGAAAGAGAGATACCACATTCATATATCGGGAGCTACACGTAATCTAACTATGTTGGAAAATATATGGTTTCATGTTTCTGACAACTATTCGAGGTACAGAAATATTGACCTATTTAGACTGACAATAAGTATTATAGAACTAACCTTCCAAGTGATCTTCCTTTGTTTCATGGACTGTCCCTTTTGAATAGGGTCTCGGATATTGACATCTTCAACATTTCCGAAAAATGTTTTTAAATAAATTATTTTAAGATTCTTAGTAATGAGAGTTGGCTATTTCAGGTTAACAAATATTTCTTATTCATTAATATTTATTTTTTGTTACTGTGTATAATTATCTTTAAACTTTGAATTGAATCTAAGCTTTATATTGTAAAATAAATAGATAAATTTTAGTATAATATATTGTTATAATTGTTCTCTTTTATTAGTAGCAATTGTTGTTAATCTCTTACTGTTCCAAATTTATAAACTAAACTTATCATAGTTATGTATGTAAATGAAAAACATAGGATAAACAGGGTTCCATGCTATCTGTGTCTCAGTCATCCATTGGAGGTCTTGGTTCCATGCTATCTGTGTCTCAGTCATCCATTGGAGGTCTTGGTTCCATGCTATATGTGTCTCAGTCATCCATTGGAGGTCTTAGAACTTGACAACTATACTTAGTTTAAGTTTATATTCTGAGCTACAGACTACAGATTGACCATGTCTGATACAAATCATTATAAATGTCACATTACATTGGCATAATCAATAGGTATATATCTACATATGGAAGTAATTATGCAAAAAGGATCCAATCCACATTTTACATGTTCTGAGATAATTGAGGGACTATCCAGCTGCCTTCTATGGACTTGTATGAAACAATTTTTTGTTAAATAGAATTCAATCATGATATACTTCATGTACATGCAAGAATTGATTCCTTGAGAAGTTAAGTTGGCGTTGGATGCTGAGAATCACGTAGACCACCAGAAGAATGAACATCTTCATACTTCAGAAGTTAAATGTGATGGTACGACTGTACTCAATATGCTTCCAGTATCCTGCAGTTTATCGGGCACATTTTTAAATGTGCGTAAGATAACATAGAAAAAATTATTATATAATAATAAGAAATGTGTCAGGAAGAAGAAGCAGAGGCAGGGCATCAGGTGATTAGGTGAAGGAATTGACTGGGGGAAACCTATGCACTGTCATAAGAAAGGTAAATTACCAAGAATAATGTATTGTGCAAATATAAAATTAAATTGATGCCTTTCAAATTTGGTGTTGATGGTAGCTCTTGGGCATTCCATATACTACAAGAAGAACCAATTAATCGATTATTGAAGAGCTCGGAGTTGAGATGTGAGTCTCTGTGCTGTGTGCACTCACGATACTTTAGACACATAGAAGAGGGATCTTCCGATACTTTGGACACATAGTATGAAAGAAGAAAGACAGCCATGAGCAGTCAATTCTGGAGGAAGTGTGAATGGGAAAAAGAGCAGAGATCAATCATCTATTCAATGGAGTGATCAAGTGAAAAAAGCAATGGGATGCTCATTTCAGGAGATGTTACATAGGACAAGGAATCACTTGTGCTGGAGAAGTTGATAGCGGATGACCATGGTAATCATGATCCTTGAAATTGAGAAAATAACCGAGTGTCGTCGTAGCCTGTAACCTCAAGATCCCATCACACATTGTCACCGCTGCTTGCTGAAGTTGTTTCCTGCCTTGCTCCACCCACAATCATCAACCCGAATTTTAATTGTTAGAAGCGTGTATCATATGTTCATATATCACCAGTTCAAACATAATTCAGTCTTGTTTGTGCTCCCCTGATAAGGTGAAAACTTTGAAACCGATAGGGTTATACCATCATATAAAGTGAAATAAACAAATTACAATGCTTGATATTTTGTATACAAAATTGATTTACGTTTTTTGATAGTTCAAATATAAAAATGAGCTTTAGTGGTTGGGCCCTTTTTGCAAATGTTCCTTCATATATCACTTCTATACTTAATCAACGTGAGCCGAGAAGTCTTAAATCTCGAATGGATGTGTAATTATTGATGTCGTTAGAATTTCACGGTTATTAAACGTGGAGAAAAATAATAGCAATACAAATCGTTTGTTTGTACGTAATTTTCAAGTTCCGCTGATGATAACAAAACAATAACTGAATTATTGCAAATTAATTACGTCTGCTGGAACAGAAAATGATATGTCATTATTTTCTTAAAGCGTCTGTTTTTTTTTTATATTAACGTGCCAACGTGCTGATATACAGGGTGGCTAAAATTTTACATTACAACTTTAATTTCAAATAATTTCCATCATACTATAAATACAAAACATTTTTTTAACGTAAATGCTTCACTAGGACCTTTCTATTATTTGTAGAATATGATTTTGGCCAAATGTCCGCCTCTTTTGTTGAGTAAGATGAAGAGCAATCTGAGATGGTTAGAGCATGTGGAACGAATGAATGGAAAATATTAAGAAGGTTATCAAGTGAATTAAATTTTGAGAAGCAAATGTAAGTAAGATAAATTGTAGGAGCTGTGTAAGAAGGTGTATAGACGTGAAAGAGGGGGAATATATGTATCGAGATAGGAAAGTCTGGCATTATATCATCTCTACCTACCCCAGCAAGAAAACGGCGTGATGTTATATATGAAGGTATCAACGGAAATTGAACCAGCAACGTCTGAGTTGGAAGACAGGTATATTACCAATTAGGTTTTAGAGGTCGCTTTTGTATTACACTTTCGTTGTATATAGTTCAACCTGGCGGGGTTATTGCCATGTGGTAATCTCTTCCAACCAAACGAATAGATCTTAGTGGTATTAAGAGAAAACTAGATTGGAATCCTTTTGAAAATCTGGGTTCAAGCGGGATAAGAGCCCGTAACCTTCAGGTTGGGGGACAGGTGTCTTACCAACTAGGCCACGGAGGTCGTCATACGTCTAATTAAATAAATAAGCTATGATCCCATTGTTGTACGAAGCATGCAGACAAGCAATCACAGGGGCGGCTGCAAACCCCTTCACGGGCATATAGCTACGTGAAGGGGTTTGCAGCCGCCCGCCTTTCGTTTTTTTATTCTTCATCGCGTACTGCATGCTGAGCGCCGTAGTCCTCTGTATCTGGAACTAGGTACACCATTTGTCTTCGTCCTTCCCGATCATGTGCCATGTTGAATGCAACGTTTAAAGAGGATCATGTCAAACAATTTATTAGGTCCATCCATCTTGTAGGACACCTTTCTATTCCTCGTTTTCAAATATCTCATTTAAATAAAATACCACCCTGGCTTTTCAAAACTTTCGGTAACATTTTTGAAAAAATGCCTAGAGTATATTAGATTTTTTTCCTGCATGTTGGCGAAAGTCTTTCGGTAATCACTATATTTTTTAATTTTTTTTTTATTTATTTTACACATGACAAGAAATATACATAATTTGCGAAAAAACAACAGGTAATTTCATTTGGACACACAATTTTAATGGATCTGGGTTTGTTGCCTTTCATTTTTCGTGTCCCCAGTAAACTAGGTTTTCGCCTGTATCTCACTAAGGACATGTAGCATAAAAAAATAAATCGATTCTTCTTTCCAATTTTGGATTATGTAAAACCCCGTTGTATCACGCAAATTCAAACTCCTCACACTTCATCACTCTATACAGACCAAAACATTCATCCCACAATATACCGCACACAATCATAAAGCAAAAAAAAACAGTTATACAAAAATACAGACATAAAACAACAAAAAGCACCACACTCAAGAGCTTACACAAACCTCTTCCACAAGTTATTCCTCTCGCAAACTACTATTAATAAATTTTACTCAACAATTGAATAAAAAAAATCTATAGAGAATTCTCGAAGTTTTGTCTCATTGCTGTTTACAATACAAAATAAATTATATACAAATTCTACGTAAAATAGTGTATCAAAGAATGTGTTTATCGATTTAAAAGACAATATTTAAAGCAGGGTTTCTCAAACTTTCCCATTGAAAGAACATCCCCTTGGAGCACAAGTCCAAATATTCCTAGTATAAAATTGGATATTTATAATTCTTACATCGCATAAAGCGTAAAAAAACGCATTTTATATTATTAAAATTGTAGTTTATTTATTTTGTGAAAACAATACATTGTTGGTTTTATAATGATTACTAAAAATAAACATTTTTTAAAAGTTTATAATCAAGGCGTTGTGTAGTTTAAAGACATTGTGGAGGTTTAAAGACATTGTAATTTGTGTAATCAAACACTGTTTATTCCACGTTTCGTAACGGTATAACCCTACCGGTGTCAAGGCTTTTACCTCATCATCAGAGGAGCACAAACAAGACTCTCACAAGTGAAATAAACAGTGTTTGATTAAACAAAATATTATATTAATTTGAGTCTGTACTCGATGATATATCATATATTCGGTTACAGTTTTGTAATAAAAAGTCTCAAATATCCACGACTCTCAATTTATTTCTAGCAGATCTCAATTTTCGTAAGTTCTAACTTACCCCGCTAAAACTTGTTTCAACAAGGTACGGATATAGCCTCTTTGAAAGCTCTAACGTCCCCTTATAATTATGTACACCTCAACGCCTCTTAAAAATCAAATCACCTCCCAGGGTACGATATTGCCCCTGTTGGTAAGCGATGATTTAAAGCATCGTTACTTTATCCTAAATACAATCAAACTCGTTGAATACTGTACACATTGTTACAACTGTTTTTTTTTTATAAATTGGTTATAAAAATGAGCATTGCATTGTTTTAGTTGATTCACGAAGTTTTTGAGGCGTGAATTGTATTTCTTTTTATTAGATAACAATGTTCAAAACATAATACGATAGGTTATCCTTCGTGAGTAAGTAAAATTGTCAGCCATCTTGTAGATTGAAGACGCCTGTGTGTTATTTTATTACAGTATGCAAGCTGTTGCACTTCAGCAAGCACAACTTATCACAACTCAAACTCCAAGCTTAGGTGGCAAAGAGATTAATGTTCCAAGGCAATCGGCACGTTTAATTTGTTTGAAGTCGGGAGTTGATGAAAAAAAACACACTTTCTTCAACAATTTATTTAGATGACGATTACATTTTGGTATATCACGGAGATATATTTACGGGACGAAACGTCATCGTTATCTCGTTCCTCAATGCAAATGTACCTCAAGAATTTGGGCCATATGGACCCTTAATATACTCAGTTTGGTGTAAGAGATATCTTAATCTCTTTCCAATTGAGAGTGTAGGAACAAAGGGTAAATGAGGAGGTAACATTAAAAAAAGATCATGACCATCGGATACAAAAAATTTGTTGATAAAGCAAATGTTTTCTTATCGATGGTACGGAGCCGTTTAAAATTTTCATTTCAATGAAAAAAGCATGTAGATCATTTTAAAATCATAATAAAAAACCAGTATTCTTTTCAAAAAGAATCTTTTCCATACTTCAAACCAATCAAAAAAGATCACGTCCGAATTGACCAATCATAGCTTTCCGATTGTGTCTAACTTCATACCATTTCACCAGCAACTGTCAGTTTTAAATCATACGTGCAGTGTAATGTCATTATACAGCTTTATCTACCTATATATATTTATAGTTTTATAGTAATATTTCTTCTTATTTTCTAACACTGTACTTATTTTATTTGATTAAAATTAAAATAAATTACTCAACCCAATTATTCTTTGATTATTTTTTGTATAGTATTTTTGAAATCGAACAAAAAACATCATGTCCTAGACCTGTTTAATCAAAAAAGATTAAAGTAGAATTGTTCACTCAAAAAGGATCATGCCCATATTTTAAACTAGAATAACTATTCAATTATTATGATTCGATTTTAAACAACAAATCAAGTCACCTTAAGCGATTTTAAGGATTTCAGATATTTTTACAATGAATAATCATGTCATATATGTATTTAAAATGCAAACAGTTTTTTGCAATTTCACAACATTCTGATTTGGTGGACATGTTCTTTTTTTAATATTACCTCCTCAAATGTGGTCAGATAACATATATTCCGGATAAGTAAATTAAAAGTACTTTTCTAACGTTTCACTTATCCCCAGAGATTAAAAGCGAATTCAATAATAAATTAAGACAACGATAAAATATTTTATTTAAGAAATTTCTAATAATTAACATGCATCCTGGTGATTAGACAGGTGACTCGGGTTCACTTTATGAACTAAAAATAGGATAGCGTTCATCACATAACCCAGTCTTTCATTAGGCAGAGTTTTAAACAATGTTATTTTTGCTGTTATTTTAAAAGCGATATAAAGATTTATGATTCGTAGCATATATGTTATAGTACAGAAAAACATAAATTCAGATAAAAACGGTCTAAGAGAAAAAACAGTCCGGAGTTGAATCCGGCAGGAATCGAACCTAAGGTGTTGCTTAGCGTGAATGCTAACCGTAAGACCACCTACCGACAAAAAAAACATAGTGTATACGAATATTCTCGATTTCTACAATATATAAAACTAGGTTACAAGAGAAGAACTCCAAATGCAATTAAAGGATTGGCTCTTAACAAAGGGCTAAGACATAATTGAGACTGTAAAGAATTGGCTCTTAACAAAGGTCAAAAACATAATTGAGACTGTAGAGGATTGGTTGTTAACAAAGGTCAGACATAATTGAGACAGTAAAGGATTGGCTCTTAACAAAGGCCAAATACATAATTGAGACTGGAAAGGATTGGCTCTTAACAAAGGTCAAATACATAATTGAGACTGTAAAGGATTGGATCTTAACAAAAGTCAAACACATAATTGAGACTGCAAAGGATTGGCTCTTAATAAAGGCCAAAAACATAATTGAGACTATAAATAATTTTCTCTTAACAAAGGCCAAATACATGATTGAGACTGTAAAGGATTGACTCTTAACAAAGGGCAAAGACATAATTGAGACTGTAAAACAACGAAATTGGAGTTAAATAACCTCCCAAAGAGGTTATCTTCAAATTATTCCTAAATCAGCTTAGCAGCTACACTGAAAACCGACTAGAGTCTAGAAATTTGTGAATCAGGCAAACCAAAGTAAATAGAATTATAATAATCAATGATACAACAAATGAATTAATAAAAGTTTATACTCGTATATCCCTTGTTGGAAGACATTGACGTACAAATTTTAACTCTCTAAAACTATAGCAACCAGAGGAAACCTAATAACCTATTTGTCTATCGAAAGAGAAGCTACTATCGAGAAAGACACCAAGAAACTTTTGGGAGAATACTAACACTCATGTTTGATAACGCATTCCCATCAAGAAGGTACTCGTATGTCTACGTGGTAAAGCCACCAACTGAAGAAATTCCGTTTTGCTCTAATTTTAAATAACTTTTAGACATCTACATTGATACTTTATGGATTCAATTATTACAGAAGTAACTTGTTTCAGAATATGAGAAAGACTGAGACAGATGGTGCACCAAGTTCCAGATAACATAGGACTACAACCCTCAGCATTGAACACGCGACGAAGAAGACTTATTCAGTGGTACCCAAGAGGAACGATCTTCTTATTTTAGGCCTGTTGGCCTGTTATGGTCCTGCATCATTGTTTCCCTCTTGTGACGTCGACTGCCAGCTGTATTTCCATTTTTTGGAAGGTCGTCCTGGAGGTCTGCTTGCTTGGGGGATACTGTCCCTGGTCATTCTTACGGCTCTTGGTTCCGCCATTCTGGATACATGTTCGTTCCAGAACCTTCTTGTTTGTCGTCCCCATCTGACAATATCTTCAACTTCGCACATCCTTCGGATTTCTGTGTTTCGTACTCTATCACGAAGGGTTTTGCCAGCGATACTCCTGAGTACCTTCATTTCGCTGGTTCGAAGGAGATTTTTGGTTCTGACAGTGTCGGCTCTGGACTCGATGCTGTATGTCATCATGGGGCGGACACAGGTCTTGTATATCCTTGCTTTGGATATTCATATACTTGTTTTCCAGATAGTGTTTTTTAGACATCCGGAAATAGCTGCGGCCTTTTGTGATTGTTCAAGCACATCGCCATAGAGGTCATTATTGCACATTTTGCTAGCACCCAAGTATTTAAATTTTGTTACTTGTTCAATTGGTGTGTCGTAGATCGCCACACTGCTAATCTAGCTAGAATCATGCATTTAGTCTTGCTGATGGAGATAGACATGTTGTATTTTTTGGAAGCAGTGTGGAATCGATGAAGCATTTGTTGCAGGTCTTCCTCTGATTCGGCTATGATGGTGGCATCGTCAGCATAGCATATGATGTTTAGCATATTGTCACCCATCTTGTATCCCAGGTTAAGGTCGGCAACTTCTTCTATAATTTTATCCATAACAAAGTTAAATGGGCTTAATCTCCTTGTCTTACTCCGGTTGATGTTGGAACGTCATTAGAGAGTTCTCCGTCTACGCGAATTCTTAAAAATGATCACGTATATAATCTATCCTAGATAAGCTGGATAAATAATACAAGTTAAATGGAAGGCATCATCATATTTATTAAGAGACGATGATTCAGATTTAAATCTTTATGCGAGTTCATGATGTAAACCACGATCAACGGAATTGAAGTATTATTTTTTTTAATAAACAGACTATCACGCATTTAACTTGAGTAAAGTAACAAAAAATATGTGACCTTACTTATACTAAGACTTGAAATAACGCAAATGATACGTACAAAAATATGTAACCTTACTTATACTAAGACTTGACATAACGCAAATGAAACGTACAAAAAACGAAGAAAAATTAAATATTCACATTAAAATAATAAACGACCTTCTTAATACAATAGGCGACTTCCGAGGCCAAGTTGATAAGATTCCTGTCTGCTAACACGGGGGTTACGGGTTCAATCCCCATTGATATCCAGATTGTTGAAGGAGGTTTCACTCTGGTATTCAATTTAGGCTTGTTTAACACCTTTTTGGTTGGTTGAAACAGACAGGCAGTACCGCATATAACTTTTCTGCCGGTGGTCCAATTTGAGAATTACAATCTGCTAAAAAAAGGGAACATAATAAACTCAACAGTTTGTACTGTACGAGTATGTAATGAACGTGACACATTATAACCTGACACTATTAAAAAAATCAGCTAAGAGAGCCTGACACTTTCTTCACCTCTTCTACGATTTGTTTGACTTTATATGTTACCTTCTTTCAAAATACAATTCACTTGAAAGTTTTTAAAATAAAACTAATTTTTATTTTAGTAACGATATCAATAATAAAGAAAATCCGCATAGCTGCTTAAATTAACAGAATAATTATTAAATTAGAAATTGTTTTTTTTTTTAATAACTGTTTTTTAAACAGGGTTATGCATTGCAACATAAGAGAAATGCAATAAATAAGTGCATTAACTTATCAGACGACGTGACACGGACAATAAATTAATTCAGCAAGAGAATAAGATATTTGCACTAGTGAAAGGATTATAGTAAATGATGTCAAGTGAACAATAAAACTGGAGTTAACGCTTTTATGATATACAAACAAGCGTACAACGTTCATGCTTCTCAAACTCTTGGAACCGTGAAATCATACAGGGGAGTATGGGATAACTTGGTTTTATTCTGGATTCGCAAAGGTAAAACGCTAATGACAAGGCTGAAAAGAAATAACTGCTAGCGTATATAAAAAAATAATAGCCTTAATAGTTTCATTGTTTCAAATTCAAAGTAGTTTTGGCTGTTAAACATGTCCGAAGTAAGAGCGAAAGCTAAAACAAACAGAAATCGATGGTAAAAACTTGGTAAAAAAAATGAATGTCTGACACTGACAGGGCGTGGCAAAATTAACGAAAACTTACTTTTGATCCTTGGATTTGCGCCCCCCGTAGTCATGCGTCATAAGACAAGTGCCTCCCTCCCCCAACACAAAGTCACGGTCTGTTGTGACTATCAGTTATAAACATTCATCCTTTCATTTACGCGATCTGTGTTTACGCGAATTCAATTAATCGCGGATTATTCTGTTTGAAATTTTAAATGCATAATAGTGATATCTTTTAAGTAATAAATTGGTTTCTAAAACGATATTCTTATTTATTACTAATGGTAAAATCGTATTATTTTGTTTCCTGTTATGCTACAACCATAAGAGTGACAACATTTTGTTTCCTGTTTTGCTACAACCATAAGAGTGACAACATTTTGTTTCCTGTTTTGCTACAACTATAAGAGTGACAACATTTTGTTTCCTGGTTTGCTACAACCATAAGAGTGACAACATTTATTATTATGTTGATTTTTATTCTGAATTGGTCGTAATAAATATAAATCAGTTTAAAATTAAAAACAACAAATGAAATGTTTAATTGGATGTATTTTTTCCAATTTTGTACATATATATTTTTTCGTTTCTATTATGTCTTGATGTTTTTTTTCGAATTATGTTATTTTCATTTTTGTTACGTGATATATTTGATTGCTGTTTTTATTTAAATTTTTTTTCTTTTCGTTTTATTTTTCTTTCATTATTATAATTTATTTTTGTTTAAGTTGCAGCCCTTAAAAATTAACCAATTAATAAATTAAAAAAACGGTTACAACGGAAGATTCACCCAGCGAAAGATTTTTTTAACTGGTAAACCAAATTGCATGTCTTGTAATTGATACCTTCGAATAAATAAATCGTAAAGCTTTCATCAAAATTTACATTTTATTACATATCAGGAAAAGCTTATATACACTTGTTGAAACAATAACTGTAGCTTTTTAGACTCAGTAAGAACAGAATATTTGAAAATACGAGTATGTTAAATATCGTGTATTTTACATAGCATTTAATTGTTCCGTTTACGCAGTTTTTATTTGACAATTACACGCGTAAATTGAGGGATTATCGTATAGGTATAGTAAAAAATAACACGAAAAAAATATATAACCTCAAATGAAACAATCCGTTTTCAACTGACATTTAACACATTTTTATCTCGTATACCTATCAGGAGCAATCAAGAAATAATACGAGCTATATAGTACGAGTATATTTATCGATTATATTGTCCAACACGAGTTGTGGCACCTCTCTCGCCATCAATACTCGTCCAACTGCTTTTGAACAACTGAATTATTGGTGACCAGGCATCAACATTGGTAGGTGAAGGCCGGTGGAAAGGAGTTAATCACCGTTGGCCTGGCGCGGGTGAATCAATGGCTTTGGAATCCGCACACGACAATTCCGTCACCAGCAACAATTCCAGCGAGAACAATGTTGTGCGTCTGGCAAGGCAGTAAATGATAATCGATATTACACGAATTGACCTAGATTGTAAGATGCGTGACTTCAATCCCGGATTTTGCGGGCTCGATTCCCACCGAAAACACTTTTTTTCAACTGTTCCAGTCTGGTTTCCAAATAAGATCACTTTAACATTTTTATATGGCTGAAAGAAATTGGCACATAGCAATAAGCTCACCAGGGTGTACTGCATCGTTTTTCAACAGGAATGATTTTAATTCGAAGGGGGCGTTGAGGTGTATTGACTTTTAGGGGGCGTTGAGGGGTACATAAACTTTTGACGGGGCATTAAGAATTTCAAGGGGACACTAGTATTTATTATATATTTTTTTAATAAAATAAAATCTGGCCTGACAACTTGTTAACGTTTTTCGACTCACAAAACTGTAAAAAATTATGTTATGTATTGTAAAATTTAAAAAATATGAAATCGATGAATTTTGGATATTTCATATCTATGAAATTGTGTATGTTTGGAACAAAAATAAGTTTATATGTAACACTAGAACTACGTTGTTAGAACTAAAAATATCCAATAATATATTTGGGGGGGATTTTGGTTACCGTAAGATACTCCAAGGGAACGTTGGTCTAAAGTTGAGAAACTCTGCTGCACTGTATGCAATGAAAGTGTAATAATTCGATACGTTTTTGATGTCTTCAGATTTAAAAAAAAATTATTCAATGAATAGAATACGCACAATAAAACCCACAGCATACATCAAAACATTGTTTTTTTTTCCAAGAATGAATATCTAACATAGTTTAAGGGCGGAGGAACCAAACAACCCTAAAATACATTAAACCTTTTTCTTCGATTTTCCGAATTCTTAGGAATTCAATACTTTCAAAACGAACTATTTATAGTGAATTAATTTAAGGCTATGAAAATATTTGGACTAATCGGTCTTAAAGAGTTACATAAAGGTATTACGAGCACGTTATCTATAATATAAGAGATACAAAGGTGAGTGTTAAGTGTAGAGGCATAGCGTCCATTGTGTGCAGACAAGACGTCCGGCGTGAAAGAAGACCGGCTCGTGACAATTGCAATTTGATCCACTATCACTGTGAATGACAGAATAATGCATTTCTTAACCCTTTCCTATATACGGGAAGAAAATAATCGATACACGTAATATGTTATAGTACGAGAAGTACATCAAATGTTGAAAAAGAAAATAGTACAACACCTTTGTAATAGGAGACTATGCATGAAAAGGTAAAAGGAAGTGGCAGTAACGAAATATGTGTGTCAGGAAAGAATGAAGTAGAAATCTGCCTACCTCAATACGGTTATGAAGAAAAAGAAAAAAAAATGAAACTCAGATATTACGATGAAACTCGTATAATTGTAAAACAAAATTTATATAAAACCATCATTAGTGGCCTTCAACTTGCAGCTCGGATTAGTACGAAATATGAGTGAATTCGATTGCATTTTTTTTGTATTTTCATACCAGTTGATCAGTTAAAAATCGGAGGATCTGCGAGATCGGAGAATAACAGTCAGAAGTGAACGATTTTCGATATAAGGTTTTCTTAGGGTTTTTTAATGTAGAGGCAATAAATAACACACATTAAAATAATTTATACCCCCACTCTTGAACCAAAAAAAAAAACAATTATAAAAAAGTTAATACGAGTATATTATCTATCTACATAATAAAAAATGTAAATGTTCGTTAATAGAAAATCTCTAATCTCCGAAAGTTCTTCACCGATTGCTTTAAAATTTTGAAAAAAGGTTGCATTCATATACAAGAATGTTTATATATTTTTTTTTATATACGGTTGTATATAAAAAGTACATAAAACATACGAAATAATGGGAGCGCCCCCTGCAGCGACACACCCAAACTAAACAATTCTCATTGAGAGTTATGTCACATTGCATTTTCGACGTTTCGGAGTTAATATTAAATAATAAATATTAAATATCTATATAAATAAAAATGTAAATGTTCGTTAATTAAAAATCTCCAATCTCCGAAAGTTCTTCACGTATTGCTTTGAAATTTTGACAGTTTCATTTTGATTTCGAATATTAAATAATAAATATTAAATAATTAAATATTAAATAATTAAATATTAAATAATAAATATTAAATAATAAATATAAAACAGACGATTTAATGGGAGCGCTCTCTGTTGAACGTAACGGCAACCTAGCTATACTAAATATTTTATGCGTCATTTCGTAAAGTGTGCGTTGTTGACGTCTATATCTAAAGAATAGTTGTTTCAATTCGTTTTTCAGTGTAATTAGCGGTGAAATTGAATTGTGTTGATTGATTTTCATTTTAATTCAAACTATATCGTGAAATTGACCTCTTGGAGTGACACGGTCATGTGCCTCAGCGAGACGGCGTGATGTTGGTATGTATTTTTCTGTATGTTACGAATGCGGATCCCTAGCCAATGCAACTAACGTAAACTTTTGACAATGTATTTTTATGTTTTATATCGTCGTTGTTCAGGAAAAAGTCATTAATTACCATTTTTGCTCAAAATGAGATTTTTCATCATTTGAATCAAAAACACAAATCTCTATCATTCTAAAAGTCAAAAACGGCATTACTTAAGCCAATAGCGAAGTTAGGCCACTAATAAATCATTAACTGTAAAAATTTATTGTTTGTTTGTTTGTATGGAAAAAGTCATTATATTACTTGATGAGTTCTTCCTTACTAATGACACGCATGAAGTTGTAATTAATGAATTGTGTGAGATAGACGTTGACAGTGTGTTTGTCATGCAATTTACTTTTTAAGTGGTTTTGTTAAGTTTTGGCGATTTATTAAACTTTTTTTTTAGAAAAAGACAGTGTGTGATTGGTAAGCATTTAAATTTTAACAAATTTATGTTCATTTTAACTTAAATTATATGTTTTTTTTAATTATACATTGAACATAATCTCAAAATATAATGAAATTATTTTTTTACAAGAAACTGTCACTCGATATTAATTAAGCATTGTTAGCCGAAGAAAGTGATCATGAATATTTTGATGACACGATCGGTGATCCGGATTATATGCCCAATCCAACGAATGTGGAATCTACAAACGAATCAACATTAGAAGAAAATGTTGTTGAGGAGAATATTGTTAACACTGATCCTGTACAAGAACATGCAGTTCATCTAGAGTCGCTGACATTCCAGTATCTTTGTCTGAGGAAATCTCAATTGAACGTGGTTTAAGATGGAAGAGGGGTGTGGGTAACCCTTCTATGTGGAAAAAAATGTATCAAAGAAAAGACGAAGTGAATGCCTTCCTTACGAAACAAAAAAAAGATTAAAACCTGCAAAGTTAACAAAACAAGTGAATTGTGGATTCTGTCGTTTTAAATGTTATAATAATTTTACCGAGAATGATAGAGTTTCGATTTGCAAATCGTATTGGGCATTGAATAATTATAATCATCAAAAAGAATTTATTTTAGCAAATGTACAATCCGTTGAGCCAAAAAATTTAATTCAAATAAAGCAAGATCGATTTCAAATACTAGGTTAGTCAAAAGTTTTGAAAGCGGAAATGAAAATACATTTTTTTTGGGGGGAAATCACTTTTATTGCTCAGTATAGTCTCCCATAAGATCAATACACTTGGTCCAACGATCTTCCAACTTTGTTGTCCCATCACGGAAGTGACTTTCTGGAAGGCCTGCAAAATACTCCTCTACGACGGCTATAACCTCTTCGTTTGATGAAAAATGCTTTCCACGAAGGAATTTTTTGAGGTGTGAGAACAGCCAGAAGTCAGAGGGAGCTAAATCTGGCGAATAGGGTGGATGCTGCAACAATTCGTACCCCAATTCACTGATTTTCGCGATGGTTTTTTGAGCTGTGTGAGCAGGTGCATTGTCTTGATGAAAAATGATTTTTTTCTTCTGCAAACCGGGTCTTTTTTCACAAATTTTTTCATCCAACTGGTCCAAAAGGTCACAATAATAATCAGAATTGATTGTCTTACCAGTTTGGAGATAATCTATCAATAAAATTCCTTTTGCATCCCAAAAAACTGACGCTAACACCTTCTTGGCCGATTTCTGGACACGAACTCGCTTCGGAGCCAAAGTGCCCGGTTCACACCACTCCTTAGCCTCTTGTTTTGATTCAGGATCATGGTGGTAGACCCAAGTCTCATCCATAGTGATGAATCGACGCAGAAAATCCTTTTTATCCTTTCGAAATTGCTCCAAATGTTGCTCAGAAAGTCGCAATCGAACGTGTTTTAGTTGAATTGTTAGCAAATGCGGCACCCATTGTGCACACAGTTTTTTGAAACCCAAAACTTCAGCCAAAATATGCCATGTTGTTCCATGTGAAATGCCTATGGTGTCAGCTATCACATCCACAGTCGATCGATGATCTTCCAAAACCATATCCTGTATTTTCGCTATGATTTCTGGTGTTGATGCACTTTTTGGACGTCCTGAGCGGGGATCGTCTTCAACGCTTGTACGGCCACGCTTAAACTCCAAAACCCATCGGTGAACGGTTGGAAATGAAGGAGAAGACTCCTTTAATACTTTCATCATCTTTGCATGGATCTCAGTAGCCGATAAACCTTCCAAAACAAAGAATTTAATCACTGCACGATATTCGGATTTTTCCATTGTTAAAAAATACACTGACACGTCAACTTCAAATGGCTTGTAAACAAAGAATGAATTGACAAATCGAAATGAAATTTTGAGTACGTTTTTATGAAAGATGAAATATTAAAATGGCGTAGAAATATTGGTTTTTCTACTGCTCCATAGATGTCGCTTTCGAAACTTTTTGACTAACCTATTACTTATTTTTTGACTACTTGCGGAATTAAGCATCGAGTGTGTCAGAAGTTTTTCGAGAAAACGTTTTCCATAAGTATTGGCCCCGTGGACAAAGCTTTTGAATTCACTACCGCTGAGGGCTTTTTTTCAGGAAAAGCTAACCGTGGAAACAGTGGTCCGGGAAATAAACATTCTGAGATAATTTTGCGGCGATTGAAGGAACGCATTGAAAGTTTTCCTGTGATGGAATCGCACTACGTGCGAAAATCAAGTAAAAAGCTGTATCTTAACAAAAATTTGTCTATTTTGAAAATGTACGACTTATATAAGGAATTTTCCGAGAAAAATAATTTAAAACGCGTTTCTTAATCAACTTACAGAAACTATTTTTGCAACAATTATAATTATCCCTTTTTTAAACCTAAAAAAGACTTACGAGTATGTTCTGTCTGCATCAAGCATAAAACAATTAGTGATAAAAATGAGGAAACCGTTCAAATGTACCACAACCATTTACGTCGAAGAAATGAATCGAATGCAGCATTGATGAGGAAGGCGAAAAAGTCAATTGGTTAAAGATAAAATGTCTGAAATATGAAAAAGTGAATCCAAAACAAATTTCATACCGAGGAAGACCACGCAACACAGCAGCTGATACGGGTAACACTCTTCTTGTCAAATTGTATGACAAAATGTTGCCAATCGCAAATGCAAAAAAGAAGGATTTGTTAAAATTGTGTTCTTCAGGAGTGGTGCCAGAAGAATTTCCCAGCTGGTACGCATCTCAACCAGCTGATGATAAAGAAACTATGAGTGATTCATCCACCGATTATGGTGAAACTTATTATTTTACATAATACTATTTTCATTTATAAAGTTGTTCAATTTTATGATTAATTTTACTGTGCAGAACTCTCAAAACCTCTCAAGAAAAATAAAAATTAACTGTGTAAAAAATCATTAAGTGATCTTTCTCACATATTTCATCTGTAAGGATAAAATCATTAAGTGTTAAAACTTCTTTTTCTACATATTTCCAGTATCTAAACAGTTTTTTTCAACACATAAACATGTAGGCCAAAACAATAAATCAAACAAGGTAAATATTTTCAATGAAACCAGTATTTTGGATTTTATAGAGAAAAAAATCGTTTTTCTCCATAAAGTCTAAAATGCAATTAATGACTTTTCCCTTAACAACGACGATATGTATGTTTTACGCATTTGTATGTTTATACATTTGAATTATTAAAAGTTTCACGTGTTTCATGCAATTAACGTAAATTTTTGACAAACGTCACGTTTGATTTTAACGAACTGCCACATTTTTGTTAATTTGTAACAAGATGTATTGATTTGTCATTATTGTTAGTTTTTTGTAATGAATTTATCTAAATAACTTGCTATTTATTTGAATCGAACCTTATATTAAAGTAGATAAAATAATTAAAATTACAGAACGTCGTTACAAGGCATTGTTTGCAATCATATTGGCCGCCTGCTCCCCTTCACGTCCAACAGAGTTATGGGAGAAATATGAATCGCACATATAGTAGCTGAAGATATTTTCCGTCGAATACGCGAGGAAAATTCAAATATGAACATGGATTTCTCAGCAGAAATCTACAACGAAGCGTTGATAATGATTGAAGATTTGTGCTTAGAAATCGCAAACAAAGTTCTCAATATGTTTTTGTTATAACTTTCTTTCTTCTTTTTCAGTGCAATCGATCTGCTTTAGTTCATCAAAATAATGCCTCGCAGAAGATCAAACTTAGGTCGTCAGCGAACGAGCGAAACAGGCAAAGAATGGCTCAAATGCGTGCCGAGGAAGCAGCAGAGCGACGTGTAGGCAGACTTGAGGATGCACGGTTGCGAGCACGGCGATCACGTTCTGCAGCTTCAGATCTGCTTCGTTCTCAACAGAATGAACGCGACAGGTTGAGAGTGGCTGAAAGACGTCAAAAATATTGTATGCCCACAAGCATTGTGAAATTAAACAAATAAGAAAATTTTCTTTCTTTTCCATTTAACAAGACTTAGCCACAGCAACGCGTGGCCGGGTACAGCTAGTAATAAATAAAATTATTAAAAAAAACATTATAAGCTCCTACGATTTCTGTATTTTTACATTTCCGTCTTTCAAAATATTATTCACTTGCACTAACTACACTTTCCTTGATCTTCCTCTACCACGCTTTGTGCGCACATTTACACAGCATATTTTTTGTTACTCTTTCTTCATTCATTCATTCTACATGCCAAAACCATCTCAGAATGTTCTACTTCATCTCACTTAATATATCAGCCGTACATTTTCATTTATCTCTAATCTCTCATTCTGTATTCTGTCATACATCGTCCCCCCATTTATTATTCTCAGTGCGCGCATTTATTCGGCACCCTTTAATCTTTTTCATGCCCATGTTTCACTCCCATACAATAAAGTTGGCACCAATATACTATTGCGGACAATCATATTAGCACATTTTGATACTGTCCGATTCAAGTGAATATATTTTAGTGCCCCGTTGACTTTTTTCCTATCGCTACACGTCGTTCGATATGCCTCTTAACTCTTTCATTATCTGATAAAATACCGCTTAAATAGCAGAATTCCATATATCATCCGAGAAATTCACCCTCACCTAAAAATCCATCTTCCATCTGAGAAAATACTACCCAAAGAGCAACATTTTTTTTTCATTTATTTTTACATGACAAGATTTATAAATAAATAATTTGTATAAAAAACAACAGGTAATTTAATGTAGACACACAATTTTAATGGATCTGGGTTTGTTGTGATAAAAATAGATTTTTTATGATGGTATCAAGAGGGTAAAAAGTCTTATATACTCGTAATTCCGTTTAACAAAAGCGTGATACATTTTAGAAAGTGAGGATGAGAAATATTTAGTGTGGAAATTGCGAAGGAGGACGAGATGACATACACCAGACACCGGTAATGTCCAATGCGAGCTGGTGAAAGCTGAACACTGAAGGTGGCCACATCCATCAGAGACGGATGGGGCATAGAGAGATAATGCTAAATATATGAGAATGGATCGGATACACGTGGAGCGGTTGGCCAAATCACATATTAATTATGTCTAGAGTAAATACGAGTAGATTAAAGAATTACACTGTGCGAGTTACAATGAAGAAGTAAGTGATCGACAAATTCATTAAATCTAACTTGAGAGAAAGATTTCAAGTTAGTTTTCAATACATCATCCTATTGTGTAGCTTATGACTGAGCATCGTGACTCCCATGATAGCCTCTGACGACTCCTCTCCATCCATCCCTGCAATTCGCGGCTTGAAGGGCAGTTGTTAAGGGTAGTCCAGTTGCGTCTCTCAATTGGTCAGTCCAACGCATTGGCATTATTCTTCTTGTGCGTCGTCCTTCTACGCCTTCAGTAACCACAAACCTCTCCTAACTACTCCTATCTCCTTGGTCACGAGCAATATGCCCAAAAATATTGTTGAAAATTTGTCGGTGATTCTCAGTTCTTCGAGAATGGAGGCGTTATTACGTTTTGAATAAATAAATAATAATAAATACATATTTATTGATAGCAACATACTATGTATTGGGTGTTAACATAAGTTGTGTCCGTTTATTTTCCAATTTAAAAATGAGCACCAAAAGTAAAACAAAATGGTAAAGGTTATTATACGTCATTCGAAATAAAATTTTCTGCTCTATAAGATATTGTGTTTGCTTTTACGTTACATATATTATTTTATTTGATTACAAGCCTTCAAAATGGAATGTCAAGTAGACGAAAGTGAGCATTTTCGACACTTCCTTCTGTTCGCGTTCAATCGAGGGAATAAAGCTGCCAAAGCTGCTCGCGATATTTGCGAAGTGTACGATGAAGATGCTACGAATAAAACGACAGCACGTCGATGGTTTTTGCGTTTCAATGACGGTAGTTTCGACCTGAAAGACATGGAGCGTACCGGACGACCATCGACGAGCTGTCCTTTAATTCATAGCATCTTCACCGTACACTTTGCAAATATCGCGAGCGGCTTTGGCAGCTTGATTCCATCGATTGAACGCGAACAGAAGGAGGTGTCGAAAATGTTCACTTTCGTCTACTTGGCATTCCATTTTGAAGGCTTGTAATCAAATAAAATAATATATGTAACGTAAAAGCAAACACAATATCTCGTAGAGCAGAAAATTTTCTTTCGAATGACGTATAATATTTACCATTTTGTTTTACTTTTGGTGCTCATTCTTAAATTGGAAAAAAACGGACACAACTTATGTAACACACCTAATACATAATACATTTAGATATATTTCAAGAACACATTAAAAAGAGAATACATTAAAAAACAGAAGCTATCAAAAGGTCTGGGCTCATCTAATAACATCCCCCCGGCTAAGATAAATCCCACCAATATAGGGCGAGCCCAGCCACGGGGACACCAGATGTTTTTCAGCCCACACCCTTGAACATGTAGAATAAGAATTAGTTACATTCTTCTGGAAACTTTTAATACACACACGAGTCCATACGTGTAAATGTCATCAAGTAATGTTCCCATTGCATAGGCAAAAATCAAGAAATACTCCCTTCGCCTCCTTCACACCCATACATCTTCTCATATAAATATTCTGTTTCTCTAATTCCCATATTTCAAAATTTCATTCACTTGTTCCAACAATAATTTTCTCGGTCAACCTCTACCACGACTCCCACTCACGCTTTCATCATAAATTTGTTTAGTAAGTCTTTTGTCACCCGTCCTTTCAACATGTCCAAAACCACCTTAACGTGCTTTCTTTCCTCTATATACATACATTTTTAGTTCACATTCATTATTTTTATTTACAGTTAATGTCATACATCGATACACCACATATTCTTTTAAACACACGCATTTACTCGACACGTTTCACTAATTCATACTTGGAAATTGAGTTCGAACGGGAATCGAACCTGTAACCTTCTTAGTCCTATAATTACCCTACCTTTTAACGAGAGCTAAGTAAATCGATTCATGGAAATTCAATTTCATTCTTATGTGATGACAAATAATTACAGAGAATAAAAAAATAATGCAATTTAATTATTGTACAATATGCAAACTTTTCCGAAATATATCACCGACAAATTTAACAGGTTAAGCAACTAATAGAAAATGTAATAAATTGTCTATGACATTATTGATCTATGATACTCGTACAATATTTATATAACTCCTATGCTGGCATCTAATTGCTCACGACGCGATTAACCACACAATAAGCTAAATTTAAAGACAATGGATTGGTTTGCCTATACTTATTATTCGACCTTTTTAGGTCGTCAGTTGATTCCTAATTGTGGACGAAACCAATGAAGCAGACGAGTCATTGAAAATGACGTTAATAAAAGTACATTATACATGTCAATGAACTAAGAGAGCATTAAATGCATTTAGTAACATTGAATAAAGTTGTGGGAATTCAGGCGAATGTCCAATCTCTTCATATTCAACTCTTAAATATTCATTATGCAAAAAATCTCGTAGCAGTCTAGACGATGGGAAATAAAATTTACCCACATTACACAAAATAAGAATGTCAATTAAACATTATTAACGATCGAGAGATCTATAATTTTACACGATTAAGATTCAGAGATGTGAATGCGCAATCACATCTTATCGAAATTAAAATATTTCTAAAATGAGAATGCTCAGTGTACTGTTTTCCTGGAAGTGTTGCCAAGAAGTGTTCCCAATGCAGATAATTGGTTGGAAAGGCCTTTCTGGATATACAATAGTACAAACTTTACTCATTTGAAAGAAGTCGTAGGAGTTATTTAATAAAACGAATAGCTAAACTATTTCAATTTGGACTTTCAAATTGAGCGGTTTTTAAAATATTTTTTTTTAATTCTTGAATAAAACACACAATTTGCTTTGATATAAAAAAACTTTTTATTGGTCATTGAAGTATAATGTATGACATTTAAACACAAAAAACAATATCCGCCAAATGTCCACCTCTTGCAGCTCCACAGATGTCCACTCTTTTGTCAAAATTTTCGATGACATTTTGGCATAATTGCGGTTCTAACTCACCAATAACGCGAATAATTTCGTCCTTCAGCTCAGGAATTGATTGCGAGTCATTCTTATAAACCTGACTTTTCACGTAACCCCAGAGAAAATAGTACAACGGTGTCAGATCACATGATATTGGTGGCCAATTAACATCACCGTTTCCGGAGATTACAATACATAAAATAATTCAACAATTTTAACGCGTTGTTGTATTGCATACGACTCCATTTTTATAAATATCATACATTACACTTCTCAAATATCACAAGACCTAGGCAAGTTCGCGACGACGCCATCTGTGTTTTACCCGAGAATTAAAAAAAACGCTCAATTCGAAAGACCCTTGTACGAGTATTACTCATTGGAAAAAAATATTAGGAGATATTTGAAAGTGCGAATGACTCAACTATTCTAAAATGCGTTGTGAACGTAGAATATCGTATTTTTTGGATATGACACGAGCTTTACTCATTGGAAAAAAGTACTAAGAAATATTTAAGAGTACAAATATTCTAAAGCGCGTGATGAACGTAGAAGACAGTAATTTATGGATATACGAGTAGTACGAGTTTTAGTCATTCGAAAAAAATATTACGAGATATTTAAGAGTACGAATTACTCAACTATTCTAAAGTACGTGGTGAACGTAGAGTTAGCAGATAACAATATATTAATCAACATATATTGTATTATATTACACTTTCGTCGTACATAGTACAACCTGGAGGGTTCGTATTGTATCGTTTGCTGAGCCTGAGCCGTAGTCGAGGATTCCTTCGTCGTTCCAACCTCGATTCAGTTGGAAAGTGAAGCTGTGCCGTGGAGTTTTTGTTTAATTATTTGCTTTTTCCTCTTTAAGTGAATGTTGAACACCAGCAAACTCATCAGCTTCACCATTGTACTGGATCGGATGTCATACTAAAGTGAGACTATTGGAGCACATGACCGAAGTCATAGGTATCTTTATACCCTCGAATACTATTCTCGCCGAAAATTTTCAGCGTCTTTCCAATCATGGATTAGCGCTACGCTCAAACAGAGATTGTCTATTGGCCTTTCCAGTTCACCGCTTCTCTTTTTTACGTCGTCCTTTACTGCCCATGCAGTGAGGCTCTGGAATTAGTTACAAACCAATATAAGACTCGCCCCGTCCTTGGAATGCTTTAAGAAGCGACTGAAAAAACTCTTAATTTCCAGTTGGTAAAATAACGTGTTTCATTTCTGATTTTTACTTTCCTCTCAACCATCCATTCCTTTCCTTTTGATTGATGATATCTCACTTTATATGAAAAAGAATGTTCGGGTGATTGTTCGTCTTTGTGGGGTTCGTGGGTATATGCTCTCATACGTGTTTATGGATTTCGTGGGGTTGGATAGTCATTTGAATGACTTATGCGGCCACGTAACTTGCTTCTTTTACTTTTGTCTGGTTGATTGGAAGAGATTGCCGCCTGGAAATAAGCCCCCCAGATTGTATTTGCAATAAAAATGTTAAATAAATATATACTAGGCGATAAAAAAATCTTGTTATTCAAGGGGATTAGCACAGCGCCGGATTCGAACCGACGATCTTGCACATCATGGGCACGACCACGCAACTGTATATCTCTTCCAAATAACGAGATATATGTTAAATAAACCTTAAATGAAAACCAAACTAGAACTCTTTTTAAAATAAATTGAGTTCCGACGGGAATCGAATATAATTCCTGGGTTAGAAGGCAAGCAAGCGTCTTACCAACTAGGCCACGGAGGTCGTCATACGTACAAAAAAAAACAGAAACAAGTTCTGGGCAAGTAAGTGAACATTCGATATGGGTATTTTAATTTGCACCCTTTTTTAATTAACTCGATGAATTTTATTTCTTTTTCTAGGAAATCGGTTCCCAAAAATGATTTATTTTTTGCTCAGCATGTATGGTATGCGTCATATGAAAAAAATTGGGAACTGTAACCAGTTAAAAAATATATGAGTCATGTATCCAGGAAGTCAGTATGAATTCATTGGTGTCTTATAAAAAATAGCCATTCGACTCGGAAAAATCGTGACATGGCCCATAATAGTTGGCATGCCGCGGTAATCAACGTGTCTTGTAATGAAGCGGACTGTAGTTTGTTGACTGATGTCGGACAAATCGTTAACGAGCCATGTGAAATATTTATGGAAAACTATAAATATAATTTGCCAATAACAGTACAGTTTTAATCGACCAATAATATTTATAGTTTTTCAATATTAACAATAGAGTTCTGGAACCCGTGATAAAAGAAGCTGAGCTTTGTTTAAACCACGAGGCTATTTTTAGCTTCAACTGACTAATAAGGTCTTACACGAGATGATGAATATATACGTTTCATTTACGCTGGCAGCAGAACGTTTATGATTTTTTCGCATACATACAATCATGTCGTATCTCTGCTTGTATAGGTAGAGAAGACAAAGCGCAAGACTTTCTATCTCGGCAAATATTTTGCCTTTTCCAGATCCATACAACTTGTCATACAGCTTCTACGAGTTATCTTACAATTTATATTTAACTTCGTACTCCTAAATAAACTTTATACGTATAACTGAGTAACTTCACTGTTCCTGTTTAAATTATGCTATATTTAAACTTTAAATATATTTTTTCATGTTATTTGATGTAATTGGGTTAAACCTACATAGATCAAATGTTAAAATAAATAAAGCAAATATTAAGTAATTTATCAAAAGGTTTCGGGTTTAGCTTTGTGGAACTCCATATTAGAATATTTTACGATTACGTATTTATTCTACTAATTCTATCAATCCCCGCTATACGTCTTTCTACCTCCCGAAGAGAACCTCGGCAAAGAAGGCAGAAACACCTGTAGCGGGAATTAATGTAATTAGTCGAATTTCAAAGTGATTTCTTGTTGAATATTCGATATAATGTTGTCTTTTCTTGAGGATGATTTCAATAATTATGAAAAAAGTATCAAAATATAAATAAAAAAAAATTGTATGTTTACCTTTGAACTAAATGCAAATTTCGTGAATATCTTCGACATGGCTCACATTCGATATAACCATTCTCTTACCACCAAAGTAGAAATACAAATGATTCCAACACGTTTTAACACGAGAACTGTTCTAGAAAACGTCTATCAATGACTATCTACGAACATAGTCTTAGCACTGCGACTGTTTGAGATATAATAAAATCGGTGCCAGTTTATCTGAATATAACAGTTAATGGAATTATAATAAATAACACTGTATGATTGCACGTATCAAGACAGAAAGTGCAAATATTTGTCACGAAAATAATATACGTTTAATCTCATTTCTTATAATTTCTAAACTAACAAATATGTTGTTTTTTCATTCATATAAAATACACGAAAGAACTGAAAAGCAAAAATATTCATACATGTCTTTTGATATACACGTAAGATACATGAATTATGCAGCAAATGAATACTTTTTTTACACAAAAAAAAACAATCAAATAATAAACTGCACATTTTCATTAGAATCAAACCATGAATGAATATAACGGAACAACGCCCCCTAAATTAACATTTTTACAGCAGAAAACAAAATTAATATTTCTGACAAAAATTTGGTCCGTAGAAATTATTTTAATTTTGTTGATAAAATAAATAAAACACTATTTTTTTATTTTTTATTAACTACTGTTTTTATTGAGTTCACTACCAATTTCCGAAAACCCTTCGTCTTCCTCGTCAGGTGAAGATGAACCTCGTTGAACTTCACCTGACGAGGAACACAGAGGTCTTTGAAACCAGTAGTGAACTCAAATAAAACAGTGGTGAATACAAAATTAAAAAAATGCGTTTTATTTATTTTATCATAAAATTAAAAACATGACGCAATAAAGTGAAACAAACGTTTTTTCTAATATTCAATAAATATTTTTTTTATTTTCAAAACTGAAATCCGATTTGACGATGTGATCTTTTAATATTGTCATTTTACGAACAAAACTTTAAAATATTGTAATTCATTTTTATCAAACACTGTTTATTTCACTTTTTTGTGACGGTATAACCCTACCGGTTTCAAGGCTTTCACCTCATCTTCAGGGGAGCGCAAACAAGACTAAATGCTGTTCGAACTAGTATCGATATACACGCTTCAACAGTTGGGGGCTGAGGGGTGAGGGAGGCATGGGACAATTTCAGCCAAGAGCGGAGATTTTTGGGAAATAACTGTTCAACAGATGTTCGTTTGCGCTCCCCTGAATATGAGGTGAAAGCCTTGAAACCGGTAGGGTTATAACGTCACAAAAAAGTGGAATAAACAGTGTTTGATAAAAATAAATTACAATGTCTTTAAACCTCCACAACGTTAATGCCTTAACTATAAACAACACTTTAAAATATTCTTTCAGTGGTATTGTAAAATTAGTTCATCGTTATAAAATATGTATTTAAGTAGAAAGATCTTAGATTTTTTTTGTTATTATTTCAAGTGTTTACTTGGGTAGGAAAGTTTTGGACCATACTATGTAGAACATAAAAACACGTAAAAATAAACCAATATGGCCGAATCGAATGAAACAAATGGCACAAATATTATTTATTTATTTATCCACACTAACGACGTTCATTTTCACTTTTTTTGCGGTCGCCAATGCTCGCATTCTCGATATTATAATGTATATGATTTATTTGTAGATAATTTATTCTCAAATCGGAATTCGAAATACGGAAGCGTACCGATTGGTCTAACAGACAAATTGAATACAATTCAAACTTTGCTTCTAAAAGTTACTGAATCATAAATACATACATACCATTACGCTGTTTTCCTGCTGGGGTAGGCAAAACGCCAACATTTTCTATCACAACACTCATATTTCGCATTTTCTACATCTATACAACATACTCAACCGGACAGAATCAAAATATGCCAAGATGATTATGATAGCTCATAATAGTATTTAAGTACTAACTTTGATGTATGGTAGTGAAACCTGGAGGTGGAACAAGACTGAAAAGAGTTGAATAATTGCTGTAGAAATGCACGCACTTAGAAGAATGGACGGGGTGGGGTGACTGTGTAATTCAGAATATGGAATGAGTCTGAACTCAAAACTGATGTAATAAGTAAGATTAAGATGAACATTTTGAGATGGATTGGGCACGTAGAACGAATGAATTAAGATTGACAAAACAAATATATACAGTGCAACTGTGAGTTGAAAGCGTGGTAAAGAAAAGACAAAGAAAGTATGGCTGGATCAAATTAATAATATTTTGAAAGAATGAACCGGAAAACGTTGGAGAAATCGTAGGAGTTGTATGGATGTAGGAGAGGAGAAAGATGTGTCTCGACATAGGAATGGCTAGCGCTCTGCCCTGTCTGCCTACCTAAACAGGGAAATGGTGTGATGGCATGTATATTGACGATGTCTTGACTTGGTATGATTGTTGGAACAAAAATCAGACAGATTAAGTGCGTTGTTCGTACAGGAAAATTAAATAGAAACCAAAAAAAATAAAAACAATTACAAATAAAAATGGTACTAAACGTAAAGATAAATATTGGGTTGATGCAAAAGTTATGATCGTTTTTTATGATCTCAGGTAAAAAAATCCCAGGTAAGAAATGATGAATAGTATCTTCTTTTAAATGATTCCATTGTATAAAGGATGCTTTCCCTCTACTTTCTATTCAGTTTTGGCCTGGCCAGAGTACAGTGAAAAGCCCTTGTATTTTTTCAAAATGTCGGTCGATAAAGTGCATTTACGTCATTGTTTACTTTATGAATTCCGTAAAGACAATACCGCGAGTGTGGCAACCAAAAACATTTGCGACGTGTATGGAGCAGATGTCATCAAAGTTCGACAGGTACGAAGATGGTTTACAAAATTCCGATCTGAGGATTTTTCACTATTTGATAAACCACGTACCGGGCGGCCATTGAAGTCTGATGACAACAAGTTAAAAGTCATAATTGACACAAATCCACGTCTAACCACCAGGGAGATCGCGTCGATGATGGGAGTCAACCAAACAACCGTATTAAGACATTTGAAGCGTATGGGGATGGTTTCGCGGTACAACGTTTGGATACCTCATCAATTGTCGGCTGCCAATTTATTGGATCATGTTTCAACGTGCTTTGCTTTGAGTGCGAGACAAAAACATGAACCTTTTTTGCATCGTTTGGTAACAGGAGATGAAAAATGGGTCGTGTACAACAACGTGACAAGAAAAAGACATTGGGCTATACCTGGACAAGCCCCATTAACAACTTCGAAGGCCGAAATCCATCAAAAAAAGTAATGCTTTGTGTTTGGTGGAATTGTAAGGGTATTGTGTATTTTGAACTCTTGGAACGCAATCAGACAATTACAACAGAACGATATTGTCAGCAATTATCCAAATTGAACATCGCCCTTCAAAAGGATAGACCAGAATTGGTAAACAGAAAAGGGGTAGTGTTTCACCCCGACAACGCGTGACCACATGTGGCTTTGATGACCCAATACAAGCTAAATGAGTTGAATTGGGATGTTATCAAGCATCCACCGTATTGTCCAGATCTTGCTCCTTCCGATTTTCATTTATTACGATCACTGCAAAAAATTTTAAATGATAAAAAATTTGATACAATAGAGCAGGTAAAAACATCCCTTACTACATTTTTCGCATCAAAATCCACGGAATTTTACACTAATGGTATTAATAAGTTGATAGAAAGATGGGAGAAGGTTATAAGAACTGATGGAAATTATATAATTGATTAAATAAATATTACAAATCTAAAAAAAAAATGTTTAATTGTATATGTAAAAAACGATCATTACTTTTGCATCAACCCAATAGCAGCATTATTTTTCTTAGCTCTTGTCTAGTACAACTTGCTAAAAAGTAAACATTGATACCATATGTTAGCTCTTGTCTAGCACAACTTGCTAAAAAGTAAACATTGATACCATATGTTAGCTCTTGTCTAGTACAACTTGCTAAAAAGTAAACATTGATACCATATGTTAGCTATTGTCTAGTACAACTTGCTAAAAAGTAAACATTGATACTATATGTTAGCTCTTGTCTAGTACAACTTGCTTAAAAGAAAACATTGATACCATATGTATACCGCCATATAATGTATTTCAATTAAGGTGTGTTCTATACATACGTATGTATATTATTTATCTGAACGCGAAAAAAAAGTGATAAAAAAAACAAAGATTGGAAAACACTGACCAAAATATAACATTATTGTCACTACTAGACAAACACAAATGAAAATGAATGTAGAATTTTGAAATATTCCAAGGATTGCAATAAAACCGTTTTGAATTTTGAGTAATTTACAACACAGAAAATAATGAATTTCCTTGGACTGTTCCGCTTCTTAAGTTTAAAATAATTACGTAACACAATAAACACTTGACTAAGTGCCGTGTTCCTTGTTGGGTAGAGGAACATGACTGATCACACATGACTCAATTAAATTAAAGAGTTTTTTTTTTAAAACACAATTCATGAATAATATACCCATTTTTTATTCTACATATTAGCTCAAGTTTGTCGAACACTGCAAGAATATATGATACATGGAATATTTTTTTTACTTCTCGTTCCATTTAGACGTTATTGAGAACGTATATGATATATTGCAAAAGATTACCTAATAGACGATTTATCCAAGATTTCGACTTTAACGTCGTGGAATTCAATAGAAGATCCATACTCCAAATAAATGTTACGGATATCTGCAATGCATACGTGTATCTGCAATGACACGAGTGATGTTGGATTTAAGGTCATCGATAGATTTTGGATTCTTGGCGAACACTTGAGATTTAACATAACCTCAGAGAAAAAAATCTAAAGGGGTTAAATCACACGATCGTGGCGACCCATTTATATTTCCACGACGAGAAACTACACGTTCGGAGAACTTTTCTTGCAATAAAGCCATTGTTTCATCAGCAGTATGACAAGTATGCTCTATCCTGCTGGAACCACATGTTTTCCAAGTCCAAACCGTTCAATTGATGCCAAAAAAAGTTTGAATCATGTCACGATATCGATTTCCATTGAACGAAGGTTATTTCATAGGGTCGCGCAACAAGAACTGCAATTTTAAATATGCCGCCATTTTTCAGCTGCGAAACATACAATATTTATAATGGACATACGTCATCCACATAACCTCTAAATTAATCATGCAGTGGTACACGATTGCAGAACTTGATTTAAATGTAAAATTGCAACTCTTGTTGTGCAGTCCTATAACATGAATATACGTATACTAGAGCATTTTGAATGGTTTGGGCATGTAAAACGATTAGAATGACTAAGAAAACTAATATATCGTGCAAATATTAGAGGAAGGCGGGATATAGAAAGACTAAGGAAAGTATGGTTGGATCAAGTGAATGATATTTTGAAAGAAGGAAAGGTAAAAATGCAGAGAAATCATATATTTTTTTAAGCTGTATAAATGAGGAAAAAACGAAGCTTGTGTATCGAGATAGGAAAATCTGGCGATCTGTCCTCTCTACCTAGCCCGACAGGGAAATGGCGTGATGGTATGTACGTATACTTTTACTATCAGTGAATGTGGAAGAAATCGATTTACTAACTGGCGATGAGAAAAGTAAATTTCAAATAAAACGGTATAAAAAATTTCAATTAACGTTTTTATTTATTGCAAAATGTCAAAGTGTTATGACATTTCGACATGAATACATTGCTATTCTTCTTGCATTTACACTTCAGAGTCAGAAAGTGCAAGAACTGCAGTTACGTATGGATGTTCATATTCTAAAACATACACTAACGACGATCAGTGGAAGTTTACATTCATTGATCACTTGAATGCATGTGTAGATTCACCAGTTATAATTTACGCTCACTGACCGTCTGTTTCCACTGTAACTGTAACATATACAATGAATAGTTCGAGATGCTTTAAGAATATTGAACCTTGAATCTTAATTAATAATAAGTATGTATCTAGGGTAGTCAAAGGTCTACCAGTCAGAAGAAGATAAACCGTTAACCATATTAATTTATTAAAAAATGTTTTTTTAGTCAAAACCAGCACAAAGCAATCATTCAATTCTTCATAATCAATCAAGCGAAGTCCCTCAAGGACGTCTTCGTCACCCTTCACTATCTCAACAGTTTCAATTAATCTTTCATAATATATACAGTTTTCTTTTCATTAAACTAAATGCCACTCTTGTTTCCGCCGCAGCTTTGCATCATCCAGCGTTAGCTGACCTTTCAGTGACTTCTTAGGAGAAGCATAAACCTTGACAGATCGCCGCGTGCTCAAGCGTCTTAACTTATGCAATCTGCACGATGGCCTAGTTAAAGCTTTTGGGAGATCTATGATTGTTGGTCACATAACGTCTTATATAATGCTGGATAAGGATTCTTTAAAGGAGCTCCATAATTTCTTTGGATTTACAAAAGATCTGTACATACAAACAAACATCATGATTTGATGTGGTTGTTCAGATCATGATGCTGTTGGAATTATGTACTATGTTAGTAAGAGTGTGGAAATATGGCAATGCAGAGTACGGAGTGTTATAATTTTTACATCCATCACACCATTTCCTTGTTAAGATAGGCAAAGAGGACAGAGTGTCAAACTTTCCTATCTCGAACCTATTTTTTTTCACTTCCACATCCATACACCTTTTACGACTTCTTCCTGTAATTTTTACGTTTCCTTCCTTCAAAATAGAATTTACTTGATCCAACAATAATATCATTGATCTTTTCTAGCACTCCTTCACCTTACATTCGCACTACATATTTATTTTATGTGTACAGCATAAAAAATAAAGCTATAAAAATCTGCCTGCAGCAAATTAAATCTGCCAATCGTCTAGAAAATTTAATATATGTTATTTATCACCACAACTTAGGAATTGAGCAATCGTCTAGAAAGTTTTATATACTTATCAACACAACTTAGTAATTGATCAATCGTCTAGAAAATTTGATATATGATATTTATCACCACTACTTAGGAATTGATCAATCGTCTAGAAAATTTGATATACTTATCACCACAACTTAGGAGTTGATCAGTCGTCTAGAAAATTTGGTCTCCTTACTACAACTTAAGAATTGATCTGTTAAGAATGTGTGCTTATTGTAGTGCAATAGCTTGCCCTCAATAATCCAATACAATTATAAGCGTATTTCATCCACAGGATAGCTAACAATCATACATGATCACGAAGGATTGTCTATCATCACTATCATACCATTTTTCTTTTTGGGTAGGAAAAAAGACTGTTTACTACACATTATATTAATGCACAAAGTTTTACTTGTTTATATTCTAGTCATTCCATACTTTCTGCTGAGCATGATCGGGTATAACTCCTTGAGCGTAAGAAGAAATCTGCGTCTCCTGGTAAACGTTGTCAGACTTGATCAAGGAGTTGTGAGCTGCACAGCATTACTACAAAGATTAGCGTTAAATTTACACTACACTGCAAGAACTCAATCACATACGCAAGAATGTGTCTTCCAGCTGATATGCCCGTTGGAAGGGCCTTAACTCTTTAGAATGGGACTGCTTCGGATATTGACATATTTCATATCAGATTACCAAAAGCAAAAGTAAATTTTCTTCTAAGATTGAGCGCGTTAGAAAGCACCCATTATCGTATTTAAGTGACTGAATACCATATTCGAGTATGTGTATATATGTATGTGAGTAAGTGTATGTATGTGTGTACGTATATACAGGATGTCCCCTACCTCAATGTAAAGCCGGTATTAAGGAAAAGGCCAGCTTATGACGGTTCCGAATAAAAAAAATCTCTAGCTAAATCCTCATACTTTTCGAGTTATAGGCATTTTTTTGAAAATCGTGAAAGTAGCTACCCTGCGCCAATTTTTTATATGCTGTGACTACAAATTGCCATATTTTATAATTTTTATGGTTGTATCGCAATCCTAGATCACCCTGCTGTTAGTCGGAGTCCAATATAAAAAAAAAAAACCTGCATTTTCGAAAAAAAAACAGTTTTTGTCCAATCACACAGATTTTTCAAAATATTTTTAAAGGAGTAGTAGGTATGTATTGTACCATTTTGAAATCCTGACTCAACAGGCCATCTTTTGATGTAACTTGCCACAATAGCGTAGTACATTATTTTTACAGTGTGATGGGTTAATAGTTAGCTGACAATAAATATTAATTTTTACGATCGGATATATACAAAAACGATTTTTTTTCGAATGTGCAGGTCTCTGGTTTTATATCGGACTCCGACTAATAGCAGGGCTATCTAGGATTGCGATATAACCATTAAAATTATAAAATATGGCAATTTGTAGTCATAGCATATACAAATTTGGCGCAGGGTAGCTCCTTTTACGATTTTCAAAAAAATGCCTATAACTCGAAAAGTATGAGACATTTGCTAGAGATTTTTTTAATTCTGAACCGTCATAAGCTGACCTTTTCCTCAATACCGGCTTGACATTGAGGTACGGGACACTCTGTATATATTTTTTTTTAATTTTAAATGTTAATAATTCCTTTATTATTCAATGTAATTGGGCTAAGCCTGTATTGAGGAAATAAATAAATGAAGATAAAATAAAAAGTAAACGTGTCTTTCAATTGAGATATCACCACAGGAATGAATTACTTGCAGTAAAGATAAAAAGGTATCAACAATATTTAGTTAATACTAGTCTTCGAGTAAACTGGAACGCATTAAAACGTGAAATATACGATAACATTTAATAGGTGTAGGGTGGTTTAAAGCGAACAGTTCAGGGTTAACGACTAGATTATATATAATTCTAAACTAGTTATTTTAATCTAAGGGCCACATTTTCCCCTGAAGCTAAGTGCGAAGTCCGATTAACTCGGACTCGTGTTGGAGAGAAGTTGTCTACGATAGCAAGTGGCCTCTGCGAGTTCTTTGTAGGCATAACATAAAACTTAAACACCGCAATTAGATAATCGCTATACAGGATAAACCATTAATTAATCAAGCTCCAGTTTCAAACATTAATATTTCTTTTAATTATAAACGATTTTAACTTAAACATCCATATTAGAATATTTAACAATAAATTACGTTGTTATTTCATTTATCTCCGTTGCACGTGTTTCTACTCTGAATAAAGCATCGGGCTAAGATCTAAACACGTGTAGCGGGAATTAATGAAATTTGTTAAATAACAAAATCATTTATTGTAAAATATTAAAAAAATAGCTTGAATATTTAAAAAAAATATTATTTAAGTATGTATCCGTAAGTTTAATTATGGATAATTAAATAGACAGACGAATGTCATAGTTGTTACCTTCCACATCTGGTAGTATTTCCCACACGTGCGATGCCGAACTGTGAGTAATTTATCTACTCTAGTGGTTCTTAACCCATACATATTTGGGCTCTTCCACATCTATGATATACACCTTCTACGATTTCACTGAATTTTACATTTCCTTCTGTCAAATTTCATACATGATTCAACTATAATTTCCTTGATCTTCTTCTATTACTCACATTTGTACTATATATTTGTTTTGGTATTTCTTCATTCCTTTTTTCTACGTGTCCAAACCATCTGAGAGTGCTCTTCTTCACTTTACTAAACATGTCAGACTTATTTTCACCATCATCCCTTATCACTCAATTCCGTAGTATGCATTGTCACCCCATGTATTCTTCTCAATGTACACATTTCTACAGCATTATTCGGCTCCTTCCAGTTTTTTTTTCACGTCCACGTTTTACTTCCGTATAACAAAGTTGGTATTACAATACTATTGTGGACTACACATTTCGTGACATAATGCATTCGCAGTTATCAATTGCTGTATTTTCAAAAATGAATAATGAATAATTCTTTAAGGCCTCGGCCACACAGGTAGGAGCCTCGCTTGGTGCTTAGAGCTACGCTGCGAACTAGGTGACATATTCTAGCGAACCAACGCACCCCACACTATCGCAATGGCCACACTGCACGCTTCGCGCCACGCTACTTCACTATTATATTCACCTAGTAGCGTAGCTCTAAGCACCAAGCGAGGTTCCTACCTGTGTGGCTGAGACCTTAGCAGTTCTCTCAACAGTCACAATCACTTTATTTTGGATATTTTTTGACTTCAGAGTGTTTTGCAGACTCAGTAGCGTCCAACCATTGAACAGATCTTTTTCAGTTATCAGTAATTCACTTTTCGTCAGAAGCAACAAATCGGTTTAAAAAAGATGTTTTTAAATTTCTTTTTGAGAGAGTAGCCAATCTCCAAACGCCTAAGTTCTGTGAATTCGTGAGTTACCCATGTTTTTGATCTTTTAACGCCGCCTTTTGCTGCCAAATGTTTTGATACTGCCACAGTTGATACGCCAAAGTGTGCTACTAAACTTCAAATAGTAGATCTCGGATAAGCTTCTACCATTATTTTTCATTATCGGGTCTTCCCCGGGGTTAATTTTTCATATCAATATTCCCTGAACGGAATTTTCGAAACCAACGTGCACTGTTCTACTCATAGTGTTAGTTATACCTTCCCCGAACGCTTTGTCTATATTTTTACCTACAAAGGTTGCAGTGAGTCTCAACTTAAATTAACACAAATAAATAATCCGCCCTTCAGTTGAAAATACTATTGTTAAGGCTGGGGGTAAAATCTAATGGATGATATATCCGCTGGCGTAATTGTCCACCTTTCTCTACAAAGAACAAAATGTACTAACAAGGTGCGACATTCCACATGTTACACCTGATATTTAACAATTCAGAATAAAAATGTTATTTCAGATTGAACTGTCTTCCACCTCTGTGCTGGAACTTGTCAGCTGTAATTAAGGATTCCTAGGCCGTCTGTTTCAATTGAGCCAGCCGAATTCGAGCCGATTTAATTACAATGGATACTTGGAAATATTTCTTTTGTTTCCTTCATAAAGGAAGTGTTTTGTAAGTAAGTTTCACGCATGTTCAATATGTGCTTATTTAACTCGGCTCTTTCTTCAGATCCACCAAGAGTAGCTGCATAATACGGCAAATTACATCTTTGTTAATTCCAACAGTATATACGATTAGATCTTACGAAATCTTTCATCAATAAATTAGAAGCTATTGTAATCCTTGAGTATATTGCTTCTCAAACTTTTTGTGTTCATGGGCTGTTCTTTTTTTCATTCAAATGAATATTTTTACTACGCAATAATATTTAAGCAGTAACAACTTTGTTACTGAGTGACAGATAGACGTAGAAAAATACTGAAAAGAGTCGAATAAAAACGCGTGAACTGAGAATAATACATATGGTTAGAATGTACAATATAACAATACGGAATGGAGTGATTATAAGGGATGAGTGTGAACTGAGAATAATACATATGTTGAGAATGTATAACAATACGGAATGAAGTGATTAGGGATGAGTGTGAACTGAGAATAATACATATGGTGAGAATGTATAACAATAAGGAATGAAGTGATTAGAGATGAGTGTGAACTGAGAATAATACATATGGTGATAATGTATAACAATACGGAATGAAATGATTAGGGATGAGTGTGAATTAATGTGACGATGTGTTGACTGATGTGTTGACCAAGATGAAGAAAAGCACTTTGATATTGTTTGAACACGTATAACGAATTAATTAAGAACGAGGTTATTAAAATAGGTAGTAGTGGGATCTCTTCTAAGGAACATTCATCTGTCCTTTCTAAGGCATATCTCCAAATTGGCGAAATTCTCGATAAACTCGAAAAGTCGTTTGTTCTCCGGATATATTTGTAAGTTAATAGGTTGGGCTAGTTAGAAAGCGCTCTTGATGTGATCTTAATATTTAGAAAACAACGCTATATCTAATTATTTAAAAAAAGTGAAAAGTAGATGACACTTTTTAAACAAAATTGTTGTCAACGGGAATCGAAAACGGTTATCAACGGAAAATTGTAACCAATAGATCGGAAAACAAATAACAACAAAGCTGTCGAGATTGTCTTTGGAGAAAAATATTTCGATACGTCAAAGAAAATATCTAGAAACTTAGACAAGTAAACCCTCACTCCGATACTGTATGCAACAACACCAACCTTCGAAACATTTGAAAGCCCATAACGAACCTTCAATTGCTCCTTTCACAACAGCGGAACATCCCAAACAGAAGTGGATCTCTCGTTGAAGCTAATTAACATGAGGAGCCTATCAATTATGTATGTACACAGCACAGCACCCTGTGATCTGCCGGAGCGTGGCCAACCGATTCATTACGTCCATCGCAAACGTCTTCTATAAACTTGGTACAACTCTTTTGTCTGGAAATTTCACCGCAGATGATAAACTGAACACTGGCACGCTGGTCTGGGTCTCCAACACACATTGTTGATAATTCTTACTCGAAGTATCGGTTCGACTTTGGGACACCTTGTATATTTCTTCATTGTAAATACAAGAGGGTTTATTGTCAGGCGGCAATCTCTTCCAACCAACTAGACAAAAATAAATAAAGCAAGTTACATGGTCGCAAAAAATATTTAAAAGGTTGTTCATATTTATGAAATTTATGGACATATACATATTAAAGTAAAAGTGAGATATCATCAATCAAAGGAAAAGGAAAGGACGGTGGACAAGAAAGAAAAATCAGGAGAATATTATACTATAGAAATAGTATGTAAATTTACTGTCAATTTTTTATTTATGAAGGTTAAGTGGAAATAATATTATTATAAAGAAATTTAACGTTCAGTTTCAAGAAAAATTACGTAGAAAGGTTCAAATGCTTCCGGCCCATGGACATAAAAAAGGTGGTATTTTCAATATAGGCATTCTTTAGTTCAATACATTTTCAATATAGGCACTCTTTAGTTCAATACATTTTCAATATAGGTACTCTTTAGTTCAATACATTTTCAATATAGGCACTCTTTAGTTCAATACATTTTCAATATAGGTATTCTTGCGTTCAATACATTTTCAATATAGGCACTCTTAAGTTCAATACATTTTCAAAATAGGTATTCTTTAGTTCAATACATTTTCAATATAGGTACTCTTTAGTTCAATACATTTTCAATATAGACACCCTTTAGTTCAATACGATTTCGGATAGATGAATATTTTTTTCAATACCACGGAAAAACAATCTGCAGTGAGTACTTCTGCTAGTCTGTTTTTTTATTGTTATGCAAAAAAGCGCACGATAAAACTGTTTCATAAAAGACTGCAGTTGACTGAATCCGTTCAAGATTGTGTGTTTGAAGTACTGGAGAATTCACACAACAAATTAAAAGAATAACGGAAAAACGCGTAATCTTTTCGTGAGATTATGTTTATTTATAGTTAACAAACATTTCATCACGTTCTAGACACTTTATAAATGATATATTTTTTTTAAATTAATATCTCATGAAAATATTCATAGTGGAGAAAAACCCCACACCAGTGGAAGTCCTTAGAAAAAAGCCATTTAAAATCTCATAAAAGAATTCCCAGTGGAGAAAAGCCCTACAACTGTGAACACTGTGGGGAAACACTCTCACATAGATGCAATTTAAAATCTCATGAAAGGGTTCATAGAATAGAGAGCCAATACGGCTGTGGAAATTTGCGAAGACATTCTCAAAAAAACTCATTTAAAATCTCATGAAATAATTCATACTGAAAAAACCTGCAGAAATTGACCAAAAACATTCTTAAAAAATATACATTTCACATATTATGAAAGGATTCATAGTGGGGAGAAGCCCTACAGCGGAGGGTAATGTGATAAAACACAAAAAGGTAATTGCCCGAGTAATATTGCCTCTTCTTGTGCCGTATTGTTACCAACACTTGCAATCACGAACCGCGAAATTCGTGCCTACTCCAGTAGTTATAATTTCTAAAGATCGATTACGGGAGTCGAATACGATATTATCTCCCGGCTACACTATTTAATATGTCCGAATCACTAGTTCGGACATACGAAAGAAGAAGAATTATGTTCCTTAGTCCACGCATATTTATAGCTAAGATTAATTTCACACAACATCTCCCTGGCGTGGTAGACAGAGAGGACAGAGCAACATATTTTTCTATATCGACACATATCCGTCACCTCTGCTATATCCATACACCTTCTCGTACAAGTCCTACTATTTATCTATCTGATTTCTTGTTTTAAAATATCATTCACATATCCAACCATAATTTCCTTAGTATCACACTTTTGCAATGTATATATGTTTTGTTAGTCTTTCTTCAGTCATTCGTTCCACATGCTCAAACTATCTCAGGGTGTTCTTCTTCATCTTTCTCAACACATCGGCATTTAGTTCACATTCATCCCTTATCACATCTTTCCGTATTGTGTCATAGAGTATCAAGTTATGTAGTATTCTCAGTGCACGCATTTATTCGGCACCTTTCAGTATTTCCCACGTTCACGTTTTATTAGATATTTGTATTCCACCAATGATTTCTGTAGTTCTTTCACACACGAATCTATGAAAATATCAAACAACCAGGATGATGTCACGACACATCCTTGCTTTACTCCATTTGAAATATTAAACCACTCAGTCAAGGCTCCGTTCACTCAAATACATGCTGTACTTTTAGTATATAATTACGCAAAACAACGTATTAATTTACAATAAAAATCATTGGTATTCATTAAATATTTTCTATAGCTTGCCTCGTTTCACTCGGCGATATGCTTTTTCCAAGTCCACAAACGCACTATACAATTACAAAATTATCCCGTACTTGAAGTTTTGAGTTTATCACATTACATAAACTATAAAGTTGATTACAAACAATTGGCGATTCATCTACAAATTATAAAGGCACTAAGTCTAATAGTGATTGACTGGCTTACCTACCAATTTAAATCCACATTGTATCCACCCACACGGAGACTGCATACTGTGATGCAATTAAAAGTAATCTCGAGTGACGTGCTGACGTTCATATTGTTCCGAGACAACTCCACAGCTCGCCCAAGGGGACAGACACAGTCATGCCGTGTGCTCAAGAAACCTGAAAGGGGGTCCATTGTTGGAAAGGTGTCGCTGTTGGCACGAACCAGTTATGGGTTTCGACCTCATTTTTTCACTGATTTGTTCTTAGATTGTTGACACCAGCTAATGTTTGAGAGGTTTAAATCATAAATTCACTTAATTAGAATGTTTTCAACTTTGATATTGAAAGCGAAATGCGATATCGAAAGAAGGATAAAAAATGCAAGCGTGATGCAAGAGAGAGCAACGTTTTCACCGACCGTAGCATTTTTTTACTGTCCATTTTGCACAGATTTCTTTTGTCACGGATTCTTTGGACACATTGCTCGTAGCCAAGGACTTTGGACAGACTACTGGTCACTGGTAGCGTGGAAGTACGATATATGAGAGGAACAGCCCCAATACTTTGAACTGATCAATTGAGAGACGCAACATGAATACTCTTGATATCTGCTTTTCGAGCCACGGAGTGCAGAGATGGATGGGGAGGAGTCGTGAAGGGCTATCATAGGAGTCACCATGCTCAGTCATGAGCTACACGACAGGATAGATGGATAAACTGTTCAAGTATGGTGAGCAGTTCAAATATGGTTGAAACAACTTTTAAGAACCTTTAACAGGAATATCTTGATGGATTCTTTCCTTCTTGTTCCGAAACTTCTATAATTGAACAACGCGAGAAGTTCAACGTAGTGCGCATATCTTGGGTAATCACCATACGTTTTTGAAGATAAGCAAAGCTGTTTACTCTTAATGGAATTTCAGACCCAACATTAGGATGTGAAAGCGAGACTTAGATGTAGCAACAAGTAACGATAAATTGTATAAAAATGAGTGTTGAGTTTAACAGAATTAGGAATGAAGACATAAGTAAATTATGCGGATTGAACGCAGATGAGGGGATACGATGAATACTTAGAAAATGAGAGTGTTGAGTTTGACAGAATTAGGAATGAAGACATAAGTAAATTATGCGGATTGAACGCAGATGATGGGATACGATGAATATAGTACGTAGAAAATGAGAGTGTTGAGTTTGACAGAATTAGGAATGAAGACATAAGTAAATTATGCGGATTGAACGCAGATGAGGGGATACGATGAATACGTAGAAAATGAGAGTGTTGAGTTTGACAGAATTAGGAATGAAGACATAAGTAAATTATGCGGATTGAACGCAGATGATGGGATACGATGAATATAGTACGTAGAAAATGAGAGTGTTGAGTTTGACAGAATTAGGAATGAAGACATAAGTAAATTATGCGGATTGAACGCAGATGAGGGGATACGATGAATACGTAGAAAATGAGAGTGTTGAGTTTGACAGAATTAGGAATGAAGACATAAGTAAATTATGCGGATTGAACGCAGATGAGGGGATACGATGAATACGTAGAAAGAATAAATGATAATATATTTAAAAAAATATTCTAGTTGTATGGAAGGCAAGAGATGTTTGGAAAGACCTAGAAAAACGTAGTACAACTAAATTAATCAAATTTTGAAAGAGAGAAAGAAGATTGAAAAACCTTTATAATATGAGTGTATTCATGACGAGATGTATGGACGTGGCTGAAACGAAATATGAGTGCCAGAAAAAAATTTAATGGTGATCCTACCCCAACAGGGTCAAGGCGTTATGGTGACGATTAAATTTCAAAAGCGTTGCAGTCCTCATGTGAGTATTTTTCTTTTACATAGAATGTCCACGTCATCAAATTTTCCGATATTCCTGAGTGTTTTTGGAATGCGACTTATCCTCACCAGTTCCTATCTCCTGACGGAGTGACTGTCTTCGTGATTAGATAAATCACTGCAGTTCGCTTCGTGCACTGATTAACCACAATTACAAAACACTTAATAGATTTAACATTCTCGATAGACAACAATGATTGCAAACAACCGTTAAACAACGCTCGCACGATCCAAATTTATTGACAATATTTTAGCAGCGTGATGAAATACAGCATCAGGACTATGGTAGTGACACACTTTGGGATATTGAAATGCCATCGAGCTTGACGAATACTTAGGAGGCATGCCTTAGGAGGTTCGGTTCTTGGTGATTAACGATTATGAACAAATTATGTTTGATCAAGAAAAAAATGTTATTTCAGAAATTGTGAACTAATATTTTTATTTATTTATTTAATAAAATAATCTATAACACAAACATTTGCCAAAGACTATACCTACATACTCGTATAGTATATATAAATTTACATCTTAAGAACTAATCTAATTTATATATCATATTAAAATTGAAATTAAAGCTGACTTAATTTTAATTTCCTAAGTGTCATTTTATTTTTAATTGTTATCTAGTTATAAGTATTACGAGTATGTAGGTGTTAATTATTTGTAAGAAATCATATATTAAGATTATAAAAAATAAAAATAAAATGACGTGTAGGAAAATAAAATTAAATAAGTTTATAAATTATGTGTAAATAAGATTAGTTAAGTAATAAATGTGTATATAGGTATATCCTTGACAAATATTTGTACGAGTACCATACTACCTTGATCAAAAAGTTTTAGGACCGGCCACCGTGTGGCGCTGTCAGTCACCCGATTGGAATTATTTTTTTTGTTAGGTTACCACATCTATCATTGACACTTCCCTCCAAATTTCAGCGTCATAGCTTGACATTTGTAAAAGTTACGCTGTACTAAGTACATCTACCTTCGTGCGTGTTTTCGATTTTTTTAAAGTTTGAAAATGGCATCAACTGTGCATCAACGAGTTTGCATTAAATGTTGTGTGAAAAACGGATTTAACGGTCCGCAGACCTTGAAAATGTTGGAGAAGTGTTTTTCGGTGGCACGAACGCTTCAGAAGTGGTCGTGAGTCGGTCGAGGATGACGAACGTAGTGGTAGTCGAAAACTGATGAAAACATCGATAAAATTAAAGAAATGTTGGCCGAAAGCCGCAAATTGACCATCGGAGAGCTAACAGAGGGCTTTAACATCGCTTATGGATCCGCTCAAGACATTTTGGTTAGTGATTTGGGTCTCAGACGTGTCGCTGCAAAACTGGTGCCGAAAGACCTCAATTTCATGCAAAAAAAGGACCGCTTTGAAATCGCGAAAGACATGATTTCCATGAGTTTTTGACCAAAACCACGAATACTATCCAGCAGTCTTCGAATTCACCTAATCTGGCTCCGTGCGACTTTTTCCTGTTCAACCGACTTAAAAAACCGCTTCGCGGAACGCGTTGCAGCACCCGAGTGGATGTCATGAAAAAATGGAAAACTGCTCTGATGGACATACCGAAAATTGAGTACCAGCGTTGTTTCGAGGATTGGATCAAGCGCTGGCGTAAGTGCGTTGCAGTCGATGGGGAGTACTTTGAAGGGGACCATATCGATTTTGATGAATAAACTTGTATTTTCGATTTTATGAATAAAGTCCTAAAACTTTTTGATCAAGGTAGTATATTACTTTGTTTAATAAAAAAACAAACGTTTGTCAAACATAAATTTATATCTTAAGAACTAATCTTATTTATATTTTGTAAATACAAATTAACTCAATTTTAATTTCCTACCTGTAATTTTATTTTTAATAATCTGAAAATTTGTTAGTCCACAAATTGTGAACTGATCTTTGGTACGTGTTTATAAAAGGTTGATTCCATTTAATCAAGAATATAAACATATATACAATCACGCCGCCTACTTATCGAGGTAGGAAGAAATGAGAGAGCGCTACATCTTCCTATCGTGATACACATGTTTCGCCTCTTTTAGATCCATACATCTTCTCATACAACTCCAACGTTTCCTCTGACGTTTTACGATTCCTTCTTACAAAATATCGTATACTTGATCTAACCATACTTTCCTTCCCCTTCCTCTAACATGCCTTCCATTCACATTTGCGTTGTATCTTATTTTGCTAGTCTTTCTTAATTCATTCGTTCCACGTGCCCAAACCATCGCAAATGAAATCTTAATATTAAATAAATCTTATATTGCATTATATTAAACTTTCCTTGTATACATTAAAATCTAACGGGATTATTGATATGTGGCAATCTCTTTCAACTAATAAGAAGTGTGTTAAGGATGCCTTAAGTAAAAACCAGACTGGAATATTATTTAAAAAAATGGGTTACAACGGGAATTAAACCCGCAGCCCCCGGGGTCGGAAGATAGACGTACCACCATGCCACACTTGATGACGAGGAAGATTTTATGTAGGTGTATTATATACCAAAAATAATAAAACATTAATTGGTATTCATTCTAATGGCAGTCTTTTAATTTGTCTGCTAACCAACTCGGATAAATACGATTATATTTGGTTATAAAAGTGCCATACGGGATAATTGTATTGTATCGCTCTGTTGTATGCAAAACAACCTAGTGGGCTTATTGCCATGTGGCAATTTCTCTCAACCAAATAAAAATATGCTAACCAGATTGGAACAGGGATCGAACTCGCAACTCCCGGATCGGAAGACAACCATCTTGCCAACTAGGTCACGGAGGTCGATCTCCTATTCTTCATACTTCTCATATAATCTTTTTTCAATATCTAGTCAACTTAATTCAGCAATCTATTTCCTTGGTCTATCACTTTCCTCTTCCACGAAAATATAAAAACACGTTACGTCAGATCATTTTTATTATCTGCCCAATATAATGGAGTTATGAGCTAATGAATATTTATGAGCTATTATACGAAAATAGATCACGCATATTTCGTAATAACCTTTGTAGCATTTCCGTAACCGAAAACACATCATCACCATCAATTTCCTTAGCCTCTGTTATGGTTATGAGCCGGCCGAGGAAGTGAACCGTAAGAATGGTAATTTAATAACAAATCACCATTTCCACACGGGGAAGTACCGGCTCACTGAGCAAAGACAATAGGATGACTCTATTACCATAAATTCTTTCCGAGAGTTGGCAACAGTGAGTTATGCACCACCTATATCATAGAAACAGGCGCGGCGTGGCGTGGCGTGTGATGCATTTCCTTTGAATTTTGAAGATATCGTCTTAATTTATTGACAATTGAAAATGTGTAATCTTGCCCAACATGTAAATGACAGTATTTAAATTAATAATTTCGTTTTCATCTAATAAATTGATTATTCCGAGGCGATCAAATAGGGTGGGGTATTATTATAAAACATTTTCTGACCTTGTGGTGTGGAATGTTGTCTCTTAGTCTTGGAGATATGGGTGGAGTGCTGCTTTAGGAAGCACTTAAAGTCAACCCTTTTTAAAGGTCCTATAAAAATTAATGATTGTATATGACTACTTCACTACACATAACGCCGAATATATTAAGATCACATAACGGGAGATCTACAACGGTTTTTTTTGTCATTCGTATTTCCTTGGTAAGTTTTCTGCAGTTTTCTTACCAAATATCTTTTTCTGGACATATGCAGATACGGGGAAGTACCTAATAGCCATTATCTTCCTATCCTCAGTTTTGGAAAATGGAATAGCAGAACCATCACCATCAATACAAAAATGTGTCTTGTTTTGTATCATGTCTTCGCAATATTTATGTGCGGTATCAAGACGTGTACTCGGGGTGCAAGAAAGAGACGTTGAATAGATGCATTTGAAATTTAGTGCTGGAGAAAGGTGATAAAAATTCCATGGTGAGCAAGGCGAACTAATGCCACCATTTTCAAAGAACTATGAGTCAGGGACAGGTTGTCGAGAATATGCCTACGACGGGTCCTCCTACTCTAGAAACATTGTTCGTGGCCACTGAAACAGTTTGGAGTGGCTAGTGGTCACTGAAACGGTCGAAGGACAATGTACGCATTGGAAGAGCTCCAATGCGTTGGATTAACCAAGTGAGAGACGCAACACGAACATTAACAACTGCTCTTCGAACTACGGAGTGCAGAGATGGATGGAGAGGAGACGTCAAGAGCTATCATGGGGGGCTCGAAAAGAATGATGATACTGACATTTCTTTTGTAATATTTTTAATATATCAATAATAGTGGATTTGAGTTCCGAATTAGAGCTGCCTTAAGGAAAATTTGCTTACTACCTATAAACGGCGTTATATTGTGTGTACATTACTTAGTTATTTTATTATTTATTTTTTTCTTCTATTCAGTATTTTACTGTGTGGTACTAAATAAAGAAAATAAAAAGAATTATTTCCATGTACTGATTTAGATATTTGTGATGCGACATGGGAAAAGGGGCATCGTATTGTCAATTTTAATTAAGTAAGATAATAACAAAAAAATTAACAGGTTAAATTAAAAATACGAGTATAGATATTCCGTAAGTAATCATTTAAAACACATGCCCGTACATTGAGACTTTTTTTTTAAATGGAGAAAATTTGGTGTATTTCATCGACTGGAAAATATGAAATAAATAAAAAAATATATAAATGGGATTCGGTTTGAGAAAGATGAGGCATTTATTACAAATTTAATTCGGTTTGAGAAAGATGAGGCATTTATTACAAACGGGATTCAGTTTTGAGAAAGATGAGGCATTTATTACAAATGTGATTCGGTTTGAGAAAGATGATACATTTATTACAAATGGGATTCGGTTTGAGAAAGATGAGACATTTATTACAAACGGGATTCAGTTTTGAGAAAGATGAGGCATTTATTACAAATGTGATTCGGTTTGAGAAAGATGATACATTTATTACAAATGGGATTCGGTTTGAGAAAGATGAGACATTTATTACAAATGGGATTCGGTTTGAGAAACATGAGACATTTATTACAAATGGGATTCGGTTTGAGAAACATGATGCATTTATTACAAATGGGATTCAGTTTGAGAAAGATGAGGCATTTAAAAGAGAAACAAATGAGACTTTATTGTCAATGTGCTTATTATTTAGCCCATGTAGTTCAGTCACACATGAATCTATGTAAATATAAAACGAGCAGAGTGGTGTCATGCTTTACCCCTTTTGAAATAATTCACTCTTGCTTTACCCCTTTTGAAATAATAAACCCCTCAGTGATGGCACCGTTCGATATAGATGCACGGGACAACATTTTACGCGCGTGTTTCAATAATCTCCCTGATACCGATACAATTCTATTACATGACGCCATTCACCTCTTAGTAATATCCCGCAGAACATTAAGGATTTGAAGGAAGCACGATTGTTCAAGAACAATTTGACGTTTTTGATGCAAAGAGGTGTGCGATATGACTTAGGTACCTTGAATCTGATCACCCATGGGGTTGCGAGTGGTGGAGACGAAACATTTGAGTAAGCCTGGTTTTGATTTAACCACCGTTGCCTAAGTGGTAAGACGCGTGCCTTAAAACTCGAGAATTACGAATTCAATTCCCGTTATTAGTTTTTTTTTAAATGAGGGTTTAGTATGGTTTGTACTTAGAACTCCATAAACATATTTCTGAATGGTTGGAAGAAATCGTCCATATACTCGTACCAATAAACTCGCCAGGTTGTTATGATATGTACACAACGAAAATGTAATACAATACAATGTTAATCTTTATTATTGGCTTATGTTATATCTATTATACTTTACCTATGAATCATATTGTAATAATAATAATAATATATAATAAATGGATGATTTAAATAGTGCCGTGTAGAGAGCTCTAAAGCGCGCTCTAACTCGGGAACTATAATATTGTATAATAATGAAATTATATTTATTTTATGTGATAAATTCATTTATACTGTTAGGGGGATCTTCTTGCATTTTTTTTTAATTTTGTGAAAATGGTTTGAGATGAGATTAAAAATATACTGTACCCTGTAACCAAAACACGGACAAATTGCATAGTTTGTTGCATCTTGAACAAATAACATCTAATTTGCAATTTGTTATGTTACATATAATACTATATATTGTATAGGAGAAAAATCATAACCTGGAACCATTCCACATTTCTGTTCCATTCAACTTTCTTTCTGTGCCTATTTTGTCGGTTTGTTTTCCTTTCGATTTGTGTCAGTTATTCGAACATTAATGGGCAAGAATTGGTAAATTTGATTCGACTATTGTTTGCTTATCGTTCGGATGCTGAAATAACTGTGTTTTATTAAGTTATATCAAAAGAAACTTAGATAAATTGGCTTTGAGATTGGAAATCACAGATATCTCGCGAAATGGGAAGGGGGCGGATGAAAGTGAAATTTGAAACAATTTGCAATGACGTGAAAGGTGGTTTGGCAATGGTTCAGATTTGTTGCTATTGCTTGCGAAAACATCTCGACAATCCCACATAAATGGACCAAAATCATTTAGAATTTCAGATGTGGATTTTTAATCTCAGATATATGTAACCATGGACATACGGGCGATTATTAATTTTATGAAGTAATATGTTTGTTTACAATCTTTAGATGCAAATTATGGATATTTTGATGAATTTGTAAAAAAATGGACTTTGTGTAAATTAGGGCTGGTCAACCCACGGCCCGCGGCCCACATGCCTCGGCCTGCGGTCACATATTACGAATTAGTTATTTTTTATTAGCATACAAATATATTTACGAATGAATAACTTAGAACTCTAAATCATTATATTACCATACAAATACATTATGTTGTTGGTTTAATAAATATTTTCTGTTCATATCTAGTTGTAGTATCATTTTTTTCTTCAGATTTACACTTAAATCGAACACGCAACTTACATTTCGAAAGACAAGTGGCTTATTAATTAATCCATGGTGGTCGCCTTATTCTTACTCATTCTATACTTCCAAAGCCCTAAACATTGAAGATATGTTAAACCTAGCTGTTGATTAAACAATTCAAAAAATATTTAAAAAATAAATTACTTTGCATAATCAATGGTTCAAGACTTCTGGAAATAAGACAACTATTTCTGAAATGTATCGAATTGGAAATGTCATAAAATATATTTTAAATGTTATCAAACCGATAAAAAATATATAACACACGTCACCTAGATCACAAGACGATATAGATAATACAATTTATGGTGCAGCAACAGTCTCTCATAGTAGCCTTCTCCACATCTCCATCTCGTGCAGGCGGACCTGTTATTCTGGATTGTCGCCATACCAGAACAAGCCGCATTGATAACTTGTAGATGTAACTATAAATTAGTTTATTATTGTCAAATATAATATTCAGATGTACTATACAATATATTATTACGCTTACTAAGATATGATATTATTTTCATACTATATGATATTTCTTTTAAAAATTTACCAATTAACGAGTATAATCCAATCCAGGGTGAAGTAACCTTTTTGTCATAATTGATCGTTTTATGTTTCGCGAGCTTTGTGTTTTATTTATTTATTTATTGTAATTAATTCACGACACAACAGTGCTTTTTACAAGACATAGAAACGAATCCACATAAGACAAGTTAATTCAAACACTTAAAATAAAATAACAAAAGTTTATCTTAAACTAACATGAAGATGCTATAATAAATCTGCTGTAATTGTTTAAATTAATTTTATATTTATAAATTATGCATTTTTAAATTGAATATTTGTACGTATTATATATTACGAAATATAGCCAAGTAGAGTACCGTAAAAGTGGAGCACATAACATATTTTATAGGTGAAAACCTTGCATGATTTAATTTTTCCATCAATACGTTTGTTGAAGCTTGTTGATCAGACCACTGATATTAATTTAATAAACTTTCATTGTATAAATACAATACAGCCTGACGGGCTTATTGCTTTGCTGCAATCGCTTCCAGCCGACCAGAAAGTCGTTAAAGAGGCTTTGAATGAAAACCAGACGGGAATCTTTTTAAAAAAAATCTGATTCTCGTTGGAAAATCGAACTCACAACCCCCATGTTCGGAGACATGCGTCTTACCAACTAGGTCACGGAGGTGACACAAAAAATACATTTTTATTTATTTATCAGTTTAAACAGTTCATTTCACAATGTACGATTTTGCGAGTTATTTGCTAAAGGGCAATCTCTCACGATTTTTTTTTAACAATTTTGTTTCCAACGTTGAATGGAAGAGAGCTTTATACAAATAAAATAAAAATATTAAAGACAAAATTGTAATGTATAACAGAAATCATGATTCATTTAAAAATGCAAATAAAACAAATATATAACTTTCATCTGCGGTTCGGAGATAGGAAGGGATGCTGGGGAGAAGGTTAATCGGAGAAACAGGATACACGCTACTTCACTGAAGGGAAGTATAAAGCTTTTTAAGTCGCTATTTGAAACATGTTAACGACGGAGCGAATATTATTTCAGTTAGCAGGTAAATGTTTGTACATGGGACCTAAAATATTCACCACACAAATAAAAAAAGTAATCAATCTTAAAAGCATTATCCAAAAATAAATAAAAGATAAAAATGAAACATTAGTCTTTTGATGATTTTTGTAAACATGCTCACATATGATGGCCAAGCGATATTAAGGAAAATAATATTAAGGAAAAGATAAGCCAAGCGATATTAAGGAAAATAAGTCAATACGAGTATTGGAACGGTTGGTTAAACAACGTGTTTAACAATCAGAGCATTTCAATAAAAATAAAACTGTTCCAGAGGCTCGGTGGACTTAATGAAGCTGTGCCTGGATTTCAACCTAGGCGTTGGTAGTTATGCGAAGAATGGGATCATTCGATTGATTGGATTATTCAACTGAACCATTTTAATCAAGAAGACAATGAAAAGGTCAAACGTACTCAACTCGAAAAAAGCGTTCCGAGTTCAGATGAGAAATATGTTCTTGGCATTTCTTTTTAATTATGCTAATTTTTGACATTTGATTTCTTCGAAAATAAACATCACGTATAAATGAGTTACTAAATCAAATGCAAATAAAATTAATTATAATTAATTGCCTGTTTATTTGCCGCGAGACGTTTGACATTCATGCTGGGAACGTTTATTTATTATGTTAACTTATTGACATCCGATCAGACTCGATGAATTCGACATCTGAATAAATTCTGCATGATAACTAAAGAAAAAAAAATAAAAGAAACTTGGAGAACGTGACAGGTCTGTTAAGGTTGATGAAATGTGTTATATTGTTTTACACTTTCATTGTATACGATACAAACTGATGAGCTTATTGTCATATGGCAATGTATAACAATCAATTAGAAATATGTTACAAAGGGATAAAATAAACAAGTCAGAAAAAAATCAATAAAGCATGTATATGGAGAAAAATAACATTCTTCTGCCAATTCAGCTGCCATGATACCAAATCTGGACAATTCAGTTCAGTTCGATCCCACCTCCACCCACGCTATTACGGGGGACAAAATAAGTCTCCATCCAGCGCGATCTACACTAGAAGATCCAAATCTCCTTTATTTTTTATAAGCGCGTCGTCATATAGTGACGAAGAAGGAACTGCCCAAAGGGATTCCTCCGGTGGTGACACACCTGAGTGTTAAAAGAATAGTAAAGACGACGGACTTATGGTCCGACATCACGGGAAAAGGGAAATAACTCGCAGCACATTTTTTTTTGTTTTCTTATATAGTGGCTGAATACCTGGAGTTCAAACAGCTTAGCAAGTTGCCAGTACTTTCACAGAAAATTTCAAATGCAACAAAACTATCCTTTGACGCCACTAGATTGGAGTAGCCAATTGGTCCGCAGATGAACCGATGTAAGGGTTGAGTGGAGTTACCTTCTGAAATTACTGACTCGATTATCATTGCAGTACCACAGAATGGGTTGTTTTCATCGCAGTACCAAGAATATTCTGGATTGGTAAACCCCAAATCCGGACAGTATCAAATTATAAATAAATATATCTACACCCGAATCAGCTACCGTATTACTCAGCACACCCTTACTATTTATTGGCTTATAACATACAAAAGCATCTATGTTAAACAAAGCAAGTTTTTTAAGCGATTAAGAGGAACGACTTAAAAGTAATACGTTTCAGAGTCGCAGGTGAGCCCTCAAGATCATTCGAGATTTTTAAAATTCCGAGCTTAGAAATGGAGTAAACTCTATTCGCATTCCAGCAATCTGAATAAAAGATTATCAAATGAAGTATTATAATACATTTTACATGTTAATATACATTCAGCACGTGTGAAATGAAGTAAGCAACGAAAATATTGTCCTAAAGACATCTATCGAGAAATACGAAACTACTTAAGATAAGACAATATTTCCTATAGGTATAACGTCTTTATTATGTAACTAAAAGTATTCCCAATTAAATGTTAATAATGTAGAATGCTGAACATGACCTTTAAGATTCATTTTCATGACGATAAAATAATCAAATCACGACATGAATGCGCCAGGTGTCAAGAATTACAATTGCAAAAAATTAACTTCAATAAAACAATACAATTATTAACATGTCCAGGATCGGGCTGCGAGGCAAGAAAGCCCGAGAGAATAACGAGAAATTTGATGTAACATATAAAGGGTCTTTCGAATTGAGCGTTTTTTTTTAATTCTTGGATAAAACACAGATGGCGTCGCGAACTTGCCTGAGTCTTGTGACATTTGAGAAGTGTAATGTATGATATTTATAAAAATGGACTCGTATACAATACAACAACGCGTTCAAATTGTTGAATTATTTCATGTGTTGTAATCTCCGGAAACGATGATGTTAATTGGCTACCAAGATCATGTGATCTGACACCGTTCGACAATTTTCTCTGAGGTTACGTGAATAGTCAGGTCTATAAGAATGACCCCCAATCAATTCCTGAACTGAAAGACAAAATTATTCGCGTAATTGGTGTGTTAGAACCGCAATTATGCCAAAATGTCATCGAAAATATTGACAAAAGAGTGGACATCTGTGGAGCTGCAAGAGGTGGATATTTGAGTTTTATTCAAGAATCGAAAAATAATTAATTAAAAAAACCGCTCAATTTGAAAGACCCTTTATATTGATAAGATATGTTATAGCGACATATGTGGCTTAATTGGTAAGACAATTTCTTTACAACCGGGCGGGGAAGGCAGGTCGCTGATTCGATTCCTGTTAAAAAGACTTAAGACGTCGGCGGCCGTGGTTTAACGTTAGCTGTCACGTTTAACAAGTGTGTGCCCCAGTTGGTTCGATTCCTAGCGAACTCAGTTCCAGATTGGTTTTACTTTAAGACCATTTAACATCTGTATTTGTAATTTTCTATACCTTATCAAGTAAGAAAGTATACAACGAAAGTGTAACACAATAGATATCAAGTGGCACATACATGCAATCCTTATAAAGCAATTAAACGGAACAGGGCAATAGGACAACAACAAATATTTAAATCAATTAACGAAACTAGAAATGTACGTATCGGGTGCGGAGCAAACAGCAGAATTGTTAAAGTGCAGATCCTGTCCAAGTAATTGTATTCAAATGAGAGTCTTTATCGAAGAATCCAGCAACTATGGCGTGAGGAGACAGTGTGGGGAGGGGCGGTAGAATACCAGTCGATTCTTTTGTGGCACTGTTATGCGGAAGCTGATGGGATATCGTTTCGAAGATCAAAAGCCATTCTTTGCAAATCAACTATTGAAATTGATTCGTCGAGTTGAAGAAGCGGGGAATCTGTTAACGAAAGTTTTTAAAACTTAAACATACATACACACCATCACGTTATTGTCCTTCTGGGGTAGCGTGAGAGAGCAGAGCGCAAGACTTTCCTATCTCAACACACATACATCTCATCATATAGCTCATGCAATATTTTTATACTTTTTCTTTTTTTAAATATTATTCATTTGATCACGCCTTCCAATCATATTACCGTTGTATCTTTGGTTTGTTAATCTTTCCCCATTCATTCGTTCCACGTGCCCAAACCATCTCATAGTGTTAAGACTTGTTCTTCTTCATCTTATCAACACCTGCAGTCCACATTCATATCAGCCTGTAGTACACATTCATCCCTGATCACTTCACGTCATAGCATTCGTAACTCTTCGAACATCTAATAAAATAATACCTAAATAAAATTCTTCAATCAGGCAATCTCTTTTAACCAACCAGAAATATGTTATACTAACGAGGTCTTAAGTGAAAACCAGACTACAACCTTTCTAATTTTTATAAAAATTATGGATTACAACGGGAATTAAACTTGTGTCCCACGGGTTGTAAGACTATCATCTTATCAACTAAGCCACGGAGATAATCCAATTTGATGGATACGAGACAAATACATTAAGTTGAAAAGATCTCCACTTTGTTCACCTAGGCACACAAACTTCGTCATACATACTCTTCTATTATATCCTTCCTTTCATCTTTTAGAATTTGATTAATTTGGTGGTGCTACATTTTTTTGGTGTTCTCATAATTCTCGTACCTTCTATACTACTTGTAAAGATTATTTTTGTAAATATTTTATCATTCATTCTTTCTACGTGACCAAATCAATGCATCTATCTTCATTTTAGGCACTGATTCTTCTTTCAGTCTGCAGTCTTTTTTAATATGCTCATTCCTTCTTTTGTCACACATTGTTTTTTTTTTATATACATAGTACCCCCACAAAATGTATACACCGTACCATTTACTAAAATTTGCTGCAGGAATTTATTATACCACACAATTGTGGAGTTCAAAGAAGACTTTTATTTCCAGCAAGATGGTACACCTCTCCACTACCATCGTCTTGATGAAAAATTGCCGAACAGATAGATTGTACGTAGAAATAGCATTGGATACCTCCCTGCACTCTTTAGGCCTCACGACAATGGACTTTTTTTTATGAGGACTCATCAAAAGTAAAGTTTATGGCAAAAAATCTGCAACTAGGAAGATCATCAATTTGAGAATTTGCGATATTTAAAAAAAATCACGATTGTCTTCTTAAAATTGGAGTTTGAATTTTAGATATACGTCAGTAAATACTGAATTTGTAATAATTTAAAGTGTGTCTATTTTTTTAAACTCTGTACTTAAAAAATAATAGTCACACATTTTTACAAAAAATAAATATGTGTTGACTATAATAGTTTGCGCTTTGCACCACGATATGATAACGAAATTAAAGTTAATTGTGAGTGATTTTTATATTTTCTTTTATAAATTATTATTTCTTTTAATATATTACAAAAATAAAAATATTTGTTGTAGTATGATAGATATTTTCTGTTTGATGTTAACTTTCACGAAACATAAATCAATAGACTAAAGCCAACAGTTAAAAGGAGAAACGTAAATCATAGCAACACTAGAATGCTTTTACACTCAACGCCCAACACTCCAGACATTCTTCCTTTGATATGGCAACACTGACAGCGCATGCATTTCCTTTGACTGGCTATTTTGGTGCATTTAAAACGAAAACCGCATACAATGGCAGCCCTTTATTTATTCGACACGTGTATTTATTAAAATAGTCTATATCAGGGGTTCCTTACTTATGTTCCGCGAAACCCTAGGGTTCCACCGATAAAATGTCTGGTTCCACAATAAAATAAACTTTAGATCTCTAATTACATACCGTATTGGCCCGACTATAGTGCGACCCTGATTATAAGGCGATCCCTATTTTTTTATCTGCTTTTTGGAGGAAAAAACATTTCCCTGACCATTGTATTATGAAAAATAAAACTCGAATATAAGGCGACCCCCCTATTTACGTGCCGCCTTTCTCGTCTTATAGTCGTGCTAATACGGTACATACATACCATGACGCCGTCTCCCTATCGGAGAAGGCAAAGAGAGTGCCAGACTTTCCTATTGCGACACACATCTTTCGCTTCTTCTACATCTATACATGCACATTATTATACAACTCCTACGATATCTATGACTTTTTATATTTCTTTTAAAATATCATCCATTTAATCCAACCAAACTTTCCTTAGTCTTCCTCTAGCCCACCTTCCACTCACGTTTGAACTAAATTTTTATTAGTCTTTCTTACTAGACTGAACACAACGAAAATATAATAAAAATACAAATGTGTTGAGTAAAATGAAGAGCACGCTGCGATGGTTTGTACATGTGGAATGAATGAATGAAGAAAGACTAACAAAACATATATATCGTGCAAATGTAAGTGGAAGGTGTGTGAGAGAAAGACCAAGGAAAGTATGGTTGGATCAAGAGAATGACATTCTGAAAAAAGGAAACGTAGAAAGTCAGACTAATCGTAAAAGAATCGTTGTGTGAGAAGGTGTATTGGTGTAGAAGAGGCTAAGGATGTGTTGAGATAGGAAAGTCTGGCGCTCTGTTCTCTCTCTACACATACAGGAAAAGGCGTGATGGTATGTATGTATGTAAAATACCAACTACACACATGGCAAACTCAAGGGTGTCCATACGTCGCCCATGTGAACAGAACTAACGAGAGCTTACGAAGTGGACAGCACTTGACACTGGTGTATACTCCTTCATATATAGGAGTTCACGACATTATTCAAGAATTATATATTAAAAAAATCTTCCAATGTTCTGCTAAGTAAAACATGACTCTAAGAACCTTAGAATATTCATAATTGCTAAAGTTAAATTAATTCAGGAAATTGAAACCATAAAACCTTAATCACAAACAATCACGCGAATTATAAGACCAAGACACCGACAATGCTGTGATGTAGAATTGTTGATTGTTATATGAAATGAAACCTGTCAATTATTGCAGAAGATTATTAAATTAATAAAAACAAATGTCGGTGATATAAACGCAATAATCCCATTAAGATTATTGACTGAATTAATCATTCTCAATAAAATTATTCACGATTGCTGTGAAATGAATTCATGAGAAAATAAACGCGATGAAGAAAAAACATGCGAAATTATCATGATCAGAGTTACTTCACGACATTCCTATTTCAGAAGGCTTTATTAAAAAAAGCTTCACTTCAAATATTTAGTACAAGAAGTAAATTTGTGGCAAGCACCAATTCCATCAGACAAAAACTGAATGTGATACTTGTATAGAAAGTTGTTGCAGTTAGACGTGAACTGGAAAAATATTCAAGCAATCGAGGAGGCAAAGCATAATGCTATTCCACTAGGGACACGTCGACGTAGAAAAAAAAAAACGAAAATAACCAAATAAATGTTGTAGAAATGCGTGCACTTCACAAGAATTCACATGGTGACAATCTATTCCAGAATACAGAATGAAGTAATCAGGAATGATTGAGAACTTAAGGCTGATGTGTTGAGTAAGATGAAGAGATAGTTTGGGAACATGGATAGGATGAATGAAGAAAGACAAACAAAACGAATTTACAATACAAATGTGAGTGGAAGGCGTGGTACATAAAAACCAAATAAGTATGATTAGATTAAGTGTATGTTTTTGAAAAATGAAAATGTAAAAATGCAGATAAATCGTTGAAGCTGCATGAGAAGGTTTATGGATGTAGAAGAGGCAAAAGATATGTGTCGAGATATGAAAATCTAGTGGTCACTCATCTCTGTCGACCGCGAAAGAAAGACTGCGTGATTATACTATATGTACGAGTATGTATATTTACTCTTTTGTTTAAAATATAAAGGCAAATAATTTATTTTTCCCTCTGTTCACTTTTCGCAACATTGGTGTTGCTCCAAATAGCTGGGTAAGGTTTTTAACAATCTTTACAGATCGAGCGGGATTGATAATTTATCCTGAGTATGCTGTAGTGGACTGGCTCAATTTACCCTGTGTATCCTGTGGTGGACTGACTCAATTTATCCTGTAGTGGACTGACTCAATTTGTTATGTGTATGCTACAGCATACAAATAGACTAAACTAATTGATCCTGTAGTGGATTTACTCAGTTTATCCCATGCTGTAGTAAATTGACTCAATTGCAAATTATGCACATACTAGACGGAGCCTCGATTCGTGCTCAATGTCAGTGTGAGGGCGGTTGGACAGTTCTAGTTTCCTCGATAAGGAAGTGAAGAAATACACTATGCATATGCAAGAGGACATAACCAGGTTACGCGAGATCATCGTCCTTTATTGCACCAGCTGGGGATAATGTATTGAACTAGTACTATACGTGTAGGTGGTGTACTTATTTAGCTAACACAGTTATCCAGACTGGGTCGTGTTATTGGAGAGGTAAACAAAACAACTATTTTACAAGATATAATCTTTCCCCACGACGTTGTTGGCGTGAAAGATGCATATTATTGAGCTATACTATAGTATTAATTAAGACTTAGATTTATTAATTTGTATTGTAACCCTTCAACATATTCGAATTGGTGAATCTGACCTATTGAGAAGCGTGATCAAAAGACAATATTTCTTCGGCCCCATTCATCGAGCTTCGGATTCAGAACAAAATAAGGCACGTAACTCACAGTTCACATTAACACGTGTTTGGGATACGTCTAGCGTGTGTGAGTATTGTTATGCCTTATACTATGTTTTTTTTTCGTACTATCGGGAATCGAAGGCAAAACCCTCGATGGAAGCCAAGCGTTTTAACTTACAAGACTACGGAGATCGTAAGATTGGATATACAAGTACCCTTGCGTTGTAGAACTAATTAAATACTACAATTCTTTCCTACATTGGTTTCATATATCTCAGAAAGAATAGCCAGCGTATACAATTTGAAGTGCTGCAGGCGCGCTTTCCCTCCGACATTATTGTTACCTGCTTTGTCCCCTGATGCGATAGCGTGTAGCATATAGCATATAGCACTCCAGATATAATATTATAAGGAAAACACTACAGATATTTGTGTAGAAATTACTATAGTTCCAACATTCTTGAGTTGGACCGACCGGAACTATTGATTAATGTCAAGATAATTCGAATACGTCGGTAACTTTATACTTATGCTCTCGTCAGGCATTAAATCATCTAAATAATTTGGTTTTTTGCTACTTCCATAAATATATACATTAATGAAAACACACCACCAGTTAAGTGAAAAATACTGTATTTATTTCTCCTTTAATAGGGTTAAACTCCACATCGAGTCTTGAGGTTCCTGAATCTAATGCTCGCTAGTCAAGATGCAATACATATTCCATACTTTTTCAAAATATTCTATTTTGTTGGTTGATTATATATAAACTATGAGATATTATGTTGAGGTCAAATATTAGTACTTGGTCTACAAAATGTAATATTTAGAAAATTGCATACGGTTTTTGTATCATTTCTAGTCGTAAATATTTAAAGTTTATATTCTTTTTGGTAAAAAAAGTTTCAGCGTTCACTTACGTTTGAAATAAGATAAGCTTTTTTCAGTTCGTATTGCTTACACCATTTTCATCTCAAAAATTCGTTACGTGTAAAGTTTGCTAAGAATTTAAAGCCTGTAATCTTTATACCTTAAACACTGCACGCATCATCTACTATTTTGGTGGGCCAATGTTAGAAATCCAAGTCATTTAAGTTACACAAGAGAACAATAATTCAAGAAAATGCAAATGAGCAGTGAAGGGAAAGCCATGTCGTAAAGATGGTGATGCGATGTAACCAATATGCATTATTGCGGAGATGTAATGCTACGTGGAGTACCTTGGCACCAGTCGAGCATGTATGTACCAAGAATGGGTTGTATAGGTCACTTATCATCATCATCATCATTGACATTCTCCCATTTTCTTATTTATTTGGGATCGGCATGACGAGTCACCTCTCTCCATCACGATATGTTCAAGATCATCCTCGGAGTCAGGTTTAGATTATTCCCCCACTTCCTTGGACAACCTCTTTTTCTTTTTCTAGGGACTTTCATTCCCAGGTTTCTCACATATTCCGCTGGTTTCCTTTAGACATACCACCGACGCATAGCCTCTCTTAATTCCAGCAAGGTCGGAGCAACTTTTAGGGTGCCTCTTATATACTCATTCCTTATTTTGTATTTCTTGCTCACTCCTAAAATCCATCGTAACATGCACATTTAGATAACATAACATATCTATTTTTTGAGATTTAGTTGTTGCCCAGCACTCATTCCCATACAAGTGTACTGGTCTTATGACGCTATTAAATATTTTTCCTACGTGCAATAAAATAATTGTCAAGGGGTTTTTTGGTCTTTAATAAGATATACTCGTAATCCTCGTATTTTTCTTCATTATTTTGAATATTATATTGTCTGATTCGACAAGGTAAAATTTAAATATTTTGAATAGAATGTATACTTGTTTAATGATGAATTGATTATTTTTTTCTCAAGTGTTAATCAATATTATTTTAAATTTTGACAATTAATATATTTTTCATTAGTAGCTACACTGATGGTTGGTAGCCGTGTTTATGTTTCAATGATATTTATTAAATTGTCACACTGTCGATTGCATTTACGAGTATATGTGCCAAAATGGTTCATCATAATTTAAATATTTTTGTTAAAGCTCTAAACAGACGATATACTCGTATTATAGAATACTCGTCTAGCTTCTCTCTTAAATGTATTTTCTGCTATTTATGTGTTTTTGGAATGTATTTAAATATATTATTTTGTTGTCAATACGAGTATACCTATATTTACTTATTATAAATAAACGTGTTTTTTACAAAATATTTCGTTTCATTAATTCGTTTGACAACTGCCACACGAATGCGCAATGGCAGATTTTTGTCAGGGAAAATATTCATCGAGTCTTCTTATTTTTGAATAATGAACGTGAACTCTGAATGAATTATACGCTAGTGTCAAGTGATGATTCATAGATGTCACTTACAGTATAGACTCAAACAAATCTTGAAAGTTTGACCGGTAAAAAATGTATTTATTTCTCTTACGAGCATGGTATGAAAAATAAAAGGCAAATGATGCAGAGGGCGACGTAGCATATCTTGGCTTAATAACTTGCAGGAGTGGTTTGGGTGCAGTTCTACTGAGTCGTTCCAAGCTGCAGATAATAGAATATGTTAAGAATTGCCATGCTAGTGGGCAACCACCAATAAGATACAGCACCTCAAGAAGAAGATGAAATAGTTTTGTCCCTCAGGGCGTTCAACGACTAGTGAACTTAAAGACCTCTGCTTAGCATTATTTTTTATGAGTTTTGTACTCGTATATAAGTACATATTACAAAGTATTCAATATGATGCGTCGATTTATGATCTACACTTGATGGACAATAAAGTTTTCACTTTCATAATATTACATTCCATATGCATTAGTCAGCGGTTATTTCATACGATGGGTGAACTTTGTTTACTATTTTTAACTCATCGAGTAGTGATGTTATCTGTGCTATAAAAGTTAATCTTTTGTGATCCTTTACTCTGAAATTATTCTCGTATGTATAGTATCTAAGAATCATTGGTCTTAATATGACATTAGTCTTGGTACAAAATTGGTCTTGATACAACATTGGTCTTGATACAACATTGGTTTTGATACAACATTGATCTTGATACATCATTGGTTAAGGATAATCTACGATAGTATAAGGCAAACTACAAAGAAGAAAAAATCAATCACGTGTGTTGATCTGAGAAAGTCATAGACTTAAGAAAGAGCACCACACATTCTTACATATACCTAAATCCATAAGAATAATAAACAAAAATGTATGCAGACTTTTCTCGAGGGCGCTCTAAATCGGGATTCGAGCCCACAGGTTGACCGATAAAAAAAAACAGTTTGCAACAAATCAGTTCGCATGTAGAAGTTTTAGAAACGGACTAATATGGTAATATTAGGTCCTTACATATGAAATTGGCGTTTTGCCGTACTGGCAACTTTGATCTCAAATATCTTCTCTTTGGTTAGGAATTCCAAATTCAAATTTATACAGCTATTTACTCAAGTATTTGTGTTTCGAAAATTATAATTTATTTGTTTTTTCCTCAATTGTTTTTTTTCTTTGCGTCACTCAGTTTACAAAATGGAAAACTTGAAATATCGCGTTATTTACGAGTACGAGTTCCACCGTGGCACCAGTGCTGCAGAAACGGCTCGAAGGATTAATGATGTGTATGGCGACGGTGCCGCAAAAGAAAACACAGTGCGTTTTTGGTTCCAACGTTTTCGTTCTGGAAATTTCGACCTGCAGAACAAGCCCCGTGGACGGCCGGAGACCAAAGTTGATAATGAAGAATTGAAGGCTATTGTGGAAGCGGATCCATCGCAAACCACGTCCGAGTTAGCTGCAGGCTGCGGTGTTAGTGATAAAACTGTTTTAATCCACTTGAAGCAAATTGGGAAGGTGAAAAAGCTTGAAAGGTGGATACCTCACGAATTGAGTGAAGCAAATCAACAAACGCGCGTTGACTGCTGCGTTGCATTACTCAACCGGCACAATAATGAAGGGATTTTGAATCGAATCATTACCTGTGATGAAAAGTGGATCCTGTATGATAATCGGAAGCGCTCATCGCAATGGCTGAACCCTGCCGAACCAGCCAAACCATGCCCCAAGCGAAAATTGACTCCAAAAAAGTTACTTGTGAGCGTTTGGTGGACTAGTGCTGGTGTCGTTCACTACAGCTTTCTTAAATCTGGCCAGACGATTACGGCAGATGTCTATTGTCAGCAACTGCAAACCATGATGGAAAAGCTAGCTGCTAAACAACCGAGGCTGGTTAATCGCTCTAGGCCACTGCTGCTTCATGATAACGCTAGACCACACACTGCACAACAGACGGCTACCAAATTAGAAGAGCTTCAATTGGAATGTCTAAGACATCCACCGTACTCTCCGGACCTTGCCCCAACAGATTACTATTTTTTTCGAAATTTGGATAACTTCTTGCAAGGGAAAAAATTCAACTCCGATGGGGCAGTCCAAACCGACTTCAAAGATTTTATTGATTCCCGTCCGAATGGTTTTTTTAGTAAAGGGATCGATGAACTACCTATGAGATGGCAAAAGTGCATAGATAGCAATGGTACATACTTTGATTAAATAAATATATTATATTAAAAAAAAATCAACTTTATGTTCCTCCCAAACAAAACGCCAATTTCATATGTAAGGACCTAATATTTAAATATTACCAGGTTGCAGGTTGCAAGACACATTTATATGTGAAAATTAAAGTATTACCAGGTTGCAAGACACATTTATATGTGAAAATTAAAGTATTACCAGGTTTCAAGACACATTTATATGTGAAAATTAAAGTATTACCAGGTTGCAAGACACATTTATATGTGAAAATTAAAGTATTACCAGGTTGCAAGACACATTTATATGTGAAAATTAAAGAAAATTATTTTGTGAATTCTCCCATACCTAGACTACACAGGATCGGAAATGAGTACGCTACAGTCTCGGATGTATTTAGAGTCAGTTTACTGAGCTATAAAGAGTGCCTGAAAAGGCACTTACGAATATCCGAGCCTTCAAGTGAGATCCCACGTGGCGGCTTTCGAGGACTTTTGAAGACCTTTTTTGAACTGCTTTATAATTGATCATTATTTTTATTTTTTTAATATTTCTGTGATTTCCCCCTGTGTTTTTTTGAGAATTTGTGAAGTTTTACCTGTCTGATTCTGTCTTTTATATTTTGTTCTTCAATTATTTGTCTATTGTGTTTCTATTTTTTACGCAGTGCATGCTGTGCGCCTATGGATGGTATATTATGATGGTAACACGTGATTTTACGATTTGATACCTGTTTCATTCTAAATATTTTTGTTATAATTGTGTAATTTTTTTGTATATGTCCAACTTAATGGGTTGATCCCTCACTAATGGCTGATATATTGTACCATTTACTTATAAATAAATAAATATTTATGACAACCATTTATCAGCCTAACAACTGCACTGAAACAGACTGAAGTCTAGAAATTTGCGGATTAATTAGTGAATAAAGGATTTTACAAACGGAATGAACTTGAAATTAATCTATCGCGATGTTGCGCGTAATTTGAAAACCTTTGAGGTGCAGGTGTGTACAGTTAAGGTCCGTTAGGTACAGATGAAACATTGCAACCTAAACCGGTGACGTTAGAAATAGTTTGGATTTTCCATACCAAAGTGAGGTGGGTCGTGGTGCCATTTGATAAAAATCTTGTTGGCAAGAGAACAATAATTGTAGAGAACGCGACCCACATTCTAGAAGGCAGGCAATACAATAATGGAAGGCTCCATGAAGATAACGAGCATGACGGTATGCCTGAGAGTGTGGGGTGCATACAGAAACAGAGTGCCGTAATGATAGTTGGGCCTTGGATGTGCATGGTATGCCATGCCATGCCGCATTGTTACTCTCGCTCAGATGACATTGTTACTTATGGAACTATGTTAATTGAATATTTTAGGTGTGTAAGAGATAGAAGGTTAAGAATTTTGAGAAAAATATCTTATTGGCACATACAAATACAACAACAAAAAACATATTTGTAAAGTGCAATTTCGTAATAAATCACTTTTTTTCTTTCGCACGCCCGAATCGGTGATTCAGACATATCGAAAAGCATTCTACCTTGAAAATTCGTGTTTTCTGTCACACCTCATACCTGATACGCTCCAACCAAACTTGAAAGTGAGCTCATCAAATCATGTTAATCATCATTTTAAGAAAGCTACGAAAAGTTTGTTCAAAATTTATCTTTAAATATTTTTTCTCTATATATATATATATATATATTTCTCTTTTCTCTATACCCTTCAACAAAATCGAATTGGCGTTTCGGGCATATTGAAATACGTGTACGGAAGACAATATTATTTTAAGCCCCAGTAATTGAGCTTTCGAGTTTAGAACTAGAGTATGAACAAAATTGGCTGTTCGTCATTGCGCACGTTGATAACACTACAACAGGTGAAGAGACTACAACGCTCACACACGTACTCGGTGCGCTCGAATATTGTCATCTGAGGAGCTTTTTTTGCTATACTGAGACATTTCTTTGGATACCATCTGGAATTAAAGATTACCAACTAGATAAGACACTTGTTAGACTAATATCACTTATATGCACTTTATTTTTCTTTTTATTTCTTGTAATTTAGACTGGTAGTTTGTTATGATCAGGACTGCCTCTCTTGAGATATTGGCTCCTAGCTATCCTTCCATTTTTGCGGAGGTATTCTTTAAAAGTAAATTACTAATCTATCTAAATGAGCTAAAAAGGACAAAAACAAGTGATAATAAAATAAATTAGTATTAGTTAATGAGGTTACAACAAGAGCAAAAAATCTAAATAATTATTAAATTAAGCAAAAAAAAACTAAAGAACCTTTCCTTAATTTATGTTTTCATAATGATTATTTTTTGAAAGATGACATCGTCGTTGTTCTGCGAAAAGAATTGAACTCCAAATATTGAGTTTTGAGATAAATGGAATTTAAGTTTCGGAAGGCGGTGTAAAATCATATTTTTAATTAAATTAAACACAAACAGATGTTATTTAAAAACAGTTTATATAAGAATTACTACAAAAAAAATGAGCAACTTAAAAACATATTACCTGAAAATTTTAAATACGGACACCTGTTTTGGACTCAATCGTTTCTTAGTGAAAATGTTTATAACAGCGAAACCATATGAATGTTGGACATGAACGTTTTTTTCCATGTATAAATATTTTTATTTTAAACAAAATGGCACCAAAAAGTCATTTTAAGCAAAAATGGACTTAAATGCTTTTCGCAGAACAACGATGACATTTACAATCTATGTTGAACTTTCCGATGCCAAAAATATTGAAGTTGGTCACATTTCGAGTTTTTACAAATATTATTTTGTACTAAGAATATTCAAGCCGTTTTTTTACCGGATAAAAAATATATTTTAGCAATAAAAATACATCAATTTTATTACATGTTCTTCAATGAGCAAATTCCGAAATAACAAATAATTGAAATACACGTATTTATTCATGAAATATCATCTACTTCCTTCATTTTTTAAATGTAATAATACTTTTTTTTTCTGCAAATATACTCGCAATTGGAACATTAAAATATGTGTTCATCGAAGCAAATATAATAAACAATAAATTATGAAATTAAGAATTAATGAAACATTCCGTTATGGTTCTGTTCTGTTAGTGATTTATGGCATTTACAATAATGGAAGTTTTCAAATTCAACGTGCTGACTAAAATATCACTGTAGCGAGTATAAGTATCGGACTACGGAATGAATTAAGAAAGACTTACAAAACAAATATAAAGTGCCGTGATAGAGGAAGATTGAGGAAAGCAGAGTTTGGATCAAGTAAATGATATTTTGAAAGAAAGAAAGAAACGTAATAAAAAGTCAAAGAAATCGTAAGAGTTGTATAGGAAGGTGTCTTTATATAACGGTATAACCCTACCGGTTACAAAATTTTCCCTTCATTATTATGGGAGCACTGATAATGAAGTGAAAACTTTCTGATGATGAGGTGAAAATTTTGTAACCGGTAGGGTTATACCGTTATATGGATGTAGAAGAAGCGAGGGATGTCTGTGTCGAGATAAGAAAATCTGGCGCTCTGTCCTCTCTGCCTACTCCGTAAGGATAATGCGTGATGGTTCGCTGTATATTAATCATATTCTACGTTATATTATTTATAGTTAAGGCATTAACATTGTGAAGGCTATATAATATTTCAAAATAAGATGTTTGATTTTATTTTTACTTCAAAAGCGAACGAACTTTTTGGTCAACTCATATTTTGTTCTTCTTTTGTTGTAATAAATTTATGATTATTATTACCATTGTTTTGGACGACCTCTACATCCTCTCCTTTCAATTTCCAGCCCAAGCAATAAAAGCAAACAATTACTACTGAGAAAGAGCGCTGCTGGTAATTCTAACAATCGCAAGAATCTTGAATGGGATGCCCCCTAATTTGCTTTAATAACAAGTTACGAACTTTTATTAATTTAAAAATCACATATTTTTTTCACAAAGGTATTAATTACTATACTCGTCCAAGACCAGGAGGGATTGAGGAAAGGTGGTGTGCCAAGTTTAAGACATAGCAGAGGCCCAGGACTATTAGAAGAATAGTGAATATAAGTTGAAAAGTTATTGGCCAGGTATACAAATTGTAAAAACTAAACTGAATGGACCGTTGATAACTTAAGGTTAAGAGAGATCTCGGTATTAAATTTAGTTTTACATATTGGGTTGATGCAAAAGTTTTGATCGTTTTTTATGATCCCAGGTAAAAAAAATCCCAGGTAAGAAATGATGAATAGTATCTTCTTTTAAATGATTCCATTGTATAAAGGATACTTTCCCTCTACTTTCTATTCAGTTTTGGCTTGACCAGAGTACAGTGAAAATCCCTTGTATTTTTTCAAAATGTCGGTCGATAAAGTGCATTTACGTCATTGTTTACTTTATGAATTCCGTAAAGACAATACCGCGAGTGTGGCAACCAAAAACATTTGCGACGTGTATGGAGCAGATGTCATCAAAGTTCGACAGGTACGAAGATGGTTTACAAAATTCCGATCTGAGGATTTTTCACTATTTGATAAACCACGTACCGGGCGGCCATTGAAGTCTGATGACAACAAGTTAAAAGTCATAATTGACACAAATCCACGTCTAACCACCAGGGAGATCGCGTCGATGATGGGAGTCAACCAAACAACCGTATTAAGACATTTGAAGCGTATGGGGATGGTTTCGCGGTACAACGTTTGGATACCTCATCAATTGTCGGCTGCCAATTTATTGGATCATGTTTCAACGTGCTTTGCTTTGAGTGCGAGACAAAAACATGAACCTTTTTTGCATCGTTTGGTAACAGGAGATGAAAAATGGGTCGTGTACAACAACGTGACAAGAAAAAGACATTGGGCTATACCTGGACAAGCCCCATTAACAACTTCGAAGGCCGAAATCCATCAAAAAAAGTAATGCTTTGTGTTTGGTGGAATTGTAAGGGTATTGTGTATTTTGAACTCTTGGAACGCAATCAGACAATTACAACAGAACGATATTGTCAGCAATTATCCAAATTGAACATCGCCCTTCAAAAGGATATACCAGAATTGGTAAACAGAAAAGGGGTAGTGTTTCATCCCGACAACGCGTGACCACATATGGCTTTGATGACCCAATACAAGCTAAATGAGTTGAATTGGGATGTTATCAAGCATCCACCGTATTGTCCAGATCTTGCTCCTTCCGATTTTCATTTATTACGATCACTGCAAAAAAATTTAAATGATAAAAAATTTGATACAATAGAGCAGGTAAAAACATCCCTTACTACATTTTTCGCATCAAAATCCACGGAATTTTACACTAATGGTATTAATAAGTTGATAGAAAGATGGGAGAAGGTTATAAGAACTGATGGAAATTATATAATTGATTAAATAAATATTACAAATCTAAAAAAAAAATGTTAAATTGTATATGTAAAAAACGATCATTACTTTTGCATCAACCCAATATATTATGTAAACATAACGTAATTTATATTCTGCAAAATAACGTAATTTGCATTATGTAAAAAAATAAAACATATCAGTCACTAGTTAATGACAAATGCCTTTATATTTTTTTTAAACACGAGGTAATTTACATATATAATGAAATGCATTCGTTCAAATGATACTCCATCTGACATGTTGAACAGAGTGGCTGAGATACAATGTTAGGGGGCAAGATTTTCATAAACTATTCAAATGCATCAATCAAACTACTAACTTTTCTAACAACTCCTCAATAGATACGCTACAAGGGGAGAGTTATGTATATGATCATTGTATAGACCCTTTGAAACCCACCCTAAACTAATACAATGTAGATTTGGAGAGTTTAACTTATATAGAACCATATGCTTAAAATTAAATTGATGTGCTTATCAGGCGACCTACGTGGGCCAGTTAGTAATATACATGTATTATAATCGTGGGTTTCAGGTGCGATTACCGTGTTAACTCAATTTATTTAAAAAAAAATGGTTCTAGTCTGGTTTTCACTTAAAACCCTTATCATGGTATTACACTAATTTAGGGATTTAAAATAAATCCAGAAACTGTAACATAATTTCAAATATGGCAACACATTCAAATACTATACATGCACTATTGTGTGCAGTGGTATCATCTGGTGATAAATATTGACAACGCTACAACCTTTCAAACGACATCGGGTCAACATGTCTGGACAGCGTGGGTGGTTTTGAAAATTGGGGTAAATAATCTAAATATCTTATTAATTACTACATGAAGAGAAAACTTTATTCGAACCATTTTATTTGTTGACAATTCAGCTATGTAAATGTTTTCATATTTTAGATTATAGAATCATTTTATAGCCCTTTTTGTGTTTTATAAAAATTGATATTTTGACAATGTAACGTGGGTGCTACATAAAAAAAAACTATAAGGAAAATTTGTGATTTTTTTTCCTCAATTTTCCTTCATAACTTACCATATAACAAGGAATCACCAAAGAAAAACGTTAATATTTGGATAAATTGAACTTTGCCAAGATAAAGGTTAAGGCCTCAAATCTTCCTGGTTATTTGGGAGAGATTGATACATGGCAATAAACTAATCAGGTTGTACTGTACACGGAACGGAAGTGCAATATTATACAATTATGTGTGTCCTGCTTTGGTTTTCATTGTAAAAAGGCCTAAAGACTGTACATTTAAAAAAATAAAATTTAATATATTTAAAAAAAAAATTTATCTATTTTGGTTAGTGATTTTGTTGCGTTATTTGTCAACAATTTTGTGTTTTAAATTTGATATACAAGAACATATAAAAAAGTACAGTGCCCCGAATATAATTGATCTCAATGTGGTCAGGCAATGACCTGATTCCACCGGGAAACAACACGAAGCGATTAATGTAAATAAACAATATTTAATGTTGAGTACGCAAGCGGACGATTAAGAAGCGGACGATTCACAAACAAAAATACATTTGATCAGCAACGTAAAGCAGACATAAATATTGAAAAAGGTTTATAAATAATATATCAGAGGAATTTTTAGAAAATCTTTCTGTATGGGTTAGTCAAACCCACAAATACCAAAGTTAGTCAAACCCACAAATACCACCTCAGATTAACTGTTAACGAATAACGAGAATAGCTGATAGGACTTTAAATTTTATTAAAATAAAATCATAAACAGAAAATTATGTTTATACATACAAACCACAATACGAAAAATGACAATAAATAAGCAGTAATATATTAATATATAAATATTAATTGAAAAGAGAACGGACACACACGCACACACGATCCCTGATTTATCGCCAGCGAAAAGATAGAAAGTAAATAAATAAGAATCCAAAACAAAGAGAGAAAAAATCTATATACGAGTATATCTAATATTAATATTGGAAGGTAATAAATATTTCAGAGCATTTCTGAAGGTGCTATTATTCATCCGCTCTTTCGGAGTATTGTCTAGTTATTTGGCAAATAATAAATAAATAAACACATTGATAGTGACACAGTATCCACATATGAATGGTTGAATTAAAATAGGCACTAAGTACCAAAAAAAAAAAACAAAAAAAAAAAGTATGCAGTTTCGTTCTATATGTCATATATAATGAAACTGCATTCTTAGTTTTTTTTTTTGGTACTTAGTGCCTATTTTAATTCAACAATTCATATATTTATCCTGAAAATTTATCCCCAGATTCATTGTAGCGTAAAGCAAGTTTATGATGGGGACGTTTTGAAATCGTTGCAGTTTTCATCTCCAGGGCTCGTTTCTGGTGAACTTCGCCATAAGTGAGTGAGCGCCGGATTCCGCTAGGCCTATATCGGAGTTACAACCGTAACGTGAGCGTATGGGTCCGTCCCACCACGGGGGAATAATCGCGCGGCTTCCATAAAGGTTGTGGTTATTGCTAACTTTTATTTAGATGTCAATTCGATTTGATTACTGCGTACCACGCTGATTTGAGGTGGAATCCGTCAGCCAAATCACGCGGTACAACACTCCGAAAGATTTTATACATCTGAAAGTCTCCAACTATCTCGAATCGGATCTTTTCCTCGTGAATTGGTATTTGGTGAGAAACCCGAGATCTTTTATTTTAGGAGGCATCTACGCTATTATAGATCTTGCTTTTTGACGAAGCAGCTTCATGCTATCTACACTCTAGCTTTTATCTCAGCAGACTGGTCCCATTGATCATTCAGACCATTACACTGTTTCCCTATCGAGGTAGGCAGAAAGGAAATATAACTCGACTTTCCAATCGCGGAACACATCTATCGCCTATTCAACATTCATACACCTTTTCATACAGCTCCTACGAACACTCAGACTTATTAAAATTCCTTCTTTCGAAATATCGTACACTTGATCCGACCATACTTTCCTTCGTCTTCTTCTATAACGTCTTCTATTTGCACTGTATATTTGTTTTATAAGTATTTCTTCATTCGCTCGTTCCAAGTGCTCAAAGTAGTATTTTTCATCTCACTCAACACATCATCCTTAAATCAACAATCACTTCATTCCGTATTCTGTCATACATAGTCACTGCATGTATTATTTTAAGTGCACGCATTTTTACAGTCATATTTCGACTCTTTTCCAGTCATGTTCAACGTCCACGTTGTATTTATTTTGTAAATTTAATATAAAAAATAATCAAGATAAAGACATTTAAATAACCTCTGACCACATTGCAAATAATAATGAGAGAATGCCCAATAAAAGGAAGAATAATTGTCGTATTGACAAGGCCATCTGATCAATGATGGAATCCAAGAAGAATCAACAGTTTTTTGTCCACAATTGATATCATCGATGGTCGTATTTTGAAACTGATTGTTTTCTTCCTTGTTTACCGACATATTTACTGCACGAATCAATTGAAAGTAATTTATACATAAAATATAAACAGACGAATCGTTTCTTAGAAGAAACGCAAGTATTTATTAGTCACGGCTGTTTTGTTTATGTTATGATTTTTGAAAAAATACAATGAAAAAGTTATTACGACATACTTATACACGTATTATAATATAAAATGTATATATATTATACATATGATCAATAATAAACAGGACAGTGTTATATATGTCGAATTATATATAAAATTGCATTACACATTGACAAACTTTCGTTTAATGTACCATACAATTATTTACGCTTTTTAAGAACCATCACTCGTACACGGAATGACCTTGTTAAATGAATGATCTGATATCGATATCTCAGTGGATAAATTGAGGATTAAACTCCTTAATAAATTTTGTAGGTATAAGTGAGTCACTTCACAGGAAAGCATGAGTAACATTGACTTGAAATAATTTATTTTTCATGTAATTGGGTTGAAACTGTATGTTAAATAAAAAATCTGCCAGCTAACCAGTAAATGTCAAAAAGAAACCTTAAATTAAAACCAGATTAAAATAATTGCTTACCTTACCTTTAAAAATAAAAAAAAATAAATACAAATTGAATAAGATCATCAATGGCTAACAGGAAAGATTGAAGAAAATAATGATTGAGATGTAAAGTTCTTTAATTATCACTAGGATCATTCTATTTTCATTTTGGTTACCATCGAGACTCGAATCTGAAACCTCCGGGTGCTGTATCTTACCAACTATGTTAGGCCACGATAGGTAGACAAGACCCTGATGACACCGCCCCAAATGTTTAATAGAAATAAGTTGAAGATTGCCTAGTCAACATAGGCGTCGACGTGTCAGTGTACAGAAAGATCTCGCAATGCCCTGGTAAAGAAATCAAACTGAAAGGGCCAGTTCACGTTAGCAACGAGATCAAATGTCAGTGTGCCACGTTTGCTACGATTACAAATATACGTCTGTCACATTTATTTAAACAAATCACATGCTAAAATAATATCACTATGCATGTTCAAAATTGTAAAATTTCAACATTTTATTTTGACAATTGCTATGTACATTTTTTTTTTGATATGGGTCACTTACAATGATTGATTTAACTTGTATTACGATGATTGATTTAATATATGATTTAATATTTAGTTTTAATATTGTAAGGCGTGTTGTTGCAGGGAGCGGACAATTAGTATTGTTTTTGCCAATAATAGTCTTCTTTCCTATGGTACCCTCCATGGCCTAGCTGTTAAGTCGCCTATCTTCCAGCCTGGTGATTGGCTTGCAGGTTTGATTCCCGTTGAAACCTAGAGATAATTCTAGTCTGGTTTTCACTCAAGGCCTCTTTCACATTTTTTTGGTTGGTAGTAAGAGATACATGAAAATAATCCCGCTATGTTGTATTGTATACAAAAAAAGTGTAACACAATACCCTTCAATATATATGATTTGATAATTTGAATATATTTAAGACCGTGGCTGGGAGGCAATATTGTTTTTGGACCCCCTTAATCGAGTCTTCGGGGTTAAAAACCACTGGAATAGGCACTTAACTCGCAGCTAACCATTGCACATGTTGTAAATATCACCACTCAACAACACTCGAACAAGTGAATATTGTTACGAGATAAACCAATTTACCAGACTAGGGCTCTTTTTTTTATTTAAGTACCAGCGAGAATCGAATCAGAAACTCGCAGGTGTAGTCCAGCGTCTTATAAACTAAGATACGGAAGTTGCCATAGACATTGATGGAAGATCAACTCTACAAGTACACAACGTAAGTGTTTTTATGTTCAAAACACGCAAGATTGTTTAAACTGTTATAACGGTTTTCCTGCATTAATTTCAAATAAATAAGAAAGTTATTAGATACTTATTTGTATATACATTTCAAGGAATTATCCATTGACATTACTAAATGCGTGACCGAGGTATTAAATATCATTATATATAACATGAAATTCAATGTTATATTATATTACAAATAGATACCAGGATAATAACTACAAGTTATACGGAAAGAAGAAAAAGCGGAAATTCCTTGCCTTGGAGGATTATTTCAATGTTTTAAATATATACTTATATAAATATCAAACAACACATATATAAGACCTTTGTAGCATAGTTATTAAGACTCTTGTCTTACAACCCGGTAGTTGCGGATTCGATTCCTGTTAGTACTCAATTTAAAAAAAGGAAGAAAACAGGTTTGCAGTCTAGATTACACTTCTCGCCTCTTTAACGCATTTTCGTTTAGTTGGGAGTGATAACAACATTGCAATAAATACTACATAATTGTAAAATAATTTACAATAATATATTACAATATTCATTAGACATTTTTACTATAAATATATATTGTAATGGATTTATCGCTTTAAATGTTTTTTCAAGTCAAATAACTTTTGTATCAATTATTATCGCTATCTATGACCGTGCCTCAAACGAAGTAAATAAAAATGACATTTAAGTGAAAGTAACAAAATACGTACATATTTTTAACAGGTTTTTCGTTTTTAATTCCAGGCTTCTAACATCTTTCTGGTTGATTGTAAAAGATTGTCACATGACACTAAGCCCATATACATGTACATGGTTATAATATATACTCGTACAACGAAAGCGTAATACATACATACAAACACAATATCACGCCGTTTCTCTGTCGGGGTAGATAAAGAGGAGGGGCGCAAGACTTTGTCATGTATCGACTCCATAAGAGTCCATACACCTACTTTCTCATACAGTTCTCACAATTTCTCAGACTTTTTATATTTTCTTCTTTCAAAATATCATTAACTTGATCCAACAGTACTTTCATTGGTCTTCCTCTACCCTGCCTTGAACTCGCATTATCACTATATATTTATTTTGTTAGTCTTTCTTCATTTATGAGCTCTACGTGTCCAAACCAAAGAAACAAAAAAATAAAACAAAAGATAAATAAAAATACAGTAATCCCTCGATTTAACGGACTTCGGATTTAACGGACAAAATTTTCGGCCCGTATGGTCACATGTGAAAATTAACACCCTGTTAATTTAATCGCTCGTAAATAAAGTTCGGCGCATGATTAGCATTTACTTAAAAACATCGTTTATTTGTTTAGTTAAAAATAATTAGAGTATTTTCGGGAAAAAATATGATTTATTTATTTATATTTAGATCGCATACTCGTTTATAAGTCGTTTCAAAACTACGGTGACTACATAAGCAATAATATGTATTATACATATAGAATTTTTTTCTGTGAAATCCAAATTTTCATACATACTTAATTTTGATTACACAAACTTATCTGCATGAGCAAAAACAGGTAATTAATTTATCAATTGTGATTACACAAACTTATCTGCATGAGCAAAAACAGGTTAACTAGTTGATTTATTAATTTTGATTACACAAACTTATCTGCATGAGTAAGAACAGGTAAACTAACTGATTTATCAATTTTTTAACAAAACCTGCTTATCATACAACGAACCTTCGGCTTTAAATGACACCCCTTCGCTCGAATTAGTCCGTTATATCGAGGTTTTACTGTGTCAAGAAAAATAGGGATTAAGAATGAATAGACGTTAATACGCAACCCACGAGTTACCTTTTTTAAGAAAATTAAGTAAATATCACACTGCTTCGTATGAGCAGGGGCGCAACATTTTTTTGAAAACAGAATTTCTGTGACTTCATTTAACTTTCCTTGTTATTTTGCAAAAACAGGATTCAGGAAGGCTACTTAGATGTTTCGAATAAACGAAAATTATTGATTATGTGGGTCGGGCCTTTTTGTACATGTACCTATACATACACATATATACAAAAATTATCCAACCCACAACATACTTTTTTAAATTTGAAATATCAAAAAAGCTAAGACCAATCCTATAAGTGCAATATGTCACATATCTAACTCGTTTAATGTCTGTTCTAGGTTTAAATTACGTTTTTTTTTCAGATAAGCCCATAAAAAGCAGAGTGATATTTCCATTATCTCCAACAAAACTGAAGGCTGATATGTTGAATAAGGTGAAAGAGAATACTTTGAGCATGTAGAACGAATGAATAAGGAAAGTCTTACAAAACAAATATAAAATGCAATTGTTAGTGGAAGGCGTGGTAGATAGAGGAAGAATAAGCAAAGAAAAGTTATCAATTAATGATTTTGAAAGAAGGAATCGTTCAACGTTAGAGATATCGTAGGAGTTGTATAAGGTGTATGGATGTAGAAGAGGCGAAGGATGTGTGTCGAGATAGAAAAGTCTGGCGCTCTCTCCTTTGCGCCAACTCGACAGAGAAATTACGTGATGGCCTGTATGTATGAGTATGTATTGTATATCTAACAGGTAAATCTTTCTAAAAACAGGTCTCGAACAAGAGTAACACTGAATGTACTGGTGGAAATAAACAGGACTCACAATGGGTGCTGGTTTGTCTAAACAACTAAACTACATTCCCTGGGCAAGACCTGATTGTTGAAACGATAGGGCGATCTCTGTTGCCTCCTACAAAACTGTTTGCCTCCTACAAAACTGTTTGCCTCCTGGAAACACGTGGCATAGTTAATACATAATTGATGGTTCGAAATACAGAAATTAATAGATAACAGGTAAAATGTGGGTTTAGATATTTTTGCGTAATTACGTCTGTATATAATTCCAAATCGTCAACATCCAAATATTTTCCGACGAACAAATCAGAAAGTGTACAAGAAAAAATCCATTTACGACTTATTACAAGATGTTAAACCAGTTGAAAAGATAATTTCGTTCATTTTTAAAGCTTGTGTACTTGGATTTGACATTTATTATGTTTTCCCGGAGAATTGAAAGATTCTACCTGATTTAAGCAGGCAGTCATCCAGTACTAAGACATTTTAATGCAATTTTACAGTCATTTGACCTCTCAAAAGATCTTTTGCGGGGTGTTAAATATGTGTTATCTTGTAAATATGTGTTAACCCTCTGACTAAGATTTTTATTTTTACCCATTAAATAAGGATCACTAACATTAATTTTTATATGTGGAAAATAATTGTGAATTAAGGGATTTTCTTTCGTGATTAATACAAACTCGTTTATGCTGATTTCTAAAATAATTATCTATTCATTTTCATCTAAAATTGAAATGAGCTTTACACAACAATATTTTACTAAGCGTTTGATTTCCCCTGACATATCCGAATTGGCGATGTCGACATATTGAAGAGCTTGGCCGGGATATAACAGTGTATTCACTCATATTAATCAAGAATTCTAGTGTATAACCACTGGAGTAGAAGCAAAACTCGAAGTTTGTCATCACACGTGTTGACAATTCTAATGCATTTAAAAGAAGCAACAACAAAAATAAAATATATTACTAGAGTTGGTAACGAAACTCGCTCGTGATAAACGTGTGCGAGTGTTGTTGCTTCTTATGAATAGCGAATTCCGTGCATGCTCCAGTAGTCTAAGACCGATGGGTAAATTAATTAGAGGCAGACACCATCTTCGTTTTAAAACACTGTTTTTCAAATGCCGAGTTCGAATGCCGAGTTAGGGTGCTCGTGAGAGAGTGCATTCTACAAAGCGTTGTGTAAATTGTCATTTTGAATTATTTATTCATGAAATAGTTTAATATTATTGCCAACAAGGTCAACTTGATTAATGTTAATCATAATAATAATAAAATGACAATTTATAAAGCGCCGTTTATAAAGTAAACTCTCCTCAAGGGCGCCAATAGGATACTCGAAGTTTGAGAAATTAAAAATATTTTAAAAAAACCAGTAGAGTGTAAGGATAGGAAAATAGTAGTGGCAACCATTAGATATAGAACTTCTCCACACCTCTATATTTGCATGTCAACCAAAAACATATTTGGTGAAAAAACAGAAACACAAATAGAAAACTTACGAAGAGAAAAACAAACAGAAAACTTACAAAGGGAAAACGAACTACAAAATAATTCATTATAAGAATTGTTATTTAGTTATAAGTAGTATCTAGGTGTTAACTTTATCTAAGAAATTAAATATTAAGATTATTAAAAGTAAAATGACACGTAGGAAATTAAAATTAAGTTAGTTCATAGTTATAATACATAAATCAAATTAGTTCTTAAGACATAAAGTTCCATATAAATAGCGCCTTTGGCAAATGTTCGCGTTATAGATTACTTTATTAAACTAAATAATAAAAAAAAATAAAGAAACTGTTTAAGATCTTTCAATATGATGTAAAAACACATTCGCCTTTAGGTGCAGTGTTCATATATAATATACCATCATATAATCATAAATTTTGATAAGACTTTCTGAAAAGGGTTGTCCAATTTAAATATAACTCGAGAAAACAAACCTAAAATAATCATCGTCGATTCTTTAAATATTACGAAATAATAATGACTATTACAATATAATCACGTTAAAATGACAAATAATACACCGTTAGTGCATTACACGTTAAAATGACAAATAATACACTGTTAGTGCATAGTAGTTAGTACCAACAAAGAAATATTGTAATGAACTTGTGTACAGCTTCATAAATAAAGGGTTAACATGCAACTCAGGATATTTCATGTAATGAAACCATTACTATAAGGATCATAAAATCGAGAAAATTAAAGGAAACATCGCGTCTTGGAAGTTTATTATAACTGTTAACTTGGAATTACATTACTCGAAATCACTTCAGTATATTTGACCACAAAGTGAAGAAATTAAGACGGACCATATAATACTCGTATATGTTAACTATGGTTATTCCGCATGGCGGTTAAGGTGACTAGTGAAGACAGGATATGTAAATAGCATTGTAAAATGGATATTATATGGATGTACTCGTACATGAGACAATCGTCGTCATTGTTGCCGGGCTTCGTAGTCGAGGATTGTTATTTAACGTTAATTTAATTGGAAAGCGAAGTTGTGCCGTGGAGTTTTGACAGCCGTCTTATCAACTAGGCTAGAAAGGTCGTTGCTCCTGTTCTTAGCCTTAATTTGTCAGCATGCGCCATCGAATTTCATTTCAGCGGATTCTTCGTGCTCTATATGGACATCGATCTAGTGGCGTCAAATGATAGTTTTGCTACATTCAAAGTTTTCTACAAAGTACTGGAAACTTATAGACTGAACTCCAATGCTTAAGGCACTTTATAAGAATATTTAATGCATTGCGAGTTATTTTCCTTCTTCTGTAACGTCGGAATTTAGGTCCGTGGTCGCTACTATTCTTTTCATACTCAGATGTGTCGATACCAGTGTGGAGTCTTTTTGGGCAGATTCTTCGTCACTTCTTGACGTCGCGCTCAAAAAAAAAGTCGACCTTCTAGTGTAGATCGCGCTGGATGAGGACTAATTTTGTTCTCCATAACAGCGTGGGTGGTGGTGGTATCGAACTGAATTGAACTTTAAATTAACTCAAATTGGCAAAAATATCATTTTACCAACAAGGCTAGAGAGGTTGTCTTCATGACTTAGGCGGAATTAAATGGATTGGCAGACCATCAGTTTAGTGATGACAAAGAAGTTTTCTTTAGTCAGCATTGTTCTATATGAATTGATGATATGCCTAATTGGTAACATAGTCACTCTAGTTTGATCGAAACGTCTTGGCGTGGGCATTGACAACACTAGGTTAAGTCCAATATATCCGCACAACCAGCAAGGACATAAATTACGCGAGAGACATGCAACCATGTTAGATACCGTTGAGCGACCGCTGCCCCGCAGTATGAGCGTCCTTGGGTACATCTTCATACAACGACGCTCAATCAAGAATGTATCGTCTATTATGGAGTCTGGACAAGTAACGAACTGTTATGCATTACAAAGACTAGATGATATTACGATTCTCCACTATGCGTGTATTTTATACAAAAAACTGTAAAATTTTACTGTTGCTCCAGTACAAATGGTCACTTTTGCAATATTAAAAATGCGCGCGCTGGCGGAGTAGGGCGCATGCACGCGACATGCGACTACATCAGATAACACAGCGGGTGAAACGCTGTTATTCGGATATTACAGTTCAGACTGAATACACACGCCATGAATAATTTATACTTTAAAAATATAATTGTATTAATTTAAAAGTTTCCGGCTTTCTTTTGAGAGAATTCAATACCACTGCCTACAGTAAATATCATTGCGACAAACAATGCAGGTTTCATCCAAGTGCAGTAATGTAAAAAATCGAATCTGGTTTAATACGTAATAAAAAATAGACTATCTATGTTACCTAGTTAGTACGACGCCTGTTTTTTAGTCCAAGGATTGTGGGTTCGATTCCCATTGGGACTGAAAAAGAATCCTTGTCTGGTTTCAAATTTAGGCCTCTTGAATAATTCTAGCTGGCTGAAAGCCAATAAACAAGCCAGTTTGTGACGTTAGCAACGGGAAAAAAATGTTTTAATTTAAGATCAACCGAAACAGCAGGAAATTTAAAAAATGTTTATTTTAATACTGATGTTATGTGATTTATTCCATTTTTTTCACTATAGAAAAGAAGGAATATCACGCCGATTGGAAAAATAAAGAGAAGTTAATTTACCTTTACATGTCGGAAGAAAGGAATTTGTTGAATTGAAGACTTACCTGTAAAAAAAGAACTCAATTAATTTTTATTAAAATATAATATAACTCAGACGACAATATAACTAAAAGAAAAAACTGTGGATTAGAGAAAAGAAAAAATATATTTCAACACATAAAAAACATTCTTATGAAAGTAATACGTAATTGTAAGTCTAAGTAAGTCAGTTTTCCATTTTTGAAAAAGGAACTTTGTAAAATTTTATGAATTATGTGATATGAAGGAGAAGAATACATTGAGTGAAAATGTATGGCAGAAAACGGAATTAAGGGATGAACGTGAACTTAAGGTTGATGTGTTGAGTAAGATGAAGACCACTCTGAGATTGTTTGTGCACTGACATGAATGAAAAAAGAAAGACTTACAAAACAAATATACAGTGCAAATGTGAGTGGAAGGCGTGGTAGAGAAAAACCAAGGAAAATATGGTTGGATCAAGTAAATAGTATTTTGAAAGAAATAAATGTAGAATCAGAAAAATCGTAAAACGTTGTGTGAGAAGGTGTTTGGATGTAGAATATGTGAGAGATGTGTGTCACCATAGGAAAGTCTGACGCTCTCTCCTCTCTGCTTACCCCGACAGGAATGCGACATAATGATATGTAATGGTATGTGCACATACATACATAACTTAATATTATATAAACCTAATAAATATGGGCAATACTTTGCCTTTAGAGTTGGGACACCCCGCAGCAAAATACTTTGCCTTTAGAGTTGAGATATCCTGCAGCAAAATACTTTGCCTTTAGAGTTGAGATACCCTGCAGCAAAATACTTTGCCTTTGGAGTTGAGATACCCTGCAGCAAAATACTTTGCCTTTGGAGTTGAGATACCCTGCAGCAAAATACTTTGCCTTTGGAGTTGAGATACCCTGCAACAAAATACTTTGCCTTTGGAGTTGAGATATCCTGCAGCAGCAAAATGTGGAATGTTTCGATTTTGTAAGGCAACTTGCATCTCGTGCTGCAAGTGAGCCCATGTGCTTGTTTAATTTTAAGATCTATTCTTTAAAATTCTCGATAAATCGAATTCTTCTTGTTCTATGTAAGCGTTATTCCACTGATATCAAATCTAAGTTCTTAAATATTTTTTTTGGCATTTCGTTAAAAATGTTAAAATCTTTGTTGGATAAATATTTTGGACTTTAGTCATTATGCTTTTTGTAAGCTGCAAGTCATATCGTAGCCATAAAATTCTCGAAAAAAAAATCAATTCTTCTTGTATTATGTAAGCGTTGTTCCTTCACTAATAACAATTCGAAGCACTTGATCATTATAAAATATGTGTTTCACAGTTACGTAATTCTACTTGATAAAAATTTGGTAATATTTTGTAATATACAAACATATATTGAATTTAAATAATTTTAAACAATTACTTTGTAACCATTTTGTTATTATTACTACTGTTTTTTTTTTGTATCCACATGTCAGTTTAAGATAAAAAATTTAAGCATTTATTTTTTGTACGTTTGTTTGTAAAAGTCACTTTTTGTATCGTAAATTAAATAAATACAATATATCAATATAGGAAAAAACATAAAATATACAGATTTCGGTATTATTCTCAGTTTCAAGTATCAACTGGGGATCGTAGACCGTATAAACGGATAAGGAGAAACTCCGTTACAGCAAAATAAAACACGAAATTACGGTCGATCTCGATACGCGTTAATAATCTACTAAAATATAGATTCTACCAGCGTCAGTCAGATAACAAATTAATCATATAACTATCAAGATACCAATTCTAGTAATTTTCCAAATTCCATTAAACCCGTTTCCCGAATCACTTTGCTACTAATGCAATCCGCCAGTGGAGCGTTTCAGGGTGGGACCAATTAAAGTTATGTCTAATCCGAAGCTTAGTACTAGCTGAAGCCATGAATGATTGACATTGCAGATAACGGCACCAAATTATACGTGTATACCCAATTTATCGGCAACAAATGCGCGAATATGATAACGATGTTAACATAATTTCATGTCACTACTGTTTGAATTGCGGATGAACTAGTGTATGGTGACTGGTCAGCTTTACAGAATATGTATTACGAGTATAAAATATCTCGGATGAGAGTTTACTCTGGATGATAAAGACAATAGACCAAATTTTTTTTTCAGCTGATTTTGTGATAGAATTAAATTAACTTAATAAAGGCTATCATGGGAGTCACAATGCTCAGTCATCAGCTACACGACAGATAAAACTGTGACAACATATATTTTTATCATCACCGTCGTCATTGTCAACCAGGATCGATCCACTGCTGGACGAAGGTCTCCTCAAGTTGACTCCAAATAGTTCGATTTTTTTCTCGTTGATGCCATGCGATGCTGCCATGCTTCCTGATTTCATCTATCCAGCGTACCTTCGGTCTACTTCTGGGCCTCTTTATGCCTATTGGGTACCATTGGATAATTTCGGATGTTCATCGGGAGTCTGAGATTCTGATTACGTGTCCTGCCCATTGCCATTTCATTTTCTTGCACATTTTTATAACGTCTTCTACCTTTGTTATATTGTGAATCCAGGCGTTTCGTTTACGGTCTTTTTGAGCATATGCATCTCTCCATGCCTCTTTGTGTGGTCTAGAGCTTTTGTGTGTTCTTTACTGTGAGCGTCCATGTCTCACAGCCATACGTAAGTACTGGGAGAATACACTGGTTGTAGATCCTTCGCTTAAAAAATATTGGATGATTACTTTTGAAGATGTTGTTCAACGTCCAAATGAGCTCCATACTAGTTTTGTCCTTCGTGCTATTTCCTCCGATAAATGTTTATACACGGACGTAAGTAAAACCTATTTTAAATTATTGTATTATTTATAGTAAAGGCATTAACTCTGTGGCGGTTTAAAAACATTGTAATTTGTTTTAATCAAAAACTGTTTGTTACACTTTATAAAGTGGAATTAACAGTATTTGAAAAAAAAAATACAAAAACTATTTTAAATTGTACGACGATTGATAAACTTTTCCATTAATGCTTTAATATTTTGGAGTTTCACCAAGAATCGTCGGTTAGTATTAAAACATCTCCAAGTAAAACGGTATCAAATTTGTACCATACTTTGGTAGAGTCAGTATAATTTACGAATAATTAACAGAATGATTTTTTAATTGAATAAAACATTAAATTATTCTTAAGTATAATACGAGTATATTGGAATCGTTACCAAGTAATTTGATTATTTTTTTATGATAGAACATGTCATGAAACACACCATTAATTGCGTTCGAAACCATCAATAATAGATTGCTCAGAAAAATTACTAAACGAAAATCAAATTTGGTAATTAAAATGCAAATTTATTCAAATTTCACCTACATTTCGATTGTGTATCCCGTTAGACATATTTGTTCTTAATGTACTATAGATAGACGTGCCTGTTCCATCATAACAATCCAAGAATATTTTGCATATTTGATGTTATTTCATTTTGAGATAAGTGATCTAACTGGACCATTCGTGTGTTTGAGAACTTTTTAAAGTGCTCTTCAAAATGGTTTGCTTTTAACGGATTATTATACACTCTATTTATTTTTATGCCGTTGTAAAAATATATCATATCTCTTATACGATTTGAGAACTCAAATAGTTTGTTTGGTTTGTTCGAGTATAGATGTTTCATGAGTTAAAGTTTTAGAGCCTTTCGATGTAAATGTTGATATGAAGCAAGGATACGTACTATTCTCACTACTATCCTATTTGATATTAGTGAGAAGCGCAGGAAAATCTATTTTAACACCAATATATTTCGAGGCTTTAGCAGTTATTCGTATTAGTTTGGCTAATGATGCCGATGTTTCGAAAATGTTGTAGTTTTCATCTTCAGGGCTTGTTTGTAGTCATGGTGAAGTTTACTACAAATAAGTCTTAAAAGTGAAAACTAAAATATTTTCGAAACGTCGGTATCATAAGTTAAACCTCTGACAAAACACTCCGAAAGATCTTACACAACTATTTGAACTCCACTTAGTCTTACTTTCAAGTCCTTCGCAAATTATAGGTTTCCATATTTCGTTCAATGAACAAATATAAAAAAAGTATAAAAAATCACACATAAAACAATTCATTATATCAATAAAAAAAATCCAACCAACATTAAAACAAATAGTTGATAGAATAGTTCGTGGATGTTTTGCCTTAAATTTTCAGAAATATACAAACCAAGACATCCAGAACGGATGGGTTAATTAGGGTACTCCTGACCAAATCAAACAGTGGACATCTTATCGATCTACCACTCTCTAATGACTTAAAGTTAAGCATCCCAAGTAAGAAGATATAAGGATAAAGCCAGAAATGATATCCACAATCTCATATAAAAGAGAAATATTTTCGGAACTCTGTTGAGCATAAGTATATGGTATACGTAACTATGGCAAATTTGTGTGACGTAATATAGGGTTCCACCATAGTGCTGAAGTAAATACGTAACTATGGCAAATTTGTGTGAAGTAATATAGGGTTCCACCATAGTGCTGAAGTAAATACGTAACTATGGCAAATTTGTGTGAAGTAATATAGGGTTCCACCATAGTGCTGAAGTAAATACGTAACTATGGCAAATTTGTGTGAAGTAATATAGGGTTCCACCATAGTGCTGAAGTAAATACGTAACTATGGCAAATTTGTGTGAAGTAATATAGGGTTCCACCATAGAGCTGAGATTTTCTGATGAAAAATTAGTCGCTTTTGAGAATAAATTGCTTCTTCCAGTAATATTAGTAGTATCATCGAAAAACACATAGCACAGAGATTGGTGCCAAGTGTAAAAACTACACATTCAATACATTGGTGGCGTTTTATAGAAGAAAAATTTCATGCCTTGTACTTGGATGATCCATGGAACACTGGAGTAGTCACGTTTTAGAGTTGACAAATTCAAGTTTTTTTCAATTCTCCTGAACTTGGATATTGATCAGTAATATCTCCCACTTTACATTGCAGACGTTCGTTTGTTGAGTTTATTTTTAATGTAAAGAAATGTGAACATACGAGTGTATACGAATATCATGCAAAACCATTGGAGGTTTAAAATAAGACAGTGAAGAAATCTCCATATTTTGTTAACCTTTCTTGGAGTATTAAAACATCAAAACTGTCCCCAGTATCTGTTTGAATTTTTTTATTTTCTTTCTAAGCATGGGACCGTTCATTTGGTGAGAAGAGAATCCTTCGTATACCAACGCATCACACATCATATTTTGTAATTTCCTCAGCTCGACTTTAGAACTATATTCCCGAATAAATCAGGTGTGCTTAATCCTTATTTCCATATTTAAGAATAAGCTAAAGAAATATTATTTATCTCAAAATATATCTTATCCTCAATTCTTACAATTTCCACCCTAATTCCAACCTTCTTTGAGATTTATCTTTCATTAAAATTTTTGTAATTTTTCCAATTGTCGCTTTCATATATAATATTAAGGCACGAAATCATAGTCTGACTATCTTAAAATGTAGCAATTTGTATTCCATCAAACTTTTAAATGATCTATGATATTACGTGACTCCTTTACTTCAAAAAGTCACAGCAAATTTATACGAAATTTTACATAAATAGGTATCTTATTTCTTCAGTACAAAAAAATGTGGTATACAATGAAAATTTAATGTTAAGATCGATCTATAAATTCGTGTCTGAGTTTAAAACACAGCCATATATACCGATAATAATTACTAAACAGAAGCTGGTTGATTGGAAAAATAGTTTCATTGTAATAAACTCAGCAGATGTATTTGTATAAAAGTATCGATCATCGGGTGTGTCTTCAATCAGTTTGAATTATTTGTATTTTTACTGTAAATAATCCATCATTGTCATTGCCTCCCGAAAGGCTTTCAAAAGCAGCCTGAAAACATCAAAATCTAATACTAAAAAAACGATGTAGTATAGTAAATAATTTCTAAAATCCCCCCATATTGTCAGTACAAGCGTTTCAGTAATACTCATCGAATTGTTTTATCTTAGTATTAAGATTACGTCACAATTGATACTTTGCAAATCACGTTTATTGATAATATGCAATGAACAGTAAGTAGATGGTACTAACTGGGACTATGCAAATTCAGAACTTGGCACTGCAACTTGTAGGGAGGGTGCAATGGATGGAAAACGCAGGTATTCAGACAACATTAAAGGTGACTTAATCATCTTGGACAGGAGACAAAATCAACTCAACGTGAGTTACATGTAAATAAATACACATGATCACAGATCTCGAGTATTTCCATACACAGGCGGCCCTCGACATTCGCACATAATTGGTTCCTGAAAATGTATGCGAATGTTGAATCTTCGAAAGTAGAGATGTAAAAAAAACATCAAAAATTGTATTTTAAAATATTTATTTACCAATAATATATTAAAGTCTTGACGATTTTATCAGCTTCTTCTTCCTCACTTTCATTGTGTATTTCATTTAAATCTTGTAGCTCAATTAAGTATTCATTTGACAGAGGTACTGAATGAGATCCAATCGACTCATTAGAATATTCGTTGTTGACTTCCAAGTTTAGTTCATTCATTAGGCCAACTATTTAATCTGTGATAGTTTCCGGAATTTCTTCAGCGTTTACAAAACTACTCATCCTTTGTGGGCATAATTGTTTCCAGGAACCTTTCATTGTTGACTTTTATTTCACCCCACGAGTCTTCAATATTGTTTATTGCGTTCCATATATTATAGTTCTTCCAAAAAGTGGAAGCGACTGCATGGAAACGAACAATTTTTGCATTATCGACAAAAAAAATTTAAATGCGCGAAATAACGAATTGTGCGAAGGTAGAACGTGCGAAAATCGAGGGCCGCCTGTACGCATATAGCATTTGCCTCATTCACATCTCATATTGAATATTCTTAAGTTTCTCATGTCCATTACCTTAATGTTTGTTATATTTTCTCCATCTATCTTCTTTCATTATTTTCTCTGTATCCGCTTCTTCACTGCACATTCATTTCAGACATATGTATACACTTGTCTTTCACAACCCATCCTCTTAATGTAGCCTCACCATTTAAATATACTTTTAATTCTACTTAAAACAGTAACCTTGAATTCGCGCCATCCTTTAACATCCTTGCTACAAAATCCATATCAATACAATTTAAATCATTAAAAATTTAATTCTCAAACACATCGAGTATACTTGTATAACACAATAGAACACTAAAATAAGAGTAGTATTATCATCCCATTCCGTTCGATATTTTTTCCTTCCACTAAAATTCATACCATTATTATGTACTCGTACTATGTGGGATTGGTTGGGGGAAAATCTAAGAGCATAAAAGTAACAGTTAAAAGCCTATAAAAATTATAATATAAATGATACGGCCAAGTAAATGCCAAAACATCACAATAGCGTTCAACAAATAAGCTTGCGACAACAATTGTGAGTATCGAATGCTGTGTTAAACTTAACTTTTATTTTATAAAAGCATTTTATTACTTATAAGTATGTCAACTAGAACCAATGGAATACGTGTTATTTCGTTATATTCTGAAATGTTAAAAATTGATTATCGCGCGATTATAAATTTTCTTTCAAAAGAAGAGAGATATTAAACAACGTTTGGATACTGTCTATGGATAAGGTTCTCAGATCTATAAGTTAATCACCTACTCCAATGTTCTTAACCTCAATAACTAGGGCCGAGGGTAATATTGTCTCCCGGCAAAGTTCTTCAACATGTCCGCATCATGAATTCGGATATGTCGAGGGAGGCTGAACGTATAAAAAAGGAATGTTTATTTTCTATTAAAAAAGTGTCAATGTGGGACAGTTATCTTGACAGTTGTCAGTTTCATCAGCAAACTGTTAGATACGATAGTTATCGCGACGGAATCGAACACATTCTGGCAGGGACCCAGGTCAGGTTTCGCGGTGTCACACCAACAAGGACAAGCTATAGAAATTATTGTATAGAAATTTAAATGCATACGACATTTAAATTCAGTTAAATGGTATACAAATGCGTGCACTGAGAAGAATACCTGAAGTGATAATCTATGACAGAATACGGAATGAAGTGATCAGAGATGATTGTGAACTTAAGGCTGGCGTGTCGAGGAAGTTGAAGAAGAGCACTCTTACGAGGGATATTTAAAGGCGTGTAGCGATTGGAAACAAAGTCAATGAAATACTAAAACATATATAATAAAACTAGATAGTGTCGAAAGCTACTAAGATAATAGTCCACAACAGTGTGCTAGTACCAAATATAGTGTATGGAAGTGAAAGATGAATGTGGAAAAAGACTGAAAAAAGCCAAATGAATGCTGTAGAAATGTGTACATTAAGATGAATACATGGGGTGACAATGTATGAAGAATATTGAATAAAGTGATTGGGAATTACTGTGATCTTAAGGATGATGTATCGAGTAAGGTAAGAAGATCACTCTGAGATGGTTTGGGCACGTGGAATGACTGCGTGTAGAAAGTCTAACAAAAAAAATATGTACACGTAAGTGCAAATGTAAGTGGAAGACTAAGACCAAGAAAAGTATGGCTCGATCAATTGAATGATATTTTGAAAAAAGAAAATATAGAAATAATACATTTTTTCAATTGGATTATGGAGGCCGTCATATTTTCACCTAACTTGTTGGAATATAAGGTTTGTATGGTTGCGGGGATCTTGTGTGCTACTATATTTGGAATCCTGCGTCACATTTTCTGACCCTATCTATGTCGAATTTCTGACCCTATCTATGACTGAGAGATTTTCTTGCGATGTTTTGTAATATTCTCATCTAGGTTGTACAACCTGATAAGGAATATATCTTCTTCTTCGTGACCTGAATGCTGAGGAACGCGACTCAAAAAATACTGAATATATTCATATGGTTTTCTTGGGAAAAAATAGTGCGGTTGCTTTCACACTGCGGCATGTGTTATAGGAATTGTACATGTTGCATATACCGTGAGCCCAATTGCCAACACATAGTATTTTGAGATTTAGTACTAGGTCTCAGAAGAAATGTGCACTTGCGGATGTTAAGTGGGAGCAGGAGTGTTGTAGAGATATTTTTGGATAAACTATTGTGGATCACTCTCGCAGGTCTGGGTTATCACTTATATCTATTATTAATGCCTGATACTCAGATTGTGAAAGAGCACTTACTAATTATTTTAGTAAATAAGCTAGTAATATACCGAGAGATAGACAAATTTTAATTAATACGTGCGTAATTGCGCAATTATACGCTGAAAGAAGAGTGAATGGTGCCTGGACTGAGTTGTTAAAAATTTAAAAAAAACAAAGCATGAGTATGCGTTATGTCACCCTGGTTGTTAAATATTTTTATATATTAGTGTGTGAAGGAACTACATACGAGTAGGTCAATGGGTGGCATAAAAATGTCGAATACGAATGTATGCGGATTGGAACAATTACTCGTAGAAAACAAAACAGGAAAAATACAGCAAAAATTACCAGCCGCTGTAACTCTCCACCAAGTTTAGCCTGCGGAACCACGCAGTTTCTGGGGTGTGACCGCTGCCCGAGTCACTTGGATCCAAATGTGTAGAGTTCGAAATTTCAGCGGACAGCTGAATACAGCCCTAAACTGGCCAGTTCTGTCCACACGATACTACCACGTAACATTTCACTGTGTACACACTAATAGGGGATAAAGCAAAATGAAAAAAGGAGGATGAAAGTAATGAAGGTTAATTCTATTACACAACAATGAGTATTGGGATAACTCAATTCAGAAGCAATTTTACTAAATTGAGTTATGACAGATGATGAAGAATATATGGGCGTGAACGCAAATTGAAGTTCACAGTAGAAAAGCGTGATGATCACAATGGCACGCCTCCGCGACCAATTTATGTATTCATATCCGTGCCAATCTAATGGAACTCCTGACTCACTGGGCTATGAAGCTACTATAACGAAGTCAAATAGTGAAGGCACTTCGGAATGATATGGCAAATTTTCAATGAGCTTATATGACGACCTATTTAGCCTAATGATTGATTCCCCATGGTGCCAGAAAAAAGGGTGTCAATCTGGTAAGAGTTACGCTTGTCTCCCGATCCGGAGGTTACGAGTTCGATTCCCGTCGGAAACAGATTTTAAAAAAAGGATTTCAGTCTGGTTTTCACTTAAGACCTTTTTAACTTATTTCTGGTTGGTTGGAAGATATTGCATCATATCAGTAAGCCCGTTTGGTTGTACTGTATACAACAAAAGTGTAATAACTCGCATGCGCCCAGCGGTAGTGCCAAAACCTTCAATGACGAACCGCGAGATCTGTGCCTAGTTTGGAGGTTTTTAATCCCAAGATTCGCTTACTGGGGCCGAAGACAATATTGTCTTTCGGTCAAGCATTTCGATATGTCTGAAACACTTATTCAGATATATTGAAGGGGTACCCCATACGAAAAAAGAAATGTGCGTAAATTTCTGATATGGTAGATATGGTGATATGGTAAATTTCTAGTTAAATAAGATAGCGGAGTAATCTGCGTATAAGAGTATATAATAAAATATTAAGAATTCTGTTATTAAGGTAGTATTTTCACAAATGAAAGGCGTGTAGCGATAGGAAACAAAAACGATGGAACAATAAAACATATATAATCAAACCAGACAGTGTCAAAATCTACTAAGATAATAGTCCACAACAGTATTCTAGTACCAAACGTAGTATATGGAAGTAAAACGTGGACGTGGAAAAAAACTGAAAGGAGCCAAATAAATGCTGTAGAAATGCATACATTAAGATGAATACACGGGGCAACGTATGTATGACAGAATACGGAATGAAATAATCAGGGATGATTGTGACCTTAAGGATGATGTTTTGAGTAAGGTGAAAAAGAGCACTCTCAGATGGTTTGGGCACGTGGAACGAATGTACATAGAAAGGCTAATAAAACAAATAAACACTGCAAATGTGAATGGAAGGTGCGGGGCAAGGAAAGTATGGTTCGATCAAGTGCATATATTGACGGAAGGAAAGGTAAGAAGTAAGAGAAATGACAGGACATTGTATGAGAAGGTGCATAGATGTGGAGAAGGCGAAATATGAGTATCAAGATAGTCAATTCTGACGCTCTATCCTCTCTGCCTCCTCCAACAGGAACACGGCGAATGGGTGTGTATGTATGAACGAATTTATTACAAAACGATGACCTCCGTGGCCTAATTGGTAAGAGGCTTGAATTCCACCGGTTTGGATCTTCGACGGAACAAAAATGGGTCCCAGTCTGGTAACCGGGTACGCCTGGTGACAATATTTGTACGCGCTAGATGTGTGCAAGTGTTGTTGCCTGTCCTTGTGCTATGTATTTCGAACACGCGCGATGTCTCACTTTATGTTATTTGCCTACTCTAGTGTGAGTTCCTTGCCCGCTCTGATGTTAAAACTGTGAGCTCGTTCTATAGGATGTCCCAATAAGAACGCCGGATTTAAATTTCGTACCATTTTTTTATAAGGTTGGCCGCTCTAAAAGTTTCACATGTAGCATCTGTCGATCTTGCGATTAGTAAATATGGAACGCTACACGAAAGAACAACGCGTTATTATTGTAAAAAATCATTATAAAAATGGGGAAAGTATTACTGAAACAGTTCGTAAACTTCGTGGAATTTTCGGTCGAAATAATGGTCCAAATGAGTCGTCGATTCGAAGATTAATTTAAAAAATTCAGGAAACTGGTTTAATTCTGGGCAATAAGTCACCCATGCGTCCTAGTAGCGGGCGTTCACTCGAAAACATAGCCGCAGTGAGAGAAAGTGTTACTGTCTGAAACCCCAGGGACATCAATTCGTCATCGTTCACAAGAATTACGTTTCAAGAATCACCTAACAGCGAATTCTCACGAAAGATCAAGATCTGAATGCCTACAAGATCCAACTGACCCAAGAACTCAAACCAGCAGACCATTTTATCTAAATCTGCTCTTATTGAAACATCCTTTATTATTGATTATTGGAGGTGAACACAATAGTATCTACCGGCCACGTTCTTTATCATAACCGCATCATCAATTCAGATATGTAGAGGGATGACGTACGAATTAATGAATAAATGGTAACATTTTGATATATGTCATACATTCTAGCAGAACTGCTAACGAACGATGTGTAAAAAAACGCACTGAACTGTGAAGCCTTCTCACTTTTTTTTGTTGTATCGCAATTACACCATTAAAACGAGATTAAGAGCGAAACGAGAGGTACAAAAATGGCATATATTTTTTAAATGGTTCGATGGATGTAGATCAAAAGATGAAAGTGGAGGAAATTGAAAAACTATTAAGCAGAGATGGTGTTTAGAAAGAGTTATGGTTGTTAAGAAATGTGATTCCATGAGCATAAGCAAGATATAAGCAATTTGAAAAGTTTCACTATGTGATGTTCTGTAAGAGAATAAAAAATCTGATATCTGCACACTCCTTTTCACAGACGTCACAGAAACGTGCGTTCTGTTGAGGCATGTTCAGTGCACGCTGATAGGTCGCGAATAGGTGTTTCAATCTGCCACGATCTTGTGTCATCTGTTTAGAGGCTTCAGATGTCCCGCAAAAAGTCAGCGGCTTCCGCAGACTGTCGTTATAGCGCTTCCTCTGCCCACCGACCCTTAACTTGCTTATTCCTTCTCCGTATATGACGCATTTTTGGAGTATATGATCACCCAAGCATATCTAGTCAATGTCAATTTTGCTTCTACCACTACGAGTACAACATCTATGTTATAGCATGAATGACTAAACCGTGGTTAAAGCGAGCCACATGCGGCGTTTTAGTGTTTTCAATACGGCTCGCGTGCATTAAGCAATTGCTACTCTTCGCTTCGAATATATATGATTTAGTGTACATCTAACTTTGTTTCCTATTGTTACACGTTGTTCAATAGTCCACTTAACTCTTCCATTAACTGAGAAAATATAACTCAATAATAAACATGTATAATGAATTGACATATACCCTTACGAACCTCTATCAGTGCCGTTAAGTGACTCCAGGATCACTTGTTTTTTAAATCAATTCAAATAAATTCGGAATTGATCGACGATGGGCGTTTTAAGCAACTACTCCAAGATTTCAGCACTGAATGTGTTAAGTGAAAACCAGGCCAGAGCCTTTTAAAAAAAACTATGGCGCCTTATAAATAAAAAATGTATGATATATCTTAAACACATCATACATTATCAGACCAGACATAAATACATTATTTGTATCGGTTGCGTCAATACTTACAGTTAGTTATATTTGTTCAACAGTTCGATTAGCGGTGAGTGGGATCAACAGCACCAGCAGCCATGTGGAGGACGTCTTCAGTCGACAGGAAGGTGAGGCAGGCAAAGTACGAGTACCTACTGTAAGATGGTGACAGTGTAAATGTAATATGCTAAGACGCTCATGTTGATTGAGGCATAACAATACCACATAACGAGGCACTTAATGTATCCATTCATAAATACATGAACAAAGTGTCATTGGGTACAGATGACTTGAAAATAGAATTTAACTTATTTTGTTATCTGGTTCACTTGATGTAGTTTTGTTTTCCCGGTCTATTCTGGTTTATCCCGGTCTATACACATGTTGTCTATAGTTAAAGCATTAACGTTGTGGAGGTTTAAAATGTGGAGGTTTATCAAACACTGTTTGAAAAAAGTGGAATAAACAGTGAGTGGAATAATCACTGAAAAAAGTGGAATAAACAGTGTTTGATAAAAATAAATTACAATATCATACTCGTACATACGAGTATATATAGTCATTATTATTTAATACTTTCATGCAAATACAGCTGGCGAATTTATTGCTTTAAATATATTTCATCCACTCAACCAGTTTTCGTTTCACAATTACGAGTATTATTGGATTGTGACCGTGTCTTCAACGTAGTATATTATGATGACAATATTGGAGAAAAACTTAATTCAACTCAAACAAGATTGTTGTCGTTGCTGGCTGGGCCTCGTAGTCGAGGATCCCCTCGCCATTCCAACGTCAATTCAGTTGGAAAGCGAACCTGTGCCGTGGGGTTTAATTTTTTATAAGTGAGTGAGGTGTTGCACACCTAGCAAATTCACTGCCCACACCGCTGTACTGGAAGGTAGATATGTTAGGCATCATTATACCCTCGAATACTGTGCGGAAAAAAATACCAGTGTTATTCGTGGGGGGTAAGCACAGCATGGGGTTCGAACCGACGACCTTCCGCACAGAAGTCCAGTGCGTTACCGTGCGGCTATGCACATTTCAATACAAGATAAATATACAAGATATATCTCAAGGAATATAAGGATTGATTAGGATGGGAATTGTGTGTGAGTTAACGGCGAAAAACATTTTGAGATAAATAATAATATATGTCTTTAGTTTATTCTTAAGTATCGATAAGGATGAAGGATGTCTGATTCAGACACGACGATCCCAAGTCGAGCCGAATTCTTAAGTATCGATAAGGATGTAGGATGTCTGATTCAGACACGACGATCCCAAGTCGAGCCGAATTCTTAAGTATCGATAAGGATGTAGGATGTCTGATTCAGACACGACGATCCCAAGTCGAGCCGAATGAACCGCAAAACATGTTTAGAATGATACTTATCACTTAAGTGGTCTCTATCTATTTAGTACTTATTTATAATTTATTATATTATTTAGAGTTAAGGCATTAACATTGCGGAGGTATAAATACATTGTAATTTGTTTTTATAAAACACAGTTTATTTCACTTTATGTAACGGTGCTAACCTTACGGGTTTCAAGGCTTTCACCTCATCATCAGGGGAACACAAACGAGACTTGTTTGTGCTCCCCTGAAGATGAGATGAAAGTCTTGAAACCGGCAGGGTTGCACCGTTATATAAAGTAGAATAAACAGTGTTTGATAAAAACAAATTACAATGTCATTTATTACTCGTACGCATTAGACGTATGCGAGTGTTGTTGCCTGCCCATGTGTGGTAGTATTTCCAGCACTTAGTAACTTGCCTGCTTTAGTTGTTCTTTACCAGCACTATCTTTCTATCCTTACACTCAACTTACATACATTTAGTTTGTAATGTTTTTAATCTGTCAATAAAAGTGGGTTCAAGTCCCGAGTTAAATCGCCCTTGAGGAGTTTGTTCTCTAAACGGCGCTATATAAATTGTCCTTTTATTGTTATGAAAGCACGATTATTGGGGCCGAATACGGTGATGTCTCCTGGCACCGCTCAACATACGAGTATTTGCATTATCGATTGGGATATATCACGGGGAACTATACACATATAAAAATTAATGGCAATAATTCGATTAGTGTTACCATTACTTTTTTAATATTTCTCATGGCATCCCCCATATATGTATTTACCAAATCTCTTAAATCGTATTAATGTTCGGCTAAAATGGATAGTGATTCCAAAAATTTATGATAAAACCAAAGACGAAATAAAATATTTCTTATAGTAAACTAGATATACGGGATTTAAAATAAACATTTTTTTTAAGAAACTAGATATACGGGATTTTAAATATACATATTTCCTTTGGGTGTGGGATGGAAGCCCCCCGATGCCCTTGCGATCGGGCTCGCCCTACATTGGTGGGGTGTATCTCGGGGGAATGTTTGTGGGATGAGCCCGGACCTTTTAATGTCTTCTCTCTTGAATCTATTTTTTTGTCATCTATTTATTTTCGGTGTTTTTTATATCTTCTTGTTCTACGTGTTCAAGGGTGTGGGCTGAAAAAAATCTGATGTCCCCGTGGCTGGGCTCACCCTATATTGGTGGGGTGTATCTTAGCCGGGGGGATGTTATTAGATGAGCCCAGACCTTTTGATAGCTTCTGTTTTTTAATGTATTATTTTTTTAATGTGTTCTTGAAATGTGTCTAAATGTATTATGTACATACTATGTTGCTATCAATAAACCTGTATTTATTTATTTATCTATAGGAAACTAGATATACGGGATTTTAAATAAACTTTTTTTTTCAGAAACGCTGAAAACAAAATTCATTCATTAATCTGCCTAGCGATGTTCAAAAATACGTCGACCAACAAGTATTAAATTTTTTGAAGAAGTCATCTTCACTGTAAATATTGTATAAAATGCATCTCAAAGCGACCGAGTGAAGTTGAGGACGACAAACCCGTTCTGAGACAACAGGTTGTAGGTTCAAAACCTATTCTAACATTACGTCCACAAACTGGTTTCGGTAGTACGAGTACATACCAGCCCAGCATCAGGGCTCCTGCGTTCCGATAATGATGTATGGTTTTATGTTACATCATGATGGTCAAGTGTGTAATACGATGCTAACAACAGCTATCAAGTAACTGTTGAAGACTATAGATTTATGATTAAACTTAACCGTCTATTAATGTCAATGGCTATGTGTGAAGGTTTCATTTTCATTTTTTTGGTTTAAGTATGCTCTTATAGTTTTGGATGTTATTCAGACTTTGTGATATATGTCTTAACATGTTACTTTCTACATAATTTTAAACCTCATTTTGATCGTGTCCTCTTAACGGAGTTTCAGACAAGCTAAGATAACTTAATATTTTATCGGTAAAAATAAGTGTAGTCCATTGCTTAAATTCACCAGCCATTGCCCAGTTAATGTATACTGATCATTAATTTTGATTCAATCGTTATCAAAAACATTTATTATATTTCGAAGTACACAAATTAAGGTGAATTTAAAAGTAGAAAGTTGTACGGTAATGATTTTATTTCTTTAAATCGTTAAATTTACTGTTTAAGCTGGTAAGACTAAATAATATCGTATTTTGGATTATTTATTTTACAAAAATAAATAAAATTGCAAATTACTCTAAAAAACAGTGGTATTGGGTGTTTACATAAGTTGTGTCCGTTTTTTTTCAAAATTAAAAATGAGCACCAAAAGTAAAACAAAATGGTAAAGGTTATACGTCATTCGAAAGAAAATTTTCTGCTCTACAAGATATTGTGTTTGCTTTTACGTTACATATATTATTTTATTTTATTACAAGCCTCCAAAATGGAATGTCAAGTAGACGAAAGTGAGCATTTTCGACTCCTACTTCTGTTCGCGTTCAATTGAGGGAATAAAGCTGCCAAAGCTACTCGTGATATATGCAAAGTGTACGGTGTAGATGCTATGAATGAAAGGACAGCTCGTCGATGGTTTTTGCGTTTCAAAGACGGTAATTTCGACCTGAAAGACATGGAGCGTTCCGGACGATCAGTGGACTTCGATGAGGACCGCTTAAACCATATTATTCATGAAGATCCCCTTCAAACCACAACCAGATGAATTGTAGTCATATGACTGTACACCGCCATTTTAAATCTATGGGAAAAGTCCAGAAGTTCGGCGCTTAGGTTCCACATGTTTTGAGTGAAAACAACAAAAATCAAAGTTCGACAAATGAACGCGAACAGAAGGAGGTGTCGAAAATGCTCACTTTTGTCTACTTGACATTCCATTTTGAAGGTTTGTAATCAAATAAAATAATATATAGTATGTAACGTAAAAACAAACACAATATCTTGTAGAACAGAAAATTTTATTTTGAATGACGTATAACCTTTACCATTTTGTTTTACTTTTGGTGCTCATTTTTAAATTTGATAAAAAACGGACACAACTTATGTTAACATCTAATATATAATATACTAAATAACGAAAACATTGAAAAACGTTTGATTACAAAAACACAAGAAAAAATACTTATTTATTCATTTACATATAACACTGATATAATAAACTCACACAATTATTACGATATACTAAATAAAAACACTCGTACTGCCATATAAAAATAACAGAAACATTCGTGTACTAAATTTAAAAAAAAAACGGAAAAAATAAATTAAAAAAAAACACCGATAATACATTAATTAGCTTTAAATAAAACACTATTTTTCTTTATATTCTTTATTAATATATTATTTAAGTTCACTACCTGTTTCAAAGATGTTGCTCATCACCTGACGAAGAGGGTGGGGTTCTTTGAAACCGGTAGTGAAATAAATAAATCAGTACTGAATGAATACAAAGAAAAACTTTGATATATTTATTTTATTAAACTAAAAAGCAATAAATTGAATACGAGAAAGTGAATAAAATACCCTTATTAGGAATATTGTTAATCTGCCAATAAATTACACATACATATATACCATCACGTTATTTCCTTGCCAGAGTAGGCAAAGAGGGCAGAGCGTTGGACTTTCCTATCTTGACACACATATTTCACCTCCACTACATTAATACATCTTTACATGCAATTCCTACGATTTCTCTGACTTTTGACATACGATCATTCACTTCTATCATACTTTCCCAAATCTTCCTCTACCACGTCTTTCACTCACATTAGCACTATGTATATGTTTTATTAGTATTTCTTTATTCATTTGTTCTATGTGCCTAAATCATCTCCGGGAAATCGTCATATTTTAATATATTGGTGTTCATCATTTTGAATTATCATTCAGTATTGATTTTAGGTTTGAATCCCGAGTGAGAGCGCCCTCTAAACGGCGCTATATAAACTGTTTATTATTACAACAATGATATCAATTTATTTTTTATTATTCAAGGTATGTGTATATGTACATGATTTATTTTTTCGTTGAATTTTATTGCCGATTTAATTACGATATGTACTGACTGGTGAATATTTGTGTATTCTTGTCGGGTTGAGGAATACTGGATTAATTATCCCGACATCCCCCTTTGTTAAGAATTCAATTGGATAATGTTCAATTCAAGTATCCATATAAAATAAGTTCTAAATGCAACTTGACACAATCCTGTTAAAATGTAACCGTTAATAGCTAGTAGAGTCGTAATGATTAGTTTGAATTAACTTAAACAATAAATACATACGATTATCAATTAAGGATAATAAATTTCTTAATCAATTGTTCAATTGAAATTGATGACTAAAATTTAAAACATTCGATTACAATTTAGGCTTTTCTAATTGAATTCTAGCCCTAAAAATCATATATCTCGTAATTGATAGTATAAAAGTTACAGACAGACGAATTTTTAGATTAAAAGCCGATAATATTTCAAAATGGTTTGGAAAGTGCTAATGCATCTATCATATTTTCATGCTCACGTTACGGTTACGAGTGAAGGTAGCTAAACAGATACATTATGCGCGGTTCTTCGGTATTTTTTTTATAAAACAGTGATTATACGAATCTCTTGTATACGGGTTACCTGTGAATGATACATTAAAATGTTTGAAGAGTTAGCAGCAACAAATCAAATAAATTATGAAGATTCGATGGTACTTTAGAGTATCGATGAAGAGTTGAATGCTGCAGCATCAATTTTCTAGTGTCACGTGTTATTCGGACATGTTACTCACATACATGACACTAGAATTTCAAAGATTATTCTATTTGATGTGCTAACTGAAGATAAAAGAAAACAGGCTGGTCAAACGATATGCTTCGCGCAACTTGTACAAATGAAAATACTCAGCAAACAGTAACGAATCGAGTCAAATGGTTACCAGTCACCAGAAATTACGTATAGAGAGAATGAAAATCTCAGGAATTCGCCATGATGTGCTGTAGACAAGACCATTTGGCATTTAGCATATTTCTCTTGTATGCCACCTCATCAGATAAGAAAACACAGCCAGGAGTTCAATGGCACAGGAAAGAGGAAATGTTTATTTATATAAATGGCAAGCTTGTTACCATAAAGCAATTTTTCCCACTAAGCAGACAAGAGCCACGTAGATAATCGCCAATTGCTAGGTGAAAGGTTTCAAGGTTATTTTAAAAAAGAAGTGAATAATAATTTAATACTTAAATAATTAAAAAAAACATATTTGGGACCGACAATTTTTTTTTTGCAAATATCACTAAAGACTAGGAAAGTAGGACGATAGGGAAGAACAAGATAATAGAAGTAATGGACAAACATATTTCGTCATTAAAGATATGTAATATTATTTTGAAGTTACTGTTTGAAGCAACCCAAATGATTTGTTTAACCGGCCCTAGGTCTGCAGTAAAAATAATTAAAAGTTTAAAATATTTTAAGAACCATTGGAGTTTAAACACGAGTACCATCTGCACCCTTTATATAATTCAAATAGATAATAATCGATTAAAATAATGCCCCTAGAACTACTCATATATTGTCGCAATAAATTATATAAAAAAACGGTTAATTTAAAACAATAAACCAGCTGTGGACTTTATCATATGCAAAAGGAATAAATTTGCTTTAACCAAACATTAATTTGAATATTTTTTTAAATTTATTGTATCTAATGGATGTAAATACGCAAAAAAATCACAACCCACATTTTACCTGTTCTGAGTTATTTGAACAAATATCTCGCAGCTTGGTATGGAAAGAAAAATATACATATTTTAATCAATAACTATCCATTTTATGGACTCGATACTTTAGAATATGCTGAATTGATATATAATATACGCTTTTTCGTTTTTTTAAATAAACCAAAAAAAGTGTTGAATATGTTGGTTTCATTTTGAACATAGTGTCTGAATAACGTATTATTTTTGTAAAAGATGAATAATTAAAATGAAATATGTATATAATCAATAATGACTATAAATATCGATTGTTAAAAATGTATTCATTTGTCAGATGTTACCCATTAAAATAAACTTTGTGAATGGAGTACATGTTATACTTTATGATTTGTGATAAGAGGTGTTATATTTTCGAATAGGTGCTATATTGTGAGTGGAGTACACGTAACATATAATCTTATAATTATATTTAATAAGAAGTGTAGTTTACGGAGTGGCATTTTGTGTATGGAATATAGTACGTGATATGTATATTTTCTCGAGTGTCATTTTGTGTGTAGAGTACGTGTTATATTTTATAATGATAAGACATGTTATATTTTATGATAATATGCGACGTGTTATATTCTACGAAGTGGCATTTTGTGCCTAGATTATATATTATATTACATTTTACAATGATACGTGATAAGATGTGCCATATTTTATGGAGTGGCTTTTTGTACGGAGAGTATATGTTATATTTTATAATTATAACATACGTGATAAGATGTTATATTTTATGAAGTGGCATTTTGTATCGAGTACGTGTATTATTGTAAACTTAAACGAGATAAGGTGTATTCTATTTTATGGAGTGGCATTTTGTGTGTTGAGTACGTGAATTATTGTAAACTTAAACGTAATAATAGGTATTATATTTTATGGAGTAGCATTTTGTGTGTGGAGTACGTGTATTATTGTAAACGTAATAAGATGTATTATATTTTATGGAGTGGCATTTTGTGCTTCCAGTACGTGTATTATTGTATAATTATACGTAATAAGAGGCATTTTATTTTATGGAGCGGCATTTTGTGTGTGGAGTACGTGTATTATTATAAATTTATGCGTAGTAAGATGTATTATATTTTATGGAGAGGCATTTTTTTGTGTCGAGTACATTTATTATTGTATACTTATACGTTATAAGCGATATTTTTTTATGGAGTGGCATTTTGTGCTTCGAGTACGTGTATTATTGTATACCTATACGTGATAAGAGATATTATATTTTATGGAGTGGCATTTTGTGCTTCGAGTACGTGTATCATTGTATACCTATACGTGATAAGAGGTATTATATTTTATGGAGTGGCATTTTGTACGTGAAGTACAATGTTACGTTTCATAATTATGCATGAATAAAAATGTGAAGGTAGATATAAGTATTTCTGAATAATATCTGTAGCAATGCACTTAATAATACAGTTGTGAGTAATTGGGTGTCGATAATGGAATAAATAGTATTGAGTAAGAGGTATATTCGTATTGAAATTCAGTTAGAAAGCGAGGATGATACGACGGCGTGCAATAGCTGGCTTCGGATCAACTCATTATAATAAAGTCAGGCGCAGAAGCGGATTAGGTCTCGAAGAAAACGAGGAGCGTACTAAAAAAAAGGCATGTTCCGTACTTCTCTTCATCGTTGTCGAACTCCACAACACATTTCGGGACACAAATCGATGACTTTGAGGAATGCAATAAGTATACCAATCAACATGACACGCATGCCAACTAATGAAATGTTCACCATCCCTAGAGTTAAAACCTCTATTGCCCAAAAGCAATATGCTTATTTGGCTCCCATTACATATAATGGCGTGCCGACTTCAATAAAGGTAAAGGTAGGAAAACCATTTAGACAGCCGATCGGAGCGTGGTTGTTATTGCGACAAGATTTTGAGTACTTGGGCTTTCAGGATGAATGACGAGTGGGAAGGATTTGTGTGAGCTCGTGAGTGTGGTTTTCTTCTTGTTGTTTTAATTTTGGTTGTTTTTGTATTTGTGTTTCTGTGTATTTTTTGTTTTAATTTTAATTTTTATTCTTATGATTGTGTGCGGTATATTGTGGGATGAATATTTTTGGTCTTTCTGGAGTGATGATGTGTGAGGAGTTGAATTTCGCTAGATGTTTCCAGTTGTAGTTGAGTGTCACTGTTTGTCAGGTTGATGAGAGCGTGCAACGGGGTTTTGTTTTTGTGTAATCAAAAAATCGGAAAGAAGTATCGATTTATTTTTTCATGCTAAATATCCTCAGTGAGATACAGGCAAAAGCCTAGTTTACTGGGGATACGACAAATGAAAGGCAACAAACCCAGATCCATTAAAATTTGTATGTCCAAATCAAATTACCTGTTGTTTTTTCGCAAATTGTGTATATTTCTTGTCATGTGTAATAATAAATAAAATAAATAAAATTGATACTAAGAAATATCAAGTCGCTAAAGGTTCAGAACCGTGAAGCAAGTATAGTTTCAATTCAAAATAATATCGTTGATGTGAAACGCCGCAAATCGGGGTTTGTCTGTAGAAAAAAATATTTTTTATTACTGAACTAATGTTAAAAGAGTTTCATTTTTAAATAAACTAATTTCATAAATATGTCTTTTACAGGACTTCTTTGGTTTACACTTTCACAATACTGTTAATTTATTTCGTTGATTAATACATTATTTTACTATTTACTTTCTCTCTGGGCTCTATGTGAATGTATATTTGGTTGGTCGGAAGAGATTACGACAAGGTACTAATCTTGAAACGTATTATAAACAGCACAAGTAGTAATACTTGCCAAATATGCTTTTCTTAACATATGTTTTGTAGATGCGGGGAAGTACGCAATCTAATGGACTCAGCCACCACTTTCCTTTATTTTATTGCAATATCTCATTGTTTGCAAGTGTGGGCTCGAATCCCTAGTAATAGTGGCCTTTAAGTGACAATGTTTTTCAAGCGACACAATATAAATTATTCTTTCATTATTAAAACTATGCAAAAAGGATTAATTTTACATTCTTGTCATTTATTTAGATATTTTTGCCTGTTTATACGCTTGAGAAAACATTGAGTCGCTTTGTGTATATCACAGAATGTCACATCCATTTTAGCTTTTGAGCTTCGTGGCATTTTGTCTTAAGTTTTCAGACAATGTTTTTTAAACCCCCATGAAAATTCAATCCCTGAACACACGACGACGAACATACAATCGACGACCTATGTGGCCTAGTTGATAAGATACTTGATTACCACCTGGGACTTTAGGGTTCGATTCTTGATGGTACCGAAAACAGGTGCCAGTCTGATAATAGTGTTCGTATGGTAACAATACTCCTACGCACCGAATACGTTTTCAAGTGGTGTTGTCAACGTGTTTACTGTAGTGCATTTAAACCCGAAGGCTCGATTACTGTGTCAACACGTGCAATGACGAACTACAAGATCCGTGTCTACTGTGGTGGATTTGAACTCGAAGGCTCGATTACTGTGTCAACATGTGCAATGACGAACCACAAGATCCATGTCTACTGTAGTGCTTTTAAACCTGAATTCTAGACGATTTAAAGTTTCAACTGATAAAGCTTAAAAAAATTGACAATCGATCTATAAGTGGAAAAGTTTCACGAAGAAAGAAGAAACACAAAATTCATTGGACGAGTTTAAGATACGGTTTTTAGTAAATCAAATCACATAAACAGATTAAACCCAATTAAATGTAAAGAGAAACCAGAAAAAATATATATACACAATATGTTTATGACACGTACATCAAGGTTTAGGTCAATGTCTTGATAGCCTTACCAAAAACTTATGACAAACGGCGGTTTTTTTTTCGAAATCACTCAAGCTTGATATCTCCGACAGCTGGCAAACGAGCGTCAGTCCACCCCTGAAAGTGACTCGTTGATCTGTAAAATCGCTCGTAATACGTAACGAATTTATTGATAATTTCACCGATTCAAAGAAAACGCCAAAGTATTAACATATGCTATAGAATATTTATATATATATTTATATTACAAACCAAGTCGAATTTACACGGATTTGCATTTAAGTCGCCAGGGGAAAGTTGAACTTTGAGGAAAGAACACGTTGTTATTAATAAGATATAACATAGGTCAGATTACGCAACCAGAATAGAAAAATAAAAAGATTTTATATCAATTTCATAACTATATTGATAGTTTAGTTAAGTGATTATATTTTATAATCAAACATATGTTTTTTAATCTATTTAGTTTACACATGACAAGAAATATACATAATTTGCGAAAAAACAACAGGTAATAACATTTATCTGGGTTTGTTGCTTTTCATTTGTCGTGTCCCCAGTAAACTAGACTTTTGCATGTATCTCACTGAGGACATGTATCATGAAAAAATAAATAGATACATCTTTCCGATTACATAAAACCCCGTTGCACATTCTCATCAACATGACAAACAGTGACACTCAATTACATATGTATACATCACGCGAAATCAAAGCCCTCACACTTCGTCACTCCAGACAGACCAAAACATGCATCACATAATCATAAAAATAAAATAAAAAATATATAAAAATATAAATATAAAACAACAAAAAACACCACACTCAAGAGCTAACACAAACCTTTTCCACAAGTCATTCCTCTTGCAAGCTCAAGTATTCAACTCCTGTCGCAATAACATATTAAAAGTATTTTTTCTCTTATGTTAGTGCATCGTTAAGCGTCTTTTCTGTTACAACACGCATTTCAATACATTTTTTTACCTTACCATCTCTCAAAAACATGCTTTCCAGATATCAAAATGTCTCAACTTACTCTAGTATAACACTGTTCACCCTAAACTTCACAATCACTCTTTTCGATAACCATTACTTGGACTTCTTTATATTCATTCTTGAATACTTTAAAAAACAATTTTGTTAAAAAAAAAATAGCCAAATCTACTAAATTAATTACATTTCCAGTAACTATCACCATATCCTCTGCATATAATAAACCACTCCCGATCAAATCTGGCATATTCACACCTCTTGTATCACTCTTCATCTTGTTTACACAGGAATCAAAATGAATATTAAAGATCTGTGAAAACATTTCACATCCTTGTTTCACACCTTTTTTAATGTAAAACTATGCAGTTATATGTTCGTCCACTCTGACACCTGTCATAATTTAATCCGTCAAGTAATATGAAAATATCAGAAAGAGCAGATTTGATATAAACAAAATAAGATTCTAAAAAAAATATTATAATGTTTAGACACTAAATCGTCTCTTTTCATAAGTTACATCATTGGAAACGACCTTAAAGCTCACCTCTGGCCATATTACTTCAAAAACTATTATTATTGACCATAACTGTTTTTGCGAGAATGCTAGCTGTTTATCAAACAATATTCTGTGTGGAAGAATCTAACTGGTTGGCCTTTGACCCAAAAATGGTTTTGAACTTTAAAGAACTGCTCTCAAAATATAATAAATGTTGTAAACAAAGTTTGAATAAGGCTTTAGATTCAGTTTTAGTAAAATCAGATTTAATTTTTGGTTCATCATAATTTTTTGCCCTTGAGTTAATGAATAAAGCAATTAGATGTATCAATGTTATCACGAACTGGACTGGGTTTTTTTATATTCTGAGTTTATATATTCCATTTATGGGAATTTCCTTTTCCTTTCGTATGGTGGTAGGGTTCAAGTGGCACAGATAGACACCTCAGTCAGGGTAACACATTTGATATAGTTTAAAATACTAGTGATTATCGAACGGCGTGTAGCGATAAGAAACAAAGTCAATGGGTCACTAAAACATACACACTGTCCAAATACAAAACCGGACCATTTCAAAACCTGCTAAGGTAATTCTACAACAGTATTTTAGTACCCACTTTGATGTAAAAAAATGGATATAAAAAATACTAAAAGGAACCTAATAAATGCTTGCACTGAAAATAATCCAAGGGATGACGATGCACGACAGAATACAAAATTGAGTGATTAGATACGAATATGAACTGAGTAGAATACATGGGGTGACAATGTATGACTGAATACAGAATGCAGTGTTTTTGGATGAATGTGAACTTAATGCTGTTAGGTTAAGTAAGATTAAGAGAAGTATTTTAAGATGGGCATTGCAAAACGAATAAAGAAAGACTAATATAAAAAATATATAAGAGTTGTACGAGTAGAAGAAGTGAAGGATATGTGCCGAGATACGAAAGTCTGACGACTTGTTCTCTCTGCTCACCCAAACAGGGAAATGGTGAGATGGTATGTTTGTATGTAATATACTTTAAAATTGCCCACTTGATAGACGTAAACACACCATCTCTCCGTTATGTGCTCGGTAGTCTGCACTTTATATTTATCTAAGGAGCGGCTCCTTTAGACACTACTTATAAATATTGTATGCACAACAAGACACTACTTATAAATATTGTATGCACAACAAGACAGGAATGCATCTTTATGCTTCCTGCGGAGCTGAAATACAGGTCGATCTATTGTTGGTTCCAACTTCAGCATTAGATGCTTATTTCTCCCATACAACTCCTGTCTCTTATGTATCCACATGTCCAAAAGATCAAAATATTTAAGACTACTCTTTCCGTATTCCTTAGAACGAATGAATGAAGACTAACAAAATAAATATAAAGTGAAAATTAGTGTGTAAGGCGTGATAGAGGAAGACAAAGTAAAACATGGTTGGATCAATTGAATAATATTTTAAAAGAAGGAAATGTAAAAAGTCAGAAAAATCGTAGGAGTTATATGAAAAGATGCATGGATGTAAATGAAGCGAATGATGTGTGTCTAAATTGTAAAAGCATGGCGCTCTGTCCTCTCTGCCTTCCCCGACAGGCAAATGGTATTTTCTAGGTACCAGACTACTCGTAACTTCTTTATTACTAAAATAGATTCCTTAATTTGTTTAAGATCGATTTTCGCAAAAGAATGTTCGATTTGCGAATTCAATAATATAAATGATTGAGAAATAATTTCATAACAAAATCACTCTAAATTAATAATCTGTCTCTAAAGAAACTAGTTCAACTAATTGAATCTGTACAAAATAAACTAGTTCAACTAATTGAATCTGTACAAAATAAACTAGTTCAACTTATTGAATCTGTACAAAAGAAACTAGTTCAACTAATTGAATCTGTCTCTAAAGAAACTAGTTCAACTAATTGAATCTGTCTCTAAAGAAACTAGTTCAACTAATTGAATCTGTACAAAATATAAAGCATTAATTTGTGATTAACAAATTGTATCCATCACTGTGTTCTGAGATGAATCTAATAAAACGAAAGTTAGCTAACGAAGACAAATTCAACAAACGAAACTGCTAATAATTTCGATAAAATATAAAACATAAATCTCGTTTTGTCTATATCCAAGCATTTCACTTGTTACATAGATCCGAAGAAAAACCACAAATCCAGAAATAGCTTACCAAGCGAGCATCTGTACAAAGTACGAGTACATACAAAGTAGCAACTTGTGGTTAGGAGAGTTCTGGTGTTAACACGCAATAATGGTGTCGAGGAAGTTGTTGATATGCAGAACCGGGTGACCGCAAGGGTTTATCTTAAGCCCGTTTATTGCGTCAGATTGCGACATTGTTATTATTGTTCATTGTTTTTCTTTTATTGGTGTTAAAGATGAAGTAATGTCTAAAATGATCATATCGACATCGTTTATAATAGTTTATATTTTGCAACCGCATATCAAAGACATATATGTATTTACAGTGAACAAATTATATCATAGCATGATTTAAAAAAAATCCTTTATTTTATTTTAACGGTCAAATGAGTTTTTTGATACAAATATTAAAAGAACACCAAAATATAGAATTTCACATTGAAATGTTAGCAGCCTTATACTATAGGAAAAAAACAGTACAAATCGAACAAGACAACAAAGCAAATCTATACAATTTAATCAACTCATCCCAGCAAAAACAACCTCTTCACTTTACTCCTGTAAGTAGTCAAAGTCATAAAAATCCATACAATACCCATATTGATTACCCAATCTCTGCAATCTTAGTACGCAAGAGTTGTACAAATAATTAGTTACAACCGCTTCACTATGGAACAAAACATTTTGCAGAGTGGGCCTACAAGGACCGTGTAGCATGATAATCTGAGTTAGATCCGGACTATTAAAATACGAACGGACAATCTTAAATAATGTTCTAAAGTAAAACATGTTTCTTCTATCTGAAAAGTTGTAAGCCTCATCACTTCACACAACAGATCAACTCAGTTACTGGGATCTGCAGTTTCAAGTTTATAAATCGTATAAAACCTCCGCTGAATGGTTTTTTTTATACATTGTATCGTTCAATTGCTAGCATAACTTTACTTAGCCCTTTTCTATTTATTTTGAATTAAAATAGGATGTGACAATCTTATATAATGTTGTAAGGTAAAACATGTTTCTTCTATCTGAAAAGTTGTAAGCCTCATCACTTCACACAACAGATCAACTCAGTTACTGGGATCTGCAGTTTCAAGTTTATAAATCGTATAAAACCTCCGCTGAATGTTTTTTTTTATATAATACATTGTATCGTTCAATTGCTAGCATAACTTTACTTAGCCCTTTTCTATTTATTTTGAATTAAAATAGGATGTGCCAATCTTATATAATGTTGTAAGGTAAAACATATTTCTTCTATCTGAAAAGTTGTAAGCCTCATCACTTCACACAACAGATCAACTCAGTTACTGGGATCTGCAGTTTCAAGTTTATAAATCGTATAAAACCTCCGCTGAATGGTTTTTTTTATACATTGTACTATATCGTTCAATTGCTAGCATAACTTTACTTAACCCTTTTCTATTTATTTTGAATTAAAATAGGATGTGACAATCTTATATAATGTTGTAAGGTAAAACATGTTTCTTCTATCTGAAAAGTTGTAAGCCTCATCACTTCACACAACAGATCAACTCAGTTTCTGGGATCTGCAGTTTCAAGTTTATAAATCGTATAAAACCTCCGCTGAATGGTTTTTTTTATACATTGTATCGTTCAATTGCTAGCATAACTTTACTTAGCCCTTTTCTATTTATTTTGAATTAAAATAGAATGTGACAATCTTATATAATGTTGTAAGGTAAAACATGTTTCTTCTATCTGAAAAGTTGTAAGCCTCATCACTTCACACAACAGATCAAACCAGTTACTGGGATCTGCAGTTTCAAGTTTATAAATCGTATAAAACCTCCGCTGAATGGTTTTTTTTATACATTGTACTATATCGTTCAATTGCTAGCATAACTTTACTTAGCCCTTTTCTATTTATTTTGAATTAAAATAGGATGTGACAATCTTATATAATGTTGTAAGGTAAAACATGTTTTTTCTATCTGAAAAGTTGTAAGCCTGATCACTTCACACAACAGATCAACTCAGTTACTGGGATCTGCAGTTTCAAGTTTATAAATCGTATAAAACCTCCGCTGAATGGTTTTTTTTATACATTGTATCGTTCAATTGCTAGCATAACTTTACTTAGCCTTTTTCTATTTATTTTGAATTAAAATAGGATGTGACAATCTTATATAATGTTGTAAGGTAAAACATGTTTCTTCTATCCGAAAAGTTGTAAGCCTCATCACTTCACACAACAGATCAACTCAGTTACTGGGATCTGCAATTTCAAGTTTATAAATCGTATAAAACCTCCGCTGAATGGTTTTTTTTATACATTGTATCGTTCAATTGCTAGCATAACTTTACTTAGCCCTTTTCTATTTATTTTGAATTAAAATAGGATGTGACAATCTTATATAATGTTGTAAGGTAAAACATGTTTCTTCTATCCGAAAAGTTGTAAGCCTCATCACTTCACACAACAGATCAACTCAGTTACTGGGATCTGCAGTTTCAAGTTTATAAATCGTATAAAACCTCCGCTGAATGGTTTTTTTTATACATTGTATCGTTCAATTGCTAGCATAACTTTACTTAGCCCTTTTCTATTTATTTTGAATTATAATAGGATGTGCCAATCTTATATAATGTTGTAAGGTAAAACATGTTTCTTCTATCTGAAAAGTTGTAAGCCTCATTCCTTCACACAACAGATCAACTCAGTTACTGGGATCTGGAGTTTCAAGTTTATAAATCGTATAAAACCTCCGCTGAATGGTTTTTGTTATACATTGTACTATATCGTTCAATTGCTAGCATAACTTTACTTAACCCTTTTCTATTTATTTTGAATTAAAATAGGATGTGACAAGTATTGTATAATTCAGAAAGGAATCATAAGCTTGCATGAATTCATTGAGAGAATGAGTTGCATAAGACTAACAAAATAAATATTTTTCGGAAATGAATGGAGTAAGAATAGAAATAATTAAATGAGATAATCGTGTAAAGAAGAGAATGTATGACTATAGGTAACACGTGAACTGTGTACGTTGATATGAACTCGTATGTGAGGATATCTGCCCTTTGCCCAACACAATATGGACTGTTGATAGTTTTTGCCCTGAGTATCAGTCCGATTTAAAGACACCTTACTCCTTCATCGAATGTTGTAAACGGATTTGGGATATTTCATTTGGTTATTTTTAGTGGTGGAAAAAAAACAACAGTAGTAGAGTCGAAAGGACAGAATTTTGTACATATATTAATAATATAAATACATATACTCGTATGTTACAGATTAATATACTTATATTTGTATGTATGTCACTAGCATTAATATATTATATCATATATGTATATAGAGAGAAAAGATAGATTATATATACATACATAAATATAAATATTTAAATTTATAATATACTTCGAAGATGGGGGCAGGGGAATAACGCTGTGACTTAATGAAATTGGCATGATGTTATGTATTGTATATACATACATAAATATTTAAAATTATAATATACTTCGAAGATGGGGGCAGGGGAATAACGCTGTGACTTAATGGACTTGGCATGATGTTATGTATGTATGCAAAGTCTCAAAACTAATTTATTTCGTGAATCTAAATACAACCAGAGAAATGGCTTAATTGGACTGAATTTATACATCCCTTAAAATGAAAGTTAAGTTAAATGAGGAAATATGATGAAATGTAACGTAATTGAAAATGGTAAGAGTAAAGCTCATGGCATACGCGGTGGAGTCGTCATAATTCTTGCTAAACACAATACTTGCTGAACATGGTCATGAGAACAAGGAGAGTATGATTGGATCAAGTGTATCATATTCTGAAGGTAAGAGAAATAGTAGAGGATGTATGGATGTAGAAGAGGCTAAATATATATGTCGAGATAGGAAAGTCTGGCATTCTGTGACATGGAAATGGCGCGATGGTATTTATATATGTAATTTATTATTTAATATTCTAATATGGAGTTCCATGAAGTCAAAGCTAAAATCTTTAATAAATTACTAATGGCATGATCAGACGAATTAGACATTCTCATAAATTGAGTAACGACTAAGAAGAAAGATGTCTCTAGAATAGGAATGGCTGTCAGAGATGGAATCTGGCACAGACCGGAGGAAGCATCACATCAGAGAGTCAATTGACCTTAATATTCGCCGACAGCTAACACTGATGCATTGGATGAGGCTCGGCGCACATCGGTTGTCACTGGGGTAATTAGGTCTGGTCGGTGGTGGGAGAACTACCTATAAATAATAACTAGGGATTTCTTATGATGAATTTTATTTAATCTGGTGAGAAGTATTAATGGCAAAAAAATATAGTCAAATCACCCATCTGATGGACTGACCAGGAAAAAAGCAGAGGGGTGCTCATTTCACTTACTCGAGACAACACAAAAGCTTTTAAAATGACTATCGAATAATGTTTTGTCTCATGAGTTGAAAAAGTTCGTAATGGTGACTTCTTCAATAAATATAGAAAAGTTTTATTCACCATCAAACGGAGCAAGTTCGAGTACTTTAGACTAACACGAGCAGAACATAATGTATCAATCAACAATTCCCGGGACTAACCAACAGATAGCACCTCTAATAACAAATCCATACCATTCTCAGTTAGTACCAACCTTTAAAAGTTACGTGTCAAACTTTCATGACATTCCGACATTGTGTCGTTGAGTTACAGAGGTTTTAGTGACGCTATTTTTGCTATTTTCAAAACAATGGAAAAAACCGAATTTCGTGTGTTGATAAAACATTGCTTTTTAATGGGAAAAAATTCCGTTCAAACTCAGCGATGGCTTGAAAAGTGTTATCTGGGCTCTGCTCCGTCGAAAACAACCATTTGTCGGTGGTATGCTGATTTCAAACGCGGTCGTACAGACACAAATGATGCTGAACGCTCTGGTCGTCCAAATGAGGCAGTTACACCAGAAAACGTTTAAAACACCCTCAAAATCGAGATGGAAAATCGCAAAGTAAAGTTGCGTGAGATATGTTAGCTGACATCCTGAAGATATCATTTGGTAGTGTTTACACTATTTTGCATGAACATTTGGTCATGAAAAAGCTTTTTTCGAAATGGGTGCCGCGTTTGCTCACAATGGAACAGAAACAACAACGCATCGATGATTCAGAGCGCTGTTTGGCACTGTTTACGTGAAATAAACAGGAGTTTTTGCGTCGGTATGTGACAATGGATGAAACTTGGATTCCCCACTACACTCCGGAATCAAATCGGCAGTCAGCTGAGTGGAGAGCAGCCGGTGAAAGTCATCCGAAGCGACCAAAAACTTAACGGTCGGCCGGGAAGGTGATGGCCTTCGTATTTTGGGATGCGCGTGGTATAATATTCATCGATCACCTTAAAAAGGGAAAAACCATTACATAGCGTTATTGGAGCGTTTGAAGGCAGAAATTGCACAAGAACGGTACCATATGAAGAAGAAAAAAGTTCTCATTCATCAGGACAATGCACCATGTCACAAGTCGATGGTAACGATGGCCAAATTGCATGAGTTGAACTTTTAATTGCTTCCGCACCCACCATATTCTCCAGATTTGGCCCCCAGCGACTATTGGCTGTTCGCAGACCTCAAAAAGATGCTTCAGGGAAAGAGATTTGGCTACAATGAAGAAGTGATTGCTTAAACTAACGCCTATTTTGAAACCAAAGATAAATCGTTCTACACGGCTGGCATAGAAAAGTTAGGAAAGCGTTGGAATGAATGTATCGCTCTTGAAGGAGACTATGTTGATGAATAAAGAAGAATTTTGGCAAACAAATGTTGTTTAGTAGTTAGTCCCGGGACTTATTGATCGATGTGTTATGAGATACTTTAAATGACATTGCAAGGAAAAATTAGGGTTAGAACAAGTACTTGAAGACGACGCTGTTTTCACTGTGGTGCCACATCTTTGTTTCCAATTACTGCCTCAAAAGTCAGATGATCGCCAATTTCCGAAGAGAAAAAATAAACTTTACAGAAGAAATTCTGAAATCTAACCCGAAATCTCACTCATACATTTTGATAAGACCTCCCAATAAGGATTATCTTTAATTGCTTCCTAAAGCTGCACACGCATCCATATATATAGACACTAGTAGCAGACCATTCCACACCACAGGACCAGCAACGGTATAACACGAGTACCCCGCCCAAAAGCTCTATCATAAAACCTCACCCAATTGGATTGATTTGGAACAACCAATTTATTAAATGTTAAATAAATCAACCTCAAAGTTCTACTTGTCGCCAAAGGAACATCGTTCATACACAGATTTGATAGATACAATGAAGACTTTGAATTAAGGGACTTGAATACAAAGAGACAAAGTTTGAAATCAATTCCAAATTTAAAAAAATAACAAATACAAAATATTAACACGTCAATGATGTACGTGTTGAAACTTTTACTTGGTATTGATAGATCAGTATGTTAATGCTATAGCAGGCACACAATTCAATTGACATATTTGTTTAACATATAGTACATGCACACCATCACGCCGTTTCTTGTCGAGATAGGTAGAGAGAACAGAGCGTCATATTTTCCAATCTCGATATATATCCTTAGCCACTTCTACATCCATACGCCTTCTCATGCAACTTCTCCGATCTCTCTGACTTTTTAAGTTTCGTTCCTGCAGAATAACATTCACTTGATTAAATCATACTTTTCGCTCACACGCCTTGCACTCACATCTGCAGTGTATATCTGTTTTTTTTACTCTTTCTTCGTTATTATTTACAATATCAGGGTTAAGTTCACATTCATTCCTAATCACTTCATTCCGTCTTCTGTCTTACACTGTCACTCCATGCATTCTTCTCAACGTACGTATTTCTAAATATTATGCCGCAAGTCATGTGTTGACCACAACACTTCATTCCGTCTTCTGTCTTACACTGTCACTCCATGCATTCTTCTCAACGTACGTATTTCTAAATATTATGCCGCAAGTCATGTGTTGACCATAACACTTCATTCCGTCTTCTGTCTTACACTGTCACTCCATGCATTCTTCTCAATGTACGTATTTCTAAATATTATGCCGCAAGTCCTGTGTTGACTATAACATAATGGAACTACAAAAGAGAAGTGCTAGGAATTACTAAGTCAAATCGATATAAGACATCGCACTCGCTAGTAAATGAACAAATGTCTAGCTAGAGAAAGTGCAACAAGACTAAGATGATACGCCTAAGTACCGGATATGTGCAACATGCCATCACAGCTATTCAGTTTATCGCGTTTTTATTATAGACGTACTAGATATATCAGCATCCATATACACATGCACTATTAAGCACAGATTGGATTCATAACATAATTTCTTATTCATCTTTGCAGATTAGCATCACTACTCGAACAATTATCCTAGTTCCGACCAAAAGTGGGAAAAATCTGTGAAATTTTGCTTTCATATGCATGATTCTCTCCACCATTCTGTTTTTTTTTCTGATAAATCCATATGATATCAACCACATGTACAATTATTGTTAAATATATTATTAAATGTAAAAAAAATCAACCTCAATTTACTTTTTTTCAATATACGTAAATCCATATGAAATGAACCAAGATCGATTTTTTTAAATTTAATACCATGGATTTGCTACATTTCTCGGGTATATCCATATGAAATGAACCAAGATAGATTTTTTAAAATTTAATACCATGGATTTGTTTCATTTATCGGGTAAATCCATATGAAATGAACCAAGATCAATTTTTTTAAATTTAATACTATGGATTTGCTTCATTTCTCGGGTAAATCCATATGAAATGAACCAAGATAGATTTTTTTAAATTTAATACCATGGATTTGTTTCATTTCTCGGGTAAATCCATATGAAATGAACCAAGATAGATTTTTTTAAATTTAATACCATGGATTTGCTTCATTTCTCGGGTAAATCTATATGAAATTAACCAAGATAGATTTTTTTAAATTTAATACCATGGATTTGTTTCATTTATCGGGTAAATCGATATGACATGAACCAAGATCGATTTTTTTAAATTTAATACCATGGATTTGCTTCATTTCTCGGGTAAATCCATATAAAATGAACCAAGATCGATTTTTTAAAATTTAATACCATGGATTTGCTTCATTTCTCGGGTAAATCCATATGAAATGAACCAAGATAGATTTTTTTAAATTTAATACCATGGATTTGTTTCATTTCTCGGGTAAATCCATATGAAATGAACCAAGATCGATTTTTTTTAATTTAATACCATGGATTTGCTTCATTTCTCGGATAAATCCGTATGAAATCAACCAAGAAAAAAAATTTCATCTTACTTAACACAACACCCTTAAGTTCACATTCATTCTTAATCACTTCATTCAGTATTATCCTATATACGGAACCAACATTGTCATCCTACGCATTCTACCCAGTGCACGCATTTCTACAGTCTTCTTTATCCACGTGCATGTTACACTCCTAGTCATCAAAGATGGTACTAAAATAATATCCGGTTATACAATATAAAAAAAATGAGAATTTTAATTTTTATTAAAAAGTATTTGATTAATCCTTCCTATAAATATTGTCTCCTTCAAAATAGTCCCCATATAAAAAAATACACTTTTGCTAACGTTTTTTCCAACCCGCAAAACATTTGTGAAACGCACTTTTTGGGATAGCCTTTATCTCCCCCAGCGATTTTGCCTTTATCTCCTACCACATATGGTCGCATAACGTAGCCCTTTCAATGTAATCTGCGAGTCAAAAACACTTCAAGAAGTATTGGAATTTAATCATAAAATATTAATTACCGAGCTTGTTGGTTTTTTTCGATATTACAAATAAAACTAAAAGAAGTTAATAGTTAATTAAGTATTTTTTTGCATATACGAAGTTTAATAAAAATATGACGAAAATTTTATTTCTTTATCAAAAAGTATTATAATTAATATTGGCCCTATCAAAGTAGTCCCCATAGGATAAAATACACTTTTACCAATCCGTAAAACATTTGTGGAACACACTTTTTGGGATAGCCTTTAGCTCACCCAGTGATTTTGCCGTTGTCCTTTCAACGTCTTCTTCATATTCGGGAACAGGAAAAAGTCGCAGGGTCTGGTAAATAGAGTGGCTGCGGTATCATGGCGGTGTTGGTTTTGGCAAAAAAATCACGAATTGGTACTGAAGTGTGAGTCGGTGCATTATCGTGGTGCTAAAACCAGGAGTTCGTTGCCCACAATTCTGATCATTTTCTTCGGATAGCCTCACGCGAACGACGTAAAACCTCAAAAAATGTCTATCCAGTCATTTTTAAAATGAACGCAAACGTTCCAAAATGTGTTATAAATACTTGGCTGTCAAACACAAATTGCCAATCCAATATGGCTGAAAATTAAAATGTACATCACAGACAGTGTCCCCAAAAGTGATGGAAAAAATGGACTCAATCACAAAATAAATAGCCCGCGAAATTAAATAATTCTCGTATTCACTTTTTTTATCAACCCTCGCCTATGTTTGTCTAAGTTTAAGATATACACGTATGTGCTAGGAAATAAAATTGTGTCAATCTGAGAATTGGTCTACCATAATGTACAAAAATATAATAATTGAGAAATTCGCAACACTACAAACACTGTTCACTTTCAGAGCAAAAAAACTCTATAATCATTTACTAAATTGAAATGATAAGTCTATTAATGTTTATAATTATCTTCACCTTTTATAAATGAGTTGTTAAAGAGAAATACTAAACTCGAAACAATTTAATATGTTAAGGTTAAAAGAACACTAAACGTAACTTTGTAAAACGATGGATTACGCAAAACTCTTATTACAAAAGTCTTAAAAAAACATATAAAATTACAACAGGCATTTTTAAAACGATGCAACCTAAGCGTGTTGTCAGATTTTTTTCTTCAAGAATATAAAAGACAATTTTATGTTAAAATGTTAGGTCATCTTACGCAAACATTGTAAGAATAACATTGAATTGATTAACGATAAACAAATTGAATTTTGTTTATGGTATATTCTTTTTCAGTCAAAAGGATCTTGTTTAATCACTGTTTTTTTTACTATTTTATTTTTTACTGTATTTTTACTATTTTATTTCGATGATAAAATACATAAAATGTCGGCTGATTTGAAACATAACATCATTGAAGAAACTTGTTTTTATTTTGTCGAGTCAAAGGTACCGAATTATTTCCATCCAAAATTCTGCCATCTGGACAGCACTGGGTGTTCCACGAATCAAGTCCTATTTGGTGCAAGAACATCGAGCTCTAGGGTACTGCAGCAAGTGTCACATGTCTGCTTCTCACCGCTTATATAAAGGGTCGATCCATCACGTAATATTTCCTATCTTACCATGTTATCCTTGATTCTCCCGATTTCTGTTCGGAGCCTGTTAAGAAATTTCCAGGTCCTTCAGAGCAGTTCTGAGCCAAGTGGTAAGGTTTTTAACGTAACCTCCGAAGAGAAATGATATAGAAGTTTAGGAATCGAGCCCTTTCCTTCGTATCACACGTCTTACTGACCAAGACACGGATGTCGAGCTTATTAAGAGATTTCCAGGTCCTTCAAGGCAGTTTTGAGCCAAGTGGAATGCTTCTACAGGCAAAATCTATACGATGTTCCACTCCAGTCGTATTAAAAGAATAGCAGATAGTTGTTCCAGAGGCTAAGTAGTCTTAATAATACCGTGTTAGAATTTCAATTTAGGAGCTGGTGGTTATGAAAATAATATTTCTGGACGTGCAGTTGGTTGAATATTTTAGCACTTATCTCTTAACTTTTGGAGGAGTCATGCCGTCGAAAATGTATACATTATTAATGGAGCTGGTTTAAGTCAACCCTTGATCAGATGTAACGTATAATTCGAAGTTCCATCCACCCGACCAGCGTGACTTAATCTGTTTCAGACTGGATAGGCGTATTCAGCTGTCGAGTAGCATAAGACCAGTCCAGAAGACAAAAATTTACGAGCTCCAGGATACTTTTGTTAATTTTCTGAGCCGGTTGTTCTGAGTGCAAACATTTTGTTTCACAACGAAGAACCTGTCATATGGAAATAAGCCCTCCAGGCTGTATTGAATATAACGAAAGCGTAATACAATAAAATTCAAGAGCTTTTGTATTTTATTCAATAAAAAAAGCAGCTATCAAGTGCCATTATATGTAATCATATACCAACACATACGAGTATTACTTACAAAATATTTTTAAATATTGTTCCTTGGTGTTTCAAAAACAGCGACTTACCTGTAACAAAAAGAAAAAGAAATTAAATAAAAACGGACACAGAAAAAAACCATAAAACAAGCACAATCAATAAATTCGCGACATCTGAAATATAACAAGTATTTCAATATTTTGTAGAATAAAGAATTAACGGATGAGGGATAATGGTGAAGACGTATGTAAAAATTAAAAGTGAATTAGGTTGAGTAAGTTGAAAAACAGAACTCTGAAATAGTTTGGACACGTGAAACGAACGAATGAAAATATACTAATAACACAAAAAAATAGTGCTAATCTGAGTAGAAGGCGTGGTAGAGGAAGAACAAAGAAAATGTGGTTGAATCAAGTGAATATTTTAAAAGTAAGAAATAAGAGAAATCGTAGCATCTGTATTATGAGGTGTATGTTAAGGGGGCAACATATGTGTGTCGAGACTGTTTGTCTTGTTTGCGCTCCCCTGATGATGAGGTGAAGACCTTGAAACCGGTAAGGTTATATCGTTATATACAATAATATAAAGTGGAATAAACAGTGTTTGATTTAACAAATTACAATGTACGAGTATTTAAACTTCCACAGTGTTAATGCCTTAACTATATATAATATATAAAATAATTTATTGTTCAATATTTATTTATTTGTATTCAAATCCCTTGGTGGCGTGTGCAACTTAAGGAAGCACTTGAAGACAAAGCTTTTTGGGATGCTTATCAAAACTTATGGTTATTTAAGAACATAACACATACACCACAACTAAAGCCGAATGTGGTACTATCACATATCGGAAGATCTTTTTCTTTAGGTTTATTTGTTGTTTGTCTTCCTATGGTAAGCATTCTGCGGTTTTCTCACCAATATGTTTTTCCAAACATATGCAAATGCGGGGAAGTATCTAATGTAACGTTCGCACGCACCACCATCCTTACCTTTCACTCGAATTTTGTTTTTTTAATATTTTCAATCTCTCAATAATAGTAAGTAATCCCGAGTTAGAGCACACTTGAAGAGAGTCTGTTCTATAAACTGCGTTATATAAATCGTCCTTTCATTATTATTATTATTATTATTGTGGTTAAGACACGTCGCAGCAGCTGGGTGCGAGGGTTCCGCTCGGAAACGATTGACCCTGTCTCTCCACTCGCTGCATTTCCCAGCTGCCACCTTACCTCAGCCTTGAGACGTTTTGTTACAGCCGCGCCGCGCCCGCTTACCAATTGTCATATTAAGAATTTCGTCACGATTTTTGGTACCATTCACCGAATTACAATTATACAGCGTGGCTCGTACTGTACTTAACACAATCAAGTTAATTCTCATGCGTTATTTAAATAAACAATAAATTTATTGATAATAATACTCGAACATACATATTAGGTAAAGGGAAAAGAAATGTCAATTTTCATTTTTCGTCACGTTGAAACCAGTTTGCCACCAGTTACCGTTGGGTTAACACGTCGTGGTTGGTATCGTTTTGAAGCTCTATTAATATCCTTTCTGTTTTGATATTATTTTTTGGTTTTGGTCAATAGTACAAAAATGCAAAAGCCAGAGATTGAAGAGACACATTTGCGGTATTTTATGCTGTTTTTATTCGATAAAGGATTGAAGTCAAAAGTAGCTACCCAGACCATCTGCGATATTTATGGAGACATTTTGAATCCTCGAAAGTGCCATAGATGGTTTCAAAAGTTTGAAAGTGGTGAAAGGGAATCGAACGACAAACCAAAATCAGGAACACCTCATAAAATCGATGATGACACTTTAAACTCATTAGAGGGGTCCGATCTGCGTAAAACCATCAAGGAATTGTCACAAGATATTGGTTGTCTATGGTCAACAATGAAGAACTATTTGAAAAGGCTCGGAAAACAAAATAGACAAGGAATTCGGGAGCCGCACGAAAAAATTACGAATGTCGAACAAGTCCGAAATCACTTGGAGTCATATTTTACCGAAAAATCGCCAGTATTTTACGATAAAGGTATTAAAAAAACTGCCTATTCTGTGGAGGAAGATTATCGGTAACAACGAAAATTATTTAACGGAATAATATTGTATAGTTTTTGTTTAAATGAATTTTTTATCGCATTAAAAAAATTGTCATTTCTTTTCGCTTTACCTAATATATATCATCACGCCGTGTCCATTTCAGGGCAGAGAGAGAGGACAGATCTCAATACTTGTCTACCCAGGCGCACAACTAACGCTTCCTCCACATTCATACATCTTGTATGCACAATCTCTTACTATTCGTACTTCTCACTTTACCTTAACAGAACTCCAGTTTCTCTGGTTAAAGAGGTATCCTACTCTAGAGGCGTGAATTTCGGGCGTTTTTTTCGGACTAAATAAAAAAAAACAAAAATATTTTTTCCTATAAATGTTTTTACAGTTTGTTTATTGATGATTTGAGAATGTACAAAAGTATTTTTGAAAAAAAAAATTTAATTCAAGATGTTATCAGCTATTATACGAGTATCTCGTATCTTGTAAAAAAAAAGGGGGTGAGCTGGTCGACATGATTGGAACCCTTTCGTAAATCTGAAATAAAAATCATACACCGTTTCTAGATAAGAAATAATATCGTTATAGTTGGTATCAAAAAGAAAAAAAATTATAAAATGACGGCTGTCTGAAAAAATTTTTTTTTACCTTTTTATTCAATGTTTTTTATTTTTTAAAATTAGTAAAAAAATAGTTTTAAATTTTCCGAGGTAGGGACGATATAAAAACATTTATCAAAGTTTCATACCAAATTTGAAGGCAATCGGTTGGAGATTTTATGTCGACCAGGTCGAAAAAAGTAGTTTTCGAGAAAAACGCGTTTCAAGTTTTAAGATTATTGTCCGGGTCATTCCGACGCGGCGTAATTGCTGCCTCATTTATAGCTATAATTTTGTAAATATTGAGAATTTTAAAATTTCCTTTTGAGAACAAAAAGAGTAGAATACCCCTTAAAAAAAGAGTAGAATACCCCTTAAAAAAAGAATAGAATACCCCTTAATTAATTTTATTAAGTTAACTGTTCTAGTTACTCTGGTTAACGATTCCCGTTGGTGTCCGTATTTAAAAAAAAAGGTTAATCTGGATTTTACTAAGGTATATTTAAAAAAATCTGATTAGTTGTAAGAATCGCTCAATATGAATTAACGCACCGTACGAGCTGTATACAACGAAAGGGTAATACAATAATGTTATATCCCCACCAATAGAAGGGCGAGTTCGAACGTGATGACGCCAGATATGTTTGATCCTACACTCTTGTAGAAAACCATATTACAACAAACATTTAATGATAATAAAGAATCACTTGCTATAATTATAAACACAGTAAATATGCATTAAGTATTTACTCTACGGGCGTTCCGATATCATGCGGCATATAAAAAAAGTGCTGGCTCAAGAAACGTCATATGACTTTCAATAGAAATCAAATAGAAAATTTTTGTGAATTTGTTCTCAATATTACGGGAGAAATTTTTTTGTAAGTTAAATGTGTTTTCTTATACACGTGCACTTTAAATTTTAAATTATACACACGTACTAAAAACGTAAGATGAATAAGAGTACGCTGAGTTGGTTTGGCCATATGAATAGAATGAACGAAGAAAGACAGGTATATCGTGCAAATGTGAGTGAAAGAAGCGTGTGAGAGGAAGACCAAGGAAATAATGGTTGGATTAAGTGAATCTTCTCCCTGGCTCCATCCCAACTCACTGTCTGCGAAGACTGTTGGGGTCAGCTCTCATCGTCCTCAGGTTGTATGCTCTTCTGTCCCGGACTACGTCCCCCAGGCCACGCCTCTGCATCAGGTTATCTTTTTGCCCCACCCATGAATTCTTTGGTCTTCCTCTGGTTGTTATTCGAGGAAGATCCATGGAGATTGCCTGGTTCACAATGTGATCGGGTGCTCTGCGTCCAGCGTGCCTATACCATCTCAATCGCCTCTCCTCCATCTTACTGTTGATGTCTGTAACACCTAGGCTTCCACGAATGCGTGAACTTTTTATTTTGTCTCTTAGGGACACACCAGCGGACTATCTTAGCATGGGCATTTCAGCGGTTTCTAGTTGCCTAGAGTAAGAGTTATACATCGTCCAACATTCGGAGCCATAGAGGAGTGCGGGTCTGACAATCGTTTGGTATACTTTTCCTTTTAACTTTACTGGCATTTTCGGATCACATAGAACTCCCGTCATTAATGTGAATGATATTAAAAAAAAAAGGAAACGTAGAAAGTCAGATAAATCGTACAGTTGTATGAGACGGTATATGGAAGTATTTATTTTTGTATGAATGTGTGTCGAGATAGTCTGGCGATGTACTAAAATATGAAGAGCAATGAAGTGAAAAAGCTAATTTATCTATTTGAGCGGAGAGCGAGGTCTTCATCGGGGACAAGAGCTGCATTTTCGACGAGATATGAAGGGACGACAGAAAAGTTTAGAATGTTATACAGAAGTTAAATAAAACATTATATACTCGTATAAGCTGTTGATTTTTTTTTGGAAAGGCGCGAAATGGACTTACTTTCTTAGCTTGAATATGTATCGAAAACAAACATTTTGTATTGTAATTTATTTTATCAAACACTGTTTATTCCACTTTATGTAGCGGTATAACCTTACCGGTTTCAAGGTTTTCACCTCATCATCAGAGAGCACAAACAAACAAATTACAATGTATTTAAACCTCCACAATGTTAATGCCTTCAATATATATGAAATATAAACATTTAGGATTCACTGAAGATTGTTCAACTGCTCTTCCGTAACATCCATATATCTAAGGTTCGCATTATTAAGAAAAGTCATGATATTGCTTGTTTTGAGTATTATTTTCTTATTAAATATACAATTCACCCTTTATATACGTAATATTACTTACAATTCCTACGATTTCATCTAATTTAAGCGAATGTATAATAAATGATTGATTGATATTGGCCAACGTGTGCTTGCCATTTTATTATCTCCGCTCGTGATATAAATCTTTTGGACATGTCATGCTGAATCTGAGATAATTCGTTATTGATACTGATACAACAATAGATAATATTAATCTGCTAAGATTGAAAAATATATATATAAATAAAAGTGAAAAAAACTTTTGTTTCGTGGGGCTACTAACAAAAGATTGCTCATATTTTACCTCTTACAAACCTGGCGTCCATTATAATGGACGCAGAGTTCAAATGCACTTTGTAAACTTTGAGGTATATCATATTTATGTTTTCTGATAACAAATGAAGTGTAGGATACTGTATTATCGACTTTGAACGTTTTGGGCGCCATCTATCTAAACTAATACGACATAATGTTGCATTTAGTGTAAATATTGCAATACACTCGCAAACAAGAATATTTTTTAAATTCTTAGAATTAATTCCGGTCTGAAGGGAATACGGAAGTCCTATTTTTTACTTAGGAACCAAACCTAATAAAAAATAGAATCCTGGTCCCAACATTAGGAATATGTTAGTCACTGTGTCTATTTAAAAGTGTTGAACTAACTGACTTATCGTCTTTATGCAAATAAATTTGTGCGGCCATGTGCACATGCATCAATAAAATATTCAGTTATTGCCGGGGGTCGCGAAGTCTTATTTTTTATATCTTTTGAGGGTTCGCAAGGTTAAAAAGGTTGAGAAACAATGTTTCATTTAACTCAGTAACAATTAAAACAAAATCATTAATGTATCAATATGTAAAAAAAAACTTGCAATTTTGCACACATTTCTTCCAAAATATGATGCTTAAATATGCCTATCTAATAATAAAAGTCAACCACAAATACTCGTATAACACAAAAAGTCAACCACGAATATAACACAAAAAGTTAACCACCAATATAACACAAAAAGTCAACCACCAATATAACATAAACAGTCAACCACCAATATAACACAAAAAGTCAACCACCAATATAACATAAAAAGTCAACCACCAATATAAAACAAAAAGTTAACCACCAATATAACATAAAAAGTCTACCACCAATATAACACAAAAAAAAAAGGATCCCAGTCCGGTTACAGAGTTTGTCTGGTTATACTTGCAAGAGCTATGTTAGTTATTCATCCACTATCAGTATTTTTCTACGTTTCACTCCAGACATCAAAGTTGACATCAAAATACTATTGTAGACTATCATCTTACCAGATTTTGATACTGATCAAAATCAAAACCATCCGACAGCTGAATGCCAATAAAATAAAATCTTCACACGCCAATAAAATAAAATCTTCACACGACTATTATTTATTCAACACTACATCAAAACGTGGATAAAAAGAAATTATTTCAATTTATAATTAAAGAATTACAGTGCGCTTCATTTTATTTACATGGAAAAAAATTAGTGCGACATCTGTTATAATAAATTAGAACTATCTAAATTATAATCAACATTAATGTGATATTTAGTTTACATTGTTTTGAGTCGTTGGGCAAGCATTATTATTAGAATGCTTGCCCAACGGACTCGGACAATGTTTGATTTATCCGCATTTATCTGCAATTTCAAATGGGTTACCCAAACACGAACTGAATTAACTACAACAACTTTTGAATACAATCAAACGCACCAATAAAACCATACAACTACCCCAAAGTATAAAAAAGAGATAAAAACATTTCCCAAAGCAAATTATTCCACGTCAAATAAATATTCTTCGTGTATTTTTCCTCACGTAATCTCATTAGTTGCAGAACACGAACAGCGAATGCATTAAGAACGCAAACACGGCTGGAGTCGGGCATCGCGGATCGTGATGACCAATCGCAAGAAGAAGATGAAGAAGACGCCATTACCATTACCATTAGTCTTGCGCAATGCGCTTCTGAGGATCACTTCGTTTCGTGCCACTGTTTCGAAGCTATTGTGAAAATTTGATATAATAAATCTTCCTGCATTATCTCTACAATGAGATGGATACATCTTTCTTATGGTTTCCAAAGTATTTGTAATCTGGTACCAAACATCTTAGTGGTCCAGTTGGTAAGACGCTCATCTAGGGATTTTGGGTACATAAAACATAAAAAAGGTTTGGCTTGAAAAACTAAAACTTCTCTGGGTTATTTCGTCAACAAACTTATTGCTACCTGCCTGTTGAATATAAAAGCAATTATAAGTACATACTATACATACACATCATCATTACGCCGTGCCTCTTGCGGGGTACGCAGAGGGAATATATCTCAAAACTCTTCTATCTAAGCACACAATTTTCCCCTCCTCCATATTCATTAATCTCGTCATGCACAATCTTCTATTATTTATACTACCCACTTTATCTTCTTTTAAAACCTGATTAATTTCATCCAGTGATGTTTTTCTCGGTTTAGCTCTTTCAAGCACCTTACACTTCTGACTTGTATACCCGCTTAGTCGTTATTTCATCATTCATTCTCTTTACATGCCCAAACCACATTAAAGCTTATTTTTTCAACTTATTTAACACACCAATTTTATTCATGCATTCATTTCTGACGTTTTAATTCCACAACAATAAACAAAATATACATATATTATATATGATGGCAGCAGTAAGCGATGGTATATGTCAAATATGGTTTAAAAAATCGTTATGGTAATACGATACTCGAAGATGGTGTCTGCTCTGGAAGGCCGATTACCACTGATGACGACCAAATCAAGGGTTTGATCCAGAATAACCGTCTTTCTACGATGCGAGAGATTGCTAAGATACTGAAAATATCGAAAACCACATGCACTTCTGACTTGTATACTCACTTAGTCATTCTTTCTTCGTTCATTCTTTCCACATATCTAAATCATCTTATTTAAAGCATACATCCCTTTTATGCATTCATTCAGTTCTGGTGTAATTCTTTCCGCCCTCTTTCGTACATTGAAACTCCACATTTTTTTCTTAGTGCACGCATGTCCACAGAATTAATCTTATTTGTATCCTTCTTCTGCCAAACCAACACTCGATTATGTTTACTGTCATTTTTGCACCAACTTTGCTAATATATTGATCGATGTTTTTGAGTGATTGGCCCTGCACGATGGAATAAACTTGTTCTCGAATATCAACACGTCGTAGAATACGTACTAAGTTAACACTTTGTGTGGAATGTTGTAATGTAACAGACTTATATTAAAAGGAACCCTACACTGCTCTATTCAAGCAAAATTAGTTTGTTGGAATTCGTTACAATTTGTGATACGGGAAGAAATTAGGATATCGATTATGTTTAGAAAACCTAAGATATCAAACAATAATAATACATTTGTTGAACAACCAAATACAGGTCCCTAGATAACATAAATATTGATATTTATTTTTCAATCAAGCTTAAGTGTGTGCCCAGCAGCATATTTCATATCGTTCTATGAACTGTTTGACACACATCAAATTGCTAACATTTATGATAAACACTCACAAACTTGTGTCTTGAACACCTGTGTCTATTGCAGTAATAGTCTTGTGCCTTTCTGATAAGCATGGCCATTCTGTCTCAAGCAAACATTTAATACAATATATAATACTTCTAATCTAAAATATTATAGATACACAAGTAAATTTTTCTATCTAAAATATTTTTATCTAAAATATTATAGATACACAAGTAAATTTATTAACGACAACGTTCAGGGGCAGAACTGGATAGAAGACTGGAGGTAACACGTGGAGAAATATATCATTCAGCGGAGAAAACTGCAGGGTGAAAAAATACAGATACATATTTTTAATGAAATAAATCTGCCATCTAACATCTCTACATACTCGTATATAGTCATTAACAACATAGATTTTGACAAATTCGACAGTGAAACCAGGGGCGATGAGATACACTAGATATATCGTGTGAGAAACTCTCTGGGATTGAGGTACGACATTTGATAAACAACAATCTCTTAACTCATGATCGTTAGTAACAGGGATAGAGAAGTCTCAGATGTGGTGGCTAAAATATGTTGCCAGAATAAAGAAGGTCAAAATCTCCGAGTCGAAATCATGTGGGATAATGAAGTTTAAAAACAAGTGCAATGCTACTACTGTACGTGGAGACTTAAAAATAATCTTGGCGATCGGATTAGGAACCACTGAGTGAGCCTGTTTTACGAATTGAATATTTTAAATTCAATAATTTTATTTTCTTCATTACATGACGATAGACAGATTCATGTTTGAAGGAACTATAGAGGTCAATGGGTGGCACATAAGTGTGTTATGAAAATGTATGCGAATATGTATGCTGAATACATGGTAGGGTAAATGTTAGCGGAAAATGAAGACGAAATAAGGAGTTAGTCTAGTAAATTTTATGAGATATACGAAGAGAAAGATCTAAGAATGAATGTTGATGAAAATCACAAGTCAAATAGCAATGATAAAAAGTGCGATAGGGAAAGTAACTGCGATATAGGAGTGAGCAATCCAAGATTAAGTTAATAAACCACACCACTTAAGGCAGTAGAGGTGTCGAGGGGCATTAAAACGTATATACTTAAAACAGACGTATAAAAATCTACGGTGATATTCCACAACAGTATTGCTGTACCAACTTGAATGTATGTAATGTGGACATGGTAAAATACGTGGAACGTGGACATGGTAAAATACTGAAAAAAGAAATCTATTTGTATTATTTACCCCTTTTCATCAACTTAGCACCCCCCCCCCCCCCCCGCCAGGTTTCTTGCCTTCCAGCGCCCCCTAAGAAGGGGGTGGTAGCGCCCACTTTGGGAATCACTGACTTAGAAGAATACATGTGGTAATAATGTATACGAAGTAATAAAAGCAAATGCGATATAAGGACAAGTTATGAAAGATTTGAGTGAGTTGAAGAATTTTGCTATTTAGGTAGTATTGTCTCAGATGATGGGACAGTTACGAGGGATATTAAATGGGATGTAGTAATTGGGAACAACGTCAATGGGGCACTAAAACATATATACTTGAACCGAACTGCATCCAAATCTGTCCACAACAGTATTTAAGTACAAACTTTGATGTATATCATTGAAACGTGGAACAAGACTGAACCGTAGAAATGTATGCACTAAAAATAATAGATGGGGTGACAATGTATGACAGAAAACGGAATGAAATGATTAAGGATGAATGTGAATTTAAGGTTCAACGTGTTAAGTAAGATCAAGAAGTTTACTCTGAGACGGTTTGGGCATGTTAAATGAATGAATGAAGAAAGACTAACAAAAGGAATTTACGAAAATCAAGAAAAGTATGGTTGGATAGAGCGAATAATATTTTGAAAAGAAAGACAGCAAAAAGAGTGTAATATAATAACAGATTTTTATATAATCAAAATTTTTATATAATCAAAATTATTAACACAAAAAGTAAATAAAAACCATATTTTATTTCTTTCAATTGCCAAGATATATTTCTTTGTAGATTTCAGCGTCAATTATACAAAAAACGGTTTATAGATAAACTAATTAAGTTACAGTAACACATAATGAAAAGGTTAAAAATTTAGTTTAATTCTCTCAAAACGAAACAGAAGTGTTTATAAATTACGATAACGAAACTTTGAAAAATGTGAAAAAATGGTGCACTGTAAAAGTCTTGCATGTTCCTACTTAAGAATTATACTAACATAAAAAACGGCTTCTTAACAAATTATTGTGTAAGCTCCACGAAAAAGATTATGAGGAAATAGCCACATTTGATTTTCGTGCTATTTGGTAATTGAAACTGACAATCGAAAGAAAGAAAAAAAACTAATTTTATATGAGTTATACGAACACAGTGTAATAAGGCACTAAGATCCAACATACAGTTGTGAAACATAGACACTGACATCAAAGATGCCAATGGATGGCATTACACTTCTTTGTAAGTTGGTACTTTGCTCCCAATCTTAGTCAATTTCACACACTTCATCAACGACAGCTTCCAGAGATGCGTTGTAAATAATTTATTTTTATAGATTTAATTGAAGACTGCTTGTCTTTTTTGTTCTCATTTTCCTTCTGTTTGCTTGGTTCTTTGACTTATTATTATATTGCATATACCCTTTCGTTGTACGTAGTAAAATCTGACGGGTTTATTACAGTGTGATTATTTCTTACAACCAACCAGAAAGATGTCCAAGAAAATGTAAATTAGAGTAAAACCGAAACTTCACTTTAAAAAAGGTACCAACATGAATCGAAATCGCAACTTCCAAGTCGAAAGACGACCTTCTTGGCCTAGTTGGTAAGATGCCTGTCTCCTAACTCGGAGGTTGCGGGTTCAATCCCGCAGAGCCAAGATTTAAAAACATAAAAGAATTCCAGTCTGGTTTTCCCTTAGAGCCTCTTTAACATATTTCTGGTTGGTATGAAGAGATTAATACATGGCAATACGCCCGCCAGGTTGTACTGTATATAAAAAAATGTAATACAATGCAATAGATGTAATTCGTTTAATTTTTAGTTAAATATAGTTTTCAGCAATTTATCCAGTCTAGTTATTCTTCACTGACGACCTCTTGAACATATTTTTAATTGATTGGAAGAGATTGGCACATGCCAATAAGCCCGCTAGGTTGTACTATTAACAACGAAAAAAAAATACAATTCATAATATTCATGTCATGCAAGCTATTCGGTTTGCAAAATTTGCCACTTCTATCCACTCTTTCAGAATTTGATTTATTTCGTCAATTCACTTCAACGAAATCTTTCACAGTCAAAGAATCTGGTGGAAGGTGCTATTCACCTCCTCAAAATACAAGATATAAATTTATTTCCATTTACTGCTAGATGCAGTAAGTATAGAACACTTTTTTAATTGTATTCTCTTTTCGTTGCATATAGCACAAATCTCTTTTAACCAATCGGAAAGATATTGAGGAGGCCAGAAATGAAAACCATACTGACACCCTTTTAAAATAACAGGTACCAACGGGATTCGAACCCACAACTCCCCGATAAACATCTTAGCAACTAAGGTACGGAGGTTGTCGTTAGAAAAATTTACCAATCAAGTTAATATCCTTTTGAGATATCATTGTTATCTTTATACATCCTTTGAAAATAGGCGAAAATCGCTTATTTTATTACAAGGAATAGGAGTAGTTCGACAGGATTTTCGATGTAAGGCTCGACCAAGCACCTCACTTGTATTTTATTTTTTTAAATATAAATTGATCCGTCTTGCGTGTGTGAGAGAAGATTCATACGTTGCATACGAATTCGTCATTTTTGTCTTAACATTTCAGGAAACCGTCATTAATATTTATGGCACGCACTTCAGCGTGCACGGCATATCCAATCTTTGAAAAACCTTGGGAGTCCATTATCGCTACTGAGATCCGTCTTCAAATTTTGCTGATGAATCAAATCTTTGATAGGAATATGTGAAAATAGAGATCAAACGTTTACCGAAACAAAATAAAATAACTGGGTGATTATTATGCAACTCTCACTGAAGACTAGACCACCTCTGTGTTTTAAGAGTATGATATAACTAAGGCCCTACTACAGAATGAAGTAGGCCTTAGGTCTGCGGTACAAACTACCTAATGAATCCGTGATCAATTTCTGATAATGACCATAAAACAAGGATTTCCAGTTTGTTCTTCTCTCCGTGAGGTATGTTTTGAGGTTTTCGTGATTATTCGCATCAGTTAGATAAGGTTATTCGGAATATTTTACCACATATCCCTGAAGATGAAAACTGCAATGTTTTCGAAAAGTCGACATCATAAGCCAAACCCTGCAGTAAAACTGAAACTGTTTGATGTTTTTTTATTTATTTTTATTTATTTAACACTTTTATTGCAATGCAATCTGGTGGGCTTATTGCTAGGCGGCAATCTCTTCCAACCAGCCAGCAAAGTTTTTTACTACTGCAAAGGAAAAAAATCGACGAAACAAAAAAATAATACATAGTGACGATGTACTAAGTGATTGTATAAGTCTAACGTGGTTTAAAAAAATCGTTATCGTGTTAGGACACTCGAAGATGGTGTCCACTCTGGAAGGTGAATCAAACCCTAGTTTTGGTCGTAACCACTGATTACGACCAAATCTAGGGTTTGATTTAGAATAACCAGCACTCTTCGACGCGAGAGATACTGAGATAAATATCGAAAACACTGTTCACGCGCATTGATGAAATTTTGTGTTTGAATTTGACCTGAAAATACGAAATTACTTATCGAACAACCCAATTCTTGTTGTCTACGGGCAGTTGCATTAAAATGATGTAAATTAAAATTAGTGTGTTGTAGATAACAAAAATAAAATATAAATCACTAATCATAGCCTAATGAAAAAAAAGCAATATTAAAAAATACACGAACATTACATGGTACAAATAGACCACACATATCTATCAATTATATTTCGCATGACCCCTCAAAGAAGCGTTGAAAGGGGTCAAAAAATAAAAATACTGTTAAGATCGGATAATTTGACCTAAGAGATTACGTATTACAGCATTAACGACAACATCACGGCAAGAAATAGCTCAAACAGTCATTGCATCACTGAGGTCGATTCAGTGTGACGGGTAAATTGCACCTATTTTAGTAAACGTGTATGACGCGACTTAAATAACGGGCCAAATCATTTTCCTTGTCCAAAAAGATAAGCAACACAAAACTAGCAGGAAAAAACTCCATCGAGTAGGATAATGCAGGCCAATCTATCAATATGAGAGCTCAGATTTATCAATCCAAACATTATTGTTAATGGGTCTGTCATAAAATCTGTGCAGCATTTTAATTACTTCATTAGCATTGTGAATGACAAAGCAAACAGAGATAGCAAAATTCAGATTAGATTGAGTATAGCTTTCAGAGAGTTTTGGACTCTGGATGGGTGAGTATTTGATGGTCACGATGTTACACTGAAAACCAAAACGGCAGTCTATAAAGCTGTAATGATACCATCTCTGATATATGTGTATGGTTGCAAATCTTGGGTTTCCTACAGACGACATATTCAGGATCTCCAAAAATGTCAGCGTAGGCGCCTCAGGCAAATAATAAACATTCCATGGTATCATTGAATATCAAATTATGAAGTTTTGAGAAGATTAAACTGTCGTAGTATCGTGATGCTGGTGTAGCGTGCAAACCTGCGTAAGTCTGGACACGTATACATTTACCCATGAAGAAAGAAGACGCAAACTAGCTGCAAGTACTGAAGGCAGCGGCGGTCGGTCCTGAGGCGCGCTGGTGCGCTAAGCATTGACGCACCTCGAGACGCTGAGCGAATATGAAATATCGCTGTCTCACGGTTTACTGTACTCTGTCTGCCCTATATGAATTTGCGTTTCCGTTCGGTGCGTATTGGAGATCGCTATGGTAGTCTTGGCAAACTTGGCCGGTCAATTTGAAAGGAATAGTTTTTTAAATTTAATTTTAATTATACGAGTATTTTAATTTTCACTTAAATAAAAATCCTCGTACTATTTGTCAGTATTCTTATACATATTTAATCTATACAAATATTTAACATTGGAAGTCATGATTGCGAATATATAATTTAATTATTGCGAATTATTTCTCCGGTTCACGCACCAGAGCACCTCTAGACCGGCCGCCGCTGACTGAAGGAATTTGCCCAATACGCAACAGAGTATGCCCATCACAAATGGGCTTTCATAGTCATCTTCGGTAGCAACAACGTCAGGTCCCCTGATCTCCCACTTTGTAACTTGCCTTCTCTTATACTCGTCACTGGTAATGGGCATTCATTCATTATTTTTTTAATACGAAACCATAACGGGGTTTATTAGTTTCAAGATATGAAAAACAATCTTCTTAGTTTGTAAATTGAAGAATATTTGAAAGAGTTTATTGATGCATCGCTTCTTAATTACGAAAAGTTATAGAAGTAGGAAGTGAGCGCCGTCCAATTAATAATATAAAAAAATCTATGCTATTTTTTTAAGATAAGTAATAAACGAATTGATCAAATGGTTTAAAACTTGACAGAAATATTAAGGAAACTTTATAGCACCTGTCAAGTCATTTTGCTGTGTAACTTTACTATAATATCTTAGGGGTCATACTCGTAATATAACATAACATACGTTAGTAAACTTGCCTCTCAAATTTCTCAACGTGCTTCGAACAGTGATTTAAAAAAATACATCTCTATCAATACCGGAGTGTTTCTTGATAAATCCTATTCTCTTGTCCTTTCCCACATTCCTTATCCTTTTCCAATATTTGGTGATATTTATAATTATTTTGTTTTTTTGTAATTTTTCATTTCTTTTTTAACGTTTTAAGTATGAAAATTGACAACTTTTAGCCAGCAATTGGTACGAATCTTCGTAACTCTCGTCTGGTTGGTTGAAAGAGATTGCTGTATGCCAATATACTCGTAATCTATATACCTTACAATGAATTGTCTAAATAAATACGTAAAAAAACATTTTTTTTAATATATGACAGGTTGTCAACATTTAAGCTTTTATATGGCTATGTAGTGTATGTATCTATGTATACACATACAAATTTCTTTAGATTAATTGAAGAAGTGGAACGAGGATAGGTGGAAGGATATAATTTGAGAAATTTTAACTGATGTAATGGGAAGACGTATGAGAAACTTTAAATTTTAATTTTTTTCTGCCATTTATTTATTTTCAGTTTTATTTCTTAATCTACATGTACAAGGGTGTGGGCTGAAAAACATCTGATGTCCTCGCGGCCGGTCTTGCCTTGTGTTGGTGGGATGTATCTTGACCGGGGAGATTTTATGAGATGAGTCCAGACATTTTGATAGCTTTTATTTTGAATGTATTTTCTACAATATGTTATATCTTGAGATGAGTTGACACGTATGTGATTTTGGAATGTATTTAAATATGAACATACAACTCGTATATTGCCATCAATAAACCTATATTTATTATTATTATTATTATTAAACATTTGAGTTTGTAATTTATTTTTAACAAACACTGTTTATTCCACTTTTTTTAATTTTTTTTTTATTATAAGTTATTAAACAGTTTTTGTTAAAGTTATTAAACAAGTTATTAAAGTTGTTAAACAGTGTTTGTTAAAAATAAATTACAATGTCTTTAAACCTCCACAACGTTAATGCCTTAACTATAAACAACATAAGAGTTTGTATGACGAGATATATGGAAGTGGGCGAGGCGAAATCTTTGATTCGCCCATCTCATAAGACAATTTCCTATTACTCGCTTTACCTCAAGTGTCTGTAATAACCAGTTTCTCCAGGATTTCATCAATATTTCTAGCAGCTTGGTCAAAGTATATAAGGATTCTTTTTCTGGATATTGACAAGTTTTTCGGTAATCTTCAATTTTTGGGTGATAGAGGCGTTGGTGGGCCTTACGGTCCATGGGAAATGGGCATCCGTCTCCAACACCACATTTCGAAAACATATTTAACTAGTCGCAACCCGTGAAATATTCACGGAAGTAAAACCAATTATACATTTTTGAAATACCGAATGGAGAAAGGTCAGCTTAAAGTTTTTTGGGTTTATTAATGTTTAAAGTTTAAAATAAAAAAGGTACATCTTGGTTGATGAATTATTTAATTCTCAAAAATCTCTATATACACGATGTTTTGTGTATAAACATTACTGTTGTTCAATTTAAATCGTTGATAAAGTTTTCCTTGAAGACTTGTTTCAGATATATTGACTGTAATGTTTTCGCGTTTCCGACATCTTGAAAAAGCCACATATAATTGTCTGCATTAAAAAAAAGAGCATAAGATAAATAAACACAAGTAATTATAAGGTTCAATATAATAGGAAATAAATAAATTATTTAATGAATTACTATTCAAAATAAATTGTCATCGCCCCCTTCTACACCGGTTCGCTAAGTTTAATTTCAATCTGTTTCGAAGTAGTAAACACAAGTAATTATAAGGTTCAATATAATAGGAAATAAATGAATTATTTAATGAATTACAATTCAAAATAAATTGGCATCGTCCCCTTCTACACCGGTTCGTTAAATATAATTTCAATATGTTTCGAAGTAGTAATCACAAGTAATTATAAGGTTCAATATAATAGGAAATAAATGAATTATTTAATGAATTACAATTCAAAATAAATTGGCATCGTCCCCTTTTACACCGGTTCGTTAGGTATAATTTCAATATGTTTCGAAGTAGTAAACACAAGTTATTATAAGGTTCAATATAATAGGAAATAAATGAATTATTTAATGAATTACAATTCAAAATAAATTGGCATCGTCCCCTTTTACACCGGTTCGTTCAGTATAATTTCAATCTGTTTCGAAGTATTCCTCTCTCGCTCTCTTGTATTAAAAATTAAATTTTCGTATTCTTTCTTTGGCGACAACCGTACGGGTTTTGGCCTATTTATATTATGATGTTTGTTTCATTATTTATCATTACGAGTATTATGAAAATAATATACACAAACTAATGATAGATAATATATTATAACATATTTTATTTCAGAAAAGTTTCACGATAATCTAAGTTTAGATCGACCTTGTCCCATCACGATGGCATGCGCCCATGCAAGTAACATTTTAAAGATATACCGGTTGAACACCGACAGTGTATAGTGTCTCCAAAACGGTGTTTCGCTCATGGAACTTACTGATACTTGAATGCGGAACCATTTTTGACTATTTGTTTTTTAACAGAAGAATATACCCAATACGGAATTAAGTAATAAGGGATGAATGTGAACTTAAGGCTTATGAGTTGAGTCAGAACAAATTCATAAAACCTAATTTATGATTACCATAAAGGGAATCAACAACTAGGCCCATCGCTAAAAGAGTGCATAAATACGAGTATTTGGGATGCTGGATAAATGATCAGTGAGATCATTCTTGCGAAATCAGAACCAGGATTGAAATAACACAAAAATGTTTCTTCAAAATCAAAAATATTATCTGCAAAAAAGACGAACTTCAATTTGAGAATGCGCTTGTACGATGTTACATATTTTCAGTACATTTTTATGGCGTGGAGTCTTGGACACTCACCCAAGCCACCACAAAACGAATAGAATCATTTGAAATGTGGTGCTACAGGAGAGTATTAAATATTTCTTGGGTTGACAAAGTACGCAACGAAGAGGTTCTTAGCCGCATGAAAATAGACAAAGAAGTATTCACTTACATTAAGAGGAGAATATTGTACTACTTTAGGCATTTCATGAGAGGAAACAAATATGAAATCATCCAAACAATATTGCAGGGGAAGATACAAAGAAAACGAAGTGTAGGGAGAAGGAACAAAGAGAAGACTTCCCTGTAACACGGAGACATTGCACTGAGCAGCTGCAGACAAAGTTTAAATAGCCATGATGATTGGCTTACTCCAACGTGGAGAGGAACGTTAAGAATAAGAAGAAAGACTAATAAAATGAATACAGTACAAATGTCAGCGGAAGTCGTGGTTGAGGAAGACTAATATTTTGAAAGAAGAAAAAGTAAAAAGTCTGAGAAATTAAAGGAGTTGTATGATAAGGTGTATTGGTGTAGATGAGGTGTGTTAAGATAGGAAAGTATGGTTCTCTACCATCTTTGCCTACCCTGGCAGGAAAATAGAGTGATGGTATATGTGTATATTTATTAACTTATTTTAATAAAATAGAATAAATAGGCCCAGATAGCGCTAAATCTCTGGCTCATGCTCATGAAATACAGCAGCGGATAGTTGGAAACAAAATCTCTGGCTCATGCTCATGAAATACAGCAGCGGATAGTTAGAAACAAAATATCTGGCTCATGCTGAAGAAATACAGCAGCGGATAGTTGGAAACAAAATTTCTGGCTCATGCTCATGAAATAGAGCAGCGGATAGTTGGAAACAAAATCTCTGGCTCATGCTCATGAAATACAGCAGCGGATAGTTGGAAACAAAATATCTGGCTCATGCTCATGAAATAGAGCAGCGGATAGTTGGAAACAAAATCTCCGGCTCATGCTCATGAAATACAGCAGCGGATAGTTGGAAACAAATTCAGTGCTGATATTGTTCGAAAAAAAAACTGTATGAAAAAAAAACATTTTATTAAAAACCTTTAAGAAACGCTCGTGATGCAATTAACGTACTAGCGATTTGATCTTATGGTCATTATTCAATTCTCGCGCCGAGTAAATCCCGCCCGACATAATGCTATATCCCTTTAAATGTATAATTTGTAAATCTATGGGTACCCGAGTAAATTCCGCAAGACATGATGCTATATTTCTTTAAATGTATTATACAATTTGGAAATCTTATGGCACCTGAGTGAATCCCCCTAGACTTGGTGTTACATTCCTTTAAATTTATAATTTATAAATCGTATGGTGTCCGAGTAAATCCCCTAGAAATAATGGAAGATTTATTATAATTTATAATTTTAATTCGCATGGTACCCGAGTAAATCCCGCTAGACATGAAGCTATATCCTTTTAAATGTATAATTTTAATTGCATGGTACCCGAGTGAATCCCTTTAGACACGATGTAACATTCTTTTATATTTATAATTTGAAATCGTGTGGTACCCGAGTGAATCTCACTTGACATGTTGTAACATTCCTTTAAATTTATAATTTGAATTCGCATGGTACCCGAGTAAATCCCACTCGACATGATGTAACATTACTTTGAGTTTATCGTATAGTCTCCGAGTAAATACCGCTCGACATGATGTAACATTCCTTTAAATTTATATTTTTGTACGTATAGTACCCGAGTAAAGCACGCTAGACATGGTGCAATATTCCTTAGAATTTATTATTTTTCATTTGTATGATACCCAAGTACAGCCCGCTAGACATGCATGCTTTTCACATCGAAATGCACATAAAAACGAATACGTCGAATTCGTACACATTAATTATAATTACGAAATTAGCACTTTTGAAACTAGAGCAGGTATCGGTTTCCTCATTGGTGAAAACTCTTATTTATCGATTTTATTAACGCAAAACGTTGAGAAATATTGAGAATATATGAGTATATTGAGAAAACAGGATCGACATTGCATGCATGCTAAGTGGAGATAGTCAAGTTTACTGCATCCTTTCGCTTGCAGTAATTTGCAATCCCTTATTTGTATGCAAAACGCTCGAAGCGAAAGATAAGTCAAGTCCGATCCGGTACAACATAATTGGACATTTATATTTTATGTATTGTATTTCGAAATTGATTATTTTAATTAACATTTTAATTGGCATCATTTATACAAAAACAATATTATTATTAACTTGACAACCTTTTCAAAGTAGATCTTACAATCCGAGGGAGACTGTCGTCAGTCCACCAATTTTTTTACCTACTACTTCTTTCATCTATCCTTATTGGAGATCTCGACACTTAAGCCAGGCAAAAGACAAACAATTGATGCCTTGAAATATGGTGATGAAAGCGTATATAACTTTTGCTACGTTAGCTTTTTAATAAATGATGTAGATTTTTTCGTTATACGAGTACCTCTATCTCCATGCGCTAATGTTATAAATTGAAGCATGTAGTTTGCAAAAAATCTTTACTCTTAAAGCTATCAAGAACTCATTCGTCCCGCTTTGTTAAGTGTTGAGGTCTCCAATGCGCAATGTCTTGAGCAGGTTTCAAATCACGTATAGTATGATGATTATTGGATGCAGCAAGATAAAAAGCATTTTTCTAAGAAATCGCTTGAATCCTGCCAAGTTTATATTCTACTGTACTTTGGTGAAGTAGGATCTCTCAGAAAAGCCAAATTCTTGTTACGTGGGAAATTAATATACTCTACATGACGATAGCCGAAATGTTGTTAGCAAACTATTTAATTAAGATTTACAGATTTGAGATTCAACAAAAAATGATTCCCTGTACATACAGTGAAACAATTCTACCTTGCCATTATCCTTCGTTCGTTAAGTCACCGAATGTTGAAATCGTTCTCGGCCACTGTCGCTTTCGCAGATAAATTTGCATGTCAATTCCTTCGCAGATTGGCGTCACTTTTTACCAAGTTACCGATGCACTTGTCTAAGATGAATTCTAATGTGGAATGTCAGACGGGCTCTTGCCAAATATACAACAGACGTCTGCCAAATAATGAAGAATGACCAATTCGTTGAACAATTGGACGAATTCGCGATGAAAAAATATTATTTAAAAATCCGCTAAGTAAATAAGCTATATCTATCTAATATGTTACTGACAGAAGATAATAATTTTAACTATTAAACTTGCATAACGCATACGTGTATAAAAAATGAAGATGGATAAAAATCATATGTTTGAAAAAATACTCCGATCATGTATATATAAGGTAAACAAATAACTTATTATATTTTTATAGTACATAATAATATTCAAAAGACAAAACAGTCATAGTAGAGAATACAGTCATAGCAAAGGACAAACAAATAACTTATTATAGTATAGAACATAATCATAGAAGAGACCCGACAAATAGTACAGAATATAGTCATAGTAAACAACAAACACAGAACAGTCATAGTAGAGAACGAACACAGAACAGTCATAGTAGAGAATAAATATAGAAGTCATAGTAGAGAACAAACAAATGACTTTTACAACGGCAAATTATTTTAATGTAAGTAATCTCAAAGTTTGTCAGTCTTAAATTTAACGCTAGTACAAAAATAGAGAGAGATGTCACGGGAGAGGTGAATGTCAACAAACAGTCAACGACGAGTGCTTCAAGTCTGAGGTTAGGTGCTAAGCTAGATTTTACGTGACTCATTTACTAGGTGACTTCATGCATGGCCACACCAAAGTGCTACGCACAAATTCATTTCACAGTTGGGAGCGGTTGAGTCAACATACGATGTCACTCTCAAAACTAACCAATTCCATTATAACTTACCATCTTTATTTACTTTTTGTGCAACTTCATTCTAAAGTGATTTTATTACAGATACATTTTTGTATAATTTGCTCGATGGGTTCCACAAAGGCTCCCTTTTATACACAGTTATCATTAAAACTTTCGCCATCTTGTAAATTAACCAACACGTCTGTTCGCTAGGAGATTCACTCGATGACTAATCGTCATGCAACGTGGCCCGAAGCATGCATTGTGGCCACTCCGATAGTATGCGGTACGTTGGTTCGCTAGGATATGTCGCCTAACTCGCAACATAGCTCTAAGCATCAAGCGAGGCTCCTTCCCGTGTGGTCGAGGCCTTAGAGCACATCGACCATGGACGGACGGAGATATTTTGGAAAGGATTGTAGTTACTAGAGGCATGGAAAGTGATTTCCGATGCTCTGGACCGGCCAAGCGCTAGACACAATAGGGCTACCTTTAACCGCTGGTATCTCAATTGCGAAACGATAATTGAATGGAGAGGCTACCAATGACTGACATGGGAGTCACAATAAACGATACAATAAGAAAACAAAATAAACCAAGGTACCACTCATGGAATATAAAAGGAAAGAAAAAAAAAATGAAAACTAGATTTCAACTAGAATAACGAATGCAAGGATGGGTGAAGGACTGTGATGAGCTGAATTATAGATTATTTCATATTTACACGGAACGAAAAATATACATAAAACAACCGAACGTTGCGACCGATTTATGATAACTTGAAGTTATTTTTAAATACCCGATGGAAGTAAAGCCTTTTGCATAATCTTATTCATTCATATCCACAGGTTCAGCCAATAGATTTAATACATAATAGTAGTGCTTAAAAAACTTGATTATTCAGTAAATACAATCCATACGAAAGCTTAAAAATTTATTCCCTTAAATATTGCACTCTCAATTTTGCTACAAACCAAAAAAATATTGCACGATGCAAAACAGAAAGAAGTCTGATTCGGTATTATCGAATCGCGGATTTTATCAGACCAAGGGTAACTGGAGAAGGATTATATCACTTACATTAATAACGCTCAGTTTTTATTGCACAATGTTCTTACGAATATATACGTGCATACCATCGTTTCATGTCCCTTTTCGGATAGGCAGAGACGACAGATCCCCGCGCCTTTTTATCCATGCAGACATATAATATAATACCTTTTAAAAGTTTCTCTCTTAAATGTATTTTCTGCAGTTCATTTTGAGATATATGTGCAATTTCCGAATAAAATTTATATATGTACACACTATGTTGCTGTCAAAGAATCTACTACCTTGATCAAAAAGTTTAAGGACTTTATTCATAAAATCGAAAATACAAGTTTATTCATCAAAATCGATATGGTCCCTTTCAAAGTACTCCCATCGACTGCAATGCACTTACGCCAGCGCTTGATCCAATCCTCGAAACACCGCTGGTACTCAATTTTCGGTATGTCCATCAGAGCCTTCTTCGATTTTTTCATGACATCCTATCGGGCGCTGTAACGCGTTCCGCGAAGCGGTTTTTAAAGTCAGTTGAACCTAACAAAAAAAAAAGAATTCCAATCGGGTGACTGACAGCGCCACACGGTGGCCGGTCCTAAAACTTTTTGATCAAGGTAGTATATGTATTTGTCTGAGTTAATCTGAGGTGGTATTTGTGGGTTTACTTTTTAATTTTTTTCTCCCATTTCTTTAGTTTCCGTTTTCTTTCTTTCGTAATCTACATGTGCAAGGGTGTGGGCTGAAAAACATCTTGTGTCCTCGCGGCTGGGCTCGCCCTATATTGGTGGGGTGTATCTCGGCCGGAGATATATTATGATATGAGCACATACCTTTTGATAGCTTCTCTCTCAATGTATTTTTGATATTTATCTTGAGATATACGAGTATAACAAACGGATTTTGGAATGTATTTAAACATGTACTTCTTATGTTGCTATCAATAAACCTATATTTATTTATTTATTTAAACAACTTTTGATACGCCCACATTTTGGTTATACATAATATGTATCACATACATTTTATCTTTCCCTTAGTTACAATGTCTTCTATCTTCCGCTCTTTTCACCTCTTCATTTCGGATATACCATATGTTATATGTATGTATTGAATTACAGGTCATTCTCTCAATTTACCTAAAGAATCTCAAGATTCCGTTCTCAATTCTACTTACTCGTATAAGCCCCTTCTCTAAGAAACAGTTATCCTTTGTACCAAAGATTACCAAAGTGGTCTATATGGACCTCCAAGGGTCGATTTCGACTTGCAGGGTGTCTATGTCAGCGAGAAAAGAAAATGGGGGTGCACGAGATGTAAATGGGGGTCCACGTGAGCGGATCCCATTTAGGCAGATCATCATCAATATTTAGGCGTTCCGTAAATGTCTTATTACACCTAACACAGATTGTGTGTACATAATACTTATACTAGACATAGAAAATACTTATATAAAGAAATCGAATGCAAATCACTGAACGTGGAGATTTAAGACTATACCTCACTAATTTGAAGCCAAATATTGAACCATTACTATCAGAGCATCAAGTTCATCCTCCTCATTAACAGTATTATTTGTGTATTAATTGCATGTAAGAATTTTACTAGGTTCGGATTTGTTTCGTTCCAAAGCTAAATATTTGATTGCATTTTGTGTCTTTTCAATCAAGGTATGAATATAAATTGTACATGTTTTTTCTGTTTTACAATTGTCCACTCTACAAAAAATCTTATCAAGGTGAACAGCACTGTGTCAGCTGTCAAAAACACATTTGAAGTTAATAAGTTTAGGAAAAATCAATATTAGGCAGGCAGGGGGTCTACGGAAAACAAAAAAAATCGGCAAGTGGTCTACGGGGCGAAAAAGTTTAGGAAACTATGCTTTATACGATAATTTCTTACTCTATCAAATACTGTATTATTAGATACTCTCGTAATGCACGCATTTCAATCCTATTAAATCTTCTCTTGTCACTTACTCCCTTATGAGTTAATCAAAAACATATTTATTTAACACTTTTATTGCAATACAATCTGGCGGGCTTATTGCCAGGCGGCAATCTCTTCCAACCAACCAGACAAAAGTAAATGAAGCAAGTTACATGGTCGCATAAATCATTCAAATGACTATCCATCCCTACGAAATCCATAAACACATACGTGAGCATGCCCATGCCCATGAACCCCACAAAGACGGACTATCACCCGAACATTATTTTTCATATAAAATGAGATATCATCAATCAAAAGGAAAGGAAGGGATGATGGAGAGGAAAGGAAAAGAAAAATCAGGAATGAAACACGTTATTTCGTTATTTTACTGACTAGAAATTAAGAGTTTTTTCAGTCGCTTCTTAAAGCATGCCAAGGACGGAGCGAGTCTTATATTGGTTTGTAACTGATTCCAGAGCCTCACTGCATGGACAGTAAAGGACGACGTAAAGAAATAGGAGCGGTGAACTGGAAAGGCCAATAAACAATCTCTGTTTGAAACATAATGTCACCAAATAATATACAAGCTACGTCACATGTACAAAATCATAATACAATGTCAGTTATAGCTCATGTCTCAACAACGCTAACTTCTCTGTCACCTTGAACAGTGATTAGCCACGGAAAATCTCAATTTGCATAGGAATACGATGAAATAAAGCGGGTAATTGCCAATTCAATTGTGCAATTTTCACATTTCGCGACCGGCGTCCCACCAGAGCGTGTTTGTGTTTTGTCAGTTGCGGCCGGTCCGATCTGCGTCAATCCACAATCCGCAGTAATATGTAACCGTGACTTGACAAAGAATTAAAGAAAAAAGAGAAGAAAGTCGCATTGTTTTTGTCGCGTCTTGTCGTCGGTCAAGCGTTAAATCAACGTTCAATGTTACTGAAAAGCGTAGCTGACATTAAACGAATCACAATGGAAGAAATACAACTAGGGCTTCTAATTAACCACCTTATTCGACTAACCGGTTTTCGGTTATTTTTACATCCAAGAAACCAGTTGACCGGTTCTAATTGGTGTTGCAAAAATAAATATATAAAAAAAAACAGGAAAACTAAATATTTGCTCAGTGGGAAATGAGCAGGAAGACAGGAAACAAGTTATAAATAAAAACAATGTCAATGAAGAGTACTCACATACCGTCACGCCATTTCCCTATTGGGGTACTCAGAGAGGACAAAGCGCAAAACTCTCATATTACGCGTCACTTCCTCATCATATACATATTTCATACAGTTCGTTCTGTTTCTCTAATCACTTGACCTTACTTCACTTACTTGGTCGTCCTAAACCACGAGCTTGCAGTGTTAATATGTTTAGTCAGTCTTTCGTCACCCGTTCGTTCAATATGTCTTAACCACATCAACGTGCTATATTTCTTCCTACTTAACAACACATCAGTTTATTTATAGCTCACGTTCACCCACAATAATAAACATTTATTATTCTGCCAGATCGACAAATCACATATTCTTCTCACTTAATCAAATCCTTTCATTCATTGTCCACGTTTCACTCTCATACACCACTTTGGAAGTGTTTGATATTGCTGAAATAAGAATATGCAGAAACAACTAAATATAGTGCGGTGAGTCAACGACTTACTGGCTGATTGTTCTTTTAATTTGTTTATTACAGGCGTCTTGCAGTGTGCAATTAAATTATATAATTAGGCGTTGCGGAATTTAATCAAGACGCTGTTGTTATTTTTTTCGTCACTACGTGACGTCGTGCTCATGAGAGAGATGAAGAAGATTTCGATCTTCTATGTTAGTGTAGATCGCGCTGAATGGGGACTTATTTTGTTCCTCACTGCACAGCGTGGGTGGTGGTGGGATTGAACTGAACTGTAATTTTCTTTATTGTAATTCCAAAAAAAATTTTTTTACGTAGATGAAAACATCCAGAGATATACGATACGATACTATGAAAACATCCAGATATATACGATACGATACTATGAAAACATCCAGAGATATACGATACGATACTATGAAAACATCCAGAAATAAACGATACGATACTATGAAAACATCCAGAGATATACGATACGATACTATGATTTTGAATGATTTATTTTATAAAGCTTACATAATAATTTATTTTATTTGTTTTCATTCACAAAAAAGACTAATTTCATTAGAATTTTTAAGTATAAAAAAGTTTTTAAATATTTCAAATAAACAAAAAAAATGATAGTCACTTAAATAGGTTCATGTTAACTTTCTGACGTCCCCAGTCTTAAAATAAAAATAAGCTTAATTTTGGACAATGTGAAATAAAATATGTCACTTAAATAGGTTCATGTGTGCTTTCTGATAGTCACTTAAATGGGTTCATGTGTGCTTTCTGACGTCCCCAGTCTTAAAAGAAAATTTAGTTTAATTTTGGACAATGTGAAATAAAATATGTCAATATTCGAACCAGTCCCGTTCAAAAAATGTAAAGCCTTTACGTCAGCCTTAGTGGCCGGGAGACCCGACCCGTTCTTGCGTATTTTATTAAAAACAGTTCCTGCCTGCCTGCACAGTTTAGTGTCATTGTTGGGAACATTCAACGCGAATCTTTCTAGTAATGCTGGAGAATTCCTTGAATGAGTCTGAACTTAAACCAGGAGCCGAAAATGTCTTCGTATGCTTAATTTATTATATACAAGCATGCCCAGCAGAAGCTGAGTTGTATCAAGTCACGGATAGACACTAAACTCACTCATATCGAGATATTATATTGTAGATATATATGTACCTTCTACACCACGAGGGGTTTGCCCCTCTGCGGCCTTCCAATGCAAGCATTCCTTTCTAGTTTAAAAACCAAATGGTGCTAAAGAGCGTTTTTAGCACCGTTTGGTTTCACACGTCAAATCTGAGAACATGAAAAAGCGTCAAAAGAAATACATACACTAACATTTTTTTCTTTTTGAAAGAAGAATAAATATGACCGAAGTCATAGGTATCCTTATACCCCCGATTAATAGCCGAAAAATTGCCTGTGTCATTCAAAAGGGATAAACAAAGCGCAGGGTTCGAAACAGCGACCTTCCGCACTGGAGTCTGATGCGTTGCCGCGCGGCATTGCACTTCTACGAGGGTGAATCAAATATAAACGCGATGTCTGAGAAAGAGGTGCACCCGTCGATTGCGCAACGCATAATCATCAATTTCTCACTCGCGAGGACGTAAACCCGGCCAAAATTCTGCGGAGACTGGCGGCATAGTTCGGGGATCAAACACTGTCAAAGCCCCGTGTGTTTGCCTGACATAAGGAGTTCATGAAAGGCCGTGAACTTCTGGAAGGCGACCGACGTAGGATTCCGTAGTGATTGCTTCACGAGTCCCACGTATTTTGACTGTAGAACAAAAGTTGGCACGTTTGCACGTCTGTGAGCGGATCTTGACGCAGTTTGCACAAGAAGGATAAGCATTTTTGAGTCACATCGTTACCTGTAATGAAACTTAGGTACACCACTACACGTCCGAGTCAAAACAAGCCAGCATGGAGTGGATAAAGAAGAGTGAGGCAGCCTCTATGAAAACCAAGGCTGTCACCTGGTAAGGTGCTTGCGACCGTTTTTTTGGGACCTGTGCGGCATTTTGCACGATCGTCGCACCATCAATGCGGCGTACTATTGCGAGCTTTTGAGTGAAGTGAAACTTGCTTATCGATGCAAAAGACGTGACCAACCGATACTAGAAGTGATTATTCTCCATGACAACGCGAGTCCCCATACTGCAGATGTAATATGCGAACAATTGGAGGAAATAGCCCTGATCTATCGCCTTACGATTTTCTTCTCTTTGGGCCACTGACAGAAGCTCTGGGAGACCAACAATTCAACGACGACGATGGAGTAGAGGAGTTTGTGCGTAATTGGCTGCTGACACCCACTTCGTTTTACGATGACGGAATAAAAAAACTACCGATCCCGGAAAAATGCATTTCTGAAACAGAAGATTATGTAGAAAAATTATATGTACTTGATCTTTTTCTTTCTCGTGTATATTTAATCCACCCTCGTATCAATAAGAAATAATTGCAATGCTGAAACAACTAACTCCCATTACTAAGGAAGCTCAAAATACTAGAAAAAAAATATATTTAATGTGTCAATATCCGAAGCCCAATTCATAAAGGACAACGGTTTAACAAAGGTTTAACAAAAACGGTTTAATAAACCGTCAGTTTTACTCATTGCCAATCCACATACGTGTAGATCAATATTTCTGGACCTCGAATTGTTGTCAAACATATTATGTTATAACTATATCTTTTTCAATATTGTTCCCATCAGCAAGATATAAAATACCTTCACATTCCTCCTCATTCTTAGAAGGTAGTATCCCAACATACCCATTGAATCAAGAAAAACTAACAAAACAAATATACAGTGATAATAAGTGAGTAGAAGGTGTGGTAGACGAAGACCAAAGAAATTATGGTTCGATCTATTGAACGAAGCGTTAAATAAATAAATAAAGTCAGACGCTCTGTCGTCTCTGCCAATCCTAGCGGGGAAACGGCGTGATGGTATATAGTCGTATGTATGTTTTAATATTAAGAACAAATATATCAAAATCATGATTGAGGAATAAAACCACTTCGTCACAGGTCTTACCTAGTGAAGTGGTTATCTATATGCGCGGAAAGTAGGGTTTTACCTACGGTTCGCCTTTCCATTAAAACTATATAAATTTTAAATGGTGTATTATGGATACTAAAAATATTACTAAAAGTTTTAAAGATGTTCTGAAGAAGATCGACAATTGCACATATATAATAATAAAGTATTCAATACAAGATAATGAAATACATGTGCTTAATAATTAAATAGTAAACGCTTTGCAGTTGCCAGAAACCGTTTGCCATCTTCAAAAGAGATCAACTATCACAAAGAGTACGTGAAGAAATTTGCAACACGTCTGCAGAAACCGCTTCAACACTCGATCGTGGCGAGATAGAAGATCAATCAGATCCCAGAGAGCTCATCTTCAATTCAACTGACGATGCTACACGGCTCCGTGATGAAGAGAGACGACAGAGCAGTTGTTTCCGTTAAGTCAACGAGAGAAGAATACGACTGGCCATTTCAGTCCACCTTACAAAGTGGATGTTTGTCTCGACTAGCCATCTTGGCTACGACATTTCTTAGAAAGTTCTCATTTACCAGTTGTCAGTGGACAGAGCTGGATTGGCCAGTTTGGTTCTATTCTAGGGGTATTTGAGTGATAAGCTTAAAATAAATGCGGTAGAAAGTGCGGAAAAAATAAGCATTGCTTAGAAAGTATACAAAAAACATGTGCGAGAGAATACAGAATGAGAAAATTAAGAAAAAAGGCAAATTGAAAGAAGACGCAGTGATCAAGGTGAAGAAAGTATCACTGAAATGGGCCGGCCAGAAAGAAAGGTTTAGAAAAATATCTATATAAGTAGCATAAAACATATGAAACATTTAAGAAGACCAAAAAAACATGATACGACCAAATAAATAAAATTTTGAAAGAAAGTGAAATGAAATTTCTTATTAATAGAAGAATATGAATGTTGTAGAACGAGTATATAGGGGAGGAGAAGCGCAATGTGTCAGGGTAGAATATAGTGGAGATCTGCACTCGCTGCTTACCCCAATAAGGACATGGCGTAATGGCGATGATAACTATTTTAAAATTAAATTCATGGATTAAAAAGTTTAAATATATAGACTCACAAGTGAATATCCAGAACAGCGTGACGAAATACAAAAACATGATTATATAATACATCTCTGCTAATATATTATAGCTACAGCTATTTTGGACTCCCAAGTGCACGTCAAATCGACCCACCTTGTAGTTATTTTATAATTTGAATTAACATAACTGCAGTGTACTCTAATTCATTTTAGAAGACGCCACTGTTGCAGTGCACACGCCTTACATAAGTGGGGTTTTATTGATTCTCCGTTGTGCTGATGTGGAATGGTCCAGATTGTCAGTTACATCGTGGAGTGTCTATTATATTCATTCCCGGAAAGACTGGATGAGATTCGTCAGGCTATTCCTGAGACTGTATCATGGATAAGAAACACGACCACCAAACTATCAGAGTGAACCCATATAGTACGAGAAAAGAAGATTTAATATCATTTTGTTAAGATCAAGTGGATGTATGTCTGATCAGGTTGCTTTAAAAACCAGTCCCACTATATAATGTACACATTCTCGCCGGGATTGCTTCTTCAAAAATAAGATAAATATTAGAAGTAGCGCTGAAAGATCCAACCAACTCGATGACCAGAGACATCCTTTGCATAACCACTAGCCCCCAGGTTGAAATACAGGTACAGTTTCATTAATACTACTATATTTATGAAACAACAACCTACTGTTGCTGACTATCGAGCCCCAGTGTGTGGAGTTTATCTGTAAATGTATTACCACCTGATTCTGAATCACCCTAGAAGATCTGGAGATCTCGTAAAAAGGTTCGAATAATAATTGGAAGAAGCAAAGACAACATGACAAAATTGGGAATGTTATGTGATGAATCGACTCGCTCTATCTGCAGCGAGAAGTCCGCCTTATTCATACTTGTGCCAGAGGCTGGTATGTAAAACACCGAAAAGGGATTGATTCGTGGAACGCTTTGTATTGCGCAGGTGACAAAATTCTAAAAGGGAAGAATTTGATGCCTTTAACATAAGAATTTGACAAAGCGAATTCAATGGTGCGTTGATACACGAAGGTTAAGAGAGGCAGATACATAACTAAGGAAAACGTAAGAAGCATGAAAAACAGAAAAGAATGTATTGTATAAGGTAACATATGCATTGATGGACAAGGTTTAAGGGGGTATTCTCGTTTAAATTTTTTTTTCATTTTATTTTTTATAATCCTTTCTGAATCATTTCCAGTAAGAAATTTTCAAAAATCTTCAAAATTCGAAAATTTATGAGGGTTTATAGTCGAGCGCGCCGGTCGAAAAATGACCTGAGCTTCGCAGATTTCGGGTCGTCTATTGTCATGGCAGCAGCCTTATTTTCCAAGAATTCTCGTCCAATAGGATTTCTTGGAATGATGAATTGATATTTAGTTTGTCGGAATTTTTTAACAAGTTTATATGGCCCTGGAATTGCTGATTAACAGTAAGTTGAAAATATATGCTTTAATTCGTGTAAAAATTGCACTTGAAACATTAAACCCGTTTCCTGAAAAATAACTTTTTTAAATATTCCCCATGATACCTCAAAAACTAATTAACCGATTTTAATGGATAAGTACTTATTCTCTTTCTTACACCTTTCTCTATAGCCGGTACCAGAATTATTTCAATCGATTTATTTTTTCGATTTTTTTCACTCCTCTAAAGACAAAAAAATCTATTTTTAACTTCAATAAGCCGCCATTTTTTTCTAATTATTATTTTTTAATTATTCTGGTACCGGCTATAGCCACATGCCTTCTGAGTAAAACCGTTTTTTTTTCTGAGTAAAACAGCCACAATCATGGGGATAATGGCCCCCCTCGATGTGCGGGCGGCCTTACTTTCGACTTAATAACAAAAAAAAAAAAATTATTATAAAATTGTGAAAATGTTCTTAAAAGATAAATAAATATGTCTAAAACAAAAAAAAAACATAAAAAAAAACTATTCGTTCACTGAAAAAAAATATCAAAAATCGTCGATTTTTCGACACATGAAATGAGAATACCCCCTTAATATATAGTACAATATGTTATGTGCTTTTTTCAACTCGGAGTGTTGCTTTCAATTCTCGATAAGTATCCAAAATATTAAAAAAAGGTTAAATCACAAAACAAAGATCGCGTGTGTTAGAACATGTAACGTGCTGTTGCCTCTTCCCGTTTGATAGTATTTACATCACAAACGATAACAAACTAATACTAACATACTTCTCCAGGAATTTTTCTGTAGTTGAGGGATAAAAGTAGTTGAGGGATAAAAATTCTAGTCGAAGTCTAAAGCTTTTATAAAGATTTATAAGAAATATTCCTTGAAGCCGATGCGTTCCTGACTCTAATCGTCTCTTTCCGTCTTCCATCACTTAGGAATGCGAAAAAGAGACGAAAACCGCCTTCAGATATACAAGAAACCAGTTACTAGTTCTTCTAAAGCAAGTATTCCTGAACAGGTCTGATGGAGTGTCCACATTGCAGATGCAGAATGTAACAAGGAGAATTCCTCGCAGAATAAATAGCTTCCAGCAGGCTTTCGAATGACTACTATAAATAACCCCTTATTTCCTCTGGTGTCATGTAGTTTGTGCTTACATTCCGTTGTCTGGAGCTTAGATATGATTCATGGTGGTTTTGAAAAGAAATATTGTACATTTCTGAGAAGAAATATAAGTGTTCATATTTCAGATAATTGCATTTGCATATCTGAACAGTGCAGTCGCTGAATGCAATCAACGGCGAAAATGATTAAGATATATTATCATTTTTTATTAACTTTTTCTAACAAAAGCAACGATCTCTTTGCCTGACTGGTCCACACACAGTATTAACAGGGAAGATTAAGGTCTGAGTGAATGTGATGAAACTCTAGTAACCTGAACGAGTGGACATGTATTTGTTAAATATTCAGTATTAAAATAATTAGTTGTAAGAATTGTTATCTAGTTATAAGTCGGTACTTAGGTGTTAACTATTTATAAAAAAAATATATACACCATGTAATTTTAATTTTTAATAATATAGATAAATTGTGTTAGCTTATAATTATAATATATAAATTAGATTAGTCCCTTAGTTCTTCAGTAATTAATTTGAGTATGGGTTATATAGCCTTTGGCAAATGTGTGTATCAAAGATTACTTGATTAAATAAATAAAAAATAATAAGCTATGATCTTATTGAGAATTTTCTATAACATTACAAAATTATTTCTAGCTTTTGATTTAATAAAACTAGTATTTCTGTACAAACGTTTCAGTAAAAGAACGATTCCGAGATAAATAACTAATCGCATTTTTATTAGTTCATACGTAATCAATTATAAAAATAATTGAAACAATAAATAAAAGCTGGATTGCGTTCGCAATAACAGTTTAATGGAAAATGTAAATTAAAGTAAATCAAAATGAAAATCGCAAGGTATTTCAAATAAAAAAATTTAAAGCGCAAATCTCAACGGCGATTTCAAAATATTAACGCGAAGATCTGAAATCGCGACACGATGAGTGTTGGCTACTTTTTTATTCTACACAAAAGTTACAATTACAGTTACCTAGTTGGTAAGACGCCTGCCTCCTAGCCTGAAGGTTGCGAGTTCAAATCCCGCTGGATCCAATTTTTTAAAGGATTCCAGTCTGGTTTTCACTTAAGGCACCTTTAACATCTATCTGGTTGGTTGGAAGAGATTGCCACATGACAAAAAGCTCGCTAGGTTGTACTGTCTACAACGAAAGTGGAATAAAATAGTGCACCCATCTGTCTCCACAGCCTTATTCGTACTTTTAACCTTCTTTATTTAATTTTATTTTCATTGTAATTTATTTTTATTAAACACTGTTTATTCCACTTTTTTGTAACGGTATAATCCTACCGGTCTCGTATGCTCCCCTGATGATGAGGGACCTTGGAACCGGTAGGGTTATACCGTTATATAAAGAAGAATAAACAGTGTTTGACTAAACAAATTACTCGTATATTGTCTTTAACATTTCCCTTCATGTGCTAAACAAAATCCGCGCGTTCCGGTGCTGTGTATTCAATACACATGTAAAAATGAGCGATTTAAAATCGGGAAAATAAGAATATTCATAGTAAATCGCTTAAATTAATTAAATTTAAAATAAAAAGTGATAATAATTTAAATTTAATTGCTGAAAACATGAAAAAAAAAACATCGGCTGACGTTCACAAAACGGGCGAAACGACCACGTCAAGCTACTGAAGCGAGCGAACTGAGATTCTATTTCTTGCGTTGCCATATTCCGAAGTAGAGTGAGAGTGGGACGTGAATAGCGTCGCTTCCTCACCCATAGCGGGTTTTTAGAATGAATATACCTACGTCACACACTGGCATACGTTTGATTGTATTGGTGAATTTATTCCCGATTTTCCCAAAATATATCTGATGTGGCCGATAAGTGCTTCTTCTTCTTCTAGATCTTGCGATCTGTTTAAACAGGATTTCAGTTTTGGATCTGTGACGAAGATGTCTAACTTTCTCTCCATCTCTTTGGTTGACGTCCCGATGGTCGACGACCCTCTGGAATCTCGTGCATTACAATCTTAGGTATTCTCGCGGGGTCCATCCTCTCAACGTGGTCCCTCCAGAATCATCTTCTCTGCCTACTCCATCTCACGATGTCCTCAATGTTACAACTTCTACGGATTTCCTCATTAGGTATCCTATCTCTAAGGGTTCTACCTACGATAGCCCGCAGTGTTTTTATTTATGTTGTTCTGAGGAGGTGTTTCGTTCTTACAGAGTCTGATCTTGCTTCGATTCCGTAAGTCATAACAGGTATTATCCGTAAGCCATAACAAGTCTTATCGATAAGTGCTAATTATTATTAATATTATTTTTACCATTCAATGCGTAAATGTATTACGGAGGAATACCTAAAATCTGAACCCAGTATTTATAGAGATAGTAAAGTTTTTAGAAGCAATGTGTACTAGTTACACATCACAGGGATGTAAGGGTTAAATCTCCAAGTATAAATGGCTTAATTATAAATAATACACAATTATGTAATTGTAATTTTGATATCATTTTTAACGGAAATACTTAATAGTTTCAAATAGAAAACCTTAACAAAACAAAGAAATGAATATTACCTGATGAAGGCGTTGAGACTCCTAAGCCATTTTGACACATCGCTGAGCGTAACAATGAAAGTGTTCGACTTACCTGCAACAAAAGATAAAGACACACATGAAACAGATAATAAATCTTCCATAGTCTTAGACAGCAGATTAATCTATATATTTGACCAACCATGGAAACTTCTGAACTAGAAACATACGATAGGAAATGAATAGTTCATCATTAAGTTGTACGCTTTTTAACGTTTAAGGGCGTAACAAGTCGTGTCGGTAAGTAGAACAAACATTTCGGTTTTAACGATAATAATTTGAGTATTTGACCACAAAATAGAAAAATAAGTAACGATTTCAACAAATTGCAGCTTCTATAATATATTAGGTGTTAACATAAGTTGTGTCCGTTTTTTTTCCAAATTAAAAATGAGCACCAAAAGTTGAACCAAATGGTAAACGTTATACGTCATTCGAAAGAAAATTTTCTGCTCTACGAGATATTGTGTTTGCTTTTACGTTACATATATTATTTTATTTGATTACAAGCCTTCAAAATGGAATGCCAAGTAGACGAAAGTGAACATTTTCGACACCTCCTTCTGTTCGCGTTCAATCGAGGGAATAAAGCTGCCAAAGCTGCTCGCGATATTTGTGAAGTGTACGGTGAAGATGCTATGAATGAAAGGACAGCTCGTCGATGGTTTTTGCGTTTCAAAGACGGTAATTTCGACCTTAAAGACATGGAGCGTTCCGGACGACTAGTGGACTTCGATGAGGATCGCTTAAACCATATTATTCATGAAGATCCCCTTCAAACCACCGCAGAATTGGCTGAGCATATGAATTGTAGTCACATGACTGTATACCGCCATCTTAAATCAATGGGAAAAGTCCAAGAGTTCGGCGCTTGGGTTCCACATGTTTTGAGTGAAAACAACAAAAATCAACGTTCGACAATTGAAACGAAAATGCTCACTTTCGTCTACTTGACATTCCATTTTGAAGGCTTGTAATCAAATAAAATAATATATGTAACGTAAAAGCAAACACAATATATTATAGAGCAGAACATTTTCTTTCGAATGACGTATAACCTTTACCATTTTGTTTTACTTTTGGTGCTCATTTTTAATTTGGAAAAAAACGGACACAACTTATGTTAACACCCAATACAAGAGAAAACCATGTCATTAATTTTATCGCATATAAAGCACTCTCAGCAGTAAATTTCCTAAACAAAAAAAATCTAGCAGAAGTAATCCAAAACTCCTTCGATTATTCTTCAACTGTGCATATCACGTTGAGAAAAATGGCGCTTAAATTTTTTTATTTAATTTAATTTTGCTTTTAAATACAAGTTTAAAACAATTACACGAAACCAATCAACGAGGATCCTGACTTTTAAAGCAACATCTCTGATATGAATATGTGTCCATTACTCGTAACAATAAAAGGCACAATACTAATATACGTGAGGGATCAGGGTACTTGATGTTAGTTAGTGCCACCGGAGATGACTATACTACTAACGACAACGGTCTAACACGTTCAGTGCTGAAAACGCATATATGCGTTGATATAAACTTTGCTGGGTGTTGAAAATGCCTATCGTCGTTCTATTCCCAATTTCTTTGGGTGAATTATAAAATAAATGAGTCCAGAGTGGACTTATGGTACTAAAGAGTTTGTAAGCGTTGTGTGCTAATGAAATATACTTGCTTTTTTATTTTTTCAACAGCACAGTAAATATAAAACAAATTATTCAGCAGTCAATGTGTTCATGGCATTTATAAAAGACCGCTGTATTGTAATCGTTAGCGGCCATGGTTTAGGCAAATAATACAGAAACCCAGACAAACATTATTCGCCTTTTCCACATCCATGCACCTTCTCATACAACTCCTGCGATTTTTCTGAATCCTTTTATTAAAATATCATTCACTTGATCAAACCCATACTTCCTTGATTACATTTAATTCGCTGTGAGTCATTTTCTTTCTCCCGTGACGTCGAACCTTCAGCCCGTCGTCGCTACTATTCTTAGCAACTATGCTAGTCCTCTGTTGTTGGGTGCCTGCGTCTGTATGATAGACATATCCTGTTGCATAAAGATTAACGTCGGCGTATTCGTGGTCCCTGCTAACTAGCAACAATTCTACGCCATTTGAGTCTACCTGCTGATATACCCAAATGGCGTAGAATTGTGCTGAGCTCCCAGTTGTGCTGAGCATTGATATTTTAAGCATCTCATAGTACATCCTTATATCTCTTGCGCTATTATCAGTGCTTTCTTCTGTTTTCCGTCAGTTCGCTAAATATGACATTTCTTGAGACTCTCTATTCAGGCATGCGACCCACGAGCTCTGAATATGGTACTCCAACGAGACCACTCCCACAAAGCCATTTACCACAAAGTTACGGAGTCGGCAATATTTAACAATGACAAATCATTGAAAAATTAACTAAGAATTACTTCAGTTTCATATCAATAATCTTAACAAGCTCCCATTCGATATAACATTGAAAACACTGATACTTGAAGTCTTGAGTGGAGTGTCATGGCGAACGAAGGAATATTACCTAAGACATGAGCCCTTGCATACAAAACGCAACCGATCGGAAAGATTTATGCACCGAGCGTCTTGCAATTGAAAGCAGTTTGAAGGCAAAATGCAGTGACCTGCAACATGATTTACATTCTAGAGCGTGCAGTTTTTGTCCAATTGCTTTCCCAAGGGTCCCTCTCGCAATCTTCTCACGCGTTAAGTACGACAGTTGGCAATGACTTTTGCTAAGATCTATGTACAGTCCAGAAGGTTATACAATTATGACGTTTACTGCATTTTGAGGATTCTGAAAGAAAATAATGTTGCAAGAATTATAACTGCAATGCAACATATAGATACTTGATAAACATTGGTGAGACGTTGGCATCTTACCAAAAGCAACGATCTTTATAGCATTTTTAAAAGTTTGCTGCATTATAATCGTCGGCAGTCGTGGTTTACATACATAACATTTCCCTGTCGGGATAGGCAGATAAAACCGTGCACCACAGACACTCATTCTTCACATTGCTCTTTCTCACGCAACTCCTCCGATTTCTCTGAATCCTTCATTGAAAAAGGTATCCACTTGATCCAAACCATACATTTTCCTTCGTTTTTCTTTACCGCGCCTTCGACTTACATTTGCATTGTATATTTGTTCTAATGCTCTTTTATAATTCATTTGATTGGCAAGAAAACCGTAGAAAACTTAACAAAGTAAGAAAACACCTTTAAAGAACTTCTGTAATGTGATAGTAACACATTCAGCTTTAGGTGGAGTGTAGTGTTCATTTATAATCATAAATTTTAATAAGACATCTCAAAAAAGGAATGTCTTCAAGTGCCTACTAATGCTGCACACATCACCCATATCTTCAATACTTTGAAGCAGATAAAACTTAATTCAATTGAAATATAACTTGAGAAAATAATCATTATCCAAAAATAGAGATAATCAATTTATTAAATAGAACACAATATTAATATGACTATTGCAATAACAAAATAGAGATAATCAATTTATTAAATATAACGCAATATTAATATGACTATTGCAATAACAAAATAGAGATAACCAATTTATTAAACGGAACGCAATATTAATATGACTATTGCAATAACAAAATAGAGATAATCAATTTATTAAATAGAACGCAATATTAATATGACTATTGCAATAACAAAATAGAGATAATCAATTTATTAAATAGAACGCAATATTAATATGACTATTGCAATAACAAAATAGAGATAATCAATTTATTAAATAGAACGCAATATTAATATGACTATTGCAATAACAAAATAGAGATAATCAATTTATTAAATAGAACGCAATATTAATATGACTATTGCAATAACAAAATAAACACGTTGGAATGAGGAAAAATATACTATTATTAATAGAAACCAATTAGGACACAAACTATGAATACTATATATTGGAATGTTGCGCACATCTTCAGTAATACCCAAAAATCTAATAGAATTTTTTAATAAAATACTTATTTTTTGGGGGGAGGGAGTAGCGGCTAATAAGAGCAGGGGAGTAGGTAGGCGTCAAAAGGATGGCTTTTAAACGGGAAACATATTTTGTTGATTTTTATGTATCCTTATAAACTCGAACACTAGGCGGAAAAAGTGCCTGTGTCGTTCGAGGGGAGTAGCACAGCGCGAGATTCGAACCGACGACCTTCCGCACGGAAGTCCATTGAGTTGAGTTATTATATTATTATCTTGGTTATATATAACGTTGAGACTTAATTTAAATAAAATAACTTATTTTCAATAATAATCTTCTGCTAGATATGTTTCCTATTCAAAAGCCATAATTTTGACGCCTATCCACTTCCCTCCCCATATTAGCCACGATCCCTTATTAGCCACGATGTTTATTCCACTTTTGTAACGGTATAACCCTATCGGTTTCAAGGCTTTCACCTCATCTTCAGGGGAGCACAAACAAGGTTGAATTCTGTTCGAACTGGTACCGATATACACGCTTTTAACGTTTGGGGGCATTTGGGTTGGGGACTGAGGGCTGAGGGAGGCATGGGACGATCTCGGCCAGCAGCGGAGAATTTTTTAGATATATGTGTTTACCAGATGTTCGCCTCGATGTACCGTACATCGATACCAGTTCGAACAGAACTCAGTCTTCTTTGTGCTCCCCCGAAGATGAGGTGAAAACCTTGAAACCGGTAGGGTTATACCGTTACAAAAAGTGGAATAAACAGTGTTTGATAAAACAAATTACAACAATTAAAAATATATTTTAGACATAATTTAGATCATCTTGACTGGACGAGAAAGACGGAGGTCTTTAAAACCGTTAGTGAGCTCAAATAAAATAGTGGTAAATATAAAAAAAAATAAAAAAATGACACCACAAAGTGAAACAAACGTCTTTTATAAGATTAAAAAATATATATTATAATTTACTTAAATTCAAACAGAGAACATATCTGGCAGCTACAGTAGCGCGCAAGCTTCTAATGAATATTGAATCTGACACCCTAAAATGAAAGCAAAAACCTTCTTCACTAGTCTACGAGTACAAGTCCAGATAGAATAAGAAAAAACTCAACACTGAACTAACAATGGAGTATAGTTAAGTCTCTGGTGTCAAAAACCTTCCACAATCCTGTTAACTAGAATCTATCCAATGGTGGACAGTGGACAATGGTCTGCAGCACAATGACCGTCCGTTCTAACAGCACAGTAACAAATAACGCTGAAGAAAAACGAAGTACCACACCTCTTTCTCTTGCCATATTAGGCACCTCTCATACAAGAACGTATTACATTAAAAAACAATATAATTTATGCCACAAAGGTTCAAACGAAATGTCGAAAAGTATTAAAGAAGCCGAGAGCATCCGGATTTTTCGTTGTACGAGTATATGGTCCAAATTCACAGTTCAGCCTAAATACTATTGTAATTTATATTTTCAAAATTTGGTTATTTGTAGTCAGTCAGATCTAATACACAAAATTTAAAGGCGATAATAAAAACACATGACTTTTATATAAGGAAGCTACGATTAATTTGTACAAAATTTTATTTTAAATTCAAATATTTTCTGCAACAAATAATCAAGGTTTACGTATATTTGGTGTTAAAGTTCCCTAGTTAGTATCATTATTATATCTTAGTAAAAGACGAAACCCAGTGATATTTTAGAGTCGAAATATATGCTACTTCGGAGTTTAAATAAAACTACAATCCACCCGCCTAGTAACTCATACCTTAGTCTACACTTTTAAATCATGTAATAATACATACTTTGTTAAAGTATATTCGAAAAGGTGTGATGTATTGTACAAAAAGGAGATTCACACGCACGAGAAGTTGCGATGCTTTCTTACAAGCACTAGACGTGTGCTAGTGTAGTTGCCGCTTCAAATGAGGGGTAGCATTACCTATACGTGCGACAATTTACTGCGAGTACCGTGCCTACTCGAGTGGTTCTAAGCCAGGTTGAGGCACATGGCCGTGCGGTAACGCAATGGACTTCCGTGCGAAAGGTCGCTGGTTCAAACCTTGTTCTGTGCTACTTTTTTTAATAACACAGACATTTATTCCGCCTAGTATTCATGGGTATAATGATACATATGACTTTGCTCATATCTATTCTTTCAAATCTCACTTCGTTGTGCCATTGTATTCAGTACAGTAAGTTTACTGGTGTGCAACGACTCACTCACTCAAAGAGGAGAAAAAAGAAAGAAACAAATACAACAGCACAGGTTCGCTTTCCAACTGAATTGACGATCCTCGACTACGAAGCCCAGTAACAAACGAAAGTGGTTTTAAACCTAAAGGCTCGAAATAGGGGCCCGAAGACAACGTTGTATCTTGCTTGACCACGCTCTTCAATATGTCCAAATCACAAATTTCAATGTTTTGAAAGATATTTACTACACGAATTAATCAAATATCACGAAGTGTCGCCATATAATTAATATATTCGCTTTTGATATTTGTTTATCCGTAACATTATTTGCTCGATTGCCTAAATATCAAATCGTGTTTTTAAACCAAAAGATTTCACACTTATATTTTTTTTAAATCTACACAATAAACTTAAACTAAAGTGAAACAAAAACTTATTGTATGCGGGCTGGTTGCCAGGATAGTCGGCTCCTGTTAAGTATTTAAGTATAAATTAGTTTAATCCACAAATTGTAAAATATTTTACTATATGAGTTTGGTACGCAACATATTAATTATAGTTAGCTAGACACAGCTTCTGTAAAGCGAAAGAGGCATGCCACTGAAATTTATGTTTATTCTGAAGATTTTTATTTCATATTTCAGTGTCATTCATTCTTTTTAAAAATGAATTTCTAAAATAAATTTTCATACACAAAATCATCAAGTCGAATTTAAATTGTTCTGAATTGTTTAGCTTTTTATATTAGAGTTCCTTCAGAACATACTAGCCACGGGACTGTTTTCCATTGTAAACCAAGTAATCTTTAATTATTATCGACATAATTGCCCAATATATAGAATGCATCTTTTGGGAAATGAATTTCCTGAGACCGCTGATATACTCGTATTTTACCAGTCTCTTGACGTATAAAAGAAGGCTGATTGCAGAATTTATACTGTACTTTTCGTATACAAGAAAGTCAAGAGTGACGCTCGGTGTGGTGAGGTGCGAGCGCCCTGTCTTGAGACAGCCTCGCATCGTATTAATAACTGTGTATACAATTATTTTTTTTAAATAATCTTGACTTGTGTACTTGCATACCTATGTGATTTTTTAAATTGCTTTCTTGTGTTAATGTATCTTTTTATTCGGCTTTATTGGAATTGATACAAATACAGTTTATTTTTATTTTAAGGATTATTTTTTTCTTTGTAATTAATGAAACACTGACATCTTGTCTTTTTTTTATACTGTTAGATACGTTAATGACGACGAAACGAGCTGTATAATATCTACAAAGCTCCTATACATGTCAGACTGAGCAGATTGAGATGTGCAGAGAATGCCGTCATCGCGAGCACCCAAAATAATCCTGGAGGGACACCCGGGTGGGAGGAGAGTGGGCAGCCCGAGGTTGCGATGGGAGGACGAAGTTGAGAGGGATGCAACCCGGCTGCTGCATGCGCACGATTGAAGGGTCGTGGCGGAAGACAGGAGTTGACGGCGAAGATTGACGGAGGCCAAAGCTCGATATGGGCTGTAAGACCATCGAAAGAAAAGAAGATACATTATACCGTTGATGAAAATAAATAAATATAAATACCACATAAATGAATAAACCGTGTATTTACTTATCGCACGAGTATGAGCATTGCCTTACACGATGCAGTTGAATGGATCGGAATAACGACGCCTGCGGCAACCGCTGTCCGCCAAGAACGCAGAGGAATCCGCTCTGAACTGGGCTGACCCCTCCGCAGGCGACCTTGCTAGCTCTGCGCAAGGACAGGAGCCAACCAGCCAGCCCTCCGGTAGAACAGTCCGCCGCGTCTATTGGCGCTCTTGGACTGGCCCTTAGGTAACGGCGAAAAGACGGCGGTAGGCGATGACTGCTTTCTTTGTACGGAGATCTTTGAAGATGATGCGTGATGGACGGTTTGTAAAAGCGATGTTGTCTTTCTCGTGTTGATGTTGTAATAACAATATTAGCCTCTGTTTTTATGTACGTTAGTATTTTTTTTAATACTTACGAAATTGCAGACCTCTTAAGATGATTTGGACACATTAAAAAAAGTGATAAGAACCCACGACCTTCTTCTGTCTGGAAAGCTGATCTGATTATAGAAAGTCGTAGGTGTGAATTCCACCTGCATAAATATTAACTGCCCCTTCTTGACAAGATAAGGCATTAGATGAAATATTCTCTTTTATTGAAAAAATCCATGTAAGCAACCTAGTTATAAAAATAATAAAAGGATAGTTTATAAAGCCCCGTTTCGAGAGCAGACTCTCATGAAGTGATTGACCCTTTCAGTATCCTGGCTTCGTTTCAAACACTAAAGTTTGCACTAGCACATCACTATGTAAAATCGTTTTATAATATTTTTAGATTGATTTCTTGGCAAATAATAGCGACTTGCAGCAACAAGCATTTCAAAATCTTTCTCTATTTTACTATCTCTCGCAAACATGTTCCCTACATAACAAGACTTGTTTTAATATTTCGTTGTTCACCCATACATTTCGTCTACTCATAGAATAATCCTTTTTAAAACCATGACTTACGACGTATAACCCAACTAAGCAATGCTTTCTTTTTCAAAGAAATCGATCTAACTTTCATACCTTTTGACACATCCAAGATTCGCTTAAATATCCTAATGTTGGCACCAACATTCTATTATAAATAACCAGCTTTGCTTTGCTTGAAATGCTCGTCTTTAAACACATAACGAACGCCCCATTCACCATATTGCTTGTTGCTAGTATTTTTCAGTATCACACTTGGCTCGAATATTTTTGTTGTTGCTTATTTCCAAGTTTTACATTGCAAATAATCATAGAATAACCCTGACGACCTCCGTAGCCTAGTGGTGATACTTTTGTCTTCCACCTGGAGGATTTGGGTTTAATTCCTGATGGTAACAAAAAAAATTCCAGTAAAGTAACAATATTCTTACCCGCTGATCGGTAGTTTTGCCAACACGTTCAATGACGAACTGCAAGATCCGTGCTTACTGGGACCGAAGACAATATTGTCTCTTGATCACACTTTAATATGTCCGAAACACTAATTCGGATATATTAAAGGGTACCATACGAAAAAAAATACAATAACCCTTTATAACAACCATGACTTTTGACTTATTAACATTAATTATTAAGATCGATACTAACTTTTCATTATTTACTGTTCTGTGTTATAAATCATAAAGTGTGTGGGCTGAAAAACCTCTAACTCGCCTTTTATTGGTGGGGTGTATCTCAACCAGGGGGATATAATGAGATGAGCTCAGACTTTTTGATACCTGATCTTGATATATAATAAACGTGCGATTTAGAACTGCATTTATATATGTGCATACTACGTTGCTATCAATAAATTTATATTTATTATCATAATATAAATAGGCCAAAGCCCGTACGCTTGTCGCCAAAGAAAGAATACGAAAATTGAATTTTGAATACAAGAGAGCGAGAGAGGAATACTTCGAAACAGATTGAAATTATACTGAACGAACCGGTGTAAAAGGGGACGATGAAAATTTATTTTGAATTATAATTCATTAAATAATTCATTAATTTCCTATTATATTGAACCTTATAATCACTTGAGTTTATTTATCGTATGCTCTTTTTTTGAATGCAGACAATTATATGTGGCTTTTTCAAGATGTCGGAAACGCGAAAACATTAAAGACAATATATCTGAAACAAGTCTTCAAGGAAAACTTTATCAACGATTTAAATTGAACAACAGTAATGTTTATACACAAAACATCGTGTATAAAGAGATTTTTGAGAATTAAATAATTCATCAATCAAGATGTACCTTTTTTATTTTAAACTTTAAACATTAATGAACCCAAAAAACTTTAAGCTGACCTTGCTCCATTCGGTATTTCAAAAATGTAGAATTTGTTTTACTTCCGTGAATATTTCACGGGTTGCAACTAGTTTTATACATTATCATAAAACCTGAAATGTTATGTATGTTATTTATAGAATAAATTTTGAATGCGAAATTCTTGCGAGTGTTTGCAGAATTCAATTACGCTAGTGTTGAGATGGTGCTGATAATGCGAGTGTATCTAACGGGATCTGGACAAATAGGTTTGTATTGATAGTTGATACTTCTCTGTTCCTTTTAACTGTTAACAGTATGTGCCTATGTTGTAGACCAGGGGTCGGCAAACTACGGCCCACGGTTCAAATTCGGCACGCCGTCTTTTTTATGTGGCGTTCCTATAGCTTCGCATTCGGTAATCTCTGGTACGACGGCACGCAGTTATAATTCGGCAGCGTTTCCAGTGCCAACATTCGGAATGCGATATGCAGGTTTAGTTTTGTATTGATATTTGATACTTATAAGTTACTTTTAACTGTTAACAGTATGTGCCTATAATGTAGACCAGGGGTCGGTAAACTACGGCTCATGGGTCAAATTTGGGTACGTGGAACGAATTAATGAAGAAATACTGACAAAACAAATATATAGTGCCTATGTGAGTGTAAGGCGTGGTAGAGGAAGATCAAGGAAAGTATTGTTGGATCAAGTGTGATATTTGGAAGAAAGCAAATATAAAGTCAGAGAAATTGTAGCGTTGTAAGAAAAGGTGTATGGATGTAGTTAAGGCGTGAGAAATGTGTGGCTATAGAAAAGTCTGGCGCTCATTCCTCAAAAAAATAAAGGTGCGCCAAATAAAATGACGACGTTTGCACACCGTTCGTAAGCAATTCTAACTGTATTATACTATTCTTTCAGTATATACAATAAAATATAACCTGACGAAATTATTGCCATGTGGCAATCTCTTCCAGCCAATTAGAAAGATGTTAAAGAGGCTTTATCTAAAAACTTGACTGGAACCTTAACATATATGGAAAAATTGGGTGCATTAGGAATCAACCATGCAACGTCCGCGTCGAAAGATAAAGATCGTCTTGGACGAGTCACATGGTTGTTTAATAGATCGCTGTTACCGATTAACCAGTTAGCCTACACTAAATCACTTAATATAATTTTGTGCCTAATATTATAAAATCTAAAATAAAACTGAAGCCAAGTCCATAACTAACTCCGCAAGAACTGACACGCATTAATTTATATCTCGAAGCAATCTATCAGCCCGCCTATATCTACAATAGGCCTTGAAAATAATTAAAATTCTTGGAGAAATTCATTGTAACGATCGAAACCGCTGATTCCGCTCGAGGTCTCGACTCGTCTGGTCTTCTTTAAAAGGACTGCAGACATAGAAGGCCGACAGTGGCACGGTGCAATAATCCATTAATTGGTCTGATAGGGATGGTAACATTCTTAACGATGAAGATATTGATATACATATTGTCATCCCGTTTTACAGTCGGAGTAGGGAGAGAGGACAGAGCGCCAGACTTTCTTATCTCGACAGACGTATTTCGCCTCTTCCAGATCCGTGAAATTATCAAGCAACTCTTACGACAAAATAAGTCCCTATTCAGCGCCATCTACACTAGAAGATCGAAATTTTCTTTATTTTTTTTATGAGCGTGATCTCACGTAGTGACGAAGTAGGAACTATCCAAAGGGACACTCCGGTAGCGATATAGCTGAATGTGAAAAGAATCGTAGCGACGGCGGACTTAAGGGGGTAATCTACTCTAGAGGCGTGAATTTCGGGCGTTTTTTCAGACTAAAAAAAACAAAAAAAATTTTTCCTACACATTTTTTTACAGTTTGTTTATTGATGATTTGAGAATGTACAAAAGAAAATGAAAATTCAAGATGTTATCAGCTGTTATACGAGTATCTTTCGTAAAAAAAAGAAAGGGGGGTGAGCTGATCGACATGATTGGAACCCTTTCCCAAATCTGAAACAAAAATCATATACAGTTTCTTGATAAGAAATAATGTCGTTATAGTTGGTACCAAAGAGGAAAGAAAAACGTAAAATTGCGGCTGTCTGAAATTTTTTTTTTCAATTTTTTACCCTTTTTTTCAATTTTTTAAAAAATAGTTATGAATTTTCCAAAATAGGAACGATAAAGAAACATCTATCGAAGTTTCATACCAAATTTGAAGGCAATCTGTTGGATAAAAATAAAACTTGAGATTTTATGTCGACCAGTTCGAAAAAAGTAGTTTCGAGAAAAACGCTTTTAAGGTCCGAGTCGTTGCAGTGCGGCGTAATTGCTACCTCGTGTATAGCTATAACTTAGTAAATATTGAGAATTTTAAATTTCCTTTTGAGAACATATTCTTAAAGGTCTTAACTTTAAGAATATGCAAAAAAAACTATTTTTTTCAAATGTCTCGAATAGAATACCCCTTTAAGATCCGACATCACGGCGGATGTAAAATGACTTGCAGTGCAGTAAATATACTTATACAGCGGCTTAAGGGCTGGAGTTCAAACAGACCAGCAAGGTAGAGGATGGAAGTATCAAAATTTCTCTAAGGGTAAATGTATCAAATTTAACAGCAACATCGTTTGACCACCAGGTAAACATGACCGGCGTGATATCTCTCCATACATCCTCATACTTATTCGGTACGGAAACTTTTGGATTTAATGGTATTACGTATCCTTGTAGATGCCTCTATAATGCTATTCAAAACTTTTAAATATAGATTTACTAGGTACAGTACCCGGCGGTAAGTAATACACATCGAGCTTAAGAAAGAGAATCTGTCGGCCATAATCGGCTAAATTCGGCTTTGTAGAGCGTCGTCTCTGTCCCTAGAACGCTTGACAACGACTGACAAATCGCGATGGAACACGTGTATGAATGACAGAGACGACGCTCTACAAAACCGAAGTTAACCGATTATGGCCGACAGTCTCTTTCTTAAGACCGATGTGTATTGCTTACCGCTGGGTAAAGATTGGGCATAATTTTGGCAAACCAATCATAGATCTTGCGCATTACACAACGATATATTTCTATCCTGCAGATTAATTTGTGTGATTTGCAGAATTATAAAATAATAGAAAATATATTATTAGTGATTAATTAAACTTTCATACATATTTCGACATTAAAATTCGGTAATAAACTTTCAATTTGAATGGAAAAAAATGAGTAATACGAAATAGATAATTGGATAAATTGAATACATTTGTATAACAAATATTAATGATAAATGCAGTTAGCGGTTTCGCATTAATACCAATATTTAAACTGAAGGTTTCTTGCAATGCATTAGATTTGCCGATTGCAAAACCAAATCGTGCAAAACCATCGGAGGATTATCTCAATTGATTGCTTTGACATTTAGAAATATTTAATTTTATTTATTTCGATCAAACGAAAGTAGCATCTTGTGCTGGAAATAGCAAATGTAAAAGTAATTTATTTTAATCGGACGCGATGTTTCTTTGGGTCAGTTGTTAAACATTATCATTAAATTTGGAGGTTTTTTAATAATTCATATTAAAAAATACTTCTTTTTCATACAAATTACTATGGCATAAAGATAGAGCACTTTGAGATGTTTTGGGCATGTTGAACAAATGATTGAAGATTAACAAAACAAATATATAGGGCTACTGAGAGTGAAATGCAGAGTAGAGGAAGGCCAAGGAAAATATGGTTGGATCAAGTGAATGATATTTTGAAAAAAGGAAACGAAAAATGGAAGGTAAATTGTAGGAGTTGTATGAGAAGGTATATTGCTATGAAAGAGGCGAAGAATGCTCTGCCATCTCTCCCTACCCCGACAGGTTTGATGGTATGTATTATAATATTTGGTCTATTTCTCTAACAAATTATTTTGTTTATTTTTTCCAATATTTTATTATATAATTTTAATTAGACATTTGCCAAACTGCTAAGCTGTTTATAAGAATTTATTTATTTTTATTTATTTATTTATTATTACACATGACAAGAAATATACACAATTTGAGAAAAACAACAGATAATTTGATTTGGACATACAATTTTAATGGATCTGGGTTTGTTGCCTTTCATTTGTCGTATCCCCAGTAAACTAGGCTTTTGCCTGTATCTCACTGAGGATATTTAGCATGAAAAAAATAAATCGATACTTCTTTCCGATTTTTGATTACACAAAAACAAAACCCCGTTGCACGCTCTCATCAACCTGACAGTGACACTTAACTACAACTGGAAACATCTTGCGAAATTCAACTCCTCACACATCATCACTCCAGAAAGACCAAAAATATTCATCCTACACTATACCGCACACAATCACAAATCTCACATAAATCCCTTCCACTCGTCATTCATCCTGAAAGCCCAAGTATTTGAATATGTTTATTTGAATATGAATTGTTCTCACAACATTCACCCTGAATTGCCTTGGATTGTCAAAACATTTTTTGCGTTTTCACAATAAATATATATATTTTTTAATAACGACATACTCGTATACATTGTGATAGTGACGGCCTTCTTGGTGTAGTTGGTATGACGCCTGTATTACACCACAGGGATTACGGATTCGCGACCCGTAGGTAGGTACCCAACTTGAATAAAAAAATAGTTCGAGTCTGGTTTTCGCTTAAGACTTCGTTAAAAAAAATTCTAGTTAGTTGAAAGAGGTTGCCCATGTCCAAAACACGCCAGGTTGTAGAATATAATATAATTTTAAAAAAAATTATACTACAAACGTAAGAATGGGAGTTTTGGGAGATAACGACTAAAGCAAGTGTGGATGGATCAAGATTTTTTTTAAAATAACGCGACGTTAAGGATCAGAGAAACTAAAAGAGATGTATGGATGTTACGGAAAAAATACGTATGTAGTAATAGAAAAGTCTAGTTCTCAGTTATTCTAATTTACCCTAAAAAGAAAACAGAGGAATTATTTGAATATATTTCATAATAATTTCTCATAAATTTACACGACAAGAAAAAATTACAGATTGTTCATTCAAATTGTGGATAAAAAATACAAACATTATGGATCCATGATGTAACATATAAGCTCTTATTAAAATAATAACGTACTATTTGATTTTTTTATCTATGGTCTAAATTAAAATACCATAAAGTAAAGGCGATACAATAGATAACGCAAATGTAATAAACACATCAGCGAAAATAAATTATTCATGTTCCATCCATGATCTCCGATGGGATGATTTATCTCCTGAAATGCCAAAGTAAACAAATAAAAAAAACGGAATTGTTTGTTTGTCTTTTATTCATTTAACGCTGTAAATATATGTTTTTCTAATATTTGAAAAAAAAAGGGTTTTATAAGTTCAAATATTTCAATCGTTTAGACCAACGTTCCGCAGAGCACTCAGAAAAAGATAGTTTTTTTCTGTATCTTGTAAATAGTGACAAACGTCTTCCGTGATTTAGTTTGGAATACAAACTGTCTTGAAATTACTGCGAGATCTCATTGGTAGCCTTTTTTTAAGTTTCCCAGACTAGTTTTTAATGAAAGCCTCTTAAACAGTTTTCTGGTCGATTGGATGAGCCACATGGCAATAAATTCGCCAGTACTGTGTACATTGAAAGTGTTTAATTAAAGCACTTATAAAATCCAAAGTGGTTCGGAATCTGAGGAATGTAGTATATTCTGAAAGTGGTTCGGAACCTGAGGAATGTAGCATATTCTCAAAAATGTCAAAAAAAAGTCAAACCAGGTATTTTAAAATCTGTATGTGTCACGTTAAAGTCATAATATACTTAAGAATATTGCAGTTGATTTAATATGCAATTCATACAGTAATATTTAATTTCAAAACGGCTCTATACGCTATACATTTTTCCGTACGAAAATAACGTAAGGATGACGCAAACTTTAATAAAAGGCTCGTTTTCGAATCTTTATATTTTTTGGTTTATTTATATAAAATATGAATATCTTGTTACCACTAGAGGTGGATGAGGTTTAACGAGTGAATATCTTGTTACCACTAGAGGTGGATGAGGTTTAACGAGTGAATATCTTGTTACCACTAGAGGCAGATGAGGTTTAACGAGTGATTTATTTTTGTTATTTAAATATGAGAATAATGCGAAATTTGGTAAAAAACGAGATCTCGTATAAAAGCGTTTCACTGATTTTAAAATGGCTGGATATTATATGCGATATAATATTTATTTGGTTGAAAAACTTAAGGGGGTATAACCATACGAATATAACCATTCGAGTGCCAATGTTTTTCTAAGATTCAATTCAATTGGCACATTGTTCTTAATTGATTGAATAATTTCATCCGTTATAATTAAAACTATAGTAAATTTAACTATTCTCATTGTCAATTTTTGAAAATTAACGTAAAAAACTATTGTTTATGGCATAAAAAGGAAGAAAACCAGTATTTGAGTTATGTGTAATTTTTTACTTTTCTTATATAATTTTTAATTCGTACCTTTATAGTATGTTGTTATTAATGTATATCAATTTTGTTAGCAAGTTATATATTCCATACCTTTTGTTTTGTTCTATCTTTATCATATTTTGTAAAATTATGGCTTGTGATGCTTTGCACTATTCTGCACACTAGCTGGAATCATCATATTTATTGATGGGTCTCCTAGTCGAGGATCCCTTTGCCATTTCGACGTCAATTTAGTTGAAAAGCGAAGCTGTGCCGTGGAGTTAGTTCCTTTAAGAGAGTAAGCCGTTGCACATAAAAAAACTCACCATCCACACCGCTGAACTGGATCCGATGGCACACCGAAGTGAGACAATAGGAAAACATCGGCATATTTTCTTTAATTCTTTTTTGAAAGAATATATATGATTGAAGTCATAGGCATCCTTATACCCTCGAATACTAGGCGGAAAAAATGCCTCTGGCAATCGAGGGGAGTAGCACAGCGCGTTGTTCTAACTGGTGACCTTCCGCACGGAAATCTAGCGCGTTTCTACTCTGCAATTTACCTTACTAACTGAAATAAAATTATTGTTATTGCCTACAAAAAGTTCGAAATTAGAACGTTGTAATTTGGCAAGACTTTAGTTTAGGACCCGGTGGTGGAATAATTTGATTTATTTAAAAGCCCGGGTAACGCCGGGTATCCACGCCAGTAATAAATAATGATGATAGTTAGCTTTTGATGCAAATATGGGCGCTATTCATCGCTTGATTGCACGGGTCCAACAGTAACGCAAATTGCTTTCATACATTTTGTACGCGTGTTGTGGTTTTCAACACAATATACTCGTAAGTGATTCCAAATCTTACCAGACGGATTTCTTCGAATATTTGCAGCTTGAACGATGATGTTCAAATATTTTTACATAACTGTACGTAACAAAAAGAATAAAATACATCTTTTGTAATGCCTCAAATTTATCTCGTTCACTTCAGGTCTTTTTTGGGCCATTTCATGCAATTATGAGTTGTCAAGTCCTTTATCGTTTTTGCTGGGCCTCGTAGTAGAGATTACCTTCACCATTTGAAAGACTATTTCGAGATATTCTTCCATGATCACGTAATTTTCTGTGCGATAAAATTTATGTCCTAGATGGGCAATCCCTTTTGAAGACGTAACAGACACGTGGCTCCTGAATGACGAAGAACTATTGCAAGTTATCAAGGACCTAATGCACAAAGACGTAGACCAGCTGCAAGAACTAAAGCTCCTTGCCCTATAGGCAACAGGATATACCTATCACAAATTGAGTTACAAACTCATCTCCGTTTGCAACAAAAAGTAAACTAATCCACCAATTTTTACTGTGCCTTCTATTATACTCATCACTTTATTCATACATTTTTGGGACACGCTATAGTATTATATCTTGCAATGTCTATGCCCAACTTAATAAACTAAATTTAAGTTTAACCCCAACTTGAGGACCTACGTTACCTAGTTGGTTACCCGTTTACTTCTACCTGGGTAGTTGGTTACCCGCTTATTTCCACCTGGGTAGTTGGTTACCCGTTTACTTCCACCTGGGTAGTTGGTTATCCGCTTACTTCCACCTGGGGATTTTGGGTTCCATTCCCGATGGTACAAAAAAAAAAGTTTCCCGTCTGCTGAATTAGTTCAATTGGTAATAATGCTCGCGTACAGAACGTGTGAGTATTGTTACTAATTAACGAGCGGTAGTATTTCTTAAACTGATTATGATGATGAACTGCGAGTTTCGACCTACTCCAATGGTTAGAAGTCCGACGACTTGATTAAGGAAACCAAATAAATTGTTGTCTCCTGACCACGCTATTTAATATATCTGCTAATTCAGATATGTTGAGCACCATACAGGTGAATGAATAAGTTTCACATTTGTATAGTTATACCCATTCGATACTCCTACAATACAATCACACCGTTTCATTGTTGGGGTAGGCAGATAAGACTGAGATTTTCACCTGCTCTACATCTATACACTTTCTCATACATCTCCTACGATTTCGCTCACTTTTCGCATTTTCTTCTGTCAAAATACCATCCTCTTGATGCGGTCATATTTTCTTTGGTCTACATCTACCACGCATTCCACTACAGGTATGACTTTTTAAATCATTGTTTTTGTATTTTGTTTAAGATTAATTATATTATTTTGCTTTTTTTATATTGAGGAACTTTCGCCATATTATACTTGCTAAAAAATATTTTTCACAGTATTCCAAACCCGAACCGTGGGTTTAGAGTCATTAAAACCGCGATGCATAAGGCCGTCGAACCCGAAAAAATGATTCACTCCAGCAGTCTCACCAAACTGTTTTTTTATTTCATTTCATACGCCTTTCCACGGATTCCCCAACGCAGGGTTGTTAACTCGAAATTATTGCTGAGTTAATCTCAAATTATAAAATCGTCGAGTTACTAAGAAAACTTAGCAAGTCCCAAAAAGCAATTTAAATACAATGTAAACTAATCTAAAGTTGTATGTTACACTACTTATCAAATCTCATTACTTTAAGGGCCTTTCTTAATTATAAGGCCGCTAATCAGTGGCAACGAATTTATTGAAAAATTATCTTGGGATTTTTCTTAATCAGTTTAATTGGATTTAAAATTGCAAGTCGATTTTAGGTCATAATAACTTAGACGTCGACGTAAACAGTAGAGGCAGAATTACCAAAGCCAACAGTTTAGTGTATTAATAATATTAATAAAAGGACAATTTATATAGCGCGGTTAAGAGAGCAGACTACCTTCAAGGATGCTTCAAGGATGCTTTAACTTATAATTCGAACTCACTATTATTGACAGATTAAAAATATTACAATTTTTTTGAGTCTAAGGATAGGAAGTTGGTGGCTGTGGCTATTAGATTAGAAAAACATAATTGGATAGGAAACCGTACAAAACTTATCAAGGGAAGACGAACTACAAAACAATATTATATTTGTAGATATTCCGTCAACTGATAGACACACACTTGGGTTGACTCATTATTGGAATATCGGTTTTCAATATACTTTCATGACTATTTTCAATATATTTATACTATGCATGACTCTAGCCAGAGAGCAAGTTGGATGCAGTGTGGCGATCAACGATACACCAATTGAACAAGTAATAAAATTTAAATACTTGGGTGCTAACATAATGTGCAATAATAACCTCTATGGCGAAATGCTTGAACAATCACAAAAGGCCGCAGCCATTTCCGGATGTTTAAAAGAACACTTTCTGGAAAAACAAGCATATGAACATTCAAAGCAAGGTGAGGATATACAAGACCTGTGTCCGCCCCATAATGGCATACAGCATAGAGTCCAGAGCTGACACTGTCAGAACCAAAAATCTCCTTCGAACCAGCGAAATGAAGGTACTCAGGAGTATCGCTGGCAAAACCCCTTCGTGATAGAGTACGAAACACAGAAATCCGAAGGACGTGCGAAGTTGAAGATATTGTCAGATGGGGACGACAGAGAAGAAGGTTCTGGAACGAACACGTATCCAGAATGGCGGAACAAAGAGCCGTAAGAATGGCCAGGGACAGTATCACCCAAACAAGCAGACTTCCAGGACGACCTCCCAAAAAATGGAAAGACAGCTGGCAGTCGACGTCACAAGAGGGAAACAATGATGCAGGACCATAACAGGCCAACAGGCCTAAAATAAGATGAAGAATATACTTTCAGAACTCATTCTATGTGAATTTAATTAGTTGCAGTAGTATATAAGTACGAAATAACATTATACAAGTTATCTCATTGTATTATATTAAACTTTCGTTGTATATAGTATAACCTGGCGAGCTTACTGGCATGTGGTAATCTCTTCCAACCAACAAGATAGACGTTCAAGAGACCTAAAGTGAAAACCATAAAGGAATCCTTTTTTTTAATCTGGGTCCCAGCAAGATTTGAACCTGCAACCTCCGGGTTGAGACAGACGTCTTACCAACTAGGTCACGGATCGTCAAACTCCCACGTAAAATATTTTTTTCACCTGAATTATGGACTTAAATACTTTTCGCAGTAACCCAACGTTATGAATTCGTAATAAATAACTCGTCTGGCAAGTTTCATGTTGTAAATGTTGTAAAATAATTCATAATTATTATCAATTTAAGTGAAGAAACGAGGGGAAATGGAGACTTGGATGGACGCTTTTCAGTTTGGGTTCAGATTATATTGATGGGATACTAAGTCCACTGTACTATATACAATCGTACTGCAAATAAACCTGATTAGTTTCTAGGGGCAGAGTAGAAGGATGCGAAGCAAAGGAATTGTTGTTATGAGGAAGTTTGAAACCTGAAATCAATTATTACTAGTTGCCAAAATCTTTCACCATCGTTGGCTTGATTCAAACAGCGATTTAAATGTGTTTCTCCATAGCTTCTATTTTATTAAATGTTGCTATGGTTCGTTAATGGCACTGAAGTGTTGTACACATTTTTGGTACTTGTTTTAAGATTCGATTCCCGATGATAATCATAACAAGTATTCTCGCACGGGTCTTTTAACATCTTTGGAAGAATTTCCGCACATAAATAAGCCCGGTAGGGCGAATGTGTAACACTATACAATAACAGTGTAATTATTTGGTACAATGCAATAGCATTTTAAGAGAGCGAACATAAAATAAATTTGTAATCAAAATTATGCCAATATTTAAATAAAAAAATCAAATAGAGCATTGTCGTAATATTTAAACATTCAAGCTTATTTCTATGAGGGGGGATCGAAAAACTTCTATTTATTTTTTTCGTGATATGACATTCATTGTACTTTCCCTGTTTCTTTTTTGTGGTTGACTATTGTTGGCGAAATAGCTTGAAATACGAGTAGATCATTTCCCAGCGAGCGCTGAACTGACATTTACATACATACATACAAACCATCGCGCCATTTCCCTGTTGGAGTAGACAGAATAGATCAAGCGTCCTTTCCTATCTCGACACACATCTCACCTCTTCCACATCTATACGTCTACTCATGACACTTATTCTTTCAAACTATTATTCAATTGAGCCAACTATAATTTCCTTGGCCCTCCTTTACTACAACTTCAATTCACAGTTGCACTGTATATTTTAGTATTTCTTCATTTATTCATTCTACGTCCACAAACTTTTTCATAGTAATATTTATTTTACGAGCATTTTAATTATATTATATTTCCCGCAGTACAACCTGGCGAGTGTTTTTGGCAAATTGAAATCTTTCTCAACACACCACAAAGATGTTAAAGATGTTTTAATTAAAAATTAAACTGAAACTCTTTTAAAATAAATTGATTTCAATAGGAGCGACCTCCGGGCTGGAAGAGTCGTTCTTTCCCTGTATTTTGTGATTGGAGTCGTCGTCGTTGCCGGGTCTCGTAGTCGAGGATCCCTTCGCCACTCCAACGTCAATCTTGAACGATTCTTCCACATCGATCATGTGATCTTCTGTGAGAAAACAGCCCGGTCCTAGATGCACACTCCGTCCCGCAAATGTCACAGATGTGATCGAGTACAGTTGGTGATTATAGCATAGTATTCAAGTGTTTTGAAATAAATTTTCGAAGGGTCCTGAACCGATTTTGACTATCGTTTTTAATATAAATTGTTTATTGTCCTTACGCTTAAAAAATACCTGATATAAATAAATTTGATGGTATTTATTAGTTAGCACGAGTTCCAACTTTAGTCCAACCTTACACCCTTCTTTGTTGCTATTCTTTTCACAATCAGACTCGTTTCCGACAGAGGAGTCCCTTTCGACAGATCCTTCTTCCTTACTAAGTGATGTTGCACTCATGATAAATAAAGATTTCGATCTTCTAATGTATGATAAATCACGCGGGATGGAGACTTATTTTATTCTCAGCAATACAGTGGGTGATGGTAAGATTGAATTCAAATTGTTACATTTATTACAAAACAACACTTTTATTAGCGTTACGTTAAAACATTATTTATTTTACCACCTTTAAAATAAATTATATAACAAATAAAGAAACTCAAATATTATCCAAGTAAATGCGCAATTATTCTAAGGAATTGCTGTGAAAATCTGCAATTATGAGAAGTATTTTTAGTTTAAATGTTAATTGGCGTATTTAAACAGCTGGAAAAGGAAATTAAAATTCCACAATCTCAGACACAGCAGCGAGGAAAGAACGAATTATGCTGAGAAAACTGTTTTGGTTTCTGGTAGACAGCAATTATATCATGCCTGACTCAGAAGTTAAAATATTCTAAATAGTTTAATTTAGATTTAACATAGCTATTTAATAACAAGTAAACTGGTGCAGTAAAGTCTCATTTATCTGGAAGATTTCTTTTAATTTGTTTTTTTATTTTTTATATATTTAATGAAAATATATATTTAATATACAGGATGCCAAAGTGCACTCCTTTTTCGGCACGAAGAACGAATAAATATATGCAAACGTGAGTAAAAACTTCAAAGTCAACTTTGTAAAAGAGAAGAAAAATATTTGAAATCAAAAAATTATTTGAGATTATCAGATTATATTTCAATATGTTACACATTCTTGTAGGTTCACGTAGCAACACATATTTTTCTACAATACATTAGTTACAAAAAAAAATATTTATACGATTCCCAAGTAAAAAGATTACACATATAGGGCAATCAATATAGACATTTTATGGACTTGAACTACTTACAACAGTAAAGTGTTTGTTTCCGAGATGAATTGAGTAAATTACATGGGTTCGCATTGTTATTATATTGGGACAATCTTACACTAGTTCATAATTTATTGTTTAAAACTGTTTAATTATCGATATTGAGTTTTATTTATTTTTATAATCTTTTAAATCAAAAAGGTAGTTTGACCATTGAGATAAAAAAATAAAAAGCATTGGTCATTCTTTCGTATGGTAATTCTTCAAAATGTCCAAATGACCAATGCGGACTTATAGAAGTGGGTGGTCGGGAGAAAACAGGTACTGGAGAAGGCATGTAACTCGCGGTTTGTTTAGCGTACGTGTTTGGAATACTACCTCTCAATTGAAGAGGCAAGAACACTAGAGTATGTCAAGCACGTGTGAGTATCGTAACCAGATGACTACTACAGATATTTTTTTGGGTACCATCGAGAATCGAACCCGAAACCCTGGATGGAAATCAGGTGTCCTCCCAATTATGCCACGAAGGTCGTCGCATGTTAGAGGTAAAAACATAGCAGTGAAATATTACGAGTACAATAATATAATAAGATCAAGAAAATGAAAATTTCAGAATCAACGTGTCATGTCATCTTTATTTTCCGATAGCTGTGTGGAATAAAATCTTGCTGAATGGCACAATTTTTAACCTGTTTATGCATACTAGTACTCGTATATACGCGGTTAAAAACGTCAACTTTCTTTAAAGGTTCGAGTTATATGTATATCAAATATTTCATATAAACATACCATCACGCCGTATCCTTGTCGGGTTATGATAGAGAGGAGAAAGCGCCAGGCTTTCGTATCGCGCTATACATCTATCGCCTTTACTACATCCATATACCTTCTCATATAACTCCTACGATTTTTCTTACTTTTACATTTTCTTCTTTCATATCAAACATTTGATCTAACCAACTTTCCTTAGTCTTCATCTACAAATCGAAACTCACGTTTACCCTGTATATTTGGTTTGTCAGTCTTTCTTCATTCATCGGTCCACGTGCTCAAATCATCTCGAGTGTTCTTATTCATCTTCCTCAACACATTAGCCTTAAGTTCACACTTCTAATCACTTATTCATCTTCCTCAACACATTAGCCTTAAGTTCACACTCCTAATCACTTATTCATCTTCCTCAACACATTAGCCTTAAGTTCACACTCCTAATCACTTATTCATCTTCCTCAACACATTAGCCTTCAGTTCACACTCCTAATCACTTCATTCCGTATTCTGTCATGTATTATCACCACACTTCTAAGTGCACGCATTTCTACAGCATTTGTTCGGCTCTCTTCAGTCTTGTACCATGTCCACGTTTCACTCCCATAAATCAAAATTAATACTAGAATACTATTGTAGACCATCATCTTGGTGATTTTGATTCTATCTGGTTCGAGTGTACGTGTTTTATTGACCCATTGACTTTGTTTCCTATCGCTAATCGCCGTTCAATATTTTAAATCGAGTTTGAAAAATAGAAGCATATTATGTCTCAGGCACCCAGTATTTTGTATAGTGGCCACATTACTTATAATCACAGCATTTTAGTAAAAAAAAAAAACATCATTATTCGAACAGCATCTAAATTCTTTCAGAGAAATTTGACATGTTAGTGTTTTATAGCAAACCAGAAAGAAGTCGGTTGGAGAATTCTTTAAAATATGTGACGGCATTTCATGAACTGCGCGGTTGTGTGGCCGTTTCTAGAAATAACTCAAATAGTTAGCGCTCTATTGACGTTAAACCGTAGGGAGTAGGATAGCCCCGATTAGTAAAGAAGAATATCTAAGAAAATAGGTGTAATAACTTAGATAAGCATAGTGTTAGACTAAAGCCTTAAATCAAAGCAACCCGAGAGATACCTTAAAAGCCATTCATAAACGCAAAAATGATAAAAGGAATTGTGAAAAGTTTACAATTTTATATTTATGGACAATTAATTCAACCATGGAGAATAAATGAAAAACTATTGTGGTTTGGAATATTTTATTTCTTGTAATTTTTTACGAGAAAAAAAATATATAGGCATATATCTGTTAAGAAAATTTCAACAATTTAAAATTTATGGTCGAATAAGTTTAAAAAATGTTCAACTCAATTTTTTGTTATTTGAAATATCTAATAAGCATATTTTTATGAGTAAAAATGTCGATTTTTATGTGTATCAATACCAGTATATTGAGTATATAAATAGTTTTAAGCCGTCTAAAAAAATCTGAGAATCCATGGGGTGACACTATATGAAATAATATAAATAAATATAGGTTTATTGATAGCACCATCGTAAGTATATATGTCCTGAAATCACATATATGTATATCTTAGGATAATGTCGAAAAAATACATTTAAGAGAGAAGCTATTAAAAAGTCTAGTCTCATCTCATAACATCCTCACAGTCAAAATACACCTCTACCAATAGAGGGCGAGCCCAGCCTCGAAGACATCAAATGTTTTCAGCACACGCCCTTTATACAACACAGAGCAGAAAATAACGGAAAGTTAGGCTCGATTTTAATAATTAATGTTAATAAGACGAAAGTCATGGTTATTAAAAAGGGTAATTGTATTATATTTTTTCCCCTTACCCTTCAAAATATCCGAATTAGAGTTTTAGACATATTGAAGTGTGATCAAAATACAATATTGCCTCCGGTCCCAGTTAGATCTTGCAGTTATTCATTGAATATGTTGGCAACACTTTCAGCGCGTACGAATATTGTTACCAGACAGGTATTTTTTTTTAATAATGACAATAAATATGCAGTCAATTCAGTTAATACAAAGATAGGTCCACTGATAAAAAAAGAGCATTCAAAATAAAATAACCTTTACATAATATGTACAATATTATATACTCATATACATACGTACTCAACCCACAACACCTCAGAATATGGAACGAAGTGATTAGGAATGAATGCGAACTGATATGTTGAGTCAGATGAAGAGCACTCTGAAACGGTTTGGGTACGTAGAACGAATGAATAAAAACATACTAACAAAACAACACTGCAAATGTAACTAGAAGGCGTGCTATAGGAAGACTAAGGAAATTATGGTTGGATCAAGTGAATAATAATTTGAAAGAAGTGCAAGAGAAATGGCAAAATCAGAGTGAGAAAATGTATGTATATGGAAGAGGCGATATATGTGTATCAAATAGAAAAGTCTGGCGCTCTGTTCTTTCTGCCTATTACAAGAAAATGGTGGGATGGTATGTAAGTATGTATTCGAGAAACGGTTTTCAATACATTAATTCATTTCCGTGCAATGATCATCAATTAAGCCAAGATCTCCCTATCACAGCATCAACCAGGTCTTGCCCAGAGCATGCAGTCCCGATGTTCGAATAAGTTAGCAAATGTTATGGGTCGTGTATAGCCCCACAATCACATTCAATGATACTTTCGTTCAAATAACCCTATATCTACATTTTCACCTTACATCTAGTCACCGATACTCGGAGTTGATTCAGTGTTCTCAAAGCAGGTCAAGAGTTTTGGCTTCTTGATGACATATTTTCCGAAAGTTCTATCCAGTTGTCAGATGTTTCCTTTCTACTTCAGAGAAGGCGTTTTATCCGCAGGAATCGTCAGTTCTTGCGCTGTCTTCTTGTAACTACACCTAGATTTTAATATCGATACTGCCGGCTGGTGACCATAGAAGGAGTGTTTTGGGTCCTGAACTTAATTTTTTTTTGTATGAACTGCAACACTTCTATGGATATATCATGGGACGATACCGATTAATTGGTCGATTTCCATCCATGTTGCTTTTACGTCTCCTGTTATTATTATTCTAGTTTCATTGCTGGTGGTTTTAATCTATTTAGCATGTGACAAGCCAATTCAGACGGAGTTGCATATTCTGCCGTTGGATTCTGCCAGAGATTTTTAATTGATTTTACCGAGTGACTAAAAACATAAATTTAATGGTAAACAAGTAACTACTGACTATGTAAAACATAATTCTAACAGGCTATAACTAGTCACTGTTCACTAATCAATAATTTTGATTCTGAATCACACAATCAATGTATTGGTACATGATCAGATATTATGAATAATATCAATCCGATACTGATTCTTATCAATAAAATTTTGCAAAATAAAGTATGGAATTTAATGAAAAGAAAAGAGTGATTCATGGGCACCGATAAGTGTTCAAAACATATTCAATTATACGAGTATGATACAGGAATACTGTAAACGCTGAGTCAGGTATAACCAAGTGCCATTGAATTCTAAATTTCTTCTGATATTTTTTGGTAAAATTATTCCAAACATTATCAATTCCATATACAAAACGGTTTAACTTTCAACGTTCTTTGTTATTAATTGTGTTGAATGCTTCGTATTCCATGAGCCGCATAGAGCACCAACGTATCTATCATCCAAGAGTTGCAGATTACCAAGTGTCTTTCGACAACATACAGAAAAAGAATCATAACGTATCTTGCGCATGTTGCTGGAAAGAATGATGCAAGTCTGGAGAAGCTGTTGATCACAGAGACAGTTGAGTGAAGAGAAGCAAGAGGAAGCTGTTCTATGAGATAGACGGATCAAGTAAAGGAGTTGACAGGATTTTTAAGCGCTGCATTCAACATAGCCCAGGACTGGGAGGAATGGAGACAACTACTCGAATACTGTAAAAAGCTTTGTAACTCTTTTCAGATTGATAAGTAGTAATTGCTTTATGACAATCAACGCGCTGATTTTATTTTGTAATTAAATGCAAAAAAAGAAATAATATCTAACGATAAATCTAGTTAAGTTCGTTTACAAAATTTAAATCCCTTTAAAAACTTGGGGCCAAGAGGATTTTAAAGTTAATACAATCCGCAGGATGGAAGATTTTAACAACTAAGCCACGAAAATCGTCGGCATTAGTTTCAATTTAAGAACTCTTTTCATTACGCTGTATGAACGATGCCCTGTCAATATTTTTTTAAGAGGTCAATTAATAGATTGAATGACAGCTTGGAATTAACGTCACACCAAAGACAATAAGAAAAAGGAGTCGACCATTAATATTCGTAATTTGAAACGAATAGCAGGTAAATGATAACTAATCGTTGGTCAATAATTCAATATGGTATACCAACTAATATCAGGTCGATGTCAATGGTCATTGATACGAACATTCAGAATACGCACTCAAATGTGACCACATATCTCCAACTGGGGGTGCTGAGTTCTCCAACAGTTCAAGTCAAATTCTAATTACTTAGAAGTGAGATATTTCATTCGATCCAAACCAAATAAGTTATTTTATGCACTCATAAAATATTGGGCACCAGCATGAAGAAATTAATTAATATATTTTATGTCGTTGATAATGGCTTTACAAGCCGAAACAATCGTCCAAATAGTAGAAATAAAGGTACAGTACGAGTACTTTTAATCAGTGTTTTTATATTAATTTTAATATCACAGAAACAGGCGGAATAAATTAATGTTTTAAGTTCAAGAAGGAGCTTCAAGACGGTTTGGACACGTGGAGAGTATAAGACACATAAGTCAAAAATGCAAGGTGTTCGTGGAAGAGACAGACCGAGAAAAACATGATTGGATCAAATAGACCAAATTTTGAAAGAAGGTAAAATGAGAATTATGAATAATAGAATATTTTACATAACGAGGTGTGTAATTATAGAAAAGGCGAAAGTTGTGTGCTTGTATAGAAAAGTTTGGAGAGTCGACGTGATGAAATGTATGTATGTTTAATTTTCATGTAAGTAGGTAATTTACTAGCAAATACAATTTTTAAGGGCTTAGAACTCTTTCGAAACTAAGTCTCCCAAATCACGTTCAATTTCTTAAGGCCATATTAGGTATTGCGTGTAGTTAGTGGGTTGCCCAGTCGAGCTGTGAGTGATTTTTTGCACTTGGAGAGTCCGTGGCTACTGCAACGGAACCCGTTTGACTGGGCCTTTTACAATGCTCTGTCGCACGAGACAGTAGCAATAATGCAGTGGAGATTGGTTTTTCCTTACTAAGGAAAGAAATGTCGAAGAATTTGTCCTGGAGTCCAATGCCACGTCATGTATGGACTCAATAAGTGTGTGGATATGTATTAGCTAATTAAATACATAAAACAATGACGCAATTTTCCTGTCGAGGTAGGCAAAGAGGAGAGAGCACCGGACTTTTCTACCTCGACATACATTTTTCGTCTTTTCTACATCCATACACCATCTCATACAACACCTATACGATTTCTCTGACTTTTTTACATTTCCTTCATTAAAAAATCGGCTTATTTTATATTCACTTTTTTTTAAATAAACATAATGATGTGGTTGTTAAGATTATGATATAATTATGTTTGTGGTAGCTTGAGATTTAAGTTTGTGGTAGCTTGAGATTTAAGTTTGTGGTAGCTTGAGTTTTAAGTTTGTGGTAGCTTGAGATTTACGTTTGTGGTAGCTTGAGATTTAAGTTTGTGGTAGCTTGAGATATAAGTTTGTGGTAGCTTGAGATTTACGTTTTTGGTAGCTTGAGATTTAAGTTTATGATGCAAACGCAGAATATGATTTTTTCAGCAAGTGTTTTAGTATGTAGAAAATATGAACTGCATCAATTCTGATTAATGAACGAGACCACTTCGTCACAGGTCATGCCTAGAGAAACGGTTTACTCTACATCCATAAAATTGTGGGTTTATGATTTTTTGTGTGCTCGTATTTTCGATAAAAATTGAATCCGACTGAAATATCGTATATTTTGGTTAATACATAAATAAAAAAACATCTACTGAATGAAATACATACTGAAATCTCGTACATATTGGATAGTACATAAATAAAAAAAACATACATACTGAATCCGACTGAAATATCGTATATTTTGGATAATACATAAATAAAAAACCATACATACTGAAATCTCGTACATTTTGGATAATTGTTACGTAAATAAAAAAATGAAAAAGGACTATCTTTGTTACATATTACATTTTTTTAAATAAAATGAGGCAAGTCTGCTTGAACGAATCAAAAATGTTGTCACCTGAGAGTGGGAAGTTCTAATCATGGACAGCTACAGTGAAAGAAGGTGGGCGAAGGACTTACCTGCAAAAAAGAGAAATATCATAACATAAATTATTACTTCAGACCATATGAATACATGAAAACATAATGAAGAGTTATGACAGGCATTCGGTGTGAGAAAAGAAACGAGGAGGTCCATTGGATGTTGTTAATTATTGGGTTGAAACTCGAAAAACGTGTTGAAATAAATTGTTTTTTAATAGATAATTTAAAATAATAACGAAAATAACAAAAGACAGCGGTTTCCAACACAAGATTAAATTTATTATCAACTTAAATATATCCCCGAAAATAATATGTTTCTATTTAAATAATAAAAAATAAATTTATTACTAATGATCATATTTACATGTTCCGGGTAATTGTCTAAGTATTCTTCATGGTTTAACACATTTTTTCACTCGTATGGTCCATTCAACAGAATTGGTGATTCGAATATATTGAAGATCGTGATCGGGAAAAAACATTGTCTTTGGTCCTGCTAATTAATTAATAATGCCTTTGGATTAAACACCTCTGGAATATGCATTGAATGGCCGGTTCGTCATCGCACGTGTTGGCAATACTACTGCACGTGAAGAAACAAATGTCGCACACGAAACAAAACCGTTTTTGCGTTTTATATTAAATAGAGTTGAGAGAAACAGGTCGGGAAAGGGTAGATATTTTTCTGACTAACAAACATGTCTGCATTCATGATCCCATATTATACATGGAGAACTCCGCTATAGAGGCGAAACAATGAGTGGGCGAGAGAGGTAACAGCCCCGGGCGCATCCCAGATTGGAGCGTAGAACTTATACAGTTTCAGTAGCTTCAGTTGAACGTTACTTAAGCATATTAAAATTAAGAACTACTTCAGATCAACAATGAAATAAGAACGTGTCAAGGTATTTTATCAATAGAATACTCAATCACCGAAATTATTGACTTGAAATTATTGAAACATTTGCGAATTCGAAAGCTCGCACGTGAATTTATCAAATACGTATACGTTGTTTAGTTCTTGTACTACAAAATAGAAGAATAACTATAAAACACATTTTTAACAATTTGCATTATCTAAATTTAAGTAACCGATCACTGTTGATTTTAATATGTATAAATATTACATATACGAGGCGTATCCAGAAAGTAAGTGTACTGAGGCTCTCACGACCGGATGAATTTTATTTTCGACATGTTGGCTAGACTTCCGTGTAGTCTGACCCTTCCCCTCCGCAACGAGACCGGTTCGAGGTCAGTACGTTGAGAAGTGTCGACGCGACAACCCGTTTCGTGAAAAATGTAAATCCAATCTCCCGCCAAGTGCGAAATACGCGGCGTCATCCGTTATCTCGTTTGGAAGGGAAAACCTCCGGTTGATGTTTATAATGAGGTGAAAACTGCATATGATGATAAAGCTATGAATCGTACGAGTGTGTACAAGTGGTGTCGCGAGTTTAAAAACGGTCGTACGTCTGTGCATGATGATCAGAAGAGCGGAAGACCTTCAATTGTGACTGACGAAATTGTTTTGGGACTGTCAAGGCATAATTTTAATTGAATATATGCCTCAAGGGGAGACCATCAACTCTGCAAGATACTGTGAGACCCTAAAAAAATTGCGGAGGGCGATTCAGAACAAGAGGAGAGGCATGCTGACAAAGGGAGTCTGCCTGCTGCACGACAATACCAGACCACACACGGCCAACGCCACGAAGGAACTGCTCGCCTCGTTTAAATGGGATGTCCTGAACCATCCCGCGCATTCCCCTGACCTAGCACCTTCAGATTACTATCTCTTTACCTCCCTGAAGCTACACATGGGTGGAAAAAGGTTTTCAACCGAAGAGGAGGTAAAGGAGGAGGTGGAGAAGTGGACGGAGGGGTTGGCGGGAAACTACTTCGAGGAAGGCATCAAAAACTTGATACCCCGCTTCACCACCTGCATTGAGAGGAATGGCGACTATGTCGAAAAATAGCTTACATATGCACTACGGTAACCACGTAATTTTTTTGTTTAAATAAAAAAAATTGTAACCTACAAAAATTCAGTACACTTACTTTCTGGACTTACCTAGTACATCTGTCCATGCCTACCTTATTACTATACATGCTCGAATCGCTATTCAAGATACAAGTGTTGTATTATGTAAGGGGCACATTTTTACTGCTCTGGACGCAAATAAACCTAGTATCGCCTCTGAAGTAAAGCACAGTGGAAATAAATAAACTAAGGAATAAAAAAAATTACAATAAATTAATGATTTATAAACGAGTAATCAGATATGTTACAGCTTTATTCTTTCATTTAACCTGTAAATTGGCTCTTCTGGCCCTTAGACGCCATTTCTTTCCATCTTGGGTAATCGAGTCCTCCACATTAAGACACCATATGTGACTTTTCTTAATTTAAAACATAGACTGGTTTCCCTTGCATTCCCTACCGCCATCCAAAGCTATAAGATATTATATGGAAATGAATATTGTCATAGATATTGAAGCAAATGGGAAAGAAACGCGCTTAAAACAGTAAAAACACGTCGTTATTAAATACTCAAGTCAATATCATAGTCAGAGATACAATTTCAACCGATCAACTAGACATTTATGGACATGGAAAGGATAGTTATTACACATGAGTCGTTCACAAGCCAAGTGAACCAAGTCCATTCTGGTTAGTTTTGAGTAAACTAGATTCAAACATATTTTAGTGTTTCTAATTCTGTAAGGGTATGATCGCAATTCTGAAAAGTGTTATATTGAGTACATTTATTACACTTACTTTGTACAAAAGCATTTTCTGTTAAAAGCTAAATCTTTTCGCACACCTTTCATGCAGTGATCTTAAATTCAATATTTTTGCACTTGGTTCACTTGGCTTCTGAACCACTCATATATGATATATTCTTATATATTGTAATAATACTAATATAAAAAGGACAATTTATATAGCGCTGTTTAGAAGACAGATTTCCTTCTAAGGCTAACTAACTTGGGAATCGAACCCTTTTATTAGTGACAGATTAAAAATATAATGAATTGAGTGTAATGATAGGAAGGTGGCGCCTGTGGCTATTAGATTCGTTACTTTCCGCATCTGTACATATTAAGAGAAACATATTTGGTAAGAAAATCGTAGGAAAATTACCAAGAGAAGAAGAAATACATAGAAAAAATTGTGGTTCTTCCGATATGTAAAAGTTATTCGGCTTTAGGTGGAATTAAGTGTATGTGTAAAGTGTTCATATATAATCATAAATTTTAATAAGACCTCTCAAATTGGTTGCCTTCAAGTGCTCCCTAAAGCTGTATACACCACTCCAATATCTAACGCTTCTAGGCAGACCATTTCAGGCCACGGGACACGCAATGACAAAATCCCTTATTTGTCAATCACAATATAATAATAATAACAAAAAAGGCCAATTTGTATAGCGCCGTTTAGAGAACAAATTTTCCAACATGGGCGCTGTAATTTTGGGCCCACTCATAAATTTAAATAAAACCTCCCAAAAGGTCTTTAAGTGCTTTCTTAAGCTGCACACGTCACCGATATCTCTGACACTAGGAGGCAGACCATTCCACGCCACAGGACCAACAACGCCTAGAGCACTATCATAATACCACGCAGTATTGAATTGATTTAGAACAACACTTAACACTTCAGTCCCGATCGAAATCAAGACAATAATTCCCAGTGCACGGCTTGTTTTTGAGGAATTCTGATTGTTGTGAAGAGTTGACTCAATTTGTTATATCTAAGTAAATGTTAAAAATATTTTAATGACACTTTATAGTAACATATTAATGACAATTTATAGTAACTGTTTAAAATACTTTAATAATATAGTTTAGAATGGTATATTTAGTATTTATTGTAGTATTTTGTCAACAATCTCCGTTGTGGAGACAGACATCACACTCTTTACACATATCAACACATGTTTAGACATGCTCTTTGATAACGCATTTGGAAGATCCTGCAAATTGCTTATTCTATTTGAACCCGGAGACTAAAGTTGGTCTCCAGATTTATTTGTCAAAATCTGCAAGCTTTTCACTTCACATGACGCGACGTCAGAAGTCATAGAAGCATATTTTCATTGTCTATGGTCATGTTATTAATCAGGAATCAGAAGATTATCGGTTAAAGGTTGAATTGTTTGCAAAAATATTTACTCGATAACGGTATTATGCCCTTTTTGGAAGAGGTACCGATCACGTGAAAACACGGGACCGGGACTCAACGTAAATCTAAATGATCACGTGAAAACACGGGACCAGGACTCAACGTAAATCTAGATGATCACGTTAAAACACGGGATCGGGATATAAAGTGTTAACATGCTAGTACTTTGTAGATGTACGAGTATTTCGGGAGCATTTGTCCGAACGAATCCAAAACGAAATCGTGCAAACACTTGGTGACTTGATTGTGATTCCTGATTTAACAACAAGACAATACTTTCGATAAATCTCTAATATTCTCTATAATACTGTATATAGTGGAAACATAAGACAATGAGAAAGAAGGAAAGAAGAATGATCGACACCTTCAAGATGTGGTGTTGGGGGAGGATGATTCGTATACAATGGACCACAAGGCGTACTAACGTCTATATCATTCAATAATAAGAGATTACTGAAATACTTTCGACAATACGCAGGAAAAGAATCCTGACTACTTTCGGCATGTTGCCAGAAATATCGAAAGTCTCGAGAAGCCACGAGGAAATTTGAAGGAAAATAAGAAAATTAAGGGAGTCTTATAAGATGGAGACTAAATAAAGAAGTTAACAGGATCCTCTTGAGAAGCTGGATTCAATATGTCCCAGGGCCTGGAAAGTTGAAGACAACTGGTAAATCAAGTTCCATAAGATAGCAGATGACCATGACACTCAGCATTGGCTACAGAATGAATAAGAATATGTTTAATGTAATTTTATTTGAACGAATAGGTGACATGTAAATACAAATTCATTATAAAAAAAAAACATAAGCCCCCACTTTGTGAAAAAACTAAATTACAAATCTTTGTTATTCCAAATGTGCTGACGTAGCATTACATGAATATGTGTACCACATAATATATCGTTTACGGACTTTTTGGTCTGTCTGGAATTATGAAGTATTGCGGGGTTTGACTCGCGTGATACATACATGTTATCGAATCTCATTGTTGATCAAGTTGATGAGAGTTTTATACATATTATATATTATTACATTATATATATAATATTATATAATCAACAATCGGAAAAAAATCATTGTTATTTTCCAATATTATATGTCCTCGGTAAGACAGAAAAAAGTCTTGTTTACTGTTGACACGACAATTTTTTAACTGGCGACACGGCAACAAACCCAGATACAAACATATAAATTGTGTGTACACGTGAAATTACCTGTTTTTCATAAATGAAGTTTTTTTTACATACATACATATCATCACGCCATTGCCTTGTCGGGTTAGGCAGAGAGGAAAGAAAGCCATACTTAGATATCTTGACACACCTTAGTCTCTTCTACACCCATACGTTTTCTCATGCAACTTCTACGATTTCTCTGACCTACGTTTCCTTCTTTCAGAATATCATTCACTTGATGCAACCATGCACTCCTTGGTCTATCTCTCACACACCTTTCACTCATAAAATTGCTTGTAATGTATTAATAAATAAATAAATACCCATATTTTATATCACTTTCTTCATCGAGCCTTCTGGCTAAGAACTACTTGAGTAAGCACGTAACTGGCGGTTATTTATTGCATGTGCGGGCAATACTACTTCCCATATAAAGGAACTACAATCATTTCAACAATTTTAAGTGTTAACATTGCTTGTTTATTAATCTTAATCATGTTCTGGAAACGAGTTATTACTTACAAATATACTGTCATTTCCCTTTCGGGAGGTTATTCATATTTAAGCTCCTTCCTCCATCTTCATTTCAAACAGTCATTTTATTCATGAATTAATTTCTGATGTCTTCGTCCGGCTTCATTTTTTACATTGATACTAACTCATTTTTATAGTGCACGCATCTTTGTCTTCTAAGCTTCTTTTTATCCTTGTGCTAAATCCAAGTTTCAATATCATACGTCAATGTTGGTACTAACACACTATTATGTGTTGACATTTTTGCTACTTTTATATAGCACATTTGTTGTATTTTTACGACATTGAGTGCTACGTTTATCTTTTCCCTATCGAAACCCTTCTTTCATTTTCCCTTTTAACTCTCCCATCACAGGTAAACATACTGCGGAGGTAACACAACTCATCAACCTGCCCAAATTTCTCATGAAAGAGTTAACTCATACATTGCACACATTTTTAACACACCTCTTTTTATAACCATTACATTTGATTTCGTTACATTTATTTTCAAACCTATTACTAGGCATCTTTCAAACTAGGAATAAAAGTCAAATAATGTAAAATCAAATCAAATTCAAGTAAATATTGTTAAGTCTCGAGAATGCATCAAGCAAATCATTTATCATATACGAGTATACTTTTCAATGATATGTTGATGATTCATATGTCTTGCTTCAATAGTATTATTTGAAGACAAACATCCTTTACATACCTGCAGATAAATGGCGAGAACCTATTTCAATATACAAAACTCAATATTTAAACTCTGATTTTATATTTGACACGAACAAAGGAATAGATCTATTTAGTACATATTTTATAGATGTGTTAACAAAAAAGGAACGAAAGATTATTATTAAATGTCTAATGTTTTAGTTAAACACCTTTTTACCTTGTATAAATACTAACTTAACCTTGGTTGCTATTTATTCTACGCTTTTTATTAATTTTTTCAAAGCTAGTCTTTATAAATAAATAAAAAAAAACATAAAAATAATACACAAGCAAAAAACTTCAAATGAAAACAACAAAAAAATTTGTATCATATATACAAAAAATTTGTATCATATATACAAAAAAATTGTATCATATGTACAAATAATTTGTATCATATATACAAAAAATTTGTATCATATATACAAAAAAATTGTATCATATATACAAAAAATTTGTATCATATGTACAAAAAATTTGTATCATATATACAAAAAAATCGTATCATATGTACAAAAAATTTGTATCATATGTACAAAAAATGTGTGGCATCAAAAATAAGAATTACACACAAAACCATCCCACCATTTCACTCTCGGGATAGGCAGAGAGGATCAGACTTTCCTATCTCAACACACAACTTTTGCCTCTTCTACATCCACACACCTCATACAATTTATCTGACTATCTACGTTTCCTTCTTTCAAAATATTATTTATTTGATCCAGCCATACTTTCCTTTGTCTTACTCTACCACGCCCTCCACTAATATTTGCACGGTACTATATATTTGTTATGTCAGTCTTTCACCAATCATTCGTTGTAAATCTCCAAACCATCATACTTATTTATTTATTTTTATTTATTTAACACTTTCATTGCAAATACAATCTGGCGGGATTATTGCCAGGCGGCAATCTCTTCCAACCAACCAGACAAAAATAAATGAAGAGAGTTACGTGGTTGCATAAATCATTCAAATGACTACCTATCCATCCCCACGAAATCCATAAACACATACGTGAGCATATGCCCACGAGCCCCACAAAGACGGACAATCACCCGAACATTCTTTTTCATATAAAGTGAGATATCAATCAAAAGAAAAGGAAGGGATGGTGGAGAGGAAAGGACAGGAAAAATCGGGAATGAAACACGTTATTTTACTGACTAGAAATGAAGAGTTTTTTTCAGTCGCTTATTAAAGCATGTCAAGGACGGAGCGAGTCTTATATTGGTTTGTAACTGATTCCAGAGTCTCACTGCATGGACAGTTAAGGACGACGTAAAAAAAGAGGAAAGGTGAACTAGAAAGGCCAATAGACAATCTCTGTTTGAGCGTCATACTTCATCTTAGTCAACATAAAAATTACAATTGTGCTTTTCAATTATTTGTAATAACTGCTTTAAAGATTTATTTAAAATATAAATAGTCAATTAAATAAATGTTCCTTAAAATTGTTCAACAGGAATATATGTGGAATGTGTCATGCTGATAACATATTAGTGTTAGTGAAGAATCAAAATGAACTACAGAGAATGATAAGAGAATTACATATATGAGAAATGTAAACGAAAAGGCCTGAAAATTAATGTTACAAAATCCTCCAAAAATATGTTGGTAACTGAAAAGGGATGAACGGAAAAATTAAATACGAACTTCGGGTGAGCGATAAAAAAATAAGAACGACTTGAACAATTCTACCAGTTCATACTGTTTTTTATTTTATTTTATAATATCCTTCACTGTCCCGCCGCCCCTTTTATATCGTCGAAATGTTTCAGCGTCTTTCCGATCATGGACTAGCGCTACGCTCAAACAGAGATTGTTTATTGGCCTTTCCGGTTAATTGCTCTTATTTTTTTACGTCATCCTTTACTGTCCATGCATTGAGACTCTGGAATCAGTTACAAATCAATGTTAGACTCTTTCCGTCTTTGGCATGATTTAAGAAGCGACTGGAAAATTCTTGATTTCTAGTCAGTAATATAACATGTTTCGTTGCTGATTTTTCTTTCCTCTCCATCATCCCTTCCTTTTCCTTTGAATGATGATATCTCACTTTAAATGAAAAAGAATGTTCGGGTGATTGTCCGTCTTTGTGGGGTTTGTGGACATATACTCAAGTGTGTGTTAATGGATTTCGTGGGGATGGATAGTTATATGAATGTTATTTTGCGACCTTGTAACTGGCTTCATTTACTTTTGTCCGGTTGGTTGGAAGAGATTCTGCCTGGCAATAAGCCCGCCAGATTGTATTTGCAATAAAAGTGTTAAATATTGTAAATAAATAAGTATTTATTTTTTCCGAAAAACTGACTAGACAATAAAGCAAGGGGTTGTTTTGAGAATCGATGGATAATAAATACGCAGAAATATATTTATAAATATTTGAACTATAATTGAATCACGATACTAAACAATAAAAATATATAAAAAAAAATTAATTACAATTGTATCGTAGTAGATTAGTCATTTTTTATTTGATTGTATAACTTGTAAACATTGTTGAATTATGGCTTATAAAATTGGGGGTATGGTAATAAATCGTCCCTTTGTGTGAATAAATAAACGAATGCACGGGTTCTAAGAATTCATTCCATCAGTGTTTTTACCACCACGTTTGTGTCCTGTGTTAGTGATTTCAAAAATACCTATTCCATTGTTACGAGTATATCATATGTGTGAGTATTGTTTATCAGTGAATACTTATAAGAAGTATTCTGCGTATTTGTCTTGAATTTATTTGGTTTTCGTTGAGCAATCTATCATCCACGTAATCTCAATGTCGCGGTTTTCGGATCAGTCACAGTTATTCGCGGCAACATATCCAAAGGGATCCCATCTTACGTCTGCGGACCTGACGGCATTGTCAGAGTTCCTTTGTGTGATCCCCGCATGATCACTACCTATGATCGGACAGCCCCTGCGCGAGACAAGCGTTGATCTCACAGACTGACGGCATAAGTGGTCCGACTGAGGTGCATGCGATTGGCTTAACATAAAAGAAGCCAAATATATTCTCGTCTGAAACGTCCACAGTGTTTTTTATGTTCTACCGATCAACAAGGAATCTCTTCTCTTCACCGAAACTCGTTGAAGTCATGCCAGAGTCTCTGAGGATTGAGCGGCAACTATCCACATATTATACAGTCTTTGTACTGGTGTTGTACAATAATCAAACCAGGATACGTGAGTTAAAAAAATGTGAAAGATATCGTAAAAAAATACGTAACAAACTATTTTATTTCCATGAAATTCGAATATATTGACTTTTTGTGTATCAAGCTTCATAAATGCATTCCAAATTACTTTCATCACTTATTTACAGTGTCAAAACAAATATATACACAATATACTACAATTTCATGGTTTCCAAATAAAGGTCCAAATATAAAGCATTCTAAAATTAAGTCCAATAAAAGTGCAAGTAAACGAGAAAATAGTAAACATTAACTGAACATTCGAGTTCAGAAATATTGGAGTCCACCATCGCACGTGTTGGTAATACTACCGTATGAAGAAACGTAACACCAACTAGACTAGGACCCATTTATTTTTTGATTGAAAACTATCGAGAATGGAGCCTGAGCTCATCTTAGGGCCTGTCCAGATGAGGCGTTTTACGCGCTACTCGAATCGCGCGTAAAACGCCTCATCTGGACAGGCCCTTAGCAACTACGCCGCGAAAATCGTAAAAGTCTGGCACAAGATATAGAGGATTTTGGTCTGATGATCACTAACATCATAATATGCCATTACAAGAAGATACAGCGTTGCTCTACCGTTTTTTTGGTATTACCATTTCAGTATGAGAGAAAGGGGTGTGGATTTTAAGTTTTTATAGAATTTATTTCCATTATACTCGTAGCTCTGTAATAAATAATCCTCTTAATTTGAATACTCCGCGGTCAATTCCAAAGCGAGATATATTACCGTTGTTACTCTATGGTAAATATCATTTTCTTATACAATCCAAGTCAAATTCAATGACTCATAGCTCTTTGCATATATACATAAGGTTGTAAGCAAAGCTGTTAAATAATTAATAAGAGGTCACACAATAGAGTTGTGCCGACTGGCCCAGCGTGAATTGACAACCATTCCGATTGAAAGGGAAAGGAGAACAGCTGTGCGGCTGGGTGACTTACTTTCAGAACGGAGACACTGACAATCATTATCCATTAAGGCTTTGGGCCTATCTACGTTTCCACAAACCCAACCGAGCCATGTAATTGGAGTGCCGACATGGTTTAACAAAAAAATAACTATATGAAATAGAATGCGTTTGTATTAATAATAAATATATTTGAATGATGCGGAGAAACATTAGCAGTATGAAACAATAACAAAAGCTTTGTCTATCCAATAGAAACTCTCTCATACCAATATTGCACATATTGGGTAATCAATATGGGCATTGTATGGATGTTCATATGGCATTAACTACTTACAGGAGTAAAGTGATGACGTTCTTCTTCCCGGGATAAATCGATTGAATTGTATTTTTTTTTTTATCCACTTTGCACGGATTTCTCCTGTTACACAAAGAGGGCCTGCTTCTAGCGTTAGCTTATTCGTTAGGAACAATATCAGCCAGGATTCTTCTCATACTGCTAGGCAGTACCGAGAATATATCAACAGTGCCATTCAGTTGGTTCAATATCTCTATACCGTGCGTGACTGAGTGTTTAGCCATGATATTCGTCCTGTAAGTTGGTATATAGAACAGAGGGTGATTCCTTGCACGGCTATATTTATTGGGTACATATAAACTTAGTGCTTCTATAATCGCGGGACAGTTAAAGGAACCTTGGAAAACCTTTATTAGGAATATCGCAATGGATTCTTGCCTTCTTGTTTCGAGGCTTCTATAGTTAGTTACACACCGTGAGAAGTTCGGCATGGTGAGCATATTTTGGGTAATCGCCCTTTGTTCTGTATCATAGATATCTGAGGATTTTTTTTGTATTTGTTCTATAGGGTTTTTATATTTGAGCTGATGAGGAGCCCAAACCGTAGACGCATATTCTAATTTGGTTCTAATTAGATAATTATACAAGTTTCGGAGGATATCGGTGCTGTTAAATTCTCTTGATATTCTCATTATAAAACCGAGTAGTTTGTAACAGTCCGATATCAAACGTGAGACATGGTTAACGAACGTGAGTCCGACATCAAAGGTTACGCCCAAATCTTTGAATTCAGAAAATCTGTTTAGTGCCACTCCGTGTATAGTATACTGATGGTGGATTGGTGAAAACGATCGACTATAAGATACACAGACACATTTATTAATGTTGAACAGAAGACGATTTTGCTAGGAGGACGACACCAGGAGACTAGGGAGTCTAGGTCGTGTTGTAACTGTGCATAGTCGTGAGATGAAATGATCTTTTTGAAAATTTTCAAGTCATCAGCGAACAATAAACATGTCGAGTGACTTATGGAATTTTGAATGTCGTCTATTAATATGAGGAATAATAGGGGACCTAAATTGGATTTATGTATTTGTTTAGTTGTGTTGTTCGATTTGTACTGTTTTTGTTATATTCTATGTTATATTATAACGCTGTTTACATGTCAATGTTAAATTATATACATATGTTGCTGTTAATATTTATATTATCAAAAATGTCATTTGATTGTTTAAATAAAATATTATAAAAAAATAAAATACAATCGCGCTGTTTTCTGAAGGGAGAGACAGATACAAGTTTTCTGAAGGGATAGACAAAACCGTGTGATAGTATGTACGAGTATGTATGAATATCATAAACACCCTAGAAGCATCCAATTAGCCACCCACACTCGGGGGTGGCTGAGCGAACCAAATGCGTGTTTATGTCAGGCTTTGGAACCAGCTGCCAACTAACATAAAACTCGCTCTGTCGTTAACATGATTTTAACAGCGACTCAAAAAGCATTAATTTCCCTTCAGTGATTCTGGTTTCTCTATAATCTTTCTTTCCGATGAACCCTCCTTTACCTATCTACATCTAGCCGCACGTGTCGTTATTATATTTGTTATATTTAAATCGTCTTATGATTCATGTCTTCTTTTAAATGTACAATCCTTTTTTATCAATTATAAAACTCAAAATAAAAATCGCAACATTTATTCTGGTTGGTTCAAAGAGATTGCTCTTTGGCAATAAACTGGCTAAATTGTACATTGAGGTGCATTACCGCACGGTAACGCACTGGACTTCCGTGCGGAAGGTCGTCGGTTCGAACCTCGCGCTGTGTTATTCCCCTCGAACGACACAGCCACTTATTCCACCTAGTGTTCGAGGGTATAAGGATTCTTATGACTTCGGTCATATTTATTCTTTAAAAAAAATTGTGCTACTCGCCTTGAACAGGTATTTTTTCCGCTTAATATTCGGGGTATAAGGATACTTATGACTTGGGTCATATATATTATATCAAACAAAAAACACGCCGGTATTCTCCGATCGTCTCAATTCAGATGTGTCATCGGATCTAGTTCAGCGGTGTGGTCGGTAGGTTTGCTAGTGTGCAATATCGCACTGACTTAAAAAAAAATCACGCCACAGATTCGCATTCGGCGATGGGGTCCTCGACTAAGAGGTCCAGCAACGACAATATTGAATCGTTTAAATAGTAATAACATGGCAACAACTCCGAAAAATATTTTTTAACAATCGAAAAACAGTCGTGAATAATCTTGGAACATACACGTATGTTATATGATTTAGTAGGAATTTAAAATTATTAATTTTAACGCTAATATATTTTTTTTAATTACAATTTCGAGACATAAAATCAATAATAATATACAATATATAACACAAAGAAAGATACATAAAACATGACTGGACTTGAACAAACCGTGACTAATCAACTTTTTATTTATTATAACGATTTAAATATTTATTAAAAAAAAAAAGGTCAAAAAAGTCTGTCCTACGGTACACACTTCCTACTCCAGTTTCCTGGCAGGGGAAAGGTTAAAATAATTCGTTAATTACTCATCAGTAATTTAAAAAAATAAAATATGATGAACTTTTCAGTTTGTTGCCGTTTGAGTGAAAAAAATCAATTAGTTTTTAACAATCCATAAAAATGTTTTTCCACGCAGTTTTATGAGAAAATTAATATATTTTAATGCTTGACCTCGAAAAAAACGAGCATTTGTGTTGTTAGCACAGCATATGTTGCATCACGTTTTGTCGATCACGATTGTAATCTCGATATCTCTTACAGAAATTAATAAAAACTTTCAAATTAACCTAAATAATTAAAATTAATTCGCTAACATATTATGTGTTATATAAGTGCTGTTAATGTGAAACTATGCTTGAGAATAATTATAAAATAATTTTACTATTCATTATCTGAGTGAAACGTTGAGCTAAGATATTGAATAGGTGTAAAACGTGGATCTAGGATATTGAATAGGAGTGAAACGTGGATCTGGGATATTGAACAGGAGTGAAACATGGATGTAAAAAAAAGGAAGGAGTCGAATAATTACTGTTGAAATGAGTGCGAAATCCAAATTTATAGGGAAGTATCCAATTTAATTAGCCACATTCGCCAACCTTATACTAAACAATTTAATTTGTGTAATATTTTTAATGGGTGTCAATTTCCGAGTTTAGACGTTTCGAGTCTGCGCCCTTTAGACGTTTAGTCTGCTCTCTAAACGGCGGTGTATAAATTGTCCAATTTCTTGTTGTTATTGTATACCGTCTGTTGTATGCAGATGACGTGGTAGTCTTGGCGGAGAGTGAAGATGAATTGCAGAGTTTGATAAGTAAATTGTATGCGAAATGCGAAGAGAAAGATCTGAGAATGAATTTTCAAAAATCCAAAGTCATGGTGATAGAACAGTGTGATAAGGAAAATAAATGTGTTAAATGGGTGAACAATGAAAAAGCAAGTAAAGGAATTCAGCTATTTAGGTGGTATTTTATCCGAGATATGGAATGATATGTTCTGCTATTTAGGTGGTATTTTATCAGAGATATGGAATTATATGTTCTGCTATTTAGGTGGTATTTTATCCGAGATATGGAATGATATGTTCTGCTATTTAGGTGGTATTTTATCCGAGATATGGAATGATATGTTCTGCTATTTAGGTGGTATTTTATCCGAGATATGGAATGATATGTTCTGCTATTTAGGTGGTATTTTATCCGAGATATTGAATGATATGTTCTGCTATTTAGGTGGTATTTTATCCGAGATATGGAATGATATGTTCTGCTATTTAGGTGGTATTTTATCCGAGATATGGAATGATATGTTCTGATATTTAGGTGGTATTTTATCCGAGATATGGAATGATATGTTCTGCTATTTAGGTGGTATTTTATCAGAGATATGGAATGATATGTTCTGCTATTTAGGTGGTATTTTATCAGAGATATGGAATAATATGTATGTAAAAACAATTTTGGATAAGTAAAACTAAAGTGGACACAATTTGTAGTTCTGTTTGCTACAGAATTTCTTCGTATGTTAGATTGAATAAAATCTTTTTTTGTGCTCCGTAGCTAAGACGGCAAGACGCACGTCTTCCAATCCGAAGGTTGGATCTTTAAAACCGGGGATGGAGATTCGATTCCTGTCGGTCTCCATTTTTAAAAATAAGGTTTCATTCTGGATAACACTTTAGGATTCTAAAACACCTCATTGGTTGATCGGAAGCGAGTTCCACATGGCAAGAAATCTGTCAGGTTGTATTGTATACGACGAAATGCAATAAATTGTAATAAACAATTACAGCAGTGCTTTATTTAGATGTTTAAAAGTTTGTAAACTAAAGATAAAATAAATTAAGATTAAAAGTTAAACCAGCCTTAATGTGGACCAGCAAGGAATCGAACCTAAACAGTCGCTTGCTGAGCAGTCGCTTGGAACCTTTTAAAACAATAATCTAAAGAAGTGAATTCATTGGTCACACCACATACTATATATGTAAGTAAGTAAAATTAATGATGACGACAAAGAATATCTAAAAAATGTGAGAAATGTAAACAACAAAATTGAAGGACGGCCTCAGCTAAGGCAATATTAATGTTCATGTCAATTTAATTAATAGCAACGTGTAAAAAAGGTTCCCTTAGATGGATAGTGATCAAGTGATTACTGTCATATTACGAGGTGTCTATTTGCTAATTTGGTAGTGGTCAGTAATTAGACGTCGTAAAACAAATTAACATATTCATACGTTAGCGTAAGTTAAAAATTAATTAAAAACAGGTCCAATGAATACAATACTTCTTAAATGTTTTGATTGAAGCTTAACATGGATGTGGACATATTTGGTTCAACGCTGCCAGGGTGGGTGTATGAGGATAATGGCCGCAGAACTGTCAGAAGACTTATGTTATGGCATTTTGCAACGAAAACACTTTTAGAATTTTAACTGTGTATAATCGTTGAATTTAATTTTATTTGTATAATCGTTGAATTACATTAAAGTATAATATAGTATTGTGGAATTAATAATAACGATGATGTTAACATCGTGGTGGCTTTAATAATAATGATGCTGCCCCTGATATGACGTCCTATTTAAAGCGAAGCGCCTTCTGATAACGTACGCTCGACCCTTAGATAATTAAGAAAGAATTTGGTCGGGAATGTTATCGGTGCCCTTTTTAAGGTCAAATCAATATCAAGCAACAATTTGGAATGTCTAGTTCGCTGTTTACTTCCATTTAGTGATATCAAATCTTTATTGAATTTGAATAATAAACAGTTCATGATAATTCCAACAAGATAATAAATGTAAACATAATAAATTGAGTTAAGTTTGACATACATGTGATAACACTAATATTTATTGGATGTAGATAACATAGTACATGATATGGTTAACAAGCTTAACATTGGTAGGGATACGTTACATGATTACTTATAATATTTATTGGATGTAGATAACTTAGTACGTGATATGGTTAACATTGATATGGATACATTGCACTTAGATCTGAATTCATAGTCCGACCTAAACACTGAACAATAACTATTTTTTTTCTGAAAAATCAGTCAAGTTAAATTTCGTACAAAATTTTCACAGCTTCCTTAAAAAACGGAGTTCATTACATCCCCATTTTAAATTTTGGATTGTATGAGGTACGATTCAAATGTTAACAGGTTCGCTAGATGATGCTGAATAAAAAAAGAAAAAAAGATGATGTATAGTAAACAATGTAAAACCTGAATCGAATATACTAGAACTACACAATTATAGATAAACAAGTAAAAAACAGTTATAAATTCACGAATAATAAAGAAAATTCAAAGCCAAAATACAGTTAAAAAAACATTTTATATTCATAAAAACCATAAAAAGAAGGGCTGCCACAATTCTTTCCATGACCATACAAAAAACACATGTTTTTTTTTCAGAATATTTTATTCTTAGTGATTCATTCAGCTTTTTATTTTGCAATAAATAAGAATAAACAATAAAAAATATTTCGAATACCAAAACTCAATTCCTATATAATAAATAAGAAATTGGCATTGTGCGATTTGAATTAACAGGAAAATATCTTTGAATAAAATAACCAACACCTAATCAACAATAATGCTAACACAAGACTCCCATTATGCATACTTAACTAAACCTTTTCAAATTATAGGGTTGCAAGATTTCAATGATACGTGACTGAAACCTTATGGATTATTGTTATTCTCCTCGTAAAAAAAGTAAAAAGTTCTTAAATAATGTGCTGAATACGCAAAATTTAATGGTGATTGAAGCTTAAGGAAAAACATATACGAAAATATCATTCTTCCTCACACAAACAAAAACAACTTAGTTTCAGTACGTTTTTGCATGTTTCGACAGTTTTACGAAATATTCTACAATATTTTGGGGAAATCCTTTTTAAGTTTCGTCACCTACTAAAATCTAAATCAGCTTTGATACTTAATTATTAGTTTAAAAAGCATTATTTATAATGGACGTACATACAAATGCTACAAATTTTTATTTCATTTTGGCGATATGTAGGGAGGGCGCCACCGTGCGCGCGCCACTCCGGCCGACGACGGTGACGTCTGTCCAACGCTAGCGCTATTGTGACACAATTTTACCAGGAGCAGATAAAATACCGAGGGTAAAATATGCCTTGACGGAATTTTGCGATTCCGCGACAAACTTCATGTTTGTTCCAATCAAGTGGCGCACTTTTAAAAGAGTATGTCGTAGCAGGAAGTAAGTAAAATTAATTATTCAATCAGGCAGGATTTTTTGTCTATGAAAATGTAAACTACCTAAGTATTATTATTTTATGAAAACTGTGGTTTGAATAAATTTAGCACAAGGAAAATTCAAAGATGGGGGCGCCACCTGTTTTCTATGAGTCATGAGCACACTAGCGACGAAGAAAAGCAGAACTGAGCGGAACTATTAGGGGTCAATAAATCAGAAAAGGTCTTGGCAGAAATCCTTAAGTCTAGCCAGCAAATAAATACTCGATAAGGACCTACTTACTTACTTACTATTAAATGTTCATCGCGATGAAAGATAATTAATACAATTAATAAATCGTCAATAAATAAATTCAAGACCCACTCCTCTTCTCTAGCAACAAACGACACGTTTTTTTCTTCAGATTTTCCGCTATGAAACTAATTTTATTAGTTAGTCGGTTTTAGCCCCTGAAAGTTTTAATAATGAAAGCGAAAATTCGGTATTCAAAATATTTACCAATTTTCTTGTTGGCTGACTGACTGGCTGACTACGAATGAATTTGAAAAAAGGAAAGATTCATTTTAGAATTTTAGTTCCTCTATTTATTTTCCCATCTTGTCGCGAAAGGAGACAGCAGCGCAACGTATCTAACGGTATCAGGAGCACATGAAGAATAAAAATCTCGACCGGTGCAATCAGTAAACAGGGAAAGAAAGTGAGTGAGCGAGCGAGCGCCCCTAATAAAATTATGAATAACCCACAAAGACGACGACAGCAGCGCAACATATCTAACAATATCAGGAGCTCATGAAGAATAAAAAGCTCCGTCGGTGCAAAAGGGGAATTTGTGTTTACTGAATGTAAAAACAAAATCATGCCCACAAAAGCGACAACAGCAGCGCAGCGTATCTAACGGTATCCGGAGCACATGAAGATTAAAAGCTAATCTAATACAGTAGATGGGAATAAAAAAACATAGTTTTACTTTTTCCCCCTTAGATTTCTGCAAAAAATACAATTTAAAAAAGATATATTTTGTTAATGATAACTGAATGATTTTTTGTATTGTAGTGTTTGTACTGAATGTATTGTATTTTTAATCCGTTCTATGAAAAAAAATCTATAATATATGTATTTCAAAATTTGGTGTAAAATTTTGTACCAGTTCTACGAAAATAAAAGTGAATCTGTATGATTTAAGTTTGAAATGTGAAAACAATTTCAATCTTAATAAAATGAAATTTTAGTATTAGAGGGCACCACCGTCTAGTGTTAGTTAATAGTGCAATCTCCCGATGGATGGAGCCACTGTTTGGAATTTGTATAGATAAACCAGCGCTTCTCCCTCGTTTCAATGTGGCACGACTGGCAGTGTGAATGTATCAGGAGCACATGAAATTGGAGGGGTAACAAACAAACTGTTTTCAATACTTGCACGGGATATTGAAAAGTAATAAACACACATGTTAGCAAATTTTAAACAAATTTCGGTTGCATGGTTCTATATTACTGATCGATGTAAACTTATTAATTAATTAATTTATAGCCATGCCATTGTCAAATTGATTGAATTAAACATGTAAGTGAAAAATTTGAAATTCACCAAAAGGCTAAAAAGAAAACATTGAAAAAAACAGAAATGAAATGTATACTCATAACATATACGTGTTATATTTTAAGAATTAGAGGTCTGTCTGTGTTCTGTATGTTGTCTATGGAATGTATTTGTGCATGGGCTGAAAAATAATGTGATGTACGGTTTGTTTTCTTTATCCTGCGGTGATGTCTGATCAGGGAATCATACAAGATGAGCACACTCCTTTTGATGGTATCTAGTTGAAATTGATTATTTTGAATGGTGTGAGTCCTATGCAGTGTGTATTTTTTTGTTATATTAAAAAAAATAATTCTTATTACAAAGATAATTTTCAAAATTACAGTAAATAAAAATTTAAAATAAACGTAACATCAAGAATAGTTCTGAATGGAATGAGTATTTTTTTTTATAAATTTAGGTGTCAAGAGTCCTTAATTCATTCTTTGAAAATAAAATTATGTGGCAAATCATTCATTTTTATGGTCTGTCAAGTTGGATCGTTAGGTTGTCTGTCTGCCTGAATTTTTTGACCATTGTTTAATATTTGTGAAGTTTGCGAAAACAAGTTCCTCGCTTGTATGATCGCTGTCAAATGGGAATCCGCCCTAAAGGAAAAATGGGAGGGGCGATTTCATATATTCGAAAACAAGAACTAATTTATTTTTGGAATATTTTAGTATAATTAAATATAAAGGAGTACACGTCCATTATTCAAGAAGAAGAAGTACAATTTAAATTATTCTAATGGATTATACGAGTACACATTTGTTGTATTATGAACAATGAAATTACAACCTAGCGGGTGTACAATATACAGATTGGTCCAGAATAAAGTTCAGGTTTGACAAATTCATAGTAAAACAATGATTTATTGTAATCAACTTTAATTCCTGCAAACATATAAGAAAATGTGGGAAATATATATTTTAAAAATAATGTCGTCGTGATGACCACCATCACGTCGATGGCATTCGTCTAATCTAGCTCATAAAATTGAAGCACGCGCCTCCGTGTTTCTCTTGATCTCTTGACGAATGTTTTGTTTCGATTGCAGCTTAGTCGTTGAATTATTTGATTACTCGACTTTTTAGATATCTCCATAAAAAATTGAGTGAGGACAAATCAGGATTTCGTGATGGCCCCACAATATCAGCCCTTCGCGAAATCAGCTTTCTGGGGAACATTTCTTGAACCACTTTCAAACTGTTATTGGTAAAAATATGTGTAAAAAAAAGTGGCCCCATCCGGTTAAAACCACGCCCTTGACTTGCATTTCACAGTCAAAAACTCTCTCAGCATTTGAATGTAACACTCCGAATGAACTGTTATTGCTTGGCCTCGAGTGCTCTCAAAGAAATAAGAACCGATGATTCCCGACGACATGGCTGCCCAAACTCTCATTTGTGCACAATTGAATGGTCTCTGGTGTTTCAGTCTTGAGTTTTTATTGCTCCAAAAGTGATAATTTTGCTTATTGACGAAGCCATACATATGGAAATATGCTTCGTCTGAAAATAGTGTTGTTAAACCCAGAGAACAGTTGAAACATTTTTGCCGCGAAATTCAACCATGTAACAAAGTCTGCTTTATTTAAACCTTGAGTGAGTTGAATTTTATAAAATCTCTATAGGGATGAACGTTTTAGTTAAGTGATACAATTCACTGCAAGGTCGTACCCGACATTGCTAATGTTGACGAACGCTTGCGGGTTGAAAGCGTTGGATTGGCGCGCACTGATTCATTGGCTTGCTCTATAATTTGTTCTGTTCGAGAAGTCCCCGGGCGACGTAAAAGTCAGGATTTTAGCGTGGAACCATTCTCTTGAAATATTTTAACCCATTGCTAAATTAATTAGCTTTGTGCTCGGACACTATCTAATAATGTGTAATCCTTATATCGAACCCTCTCCTAATATACAATATATTTCTTCTATTATATCGAATCATGTAACATAATTTCTTCTATTCTATCGAATCATGTAACATAATTTCTTCTATTCTATCGAATCATGTAACATAATTTCTTTTATTCTATCGAATCATGTAACATAATTTCTTCTATTCTATCGAATCATGTAACATAATTTCTTTTATTCTATCGAATCATGTAACATAATTTCTTCTATTCTATCGAATCATGTAACATAATTTCTTTTATTCTATCGAATCATGTAACATAATTTCTTATATTCTATCGAATCATGTAACATAATTTATTTTATTCTATCGAATCATGTAACATAATTTCTTCTATTCTATCGAATCATGTAACATAATTAATGATGACTGTGTCAGTTTCGTGTTTTATCGTAAATAACAACATTTGTGCAGACCATGATTCAAATAGTGAAGCGAAAAAAAAACTCTTATGTTAGGATTAATGGCGAATTCGATTTATCTCGGCATAAATACATAAATTTGTAATACGTTAAGTTAAAAACGTGCTTATGATTCTAGCGGATGGAGAGATGGTTCGTTAATTATGAAGAATTTTATAAAAATCAATGGCGAACCACAATGTATATATAATACTCGTACATACATACTCGTATATGAATGAGAAAAATCAAATTAACATATATTGCAAAAGGTAAATAATTCCAAAGATATTTGCAAAACGATAAGGCAAGAATTGGCACTGATTATGAAAAAAGGAACTCTTCTTTATGTGAGTGTGGCCAGAAGGAGGGAGATCTTGAACATATATTCTTCTCCTGTTCTCTGAATACTTTCCCTTTGAACTTTAAAAAACAAACAAAAATATTACTCCCCGCAAATCTTCCCCACCTGTTGAGCCTCAATAAAATTTCCATATTGAATAGCATCACTCATTTTATTAACAAAAACAAAATTAACCTGCAATAAAATATATGTATAATATATATGATAAATATCGATAGTAAATTAAATTTAAATCATTCGCTCGCTCACATACATTTAACTATCATCTTATTGTAAATATTCATTTAGTTGTTAACTATGTAGTTTAGTTGTAAAATAGTTTAACTCCATAGTATCTCACTAGATATGTTAACAGTAGTCCTGGGCCGAGTTGCTTGATGTGCCATGTCGCCCATATGAATAGAACTACCTAGATACTATGAAGCTGACATCACTGGACACTGGCGTATACTCCTTCATATATAGGAGTTCACGGCCATTATTCAAAGAGAGAGAGAGAGAGAGAGAGAGAGAGAGAGAGAGAGAGAGAGAAGTACCTAACCCACATTTTACCTATTCCTTAGATAATTGAGGAAACATCCAGTTGTTTTTATAGACTCGCATGAGAATGTTAAAAAAAAAACAATCAAGCAATGCACTCATTAGGCTTTATTATTTTTGCAAAGTTGTTAAAAAATGTATGCTGTGCTTTGAATTTTTTTTAAAAATGAACGTTAGTAAGTCGAAAGGCATGATTGATAAAAAAAGGTGATTTTATGAGTAATTGTAACATACCATATAAGCGAACGATGAAAAATTAGAACAATGCGAAAAAAAAATCGACATTTGGGAAGCATGTTTCGAAAGATGATAAGATAGAGAAATATATTGAAAGGCGTGTCGCTGTAGATAACGAGGTCAACGGCGCACTTAGTCAGTGCGGTGCACAATTGCAAACACTTAAAATATTACTGTGCACAGTAGTATACTAGCAACAACCTTGATAAATGGAAACTAATTCTCGGCATTGAAAGAGGGTGATAAGAACAAAATAAATGCAACTGAAATGCGTGGCATGTGTAGAATATATGGTATAACAATGTTTAATAAAGTAAGATACGATAACTGTTAGGATAACTGTTAGAAATGGATGATATAAATATAATTAAAAAAGGAATATTGACATGGTTTGACCATGTTGAAAGAATGAGTTACGAAATAAATATATCTATCTAGAATGAATGTACAGCGATGAAGGGGCAGACCGAGAAAAGAGTGGAAGGAGATGGTTTGAGAAATTGACTGATAGAAAGAGAAGTATTAGAAACATGAATGTTTAAAACGAGATGTACTCGTATGAGAGTGGACAAGGAGAGCTGGGTGTATAGATTGAAAGGCGTGGAAAATGTTCATCTCTGCCTACCCTAAACAGGATATAGTGCGACAGAATATGTGTGTTATTTTTGCATATACATAATTTATTTTTGTTTATATGTTTATTTGAAATAAATGAGGAAAAAAAACGGTTTTATGTGTTGAGTCCCTTTAACAAATACAGTCCAATCGTTACTTATCCAATCGTCCAATCTTACATAAGCTATTTAAATCTGACCCTATTGAAGACACTTAAGAGGAAGAACGAAGATTATCCAACACGGCCAGCAGGGTAGCAGCAATGCATAGGAGACCTCGGCGGATCGTGATCGCTGATCAGAGTAATTGCCTCGGCCGCAGCACGTCCATTATCTCCTGATTGACGTGAACTTGAACCGAGGCCCTGGAGGTCACGAGGCAAAGCAGAAATAACACGAAGCATCGGTACCTGGTCTACACGTGGTGATCTGTGAACACTTCTGTGGATGCTACGAAAGAGTGCTTTCATCCAAAAATAATACTTTTTCCAAAATTTATTTAAAAATCATTACTTCTTTTTATATTGCTTTCTTTTTCTTTTGCTTTCCTCTTGAAGTCATTGGTGATATTAAAATAAATGTTTGGTCTATTTTCTTTTCGTTTCTCTTCTTTTAAGAGTACCTTTGAGAACAAGCTCTCTAAAAGGCGCCATTTGATTAATATTATTTGTAAAAGTTTTAACAGATTATGTGCAAAGACAAACGTGACAATGAACAGGTCATGATGTGATGAGATGACACAATGAACAATCAAGTTGAAGCATGATAATAAGTTGAAGCATGATAAGTGTTTGAAGATGGGAATATGATGACAAGATGGCGGAAAATACTCGATATTGAATTCATATCATCATTGTCAACCAGGGTCGATCCACTGCTGGATGAAGGTCTCCCCAAGTTGACTCCAAATAGTTCGGTTTTTTGCTCGTTGCTGTGATGTGGTTCGGTTTTTTGCTCGTTGTTGTCTGTGATGCTGCCATGCTTCCTGATTTCATCTATCCAGCGTACCTTCGGTCTTCTTCTGGGCCTATTTATGCCTCTTGGGTACCATTTCGGATGTACATCGGGAGTCTGACATTCTGGCTACGTGTAGGACACGTAGCCAGAATAAATTCAAATATATTTTAAATTATATATGCTGGATTTGTGAGAATAAAATGGTATGTAAAAGCAAATATATACATAATATTACGCTATATCCATGTCAGGTTAGGCAGAAAGGCCACAACACCAGACTTTCCTATCTCAACATACATCCTTCGCCTTTTCTACATTCAAACACCTTCCCGAACAATTCCTACAATTTTTCTGTCATTTTTACGTTTAATATTTCAAAATGTCGTTCACTTGATCCAACCACACTTTCCTTGGTTTTTTTCTTCCACAACTTCCACTCACATTTGCTCTATATATTTGTCTTGTTAGTTTTCCTTCATTTTTCTTCTTCCCAGTGTCATGTCAGGTCCCCCGAACATCGAATATCACCTGAGAGTAGGCATCTTTGTCCCCGGAAGCCCGAAAAAGTTCTTCATTCAATCATTCTAAATACTAAAACCATATCTGAGTGCTCTACTTCATCTCACCCAATACAGAAATCTTAAGTTCACATTTCTCCTTAATCACTCAATTCTGTATTCTGATATAACATATTCATCCAATGTATTCTTCTCAGTGCATACATTTATACAGTATTTTTTCGACTTCTTTCAGTATTTGACTACGTCCACGTTTTACTTCCATACATCCAATTTGATACTGTTGTGGACCTTATCAGATGACACTATCTTGACACTGTTTCTAACGTATGGTAAAATTCAATCTTAAAAAAATATTCATTAAAAAGCAGTTCGATATTTTCTCAATCATTTTTAAACAGGTAAAATGTGGTTTGGGTTCTTTTTGCGTATATGAAACCATATTCTCGTCTATCATATGTACTCGTATAATTATATATTTGTTTAAATGTATGCCTTAACATACATATATGTTAAGATAGAAATCAAATTCATCGTGTTTCTAACGATCCGCATCCTGTGCATGAGTGAAACCCTTAAACCCAGAGTAGTAATTGTGTATTATTGCAGTATTTAAGTGCTTTATCTCTTGATCTGAAGGAGGAATTGTGTCAGTCATGACAGCTCATTCGACCAGATAATCTGAAGTATTGTTAATCATCCTTATAAGGTCTGAGGTTACTTTTTCATTAACTTTATTTTTATTTAAAAGAACACAAAGTAAAATTAATCAAAATTTACACACACATACTCGTATTATACTTTGAAAATAATATCTAGGATTAAAATCCCGATTACCATTGTTCATCTTATGCAAAATTCCATCACGTCAGCAAGTCGGTGATAATATTCCAAATTAAACACAATATATGAAATGAAAAAAAAAACAATCTTTCCTCAGTCAATTTAGCCACCATCCTCCTAGACTTGGCAAGTGTTGAACTAAATATGTCTAGATCTCAGAGTCAACAATCGCGTCGTACTTTCGGGACATTCTTACTACTGGATTATATAGTAGAAGCTGATGTTAATTCCAAACGTAGCGAATTGAACAAAGTAGATCATCTAAAAGAGCGAGAGGGAACACTTAAATCATACGTTCTCGCAGGTAAGCCCAGAAGACCATTCAAGACTTTATAAAGAAATAAAAGATCAAAACTCCGTCTACGAGCTTCAAAAACTTTGCAATTATTTCTGAGAGTTTGCTTTACACAAAACATCATCAGCCTACATTCATATATTGCAGGATGTAGGGCTCACCGAGTTGATTCCAAAAAATCCTGTCACGTAATCACTACTGGCTGATGTATTATATTTTGCACACCCAGTGTGCCATTGGTATTTTTACAGGCCTCATTCTGCTTACTGGGTACCACCGTATTATGTATACATCCAACGATGGTCTAATTCTCGGACGATGTGCCCAGCCCACTTCCACTTGAGTATTTTTGTGACCTCTATAACAACATCAACTTTTGTTTGAGGGCATATCCACTTATTGCGTTTACGGTCTCGTTTCAGGTATAACCTTTCATGAAACCTCTCCATGCTGTCAGGACCATTTGCATAATCCATATATCGCATCCATATGTTAGTACTGGTAAGATGCATTGGGTAAAAACCTTCTGTTTGAGAAATATTGGGAAATTCCTTTTGAAAACATAGATCAGTTGTCCAAAGTAACCCCATGCTAGTTTTGCCCTTCAATTTATTTCACTGAATGTGTAATCCTCAAATTAATTACTCTGTCCAAAGTAGATATATCGTTGGACTTGTTCTAGCTTCGTTCCGTTTACTTGGATAAATGTGACATCAGCAAAGCGGTTCGACTTATAATTTGTTTTGTAATTTGTTTTTATCAAACACTGTTTATACCACTTTTTGTAACGGTATAATCCTACCGGTTTCAAGGTTTTCACCTCATCATCAGAGGAGCACAAACAATACTGAATTCTGTTCGAACTGGTACCGATATACACGCTTCTAACGGTAAACATTCGGGTTATACCGTTACAAAAAGTGAAATAAACAGTGTTTGATAAAAACAAATTACAACGTCTTTAAACCTCTACAATATAACTATACTATAAATAATTATATTTTGTTTTTTTCAATATCAATTTTCAAACCCGCTAGTTTGCTTGCGTCCGTCAATTCTAATTTATACATATATGCAGAATAAATCCATTAAGAGTTGTCTTAGCCACATCATCTTCAAAGCCTTCCTTAATAACTTAAATACTGTAATAGCTTAAAGACTGTAAATCATCTAAGATGAGTAATTTATTTTACGAAATTGCTGGTCAAAGAGACGAAGGGGTTACTTCTTTAGTTTTATTATATTGTATAATACTCAAAGTCTTGAGCCAAGTTTAAAAAAAAATCAATAATTCTGATTTTCACTTAAGGCCTCTTTTAAATCTTTCTGGTTGGTTGGAAGAGCCGTGTGACAATAAAACCGTTAGATTGTACTGTATATAAAGAAAATTTAATACAAATAAAACGTAACCCTGGTTGCTTAAAATTTACATACATTCATGGGTAAAGGAACTACATAGGTCAATGGCACGGAACTCACGGTTCATTATGTCATGTGTTAGCAATACTATTCAACGTCTAAAGAGGCAACATCACTCACAACCATTAACAACAAAAAAAAGAATTATGCAAAACTGAATAAAAATTTCCAGTATCGAGTGAAATATTAATATTACAGCTTTATAGGCAGGAGTATAGCAATAGGAAACAAAGTCAATGGGACATTAAAACATAAATGCTCAAACCGGGCCGTATCGAAATCTACTAAGATGATATTGAACAGTATTTTCCTACCATCTTTGATGTATGGGAGAAAAACGTGACATTGAAAAAACAATAAGAGCAGAATAAACGCTGTAGAAATGCGTGCACCGACAAGAATACATGGTGTGACAATGTATGATATAATATGGAATGAAGAGATTAGGGATAAATGTGAACTTAAGGTTTGTGTGTTGAGTAAGATAAATAGCACTCAGAAATGGTTTAAGCATGCAGAACAAATGAATGAAGAAAGACTAAAAAAAGATTTATACAGTGCAAATATAAGTAGAATGCGTGGTATAGGAAGACCAAGGAAAGTATGGTTGGATAAAATGTATTAAATTTTGAAAGAAGGAAATGTAAAACTTAGAGAAATCGTTGGAGTTGTATTAAAAGGTGTATGGGTGTAGAAGAGGCGAAGGATGTGTGTTGAGATAGAAAAGTCTGACGCTCTGTCCTCTATGCCTATTCCGACGGGGAAACGGCGTGAGTGTTAACAATTTTTTCGACCATATAACTTATTTTATTTACTTTTGCCTGGTTGGTTGGAAAAGATTTTTACCTGGTTATTAACCCGCCAGATGGTTATAAAACATAAGTGTTAATTAAATTAACTTTTTTATCAGTCAGGGACTCATTTTATTTTGGGTATCCATCAGAAATCGAACTCGAAGCATGACGAATACATAAAATAAACACACGCAAAAAAAGCGCCGAGAAGTTACAGGTTTACCACAACATAATATTTTTTATCGCACATTCTGTAAATAACAAGACGCCAATGACGAATGATAGGAAACAACGTTAGTTCAAAGAATTGACGAATTGTTTTTTTTTTGTGGCAACACGAACTGCCGAGGTAATACGACGTAAGGAAACAACTATCGGAATTATCACAGGATTCGATCATCATTTTCCCTATAAAGATTCCCATACACTCCGCAATCCGTAGTACATTATAATTGAATATATGGACTATATTTTAATGTATAAGTCGTGGTATTCGTAATAGACATTCAATGTCAACAACATCAAGTGCAAACAGTTTAAAGTGTAAAAAGGTGTACGGCAAGGATGCATTATCTTTCCCGATTTGTTTAACTTACATGGAGAATATACTCGTATATTATGAGGAGAGCGCTTCAAGAATGGGATGACGGAATTGATATTAGTAGAAGAAAGCTCTCAAATTTGAGATATACAGACAACACGACGTTAATTGCTACATCAGAAGAAGAAATGGGCACGCTGCTTCAAAAGGTGGAACATGAGAGCAAACTCCTGAGCCTTTAAATCAATAGGTCAATGATAATAGACCGCAAAAACAAACTGCCACCAAATAATGTGAATCGTGGTCTAGAAGTGGTTACTGAATTCATTTACTTAGGCTCCAGTATTACCAACAATGGAGAATGTGAGGGTGAGGTGAAGAGAATAATTAGAATGGCTAAAAATGCGATGTCAAAACTAGAAAAAATATGGAAGAATAGACCAATCACCATCACGACGAAAATGCGCCCGGTTAAGTCTCTCGTCTTAGCAATATTCACGTATGGTGCGGAGACTTAGTCTATGAGATCTAGTGAGACATGTAGAATAGATGCATTTGAACTGTGATGCTGTAGAACGATGCCATGAATTCCATGGATAGCAAGGCGAACTTACACCTACATTCTCGAAGAACTGAGAATCACCGACAGGTTGTCTACAATATGCCTTCGACGGGACCTCCGATTCTTTGGACATATTTCTCGTGGCCAAGGAGACAGTTTGGAGAGGTTTATGGTTATTGGAGGCGTGGAAGGACGACGCAAAAGAGGAATAATTCCAATGCGTTTGACTGAACAAGTGAGAAACTCAACTAGACTACCCTTAACAACTGCTCTTAGAGCCGCAGAGTCCAGTGATGGATGGAGGGGAGTCGTCAGAACATCATGGGAGTTTTTGCCACTAGTTAGCGTAAAAAAATTACGTATATGTATGTTTGATCAAACTCAAGATAATATATTTGTTTGTCAATAGAGCCACCGATGTGAGAGGTTTTGTAGAGTCTAAGAACTCTGAAAGTGCATGGGTAGTTAATGAGATCACCAATGTAGATGAAAATTATGTATGCATCGTGATATAGAGACTATCCTTAAGGTTCACGGGAGAGGTAATGCATTACACTGGCCAGTACAAGGTTTCTTAACCGGTTTCTGTCACAATGTGTGGAATCACTGATCCCTTCCAAGAGGGTATTCACATATCGAAGGGTTCAAAGTGAATATAACGACTATGCGATAAACCAGTCACCGATGAATCTTGAACAAAGCTATGCTGCAATATTTCAGATCATTTATCTTAACTTCTCTTTACACAGCGTAAGTCCACATTTTTTTGTGATTTTAATTTATAGCAAATTAATAACAATATATTTATTTTAATTTTATTTATTTATTTAACACTCATTCAACTATATCTGGCGGATTTATTGCTTTAAACTTTAAAGCATTTTTTTCTTTCAATTAACCAGTTGATTGTTCAAAACTATAATGGTTGACCACGACAGTAGCTTAAATATAATTTATGAAAACAATATTACTGAAAAAATAAGAAATATTAAAATATAATACAAATCTCAAGAAAAGTAGGTATTAGGATGAGGAATTGTATTGAAGTTGAGAAAGAGATATTCTATTTTATTACACTTTCGTTGTATACAGTACAACCTGGAGGGCTTAGTGTCATGTGACAATATCTTCCAACCAGTCAAAAAGATGTTAAAGAGGTCTTGAGTGAAAACTAGACGAAATATTTTGAAAAAACGGGTCAAGACATACACGTACGTCTTACCAACTAGGCCACGGAGGCGTATATTTTGAAATAAATAATGTATCTTTTATTTACTCTTAAAATATCGATAAGGATGTAGCCCATCTGATTGAGCCATAAATATCGTTTCAAAGTCGAGCTGAATGAAATACAAACGATGATGTGAAGAATGATACATGTTTCATTTCGAAATATCTGTCAGGCAAGAATTGAGGCTAGAATAAGAACAAAAAATAAAATAAGCTTGCGGAGCAATTGCGAGCAAAAATTAAGAGAAAAATTAAGAACGTCCGAGATAGACAGAAGATAAATTAAGATCGATACAGAAGAAGACAAGCGAGACAGAAGATATATTAAGATCGAGACAGAAGATTTACTTAGATCGTGACAGAAGAAGACAAGCGAGACAGAAGATATATTAAGATCGAGACAGAAGATATACTTAGATCGAGACAGAAGAAGACAAGCGAGACAGAATATATATTAAGATCGAGACAAGGTATATTAAGATCGAGACCGAAGAAGACAAGCGAGACAGAAGATATATTAAGATCGAGACAGAAGGTATATTAAGATCGAGACAGAAGAAGACAAGCGAGACAGAGGATATATTAAGATCGACACAGAAGAAGACAAGCGTGACAGAAGATACGAGTATATTAAGATCGTAATTTTAAGATAAAATATGTGTCCCAGGATCAAATGAAGTGAATATATATTATTTCTACCCCCCCCCCCCCAATAAGGGCATGGCGTGATGGTGATGGTGATGATGATGTTGATACGTTCAAGTAATCGATAAAAAAGTAAAAAAACAAATATTTTTTCCTATAGTACGAGTATGCACCCTTTGCAAATTGGTGATTCGCACATGTTCTGAAGATAATAATATCTTCTGCATCAGTAATCGAGCCTTAGTGTTAAGAATAATAAAAAATAAAAAAACAATTTATATAGCGTCTTTTAAATAACAAATTCTCTTCATGTGTGCTCTAAGTCAGGATTCGAACCCACTCATAAATTTTGATAAGACCTCCCAAAAAGGATTGACTTTTTTAGTTGTAAGAATTCTTCTCCCTGGTTCCATCCCAACTCACTGTCTGCGAAGACTGTTGGGGTCAGCTCTCCTCGTCTTAAGGTTGTATGCTCTTCTGTCCCGGACTACGTCCCCCAGGCCGTGCCTCTGCATCAGGTTATCTTTTTGCACCTCCCATGAACTCTTTGGTCTTCCTCGGGTTGTTATTCGAGGAAGATCCATGGAGATTGCCTGGTTCACAATGTGATCGGGTGATCTGCGTCCAACGTGCCCATACCATCTCAATTGTAAGAATTGTTATCTAGTTATTAGTAGTATGTAGATGTTAACTATTTCCAATAAATAATATATTAAGATTATTTAAAATAAAACGACACGTAAGAAATTAAAATTAAGTTAGTTCATAGTTATAATATATAAATTAGATTAGTTCTTAAAATATAAATTTGTATATGGGACCTTTGGCAAATATTTGTACAATATACCATATATAATATTATTTTGTTGAATAAACAACCACAGCAAAAGATACAGAACTCGAAATTCGTCATTGCATGTGTTGGAAACAGTACCGTACGTGAAGAGACAACACTCGAGTAGTGTTACCTGAAGAACTCTTTTACTAAACTGGGACCTTTTTTTGTTACCGTCGGGAAACGAGCCCGAAACCTCTGGGTAGAAGTAAAGTGTCGTAGCAACTAGGCCACAAATAAACGAATAAAAACGTTGGATATCAGTTCTTGATGAATATAATGTTTTTATTCACCACCAGACAAAAATAATCCAAAGCTTTAAATTGCTAGTTATTTCACACGTGTAGTTTACTGTATAATGCATACATTAACTAATCTGTAAAATAAACACTGGAAATATACGCACTTTGAACCAACTCATCTGTCCGAAAGAGTTTTTAAACAAAATTCCTTCAGATTTTTAAATATTTAATGTTAAACAGCCAACAATGTTCATGGTCGGGTAGTTTGCATTTATCATATAAATCAGGTATCTCAAACTCGTTTTGCAACATGGGCTATATAAACTATTTTCGATTAGATTAAGGGCAACGTGTTTTCGATTATTAAAAAAACAAAATACAAAGAAGTTTATTTGATATATGTGATTCATAAGAAAGTAACATGACACCAGTCTAATATATCAGCACTGCTTTCATAATAAAGATGTAGAAACACATGTAATACGAGTAGATTGAGTAAAACGTAATATGTTAGTTAAATATTCAACATTTACTTATAATATTTAACATTTTTAGGGTAACTAATATTCTTTGCTTGAAAATAACTAATCAATATTTTTTCCTTCCTAAAGTTAAAAAAAAATCTTTTTCACCAAGTCTTGGCCAGTCGCAGCTTTGTTGACGAGCCGCATTCGGCCCGCAGGTTGCGCGTTTGATATGCCTTATGTAAACAGTCGTTAAAATCAATGGGTATAAAAGAAAAAATCTCGATAGGAAGCATTGAAAGATATATTATATCTTGGAACGGCGTGATGGCATGGTAAAACTACATGCCATCCCGCCGTTTCTCTGTCGGGGTAAACAAAGAGGACTGACTTTTCTATCACGACACATATTTTTTACATCCATGCACCTTCACGTACAACTTTTACAGTTCCTGACATATCATTGTTTCAAGGTATCACTAACTTGATCCAACCACACTTTCCTTGGTCTTCTTCTACCACGCCTTCCACTCATATTTGCCCTGTATATTGGTTTTGTTAGTCTTTTTTATTAATGTTCTACATGCCCAAACCATCTCAGACAACTCTTTTTGCATTGTATTGTATTACACTTTCGTTGTAAATCTGGAGGGCTTATTGCCATGTGACAATATCTTCCAACCAACCAGAATGATTATAAATAGGCCTTAAGTGAAAACCGGACTGGAATCCTTTTTGAAAAAAAATCTGGGTTCCAGTAGGAATGCTTTCGCAACAAGCAACCTTTAGGTTGAGAGACAAGCGTCTTACTAACTAGGCCACGGAAATCGTCTTATTTATAGGACTTAGTACATCAGCCTTCAGTTAACATTCATCCCTTATCACTTTATTCCGTATTTTGTCATACATTGTCACCTCACGTATTTTCCTTGGTGCACGCATCATTTCAACAGTGTTTATTCGGCTCATTTCATTGTTTACCAAGTCCACGTTTCACTCTCATACATCAAAGTTAGAACTTAAACACTATTGAAGACTATCATCAGAACAGACTTTAATTCAGCCCGTTTATATGTTTTAGTGCTTCATTGACTTTATTTCCTGTTACTCCAAACTGGAAGATTGAAAAATACATTGACTAAGGGAAAAAATCTCCACAATCTGTTAACCCTCGATTGGAGTGTTAAATAATCCAATCTGTCCTCGACACCTGCGTGAAGAATTCAATTTGCTTTTATGAGCATGGACTGTTTCTCACATTTTGGTAGCAGCATAATCCTTTGTGTACCAACGCATCAGACATCATTCGACACATCATCTGTTGTGGGTCACTCGACTATACATTGGAATGATCTTCCTGGCTCAATCAGATGCGCTACATCCTTAATGATATATAATAATAAATTAAATAAGCATTACTTATTCTTAGTCTTTAATTCACATACAATTTCTATTGTTATCCTTATAATTAATCAATATTAAGATTTAACTTTCATGTTAATTTTTATTAGTTTTTTTTTCAAATACTGTTTACATAAACTAAGTGAAAGTCACGGTCCTAGTTTACAATAATTATTATGCATTGAATGATGGTTGATTTTCAGACAATATTTGAATCAATACTCCGTCAAATGTATTTGCATGAATGCGTTAAATAAAATAAATAAAGGAGTAAAAAAACACTTGAAAAAATGTCGATTAATTATTCAAGATGAATATTTGCTTTTAACGAATATAAAAATGTTCATGAAATTAGAAGTATATTTAAAGGTAATAGAAAGGAAAATATGTTTAAGAGAAAAACTGTCGGAAAGGTCTGGGCTCGTCTCAAAACATCCCCCAGTCGAGATACATCCCTACCAATAGAGGACGAGCCCAGCCGTGAGGAATTCATATGATTTTCAGCCACACCATTGTACACGCCTATTATAATACAAATGACAATAAATAAGCAGTTAATAAAATTATAATTTCAATAAATATGTACGAAAATTGTTCAAAATATAAATGCACTCACACAAAAACACATGCAGCCCCAGATTCTCTACAGCGTAAAGAGAAAAAAAAATATCTCAAGAGCACAACTCGGGATTCGAACCCGCTATTATTGATATATGAAAAATAATACAAAATAAAAATATATTCATATTTAATACACACACATGCACACAAGTTTAGTGTAAGGATAGGAAGGTAGTGGCTGCAGTCATTATATTAGGTACTTTCCCGTATCTGCATATATTGAGAAGAACATAATTGGTGAAAAAATCGCTGAAAACATACCAGTGGAAGACGAGCAACAAAGAAACTATTGTAGATCTTTCGATATGTGATATAAATACATTCGGCTTTAGGTGTAGCGTAGTTTATATGTGCTGTGTTTATATACGAACATAAATTTATGTTAAATAGTACCATAAGAAAGAAAACAAAAAAAATAATGTGTCATTCGTCATAAAATTTCTAAAAAAAAACAAATAGATAGCAGCTGAAAAAGCGATTAGCAATAATACAATATATCTGCAACGGTTCGATACTGGGTCAGTTAGCCTCGGCAACGGGTATAAATACTCCGGCATGCGGCATGCGCTCGGCACACATCCACTGTGCAGAGTGTATTAATGGAGCGGCAACCAGCATCAGCAGCCAAGAGCTGATGACAGGCAACAGGCAACAGACAACAGGAAGCATTGTCCGAGAGAGCGGAGGTCAATCAGACGCAGATGAATGAAATGCTAAGCGTTCGAAAGCGTACACTACGGGTCATTGCAATCGATAGTACTGCAACGTATATTGTATGTGTTTTTCATATCTCACGCTCTTTCAACCTTTTTCATGTGTAAACATTCAATAGCAAATATCATCAAGCAAAATAATGTTTATCTTACAATAAACTCAAATAATTTTCGTGATCTGGAATGAATCATATGTAAGACTGGCATTTGAATGAATGGTATTTTATATTCCGTTATTTTTGTTCTCCATTTAATTTATTAAAACAATCATTTACGCATTAGAGGTTTCCCTTATTCGAACAACGAGAAAAATATACATAAAAAATAATACGCTGCTATACAAAAAAGATAAAATACAATAATAATAAATAAATAAATATACATAAAAAGTAATACGCTGCTATACAAAAAAAGATAAAATACAATAATAATAAATAAATAAATATACATTTTTGACAACTATGGAAAGCATTCTTCAAAATAACTACAGTATGAAGATAAATAAAGACAAAACAAAGCTGCTGACTGTAGGCCGAGCGCAACACCAGATGAGAATAGTGATGTCGGGTAAACCACTAAAGACCATCAAGGAGTTTGTCTACCTCGGGAGCAAAATAACATGGGACGGTCGGTCCAAGAGCGAGGTCAACAGCCGTGCCGTATACATCAGACTAGACTTGCATTTAATAAAAGGTCGAAAATAATAGAATCAAATAATATAGACCTAAAACTGAGAATACTCCTCATCAAGACCTATGTATGGAGTATCTTGATGTACGGCTGCGAGACATGGTGCCTATCCGAAAGAGATAGACGAAGACTAGAGGCTTTTGAGATGTGGTCCTATAGAAGACTATTAGGAATTTCCTGGAGAGACCGCATCACAAATGAAGAGGTTCTCCAACGAATCGAAGGAGGAAGGCACCTGCTCAGGATCCTGTCCGAAAGGCGTGCAAGATGGATCGGTCATATAATACGACAAGAGGGCCTCTTGCATGCCATAATGGAGGGTATGACCGAGGGGACAAACTCTAGGGGACGCCCACGCCGAGAGTACCTGGAGGACCTGTTGGTGGACGTGCGCTGCTCAACATATACAGATTTAAAAAGAGCCGCACAGGACAGGGGGGAATGGAGGAGAAGAGTTGAAATTGCTGCAAACCAGTCTTAGGACTGCAACCACGGAGAGGACATTTTTGAATTGTAAATAAAATTAAAACCTTGTTACATTAGAGGTGACAAGTGTGACAAAAGTATATTTAAAACAATATTAAGATATGTGAAAAAGGGTGTTGGATGAAAAACATCTGATGTCCTTGCGGTCGGGCTCCCCCTAAATCCGTGACCTAGTTGGTAAGACATCTGTCTTTCAGCCCGGGGATTATTGGTTCGATTCCGGTTGATTCCTAAATATTTTTTTAAAAGTGATCCACTGGCTTCAAATTAAGGTTTATTTAACATGTTTCTAGTTGGTCATTAGATATTGCCACGTGCACATATTTCAAATGCATTGAATTAGGACTTGGGAACAAAGGTAAGTTCCAGAAACTATAGATAAGGCAAAGCTTATCAAGGGATTGAACACTATAACAGGCGTGACATGCATATTCATGTAATTTTTATTTAATAATTATTGTCAAGTTTCGTACACTTTGTATCTTACACTTTGTACCAATAATTATGCCACATCTTTCTAGTACAACGCAATAAAGATCATTCGCATCAGGTCTTACCAAGAGCATGTGGTCCCGATGTTCGGACAAAGTAGCATTTGTCACGATATATTCCCACACTCAAATTGAATGCTACTTTCGTTCAAGAAACCCTCGTTTCTGCACATTCACCTTGAATATAGCCACTCGGAGTATATTCAGTGCTCTTCACGTAGAGCAAGACATGTGGTCTCCATGTGCCATCTTTTCTGACAGCTCGATCGAGTCATCAGATGTTTTTTTCTTTCCCCTACAAAAAATGTGCTTTATCCGAAGGAATCGTCAAGAAACTATTCCTAGATGTCAATCTCGATAGCGGACTGTTGACCATATAATAGATGTTTTGTGTCCTGGTCTTTCTGTATTAGCTACATCACTTCTACGGATCTATTAATAAAAATATAATTTTTAAGTAACGAAGTGGCGAAAACTTAACTCGCGTTACTTAACAACACTACACCTCAGTCAAATCAACGCTTTTAGAGTAGCTTGATGTGTTTCAGATATATCACTTTGAAAGACGTAAATGGAACATATCTCTGTCATGTACTTAAATCAGTGCTACACATTTTCTTGCATGTAGGTCTTTATTTACGGAAATACAAATCTAATGAATTCTGATTAACAGTTAACGATATTCGCAATTCTAAAATGAAAAGGTCACTAAAATCCCGGTCTCTTCTCGACCGCCCCCTCGCTCCATTCACATTTGACACAAATGCAATCCGAGATACGTAACATAACTGCAATAGGATGACCCCCCGTGAGTATCAACTCGTCTCTGGTACATACTTTCACCTTCGGAAAGGTTAGACATGGGGTCGGCAAACGATCGATATGTATCGAACGCAATACCTTTTGTAGCCAGTCGTGATTGCCTCAAAAAAGGGATCCAAAAACAAATATTAATGTAATTAATCTTTTAAAAATTCAAAATTGATGGTTCCGTGGTCTTGTGGCATGACGCCTGTCGTTCGACCCATGAGTAACGCGTTCGATATACGCTGGACTCAAATTCACTATAAAAAGTTATTCAGTCTGATTTACACCTAATGCTTTTTAAAAATCATTATGGTTGGTTGGAAGAGGTTGTCACATGACAATAAATTCACCAAGATGTACTGGGAAAGAATGTTTAAAACAATAAAAGAAATCGAGAAATTCGTATTTGTTTCAGACATGCAATTTCCTCAAAGTCCATATTTCTAGAACCACGTCCATTTTTATAACCTACTGTAAATCCCCAATATTCTCCATAGCGTTGTATAGACTGGAAACATGGACGTTGAGAAAGAAGTAAAGAAACATGATCGATGCGTCCGAGATGTGATGTTGGAGACAGATACTCAGTATCCCATGTATCGCAAGTCGCTTTGGTGTGCCATCGAATTCAGTAGAGCGGTGTGGTCGATGAATTTGCTGGTGTGCTACGACGCACTCACTTGTTGCACCAACCAACGTCTCGATTATTAAAAAAATAGATATTATTGAAAAACTTTGGTCCGTTTCAATGTAGGAAAATAATTCTAACATATTTTGAGCATGTTGAAAAAGAATAAAGAAAATCTGGAGAAGCTGGCGATCACGGGAAGAGTTGAGAGAAAGCGAGCAAGAACGTGTACCTACTATAAGATGGACAGACCAAACAAAAAAAAAGTTAACAGAATCCTCATTAATCATAAAATTGGTGCACCAAGTTACAGAGAAGGCTGAAAGCCATGACGCTTAAGAACCATGACGATTAAGCACACGCTGAAGAAGAATACTAAAGGTTTAGGTTTAGTATCATGGTTCAAAAGCGCCATTCTTTACAATCATTATTTGTCAAGACCTTCACATTTAACTCATAAAAGTGAGTTAGTTGAGTTGTGATGGTGAGAAATGACCCCTACGTTTTAAAAAGCAGAATGTGAGGTCGATTTTAATATCTATAATTTTTTAAACAGGCTCCTTCAGATTCACAGTTAGCCGACCCCTGTATTAGACGTCAGACAGTCAAGTCGGGGCAGCACAATGCAGAGATCAAAATCAGAAGTGAGATACAGACGACCTCTCACATTTTGGTTGCTTTCTATTTCAAGTCCCACAACATGAAATATGTGCCAATCCAACTGTTTTTTTTTGCATAAATATGCAGATAACAATAGCTTCTTTTCTTCAAAAAACATTTGCATGAATATAAAAAAAGACTATCAAAGAGTTGTTTAATGAATATCTCGCACTTTTTGTCTGATTGTTTCCTTGTCTTGTGACTCCGATTACAACATTTGATAATGCGAGCTTTAAGTTTGCTATATATAATCGCATCATCATGACTCTTCAGTCCGAACTAAGCCATGGCGTCCTAAATGAGTTTCGTTATTCTCGTCTCCCAGCCCGAGGGTTGCGGGTTCGATTTCCGCTGGAACCCAGATTTTTTTCAAAAGGATTAGTCACTCAATTCCTCTTGAATATTTTCTTGGTTGGTTGGAAGAGGTTGGCAATAAGTTCGCCAGATTGAACTGGATACAACAAAAGTGTAATGCAATTATACAATTGTGTACAGTGAAGTAAACAAAGAATAAACTTTTTTGTTATTTTCTTCTTATAAAATGTGAGAAAATTTTCACATATTAATAATAATAATATGACAATTTATACAGCGCCGACCATAGAGTACTCTCCTCAATGACATGTTGACTTTATATTGAACCAAAAAATACCTGAAAATGTATTGGTTAATCCAGTGATTCCCATTTTTTTTCTGTTCACAGCGCCCAGTCAGAACATACCTAACATTTGCATTTATGTTGCGGAAAGGTTAAAAAGTAAGTGAAATAAGTAGTCAAAAATCGCAAAAACCATTGTATTAAGTACATAACATATTATTAACAATCATATAATCGAATAAATAAATTGTAATTGGTGGGAGAAGTGAGCCTGTTGTTCATCGCACATTTTCTCAAATCTTTCGTAATTTTCATTTCAGTGAAAATATTGGTACACACTTTGGGAATCACTGGTTCAATCCAAACTAAACCTGCGTTACCAATAAGATAAAAAAAAATATCGTCCTGAACAACTAAGAAAGTGTATGGACAAATACCAGGTCGATCAAGCCCATTGCATGATCAGGCGATGTTAAATTTGATATCTCTATCTTCAATCAATAGTATGTCAACTAGAGCCGATAGAAGACGTGTCGTTTCGTTACACATTCTGAAAGTTAAAAATTAAATATTGCGAGGTTATAAAATTTCTTTCAAAAGACGGTAAAAGCTCGACAGAAATTAAATGACCTTAGCATCGAAACGTCACGGAGCATATCTACACACTTTTCTATTCAAGCACACAGCTTTGGCCTCTTCTAAATCCATGATGTTAATAATGATTCATTCATACATCCCATCAGACATGATATCCATACAGTGGAAAAAATATTCTGAAACAGGATACTTCTAACTGCATTCTCAAATTGGATGTCAAGAAATAAATATAAATTAAATCCAAGTAAAATGGAATTTATCTGGGTGGCATCACCGTGTAGACAACACCTTGAAGGGAATGCTTGATTAGTTGTGGGTGTGTTTGTATCTTTCCAAAAGATAGCATCAAATTTATTGGCGTCTGTTTTGAGCTAAGCTTTCCTTCGATAGACGAATTGGTTATAAGGTTTCTTCAAATTTCTATAAAGTAGAAAGTAAAAAGTTTTAAGTCAATATATTCTAACAAATAGGAAACCCTTTAATTTACTAATTTGTTTATTGGATTATTGTAACTCTATTTATTCTGGTTTGCCTTTTTTAAACACCAGCCTGGTTTTAATGCAGCCGCTAAGATGATATATGGTAGTCATAAATATTGCCATATTCAATAATATGTCATAAAAAGTCTACATCTGATTGATTTCATCTGATTGATTTCAAACTTTGCATCTTTGTATTCAAATCCCTTAATGGGATTTCTCCGTTATATTTTTCTAATCTGTGTCTGAGGGGATTTTCCTTCGGAGAGAAGTAGATCTTTGAAGTCGATTTCTTCTTCGTCTAATACATTGGTTGTTCCAAATCAAACCAATAGGGCGGGGTATAATCGAGCATTTGTCGTTGCTGTGTCAGAGTGCGTCTCCTAGTGTCAGAGATATGGGTGGCGTGTGCAGCTTTAGAAATCCTTTATAGGCAATCCGTTTTGGGAGGTCTTATCAAAATTTAGGAGTGCGTTCGAATCCTGAGTTGGAGTGCCCTTGAGGAAAGTTTGCTCTCTTAAAGGCGCTATATAAATTGTCCTTTAATTAATATTAATTTTATTTGATCTCTTAGATATATGGGTGGCGTGTACAGCATTATGAAGCACTTAAAGACAATCATTTTTGTTATCAAAATGTTTGAGTGCGTTTGAATCCTGAATTGGAAAACCCTTGAGGAGAGTTTGCTCTCGAAACGGCGCTATATTTTTTTTTATTTTATTATTATTACTCATACCTCGACAAAATACTTCTCATACTTCTTACGCATCCCTCAGTATGATGATGATCATGTTAAATTGAGAAACACAAACGTTATTTCAAGCCTGTGCTCCGTTACGAATGAAGATATGAATTAATTTAAATTCCTCCAGATTTGTCAACAGCCGTCACGGTGCTATTGCGAGATGGCGCCCACCTCACGAACCCAGTCCGTACATAATTATATACCAACGGAGCCTATGCCACGCCACCGCACCAACACCACGCACCACGTGCCTGAGATGCATAATACCATTCGAAAATAGCGTACGCTCATGACTAAATGTCATAAAATATATGTATATATTTTAATTATATATACGTGATATGTCGTGCAAAATGCAAACTACATTATCGATATTTTTGTCGAAAATTTGTATTATTTATTATATTATTACAATATGTACTAAACGATTTACTCGTACCATGTACGGTACCAGTAATTTTTTGTAATGCTTCTTATGTTAAGCATTATAAAACTGTTATGTTATAAAATGGTGCTTGTATATGAAATATTCACGGGGTTAAAAATTTACATACATATGTTACATATGGTACATACCATCATGCCATTTCCCTGTCGATTTAGGGAGAGAGGCTAGACTTTTCCATCGTGACACACATCTTTTGCACCCATACACTTTATCGTAAAACTCCGAGGGTTTCGAGAATTTTTACATTTTCTTTCAAAGTATCATTCACTTGATCCAACCAAACTTTGCTTGACCTTTCTCTACCACGCCTTCCACTCACATTTGCACTATATATGAGAATTTCTTTATTAATTCGTTCTACATGAGCAAACCATCTCAGTATAGTCTTCTTCATCTTACTCAACACATCAGCCTACAGTTAACATTTATCCTATATCACTTCCTTCCGTATTTCTTCATAAATTGTCCCCAAAAAGCACGCGTTTCTACAGAATTTATTCGGCGCTTTTCAGCATTTTTTCCACGTCCACGTCTCACTTCCAAACACCAATATTGGTATTAAAATATTGTTGTAGACTATCATGTACATTATTGATGTGAGTGGGCGCCCAACTACCCTTGAACTCTGGGGGGATGCCTAGTAGTCGGCTTCCTATGGGATGATCAATGAGGAAGGAAATCCGGTTACATAAATGTGATCCTGTCAATAAAGTTTCCTCTGCATTCTCCATCTAAGATTTTTTTAAACATTCTTCTTTCAACGGTGTTTCTTATTTTGTATCTGAATGCTTTACCAGTTATACATAGCAAGACCTTAAATTCGGATGTTCTTCGGATTGTTTTCATCTGTACGATCTCATCGTCGTTGTCGTTGGTAGACCTCGTAGTCGAGACTCCCTTCATTATTTCAACGTCAATTTATTTGGAAAACAACGCTGTGCCGTGGAATTTTTTAAGCGAGTGACCCGTTGCATACCAGTAAACTCATCGGTATAAATTTTTCTCTTTTTGAAAGAATATATTATATATATGACCAAAGTTATAGGTATCCTTATACCACCGAATACTAGGCGGAAAATTGCCTGTATCATTCGAAGGTAATAGCAAGATGCGTGGTTCGAACCAGCGACCTTCCGCACGAAAGTTCAGTACGTTACCGTGCGACCATGCCTCTCATCATAGTATGAGCTCTAGTTTTAATAGCATATGCCATTACATGTCCAACACATGTTTTATATATACTATCTTTATTTTCTTGTATACTATATTTGAGGTATCCATATATAGCAAAGATTTTGTTGAATTGTATTGTATTGTATTATACTTTCGTTGAATACAGTACAACCTAACGGGATTATTGCCACGTGACAATATCTTATAACCAACCAGAAAGATGTTAAAGAAGCTTTAAGTGTAAACCATAATGGAATCCTTCGTAAAAATCAGAGTTCCAGCTGGATTTGAACCAGCAACCTCCGGATTCGGATACAGGCGTCTTACCAACTAGGCAACGGAGGTCATCGTTTTTTTACCTGTCCTATAATTTCATTATAAGATTTAACTTATTGCGGCTATTAACATCCACTCCTAGGTATTTTAAATATACCATTTACTCCAATATCATGTTAAATACAGTACCCGGCGGTAAGTAATACACATCGGGCTTAAGAAAGAGACTGTTGGCCATAATCGGATTTGTAGAGCGTCGTCTCTGTCATTCATACACGTGTTCCGTCGCGATTTGTCTGTCGTTGTCAAGCGTTCTAGGGTGTGGTCGCGTCCACTTGAAAGTATATGAATGACAGAGACGACGCTTTACAAAGTCGAAGCTAGCCGATTATGGCCGACAGTCTCTTTCTTAAGCCCGATGTGTATTATTTACCGCCGGATACTGTACTAGCCTACATCTCATATGTAGTCCAGATATTATTTTTACACTTTGTATTTTCGCTACAGATACTCATATTTATCTTTCAATGATTTTGGAGCGATCATTTGGAGCAATCTTTGTAAGTCACCTTCAGGTTTAGTCATAACCGTGGCATAGTAAAAAAATAGGAAAATAAAACGTAACTTAATTTAATCGGTAATCGATTCCTACTCGGCTTGGATAAAAAATATATTATTTCAACCAATAAGTTATAGATAGTAACATGGATAAGATAATGGATTAATAGTTTTTTTGTACCAATCGTACATCATCACGTCGGAATTAAAAATAATTGTTCACGTTGATTTTTTTCCGTACATCTCCACAGGAATTCTAAAAAGAATCATCATCAAACAGGATAAAAAAAAGTTCTTTTGCTTCATTGTACACAATGACGCTCATCAAAGTCACGACACGTAGGCAAATATTTAAATATTAATTACTAATGGCGATGATTTCATACTTCTAAGTTATGAAATAATAATGAGGGCAATTAACACGCAAGACCTTGCCACCTTAAAAAAATTAGTACTTATAACCAGTGGTTTTGTGTAAATTTTTAAGTATGGTAATTTGAAAAATGGCTGTTAATAGACAGACGGCTACTTCCTTATTCACATTAAAATATTGTCCACAAACAAATAAAAATTTAAAACACATCAAAAATAAAATCTTGGGCTGGAAAACCAGCGTCTTACCAGCTAGGCTACAAAGGCAGCTTTTATTGAAAGCAACTTCTAGCCCAGGAAAGGCCAAACTTTTACTTACGTAGACCACATTCTTTCTGACTTCAACAGTCATACGTCTTCTCATATAATTCCTCCTATTTCTTTGAATTTTTACGTTTCCTTCTTTCAAAATATCATTCACTTGATCCAATCATGCTTATCTTTGTCTTCGTCTGCCACGCCTTCCATTCACATTTGTACTATATATAGTATTTGTTTTGTTAAATATTTCTTCATTCATTCGTTCTACATGCCAAAACTGTATCTTACATTCGCAATATTTATACACAGTGGCCTGGTGCTAAGACGCTTGTCTACCGATCCGGAGGTTGCGATTTCAATACCCTTTAGCGGATTGCTTCTTATCTGAAGAGATGATGATAGTAGTTGTTGGTAAATAAATAAAATACGTCAATTAGCAATGCGGAAGGAGAGAGTGAATGAATGTTTTATTTATCGGTATGTGGGTATTTATACATTTCAGAATGGGCGCGGGAGTGCGCCCGCGATATATTTTTATCTCGCTTCTGTGCGTGCAGAAATGGTCGATTGAAGTATTGCAGACATCGCAAATAGTATTGTGGGTAAAAAAATTGTTTACGGAACCGGCGCGATGTCCGGCCGCGTCAATGTTTTGGTATGTGACCTTTGGACATATCCAAAGGTCGTTTCGTCGGTCGTTGACCGTATGGGTTGACAATATTCAGCGACGACCGTGGTTCCCACAACCCGCTGGAATCCAGAATTTAAAAAATGGGATTCCAGTCTAGTTTTTACTTAGGGCCCATTAAAACATCTTTCTGGTTGGTTGGAAGAGATTGGCACATGGCAATAAGCTCGCCAGGATTAAAAAAAACCATGAAGTTTGAGAATGTAGAAAAGACGCATTTGAAATGTTGTGCTGATGAAGGTTGCTACGAAGTCCATGGACGCCAAGGCAAACTAATGGTCCTATTCTTGAAGAACTGAGGCAACGACAGATTATGGCAATATGCCTACGACGGGTCCTTCGATTCTTTGGACAATTTGACCAGGCTTCTGTTCACTGGAAGCGTGGAAGGATAATGCACAAGAGTAAAAGCCGCAATACGTTAGACTGACCAAGTGAAGAACGCTTGAGGACTACCCTTAATCGCTGGTCTACGAATTGGGGAGTGCAAGGATGGGTGAAGAAGAATTGTCGATTGCTATCATATGAGTTGCGATACTCATTCATGAGCTACACAACAGAACGAAAATAATTATAAATTCATGGTAACATATGACACGGTACAACCACTAAAAATAGTTAAAATCGAGAACCCCAAGATCATTATTTATTTCTAACATTGCTTAAAAAACTTGGACAGATTGTTCTAGTCAAGATCGGAAGAAATTATACCACCTTATCGTGATGCTAAGCTCTTCTACAGTTCTAATAGTCATCGGAATCTCATTGGTCAGTTTTTTTTTAAGAAACATCGCAACTGTTAAAACTGCCCAACGGATGTGTATATTGAGAACTAATGACTCGATAAAAAAAAAACGTTGGAAGCCTCGCATCAACTGACTGATAGACGATAATTTACTGGCAACTCGGATCGCAAAATAGACTTCAAGTGATTATTAGTCATCAGAAACATAACAGATTACCATCAAATTTTTTATTACAGTGCTGTTAAAATTATTATATACTATGTTACAGCGTTAAAATGATTATATGATTATATTAAATCCCTATTCGATAAGCAATGATTCTTAATTAGGCATATAGAGGACCTTTTTTATCGATATAGTCGTATACCTCTGAGGATCATGTATATAACACACATGATTCGCTCGGACCCTGTCAATCTGTCAGGCGTGATTTGTTTAGTAATAGTGGATTCGAGTCCGGAGATTACCAGGAAGGCCGCCGAAAAGCTGGAAGGATAGCTGGACGTCATCATCCCAGGACAGCCCACCGTCACAAACAGGTCATACGACCTAGATCAAGAGGAAGAAGAGTCCGGAGTTAGAGTGCCTTTTAGGAGAGTTTGTTCTCTAAACTGCGCTATATAAAATTGTCATTTGAATTTCAAATAGTATCTTTTTTACTCTTAACGAAATAGAGCACTCTTGACGAAAATTTATTATCTAAACAGCACTATATTAAATTGTTCTTAGCATTCGAAATTTAATCTCGAATAGCTGTCAGGAACAGAAACCAATATATTTTCCTACATTGTAGGATGGCATGTAACCCACAGCCTCCGGGTTGGAAGATATATATTACTTATCTTATCAAATAGGCCACGAAGTTAGTCGCCATGTACGAGTACACATAAAAAGAAAAAAAAATACAAATGAAACATTTCAAAAGAACCCTCACAGACAATAAATATCTACAAGGAAGCCAAGACATCGGCAATGGTTGTAAATCGTAACAACTCCATTAGTCACCAAGAACCAAGTGTCACATAAATATCTTAGAAATGTAACATGGACTTTCATGGACGAGATAAATAAACTCCAAAGTATGCCATGCATCTAGTAAATCCATTCCTGAATGGAGAGCTGTTTGACGTAGATTAATTATAAAGATACACAGATGTTATATTTAAACGAACGAGTTTTCATTCCTTATGCTCAAAACAACCAGTTTTATGATGCGTGCTGTGGAATCCAGAAACGATTTAAAAGCATTGGAATCATTTCGAACTATGATGTTTGGAATTCAAGTGATGTCATCTGGACAAGTTTTTTTTTATTATTATTAAGTCAACTTCTTGGTCTATATTTGCTTCCTCTTTTGCAGAATCCGTTTGCTCTCAAAGTAACAGAAATGCTATTTCAAATTCGAATGACAATTGCATATAGCGCAGTTTAGAGAACAAACTCTCCTAAAGGTGCTCTGACTCCGGACTCGAACCCGCTATTACTAAACAAATCACGTCTGCCAGCTTTAGCAGCACCCGAGCGAATCATGTATAACACTTTCCCTGTACATAGCACAACCCTGTGCGATTAGTGTTATGTGGCAACTTTTTCCAATCAACTAGAAATATGTTAATGAAGCATTAAGTGAAAGCTGAACTGAAAACTTTTTTTTAATCTGGGTTCCAGCTGGAGTCGATCCCGTAACGTCCGGGTCAGAAGACACGTCATACCAATTAGGCCACGGAGGTCGTTCGATTTGAAGCCCATCACTGAACGATATTCCAAATTATGAGTAGTATAGCTTTTATTCTCAAACAGCGTTATTCATTAATATTTCATATTAAGTTTATCTTCTAGTTCGTTCTCTTTATGAAACAGTCTTGATCAATGGACTTGATTTTACGAACGATCTGATAAAAGAATGATACGGCTCGATTTTCCATGTTCAGTAAGTACCGTTCATACTGTCTGTATTGTATAATATCCTTAACTGTCCCGCCACCCCCTCTTATTTCGCCGAAAAAATTCAGCGTATTTCCAATCATGGATTAGCGCTACGCTTAAACAGAGATTGTTTATTGGCCTTTCCAGTTCACCGCTCCTCTTTTTTTACGTCGTCCTTTACTGTCCATGCAGTGAGACTCTGGAATCAGTTACAAACCAATATAAGACTCGCTCCTTCCTTGGCATGCTTTAAGAAGCGACTGAAAAAACTCTTAATTTGTAGTCAGTAAAATAACGTGTTTCATTCCTGATTTTTCCTTTCCTCTCCACCATCCCTTCCTTTCCTTTTGATTGATGATATCTCACTTCATATGAAAAATAATGTTCGGGTGGTTGTCCGTCTTTGTGGGGTTCGTGGGCATATATACTCACGTATGTGTTTATGGATTTCGTAAGGATGGATAGTCATTTAAATTATTTATGCAACCATGTACCTTGCATCATTTACTTATGTTTGATTGGTTGGAAGAGATTGTCGCCTGGCAATAAGCCCGCCAGATTGTATTTGCATTAAAAGTGTTCAATAAATAAATACCGTTGCTACTACACTCTTGGAGTGAGCTGTAAGTTGTATTCTTTACCAGGTATGTCCATCGCATTGGTGACATTTCCAGTGATCCTTTTATTTTCCCTTGTGTCACCATTATTTCCATTGCATCGACTCATAAAACAATATGGCCAATATACCTGAGAACTCGCAGTTGCATAATTGAAGACAAACGCTGTTCGATCTGTAGTTCATCCAGAATTGATGAATTTATCCAGCATTTTTCCAAGGTGGATGCGACATAGGTCACCAGTACCATATCTTCAAACGTCTATCTTCTTGCGTTTCTTTTCTCTCAATAAATGCCATGCTTCGGCACCATACAGAAAAAAGAAAATCAATGATCTTTCAAGTTTAATTTTTAAGTACCTGGCCGCTAATCACAGGAAGTGCTGTCTTAATGGACTTCATTTTTTTTCTTAAAGAGCTCTATTGGGTATATATACTTATATTTTAGTATAACATATGTAATTATATATCTAGATGTCTGCCCAAACATGAGAGACAAATTACTGGTGACAATATTCTGATTAATAATAGATTTGTTACTTATTATTTGTATTCCGATTTTAAGCGCATTCTTGTGTTTATTCGAGGCGCTTATGAACTGCATTTAACGCGCTCTTCAAGTGACTATTTGTTACGAAACGGCGTATTACAAGTTATGTATTTATTATGACTTATTATTCACCCTGTGACAACATGTGAGATTTTATTTTAATCGTTTTGTCAAATGAATTGGCGTTTTTTCTCTGTTCCGGACCTTTATCACGAGCATAAAATCTATATTTTCAAGGTTGCAAACGAAAATATTTACTATCAGAATATAGGCAATTTCATTATATCAATCATTAAAAAAGTAGTTTACTTAAATAGTTAACGCGTCCCTATCTAATGTCAATATGAGATAACATAATATAGAAGAAACGAAGCATAATGCTTTATGTTATTATGTTTACAATCATAAATTTTGATAAGATATCCCAAAAACGATTGTTTTGAAGTGCTTCCTGCAGCTGCACACACCATCCATAAATTTTTGAACACTTAGAGGCAGACCTTTCCACGCAATGACAAAATCCCTTTTATAATACCTTATCCTATTGGAACGATTCGGAAATATTAATTTATTCAATCAAAATGAGATTGACATCAAGTTTCTAAATAAATTGATATTGATTGCAAGATAATAGAGAACAAAATACATTTAAGAGAGAAAATATCAAAAGGCCTGGGCACATCTCATAACATCCCCTCAGTCGAAATACACCCCTACAAATAGAGGTTGAGCCCGGCCGCGAGAACAGTTTATATTCCTCTCCGAAGCAACATCTCTCAAACACAAGTTCGAAAAATACAACGAAGTAACCAATTAAGGGACTTCAATACAAAATGAGTTAGTAAACAATTTTTTTTTGTGATATTTAAGCAGATGTACTCGTATACGTTTTAGAAGCACAATACTATAGATACAATATCTTGTCACTGGAGTATACTCCTTTAAATAAATGAGATCGCGGTCATATTCCAAGCGAGAGAGAGAGAAAAAGAGACGTTACTGACAATCCGCGTTGTAAATCAGATGAGGAAAATGTTATATGCTTACAGAAGCGTAACTAAAAATATTGTCGAACGCAAAATTGAAAAAAGGGCCCTATATATGTATTGTTTATAAGATATAAAATAGTAATAACTATTTCGCTGATGTATGCATAATGGATGTTCTCCGTTGACTCGTTGAAATTGTGAGACTATTTTTTGTGTCCTAACGTTTGAATGCATAATATCATATTTAAGATGTCACATGAAAACAATAGCGGCTTCTGCTTTGAAACCAATAGCGGCTTCTGAAAACAATAGCGGCTTCTGATTTGTGAATTGTGCTCTAGACTCTAGAGCACCTACTAGCTTATTAAGCCCTATAATAAATTAATCTTTTCTCACAACTGAAAAAAGTCTAGCTTTGTTTTGTGGCGATTTTCGCTTTGCGGTGATGTTTTGGTACCTACCTCGATGTACGAGTATTAACGGGGCACTGCAGTAAACATCGATAATATGTTGAAATGTTTTCATCATTAGCGTGAGAAATGATTTTTTAAATTTTATAATCCCATCTCGTGCTGTGTTAAATTTTAAAATTCCATATTAGGGCTAGGAGAAGTGACAATATTTGCAGAATTATCAATAGCAAAAGTTTTGTAGAGCGCGTCCTTTTTGTACACCTATACACCGCATTGTTACGCCACTGTATACTTCAAGGGACTTAATAAAAAAAAACCTGACAATGGTTAAACGTATTTAAAAATGTAACAATGAGTATGAAAATACACATGAGCGATTTTGAGCTAAGAATTTATAGTTGGATACCTGGAAGCCATATGTCTGGTAGTGTCAATTGTCTATTGTATTCTGGGTAGGTAGATGACTTACCTGAAAATAAAATAAAAAATATACATTACTAATGAGCTTACCAATGTACTAAGTAATTAAAATACATCAAACAATACAAAATCGGTTGACTAGTTATTATTTAAATTAAGGCAATAGTTAGCACGAATTAAATTATTTATGTTTTTTTCTAATAGACAATCCCCCAAACTAGGATGATTTGTACCATCAAATTCAAGTCATTATGCAATTATATAAATCAATTTAACAATTTTTTTTTAAATAACAATTCTAGACCATTTAAAGTTTCAGCTGATTAAGCTTCATAAATTAAACAATCGATCTATAAGTGGAAAAGTTACACGAAGAAAGAAGAAACGCAACATTTATTGGACGCGGCAAAGATACGGCCTTTAGTAAATATAAAACATGTCTCGTAAAGGACAACCGAAAAATACATGGTCTATAGTTTCATCATCCAGACCACACTCGCAGCTGGGATTCTCCACAATACCTTTTCTGTAAAGAAAACTAGCCACCACGCAGTGGCCCGTCTGCAAACGAAACATGACAGAAACTTTCACCTTGTTCATTTTTTAAATATTATTGGATATCTTTTGACATTTTTACAAGACATAAAACAATAATGGTAAATAATTCGTATATTAATGAGTGATCATTTTACTCTTGAAACGTTGAACATAAATATTAAAACGAGAAAGCAGTCTATAATAAATGAGAACGCTTAATTCTTCTAACATGTATAATTAACAACCAATTATTTAATTCACATATCACACTCATTCATTTTATAGTGCTGCTATGTACAATAAATAAATAAATTTGGTTGTTAATCGCTTACAAAAAGTTTTCTGTCTATAAGTGTGGTTGGAATGATATTTTAAAACAAAGAAATATATGAATAAAAATCGTCGTAGTTGTATGAATGTGAAAGAGGCGAAATATAGGTATGTGTAGTGATTGGGAAATCTGCCGATCTTACCTTTCTGCCTACCCCAACAGGGAAATGGCGTAACATATCATATTGATATCATTATAGAGAAATGGTCATATAATATTGATATCAATAAATCTATTATTTATTTATTTATTTCGCTTCTAAAAAGTCGAACACTGGCTTTAGTGTAGCGTTTTAATCTGTCAATAATATTAGGTTTGAATCCTGAATTAGACAACCCTTGAGGAAAGTCTACTCTCTAAAAGGTGCTTTATAAATTGTCAATTTACTATTATTCTTTCTCTAATCCTGTCAAACAAACTACATATATTATATCCACCTCGAATTCTGCGACCTATACGTCGTTTATTTATTTATAATATCCCATTTAGAACAAAAAGTTGTCCCTAATCCCGATAAGGGATATGTTTTATATATTTAAAAAAAAAACACTTGATAGTAGCATTTTATAACAAAATGGCTTATACAATAATTTTTAAAATTATTTAAGAATAATTATATCATTAAGAATATGGAACTTCTTTAAGTCACGAGTGTTTCAATGTCATGTTACATAATGGGATGAGTCGGCCAATGCAACGTAAATACACCTATTATATTATATATGTAGGTACAATAAATACGAGTCATCTTTTTCATTGCTGGGCCTCGTCTCGTAGTCGAGGATCCCCTCGCAATACCAACGTCAATTCAAGTGGAAAGCGAAGCTGCGCCGAAGAGTATTTTTTAAAGAATGATCCGTTGCACACCAGCAAACTTATCGGTCACACTAGATCCGATGGCACACTAAAGTGTGACGATCGGAGCACACCGGCATGTTTTCTCCCCTCTTTTTTAAAAGAATAGATATGACCGAAGTCATGGGTATCCTTATACACCCGAATACTAGGTGGAAAAAATGCCTACGGTATTCGAGGGGAGTAGCGCATCGCAGTATTCGAACCGACGACCTTCCGCACGGAAGTCCAGTGCATTATCGCGAAAGCATGCACCTCTAATAAATACTAGTACATAAAACATATCCTGTATTTATATGCATTGTTGTCAAGCACTCAGAATATATTTTTCTTTATAAGTTCGACATGTAGTATGTTATCATCAGGACTGTCTCCCGCGAGATGTTGACTCTCAGTTATACTTCCATACTTTTGCAGGTCTTCGCGGGGGAGGACTGCATCATATCGTGTAGCTCATGACTCCCATAACTCTCACTCTTCTCCATCCATTCCTGGACTACGAGGCTCTAAGGGTAGTTGTTAAGGGTAGTCCAGTTGCGTCTCTCACTCGGTCAGTCCGACGCATTGGGATTCTTTATCTTGTGTTCAACATCTCGAATAACCACAAACCAAACTGTATCCTTAGCCTCGGGCAATCGGGGGACGTGTTGTGCACAATACTCCATTATATTTAGGAGTATAGTCCATTTATTAATTGGTTCTAGTCGATAATAGTGTACTTTTCTTCATTTTAACGAGTTAATTTTGTAATCGGAATAGTCATATTATTGTTGCGTAATATTTAACAATTTATTTTTAGTTAAAGTTTGTTTTCTCGAGTAATATTTCAATTAAATTTATTTTTTACTGTTGTAGAATGTCATATATGTTAGAAGCTAAATCTGATGGTTGGATTAATTATTCACAAGAAAAATAAAAATCATATAATTTCAGATAACATTTTGTATACCTCCGAAAAGAGTGCGCAGCTTTAGAAATTCCTCGAAGACGATCCTTTTTGGGAAGTCTTACTTAATTTATGATTTAATATGAATACTACACCCAAACACTCCACCTAAAGCCGAATGTTTTACTATCACATATCAGAAAATTTACAAAGATTTCTTAGTAGCCTTCGAATGATAAGTTTTCTGAGATTTTTTTACCAAATATAATATTCTGTGCACATGCAAAGAAGTTTACTTTATTTTCATAAAGCTTACATACACAGATTAAGAGAAATTATATACAGTAACAAGAAAATAAATATTTACATAAAAAAGCTTTAACAGACGTGAAATACAAAAGCAAAAATATAAAAATTAGTAAACAAAAAATATTATTTCGGCTGAAACAGCTAACTTACATTACTAAGAAAGCTCAAAATGTTTTCTTTAAATACATTATCGGAAATATTAAAGATGTCAATATCCGTGGCTTCATTTAAAATAGACAGACCGTGATACATTGGGAGAGCACATGACAGGTAAGTTCTACTTATTTGGCGGTTTAAATATATCAATATCTCTGAACCTTGAATAGTTAACAGAAATATAAAACTGTATTATCTCAACATGGAAGGATAAGGTATAGCTCCCGTCAGCAAAGTTCCTTATATAATGGCAGCAGCCACCACCTTCCTATCCTTACACTCAACTTATTTTATTTATTGTAATATTTTTAATCTATCAATAATAGTGGGTCCTAATCCAGAGTTACAGCGCCCTAGATAAGAGTCTGCTTTCTAAATAGTGGGTCCTAATCCAGAGTTACAGCGCCCTAGATAAGAGTCTGCTTTCTAAATAGTGGGTCCTAATCCAGAGTTACAGCGCCCTAGATAAGAGTCTGCTTTCTAAATAGTGGGTCCTAATCCAGAGTTACAGCGCCCTAGATAAGAGTCTGCTTTCTAAAAGGCGCTATATTAATTGTCCTTTTGTTATCATAATTTGTAGAAGTTAACATGCATATTTTGCAGATAACCAAACCTTAACAGGAAAAACGGTTACTTAAGAATGACCAAAACATAACAGGAAATAAAATAACACATATTATCAACGGTTTCTCTTGGTGATAAATTATGAACATCAGAATTCGACGCGAATATCACAAACAAGCTATAAAAGATAGGAATTGGATTATAAATAATAAACAGAAGTGATATGATTTTCGTTGAAAAATCGTTCAATTATCAACACCGTTAACCGGACGCAACCGCGACTGCTAAAACGGCCTCAGGGATTTCTACCAAAGTCCCTTAGTTTTATCGGTGCTGTCTCATGCACCTTTTGAATCAAGATTTAAAAACAGAGATAAGCAGATGTACTCGTACAATATAGCTTTGAAATTCGTAACATAGTTGTATATCAAATGAATATGAATATAGAATTGTAATTAGCCCTTAACAACTATAAACATTATGTTTTAAGTATGAACAATATGACCGCACGCCAGTAGTTAAGGGTTGAATAAACACAACTCTTATTTTAGCCATATTACGCATAAGTAAGAATACAGGCGTGAAACATAAATAATTGATTTTTACTCTTTTCATTGAAGTTTGATCAACTTTAATATATGGAAATGAAACGTTGACGTGAAAATATGTTGAAAGAAGCCGAAGAAATGGTGTCGATATGCATCGATATACACCATTCATTCGGCTCCTTGGGGTGACGATTTGTTACAGAATACGACATTAATCTATTATTTATTCAGTAAGGTGAAAAAGAGCACTCTGTGATGGCTTAGGCATGTAGAACGAATGAATTAAGAAAGACTAACAAAACAAATATACAGTGTAAATGTGTTTAGGAGAAGTAATAGAGGAAGACCAAGGAAAGTATGTCTGAATCTAAGTGAATTATATTTTGAAAGAAGGAAATAAAAGTCCGAGAAATTGTAAGAGTTATACGAGAAAGATAGGAAAGGCTGGCGCTCTCTGCCTTATCCTACATGATAATATGGATGTATTTCGTGTTTAAAAATATATTGATGTGTTTAAACTGGTAGCAAAGTGTTATAAATAACACCATAACAGTTATGTTCCATTAATCAGCGCAACAGGTTCCATAACTTTATAATAATCGATCGTCTGATACACGATAGTTATCTAGTAAACTGCATCAAGTAAGAACTATCAGTACCAGTCGTTGCATCCATTCAGTTCAAAAATGCATCGATGCGTTCAGGCTGGTACTGCCGCGTAATGACTGGCAACACCACGGCAATCGTGATGGATTCATCAGGCCAACACATTCCGTGCTTTTATGTAAACCCAATAATCAGCCATTACGTGTGGTTTGTTGTTAGTATGAATAATATACTCGTATATAAGACTAATTATCGGAGCTGTTCGAGTGTGTGAAGAGAAATCAGATGCATAACATCGACATTTTCCCGAGGAGTCGGCAGTTGTTGCACTGGCTAGAAGATTATTTACTTTTGGTACATACGAGTATATACCGATAGGGCTTTAAAAACTATTAACATACATATATTATTTATAAAGGGTCTTTCAAATTAAGCGTTTTTTTTATTCTTCGATAAAACACAGATGGCGTCGCGAATTTGCCTGGGTCTTGTGACATTTGAGAAGTGTAATGTATGAAATTTGTCAGTTTTATTCTTGAAAACTTTGTCAGCTTTATTCCCTCGATTGAACACAAACAGAAGGAGGTGTCGAAAATGCTCACTTTCGTCTACTTGACATTCCATTTTGAAGACTTGTAATCAAATAAAATAATATACGAGTATGTAACGTAAAAGCAAACACAATATCTTGTAGAGCAGAAAATTTTCTTTCGAATGACGTATAACATTTACCATTTTGTTTTACTTTTGGTGTTCATTTTTAAATTGAAAAAAAAACGGACACAACTTATGTTAACACCCAATATATCCCACAATCACAAACACATGCAAAGCAAAGGAAAATAAAACACATTCAAGAGAAGCTGCCTAAAGATCCGAACTCATTCCACAATACCCTCCCAGCTGAGATACACCCCTATCAATAGGAGGGCGAGCCCGGCTGCAAGAACACCATATATTTTAAGTACACACTTTTTAACACAAATTATTCCTTTTGACAAATCCAAGTTTTGTTTTCAAACGATACAAATTGTGATGACCTCCGTGGCCTAGTCGGTAAGACACTTGTCTCCCGACTTGGAGGATGCAAGTTCGATCCTATTAAGATTCCAGTCTGATTTTCACTTACGATCTCTTGAACATCTTTCTGGTTGGATAGAAGAGATTATCCCATGGCACTAGCCCCGCTAGTTTATACAAAGAAAGTGTAATACAAAACAATACAATGTTGAATGTTATAAAATTATGTAACTTGCATTAATTAAATCATATTTAGTGCTTTAAAAAGTCTTTCGAACCTTCAGATTGTGCATAAGAGCCTATCAAACATCACATTTCAGAAAGGGTACAAGAAGACACCCACCATTTCTTCAGCTTCATTATCAATGAATCAACTTTCATTTCCCCATACCTCCAATCTTAAAACACACTTTCAATACTTGCAGACATTTCTGACAATTTATTACATAAAGATTAAAGCGGCTTTCGTTCTCATGAAGCTTATTCAGCTAACCTTTCAAAGTATCGACGACCTTTGATGACCTTTGAAAGCATCCAGAGTTGAGCATGCTTCTGCCTCGGACACCAAGTATTCTGCAAAGACGATAACCTGACTTGAACATCCTTAGTCACTGAATCCGGTTTCGTAATGTTTACTTATAGAAAGACACTTCATCAGAAAAATGTCAAGAATTTGTACACATAACCCTCGATTTACGCGGATAAGAAAAATATATTTTTAAATAAGATCTTTTTCCTCATCATTTGAATTTTTACTATCAAATTTACACACATTTAGACAACTGTGCATTCGCCTTAATCAGCATTTTTTCAACTGGAGTTAAGGTCAGCGGAGAGTAGACCTGTAATTTTTGTTGCATATATTGCAACTTGACGGCTTATTGCCACGTGCCAATATCTTCCAGCACACCGTAGTCTAGTTCTCAATTGATGTCAATAAAGATGTTGACATCAAGTGAGAACTAGACTAGAAGTTTTTTTTAAATCTGGGTTTCAACGGAGTTTGAACCCGCAAACTCCGGGTCGAAAGATGCCTCATCTTACTAACTAGGTCACTGAGGTCGTCTTACAGTTGCAACTTAATAAATAATTGTTATCTAGTGTTATAAGTAAGTATGTACGTGTTAACTTTATCAAAAAAAAAAAAATTCAAAATAAGAATTACATTTACGAAATTAAAATTAAGTTAGTTCATAGTCGTAATATATAAATTATGATAGATTAATTCTTAAGATATAAATTTATACATAGATATTGCTTTTGGCAAATGTTTGTATCATAAAATTACTTTAGTTTAGTGTTCCCTTAACTTCATATTAAATAGTTAGTACTAGTGAATTGAAAAATCATATTTTTATCTATAAATTTAAATGTTTTAATATATAAGATATAGATTTTGATACGGTTGGTAAATTCGTTTTCTGTTTCTTTATGCCTTTATTCGACATTTATATAATATATGTCTCAATTTGTGCGTATTTTGATATTATATAATATAATGTATGTTCCAAGTTTAGATAAGTTTCTTGATTCAATTTACGTGACTTCGATCAAAGCAAATTTTCTTAGAACGTATACAACACGTAAATCGAGGAATAGGTGTATACAAATACATATCTTATTTTCCCTTTCAACAAATATTTAGATATAGAAGTGATTAATGTAGGATTTTTTGGGTGACGTTATCTATGTAACGGTTTTCACAAAGCAATATTTTTTCCCAATTGTCTTTGTTTGTTTTAATTAAGTAGTCACTTATTTTACAGCCGGTGGCAATTCTTTTTGAGTATTTTCGACATAAAAAGTATTATTACACTTTTTGAAATTTTCAATTTCGTCAGTTTTCTTCATGGTGTAACAATGTATGGCAGAATACGGATTAAAGTTACAAGAGCTAAATATAAACTTAAGACTGTAGTGTTGAGATTTAAAAATAGGTAAACCAATAATAAAAATTGATGCAAAATAAAATATACATTTATGATACATACTTATATACACATATATCCCGCAATTACATACACATTCTGAGGCAAATTAAAAAAAAAACACTTTCCAGAAACCTACCAAAATGTCCAGGCTTATTCCACAGCAAAAAATAAATTAAATCATCACATAAAAAAACAATAAAAAAAGCACCCTCCCTGAATGTAGAATGAGTTGATTCGAGATGAATGTGAACTTAAGACTAATGTGTTGAGTAAGATGAAGAAGAACACACTGAGATGGTTTGAGCATGTAGAACGAATGTATGAAAATAAACCTATCAAAACCGATATACAATGCAAATGTAGGTAGAAGGCGTGGTAGAGGAAGACCAAGAAAAGTGTGGTTGGATTAATTAAATGATATTTTGAAAGAAGCAAATCTAAAAAGTTAAATAAATCTTAGGAATTGTGTAAGACGGTCTATGAATGTAGAGGCGAAATTCGGTGACGAGGTAGGAAAGTCCGGCGCTTTTCATTTGTGCCTATCCCGATATTGAAATGGCGCGATGGTATATATGTATTAATTTTCGGGTTATAGAAGAAGACTATATTGTTCATAAATGTAGCTAGACTGAATAAACCAAGTAACAAAGGTGTAATTCCCGTTAAATTAAATTAAAGGTGTAATTCATAAGAATAATTTGTTGAAAACCTGTCTCAGGTATGACATAACATACATGTCTCGAGGTGAAGACAGACGGGAGAAGAGAAATGGGGAAACTAATATATTCATGGCTTTGAAATTGATAACATTGATCTGTCTTCTATTCAAATCTTCAAAAGTGCAATGGAAAGGACTGTGATTGGTTTTCAAGTTGCCAAATTTCGGTGTAAACAAAGCACCTGAAGAAGAATAACATCTTCAAAACATCGTTTTTGTATTCTTATGAGCATAAGTTTTGAGGAATTGCTCAAGAAAATTGCGTATGTTGTACGAGTATATGTACAACAGCTCAAACATAAATTCAAAATGCAAGGAAATTCAAGTTTATGTAAATTGTCTATATTAAACTGCTAAAGTAGGTTAGAACGTTGCCAACCATTCAGGATCTCGTCGACAAGACGCTTCAAGTCCTGATGGTATAAATAAATACAAGTTTATTGATAGTAATATAGTATGTACATATACAAATACATTGCGAAATCGCACATATGTACGAGTATATATTGAGATAAATAGTAGAAAATACATTTAAGAGAGAAGCTATCAAAAGGTGTGAACTCATCTCTTAACATCCCTCCGGCCGAGATACACCCCACCAATATAGGGCGAGTCCAGCCGCAAGGATATCAGATGTTTTTCAGTTCACACCCTTCATCGTATACATTCCAGTATGGCAAAAGAGTTCGGTTCCAGAAAAAATACTCACACGCGCAAAAACAAACTATGCAGACGAACAGCAAAGTTGGAGCCTGCTCTAGTGGTTCTAAAAACCAGACGAATGGCTAAGACAATAATGTTATCTCCCAGCTACACACTTCACAAATCACCAATGCAGATATGTTGAGGAGTGAGATACGAATGAAAGAAGATTTGGTAACAATTCATTATGAAAGTTTTAACAAAAAAAATCTATTAAATTTTGAAGGCACAAAGAATATCAGTGCATCGATACTTGCATCGAATATGAAATAACTCCAAGTAGAGCATCTGAGAATTGTAGTAGAAAATAATGATAGCGCATGCACGATAACTCTAAAGGCCAAATATTTAGAATAATGTAGATTAGAAATACTATTTTTAGTTTTACAACTTAAAATTTCGACTTTAAAATGGAGATAACTTTATACAAATATCGAAGACCCTTCACTTACAAAACTATAGCAACAGGAGATTGAGTTATATTTGACAGCACTCAAGGTTCTAAAAGGAAAGGTGCCAAACAATACACATTACGTATAAACAAACTAAAAAGGTTACGAGAATTGACATTATAAGTTTAACAATACATTACCTTCAACAAGGTGGACAAAGTTTCCGGATTTGGTCAAATGCTGAAATCCATAATGGCATAAAGTTGTGAATAATAAATATAAGGTATTTATTTAAACTATAGAGTGGTGCAACAAGAACTGCAATTTTAAATCAAAGCAAGAAAAAAAACAAGTTTTTAAAATTTTCATGTTTATTGGTATCAACGTAATTAGTGCACATGGGAATTAAGTGAAGAAAATGATATCGGTTAAATGGCCACCTCGGCTCCTGTTACAGATGACGACTCTTTGAGCAAAATTTTCAATAACGGATTCACATCAATTGATACGTATATCTGCAATGACACGAGTGATGTTGAATTTTATGTCATCGATGGTTTTTTTAATTCTTGGCGTACACTTGAGATTTAATATAGCCTCAGAGAAAAAAAATCTAAAGGTGTTAAATCACACGATCGTGGCGGCCAATTCACATTTCCACGATGAGAAATTACACGATCGGAGAACTTTTATTGCAATAAAGCCATTGTTTCATTAGCAGTATGACAAGTAGACCCATCCTGCTAGAACCACGTGTTTTCCAAGTCCAAACCGTTCAATTGATACCAAAAAATGGTTTAAATCATGTCACGATATCGATTTCCATTGACCGAAGGTATTATTTTATAAGGTGGCGGAGCAACAAGAACTGCCATTTTAAATTTGCCTCCATTTTTCAGCTGTCGAACGTATAATATTTATAATGGACATACATCATCTACATAACCTATAAATTAATCATGCAGCGGTACACGATTACAGAACTAGATTTCAATTTAAAATTGCAGTTCTTGTTGCGCCACTTTATATAATAAAGATAAAAACTAAATCACGCATGATAGTACCGCCCATTAGATGAGAAGAGTGGATGATCCAATATGTAATGAATTAATCTATATAAAGTGTAAAGAGGAAGGTCGTCGAATCGAACCCCACGCTATGCTACTCCCCTAGAACGATACAAGCATTTTTCCCGTCTTGTATTCGGGGGTATAATAACACCTATGACTTCGATCATATCTTTTCTTTCAAGTCTTCCTTCGGTGTGCCATCGGATCCAATATAGCGGTGTGGCCGGTGAGTTTGTTAGTGTGCAACTGCTCACTTACTTAAAAATAAACAAAAAAACTCAAACGCACAGCATCGATTTCCAACTGAATTTACGTTAGAATGGCAAGAGGATCTTCGACTTCGAGACCAAGCAACAACGACTATTAAGTGTAAAAGGCCACCTTTTATATGATTGTCAAAATAGATTATGGAAATGAAGGAAATGAAGGAAACTCAAGGCTGAGCTTCGTGGTCCTCTGCTATATCTGGAACTTGCTGCACCATTTGTCAGAACGCAGCGCTTAAGGAGCATCCTGTTAACTTCCTCATTTGGTCTGTCCATCTTGTAAAAGACCTTCCTCTTGCACATTTACCTTCAACTGTTCGTGTGATCATCAGCTTCTTAAAACTCTCGTTGTCCTTTCTAGCAACACGCCAAAAGTATGTTAGTATCTTTTTCCTACATGTTGTTTTTTAAGCATTTATTCATTTCCGTGTCCAGATCATCAATTTTGGTTTTGTAATTTGTTTTATCAAACACTGTTCATTCCACAGGAATAAACAGTGTTTGATAAAACAAATTACAATGTCTTCACAATGTTAATGCCTTAAACCTCCACAATATTAATGCCTTAACTACAAATAATTTTGGTTTTGATGTTTAAGGGCTGGAAGAGAAAGCGGCAATCAGTATATTTGTGATGTTTCCAGGAAGCGCCCAACTGTGACGTGTTCATCATAAATTATAGAAACCACGGGATACACAGCATCCACCTTCAACATCACATTTCGAAGGTATCAACCTATTTCTCATCGTCAATGTTTACATTTAGTTCAGTACTGTGCTGAATGCTAGAGATTTTACTAGACTTTCCTCTGAGTATACGAGTACGTTAGATCAATCAACTCATATTTTCGTCAGATTTGTCATGCACTGTTTGCTCTGAATTGTGTTGATTTTTGAAGTTGTCGATACGTTATCTTTTATTTTGTAAATGTTGCAATGATTAGTAAAGGACAAAGTGTCTTTTCAATAAATACATTTCAACCAATTGAATTGCATCCATCGATTTCGATCACAGCTTCTGTTCCACAAGCCTCCCCAATTCTGCCTGTTTAGTAATTTTTATATTTCTAAGGAATGATGTGAACTTTTTAGAATACTTTTTTGCATATGGGGCGTCCTGGGTTTGACATCTAATGGTTTGACTGCCAGGCATTTCATATACCTTACATAATAGTCTTGAAACGCTCTTGTAGTGACAGTTAAAAAAAGTAAATAAATTGTTTTCTTATAAACTTGAATGTTTCTTCATGACGATCTTCTGTGTTTCATAATTTAATGCGACCTTCTGGATTCACTGACGTTGATAGATATGGTACCACATGTCATTATTTCTTCTGATGTAATAATGTCAGCCAGGTATGGTATTCACACGTGCTTAATGTTTATCGATTCCTTCTAAAGGCATACTCAGGGTTTAAGCAGTACCAAAAGAATATACTGATATCATTTCAGGACGAATTACGTAAGGTTTGAATATCATTTAGCAGTTATAGTATTGTATCATATAACCGTAAGCTTAATACTTTGTCGGTGTTTTGAGAACTTCTAAATATGTCGTCTAGCGGCTTTCATGAAATAAATTACTTTCCGTTGCACATGTAATAGATACCAAGTTGGTAATTGATTATTTTTCTTGCAGTAGATACTTGATATGTTTTTCTTCTGCATTATTTCTTAGGATGACGACCGTCAACTTTCTCTTAATCTCTTTGAAGGTCTGCCTACCTATGGGTTCTATGAAGTTCTATGAAAAATTCATCCATTCTTTGAACGTGATCTCTGAAAATCATTTAATGTAATTCTTAGTTAGAAATGACCTAAATAATAATTAGAAGTATACATTTTTCATCCTTATCATCTACTCGACTTCCAATATTTACTTACTACACAAAATAAAGGATATCGTAAAATATCTGAAGTTGAATCAACTCATTGTCAACAGGACGCGAACACGATAATAATCGCTGGACGTGAGACGCCAGTATACTCGTACAGTCTCACCGTCAAGCAATCTTGTATATTTTTCAGTCAAGACAAGTCATCAAGTTTATACTTCGCACTGTCCATCCGCCATATTCGGCAAGAGACCACGTATGCGTAGAATACCGCCTATAGATCTTCATCAGTGTCACCAATGGTGGCTGATCACCAGTGGCGTTCGTTGATATTATCGAATAATAATAATCAATGCACTAAAAATAACGCTTTTGTTATTAACTGTACAAACTGGAAGTTTTATTGGTGTGTGGCATTCTCTCGCACCGTTATGTATACGCCGTACTTTGTTGGCAATAAACGACTTCACGAAGACACATGTCTCCTGAGAATTCGCGATCTCTCTGGCTGAGAGGTTCTATAGCTCACTCTCGAGCCCACCCTCCCAAAAATATATGTAGCGTAAGGAATTGCATGTTCCTTATCCCAAATAATATATGTAGCGTAAATAATTGCGTGTTCATGGTCCCAAATGATGTGCATGGCGCACGGAACTGCATACTCTTTGTTCTAAATAATGTATGTGTCGTAAGGAACTGCATGCTCATTGTCCCAAATAATTTGTGGCGTAAGGAACTGCATGGTCCTTGTCCCAAATAATGTATGTTGCGCACGAAATTGCATATTCCTTGTTCTAAATAATATATGTGATGTAAGGAACTACATTTTCCTTGTCCCAAATAATGTATATGGCGTAAGAACTGCATGTTCATTGTCCCAAATAATATACGAGTATTCGGAACTAGATTCAATGCGTCACATTTTGTTTTATGACTGCGCTATAAGATTATACTGTTAACCTTGAACACAAAGATTCCCACATCGACGAATATCAAAGGCGTTATAAGTTGATCAAACAACTGATTGTGTAACACTCAGGAGACACCTCTGCTCGCCAGTGATCACGTATCCCACCATCCTGTTTAGGTGACGAACGCCGTATCCTGTCCTTTGTCATCAAATATGGCTGCCATGCAGGATACTGGATTTATTTCGCCTTCAATAATATCATAAATCAATTGGGGATAATGCAAACCATCATGGGCACGCCACATATATTATGTATTGTTTGGAGATTTTTTTTCAATTAAATAATTATTTTGCATTGCGTGATGCATGTTGCGACAGTGCATTTTTTTAAACAAAAAAAATATAGTTCAATTACCATACACGTATACATTAAAAAAAAGCATTATCAAATATTTTAAGTTCCAACATTACCTATTTATTCATAACACTGCATTCCGATGCCGTATTTCAACATGATTAACTAGATTTGCGTTGAGTCCCGGTCCCGTGTTTTCGATGATCGATACTAAAAAGGGCATATTTAGTAACACTTTATTGCAAAAAACAATCTAGCGGACTTATTGTCAGATGGCAATCTCTTCCAACCAATAAGACAAAAGTAAATAAAAGAAGTTACATGATCGGAGAAAATATTCAAATGATTATTACGGTTACGTTGTTATTGCGACAGGATTTTGAGTACTTGGGCCTTCAGGATGAATGACGAGTGGAAAGGATTTATGTGAGCTCGTGAGTGTGGGTCTCTTCTTGTTGTTTTAATTTTGGTTGTTTTTGTATTTGTGTTTCTGTGTATTTTTTTTGTTTTAATTTTAATTTTTATTCTTATGATTGTGTGCGGTATATTGTAGGATGAATATTTTTGGTCTTTCTGGAGTGATAATGTGTGAGGAGTTGAATTTCGTAAGATGTTTCCAGTTGTAGTTGAGTGTCAGTGTTTGTCAGGTTGATGAGAGCGTGCAACGGGGTTTTGTTTTTGTGCAATCAAAAATCGGAAAGAAGTATCGATTTATTTTTTCATGCTAAATATCCTCAGTGAGATACAGGCAAAAACCTAGTTTACTGGGGATACGACAAATGAAAGGCAACAAACCCAGATCCATTAAAATTGTATGTCCAAATCAAATTACCTGTTGTTTTTTCTCAAATTGTGTATATTTCTTGTCATGTGTAATAATAAATAAATAAATTATTCTCCTTGACAACATTTATTAACAGTATACGTAATAAAAATGAGATATCATCAGTCATAGAAAAAGGAAGGGATGGTGGAGAGGAAAGAAAAATCGTGGATGAAACACGTTATACTACCGATTTGAAATTAAGAGTTTTTTCAGTCGGTTTTTAAAACATGCCAATAACGGAACGAGTCTAACATTTGTTTGTAACTTGTTCCAGAGTCTCACTGCATGGCCAGTAAAGGACGACGTAAAAAAAGAAGAGCGGCGAACTGGAAAAGTCAATATCTCTGTTTGAGCGTAGCGCAAAGACGCTGAAAATTTTCTGCGAGATAAGAAGGCGGCGGAAAAGTTAACGATATTATACAAGAGACAGAATGTGAATTTTGCGTCTATTTCTCACATCCAACCAGTTCAGCTCTTTCTGGGAAGTGATGTGATTGTGCTTTCTCAGATTAAAAATAAAACTTAGACAAACATTTTAAAGACGCTTTAATTGACATACTAAGGATGGAAGAGATATAAAATTTTAACTGTACCATCGCCTGATGATGAAATTAATATATCCAAACAAGATCTAACTTCTTCAGATTGGAAGCTTTCGTTGTGGAAGAAATTATAGATAGACTTAGAGGTATCGACATTGTGTGACATAATGATAAACTGTCTCAGCAACAATTTATCAAGAACAACGGAAACTAATTATAATCAATAATAATCATCAATTATGTTGCATAAATGGCAAAAAATTCACCTGGGAACGGGGGCAGAAGCGTTGTATTGTACGCTGTGCACTGCAGATATAATACCTATGAATACTGAATAGACGGGTGCCAATCCATATGACTAATTACTACTTGCGTGATAAGCTGATCTATTATTTAAACAATTCGAATCTATTAAAATTAGATGAAAAATATTATGATTAAAACATCCTGTTATATTTTTTTTATATATATAACAAAGGGTTTTACATACAAAGCGTGATCTTTTCAGGTATGGTCGGATGTGTCAGAAATATTTCCGCTGAAAAGCGTGCTTTTTATGTTCATATAATCTAACGACATCTATGGCCCAGTAATTTTATAAATAGGGGTGAATTCATAGATTCATATACATTTCTTGAATAACAAGTTTTTTCTTAAATATGTCAACTTCTTTGGCAAGGAATTACTTAGGTCAATGTGAAATAAGAGTAAATGGAACCAAGACTACAGAATCGTTCTTTGTTACTGTGTATTTGATTAAGAATAAGGCATGAATACATATTGCGATCTCAACATTAAATAGTAAACCTTAAGTATTTTTTTACTGAAGAAACTAGTATTTAAAATTTGATTTCGTACAAATTTGATGTAGCTGCCTTCAATAATGGAGTAATGTTGTTCAATTTCCTCACTTAAAAGTTTGAAGAATATAAAGTCCTACTATGAATACAAATCACGAGATTTGAAGGTTAGAAATCAGTATCTAGGTCAGACAATGAATTCGGGAAAGACACATGATGCTGTGTATCGCATGGACCGCAAGTCGATCAATGTCTATATCATCCGAGAATCAGAGATTATCGAACGAACTTCGACAATATGCAGAAAAATAATCCTTACATATTTTGGAGATGTTGCTAAAAAAAATATGGATGATTGGAGAAGTACGAGGACAGTTGAGGAAGACCAAGCAAGAGGAAAGTATTCTATGAGATGGATGGATCAAATAAAGGAGATCGTCTTTAAGAAATGCATTAAACTTGGCCCCAAGCCGGATGCAGACATGAGGGCAGTTTTGAAAAATCTACACGCAATTGCAGTTTGGGAAACACTTGTGTTGCTTCAAGACATGAACGTAATTATGTTAAAAGGACCCAAAGACAAACCCACGTTTAACTGTTTTGAGGTAATTGAGGAAATATCTCGCGCTTTATACGAGTCAAGAAAAACTTGAAGTACTGGAATTTAACCATAAAATACTAATTATTGGGTTTTTGGTTTTGCACACACAGGATTTATCTGTTTTTTCGATATTACAAATAAAAAAAAGGAAGTTTATAGTGAATTAAGTCAATATTTTGCATATACGACGTTTGATAAAAAAATAACGATAATTTTTTTTATCAAAAATAATTTATTTAATCTATAGGATAAAATACACTTTTGCCTATGTTTTTTTTCCAATCCATAAAACAGTTGTGGAACAAACTTTTTGGGATAGCCTTTAGCTCATCCAGCAATTTTGCCGTTGTCCTTTCAATGTCCTCTTAATTTTTGAACAAGAAAAAGTCGCAGAGGGCCATATCTGAAATGAAGAAATCGTAAACGTGCCAAAATGCGTTGAAATTACTTGCTCGTCAAATACAAACTGCCCGTCTAACATGGCTGAAAATTGAAATATCCATCACAAATAGTGTCGCCAATACGAGGAAAAAATATGAGTTCAATCAAAAACAAACAGTCCAAGAAATTAAAAAAATCTCGTAATTTTTTTATCAACCCTCGTACAAATATTTTTGACTAAAATTGTTTATGGTTACTAGAACCATAGACATGTTTCATAAAAATTCTCTGTTGCAGTCTTTCCATCTTAATCACGTGAATATGCATCCGTATCAAATGTTTAAATGTCAAGATATTGCAATGGTCCGATGCATAGTACAAATGTTCAATATTAAGAACGAAAAAGTAATACAGTAAAATACGTTTAATACAACTCTTATGATTTTTTTAATAAATTAAGTCTACGCTGAGTATGATACTGGTGGACCTGGTGGTTCTATCACATATTTTTAATAAAGCGCTGCGTATGTTATTACGTATGGAAGTGAAACTTGGACTTAGCAGAAGAATGATAAAAGTACGATTTATGCTACGGAGATGCGTGCATTAAGGAAAATTTGGGGAGTATCTATGTATGAAACAAGGCGGAACGAAGACATTAAAAATGAATGTATGGATAAAATTTATATTTTGAAGTCAGGTGAAGAAAGAAACTTCAAGAAATTTTGGACAAATAGAGAGAACGAATGACGAAAGAATGATTAAGCAATTTACAAGTTAGAAGTGCAAGTTGTGCGTGGAAGAGGTAGACCGAGGAAAAATGAAGATTTCGAAAGATCAGATTTCGAAAGAAGGTAAAGTAAGAAGTATGAAGAATATCAAATTGTGCTAGACGAGATGTATGAATGTGCAGGAGACGAAAGTTGCGTACTTGGATAAATAAGTTTGGAGATCTTTTCTCTCTGCCTACTCCGCAAGGGACACAGCGTGATGATATGTATGTAATATGTAAGTGCTACATTCATTACTCAACAAATAATATTTTACTGTATCTAATACCGTTTTTTTATGAAGCGTAAAAAAATTACTTATTCGTTATGTTATTATAGAATTTTACGATAAACTCTAAACCTTTCTCTCTAACCGTGAAAGAAGATAAAGATCTACACAAGAGATGAAGTTTGGATACATAAATATACAGACGACGTCCCTGGATTTGGTGGTAAGACGCCTGTCTTCCGAATGTAGGATTGTAGGTTCAATTCTTGGAAATGGTCAGATTCTTTAAAAAGGGTTCCAATTGTATTTAATAATAAGGTATTTTTAACATCATTCTGGTTGGTTGGAAAAGATTAACACTTGGCAATAAACCCGACGGGTCCTACTGTATACAATAAAATAGTATTACAATAAAAGTGAGTTTTGGTTTTCAATTAAAGCTTGTTCAATACTTCTCTGGTTGACTGGAAATGATTTCCACAAGGTAATAAATCTACCAGGTTGTAATGTGAAGAACGAACGTACAGCCCAATACAGTATGTTATAAATGTCTTCTAATCAATTGTTCATCAATTAATTTAAGCAGGGTTAACAGAAAACGTTCAAAAGACGAAGATTCTTAGAAGAAAAAAAAAGAAATTCCAGATAATTGCCGTCTTACTGTTTTTAGTCCAACACATTTTTTTTGCGAAACACAATTTTGTTTAGTGCATTAAAACGAGTTCAGCAATTCGATATTGTATATTATTTCACTTTATAATCTGAGAAATATTGCAATTCAGCATCTCTGACATTTGAATGTGCTGTATTTTTGCCAACAAGAGAATGCAGATCGGTATCGAGTTTAGAAAGCGCAGATTACTAAGTTTTGTACAATGGCAATCGTAAATCCGATTCGTTTGGGATCATCTGCACGGCCCACTTTTGTTTTGCATTTCAGTGAAATTTCCCCCGATTATTTTTAGGAAAAATAAATTTACTGTACGAAACAAAAATGAAGTAACATATATGTCGATTTGAAGTATGACAAATTTTTCGAAATTTATTTATTTACCATATATAAGTAAACGGTACAATGTATGTTACCTTATTTACGAGTATTTACCATATATAAGTAAACGGTACAATGTATGATACCTTATAACAAAAATTACTTTAAAAAAAATAACTGTAGTGAGTGCTTAGCACGTTAAGATTGATCACAATAAAAAAGGTATTAAATCGTACAAAATCACATGTTACCAACACAATACGGGCCCGTCCACAGGCGCACAGCCCGCATTGCGTAAAATATACAAACACAAAAGACAAACAATTGAAAAACAAAATACACATTGTAAATTAAGTATAAAAGACGGAATCAGATAGGTGCAACTTCACAAATTTTCAAAAAGCACGGGGAAAATAGTAAAAAAAAACATAATAATCGATTAAAATTCCATTCAAAAAAAGTTCTTCAAAAGTCCTCGAAAGACTTGGATATTCGGAAGTTCCTTTTCAGGCACTCTTTATAGGTCAGCAAACTTACTTAAAAAATATCCGAGACATTTTCGATCGTGTGTTGTCAAGGTATGAAATTTAACAAGACATCAATATAAATCCTGATATGTTCGTTCGTTTTAACAAAATAACACTGAACATAGTATATTTTGTCAGTAATCAATATAAAACGAAGTCATATAAGCCAATTGAACGCCTCTTGTTCTAAGATAACCTCCATATCTGCCTTAAGCGACAATTCTTTGAACATTTATCAATTCTCCCCATACGGGTATGAGATATGTATGTAGACTATCGTCCAAAACCACAAAAAAGCTCACAACTACTCAACGAAGCATGGAGAGATAGATGGGGTTACAAAATAAGATACCACAAATACAACTGATAAAAAAAATCATATACATTATTGAGACAATACTACAATTAAATTGGAGTTAAGGAGGAATATAGTAACAAAAAATGAAAATTTGTTGAACGTAAATAGTCCAGTGGTATCTGAGAGGAATGATCACGTATATGCAGCTACTTAGCGCGTCCTTAGTTGATAGTCGTCGTCGTGGCTGGGCCGCACAGTCGAGGATCCCTTCGCCACTCCAACGTCAATCTTGAACCGCTCTTCCATGTTGATCATATGATCTGTCCCGGTCCTATATGTGTAATCCATCCCGCAGATGTCACAGACATGTGGATTCTACTTGCCTACTACTTCCCTTTTGTGAGCCTATGCTTATCACATGTCCGGTCCACTTCAATTTCGCCTTTACAACCATATCCTCGACAGGTTTACAATAGAAGCGTTAGTGGGCTGGAACATTTGTGATATAATCACTCTAGTGACACCGAAAAATACGATGAAGGAAACGTTGGTGGAACATTTCAAGGCTTCGAATATACCTTTTATAGGGAACCCAAGTCTTGGACCCATAGATAAGTGTGGAGAAGACAATGGCCTCGTAGACTGGTAAATGCCCCTGCTGTAGAAGACGCGCTCCTGAGGCGACTTTTCAGTTCATCATCAAGAGAAGGGGTTCGATGCCAGAATGCTGCCCAGATATGTGAAGTTAGGTACGATCTGCAGTTGTACACCATTCATTCGAATGTCGGGTGATTGTAGTACCTCGTACTCTGCAGAACAAGCTGGTTCCTGGGTTTTCTTGGTGGAACATTTCAAGGCTTCGAAAATACCTTTTATAGGGAACCCAAGTCTTGGACCCATAGATAAGTGTGGAGAAGACAATGGCCTCGTAGACTGGTAAATGCCCCTGCTGTAGAAGACGCGCTCCTGAGGCGACTTTTCAGTTCATCATCAAGAGAAGGGGTTCGATGCCAGAATGCTGCCCAGATATGTGAAGTTAGGTACGATCTGCAGTTGTACACCATTCATTCGAATGTCGGGTGATTGTAGTACCTCGTACTCTGCAGAACAAGCTGGTTCCTGGGTTTTCTTCACGTTTATTTCAAGGCCAAAACATCTAGAAGTTGGCTTTACGGTAAAAACTGGGATAACCCGGGAATTTACTTAACTACCAGTGGGTCATTCTGAACATCTAACATAATGACGCTAACAATGCCTTACCAAAGACAGAAACCTGTTTTTGGTCAGCGCATATGCTCCAACTTTGATTGCATACATTATATCGTTAGATAGGCTATCACTTGAGATCGAACATAATTATCAGCCATCCTGTGGTCGCCTGTGTGCGTATTAGTTTATTATGTGCAAACTATTGTACTTCAACATGTACATAATCTTAATAAACCAAACCCAAGACTCCGAAGGCACGAATATTAACTTCCAGGTTTAATCTGATGCAGCCTTTCCTAGGCTTCCTTTTTCACTATGCTATTTTTCAGTTGCTTAAAAACTCTAATAATTTATAATTCGAGGCATATAAGTTAAAGAAATACAAATTTTAGATGTAAAATGGTTGAAGAGTAAAAGTAATTGAAAGTAAGAAGCCAACTTACTAAGAATGAAAGCTAACTGTTAGACCACGACCGCCGACAATATAACAAATATAAAATGGAAGGCATAATGTCGTAGCAAACGAAAATAGACATACATACAATTTTGAATAAGTCACGGAAAGACATATTTTCAACAGTGAATTATTGTAATAAAAGCCTAAAAATGATGATAGATAAAGCGGTTATATCGATGGAATATCTCTTTGATGAATCAGATACGATTTTTGCAAGTAACAAGAATCACAGTAACAGTTATGAAATCCGATTGCCAAAATAGCAATCAAACGCACTCATTAGGTAAGATCTTCACTTTCGCTGGTCTAAATCAATTTCCATAATTTAATAATTTCACTGTGTTACCAGGTTGTAAAATTACAATTCCAGGCGAAACAACTATCACTTTGTTGTAATGCGAGATTCTCCGAAATATTCGCTCACGAAATTATTTTAAAATGTAAATGCATTTTTCGGTATTGCAACAGTTACTAAATTAGACACTTTTTAACTCATCGGTTAGCTGAATAATGACAGCATGTTGTATATTTGATAATATGGACATGTTGAAGAGCTTGGCTGTGAGAGAATATCAATAGAGAACATTATATTGCATAATATGAACACTACACCCATATGAACACTACACACTGCACTTAAATTCGTATGTGTTACTATTACATATCAGAAGAACAAAAAAGGATCTTTGCAGTTCGCTTTCCCATGGTAAGTTTTCTGAGGTTTTATGTTTTTCTAAACATACGCAAATGAGGGAAAGTACACCTAATCTAATGGCCGCAGCCACCATTTGCCTTTTCTTACAATCAACTAATATATATTTAATGTGTAATATTTTAAATTGTTCAAATCTTAAGTTAGAGCGCCTTTGAGGATAGTCTGCTTTCTAAATAACGCTGTATATATGCCTTTTCATTATTATTATGATAACATATTTTTATTTATTTTACACATGACAAGAAATATACATCATTTATGAAAAAACAACAGGTAATTAATTTGGACACACAATTTTAATGGATCTGGGTTTGTAGCCTTTCATTTGTCGTGTCCCCAGTAAACTAGGCTTTTGCCTGTATCTCACTGAGGACATTCAGCATGCAAAAATAGAACGATACTTCTTTCCGATTTTTTATTATATAAAACCTCGTCAACCTGACAAACAGTGACACTCAATTATCATACATATGTATGTTATACATAACGCGAAATCAAACTCCTCACACTTCATCACTCCAGACAGACCGAAAACATTCACCCCACAATGTACCGCACATAATCACAAAAATAAAAATATAAATATAAAACAATAAAAAACACCACACTCAACAGCTCACACAAACCTTTTCCACAAGTCCAATTAATTTTAAGCGGAATGATTACAGAATAATTTTGAGCACGATGATTACAAGACGATTTTGAGCTGGGTGATTACATGACAATTTTAAGTTGAATGATAATAGGACAATTTTGAGCTGGATGATTACAGGAGAATGTTGAGTTGGATGACAATAGAACAATTTTGAGCAGGATGATTTATGATACATGACTACTTTGAGGTGGATAATTAAAGGACAATTTTGAACTAGGTGATAACAGGACGATTTTGATCAAGATTATTACATGACCACATAAGGTGGTTACAGGACAATGTTGAGTTGGATCATTACAGGAGAATTTTGAGCTGGATGACTACAGGAGAATTTATTTTGAGCTTAATTATTACAACACAACTTTGAACTGGGTGAAATGCGGTCTTTGTAAGGATGTAAAAGTCATGGTATGTATGCATGTAAACTGTGTATGTTTCACTTTTGTTGTATACAGGTAACCTATCGGGATTATTGCCATGTGGAAATATCTTCCAATCAACCAGAAAGATGTTAAAAAGGCCTTGAGTGAAACTCAGACTGAAACCCTTTTTAAAAAAATCAAGTACAAACGGGAATCGAAACCCCACGTCCCAGATCTGGAGACATGCGTCTAACCGACTAGGTCACGGAGGTCGTAGTTTGTACTAATAATAGGAAAGCTAACATTTAGAATAGTTTTATTACTGAAAATATAAATGCGTAAAGATAATATTAAATGTCAAAACAATAATTGCAACAGTAATTATCGGTAATTTATAAAAGTCAATTATTTCTGCAATACAAGTAATAACTAAGTCGTGACACGAAATCGATAAACAAACGACCTCAAAAATATAAAATTCAATTTCAAAATACATAAAATGAATATGAATAACTTTAAAAAATGTATATTAAATGTGATTTTAATTAAATTCTACTCATTATCATTGTCGATGGCACAGAACGTGCTATCGAGTATTTTACGAAACGGATTTGATTATTTAAATAGTAGTTATGCAGTAAAATTAAATATCAATTACAGTTTTCTATTACAAAATCACGAAAACCACTCTATTTGAAAAAAAGAGTAACATATCTTAAAGAGCTATTTCGTAACACAATAACAGATCTTAAAGAGCTATTTCATAACACAATAACAGATCTTAAAGAGCTATTTCGTAACACAATAACAGATCTTAAACGTTGAAAAATTTATAAAAGATAGTATCTTAATAAACTAGAAGGGTCCAAGAATCGAAGCAAGAACCTGGATGCATAAGCCAAGATACAGCTGAACAGGATATAATCGCATTCTTCATCCGTCTTGAACATTGGGAAAATCGAAGTTTATCCGATTAGCCCCACCTTAAACCAGTTGTAAGCAACCTGGGGGGTGGCAACCCTCGTAAAGGTTGCGGTGTGATGGTCGCCGTGAAAATATGACAAGAATATTTTTTAAAAAGCTAGGTAAGCCGAGTTGGAAAATATGCATCTTATGTTATGAACTGGGAGACGGAAAAAATATTTTTTTTAAATTGTATTATATACGAATATGTTTTAGATAATAAAATTCTATTGTAAGACATTCCTTTGATAGCATTACGATAAGCTATAACATTTAGCTAAGTGATTAATAAACATCATAAATAAACCATTCTTAAGTTTCTGTCACTAATCTGTTTGTTTTTAATTATTATTGACATGTGTGACACTTTACACAGTGAAATCATATGTCGTCATTCTCATTCCTTCGTTAATTTTTATGTCATTGTTATGTTTTATTGTACAGTATCTTTCTTATTTAAAGGACGACCTCCATAACCTAGTTGACACCTGTCTTCTGACACAAGGGTTGCGAGTTTGACGTTCATTGACACCTTAATATTAAGCTTTGATATCCTAATTTGTGCTCCTGTCCGACATTTTAATGCATAAACAACGAAAGTGTAATTAATAAAATTAAGCACATATTCTTGTTTGACATTTCAATGCCTATGCTTATTGGTATTCCTGTTCGACATTTTAATGGCTATACAACGAAAACGTAATTACTACACTAGAGCATACATTCCCGTTCGACATTTCATTGCTTAAACAATTAAAGCGTTAATACAATAATACACACATTCCGGTTCGACATTTCAATGCTTATTTGTATTCATGTTCGACATTTTAATGTATATACAAGGAAAGCGTAATTAATATAATTAATCACATATTTTTGTTTGACATTTCAATGCCCATGCTTATTTGTATTCCTGTTCGACATTTTAATGGCTATACAACGAAAACGTAATTAATACACTAGAGCATACATTCCCGTTCGACATTTCATTGCTTATACAATGAAAGCGTTAATACAATAATACATACATTCCTGTTCGATATTTCAATGCTTATGCTTATAGTATTTGTATTTATGTTCGACATTTTAATGTCTATACAACGAAAGCGTAATTTATACAATTAATCACATATTCTTGTTACACATTTCAATACCTATGCTTATTTGTATACCTGTTCGACATTTTAATACATATACAAAGAAAACGTAATTAATACAATATAGCATACATTCCTGTTCTACATTTCAATGCCTATACTTATTAGTATTCCTGTTCGACATTTTAATACATATATTGTACAAAAAAAACGTAATTAATACAATATAGCATACATTCCTGTTCTACATTTCAATGCATATACTTATTAGTATTCTTGTTCGACATTTCAATGCATATACAATGAAAGCGTAATTAATACAACATATCATACATTCCTGTTCGACATTTTAATGCCGAGGTTTATTTTTATTTGAAATTATCATAATTAATTTAAAACAGTTTTTAATTAAAAAAATATCCTTTTTTAAGTACTTACGCAATACTTTTTTCTGTTTTATAAATGAACGTTTTTCTTTTCCAACTCTATTCTAAATTTGATATTCATTTTTGTTATGTGATCCGTTTTGAGATATGTTTGATTGATATTTCTATTTTAATTGTGTATCTTTTTATTGTGATTTTTTTGCTTTTGATATTTGTTTTTTATTTTTAAAGAATAAATGAATATAATATAAACATTGTATTGAACCAACAAGGTTTATTGTATACAACGAAAGGGCAATACAATACTTATTTCGTTTTTAATGCGTTGAAGAAATCCTGTACTATATATGGTACATATTCAGTTGCCATAAATACTTAATATTCGTTTTTTTTATACATTACTAAAAATGTTTTTTTTTTAAACTTGCACAGATATCGCAAGTCAACAACAAGAGTGGAGTTATAAATTAATGTTCAATAAGTAAAAATCTAGTGCCTCTTAATGACCATTGAGGTGAAGAACCAAATTCATCGATTATTTTGTCAATGTTGTTTATAGTTAAGGCATTAACATTGTGGAGGTTTAAAGACATTGTAATTTATTTTTATCAAACACTGTTATTCCACTTTTTTATGACGGTATAACCCTACCGGTTTCAAGGCTTTCACCTCATCTTCAGGGGAGCGCAAACAAGACTCTTGTTTGCGCTCCCCTGAAGATGAGGCGAAAGCCTTGAAACCGGTAGGGTTATACCGTCATAAAAAAGTGGAATAAACAGTGTTTGATAAAAATAAATTACAATATTTTGTCAATAATTGTGTGTTGTACATTTTAATATGTATCACGATAATTGATTTCAAATTTCCTTTAACCAACTACAAGGACCCTGAAAGGTCTGTTAGTGAAAAAAAAACAGTTAGTGAGTGGAGCGTTCACCATAGATAATTAATTAGTGACCTAGTTGGTGAGCAACTTATCTTACACTAGAAATGTTATTGAACGAGTTAAAAGAGTAAGTCGACGTTGGATTAGAATTGTTACCTTCATGAGCAGTAGAAATTACTAATAACCGACATGTTCACAGACGAATCACGAGTGATATGTCTAAATCAGTGGATCTAAATTCAAAGACTCACTAAACGGGGACGAAGACAGTCTTGTCTTCCAGCATCACCACGTGTGATTATGAAAAAGAGAATGACACTATACAAAAGAGACAAATCTGAAATTATGGTATATTTTCGTCGTACACAATACTGTTTGGCAATTTCATTACCATATGAAAATATTTTTCAACCAACCAGAATGATCATTTGCGGTCCACGCGGTACGACTGCGGAATAAACATAAGTTGTATACCGTTACTCAGAATTTACTTTTATCAAATTTTTTATTTTTTTCCCTTCCTTGTGGGTTATCGAATTTCTTTTCTCTGGTCCTACAAGTATTGTTTAACTCGAAATCCTCTGGGTCACGGAGGTCGTCATCTCGACTATCCACTATACTCAGATCTTCATTGTTTTATTACAAGTGACCGAGAATGTCGACTTATGACGCATAGTTAAATACAAAAAAGAGTCAAATTAAACCACAATGACTTTTTATCTGATCATAACTTGAGCTATATAATGTCAAGGTTGTTTCACTGGGCTTGATACTCGTATATTCTCGTCTGGTTGCTATTGTCATTATTTATATAAAGGTTGTCTTGTTTCTCATAATTCATAACGGGCACACAATTACGTGTACCTAATTACTATTCATATACTGGCATTCTTTATTTATTATTCAAGTATTTTACACTATTTTTGGGTAATCTTAGAACTTTGATAAATAAAATCATCGGCCACTTAAAGTAGACATAGTAAATGAAAAAAAATGAATATCTTGTATTGGATTTTCTGTAAATATTGGATCTCTTGTTGAGAGATAGTTATAAACATTGCAGTATATAAAACATCGTCTCATAACCTGCCGATCGTCTTAGAAGGTTTATCTCATTGCCATCGGAACTCTGTTTGATCTGTCAAAATTGTGTGTTTGGTGAAGTGCAATAGATTGTACACAATAAACTTATACACGCACATACGTCTTACAGTCGCAAAACGGCAATCATACTCGATCACATGGGATATTCTACGATGTCGTAGTTATGACTTTTTTCACAAGTGTCTAAAGACACCGTACCATAGAAGTATGCCGTTAAAGAAGATATTAATTGGTATGTCAATAATAAATAAAACAATGTAATCTATAATCAATAACTGAAAACTTACAAGATCATTAGTCATGACCATGTTCAAGAACTTCAAATTGTATATAGCAAAATAATTATTTACTAGATATTGTAGGTATTAAACACAATCTAAATTAAATCAGATAAACGAAAAAATAAATCCGTTGGAATACGTCACTAGAATTGATAAGAACCGACAAAAATAACGTCTACCAAATATGACCGATAATCTCTGTAATCTTTACTTGATTCGTTGAAACAATGTTTATCAAAATACCTTAACGAATAACGTCATTATTGCAAAAAAATACTTGTTCCATGTGCGCTTATGCTTTGTTTATACGGTTCGATTAATTCGATAAGTACTAAACTAGGCCTATGCGTACGTATTTTTTATAATTAACGTGTGGACGGTTCACGGCCCTACCTGCTCACATGACCAACTTTACCCGCCCTGCGACACAACCTTCTCGTCGCGACACTCGACCTGTGTAATCATCTGGGAGCAGTGGCGAGTTGATTAATGATATTACGACAGTTTACATATATGGTTCAACCATTCAATCGATTTTTTTAGTTTTTTTTTTATACACGACTTTATAGATATTTTAAGAAATATACCGTAAAATGACAGAAATATTGAAAAGTGATAAATTGACAGAACTCTGCGTTTTTTACATTTACATGTTAAACCCATACACAAAGCTTAACGAAGAGAAATATATATGCAGGAAACAAAAATAAGCAAACAAGATGATGAGGAGAAAATCTTGAAACCGGTAGGGTTATATCGTTATATAAGTGGAATAAACAGTGTTTCACTAAACAAATTACAATATCTTGAAATCTCCACAGCGTTAATGCTTTAACTATAAATAAAATATAATATAATTAGATGTTGCTCCTATTAAAACTTAAAGGTATACGAGTATAAGAAATATTTTTTTTACAATACAGCAGACGAAATATACTATCTACAATTGTAAAAAGTAGATTTACTCGTACAACACCACATTTGATGATCTATCTACAACCGGTGGAAGGGAAGGCAAGGCAACCAAGTGGCATTAAGACAAATTAATTAACTTCTAGTATTAAAAGCTTTTTTATAGATATAATATTTATAGATGGTTTTTTACTATACGTGATACAGTTTTACATACATAAGAAAAATATAATTATGTGAAAAATGGTACATCCATACTTCGCTTTACGGAACCTAATGTTATGGATTTTTACTACATCGGAATGAAAAAAAAAACAGCAAATTCACTTTACGTCATAAAAAATCGATAAACGGAATATTTTGCTGGGGGCACCATAAATTTAAACTGTCCGTTATTTGTCAATTAAAAAGATATGGATAACAATTGATTGACCAATTCTGATGTGAAATCTTCAAATTCTTTATTATAAATGTTGTATTTTTTTATTACATATACACATGACGACCTCCGTGGTCTAGTTAGAAAGATGTTTGTCTCCCAACCCGATGGTTGCGTGTTCGATTCCTGCTGGAACACATTTTTCAATTACTCCAACTCCTTTATTTGGTTCAGTCATCTAATAGGACATATTTCTCTTGATCGCTTTTCCTCAACAGTCCCAGTGATTACTAGTGTCTCCAGACATAAGTTATTATTTTTTGCAAAATGCCCAAAGCATGTTAGGATTACTTTTCTGTATGCTATAGAAAGTCTTTGGGTAATCTATAATTCTTGGATGAAAGAAACGTTGGCGCACCTTGCGGTCCTCGGGATATGGATCATCGCATCCAACACCACGTCTAAAAGGCATTATTCATGCTTTTTACCTTATTTTTCATCGTTCATGTTATACAAAATCATAATATATTTTATTTTTATTTCTTCTCTTTTGTTATTGTCAGAAATCATCAGTTTATAGATTTCTACCATTTAGAAAAAAAAGTGGAAATCTGAGGTTGATTCCCGATATATTCAAATTCACATGCATTTCAAATTCTTATGCATTTATCTAGAGTGATTTTCGAATATATTCAAATTCACATGCATTTATCTAGAGTGATTTTCGAATATATTCTAATTCACATGCATTTATCTAGAGTGATTTTCTAATAAACGTGTAGTGTAACATCAAATATTGTCTCCATTGTGACCATCCTCTAAGAGTATACTGCCGCTGAGGACTCACAAGAATATACCCAGTGAATACAGCTTATCAGTGATGGCTTACTTAAGACTATTGACAGTTTTTCTTTATTGTCGAAAAAGTCTTCTTCTTGCTATGTATTACGCCATTTCCATCGGTAACAAGGGCCCAACCGATGCGTTCGGTTGGGCCCTTGTTAGGAATCTGGAATCCCATCCAGCGCGATCTACACTAGAAGATTTCGATCTTCTAGTGTAGATCGCGCTGGACTTATTTTGTCCCCCATATCCGTGTATAGAAGTGGGATCGAACAACTTTACATGTAATGTACCTATATTCATATAAAAAGGTTGGGAATCACAGATATAGACAGCAAAAACACCAAAATTAATAATTACAGTAAAAGTGAATACGGTTCTGTTGGCTTGGCCAATTCAGTTAATTTGCCACATCAATAAAAGCGGTTTTAATCAATTTCCAACATGGATTCACAACAAGTAAAATGCCAGATGTGAATGGCATGCAGTGATGACTGTTTGGATTGTCTTGGATGATTCATGAATGTGGCTGACATTGGAAGTCAAGAATTCTTTATTGAGAAATGTGTGTATGACTGTGGACCAGATTATGGTTAGATCCAGTTTTTTTTCATCGTTTTGAATGCATATATTTTCATATTCAAGGTCTGATTCCGGATTGAATTAAGAGATACATCCGGAAGTCTTCTTACTGTAGGAGTATATGATACAATTCTGTTTATTTTTATTTCTGTGGCGTTATTTTTGGCACCAGTACGTGAGTGCTTAGTATGTTCGTTAAGCCCGGTTCGGTTCCCTGCTGTTCTGAGAGAATACTAAAAATCGATATATCATATATACTGCCCGTCTGTCGTTGTGTAGTTGCTGTCAACACTTTTCTTCCCGCTATGCTTTCTTCTTCATCTTGCGCGGATGGCAATCGTTGTTGTCCCTGGGGAGACGGGGTGCTGTCGCTGGGCGGGGCAATCGGGAGGAATTCGAAACCTAACGAGTCCTGCTCAGACGCAGACACAAGGAATCATCCCCTTGGATCGGTTCGCCTATCACATATCTGGCTGACACGAGCGACACGACTTGTAATATTTCTGAAGGACAGCGAGAGAGCTCACACAAACTTTAAATACAAGGCAACTATAGTATTTGAATACTTCCTCAAAGTATACGAGTGCACTGATAAACAATACACTCATACATTTATATGAACAGTGGAATAAGTACTCCTCAAATCAATGACACCACAAGACACGAAACACAGAACACTTATGGAAATTAAATTCAAAGACCTCGTACTTGGTTTGGAAGAATACCAAAAGTGTTTTGTGGCGGCAAAAAGTGACCAATAAATATAGGCAATCAAATGTTAGTGTTGTAAATGGAGCATCAAATAACAACCAAGCGCTGTATGACTTCTTTCAAGAATAATTGATGTATCAATCTTGAAATATGTCCATTTAACAAGAATGGGTAATACTCAAAATCCGAGGATCAATTTGGATGATACACTTAAAATGTTGGGAGTGTTATGGCCTTTTGCAACGAAAACACTTTTAAAATTTCAACTGTGTAATTTTATTTGTATAATCGTTGAATTACATTGAAGATAATATTAACAGTATTGTGGAAGTAATAATAACGATGATGTTAACATCGTAGTGGCTTTAAGAATAATGATTTCTGCCTCTGATATGACGTCCTATTTACAGCAAAGATAACGTACGCACGACCCTTAGATAATTAAGAAGGAATTTTGGTCGGGTATGTTATCGGTGTACTTTGTAAGGTCAAATCAATATCAGGCGACTTATATGGAATGTCTCGTTCGCTGTTTACTTCCATTTAGTGATATCAAATCTTTATTGAATTTGGATAGTAAACGGTTCCTGATAATTCCAACAAGATAATAAATTTAAACATAATACATTGAGTTAAGTTTGACATACACGTGATAACACTAATATTTATTGGATGTAGATAACGTAGTACATGATATGGTTAACATTGATAAGCTTAACATTGGTTTGAATACGTTACATGATTACTTATAATATTTATTGGATGTGGATAACAGAGTATATGATAAGATTAACATTGGTAGGGATACATTACAGGAGGCCAAGAGGTCAATGGCTGAACGATGTCACCAAGAATGTCGGGAGAGCCGGGAAATTCAATACAATAATAATAGCACCATTTAGAGAGCAGACTCTCCTCAAGGGTTCTTAGACTCGGGACTCGAATCCAATATCATGTACAGATTAAAAATATTACAAAATAAATCTATAAAAGCAAAATGTAAAATGTTACATAAAACCTCAATTATGTGGTTTTATTCATTTAAAAAAACTTATAATGGTGGAATTTCCGTTAACATTTTGTGTACCTCAGTAAGTGTTGGGGGAATGGGTGGCGTTTGTAACTTTACAAATTCCTTGTAGACAACTCTTTTTGGGTAGTCATAAAAAATTATGATGTCATATGAACACTGCACATATACCACACCAGCGGTACCACTTTTATTTTTTTTAAGTATTGGACACTCCACGTGCCACTGACGGATCCAGGAATTTTTCATCGAGGGAAGGTTTAAAGAAAAATCAATCTTTAATAAATTAAATATTTATTTAATTACTAATGTATCACTTCATCATAATTCAAATTACTTAAATGGACCCATGCGCAATATAAATTGGAGGCCCTGTTCAAAATTAAATCGAGTATTCGCGCAGCAAAAAATTGTGGCATTTCCCCTGATAACTGATAATAAGAAAAAGTGCCGCGCATCGAGTAATTTTTTTATGTTTCCCCAAAAAAACTTATAAATTCGTGTAAGAAAACGAAACGTTTCGTTTAAGAAATTATGCAAGTAATTTGGAAATCGTATGGGGAAAGGAGCGATCGCTCCCATCGCCATTGAAATCAAACTAGTGTAACTACGAGTATAACAAGAATAACTTTTTTAATAAATTATTTTTATTAATGTACTGAAGAATTTAATTATTTGTCTTTCTTTATGAAGTACCACAAAAATACCTTACGTGTGCTACCTAGTGGCACTCGTGCCAAAGGTTGCCACCAGCTGAACTACACCTAAAGTTGAATGTGTTACTATCACATATCAGAAGATCTAAAGGGTCTTTCGAATTGAGCAGTTTTTTTAATTCTTGGATAAAACACAGATGGCATCGCGAACTTGCCTGGGTCTTGTAACATTTGAGAAGTGTTATGTATGACATTTATAAAAATGGAGTCGTGTACAATACAACAACGTGTTTCAAATTTCAAAACAAATTGAGAATTATTTTATATATTGTAATCTCCGGAAACGGTGATGTTAATTGGCCACCAAGATCATGTGATCTGACACCGTTGGATTACGTGAAAATCCAGGTCTATAAGAATGACCCCCAATCAATTCCTGAGCTGAAGGATGAAATTATTTGCGTTATTGGTGAGTTAGAATCGCAATTATGCCAAAATGACATCGAAAATTTTGACAAAAGAGTGGACATCTGTGGAGCTGCAAGATGTGGACATTTGGCGGATATTGTTTTTTTTTTGTGTTTAAATGTCATGTATTATGCTTCAATGACCAATAAAAAGTTTTTTGAAATCAAAGCAAAGTATGTGTTTTATTCAAGAATTAAAAAAAATGAATTAAAAACCGCTTAATTTGAAAGACCCTTTACAAATGCTTATTTGTAGTTCGACTACGCTTGGTAAGTTTTCTGCGTTTTTCTTACCAAATATATATTTCAGAACATATGCAGAATCGGGGAAGTACCTTAAATATTGGCCGCATCTTACCTTCCTATCCTTGCAATTATCTTTTTTTTTTGTAAAATGTTTAATCAGTCAATAATAACGACGCTATATAAATTGTCATTTAATTATTATTAGTGAGATCGGATCAAGTGATTGATACATGAAAACATGGAAACTAAAAAGTCAGGAAAATCGTCAGTGTTGCATGTGAAAATGTGTATATATGGATGTAGAAGAAGCGAAAGATGTGTGCCGAAATAGGAAAGGCGCTTTGTCCTCTTTCCCTACCGTGACAGGAAAATGGCGTGATGGTGTGTATATTATCATAAAATCACCATTAAAATACCAGAGCTTGTGTTAATGTGATGATTAGTTAGGAAAATGTTGAGGAGGGCGCGCTAATGTTCGGTAATGATGGATTAGACAGGAGATATGTTAACTGTTGGCCGTTCACCGCAGACCACGTGGCTGAAGAAGCCTCCAATAAATACCTCATGTCCCATGCCCCATGCCGGCTGTCTGTCTACGTCTGCGGCGGTCGGGCGGGATTAGAAAGGTTAACCAGTTTGGTGATGCTCCCACGTAGGAGAGGTCAACCATAGGCATGCGAGAATGAGATTTATTTTATATCTTTATGATATTTATACACATATGACAAGGGTATGACATAATTGAATGATAATGCGAAATAAATAATAAATGCGAAAAATACTGATCTCAACAGCGTATCAGTGCCAACATTAATGTATTGATAAAAATAATTTTGTTAATATATTTGTAGTGAAAAACGCATTAACATCTTTTATTAATTATGACAACCTCCGTATCCAAGTTGATAGGACGCTTAACTTTCACGGAAATTTCTGGATCGATTCCCGATGGTATCCAAAAATGGGTCTCAGTCTGGTAAGAGTTCGCCTGGTAACATACGTCTCACGTGCAGAATACGTGTTCGAGTGTTGTTGTCTCTTCACGTGCAGTAGTGTTATGATAAACTGCGAATTCCGGTACTACTCAAGTGGTTCTAAGCCCGAAGACTAGATTACTAGAGCCGAAAATACTGTTATCTCTCGGCGTCTTTTAAAATGTCCGAATTTCCGATTCGGGTGTATTGAAGGGTCATATGAAAGAAACATTAATAATGTCACCCCCGCAAACCGCTCAAGCTGTAATATACATACGTATTATTACACCGTGTCCCTTGCGGGATAAACAGAGAGCTACTAACAACTTTCACCTCCTGCACATTCATATATTTCGTCATGATCACTGCTCACTTCACCTTCTTTCAAAATCTAATCCACTTGATCCAGACATGTTTTGCTCGTTGTAAATACCTTGGAATTGTTTACTTGCTTAACCATTTTTACGTTAATCATTCTCTTCACATGCCCAAACCAATTAAAAGCTCCTTTCTTCATCTAACTTCAAGCATCCATTTTATACATGCATTTATTTCTGGTCTTCATTCTGCGTCAAGATATAACCATATGACTTAAAAAAATGCTTAGCATCGATTTATTGTTGCCCAGATGTTCAATAGCTACATAACACAAATTCTTGGAATAGAAATAAAACTAAACAACACATACATATTGGTGACCACTGAAATTAGAGTGACGTTCCAAGACCGTTACGAGAGGCTCAGCCCAGAACTTCAGGCACGCGAGGTCAGAGCAGTGGCACGGACACGCTGTCATCATCCTCAATCTCATCCTCATAATGTTATCCTTGCTATCAGGACCCAGATCTGTCACGGAGTGTCCTTTCTGACGCCAAGTATTTGAGGTTAACCAATAACCTTCGATAGCTTACACGATGCTTTTTTTCGGTGGGATATGAGAAGTTATTATGAATTGTACATTATTAAGCTAACAAACCTGTCCGAACTGTTTCCATGGCCACGAGCAATGTGCCCAAAAAATCTGTCATATTGTCTAAAATGTGTCGGTGATTTTCAGTTCTTCGAGAATGGAGGCGTTCATTTGCCTTGCTGTCCAGAAAAATATTTCTTACATATATTGTAATATAGTGTAAGTAAATATTATTCGGATGATTGCACAATGATAAGGAAGTATTCCTACGGTAGCCGTTATTGTTACTGTTTGCTGAGTAAACATTATTTTTCAAGGTTGTGATAAACGGAACAAAAGATGTGTTTAAACCAATCGACTAAATGAGGCTTCAAAACATGGAAGCGGAAATGAAGAAGTATTCTAAACGGGAACAGGAAGAATACAAAGGAAAAAATTGTGGTCAACAAATAATTTTTATTTGTTTCAAAATGTAATATGTTGTCTAAAAGTAGTTTCGTATTTCTCGGATAGATGTCGTTAGTATCAAATTGAACTTCTTTCAGTAGCGCAAGAAAACCGCAGAAGACTTACCGATGGAAGACGGACTGCAAAGAAACCTCTATAGATTTTACAATGTTTGAGAGTAACACATTCGGCTTTAGGTGGAGTGTAGTGTTCATATTCAATCATAAATTTAGATGAGATTCCCAAAAATGTTTGACTTCAAGGGCTTCCCAAAGCTGAATACGCTACCTATATATCGAACACTTTGAGACAGACAAAATGATAACAGAAATTACATAATGAATTCTATTTTTTTTATGAATAATAAATTAAAATATTTGGTTAAGGTCTATATGACATTTTACAATATTAAAAAACGATTTTTTTAAATATAACTCAGGATAATAAAAATTTGCCAAAAATAAAGATTATAAATTCTGTACCCTCGAGGATAAACCACGGAAGTCACATTTTACCCTAGAGGACAAACGTCACACGAGTCATATGAATTGTATAATGCAACGTCGTTTACCTTCTAGGGTAAAATGTGACTCCCGTGGTTTATCCTCTAGGGTACAGAATTCATTAAATATTACGCAACAATAATATAAATGTTGCAATAGCAAAATAAACAAGTTAAAATGAAGAAAAATACATTCTTATCTACTAAAACCAATCAAGAAATAGACTACAAATATAATAGAACATTGTACACAGCTTCATGTTTACCCAAATAGTAAAAAATCGGACAAATTTCTAAGTCTAATATTAAAATCTAGCACGTGTGAATGTGGACTTAGCGTGGAAACGTTGGATAATTTATGCTTTGAATGCCCACTAAGACCTGAATTCGTATTCCGATCTATAAAAAAACACTAAATTAAAAGTTAAATTTCATGCACATATATCATATGCTATAAGATGAAAACTATAAAAACATAAGAAACTCTTCACTCTGGCACTTGAAGACGTATTCAAAGCTCTTGACTTGGAAGATAAAGGTATTCCGATAAATGGGGAACTTCTCAGTAACGTGCGTTTCGCAGATGACATTGTCTTGTTTTCCAAAAACGAGGAAGAGTTGAACATAATGCTCAATCAAATAAATGCAACCTGCGCTAAAATTGGCCTTAAAATGAATGCTGCCAAAACAAAAATAATGAGCAACATGACAAATAATCTCCCCGTCTTGGTAGGTGGAAGAAATATAGAGAGAGTTACATGTTATGTGTACCTAGGACACACTGTAAAGCTGGGAAAAGAGAATCAAGAGGCCGAGATGGAGCGTAGACGTGGTCTTGCCTGGGTTGCGTTTGGTAAACTCTCTTACAACCTGAAATCTTCAAAATACCCCAATCATTTGAAAAAGAGAGTCTTTGATTCATGCATCTTACCGATCCTCACATATGGAATCGAAATATCTGTCCTAACAAAGCGAATAACGCAAAAACTACTAGTGACGCAGAGAGCCATGGAGAGGAGGATGCTGGGAGTTTCACTGCGAGATAGAAAGACCAATAAATGGATAAGAGAGAGAACCAAAGTCACGGACGTAGTTGAGAGAGCAGCTGCCTTAAAATGGAGCTGGGCAGAACATATTGCCAGATGCTCTGACTCTCGGTGGACGAAAAAGGTCCTGGAATGGCAGCCTAGAACGGGCAGGAGAGGTGTGAGGAGACCACGGGCTAGATGGTCGGACGATATAAGACTGGCCGCAGGGGTGAAGTGGATGCAGTGTACCCGAGATAGGGAGTTGTGGAAGACCGAAGGGGTGGCCTACATCTAGGAATGGATCCAGAACGGCTGAAGAAGAAGAAGATGAAACTACTTATCGCAACAAGTCTTCTGAAACAGTAAATAAACATTATGTTAAAGCTCTCCTTAATAGTATGAAGAACACTAAAGCTGTTGACCCGATGGCATACTCACATTCTTCATAAAATCATGCGGTGAAACTTCAACACACCTTTGCCTTCATTTTTAACTTGGACTTTCAAGTTCGTGTTTTCCCAAGATAATGGAAAATGACTCGAGCAAAACAAATTCATAAAAGTGGCCCTTAAGAATATGTAATAAACTACAGGCCCCATTGCATACTCTCTTCTGTAAGTAGACTGCTTGAGACCCATATGGCTCGTGTGTTAAGATCACACATAGATTCCTACATTGTTGATAAACCCCACGGTTTTTAACGTGGCAAATAAATTGCGTTATTGACTGATTTTGTTTCCGGCACACTAGATGTTGGCTCTCAGGTTGATTGCTCATATCATGAATTTGAAAAAGCATTCGGTAGAGTAAATCATCGAATTCTATCAACGGAAATATACGAGTAATAGATCAACTTGGTATTCCAAATAGTATTTTTACACTCTTAGACTGTTTGTTTAACCGATATCAGCTTGTTTCTTATGGTATAAAACAAACAAGACTGTATGTGCTCCCTTGACGATGAAAACCTTGAAACCGGTAGTTATGTTGAAAAAAATAGTATTTTATAAAACACATTATAATTATTAAAGTTGTTTTTCATAGAACATTTGCCAATAATTATTTATTTATTTATTTCATCCACAGTTGTTGCCGACATTAAAATAAATAAACTATAATTTTTTAATGCAGTAAATCGATGAAATTGAACATGTTTAAAATATAAATTGTACGGAATATAGCATCATATCTTACGCACATATTATTTTTTTGGTGTGCTACGTATTTACTCGTATTACAAACGCGTTTATCGGTCATTGTGTCTATAAATAATTTAGTACTTTTTGCATCCATAAAAACATTTTTATATCTAAAATACAAACAACACCACGATTTTTTATTTATTTTAATTTATTTTTTTAACATCACTTAGAAGTATGGATATCAGTGTTGGAAGTGGAAGGCGGAAGGAAATCAGAGTGAAAGGCGCGGCAGAGGGAAACAAAGTTGATGTGGCACTAAAAATATATACTGGAACCGGACAGTATATAAATATGTTAAGATGATAGTCCACAATAGTATTTTGCTGCCAACTTGGATGTATGGAACTGAAACGTGGACAGCGATAAATACTGAGTAGAGTCGAAAAAATGCTATAGAGATACGTGCATTGAGAAGAACACATGGAGTGACAATGTATAACAAAATACGATGTTAGTTATTAGCGATGAATGTAAACTTACGGCTGATTTGTTAGGTAGGATAAAGTATAATACGTTGAGATTGTTTGGTCATGTAGAAAGAATGAATAAAGAAAGATTAACAAAACAGATATACAGTGCATATACGAGTATGAGCGGAAGGCGTGTGAGAGAAAAAAACCAAGGAAAGAATGGTTGGATCATGTGAATAATATTTAAAAAGAAGGAAATGTAAAAAGGCAGAAAAATCATAGGAGTTGTATGAGGTGTATGGATGTAAAAGAGGCGAATAATATATGTGGAGAAAAGAAAGTCTTATGTTCTGTCCTATCTGCCTCCACCAATAGGCAAATGGTGTAATGATATGCACGAGTATGTATTATAATATCAATGTTTTTTATTTACTATATAAAAACATCTGTATAACTTTAAAAATTTTTTTTTTAATAATAGGTATGTCCGAAGTCATAGGTATCCTTATACTCCCGAATACTAGACTGAAAAAATGCCTGTGTCATTCGAGGGGAGTAGCACAGCGCTGGATTCGAACTGAAACCCTTCCGTATGGAAGTCCTTTACGTTACCAAGCGGCCATGCACCTAATTAAAATTGTATAGTAGTATTATTAACAATGTTTTGCGTGCAATTTGTTCAGTGGCGTGCGGTACTATTTTCTTTTTATATCCAGCCGATAAAAAATGATCGATAATTAATGTGGTTTCTTGAAGCATGTGTGTTTTAAGTTACCGGTTTTAAATAGGACAAAATTATGGAATTTCGCTTCGACTCGAATTTTTTTTAGCAATACTACCTTGATCAAAAAGTTTTAGGACTTTATTCATAAAATCGAAAATACAAGTTTATTAATCAAAATCAATATGGTCCCCTTCAAAGTACTCCCCATCGACTGCAACGCACTTACGCCAGCGCTTGATCCAATCCTCGAAACACCGCTGGTACTCAATTTTCGGTATGTCTATCAGAGCCGTCTTCGATTTTTTCATGACATCCTCTCGGGTGCTGTAACGCGTTCCGCGAAGCGGTTTTATAAGTCGGTTGAACAGGAAAAAGTCGCAGGGAGCCAGCTCGGGTTAATTCAAAGGCTGCTGGATAGTAGTCGTGTTATTTTTGGTCAAAAACTCATCGAAATCATGTCTTTCGCGATTTCAACGCGGTCCTTTTTTGCATGAAATTGAGGTCTTTCGACACCAGTTTTGCAGCTACACGTCTGAGGCTCAAATCTCTAACCAAAATGTCTTGAGCGGATCCATAAGCGATGTTCAAGTCTTCTGCCAGCTCTCTGATGGTCAATTTGCGGTTTTCGGCCAACATTTCTTTGATTTTATCGATGTTTTCATCGGTTTTCGACTGCCACTGCGTTCGTCATCCTCGACCGACTCACGACCACTTCTAAACCCTTCGTGCCACCGAAAAACACTTCTCCAACATTTCCAACGTCTGCGGACCGTTAAATCCGTTTTTCACACAAAATTTAATGCAAACTCGTTGATGCACAGTTGATGCCATTTTCAAACTTGTAAAAAATCGAAAACACGCACAAAGGTAGATGTACTCAGTACAGCGTAACTTTTACAAATGTCAAGCTATGACGCTGAAATTTGGAGGAAAGTGTCAATGATAGATGTGGTAACCTAACAAAAAAAATCCAATCGGGTGACTGACAGCGCCATACGGTGGCCGGTCCTAAAACTTTTTGATCAAGGTAGTATTTACTATGCACTCGTAATTGAAGATGTTATATGTTACGAGTATGTGATATGAATGTTAATTCACAAATACCAATTTCATATTTATATTCCTGGTTCGATCATCGGAATATAAAAAAGTCGTAGTATTTTGTACGACTGTAAGTTACGACATACGAACAACTTTCTTAGCTAGTGTTTTAGTTTATCACAGAAGATAATGTGAAGTTCCCACTAATATTTTCGGTCTGTTTCGAGAGAGCAATCTTAGTATTGATTTGATATCTTTAATACATTATTAAAATACGCTCCAGCCTCAGAGACCTCTCAAGCCATAGACAACGCACTACACCAGTATTTCACAAGCTTTTCTTCCAACTTTGCTTAGACAGAAGAAAAATCTTTGACCTTATTTAAGATTGTCAGCACATATTACAACAGTCCGCAACTAACCACTTGTCATATTACACGTTCCTTGTAGTCCCACTAAGTACATTATAACAAGACGTAGTTATATTATTAATTAATTATTTTTATGACTTTTGAACAATAAGACTACACAGATAGGACAATCAGTATGGCATTGTATGGACTTTCATATAAATTTTACTACTCTCAAGAGTACAAGTTATTCATACATACATGAATACCATCTCCTACTCGACGACCTCCGTGGTCTAGTTGGTAAGACACTTGTCTCCCAGCCCGGAGGTTGCGAGTTCGATTACCGTTGGAACCTCGATATTTTTAAAAAGGATTTGTCTGACTTTCACTTAAGGCCTCTTTAACATATTTCCGATTGTTTGAAAAATTTTGCCACATGGCAATAAGCCCGCCATAAAACGAAAATGTAATACAATACAATACCATCACGCCATCTCCATATCGGAGTAGGCAGAGAGGAGAGACCACCAGACTTGCCAATCACGTATCTTTCGCCTCTTATATATCCATACACCTTTTTACAGAACTCCTACGTTGTTTATTTTCTTATTATGTTGAGTTCCCCTTAACTGTTCTTTTTCTGTTGTACTCGTATAAAAATGATAATACGAGTATGTTAATGTTGATTTCTAAATTGTTTTTTTTTTTATCAAAAAGCACATTACTGTTTAAATAAAATAAACAATAAATAAGACTGTGCGCTATGTTCAACATTTTTATATTCAACGTAAAATTGAAAAACTAAATTAAAAATAAACACTTGACTGCTCATAAGTTGAGGGGTGGAACTATGATGGGTTTCAGTTAGGGCTGCCAACTATTTTTGAGACTATTCCGGGCCATATCACCCGAAACAGAAATTAATATGTATAGTTTCACATTTCACAACAACTACAGACCATCACATACAAGTCTATCACAACCTGTCTATCCGAGGATTTTTTATCTGCACAAAAATATAAGTGAAAAAAAATAATGCTGTTTACATATAATGATGCTTTTTTATTCATAAACTAATTGTACAAAAATTATAATTAGAAACCAAATTTTTTAAGGCTATTTTCAAATAATATTTATTCTCGTTCTTTACTTCGTTTATAATACCCTTTCAGAGTGAGTCTGGGTAAAACCAATTTACAAATTATGCAAACGATTTACAAATATTTAATCTGACTTGCAATTTCACCTTTACCAAATCAACATCGCTTATATTCCAGGCCTAAGTCCATACACCATTAATATGACTAAAAACTTTTTGTGGGTAGGCTTTACAGACTTGGGATAGGAGTGGAGGAAAATATGTCGAGTATGAGGAGCGCAAAAGCGTGTGCGATAGAAATATTATAACTATTTAAAAGCATGTTTTTAACATTGGTCAGTGGTTTTTTCTAAAATTCCGGGACATTTTGATATCTAATCGGAATCCTGGACAGGGACTTCCAATCCGGGACAGTTGACAGCCCTAGTTACAAAGCGAAGAGACACCTCTGTTTTTCGGTGATATCAGAAAAATTAGTTATTTTTTACTAATAAAATTATTATTAAATGTATGCGCTTTTCCTGTTTGGATGTACCTTAACGATTTTAAAATTATACCTCATTTATTTGTAAACAATGGGATGATGGACAATCGGAAATATACACTCCTACAAAAAAAACATAGATATGAATTGCGTTCGTGGTAGTGTCATTTGCAGTGGAAATTAATGGGTATTGTTATCGAAATCATTAAACACAAATCATAGTAGAAAATTAACTATAGGCATAAATACTTCCATAATCAACGTATTATAATCATCTAGAGTAATTGTGCGCAACCTGGGGATCGCTAAATATACAATATACTATAAGTAAGTGTACTGAGGCTCTCACGACCGGATGGATTTTATTTTCGACATGTTGGCTACACTTCCGTGTAGCCTGACCCTTCCCCTCCACAACGAGACCGGTTTGAGGTGAGTACGTTGAGAAGTGTCGACGCGACAACACGTTTCGTGAAAAATGTCAATTCAATCTCCCGCCAAGTGCGAAATACGCGGCGTCATCGGTTATCTCGTTTGGAAGGGAAAACCTCCGGTTGAGGTTTATAATGAGGTGAAAACTGCATACGGTGATAAAGCTATGAATCGTACGAGTGTGTACAAGTGGTGTCGCGAGTTTAAAAACGGTCGTACGTCTGTGCATGATGATCAGAAAAGTTCAAAACCACAATTTCAGCCAAGAAAATCATGGCATCCGTGTTTTGGGACTGTCAAGGCATAATTTTAATTGAATATATGCCTCAAGGGGAGACCATCAACTCTGCAAGATACTGTGAGACCCTAAAAAAATTGCGGAGGGCGATTCAGAATAAGAAGAGAGGCATGCTGACAAAGGGAGTCTGCCTGCTGCACGACAATGCCATACCATACACGGCCAACGCCACGAAGGAACTGCTCGCCTCGTTTAAATGGGATGTCCTGAACCATCCCGCGCATTCCCCTGACCTAGCACCTTTAGATTACTATCTCTTTACCTCCCTGAAGCTGCACATGGGTGGAAAAAGGTTTTCAACCGACGAGGAGGTAAAGGAGGAGGTGGAGAAGTGGACGGAGGGGTTGGCGGGAAACTACTTCGAGGAAGGCATCAAAAAGTTGATACCCCGCTTCACCACCTGCATTGAGAGGAATGGCGACTATGTCGAAAAATAGCTTACTATACATATGTACTACGGTAACCACGTAATTTTTTTGTTTAAATAAAAAAAATTGTAACCTACAAAAATTCAGTACACTTACTTTCTGGATATGCCTCGTATTAGGAACTTTTAAATAAAAAAGAGCCTCGTGAGACGTGAGCCAGTGAAAAACGAATATTCCGTTTCATCCAAAAAAGCTATTAAAACGTTAATTCCATTCGCCTCACGCGAAACTGTATTTTCGGATCTAACTGTAATACAAAGCAAATATCGTTCCAGTAATTTTAACGACTAATCCAAATTTTGAATCGATTCTTGGAAGAATCAGTCACAAAATTCACACGTATTATAACTAAATAAAAACACCAAGAAAATTGCTTTTCTGCTTTTCATTTACGTGGGGATTATACTTGTAATAGGGGGTCGTCGACGATAAAAAAGTTGTGGAACACTGCTCTATTGGACATCTTTATGCATGAATAATTTAAGATATTTGTCATTGTTAAAAGAACATTGCATCTTGTGATCTTTTTTATTACATGAAATTTATCATGAGAAATATTACAAAATAAAAATATATATAGGGTTACACAACAAGAACTGCAATTTTTAATCAAAGAAGAACTGCAATTTTAATCAAAGAAAAGAACGCTGCTATAACGCGTCGAGATAGGAAAGCATGGCGCTCTGTGATGGTATGCATGTATATATTACTTAATCTATTTGTAATGGTGTATAGATGTAGAAGAGTCTAAGGATGTGTATGTAAGTATGGCGCTGCATCATCTCTACCTACTCCGCGTGATGGTATTTATCGATTAAGTCGGCAACTATTACTAGCTTCAATTTCTACCCACGACGTGCAACACGCATTGAAGAAGATCTGTTTGGTGCGATTCTTTATGAAATGCTTTGGTACGCGCGGTATGAAGACACATTGATATATGGAAGTAGGCGTTACCATCGAGGAATTCTCTTCTTCAATGAGGAGGCTCTGAAGCCGAGGCTGGGCCCACTAACGGTGGTATGAATGTTTTGTAATAACAACGGTATTCCGTATCATTCCTATGATTAATAACATATATTTGAGATATCTTCAAGTACCAAAACCAGATATATCATAAATATACACGCATTGAATAAAAAAGACGACTCAGAGATACTTGCGCTGAACTACTTCTAGCTGAAAATAATAATAAACTGACAATTTATATAGCGCTGTTGAGAGAACGAACTATCCTCAAAGGTGTTCTAACTCAGGATTCGAACCCATTTAACATATATACAAATTTTGAAAAGACCTCCCAAAAAGGATTGCCTTTATGTGCATCGTAAGGCTTCATATGCCACCCATATCTCTGATATTAGGAGGCAGACCATTCCACGCCGCAGGACCATCAATAATAAATGCTTTATCATAATACCCCCAATGTAGTATGAACCGACTGGAAGCATTCGAAATGTGGATGCACCGGAGAATGCTACGGATACCCTGGACGGATATGGTCAGCAACACAAGGGTTGTTCAAAGAGCCAAAGTTGATAGAGAGTTGTTGACTAATATTAAAATCCAAAAGGTGTCCTGCTTGGGTCATGTACTTAGAGGAGCAAAGTACAAATTACTGCACCTGATCATCCAAGGCAAAAAAGAAGGCCGAAGAGGTGTTGGCAGAAGGCAAATCTCCTGGCTCCGCAATACACGTGATTGGACTGGCATAAGGGGCGTTGAAGATCTTTTTCGGGCTGCCGGGGACAAAGATGTCTACTCTCAAGTGATATTCAACGTTGGGGGGGACCTGGCATGACACTGAGAGGAAGATAATACCCCCCCCCCTCCCTATTGGATTGATATGGAACAAACAATTTTTTATTTGAAGAAATCGGCCTTGAAATTCTACTTTTTTCCGGGGGAACATCTCCTCAGACAGAGATTCAAAAGATTTAATGTAGATATCCCATTAAGGGACTTGAATACAAAGATATAAAGTTTGAAATCAATTCGTTCCCAACACTTAAGTCAGTGTAGACTTTTTAGATAAGGACCAATATGGCAATATTTATGAATCCATATATCTGCATACTATTTCGTTTTTATTAAACCAATTTGTTTACTGACTGCCAATTCCTGCAGTTGGTGCTGAAGATCATTCAGCTGTGCTAACCCAAAAGCAACAATTGTAGATGGAAAACAGCTGGAACTTGTCCAGAAATATGTGTATTTGAGCCAACTTATTTCCTTTGTAGGTAGCATATCGGAGAAAATAGTACGAAGGATAAAACTAGCATGGATCTCATTTGGACGTTTGAACAACATCTTTAAAAGTGATCTTCCAATATATTTGAAGCGAAAGGTCTACAACCAGTGTATTCTCCCAGTACTTACGTATGGCTGTGAGATATGGACGCTCACAGCAAAGAACACACAAAAGCTTCAGACCGCACAAAGGAGCATGGATAGATGAACGTGTATGTTGGGAAAAATTAAAAGAGACCGTAAACGAAAGCATGAATTCGCAACAAGTCAAAAATAAAAGATATAATAAAGGTGCGCAAGGAAATGAAATGGCGATAGGCAGGGCACTAAGCCAGAATGCCAGATTCCCGATGGGCATCCGAAATAATCCATTGGTACCCAAGAAGCATAAAGAGGTCCAGAACAAGACCGAAGGTACGCTGGATGGATGAAATCAGAAAACATGGCAACATCACATGGAGTCAAACTATTTAGAGTCGACATGGAGAAACCGTCATCCAGCAGTGGATAAACCCAGGTTGACAATGATAATGATGATGTCGAAATCTGCCTAGTAGCTTTAAAGCATACTGGAGTCTACACAATTTGTGAATCAGGCAAACCAAATTCAATAAAGTTACAATAATCCAGACGCGACACAACAAATGAATTGATGAGTTTATATATCACTTGTTGGAAGACATGAATGTAGAAACTCTCTAAGACAGTGGTTCTCAACCGGTGATCCGCAAGGATGTTACAAGTGGTCCGTCAAATATGAAACATTTGATCGAAGTTTGGCGAATTGCTGTTGAATGCGAATTGTTTTTGGCAACGCAGCCGAGGCGCAGCGCAATCTCCTACATTCCCATAAAATTAGTCTCCTCTTTCTTGCTAATACCGTCGTTATTTATAAATAAAAGTAATGTTCATGCATTTTTTATTGTTAGTTTTAAGACCTTGATGATTTTGGAACTCTGCATATTTTTCTTATAGTCAAAAGCACTCCGTGATTTCTAAAATGTTAAGAACCACTGGTCTGACTATCGAAACGCTATGAAAAGACGCTTGTTTTCTAACCAGGGGAGTTGCGAATTTAATTCCCGTTAGCGCCCAGATTATTTAAAAAGGTTTATGTCTGATTTTCTTTTCAGGCTTGTTTAACACCTTTCTGGCTCATGCGAGTGATTGCCACAAGGCAATAAGCCCGCCAGGTTGTATTGTGTATTAAGAAAGTATGATGTTCGTACATTAATTTTCGGAGGTATTTCGATACATTTTATTTTCTTATTGAATTCATATATAGTACACGTGTACTAGCAAGTCATGTCCCTTTTGGGGTAGACAGAGATAACATCTTTACACCTTTATATTTAAACAATCACATTTTGCCTCGTATATGATACATCCATACATCTTGTGATACACGCTCTTCTGTTTCTCTCTATAGTCATCTACATATCTTAATGAAAGCATTATCGTCATCAATTACTTTGATTAATTAACAGCTTATTTAATATCGTGACCCGGTCCTGGCATAAATTGCTGAGTAAAAGTAAAACTTTAAAATACGATTTGTTTTATGTTCTGTAGGTATTACACATTCATTTAATCTGAATTGCTAACGACAACAGAGCCGCATTGGTTTTACAATCAATTTACAAAATAACAGGATATTTGAATGAACTTAGCAATTGACATATTGACGACTTCAGTGGCCTGATTATTAAGACACCAGTCCTTGGACCCATTTGATTCCCGTTGTTACCCAGTTTTTTAAAAGCATTGCAGTTTGGTTTTAACTTAAGGTATTTTTAACATCGTTCTGGTTGGTTGGAAGAGAGGCAATCTCTGATAAAACAATAAATCCGCCAGGTTGTACTATATATCACAAAAGTGTAATATAGTATAATACAATACAATTCCTTTTTACCAGTTTGATCGATCATGATCATAGAGTAATGTAGAAATTTATTTATTTTCACACTTCACTGTACAATCTCCATTATTTAATTGCCAAAAGGCGATTTCTTCCAACCAACCAAAAAATTGTTTTCTATGTTGGGTTCAAGTTTGACATTGGACCTACATACATAGAAAATAAAATGTAAGATAAAAAAGACAGCAATCATTTGATGATTTAAATAAATCAATTATAAAAATTTCAGCAGCTAGGAGATAAGATGGGATATCAGGAAGATGCATAATGGGGAAACCAAGATCCTATCGGTTTCAAGGTTTTCACCTCATCACGGGAGCACAAACAAGACTGAATTATTATAAATAAAATACTGAAGAGCCTAACGCTATGCACAGTAAAGAATGACGTGAACAATGAAGAGCAGTGAACTGAAAAAGCTAAAACACAATTTTGATCATTTATAATCTATTATTTACAGTTAAGATATACAATAGTAATTTGTTTAGTCAAACACTTTATTCCCCGTTATATAACGGTATAAATAAACCCTGCCGGTTTCAAGGTTTCACATCATCACCAGGAAAGCACAAATAAGTCTTGTTTGTGTTCTCCTGATGATGAGATGAAAACCTTGAAACCAATACCGTTATATAAAGTGGAATAAACAGTGTTTTCGTGCGTTCGTGTTCCGAGTTAGACGCCCATGAAGAGAGTTTGCTCTCAAAACGGCACTATATAAATTGTCTTTTTTTATTATTTTAAACATAAATTATAAAAATTGTTTAAAATTTCTTTTGAAATACATCTCTGTTTGGAGATATCTCTGGCATAGTACCAGGGCACCCGTCCAATTAGTCGTTAGATTAATTGAGATGAAATCTGCTGAATCGGCAGGCCCAACGAGACACGTTTTATAGGCGACCGTTATACTCGTCTTAAAAGCACAATAGGCGAGGCGGAATTTCAAAATATCGCTAATATACTTTCCATTTCTTCGACAACGATTAAAATGCTGTTAAAACAGACGTCAGAAGGCAAATTACAATATTCGAAATTTTGATAGGCAAGAAAAAATATAAACAGCTCGTTTAGATGTGTGTTGAATGTATTAGATTTACAAAGATATTCTTTCTTTAAATATAAACAGCTCGTTTAGATGTGTGTTGAATGTATTAGATTTACAAAGATATTCTTTCTTTAAATATAAACAGCTCGTTTAGATGTGTGTTGAATGTATTAGATTTACAAAGATATTCTTTCTTTGAATATAAACAGCTCGTTTAGATGTGTGTTGGATGTATTAGATTTACAAAGATATTCTTTCTTTAAATATAAACAGCTCGTTTAGATGTGTGTTGGATGTATTAGATTTACAAAGATATTCTTTCTTTAAATATAAACAGCTTGTTTAGATGTGTGTTGAATGTATTAGATTTACAGAGATATTCTTTCTTTAAATATAAACAACTCGTTTAGATGTGTGTTAAATGTAGTAGATTTACAAAGATATTATTTTTTTAAAAGACCACCTTCGTGGCATAAATGACAATACGCAGGACTTTAAACTCGGGGGTTTTGGGCTCGATTCCCGTTAGAACCAAGATTAAAAAAAGTGTTATCGCAGCCTAATTTTGCCTTGGGCTTTTTAAATATATTTCTAGTTGGTAGGAAGTGATTGCTAAAGGGCAATACGCTCGCTACGTAATGCTGTATATGATTGTAATACAATAACAAAATATTATCGAAGTCATAGGTATCCTTATACCCCTGAATATTAAGCGGGAAAATGTCGTTCAAGGAGTGGCATGGTGCAGGGTTCGAACCGCTGTCCTTCCCCGCGAAGTCCAGTGCGTTAACGTATTACAATAGAATTATAAAAAAATGTATATTCTTTTTGATGACATAACAAAAAAAGAAAGTGTTAATGCTAAAATTTCAGATCCTTAAAGATATATATTTGTTTATTGTCGTTTATATGAAATCCATACAAGCGGAAGCCTCAAACCGTCGTTGATATTTTTTTCGTATATAATACGTATGTTACATACCATCCTTTTCGGGATAGACGAAGTAGATTGCAGATTTTCCTAGCTCGGTATACATATTACGCCTTTATTACATTCGTACAACTCATGTTTCAACTTTGCACGTTTCCTTATATCAAAGTATAATTAACTTAATCCAACCATGTTTTCCTTGGTATCACTGTATCACGCCTTCTACTTTTCTCATATAGTTCATAAGAATATAGAAAAAAATATATAATTTATCATCACCTGGGGATAGAATACTCGTAACTCGTTGGAGAAAATTGACGACTTACCTGTAAACAAAAAGACAAATTAATAAACCTTTACAGACCGTAAGTTTAAAATTCAGAATAATTTAACAATACGGATGTGCATAAACTTGAAAGAGTTACATAAATGTTCATTAAGTTACATAAATTTGACCGTGAGCAAAAAAGTCTTGACTAAAAAAAATTGCGAAAATTTTAAATTTTATACAGTTATTTATTTATTTAATTAACGTGTATTCCATATACACGTGTAACACAATTATATACAAAGCTTAAAATAAAAAAAATAACTACTATATATAAAACAATCAAGGAACAGGCAAAAGCCTCTATTGGGGACATGACAATCAACAAACCCAGATCCATATACTCGTATGTTAAATTGAAAATGTCAGCTTTAAATTGACTGTTTTTTTGTGTCTTATTTTTCATAATCATAATAAAATCGACTATTTATATAGCCTTGCTCAAGGGTGTTTTAAGGGTGTTATAACTCGGAATTCGTCCCACTATTACTAATAGATTAAAAAATATACGTACATAACATCACAGAGCGCCATACTTTCCTATCTCGACACACGTCCTAGCCTCTTCTATATACATACAGCTTCTAAGATTTCTCTGACTTTCTACGTTTCCTTCTTTCAGAATATCATTTACTTGATCAAAGCATACTTTCCTTGGTCTTCCTCGCTTTCCACTTACATCTGCAATGTATATATGTTTTGTTATCAGGTTTCATTAATTCGTTCCAAATGCCCAAACCATCTACATATCTCAACGTACTATTTTTCATCCTATTCGTCCCTTATCACTGAATTCCGTAGTCTGGCATAAATTGTTACTCAATGAATTATTTTCAATGTACATATTTCTATAGCATTTATTCGGCTTCTCTCAGTTTTTTTCTAGCCAAGTTGGCATCAAAATACTATTGTGAACTATCATCTTATCAAATTTTGAATCTGTCCGGTTCGAGTATAGATATTTTTAGTGCCCCATTGACTTTGTTTCCTATCGCTACACGCCGTTCGATATCTCTCTAAACTCTTCCATGAACAGTGAAAATACTACCCAAATAGCAGAATTCTTCGACAAAATAAAGTAATATAATCTCAAAATAATACAACGATTTTACTGTTTTTCGATTATCTCAAGAAAAGAAAGTAAACGAAGACATGATTTGTGTATGCGGGGTCAAATCAGTCGAAAGTGCGTCCAAATGCAAAAATAACGAGGAAACGTTTCCTGAAAGATTTGCATATGCAAAATAATCTCAAAGCTGCATTAAGTCCACCGGAGCTGTCTCCGGCCGAGAGCAGCGCCAAAAATAATAATGTAACACACACAGAGCATTTGAATAATTAAAATCGTGAACACTTTCGCTGAAAAATCGCCAAATGCTCATTTTCCTTGTCTCGCTTTCGATTGAATCCACTTCTTTCAATTCTCCTCATTTTAATTTTATTTTCGATAAATTACGAGATTGTCTTAAGACCAGCTGTTCTTAAATGTGTCAATATTTTATTTTGGATTTAATGCATACATATACTCGTACATGTGTCACGTTCCTACAGAGGTGTGTCAATATTTTATTTTGGACTTAATGTATATGGTACACATAAAGGGTCTTTGAAATTGAGCGGCTTTTTAATAATTTTTTTTTAATTCTTGAATAAAACACACAATTTGCTTTGATTTCAAAAAACTTTTTATTGGTCGTTTAAGTATAATGTATGACATTTAAACACAAAAAACAATATCCGCCAAATATCCACCTCTTGCAGCTCCACAGACGTCTACTCTTTTGTTAAAATTTTCGATGACATTTTGGCATAATTGCGGTTCTAACTCACCAATAATGCGAATAATTTCGTCCTTCAGCTCAGGAATTGATCGGGGGTCATTCTTATAGACCTGGCTTTCACGTAACCGCAGAGAAAATAGTCCAACGGTATCAGATCACATGATCTTGGTGGTCAATTAACATCACCGTTTCCGGAGATAACAATACATAAAATAATTCAACAATTTGAACGCGTCGTGTTGTACTTGATTCCATTTTTATAAATGTTATACATTACACTTCTCAAATGTCCCAAGACAGAGGCAAGTTTAAAAAAACACTTAATTTGAAAGACCCCTTACATGTGTCAAGTTACTACAGAGGCAATGGCTAGCATATAAATATCGAATGGAAATGTAAGCGGATTAAATTGCAGAGTTTGATAAGTAAATTGTATAAGAAGTGCAAATAGAAAGATTTGAGTCATGGTGTTAGAAAAGTGTGAAAGGAAAAATAAATGTGATATATGGGTGAACAATGAAAGGTTGGAGCAAGTATGAAGTGTCTGAGATATTTCTTCGTAGATGAATATAATTTTATGGTCAAATTCGTTTTTATTCAATACATTGATTGTCAAGTCGATCTTATAGGGCGGGTTATTAGGACAGGGCATTTACAGTTATTTAGGCATGTATTTGCTAAATAATTAGTTGTAATAATTGTTATCTAGTTCTAATAAGTATGTACGTGTTAACCATTTAATAAAAAAATACATATTATATATATTAAGATTATGAAAAATAAAATGACACGGAGGAAATTATAATTAAGTTAGTTCATAATTATAACATATAAATTCGACTTAAGATATACTCGTACATTTGTATACACGTATAGGTATAGCCATTGGTAAATGTTCACATTGTAATTTATTTTTAACAAACACTGTTTATTCCACTTTTTGTGACGGTATAACCCTACCGGTTTCAAGGCTTTCACCTCATCTTCAGGGGAGCGCAAACAAGACTTGTTTGCGCTCCCCTGAAGATGAGGTGAAAGCCTTGAAACCGGTAGGGTTATACCGTCACAAAAAAGTGGAATAAACAGTGTTTGTTAAAAATAAATTACAATGTCATTAAACCTCCACAACGTTAATGCCTTAACTATAAACATCACATAAATGTTCACACTATTTATGACTTAATTTAATAAAAAAATAATATCTGTCACTTTGTTTTATTTTATTTTTTGCATATCATAAGGTACGTGAATACTTCATGTGTCATCGAAACATATCTGATAGATAGATTTTTAAACTACGATTTATTTAAATATTTAATCGCGGCTTATTGTGAAAGACACAAATGTTTCAACAAAAATTTATACTTATCTTCGATAATTTGAATGGCACAATAGATAAAAAAAAGCAATGAAGACTTTCAAATTTACATTTGATTCTTGTACAAAGCAATGATGTAACGCGATGTACTCGTACATAACACGTGGACGTCTTTTCACGGGAAAAAGAAGAATTTATTGAATAATATTAACACATTTGTTAAATTAGCCAATACTTTTCTGTGTTTTTGCAGTATTGCAAGTGTTTGGCCCAAATTCTGAGTTTCATGTTAATTTTTAACTATAATTATTTTTACTCGTATTAACACTTCACGAACTCATATTTTGGCAGATTTATTACTTTGCATATTCTTTTCAAATATAGCAGCATCCATGACCGTATAATTGTATATGTGTGGCAATAAATCTGGATGGTTCCACTTTATACTTGCACTTTTAACAGCTTCTCAGACTTCTGAACCCTCAGTCAAATTACTATACATATCCAGAAAGTAAGTGTACTGAGGCTCTCACGACCGGATGGATTTTATTTTCGACATGTTGGCTACACTTCCGTGTAGCCTGACTCTTCCCCTCCGCAACGAGACCGGTTCGAGGTCAGTACGTTGAGAAGTGTCAACGCGACAACACGTTTCGTGAAAAATGTCAATCCAATCTCCCGCCAAGTGCGAAATACGCGGCGTCATCCGTTATCTCGTTTGGAAGGGAAAACCTCCGGTTGAGGTTTATAATGAGGTGAAAACTGCATATGGTGATAACGCTATGAATAGTACGAGTGTGTACAAGTAGTGTCGCGAGTTTAAAAACGGTCACGTCACACCTCTTCACCCTCCGCCAAAAAGTTCAAAACCACAATTTCAGCCAAGAAAATCAAAGCATCCGTGTTTTGGGACTGTCAAAGCATAATTTTAATTGAATATATGCCTCAAGGGGAGACCATCAACTCTGCAAGATACTGTGAGACCCTAAAAAAATTGCGGAGGGCGATTCAGAACAAGAGGAGAGGCATGCTGACAAAGGGAGTCTGCCTGCTGCACGACAATGCCATACCATACACGGCCAACGCCACGAAGGAACTGCTCGCCTCGTTTAAATGGGATGTCCTGAACCATCCCGCGCATTCCCCTGACCTAGCACCTTTAGATTACTATCTCTTTACCTCCCTGAAGCTGCACATGGGTGGAAAAAGGTTTTCAACCGACGAGGAGGTAAAGGAGGAGGTGGAGAAGTGGACGGAGGGGTTGGCGGGAAACTACTTCGAGAAAGGCATCAAAAAGTTGATACCCCGCTTCACTACCTGCAATGAGAGGGATGGCGACTATGTCGAAAAATAGCTTACTATACATATGTACTACGGTAACCACGTAATTTTTTTGTTTAAATAAAAAAAATTGTAACCTACAAAAATTCAGTACACTTACTTTCTGGATATGCCTCGTATATTAATATGGTTTTAGATTATAATGCGGTTAAGATTGTGTATTTCAACAGTCCGCAAACTATGGTGAGCAAGCTCCAGTTTAGTAGGACGCGAGCAAGCAAGCGTCAAATTACTGAAGTTCCATGAAACATCAACATAACATGTTGATGTTTCATGGGCCGGCTTGCACCAACGATACAATACAACGGGGAATGTTGTGGGATAAGTCCGGACCTTATAATGGATTCTCTCTTAAATGTATTTTCTGCAGTTCATTTTGAGATAAATGTACGATTTTGGAATAAATTTATATATGTACTATATACACTATGTTACTGTCAAAGAACCTATATTTACTTGTTTAAATTAATCTGAGGTGGTATTTGTGGATTTACTTTTTTATTTTTTTTCTGCTATTTATTTATTTTCTTAATCTACATACGCAAGGGTGTGGTCAGAAAAAACATTTTGTGATTCGCGGCTGGGCTCGCCTTATACTGTCATAAGTTATGATTAGTTAGAAAATATTGCCACTTGGTAATAACCGCACAATAAATAATTAAATAAATATATTATTTATAGTTAAAGCATTAATACTGCGGAGGTTTGAAGTCCTGGTAATTTGTTTAGTCAAATTGGTGGGGTGTATCTCGGCCAAGGGATATTGTGAGATGAGCCCAGACCTTTTGATAAATTCTGTCTTAAATGTAGTTTCTGCTATTTCTCTTGAGATATACGAGTATCATATATGTGTTTTTGGAATGTATTTAAATATGCACATACTATGTTGCTATCAATAAACCTATATTTATTTATTTATTTATACAACTTTCGTTGCATACAGTGCAACCTGGCGGATTTATTGCCATACGACAATTTTTTTCAACTAAGCCGAAATATATTTAAAGGGATGTATGAGAAAACTCAAACTGGGACAATTGTTATTTTTTCGAACCGAACCCCCCCTGGTTAGAAGATTTACAAATCCATTTTAAAATATGTCATATGAAAAAAGAATATTAAGTTAATTATTTGTTTCAAATTCGTTTTTCATTTCTTGCGTTTGGTTCTTGGTTGCGTCCTCGACGCCTACTTCGACCGGAAAGTTTGTAGATAGTGGCCGTAGACTAACATTTAGCATTCACGCTAAGCGAGCAGACACCCTAGGTTCGATTCCTGGCGGATTCACTTCCGGACTCGATTTACTCTTGGACCATTTTACATCAGAATGTATGTCGCAAAAAAGTGCTCTTCCACCATGACAACGCGCCGACCATTGTAATGGCAAAATTGTGTTAATTGGGCTTCGAATCGGTTCCTCACCCTATGATAACCTCTGGACTTGGCACCGTGCAACTTCTTCCTGTTCTCGAATTAAAAAAATTGGCTCGGTGGGAAAAAAATCGTCGATTCAAAATGTCATCTCCACTTTTAATCATTATTTTGCAGAGTTGGACAAAATATGTTTTTCACAAGGGATGAAAATATTGTAAAAAGTGTAGTCCTCAAAGAAATATATATTGAAAAATTAAGTAATTTCAATAAAAAATGTATTCTACGACTTTTTAACAAACTTTTTTACAGACCTTGACAGACCATACCTAAAGTTTCGACTACGAAAGTCACTTGATTTATATTACCTCGTTGTGCATGTACTGAACTTCTGATTCAAACTGATGCTGGCAGGAGCAGTGCACTCGCATCGATTAACAAAGAACAATCACTGGTGGACCCACAGCATCCTACGCGAGACCTTGAGATGAAAATACTTGTGTGCACTTTCATCACCGACTTTCTCTGCACACCGCCGGTATAGGCAATTGAGAGTAAGAGCATTGGCACAACAACGGAAGCGGACCAAAACTACAATTTGTTATCTGTGTTCTTCAGTCGTAAGTAAAAATAATAGACCGATGCTTTAGGGTTGTTTGTAAATGTAAATGTCATACATATACTAGTATAGCCGTACGCCGATTCCTTGCTGGGGCTGGCAGAGAGGAGAGAGCGCCACATTTTCCTACATTGACACACATATTACGAAAAAGACTGAAAAGGCCGAATAAATGGTATTGAAATGCATGACGGAATAAAAAGGGCGACAACGTATGACAGAGCACGGAATGAAGTAATTAGGAATGAATGTGAACTTAAAGCTGATGTATTGTATTATACTTTCGTTGTATGCGGTACAACCTGGAGGGCTTTTTGTCATGTGGTAATCTCTTCCAACCAACCAGAAAGATGTTAAAGAGGCCTTAAGTGAAAAAACCAGACAGGAATCCTTTTAAATACTCGTATATCTGGGTCCCAGCTGTATTTGAACACGCAACCTCTGGGTCGGAAGACAGGCGTCTAACTAACTTGGCCAAGGAGATCATTGCTAAGACGCCTGTCTCACATATGTGGTAGGAAAACCGTAGAAATATAAAGAAACCGTTGTAGATCTTCCGACTTGTAATAGTAACACATTCGGCTTTAGTATTAGCTAGAAGGACCAAGGTCTAAGTGAATGTGATGAAATGCAAGTAGCCTGAACGAGTGGATACATGTGTGTATAAAAAGAAATAAACATAGCTAGTTGTTAGAATTGTTATATAGTTATAAGTTAGTATCCTCCTCCTAAGTGAAATACAAGCAGTCCTCAGTGAGATATAGGCAAAAGCCTAGTTTACTGGGGACACGACAAATGAAAGGCAACAAACCCAGATACATTAAAATTGTACGTCTAAATTAAATTACCTGTTATTTTTTTCGTAAATTATGTATATTTCTTGTCAAATGTAAAATAAAAAAAAGTATATACGAGTATTAAAATTAAGTAAGCTTATAGTTATACGATAGAAATTAGATTAGGTCTATATTTATTGAATCCGCAACCTCCTGGTTGGGAGACAGGCGTCTTACCAACTAGGCCACAGAGGTCGATTAGAATTGAGTAAAAACATGTATTGAGTAAAATTAAGAAGAATACTCTTGTGATAGTTAAGCCATGTTGAACGAATGAATGAAGAAATACTAACGAAATAAATATATGGCGGAAATATGAGTGGAAAGTGTGGTAGAGAAATACGAAGGAAAGGATGATTGGATCGAGTGAACGATATTTTGAAAGAATTAAATGTAAAAAGTCAGAGAAATCGTAGGTGCTGTCTCTATCCTCTTTGCCTACCCCGACAAAAAGTGCGTGATGGTACGTACGTATCATGTTTGTTAAATACATAAATTACATCAACTATCAAAAATGAAATCTTGAGATCACAATGCGTTTTTTGTATCGCTAATATCACTGACGTGTATTTTTAATGAAATTGATTACCAGAGGGAAACGATAGTTCGTACTAGTGTAACCCTCGTGTCGGAAGACAGACATTTTACTAAACGGGTCATCGGGGCTGTCTTTCTTCTATATTTAAACTACATTAGAAATATAAAATGAGCTTAATGTTCTTTTTCGCTACTAAAGGAAATCTGAAATCGAACCCACAACCAACGGATTGGAAAACAGGCGCCTTACCAACTAAGGCACGGATTGATGGGGCCGAAGAAAATGTTTTATCCCAGCTGCACTCTTCAATTATTTGTTCAATGAACGAATACGAAAAAATCAACATAAATTAAATTACTATACAATTTTAGCATATTTTCAATAAATAAATAATAAAAGTTTATTGTGTAAGCGAAGTACGAGTAATTAATTCAATTTAGCATATTTCCAGTGCATCTTCAGTATACATTTGAATTGAATAAAACGTATAATTATTTTCCCACGTTTAAGCATTTTCAGCAACACGTGTTGATTAAATTATCCTCAAAATAAATTCAAATATTAATGACTCGTATTACACTCTCGTTGAATACAACATATCTCATTATATATCTCGTTGAATACAACATAACGGGCTTATTGCCATGTTGCAATTTTCTACCAACCTACCTGAAAGTTATTGTAGTCTTTTGTATTATATTACACTTTCGTTGTATACAGTAAAATCTGGCGGGATTATTGTCATGTGGAAATATCTTACAACCAACTTGAAAAATATTGTATTTTGTTGTACATAACAACGCGAGCCGAGGAAAACCTGTCAGAATCAAGTGGAACAGATTTTGAAAAAAAAAGTACTGAGAAGTATGTACAATAACGACCTCCATGGCCTAGTTGATTAAACGTCTGTCATCCGATGGTTGCGTGTTCGATTCCTGCTGGAAACCAAATTAAAAAAAAATAAGGTTTTCAGTCCGGCCAACATCTTTCTGGTTGATTGATAGAAGTTGTCACATGGCAGTAATCCCGAGGGGTTGTATTATGTAAAGGGAAAGTGTTACACACGATTTTTTCGGGCTTTGCTATAGTTTCCAGACTTGATTTGTTTAGTAGAAGTGGGTTCGAGTCCCAAATTAGAGCGCTTTTGAGGAGAGTTGGCTCTCTAAACGGCACTATATAAAATTGTATTTTGAATTCAATAAAATATTATTAGTTGACGAAAATTGTATGGTTGGATAGAGAAGTTTGGAGATCTGTTCTATTCTAGATTCGACACATCATGACGGTATGTATGTAAATATTATGCAGCGAGGCTGCAACCCTGTCTCGAAACGACAAGATGAAGTTAAATATGCTGATGAAAAACCGAGATTAAAAAAACATAAGGCCATATCTTTACCGCGTCCAATGAATGTTGCGTTTCTTCTTTTGTCGTGGAAATTTTCCACTTATAGATCGATTATAATTTTTTTGAAGCTGAATCAGTTAAAACTTCAAATTGTTTAAAATTTTCATTAAAAAAATGTTTTATTATATTGACTCATGTAATTAAAATGACTTTAATTTGACGACACTTTAATTTAGTAACATAATGACTTTAATTTGGTAACATAATGACTTTAATTTGACGACACTTTAATTTGGTAACATAATGACTTTAATTTGGTAACATAATGACTTTAATTTGACGACACTTTAATTTGGTAACATAATGACTTTAATTTGGTGGCACAAATCCTCCTATTTTGGGTGGATTGTAAAAAAGTGTAAAGAAATTACATTCACAACAGTTAATGAATTATTTCTTAACAAAATGATCAAATTCCAAGATTTTATTCAAATCGATGATTAGAAAATGTGTTAAGTCTTAATCAAATAAAGATTAACTAAGGTCGTTTATGAAATTATAATTTCAATGACTGCATTGCACATTGAACCCTGTGATTCCTTGGATTATTGCCAAATGAGATGACATATTTAGAAAAAACATCTTATTTAAGAAATTTCCATATTTTAATGTTTCCTCATGATAAATTGCCCGCAATTATGTTTGAAGGATTACACGATGCAACGTTATTATTATAATAATAAAAATATTATACATACTCGTATATCATAAATTATTCATGCGCAAAGATGTCCGATAGAAAAGTGGTACGCAACCTTTTTTCATAAACACCCCTTTGTAAATTAATTATACGACTCCCACGTTAAAGAAAAACAGAAATGCAATTGTCTCGGATTATTTATTCAGGTAAGAGTAACATAAAACAGTTTATTACGAATCTGCGAAATAATCAATTCCATATTTGGCTCAAGTTGAGGAATTCTGTAATTTTTTTGGATGATATAAGAATATAGAGATATATCGACAGCTTGTAGCGATAGGAAACAAAGTCATCAGGAAACTAAAATATATATACTTGAACCGAGCAGGATTGAAATCTGTTTAAGATAATTTTGTTGTATATGATACATACAAACCTGATAGGTTTATTGCTATGTGGCCATTTCTTTCAACCAACCAGAAATATATAAAAGATACCTTAATCAAAATCCAGGTATTAACCCTTTTTAATAGATGAGAGTCCACAATATTACAATATTTTAGTGCCAACTTTAATGCATGGGAGCGAAACGTTGACGTGGAAATAGACTGACATGATCTGAATAAATGCTGTAGAAATGTGGGCATTGAGAAGAATACATGGAGTGACAATGTATGACAGAATACGGAATGAAGTGATGAGGGACGAACGTAAACTTAAAGCTGATATGTTGAGTGAGATGAATTAAAGTACGCTAAGATGGCTTGGGTATGTGGAAAAAATGAATGATGAAAGACTAACAAAATATATATAAAGTGCAAGTATGAAGTGGAAGGCGTATGAGAGGAAGATCAAGGAAAGTATGGTTGTATTAAGTGGATGGTATTCTGAAAGAAGGAAACCTAGAAAGTCAGAGATATCGTAGAAGTTGTATAATAAGGTGTATAGATGTATAAGAAGATAAGGATGTCTGACGAGAAAGTATATGCACTCTGTGATGGTATATATGTTATGTATGTATCTTAATCCAGTAATAATACGTGTGCACGGATCCCGAGTTAGAACGCGTTTGATGAGAGACTGCTCTCTAAAAAACGCTGTGTTAACATGTCAAGATAGGAAAGTCTGGCGTTATATTCTCCCTGCCTACCCCGACACGGAAATGACGGGATGGTATACAACAGTTTATTACAATAAGTATGAAATTTCTGCGAATTAATCAATTTCATACTTCTACGCTCAATTTGAAATTATACAGTTAGAGCCGAAAATGCTGTTTCACACAAATAAGTTAATGCGAATGGAATAAATGTGTTAACAACTTTTTTTAAATAAAATTGAGCATTCATTTTTCATGGTATCATGGGCCACAGTGTTTATTTCTACGTACCGTACACATTTTGGCGACCTCCACACTATGGTTACGCACCACTGCAATAGGCAATTCAATTTCCCGTAAAATTGGACTCTCACCTTCGTTGACATTACTCAAACAGTGAATATAAAAATTACTTATGACAAAATGTTTTTTTTTGCCTCATTCACTTTTTACATAGACTTCTTAATTTTTTTTCTTTGAAAATTTTATTAATATTCAGTGTACATACATGTTAAGGCGACATATGTGGCCTGGTTTGTAAAAAGCCTGACTTACCCCTGAGAGTTTTAGGTTTGATTCCCGATGGTATTTGAAAAAAATAAATAAAAAAAGAATCTATACATAAGTCTGGTAAAACAGGGGGTCTGTTGAAATCCTCGCCCGCGCAACACGTGTGCGAGTGTTGTTGTCTTTTCACGTGTATGGTAGTATTTTCAAAACGCGAGATGACGAATTAATCAACGATTCGAATTTGTTGAAGGGTACCATACAAATTAAAAATATCATTATATAAGAATAAGACCAAGGAAAGTATACATTTTGAAAGTGTACGATATTTTGAAAGATGGAAATTTAAAAAGTCGGAGAAATCATAGAAGCTATATTAGGTGTAAGAATGTGGGGTGGCTAAAGATGTGTGTCGAGATAGGAAAGAATGGCGCTCTGTGATGGTAATGTAAGTATCTTAATCTGGACGTGCATGGCCGGCATTGTATATCTTAAAGGAGGTGCATGGCCGCGCGGTAATGCACTGAACTTCCGTGCGGAGGGGTGTCGGTTCGAACCCCGCGCTGTGCTACTCCCCTCGAACCTCACAGGCACTTTTTCTGCAGTGTTCGAGGGCATAAAGATAATTTTAAAAACAAATCAATTAATTATAATGGGTACGGATTGTGCGTTAGAAACCCATTGAAATAGGAAAGTTTACCGCTCTGTCCACTATGTCTACCCCGATAGGGAAATGGTGTGATGATATGTATCTCGTATCTATGATCTCTTAATCATCGAGTCTTCATTCTACCGAAATTTAAATGGCCAAGCTTGAATCGCCATTCGATACTCATCCCTAGATGCTTACTATTTTTATTATTGTTAATATATATGATACATATACAATCAGGGTATACCGTTGTAAGCAGAGCTGCGTTTGCTTATTGGCAAACATAGGCATTAACCTAGAGGCGCCAAGTTAAAAGGAACTCCCAAGGATTCATAAATAGGTTATGAAAATATTTAAAAAATAAAATAGAATTTGTGCCACCACTGCTAGATGGGACGACACAGAATGTGATACATGTACGAGTACATGAAATCAGACAAAACTAGCATGGAGATCATTTGGACGTTTGAACAACATCTTCAAAAGTAATCTCCAAATATCCTTGAAGCGAAGGGTCTACAACCAGTGTATTCTACCAGTACTTACGTATGGCTGCGAGACATGAACGCTCACAGTAAAGAACATACCAAATCTCCAGACCGCACAAAGGGGTATGGAGAAATACATGTTGGGATATACTAAAGAGACCGTAAACAAAATACTTCGGCTTTGTAGAGCGTCGTCTCTGTCCCTAGAACGCTTGACAAATCGCGACGAAACACGTGTATGAATGACAGAGACGACGCTCTACCGCCGAAGATAGCCGATTATGGCCGACAGTCTGTTTCTTAAACCCGATGTGTATTACTTACCGCCGGGTACTGTACATAGAATATACTTTTTTGTGAGACGTAACAGTGAAATGTGAACTTAAATGACATCGTAGATACATTTGTAGAGAAGAAAGCAAGACGTTAATTGTAGTCAAGATTTTTCGTTGAGCGAAATACATAACTATCCAAAGTCAACATCGGGAATGGATATCTGTTAAGCATTTTTTAAATAAAATATTGCTGAAGAGGGAAAGGATGCTAGTTGCAAACGGCCTAGTGGTGCCTTCTTCACAAATACGGCACTGGTTGTAGGCCACATCTCGGACTGAGGTTATAGGTATGTTACATACTCGTACATAGCCACTAGAAACAGAGTCCGTTAGAGCAATCTTCTCGCTGCAATGCGTATTCCCCGTACGGGCAGGGGTTAGGCGGACGGGCTGAGGACCGGGGACCAGGTAACGGAATGCATAATCAATTTCTGATTACATAAAAATATATTCTCACAGTTGCCGCTGTTCTAGCTGAATATCTCTTTCAAATTGAATACAAATAACACAGTCACACATTCAGCAGGGTGGCCAACATAACAAACATTACGGAACTCTATAATAATAAAATACTTCTGATCTTTATATCAAGGGTTGGCTAGCTAGATTCCATTAAGAGCTTGAAAGCTTCTATATTAAAGGAGTAATATTTTTTTCTTGGTTATCATATAACATATACATACACGTCGTCTCCCTATCGGGGTAGGTAGAAAGGAGAGAGCACCAGACTTTTCTACCGTGACACACATCTTTCATATATTTTACATACATACACTTTTTCATACAGCTCCTACGATTTGACTTTTTACATTTCCTTTTTTTCAAAATATCATACACTTGCACCAACCATATCTTCATTGTTCTTATATCACGCCTTCTACTCACATTTGCACTGTATATTTTTGTTGTTAGCCTTTGTTTATTTATTCGTTCCAGGTGCCTAAACAATATTAGTGGTAAATATAACTAAAAAAAATGTTTATTGATAATAATAATAAAAATGCAATTTATACAGCACAGTTAAGATATCAAACTCTTCTCAGAAGACATCAACTGTTCACTCGAACCTACTATCATTGGCAGATAAAATATATTACAAAATAAATATATATATATTAGCTGACTGTAGTTTACGAAGGTATTGGCTGCGGCAATGAGATAAGGTATTTTGCCACATCTACATATGTTTATCATAACACCCCAGTTATTATTAACGTCATCAAGAGTCGCAAATAAAAAGAATGTCAATAGTTATTAAAACATTTAAAACTGTTTAAAAAATAAGATAGTGTTTGAAATTACTTCATGACAGAAAAAATAAAATTAAAATAACCAACGTCAAATAATTTGAAGACATTAAGAAATGTAGCTTAGTTGGTAAACGTAACTTTCAACTTCCAAGTTACGAGTTCGATTCACGTTAGAACGCATTTTATTTTAAAACGGGATGTTGTATAGCACTTTTATTGTATACAGTACTTCCTGGGGGGCTTTTTGCTATGTGGCAATAACTTACAACAAACCAGATTAATGTTCAGAACAGACAGAAAAACATCAAATGTCAAATAATTCAAAGACACTTTAATAAATATAGCCTAGTTAGTAAGATGCCCATCTTTCAATATGAGGGTTATGGGTTCGATTTACGTTTGACTAGGTACTTAATTTATTTTACAAAGGGTTGTTATAGTACACTTTAGTTGTACTCGTATATACTGGCGAACTTATTGACTATCAACTTGATTGAAAGAGATTGCCGCATGGGATTAACCTCACCAAGTTCTACTATATAATATACCGTGAAAGTGAAGAATACAAAACAAATAATATAATATATTTACAAGAATTATTTCTGTGGCGTTATGGCAGAAGTTGATATGTCTGTTTTTTTTTGTCATTTTGTGTTTACTCTCCCAATTTATAGAAAATATTTCTCAGCACGTTGTGACAAAACTTGGTGTGTCAGTGATTATCCAAACAAAAGATATACTGAAGGAAAACCATTTAAACAGTCGATCGCAGCGTGGTTGTTATTGCGACAGGATTTTGAGTACTTGGGCTTTCAGGATGAATGACGTGTGGTAGATATTTGTGTGGGCTCTTGAATGTGTGTTTCTTCTTGTTGTTTTGATTTTTGTTGTTTTGTATTTATGTTTCTGTATATTTTTGTGTTAATTTTTATTCTTATGATTGTGTGCGGTATATTATGGGATGAACAAGTTTGGTCTTTCTGGAGTGATGATGTGTGAAAAGTTTGATTTCGCATGATGTTTCCAGTTGTAATTGAGTGTCACTGTTTGTCAGCTTGTTGAAAACGTGCAAGGGGGTTTTGTTTTTGTGTAATCAAAAATCGGAAAGAAGTATCGATTTATTTTTTCATGCTAAATATCCTCAGTGAGATACAGGCAAAAGCCTAGTTTACTGGGGATACGACAAATGAAAGGCAAGAAACCCAGATCCATTAAAATTATACGTCCAAATTAAATTACCTGTTGTTTTTTCACAAATTATGTATATTTCTTGTCATGTGTAATAATAAATAAACAAATAAAATAAATAAAACTGTTGACTGCTGAAAAACTTAAAAAATGCTTATTTGTACTGATTTTAACAGCTTATCAAAGTTAATATTGCTTCTCATGTAAACTAAGGTGAAACGGACATATCAACTTCTGCCATAACGCCACAGATTTATTTCACAAAAAACTGTATAAATACAATAATTGTTCTTCGAACTATTATTTTACAATTCATTATTTTTGTTTTAGTGTTATCTCTCAGCCCCCAGTTCCGAAGTGCGATCCTTTGGCTAATTTAAACTTGTTAAGATTTTTTCTATTATCGTCCTTTTCCTCTGATACATGATGTACATGACTTAAGTTAATTTTATTTGTAATGTTTGAGTTTTCTTTCTGTTTCGCTGACTGTTGATGTTTCCAGTCATCATGAGGAACTTGATTATTGGTTTACTGTTAAATATTATATTTAAAGATAAGAAGATCACTCAGATATGGTTTGGACACGTGGAACGAATGAAAGAAGACATACTAATAATAAAATGAAACGTCTGTGTAGAAAAAAATAAAGGATTCCAAATAAGTTCTGTAAAAATGCGTGTACTGAGAAAAATACAAGAGGTGATAATATAGGTCAGAATATAAAATACAAGAGGTGATAATATAGGTCAGAATATAAAATACAAGAGGTGATAATATAGGTCAGAATATAAAATACAAGGGGTGATAATATAGGTCAGAATATAAAATACAAGAGGTGATAATATAGGTCAGAATATAAAATACAAGAGGTGATAATATAGGTCAGAATATAAAATTAAGTGATAAGGGATGAATTACGGTTAGATGAATCAGAACATTTTGAGATTGTTTAAGCATGTTGTATAATTTTTTTATGTATGGGAGTGAAACGTGAACGTGAAAAATACTGAAACGAGTCGAATAAATGTTATATAGTAGAAACTCGTGTTTATGAGAGAATACGAAAAAGAAGATAGGAAATTAAGATATTTAGGATGGAGAAGTATACTCTGATAGTTTGAGTGTGTATAACGAAGGAATAAGAAAGACTAACAAAACAAATATATAGTGCAAATGTGAATGGAAGGCGTTGTAGGGGAAGACCAAGAAAAGTGTGGTTGAATCCAGTGAATGATATTTTGAAAGAAAGAAATGTAATAAGTAATATAAATCGTAGAAGCTGTATGAGAAAGTGTACTGACGTAGAAGAGATGAGAGATGTATATCATGATAGGAAGAAATTCTTGCACTATATCCTCTCTCTGTATTTACCAGTTTGGAAACGACATGATATGTATACATTATATTATATTTAACTTAGGAATTTTATATATTTTAAGTTCCTGAATAAAAAAATAAGCGACTAGTAAACTGTTAGGATAGATTAGTTGCTCACGTAGAAACTTCCATGGTCACCCCATATCTAGAGCATCTGATAGTCCCGCTAACCACTCCGACTTCAACAGGCAACCTTGGACTTTTGAAAAAAAATGTCCATGTATTATTGTTATACATAATTTTAAGGAAATTTTACAGTAACTATTACGCTGTGTGAAAATAGTTTCGATATTTTAAATATGTAGATCATTTTCCTTATAAAGATTTATTTTCCTTATATAGATCATAATCCTTAAATAGATTACTTCTTTTAAAAGGGTCTTTTATCTCTTTTAAGTTCCGACGTTGGCAATCACTTAGGTGAACGCATACATAATAACTTGTCTGCAAACATTTTTTGTAAAGGTCCAAATAGTAAATATTTTAGGCTCATTGGGCCAAGTAGACCAGGCGCTAGAAGGAATTGAGTGCGCATAATATGAGGGCTGCATTTTCTCAATTGATATAGGTTCAGGAGAGCCGAAAAATTAATAATCTGAATGGTGCCAGCTCATTTTATGGTCCGTTTGGTTTTTAAACCACCCCCCCTCGCTGAAGTATTAAAGAAATGTATTGAGCGCACGTTGTAGGGGCTTTTAATATTTATTTTGAATGACAGTTATTAGTTTTTTTATGAAAATTAGTAATTATATTAAATAAAAACAAAGTTAAAGTTGAAAAAAAAATGTTTATAAAAATGGTAAAATAAACAAGAAGCAAAATTTTTTAAATACTTTGTTACGAGTATATGCATTTTTGCAATCATTGCTCACACTTACATATTAAAATACAAATCAATCCTGATTTTTTACAATTACGAGACATCGTTCGACAATTATACGAGTAATTACATTTGCATGGACTTATCAAAGATTTCGGACTAACTGTCGTAACTATCTTGAACTTCATACTTCATACCCAAATAAAGTATAATCTATGGGTTCGAATAGCGGTTGAAAAGCATTTTTCCACAAATACGATTATGTTTGTGCTGAAGCTCTTAAACAATGTAAATACAATGTACTTATAATTCTCGATAAATTTAATCTAAAACCAATATTTCGCGAAATAAATTTATACCTAAGTTCATCAGCTGTTAAGTTTTTTTTTTAATAATATAAGTACATACTTTTTCTACATCTTTAAAATGTTCTACATGTAGATATTCATTTCCAAAAGACACGAGAGCGTTTTGAACAAAATTCAGCGATTCACGTGATATGTCAAGATTCAGGTGATATGTCAAGAAAAATTAATAATCAAAAATGAAATGAATCTCGTTAAACCGATGAGATGGGACAATGATTTAAAGCCCTTGAACTGTCAAGAAATTTTTAATTTTAAAGCAACTAAACCACCTTCAATGCCTTATCATGTTGACAGTAGATGTTTATTAAATTACACACCAAAAGATTTACATTTCAATAATTGGGTTTTATGCAGATTGCAGTATGATAAATTAAAATACAACTTCTGTCGATCATTACAAAACTCAATACCAGGATGGACTCCGTTCCAACAGTTACTAGTATCTGAAACATTACCTACATCTAACATACTGTTGCATTTACCCCGGTAATTCCGCAGCCACCAACCTCGAAAGATGTGGTAACATATATACAGCAATGAATTTTTTTGTTAATTTATGCGTTTCATTGAAAAGAAGTTTAGCGGTTTTATCCTATGATATGTCTATATATATCTGATTGCAAAGGATATACAAATGACAAGTAATGAATTTGAAAGATTAATAAAAAGTAGACTACAATTGTTTGAAATACGGATCTACTAATGAGAAGAACGGAAATACTTTTTTTAAGATAACAGTTGATCAAATTGGGGTTCAAAGTTAGTACTCATCAAAATTAATTGCAAATGTTCATCTGTAAATGCTTACCTGTATTGAGACTTTTTCATATTTAAAAAAGAACAGCGATACACGTAGCACAAGAAACGCTACCGAATTATAATTGCATGGCGTCACAGTAGAGGCCACCGAACGAGAAGCTATAGGAGCGCCACATACGATAGTATTTCACAACTCTTCAACTCGGCGATAGGCCGTTCTAGCGTGTACTTTGAAATTTTAAAGAATTTGAAATTGTAAAATCAATTCTTAGCTCACGGACCGTACAAAAAGAGACGGGCGACGAAGCGTAGTTTGCCGACCCCTGGTATAAGACATTGTTTAACAACCTTTTAAACCCCTCAAAAGAAAAAAAATAATAAGAGACCCCCTAAAAAAACTTGCCGTAGTAACTTGTTAAATTACCTTTTATTCGGAAGTTTGATTATGATGACGTTACTTACGCTACCTACTACACATTATCACTAGCTATACGAGTATAATAGAATAGATATACAAAGGTAACCATTACAGTAAACAATTTATAATGATGACTTAGAATTTGATCGGTATTTTTTATAAATGTTTGCTTTTCTCAAAACGTGGAATTTTCTTAGCTGTACTCGCATACACTTTTCGCATGGATTCAACTCACCGTTGAACATGTTGGAAGGCAATCTTTGATATATTGCATTCCTTAATTACAATAGATAAGTATTGCTAAAGAAGATTGTTGCTTTAACTATTGAATATTGATGAATGTGGTTCTAAATTATTTTACGGACAAATTCACTTGTCTACCTTCTTATTTGATGCCATTTTTGGTCATAGTCAATTCACGGTGGTCTTTGCCAATAAAATGACCCACTTCTTTACTATTTTCACACAAATAACTGTCGTTTTCCTCTTATAGAAGACATGCCGTTTATTTGGTCAGTACTTGGGATTTTGAATCTCAGCTTTCCTGCCTCGATAATAATTTAGTTAATAGATATACAACCAATAAAATTTTGCGAGCATAGTTATACATATGGTACATACCATCACCTCTTCGCTGCCGCGGCTCAGAAATTCTACTTTTCTTCAACAAATATTTTTGTAATTTATTTTTATCGAACACTGTTTATTCCACTTTTTTGTGACGGTATAACCCTACCGGTTTCAAGGCTTTCACCTCATCTTCAGGGGAACGCAAACAAGACTGTTGTGCTCCCCTGAAGATGAGGTGAAAGCCTTGAAACCGGTAGGGTTATACCGTCACAAAAAAGTGGAATAAATAGTGTTTGATAAAAATAAATTGCAATGTCTTTAAACCTCCACAACGTTAATGCCTTAAATATAAATAAAATATTTTTGTTTAACCCTCAAATTCTTTATACCCCCTTTTTGTCATTGCTTCATCACTATTTACTATTCCCGGCTTTGATAAATAGTCTCCATGCTCCATGTTACTCTTTTATGCAGTTCTTAACTTCCTTACCACACCACGCATCGCCTTTTTTACTTCCAACTTTCGCAGTACCACAAACATCTTTTGCTGTGGCCAACAATCTACTCGTATTTTTCATACTCATCCTTTCATCTACAATTTTTAATCCATCACTGATCATATCAATTCTTCCTTCCACACTCTTTCTTGACTCCTCTTTCTTCACTTCATCGTGCGATTTCACACATCTTATTTTCACTGTTTACATTACATATGCCACCAACTACTGATAATATTTACGAGGCTGTCATCCACGGAGAATATTTATTCTGCTCACCAGTAAATAATATTATAGCCGATAACTGTTTCATTCAATACTCTTTTGTTGAGAATTCAGATTTTTTTTTTCATTTGTATCTACCATTTAATATATCCGGACTAATTAAATTAAAGAGCGTGGCAGGAAGTCAATATTTTCAATTCGACTTCAAGATTCAATTCGTATGTCTAAGAGCCCAGTTAATGTATTGCAGATAAGTATAAATTAACAGGAAAGCACCCAACCTAATAGCCGCCACCTTTGTACCCATATACTCAATAATTTAATTTGGGTAATGTTTTTAATGGGTTCAATTTCCGAGTTAGAGCGCCCTTTAGACGTTAAGAGTCTGATCTCTAAACAGTGTTGTATACGTATACATTGTTCAGTTTATTGTTATTATCGTATGCGGATTGTTGTATGCAGATCAGATGGTAGTGTTGGCGAAGAGTAAAGATAAATTGCAGAGTTTGATAAGTAAATTGTATGAGAGGTGCGAAGAAAAAGATTTGAGAATGACTGTTGCAAAAGCCAAAGTGTGGTACAAAAGTGTGGAAGAAAAAGTAAATACGGGTGAGTAATGAAAGATTAGATCAAGTTGCGGAATTCTGTTATTTGGGTAGTATTTTCTCAGATGATGGGAAAATTAAGAGGGATACCGAACGGTGTGTAGCGATAAGAAACAAAGTCAATGGCGCACTAAAACATATATATTTGAACCGGACAGAATCAAAATTTGCTAAGATCATAGTTTTCAGTAGTATTTTGGAGCCAATTGTGTTGTATGGGAGTGAAAGGTGAACCTTGAAAAATACTGAGAGGAGTCAAATAAAAGCTATAGGAATGCGCGCTATGAGACGGTTACATAGAGTGACTGACAATGTATGACAGAATACGGAATGAAATGATTAGGGATGAATGTGAACTTAAGCCTGATGTTTTGAGTAAGATGAAAAAGAACACGCTGAAACGGTTTGGGCAAGTGGAACAAATGAATGAAGAAAGGCTAACAAAAAAGATATATAGTGCAAATGTGAGTGGAAAGTGCGTGAGAGAAAGATCAAGGAAAGTATGCTTGGATCACGTGAATGATAATTTGAAAGAAAGAAACGTAGTGTCAGAGAAATCTTAAAAGTGTTATGGATGATAAAGACGCTAAGAAAGATGGGCGTCGAGATAGAAAAGTCTGGTGCTCTGTTCTTTCTGCTTACCCCGACATGGAGATGATATGATGGTATGTATGAATGTACAACAAAAATAAAGAAAATTGAAATATTTGAAAAAGGTTATCGACCAAAGATTGAAATCAAACCAAACAAATACTTGTTTGTTCAGATGGTGTGTGAACACGAGGTATGTGAATTGTGGATACAATTGGGTTGACACTTCGATTTGGCACGAACTTATTACCAAAAGGCTAGATTGTTAAATGGATCATACCGATACTCAGAGACAGCGTCTCAATATAATATACTAGCTACATCAAATATTTCTAATATAATAACCTCAAAATAAGCACATTCATAATAGCATGCTTTGAAAACCTATTGAAGAAACTCATAACTTCAAGTCGGTTATGTATCGTGTTTCGTTCACGACAACGTAACCTCCGAATTGGAAGACAAACGTCTTATCAACTAGGCCGCAGAGATCGTTATTCATTATTGACATTCTAATTTAAACAAAACAATAGGTTTTCTGAAAGATAACATCGTATTTGTAAGTTGAATTCATAAGCAAATTTTTTGTACTTTTTATGTAACGAGTGAGATACTACCTTGATCAAAAAGTTTTAGGACCAGCCACCGTGTGGCGCTGTCAGTCACCCGATTGGATTTTTTTTTTGCTAGGTTACCACATCTGTCATTGACACTTCCCTCCAAATTTCAGCGTCATAGCTTGACATTTGTAAAAGTTACACTGTACTGAGTACATCTACTTTTGTGCGTGTTTTCGATTTTTTACAAGTTTGAAAATGGCATCAACTGTGCATCAACGAGTTTGCATTAAATTTTGTTTGAAAAATGGATTTAACGGTCCGCAGACCTTGGAAATGTTGGAAAAGTGTTTTTTGGTGAAAAAAGGACCACGTTGAAATCACGAAAGACATGATTTACACGAGTTTTTGACCAAAAACAACACGACTACTATCCAGCAGCCTTTGAATTCACCTGATCTGGCTCCCTGCTACTTTTTCCAGTTCAACCGACTTAAAAAACCGCTTCGCGGAACGCGTTACAGCACCCGAGAGGATGTCATGAAAAAATCGAAGACGGCTCTGATAGAAATACCGAAAATTGAATACCAGCGGTGTTTCGAGGATTGGATCAAGCGCTGGCGTAAGTGCGTTGCAGTCGATGGGGAGTACTTTGAAGGGGGACATATCGATTTTGATGAATAAACTTGTTTTTTCGATTTTATGAATAAAGTCCTAAAACTTTTTGATCAAGGTAATATATTGTGGAGGGTGGTTTTTCATTATTTTAGCAATATTTCTTATCGTAGAACACTGATTAATTTTTATCGAAGCCTACATTTGGTCGTCATCTGACTCTTCCACTATGTGAGAAAATACTACAGAAATAGTAGAATTTTTCTACTTCCTCTAATCTTTCATTACTTACTCATAATATAACCTATTTACTTTTCGTTTCAACTTTTCTATCACCATGACTTTGTTTATAACGTGAAACTGATACGATGTGTATAAAATTCGATAAATATTTCAGCAGGTATCAATATTCATTCAAAACATTCTTGAAATTGTTTGCGTACATATTTACATCGGAAGTGGCAATGACAATATGAAAAAATATATTTCTAATTCAACGAGCCCACGAACACAAACGCCAATTAAAATTTTACTTTTGCTCAAGGCCATTTGCCTAAATAATTTGAGTACCGCGAGCCGTCAATCTGATAACGTTCTTGAGTAGGTTAAATCTGTGACACTCAAACTTACCTATTTATGAACTATTTACCTTAATCTATAAAGCGATATTTAGGCGTCATTTTGAAGATAAAACAAAATACAGTCATCGTTATAACGACTATCGAAGTAACGAATTTTTCAGTATAACGAATTGTTTTCGCAGTCCCGAACAAAATTACTTAAGAGCAGTGTTAAAAAAATTACGTTTAAATTAAATAAAAATTCCAGTACATATAGCGAAAATTTAAAAAAATAATTTACTAAATACTCGCCCAAACACGAATTTCATGATTATTTATCCCCAAACTTATTTGCCCCCACCCCCTTTTCAGAAAAAAAATTACACAAGGGCCCCCTGGAAATTTACCTTCTTTGAATGAAATAAAACAGAAAAATGTAGTGAACATTTTTTATGTACATATCTATAGTGTTATAAATAAGATACGCTGATACTTAAATTGTTGAAGTATTTATTAAATAGTCCTAATGAGAAGGGTGAACATGATGTTTTGCAGTTTGTTATTTGCAATAAAATTTCAGCAAAAAATTTACGCTACTATGAGAGTATTTTTTTTTATTTCAAAAAGGTATTATGGAAATATAACAGTTTGGAAAAGAAATTATAAAGGTATTTATTAAAATAAGTAAGTAGCCCCCTACTTCTCCCAGGGCTAGCATGGCCCCCTCAGTTCCCTCCAGTGCCCCCAGGGGGGCCGATGGACCCACTTTGGGAAACTATGATTTAGAGATTAGCATCCCATATAACATTGCGACTTTACCTCGATATAGGTAATCTAATTTCGGTGTCCATCGCAATTGTTTTTACAGCCGCCGAAGTGAGTATTGATCAGAATGAGTGTTGATCACAGTGAGTCTTGATCAGAGTGAGTCTTGATCAGAGTGAGTCTTGATAAGAGTGAGTCTTGATCAGAGTGAGTCTTGATCAGAGTGAGTCTTGATCAGAGTGAGTCTTGATCAGAGTAAGTCGTTATCAGTGAGTAATCAGTATTAATCGTCGCAGGGGTACGTTAAGTTTTGACGCATACTTTCGAGATATTATGAACTTAAATTTCTTCATCCTTAAAATGGATAAAAATAGTGAAAAACAAGGACGACCTCGAAATAAAAATTGGAAATCTTGGGAAAATTAAACACAGCGCAAAAGAAAAATATTGTTGGGACCCAATAAAAATCCAATTTTCAAACAATTTTTTCCCCCATTATTCTATAAACATACTATTTATGTATACCGTTGTATACGTCAAGATGTTGTTATGTATTGCGATTAATTAATACAATATATTAATATGCGAATAAATTTTTTTTTCTTCTCAGTTTCGTTATAACGATTTTTCAGTATAACGAAACGATTTAATAGATCCTTAGAAGTTCGTTATAACGTGATTTGATTGTAATTACAAAGAAGAAAAAATACGACACTAAAAATATAGTGTATGGCGTCGATGCAGTAAATGATCGTGTATGTCAGATGTGGTTTAAAAATCCGTAATAGTATACGATACTCGAATATGGTGTCCATTTTGAAAGATCAATAACAACTGATGACGACCAAATCGAGGATCAAGACTAACCCGCTTTCTACCAAACCTAAACACACCGTTCAGAACAAAGTTACATCTAAATATAAAAAGTTTGCGTTAAAATTTTACTTGGAAACAAAATTATTTTTCTAACAATTTTAAAGTTTTTTTTCTGAAGTATGAGAAACACTGCAACAAAATGTGATATCGTCCCAATGGCGTCTAAGATCTAAACATCTGTCATTCGGAGAGTTGATAGAAGCCATCACCTGCGGAGTTGAGATATTCTCAAGCACTTTTATATTCTGATAGTTTCACGTGGATATCTTGTTCTGGTGACAAGCGACAATAAACGGACAAGATATGAGATATTGACAAAATGTAACAGTTACCGATTATTTATTCACGAAGATAACTTTTCAGATACAATTTCCGTTATAAACATCACATCATGCCCCTGATGGGATCAGCAGAGATAATAGATCTCCATTTCATTCTATTCTTATTTATTTAACACTCACATTGTTAATTTTATATAGGGTGGCGAAACAAGAACTGCAATTTTTAATTTTTTGCAAAAATAGTTTTTTTTTAAATGTACATGTTTATTGGTATCAATATATTAATGCACGTGGGAATTATGTGTGGAAAATTATATGCATACGTTTGACAGCTGAAAAATGGCGACAAATTTAAAATTGCAGTTCTTGTTGCGCAGCCCTATTTATTATATAAATTTAAGTGTGCGCGATTTAAGAGATGATGACCAGATGTGTAAGAATCAGAGAAACAAATATATGTGGACATATGCTGCCCAGATAACATAATTCATTAACCTACTACAGTTTTTCTGAGTTAACCCATATATGTACTATTTACCACGTTTCTTTCTGTAACCATAACCTTTGATTTTGCTACATTAATTTTCATCTTTTTACTAAACATCTCTCATATAGCTCACTTATCATATCCCTTAAATCGCCTTAATTTCCAACAAGCATTACCAATGTATGAAAGAAGGCGGAATGAAGACATCGGAAATGAATGCATGGGTAAAATGTTTAGGTAAGGCGAAGAAAGGAGCTCTAAGATGATTTGGACATATGGAGATAATCCAAGACGAAGTGAGTATATAAATTAGAAGTGCAAGATGTGCGTGGAAGAGGTGGACCGAGGAAAACGTGGCCACACCAAATAAAGCAGATTTTAAAAGAAGATAAAGTGAGAAGTATGAATTATAGAAGATTATGACGAAATTTATGAATGTGGAAGAGGCGAAAGTTGTGTGCTTGGAAAGAAAAGTTTTAAGATCCGCCCTCTCTACCTACCCAGCAAGGGACACGGCGTGAGGATACGTATATATGTATTCTACCATGCAAATACATCTGGCAGATTTTTTCACTTACACACTTACGTACACTTCCATGCAAATATATCTGGCAGATTTTTTCCACCATAACAGCGTGGGAGTTGGTCAGATCGAACTAAACTGTATATAAAAAAAATATTAGAGAGAAACTAACAAAAGTTCATATAAAATATAAATCTTCAGGAAAATAGGGATAAGGATGGGAATCGTATGGGAGATAACGACGAGGAATAATTGAAATAAATAATGCTCGGTAGGATAGTCACCATCCCTAGAGTTAAAACCTCTTTTGCCCAAAGGCAATATGCTTATTTGGCTCCCATTACATACAATAGCGTGCCGACCTCAATAAAGGTAAAGGTAGGAAAACCATTTAGAGTCGATCGGAGCGTGATTGTTATTGCGACAGGATTTTGAGTACTTGGGCTTTCAGGATGAATGACGAGCGGGAACGATTTGTGTGAGCTCGTGAGTGTGGGTTTCTTCTTGTTGTTTTTGTATTTGTGTTTCTGTGTATTTTTTGTTTTAATTTTAATTTTTATTCTTATGATTATGTGCGGTATATTGTGGGATGAATATTTTTGGTATTTCTGGAGTGATGATGTGTGAGGAGTTGAATTTCGCAAGATGTTTCCAGTTGTAGTTGAGTGTCACTGTTTGTCAGGTTGATGAAAGCGTGCAACGGGGTTTTGTTTTTGTGTAATCAAAAATCGGAAAGAAGTATCGATTTATTTTTTCATACTAAATATCCTCAGTGAGATACAGGCAAAAGCCTAGTTTACTGGGGATACGACAAATGAAAGGCAACAAACCCAGATCCATTAAAATTGTATGTCCAAATCAAATAACCTGTTTTTTTTTTCGCAAATTGTGTATATTTCTTGTCATGTGTAATAATAAAAATAAAAAATAAAAAAAATAGTTCATGCTTTAATAAGATGGGAGGGACAGTTCATGCTCTAAGATGGGAGGTACAGTTAATGCTCTAATAAGATGGGACGAACAGTACATACTCAAATAAAATCGGAGGGACAGTTCATGCTCAGATAGAAAATGGAATTATTTACGTTTGAATAAGAATTTGAAACCTTAGTCCAATGTTGATATCGTTTTTGAAATTTTGATGCAATTAAAATTGTGTATGTGTAAATGCAGAATGTGCATGTTTTTACTGAGTTAAAGTATTTAGGAAAAAATGTATGAAATCTGTTATTAAAGAATGAAACCACTTCGTCACAGGCCGAGCCTAGTGAAGTGGTTCTCTATATCCATAAAATAGTGGGTTTATGCAATGCAATTTATATTTATCATTTATTCGTCAAGTAATCTTCAAAATATCCAAATTACTGATTCGGATATATTAAAGAGCGTGCCCGAGATAAAGCATTGTCTTCGGTCCTATTCATCGAGATTTAGAGCACTTACTAGGACGGGGACTTACGGTTCATCAACGCAAGTGTTGTGACGACCTCCGTGGCCGTTGCAGAGCGAATCCCGCTTGAACCCATATTATTTTGAACACGAATTACAGTATGGTTTTCAATTCAGGCCTTTTTACCTTCTTTCTAGTTGGTAGGAAGAGATTGGCAAATGGCAGCACACCCGCCAGGTCGTACTGTATGCAACGAAAGTGGAATCAAATACGACATAAATTTTATTAAGGAGTTCAATCTTCAATTCATCCATTTAGTTATTGACAAGTAACATATACGATTAGGGTGATATATTTTAATTACTCTTATATTTAAGAAATTCTACAACCCTTAAAAGTTCTAACATCTCAATAATTTTGTATATCTCAACGCCTCCTGATAATTAAGAAAAATCTCAACGCCCCCTGATACTTTCAAAACATCGCCGGTATTAACCTACGTCGATAGCTGATCAAACCCTAGTTGTATTCTCTCTCACATACACGAAGGAAAAATCTATTGTATTTATGTTATGTTACTGTTCTATCTCCATAATACTCCTACTTTAAACACTTCTTACCATCCGCAGTTTTATTTCCTCACTACTCCACTTCCTGCAGTTTGCCAACCAATAATATTTCCACCGATTCTAGTTCAAGAACAACCGACAACAAAACGACTTATCCAAGATCTGAACGTTCCATTTCCTTGGACATTTGTGAAATTAATTACGCTATACATATACGAGTAGATAAATATAATTAACGACCGGATTTGATCACATGAACACGCTGTGTTCAGGCCGCGGTCACCATTGACCTTAGTCAATTGAAAGTGTCCAATTCTGTAGACAAAATCCAGTCTACCCCAGCATATGAATTTGGACATTTCTACGTCGCATTTTCTGAGCGGGAACGTTTCAGTTATTTAAAAAATATAGAAAATTATCAAAACGTTGTAATTCAGTTCGATTACACTACCACCCACACTGTTATGAGGGACAAAATAAATAAGCGATCTATATTAGATCTTCTTTATTTTTTATTAGCGTGATGTCATGTAGTTACGAAGAAGAAACTGCTCAAAGAGTCTTTCTCCGACGGTTACACACGAGAGTGTAAACATAATAGTATTGACGACGAAATTAAACTCCGACGTCCCCGGAGAAGGAATTTGCAGTACAGTACTCGGCGGTAAGTAATACACATCGTTTGTAGAGCGTCGTCTCTGTCATTCTTACACGTGTTCCGTCGCGGTTTGTCAGTCGTTACTGGACCGGACTGTTAGCGCATCGTGCGACAGAGACGACGCTCTACAAACGATGTGTATTACTTACCGCCGGTTACTGTAACTATATTTAATAAAGGGATTAAGATTGGAAGTTAAAACAGTCTAGCAAGTTGTCGGTGCTTTCAAAGAAAACTGCGAATTTAACAAAACTATCATTTGACGCCACAAGATCGGAGTAACCAATCAGTCAGAAGATGAATCGATGTAAGACTGAGTCAAGATTCCTTCGAAAATTACTGACTCGATTATCATCGCAATACCAAGAATGTGATCTACGGATCGATACGGCTATGAACAACTTGGCATTAAAGCTCCCAGACAGAATTGGGTAGCCCAATAAATGCGTGTATTGCGCAGAATACAGGGTGACAATGAATTACAGAATACGAAATTAAGTGATTAGGGATGAATGTGAACTTAAGGATGATGTGTTGAGTAAGATGAAGAAGAGCAGTCTGAGAGTGTTTGGGCACTAGGAACAAATGCATGAAGCAAATGTGAATGGAAGGTGTGGTAGAGGAAGACCAAAAAAAGTATCGTTGGATCAAGTGTATGATATTTTGAAAGAGGGAAATGTAAAAAGTCAGAGAATTTGTATGTAAGTAGAAGAGGTGGAATATGTAAGTCGCGATAGGAAAGTCTGGCGATCTCTCCTTTCTGACTACCCCGACAAGGAGATGGCGTGATAGTATATATGTATAATAAACTGCATTAAAATTTATGTGAATGTGTTCTCTCTCTCAAAATATTTTCTTGCATTTTAATCATCCTTATTTTTGTGATAATGAAGTGAGGTGAATGATTTAAGCATTGTGACTTAGTGTAAGGCTACTTTTGACTTTTTGACGATACATTGCGTTCAATATTTTAGAACCGTGTTCGACCGCGAGTAACTAAAACCGTGGATAAATAGGAATTACTGTATTTTATTTTTCAGAGGATAACTAAACAAGGGTGTCAAAATTCATATTACGAAGTTTAAAAAAAGGCCGAAACAAAATAAAAAATGCTGTGTTTTAAAATATATGAAGTCCGAAAATTCATTCGACTGTTTAAAACCAACAAGTTTAGAAATTGATACTTGGCATTTTATTAAGAAACTTTCCCGCGAAGGAACGGTAGCGTAAAGCTGGCCGCGGAGAAATGTCCGATACCTCGTCAGGTAGGCCGCCCCCTGTTATGAAGCCGCCTACAGCCTACAGCTTCCTGGCGTTTGATGGCTGATTATGACTGTTTCTACTCTCGATTTGAATCGTTAATAAGAAAACCAGTATTTTTTTCATTCATTACTTCTTGGTTTGCGTATTTTCTAGATGTCAACGTGTTTTCTAGTAGGTACCATAACTGTGTTTTTGTGGATAACAAACATATCACACCGTGTTCCTTGCAAGGTAGGAAGAGACGAGAGTAAACCCATGCTTTTATTAAATACCACAACTTTTTTTTAACAGGACAAGTATGTATAAAATTTGCATACATAGTTTTTTATAACTTCATTATTAAAGTGCTGAATGTATATTTTAATGAAAAGTAACCGTTAATCACATTTTTTCGGTCAATTTTTAATAAAATCATGGTAGACGAAGACCAAGAAAAGTATGATAGAATCAAGTGTACGATATTTTGAAAAAATCGTAGGAGTTGTATGAGAAGGTGTACGTATGTAGAAGAGGCGAAAGATGTGTGTCACAATTTGAAATGTCTCCTTTCTGTGTACGACAATAGGTAGATGGCGTGATAGTATGTTTTCTTTTCTTTTTCTTTCTTTTCTTTTTTAAAATAATAGATATGACCGAAGCCATAGGTATCCTTATACCCTCGAACACTAGGCGGAAAAATTTGACTTTAAATTCAATTTCAAATCAAAGGACAACTTTATATACCGCCGTTTAGAGTAGAAACTCTCCGTAATGGCGCTCTAATTCGGTACTCGAACCCACTAATACTAAATAAATCGAATCGTGTATTACACTTTCTCTGTATACATCACAACCTTGTAAGATTATTTCCATGTGGCATACTCCTCCAACTAACCAGAAAGATATTTATAATACCTTAAGTGAAAATCGGATTGAAAATATTTTTTTTCAGAAAAATGGATTCCAGCAAACCCGCAACATCTGAGTTAGAAGACGTCTTACCAACTACACCATGGAGGTTGTCTAAATTACTTCCTGCATACTTACATTTTTAGTGTTGTTGGAACATGCAGTATCCATGGTCTTCTTTTTAATGACATAACCTTTAAAATCCAAGACTACAATTCACCACGTCTCACTTTAACACTGTATTTCACTATACTCAAGAATTATCTTCATTTTTATACTAAAGTCGATGAAAATTAACAAGAAGCAACTGCAAACCTTCAAACAATGAAGTCCAACGACAAGTACTAAACTAAAACACGTAATCAAAACTGTTTTATTTTTATATTGTAAGTCGCGTTTATTGTTTTCTTATCGTTAAGACGTATTTGCGAAGTAAGAATGTGCATATATATTAAAATCATTGTAAAATACCGATAATAATGTAATTCATCGTAAACTTGACTGCGAGTGCTTTATCTGGACATAGTTCAGTATAGTCTAAATCAAGAGTTCCCAAAGTGGTCGATATCGACCCCCTGGGGTCGATTTGATTTTTCTAGAGGTCGATAGTTTCAATAAAAAAAATTGGGGGTCGACAACAAAAATACACCCCCTTACTACTACTGTTTGTTTGTTACTTCAAAATATCTATGATTCCAATAGGTACCTAATTAAGAATATTTGTCAATATTTGTACTTATTTTGAATTTACACATTTATTTCATAAATATCAAAAATTATAAAAAACTGCTCGTATGTTTTTGCTTTCATTTTCGTCAGAGCAGATTTCAATGTTGAATGGTGCACAACATAATGCCATAATCCGTAGTCCTTTTATATTTTTCAATCCTTAATTACAAGTGATTAAAATGAAATGTTTGATATCTAGTGAAATATTTAATATCGAGTACTGTATAAACTTATTAATTTGAGTAAGTAAAGTAAATGACTAGGGGGTCGACGATTTTAAAAGTTTTTGGTAAAGGGGTCTGCGGTCGAAAAAAAGTTTGGGAACTCTTGGTCTAAATGGACAAAATATAAATATAACTAGTTAATACAAATTAAATAAATATATTAAGATTATATTGTCGTGCAAAACGGTAATCATTGTATGTCAGTTATGGACGAAAATGAGTTTTTACAACAATTTAAAAATCACTGTAATCGACTTGATACATACAAACTATCACGATGCCACCTTGTCAGGGTAGGTAAATTGCAGAAAGTACCAGACTTTTACATTTACTTCTTTCAAAACATCGTACACTTGATCCAAACATATTTCCCTTGGTCTTCCTCTACCACGCCTTCCACTTACATTTACACTGTATACTTGTTTTGTGAGTCTTTCTTCATTCATTCGTTCCACGTGCGCAAACCGTCACATATGGGTCTTCTTCATCGCGCTTAACACATCAGTCTTAAGTTCACACTCATCCTTAATCACTTCGTTCTGTATTCTGTCAAACATTGTCCCCCTATATATTATTCTAAGTCCGCGCGTTTCTACAGTGTTTATTCGGATTGTTATAGAATATAGACTATCGTTTCTTGGTAGATTTTGATACTGTCCGATTCGAGTATATTTATTTTACGTTCTCCATTCACATTAAACTAACCTTAGCAATCAATACTAAATCTTAACTTTTGTATTTTTACTGCAAAAATAAAAACTTAAGTCCAAATTCATAGTGTGGTCTAAATACTAATTTAACCTTAAAATTTCGTGATTTGTATTTAGTGTCAGAACGTTAGCGTGGCTCTGTGTAGTTAGCTGCATTCTAGCTCGTCTTCCCTTAGTAAGTTTTCTTTTTACCAATTTTTTTTCTAATCGGGGAAGATGCGTGAAAGTGCTCAATCTAATGACCGCATCCACCACCTTCATATCTTTTAATATTTTGTAGTATATTTTATCTGTCAATAAGAGTGGGTTCCATTCCCGAGTTAGAGAGCACCATAGAAGAAGGTCTGCTCCTTAAACAGTGCTTTATAAATTGTTCTATTATAATTATTACGGCATAGCGCGAGGAGAGGAACACAATCATTTTGGGCAGGGCAGGCAGTGTGAATGGTAAAAGGAGTGGAGGCCGTACACCCATCCGATAAAGTGACCAGGTGAATGAAGCAGAAAAGTGCTCATTTTAAGAGTTGCTCCATAGGGAAAGATATGCTTGTACTGGAGGACGATGGCTAATAACCAAAATTAAGGGGTTGAAGAAGATCCCTCAATTTTGGTCATCAACTTGATACTCAGAATCGAGGGATCGACCAACAAAAAATATCATTTGACGCCACTAGATCGGAGAAACCAATCGGTTCGAACCGATGTAAGGCTGAGTGCAGTTCGTTTCGAAAAATTACCGACTCAATTATCATCGCAGTACCACAGAATGTGCTCAGCTGATTCATCCAGATGGCCGCAAAAATTGCAACAGGGCGAAGGGGCAAGATTGAAGATAAAGAGTTTGCCATTAAAGCTCCCATGGCCAGAGAGAAATTTTCAGTCCAATAGTTTGGGTGTACCCACGGGGAGCCAAGGTGCGAGGAAATAATTTAAATGTGTCTTCCCACAGAGGACGACAAGCGATGTTGCCAAGTCAACAACAAGGCTCCTAGGCAGGCTTTAAAATTGGGCGAGAGGTCATCCTTGGCAAGGGGTGAAAACGGACGTTACCTATACTCGCAGGCTGACCCTTACCGAGAAGAATATGGTTAAGTAAAAATTATGTTGAAGTTTTTCCAAAATATTTTTGTTTCTTGTTAATTTCTCTATTGCGCCCCCTGGAGAAATTATTATCTCGATTATTATCGCAGGACCACAGAATGTGCTCAAATTGTCTAATCATGTAATGTACGTGGCCGGCGTGGTATCAGTACATAAACAATCTAATTTGTTCAGGCCGAAAACGTTTGGGCCTTAGTGGTATAATTACAGTTTTGCCTTATTTATATACAAAATATTCTATAAAATTAGCGAAGCAAAACCATAGACGCAAACATTCCATAACAGTGCGCTTAATCTATCCAAAGACCTTGGAGACAGCACTAATTAGTCGGTTATGATGGCACTAACTTATTCTCTATTGTCTCCCATTATGGCACCATAAGATATAAAACATTATTACAATTAAATTCAATTATAAAAACGTTATTACAATAACTGCGAGAAATGACATAGCCTTGCCTTGAAGACTACGCATTATTATTATATTGTTTATGTGCCATTGTATAATATAATATACTATATGAAGGCGCTTTATGATAATGGATGCATCCCTACCAAGCACATTTCGACATTTTTTAACAGGGTGTTATGTCAGAAGTCGGGAGTTAATGGAAAAAGCTCACTTTCTTCAACAATTTATTTAGATGACGATTACAATGACATTTCAGTATATCACGAAGATATATTTACGCGATGGAACATCATAGTGGCATCATCTGTCCGTAGTGTAAATGTACCTAACGAATTTGGGCCATATATACCCTTAACCGTTTTACTGCGGGCCGTCGATATATCGACGCTTTATTACTGCGCGAAAACTGCGTACCGTCGGGATATCGACTATTGCTCAGTTTGATTTTAGATATCGACCTGTGTAGACGTGTCGCGGTGCGCGCGCGCAAATCATTTTTAATTCGTCAATAATAATCATAAATAAACTTTTAAAAAGTATATCGCGGTGAAAATAACATTAATTTTTGTATTTTTTTATCAGTAAAAATTGTTTATTTCCCTCATACGATGTCGAATTGGTCAAGTAGCGATGATGAAAACACTTGCGGAACTTCTTTTAGTGACAGTGAGGATGAAATCAGAATGTTTACAAATGGAAGAATGCGTATTTGTAGTGAAAGTGAAGCTTCCGAAGATGATTCTATTTCTTTGGACGGTCTTGATACCGATACTTTCGTGCAACTTTTTTTTATATTCTTCTTTGTTTTTTTTTTATTTTTAAAAGATAAATAAATACAGTTATAGTTAAAATTATCTTTTATTTGAGTAGTTTGATATGTTCCCTACACACAACCGAAAAAATTACGAAAATCCCTCTATATTTGATGAAAATGTGAACAATTTTGTGCACACTTATTGAAAGATTATTTTTTCTCTAAAATTCATCCGCAATTTTCGCATAATATATGAAAAAAGGCTCAGCAGTAAAACGGTTAATATACTAATTTTGGTGAAAAAGATATCTTCATCTCTTTTCAACCGAGAGTGTAAGAGTAAAGAGTGAATGTGGTCAGATAACATATATTTCGGATAAATAAACTGAAACTCATTTTCTAGTGCTTCACTTATCTGCAGCGGTTAGGAAGCTATCCAATAACAAATTAATACAACGATAAAATATTTAATTCTCAAATTATTAATACATGCATCCTGGTGATAAGACATGTGACCCTCGGGTTCACTTTATGGAGTAAAAAATAGGATAAACGTCAATTACATAACAAGGGACATGCAGTTGTCCCTCCTCCAGTTACGTATAAGGTTCTCTTATAGTGCGATCGTATACTCGTAAGAAAATAAGACTAAGTCATAGAATCAATTTCGTTGTCCGACTTCAACACTATATACCAGGGCTACCCAACCTTTTTATACATGTGAGCTATTTTTTTTTGAAGGGCGAAGTTACGATCTGCTATTGTACAGGAAAACAATAAAAATTATAATCCAATGTAATAATTAAATATTTATTAGGAATTAAAAGTTATACAGTTTTACGCATACCTTTTTAGTATATAATGGAAGAAAAAGTAAATATGTACTTAAAAGCATGCCGCAATCAATTAGTAGCTGTGATTAACCGGTTGGGTACCCCTGTTATATACTGTAACTGTTTCTTTAGTGACTAAATAAGTATTTATATTAAAATTTCGCACATATTTGTCGTAGCTTTTTAAAACAAAGGATTTGCGTGATTTCATTGCCTTTTATATAGTCCAAATGTGAGTAGACGGCATATGAGTGGAAGACCAAGGAAAGTGTGGTTAGATAGACTAGACTGCGCCAGCAAGAACAGTTCTCAATAACATACGCAAGAACGGGTCTTCCAGCCGCTATGCCTATTGGAAGAGCCTTAACTCTTCTTAACGGGACTGCTTCGGATATTGACATATTTCATATCACATTACCAAAAGCAAAAGTAAATTTTCTTCTTAGATTGAGCGCGTTAGAAAGCACTCATCAACATACTCAAGTGACTGTGAATATATGTGTATCATATGTTTGTGTGTATATACTCGTTTGTATGCATATGCATTATTTTTTATTTTATATAATTTTTAAATTTTTTTTCTATGTAATTTTTCTTCTTTTTTAATGTCTTGTATTTTTCAAAGTAATTGGGCTAAGCCTGTTTTGAAAAAAAAATAGATCAAGTAAATTATATTTTGGAAGAAACAAATGTAGAAATAAATCGTTGAAGTTGCATGAGAAGGTGTTTGGATGTGAAAGAGGCTAAGGATGTGTTTCGTGATAAGAAAGTTTGGCGCTCTGTCCTCAGGGAAATGGCGTGATGGTATGTGTGTAATATGATGAATTCATGTATGTACATTTTATAATCTTTTTTTTCGGCACTCTTTCTCCAAACTCAGTAAAAACCAATTAAGTGGTTTTAATGTCCTAATTCTTCCATACTGTCTTTTGTCTTACCACTCGTCACTATTATTCAATATATCCTTTTCACTTATAAGATAGTTTATTGCAACCACCAGGTGTTTTGCAATATGGTGTGCGGTCGTCACCACATTGTTCTTCTTGGCAATTGATTGTGATGTTTTGGTGTGTGCTCCTCAGCTATCAAAAGCCATTGTGTGTGATGCTTTTGTCTTCAACAACTCTGCAAGTGGTAATTTGTATATCTTTGCGAAATGACATTGTTATTGTACTAACCCGTGTTGATGGTTGCTCATTGCGGCTAATGTGAAAAGACATAATACATACATATGAAAGGAATCTTACCCAATATGTTATCAAAGAAATAAATATAGATTTATTTATAGCAACATAGTATTTACAAATATACTATAATCGTATATTTCAAGATAATGGAAAAGAAAATATGTTTAAGAGAAAAGCTATCAAAAAGTATGTGATCATCTCATCACACGTCCCCCAGTCGAGATACGAGTACAACTCCAACAATAGAAGCCGACCCCGGCCACAAGTGTATGTGATCATCTCATCACACGTCCCCCAGTCGAGATACGAGTACAACTCCAACAATAGAAGCCGACCCCGGCCACAAGTAAAGGGTCTTTCAAATTGATCGTTTTTTTATATTCTTGGCTAAAACACTGATGGCGTCGTGAACTTTCATGGGTCTTGTGACATTTGAGAAGTGTAATGTACTAGTATAACATTTATAAAAATGGAGTCGTATACAAAACAACAACGCGTTCAAATTGTTGAATTATTTTATGTATTGTAATCTCCGGAAACGGTGACGTTAATTGACCACCAAGATCATGTGATCTGACACCGTTGGACTATTTTCTCTGGGGTTACGTGAAAAGCCAGGTCTATAAGAATAACCCCCAATCAATTTGTGAGCTGAAGGACGAAATTATTCGCGTTATTGGTGAGTTAGAACTGCAATTATGCCAAAATGTCATCGAAAATTTTGACAAAAGAGTGGACATATGTGGAGCTGCAAGAGGTGGACATTTGGCGAATATTGTTTTTTTGTGTTTAAATGCCATACATTATACTTCAATGACCAATAAAAAGTTTTTTGAAATCAAAGCATATGTGTGTTTTATTCAAGAATTAAAAAAATTTTATAAAAAAAACCGCTCAATTTGAAAGACCCTTATGTTTTTCAGCACACCCTTAATCAATTATCAGTGTTGGCAAAAAAAGGTTCTCTATTACTTACTTCTTCTTCGTAAGAGTATACTTCAATACGATATGCTATTGTATCGGATAATTATTTGAGACAACGCACCCATAGATTATTCTATCAATCTATAAGTCAAACAATAAAATAAAAACTTCTAGACACCTCCCCTGCAAAAACTAAATATCTTTGTTGATGTATGTTAACACGTGCACATGGTCGCAAAAATGCTGTATTTGCACAAAGACGATAACCCTTATTAGGTAAATATATCTACTGTTTTACGTCACTGACTATGCAGTTTTAACTTACCGCGAGTATGTACATATACGCGCGATAAGTCCATACTGTTAACCTGCCTGAACTGGTAGCGACGTAAACGCCACAATGAAATGCTATATTAGATGCTATTTGATTAGTTTACTTACGCTATCTACTACACACTATCACTAGCAATATAATATATAACATAACTTGTCCGTCTTTGTGGGGTCCGTGGGCATATGCTCACGTATGTGTTTATGGATTTTGAGGGATGGATAGTCATTTGAATGATTTATGCGACAACGTAATTTGCTTAATTTACTTTTGTCTGGTGGGTTGGAAGAAATTGCCACCTGGCAATACGCCCACCAGATTGTATTTGCAATAAAAGTGTTAAATAAATAATAGTAACGATTGAGGTAAAATATGTATAACGATGTCATCGGCTTCGAACTGATTTTTTTTTTTGATAAATATGTTTGTTTTTCTCAGAAATTATGTTAGTTTCCTTATAAGTTTTTGTCATTTTTGCGACCCCCCCCCCCCCCCCCCCCCCCCCCCCCTAAGGGTCGCAACCCACAGTTTGAAAAACCATGCGGTAGCTATCATGGTCGAGTATGATTCTTAACTATCTTATGGATGGTAGACGCAACTGCTGCATTGTTTTTTTAGTGTACAAGCTGTTGTGCTTAAACAAGCGCACACTTTTAAAATACCAAACCTAAAGATCTGACGGCAAGATCAATGTTCAAAAACTTGGCTGGTTTGATCTGTATCAGCCTTACATTAGGATTAGTTTTATACAGCACTATTTTTTATTTTTTTAAAACATTGCGATACAACAAATTATAGTTCGCAGAATATAAGCAAAAGAAAAATAATTAATTCAAATGTAAAACGGTCTTACAGTAAAACTATCTTCAGAATTGAATCCGTCAGGAATTGAACCTGGGGCGCCACCTTGGAGTGAATGCTAACCGTTAAACCACGATCGCCAACCTTTTACTGTTGTAGATAATTGAATTTCACGATTTTGTCATCGACATCTCAATCGATTCGTTGAGAATTTTAAACAGCTTTTTTTTCTGCGTTTCCAAGTAGCGCTAAACTTTGCATGCCCTGGCGGTATCGAATTACTGAAAAATATCTGATAAACAAGGCATGATCACGCATGGTTTCATGTTCCAAGAAGCAAGCAGTCGTCAGCACAGGAAGCGAATCATTTTACATCTTCAACAGATGCCTTTTATTACTGAAATTTCAAATAATTTTAATGTCCCTTTTTCCGCAATAAAGCTCTTAAACACGCTGAACCTTCAATTTCATTCTCATATCCGTTACTAAAGTGGAGTCACTACTTATTACCCACACGGTTATTAATACACGCTCTACTGCCAACAGTAAATACATACTACTTTATTTCACACAATCTCTTGGAGAACTAGAACTGAAAGCCTGTGGACAAGGATGCAGTCATCGGAGTGCCTGCAGGTGGAAAACCACGTACCATGAGCCGGATGGTGATCTCTAAGGCCTCGGCCACACAGGAAGGAGCCTCGCTTGATGCTTAGAGCTACATTGCGAGTTAGGCGACATATCCTAGCGAACCAACGTAGCGCATACTATCGCAGTGGCCACACTGCACGCTTCGCGCCACGTTGCATGACGATTAGTCATTGAGTGAATTTCTTAGCGAACAGACGTGTTGGTTGATTAACAAGATGGCAGAAGTTTTAATGACAGCTGTGTATAAAAGGGAGTCTTTGTGGAACCCATCGAGCAAATTATAGAAAAATTTACCTGTAATAAAATCACTTTAGAATGAAGTTGCACAGACAGTAAATAAAGATGGTAAGTTGTAATGAAATTGGTTAGTTTTGAGAGTGACATCGTGTGTTGACTCAACCGCTCCCAACTGTCAAATGAATTTGTGCGTAGCACTTTGGTGTGGCCAGGCATGAAGTCACCTAGTATATGAGTCACGTAAAATTTAGCTTAGCACCTAACGAAGCATTTTGGTGTGGCTTCAGCCTTAATTGTCTGCGTATCCAGGAGGGTAGAATAAAAGAAAACCTCCTCAGACGGAGACACAGATGATCCACCACTATGATATTCAATCAATGCCGCACTTGTTCACGGTGCCCCGTTAGCTGCTCGGAAAAATACCTACTGAAAGGAAGCCCCAATTGCATCACAGCTGCATCATTCTGAGATTAAACGATATAGATTTGCTGTTGTCAACTTACAATGTTGCAGAAATGTTTTTAGACAGCTTACGATGTTGTAGAAATGTTTTTAGACAGCTTACGATGTTGTAGAAATGTTTTTGAACAGTTTACGATATTGTAGAAATGCGTGCACTTGGAATACATGGGGTGAAAATATATGGCAGAATACGGAATGAAGTAATTACGGATGAATATGAACTTAAGGTGTTAAAAAGATAAAGAAGATAACTCTGAGGTGGTTTGGACACATGGAACGATGAATGAAGAAATACTTATAGAAAATAAATATACAGTGAGTGGAAGAGATGGTTGGATAAAGTTAATATAAAAAAAAGGAAAAGTAAGAAGTAAAATAAATTGTAGAAGTTGTATGGATATGGAAGAGGCGAAATATGTATGACGAGATTCATAGAATTGTATAAAAATTAAAACTAAGATAGATATCAACCATGGATGATAACTTCCATGTCCTAGATGACAGCACCCTGATCTTCCTCCTAGGGGTTTCGGGTTCAATTCCCATTATTAACAACAACAAAAAATTAAAAAAGAATACCAATCTGGCTCAAGAATTTATTTGGTAAAAATACTCACACCCGCTAGATGTGTACAAGTGTCCTTGCCTGTCCACGTGCTTTAATATTTCCAACACATGCAATGGCTAACTAAAGATTTACTTCCTTAATCCCATGGTTCTTGACCAGAAGTCTCGAGTACCGGTGCCGATGATAATATTGTCTCCCGGTCACGCTTTTTAACATATCCGCATTATCAATTCGGTTATTTTGAAGCTAACTATACGAATGAATCAGTGAAATACGCCGTGGATAAAAAAAAATACCGCGTTATTTACAAAAATGTATATAGGTATAATATTATTATAGTTGGATGTAACTGTTGAATCGTTTCTAGCAGCCGTAAGCCTATATAAGTTTTATAATATATATCTTATCGGCCTGGGGGACGTAGTCCGGGACAGAAGAGCATACAACCTGAGGACTAGGAGAGCTGACCCCAACAGTCTTCGCAGACAATGAGTTGGATGGAGCCAGGGAGAGAGAGTTAGCATATATAAGTTTTAATTTTTTTAACACATTGCACGCATTAAATACGACAGTTTGGAGAGCTTGTTACTGGAGGTGTGAATGGATGGCGCATGAGATGATCTTCGATACGCTGGACCGACTAAGTAAGACACTCCAGAGGCGCTTCTCATTTGTTGTTGCATCTGGAAAAAAGGATCTTAAAAAGTCGCTCGAATATTTATAAAAATAAAACAACAATTTATAGAGCATCGTTTAGAGAGCAGACTCTCCTCAAGGGTGCTCTAACTCGGGATTCGAACCCACTATTAATGACAGATTAAAAAGATTACAAAATAAATATAAACGAGTATATATGTCGAGTATAAGAATGGGAAAGTGGTGGTTGCAGCCAGTTTAGAAACTTTTCCGCATCAGCATATGTTTAGAAAAACCTATTTGGTTACAATAATTGCTAAGGGAAGATGAACTACAAGGAAAGCTATGCAGATCTTCCGATATGTGATAGAAAAACACATTCGGCTTTATGTGGAGTGCAATGTATAAATATAAACAGATGGAATTTATTTAACAAGTCGATAAAACTGATACCTTGAGATATTTAATCCCACGGGGCCGATTATCGGTCCCAACTAATGTATGCGAAAAATCCCACGGGGCCGATCAAGTTTTCTCTACAAGGCCTCAAAGATCAAAGCCTCAAAGTTTTCATACAAGTTTTTATGTTGAATAAAAAAAATAAAAACAATTTTTTTTATGAAATATGAAAATTAATTATTATTTTACACTCTACAGAGAGGTCTCCACAAAAAAAATAGGTTTTAAAACTAAATATTAACTGAGATAAAAAAATTAAATATAAACTACTGTTTTTTTTGCTAAATAATGCTGGGATTTTTCGCACATTTTAGGCAAAATATGCTGGGATAAAAAGGGTTTAAATATAGAAAACCACCGTACACGAGCATTTGGTGTAATGTTGTATTTTAAATTGATATAAAAAATACGTAATTACTTTCCGGACAACCCAATAATAATAATAATAAAAGGACAATTCGTACAGCGCCGTTTGGAGAATAAACTCCCCTCCAACTGGAGTCTAGAACTCACTGTTATTGACTGATTTTAAATATATATAAGTTGAGTGTACGGATAAGAATGTAGTGGCTCTGCGGCTTTTAGATTAGGAACTTCCACACATCTGCATACATACGAGTATGTTCAGAAATATGTTTGGTAAGAGGATCGCAAAAAACTTACGAAGGAAGACGAACTACAAATAAAGATATTTAGATCTTCCGATCCATGATAATTATGATAACACATTCAATTTTAGGTGTAGTAATAAAAAGGATTAATTTAATGAATCAGTAAAACTGATAACTTGAACAACGATATCATAAACATAAAATCCGTGTTTATGGATAATGCTTTGGTGGTTATCTGTATATATCAAATACAACAATTGTCAAATATTTATTGCAAATATCATTAAATAAACAGTGGAAGAGCTAATCGACGATTTTTTATGCCTTTTTTATGATTTGTGTTTTATAATACAGAAGTTATTTAGATCTTCTTTTTCCTCTTGGTCTAAGTCGTATGCCCTGTTTGTGACGGTGGGCTGTCCTAGGATGATGACGTCCAACTGTCCTTCCATATTTTCGGCGGCCTTCCTGGTAATCTCCTGCTGCCATGGTTTTCAGTCTTATTCAGTTATTTAGATGATTTTATTTAATCAATTAAGATACGCAAGATAAACTAGGACAGGGACTAGAACCTATTTATTTAATTACATGACTAGAAGCTTTTTATTCAAATGATATGATCAATTCTTAAAAAATCAAAATATAGTTTAGCATAATTAGGTTTATTGTAAATACACAAAAAATATCAGGTAAAGTATATTTTTTAAATTAACATTAATATTTTTTAAATTATTTTTTAAAGTAAAAAAAGTTGAATGTAAGAATAGACCGGTGGGAAATGCGGCAATTATTATAGATTGGGTACTTCCCCGCATATGGATATGAATAAAAATATATTTGTACGACAGTTTATCGATATATTTGACACTAAAAGTGAATGTTTGCAAATATGAACGTAGTTTTTTTTATATTTTTGCATGTTGATATAGCAGCATTTCGCTAATGTTTTTTGCTTTTGACCCAAAAACATGTGCTCATGACTATGTAGTTTTTGCTGAAGCCGCCTCATTAATATTATTATTATCGCCTTCTTATGCCATTCGTACGGCGGGCAAGCGGAATAGACGTGTTTTAGTTATCAAAAAATCTGCAAACAATCGAGATTCGCGAAATTACAATCTGCAGCGTCCTGTACATAGATTCCTTTATTTTATTTATTACATTTTTCTTTATTCAAATGTTACTTTTGGCTATATCAGCAATATATTCTGTGATGAGCGTCTTCTTCTTGAATTATGGCTGTTAACTCCTATATATGAAGGAGTGTACACCAGTGTCAAGTGATGTCCACTTCATAGGATGTCGTTAGTTCTCTTCACATGGGCGACATCGGAGCACTTGGTGGCCGCGTCCGTAGTATGTATATTGAGTATACTAAAAGCATCTCAGCCCGAGACTACTGGTATCTCGTGAGATACTACGGAGTGAAAATATTTTACAACTAAACTACAAAATTTACAACTGTATGAATATTTACAATAAAATGAGAATCAAATGTGTAGTAAGCGAGCGAATGATTCAGTTTGAATGAAGACTGCCAATGTGCATAATACATACATTTTATTGCAAGTTAATATTATTTTGATTTATTGGGTGTTACCATAAGTTGTGTCCGTTTTTTTACAATTTAAAAATGAGCACCAAAAGTAAAACAAAATGGTAAAGGTTATACGTCATTCGAAAGAAATGTTCTGCTCTACAAGATATTGTGTTTGCTTTTACGTTACATTTATTATTTTATTTGATTACAAGCCTTCAAAATGGAATGTCAAGTAGACGAAAGTGAGCATTTTCGACAGGGGAACAACAATATCCAAATCGTATTCGATTTATAATTGTTGATTATCTCCGAGTATATCTATATTTATAAAACCAGGGATGGAAGAAATACAAAACAAATGTGGTTGCAATATGTACCATCAACGTCCTTATAAATCATGACCCTTAGTAATAAGGAATGGCAGAGATGATGCCTATCACAAATTATTATACATTTTCATCTCCGGTGGAACCAAGGACGAGTACCCTTACCTCCCACTTTGTGCTGTGCCCTTTATTATACTTGTCACGCGTAATGACCATTAATTCAACTAGTTGGGGTGGGTGGTTAATAAACCAATTTAAAATAAAAAAAACTCAACATAATTTAAAAATGAAATTAATATCCTCCTCCGTGGTCTAGTCGATAAGACATTTGTCTTCCAACATGAGAGTTCGATCCCCGTTGGAATCCAGTTTAAAAAATATATATTTCTGCCTGGTTTTCACTTAAGGCCTCTTGAATATCTTTCTGGTCGATAGAAGAGATTATCTCGCCGAACATTTTCAGCATCTTTCCAATCATGGATTAGCGCTACGCTCAAACAGAGATTGTTTATTGTCATTTCCAGTTCACCGCTCCTCTTTTTTACGTCGTCCTTTACTGTTCATGCAGTGAGACCCTGGAATCGGTTACAAACCTATATAAGACTCGCTCCGTCCTTGGCATGCTTTAAGAAGTGACTGAAAAAACTCTTAATTTCTAGTCAGTAAAATAACGTGTTTCATTCCCGATTTTTATTTTCTTTTCCTCTCCCCCATCCCTTCCTTTCCTTTTGATTGATGATATCTCACTTTATATGAAAAATAATGTTCGGGTGATTGTCCGTCTTTGTGGGGTTCGTGGGCATGTGCTCACGTATGTGTTAATGGATTTCATGTGGATGAATAGTCATTTGAATGATTTACGCATCCATGTGTGTTAACTTGATTCATTTACTTTTGTCTGGTTGGTTGGAAGAGATTACCGCCTGGCATTAAACGCGCCAGATTGTATTTGCAATTAAGTTAAATAAATAAAGAGATCGCCATATGGAAATAAGCCCGCCAGGTTGTACTACACATATATGATATAGGACAACAGAGTTATACAATATTATTCAGTCATATCGACTATCGCCTATACTGATTTACACATTTATATCTTGAGAACTAATCTAATTTATACAATATCAATTATAACTGTGAACTAACTTAATTTTAATTTCCTGCTTGTTATTTTATTTTTAATAATCTTAATATTAAATTTCTTAGAAATAGCTAACACTCACATACCAACTTTTAACTAGATAACAATTCTTACAACTGATTATTTTAATACTAATTGATCATTCATCCAACTTGTGGAGCTTGGCCTACGTCTTGCAAATTTAATCCGATATAATAAATAATATTATCTACGAGTAATATGTATTTTATTTAATTTGCCCTAAAATTCCGCATTCTAGTTGCCCGGTTTACCGAATTTAATTAATTGTATTTTCTGCTTTCAGTGCTGCACATCGGTATTTTCTTGAATTATAATTCAAGAAATACTCGTATTAGGATAAATATATTTATTCTATTCTAACATAAATTGTTAATTTGTTTTGGAAGACATGAATACGTTATTTTATATAACTCGTCACTGTGATACGCAAGTGCCGTTTATGTTTAAATAAATAAATATAATATAAATCAATGGTTTTATGAAATATGCATTATGAATTATGGTTTTACGAAATATGTCGACAGGCAGCATAAATGATGTTAATATCTATCTGAAGTTTAACTGTCATATATTCATAAATGCACAGAATGACAAAAATTTATGGACGGACGTACTTATGGAAAAAGGGTTCAATTCACATTATACCTGTTCTAATATATACAATACGAGTACACACATATCATCACGCCGTGTCCCTTGCGGGGTAGAAAAAAAAACAGATCTTCAATTTTTCTATCCAAGCACACAAATTTCACCTATTCCACATTCATACATATCGTCATGCACAATCTTTCGACTTGTATTCTGGCTTAATTCTTTCGTCATTCATTCTTTCCACACGCCCAAACCATCTTAAAGCTCCTTTCTTCATCTTACTTAAAAAAATCATTTTATCCTTGCAATTATTTCTGTTTTCTTTCCACCTTCTTTCAAACATTGACACTACACGAATTTTATCCACAAAATTAATCTTACTTTTATCCTTCTTCTGCCAAATCCATGTTTCACTTCCATACGTCAAGATGGACACCAACACACTATTAAGATAACTGTTGTTTTAAGCAGAATTAGATCATATATCTAGATTTATATGGCTTGCTATTTTAACACATACAGAATTGAATTGTTTTCTGGGTTGGGTAAAATCCAGATGTTTTCTTAAAACATAACAATAGAAATTTCAATAAAAAAAAATCTAAAGCAAATGATTTTGAATGATTCGTGTAAATTTAATGCTTATACAATGATAATTATCAATCATTGATTGATGTATGCGAGTGAAACGTGGATGCGGAAAAATACTGAAAGGAACCGAATAAATGTTCTAGAAATGCTATACTAAGTGTGACAAAATATGATAAATTAGTATTAAAACAACTTAATAGAGAATAAAGTGATAAGGGATGAATTTAAAGATAAGATAAGATAAGAAATATATCGTGCAAATGTGAGTGGAAGGCGTTGTAGAAAATCAATGAAAGTATGGTCGGATCAAGTAAATCGTATTTTGAAAGGAAACATAGAAAAACATATACATCGTAGGAGTTGTATACATGTAGAAATGGCTAAGTATGTGTGGAGATAGGAAAGTTAGACGCTCTGTACTCTGCCTTCTCCGACGGATAATGTCGTGATTATGTCGCAGTTCGAAATACAACAAAAAACACAACACCCCTTTTCGATCGCGTAATCAAATAAGAAAATGTGCAAGTTTACAAAAACCAACTTACATGAGAAAACATGACTGTTTGTGTCTTCCAGACAGAAATCAGTATCTCCTTCCAAGATCTACCGCTTCCTTTGGCACAATCACTTCAAAACAGCATTAGCATGTCAGAGTCAATATTTCAATGCCCGCATCTTCGGGTAAATTATTGAGAGAAAAAAACCTAACCCAACACAAGAATTCTCACACAAATTTAATAAAACACAATTTCACAAACTATTTGTCATTCACAAAATAATATACTCAAAGAGTTAACCTTAAATTTAACCACAATGAAAGTATCAACTTAAAGCTTTCTGTCGATATTATTTCAACACTTTGAAACAAGGGTTCAAGTTAACTCAAGGCAGTCAAAAAGTTTAATTTATTTAGTTCACTTAAAGAAAAGTTTTTAAATACGGAAATTGTTGTTTTTTTATCGATCGGAACTGATTTTAACCGTTCGTGGCAATGAAAAAATATGTGACTAAGGAGTTTTTTATAATTTCTAAATATTCTCGGCGTGTTCTGTCACTCCTGAGCGACCGGCTATAACCACACGTCTACGTTATGCCCCTTCCGGCAAAATACTAAACATCACAAACGCAGTACAAACCGGTCGGCATGCTAGCGAATAGGAAAGCGGCGAAATCACAACGAGAGGCTTCGATTGAATATTGAATCTGAAGAATAAATCTGTATTGCAAAAACATCGTATGACGTCATTTTGATTTAGAGTTTAATTTTACTTCAACTTTTTTTTAAATCATATTGTCTTATTTAAATATCTATGCGTCAGAAAACATAAGAATGTTAAAACAAATTGTATAATTGTATCTTCTTTTTCCCAGTGTCATGTCAGGTCCCCCCAACGTTGCATATCACTTGAGAGTAGATATCTTTGTCCCCGACAGCCCGAAAAAGATCTTCAACGCCCCTTATGCCAGTCCAATCACGTATATTGCGGAGCCAGGAGATTTGTCTCCTGCCTACACCTCTTCGGCCTTCTATTTTGCCTTGGATGATCAGGTGCAGTAATTTGTACTTTGTATAACTGTATATGCGAGTAAATAATTTTTTTGTTTATCTTGTATCATTAGAAATTATATAAGTCCGAATATTATTTAAGTTTAAAAATAAATTAAAAATGATCTAAAAACCTATCATCAAATGCAAAATAATGAACCAAATTTTCTCATTCTTTTGATGAAAAAATAATATTAATTTAGATATAACTTAATTCTACTAAAATCATTAGTTAAGTCACAAATTTATTTATTTTCTGCAAACAAACTTATAATAATTAGTTGTAAGAGTTGTTATCTAGGTATAAATTAGTATGTAGGTGTTAACTATTTCCAAGAAATTAAGTATTAAGATTATAGAAAAAAAAATTGCATGTATGAAATCGAATTTAAGTTAGTTCATTGTTAGAATATATAAATTAGATTAGTTCTTAAGATAAAAAATTGTATATAGGAATAACATTTTGCAAATGTTTGTATTATATATTACGTTATTAAATAAAAAAACAAACGAACCATTGAATGGCGTTTTGGTAAAGAGGTATATAGTATGTCATCAATCACTTATTTGTCAGGAGAACCAAATGAAGTTTTACAACACTTGTATTCCCGAAATACAGATCTCAGGTAAATTTTAAAGGCAAACTTTGAATACATAAATAATTAACGTATTCAAAGCTTACCTTTGAAATTTATCTGAAGTCCGCACTTCGGGAATACAAGTGTTGCAAAACCTCATTTGACTCTCCCGACAAACAAGCAATCGATGACATATACTCGTATCTCTTTACCAAAACGCCATTCCATTGTTTTGGCATTATTGATCACGGAAAGTCGTTTTGATTTTTTCAATAATCTTTTCTGACCGACTGTAATAAAAACTATAGTGTGCTAAAGAAAAAATATTCAAGATTTTATTAAATCTATCTTTTGACATTTTAATTAATTTCGAAATAGGCGTACTTGGAAAGCACGTAACACAAACACATTCAGTGTAGTTTTTTTAATCATTTCCCAATCTATTTTATCCCTTCAGCTTACTGATATAAAGTGTTAAATATTTAAATAATATAATCTACTCACTCATACTAGAATATTTCACCTTTTTTTTGTTTTAAATGGTAGAAATATATTAATTTCCAGAAATTAAAAAAAATCTGCACATCTGAAAAGATTATTATTGCATTAAATATTGAGTATTCAAGAATACATTTTCTGGAAGTTTTCCGATGGGATAGACTGGCCAAGTAAAGGATATAATACGTCTCAATGCTAATGAAAGGATGAGTTCTGTCTTTCGTCTTCATACTGGAGTAGAAAGAGAGGACTCGTCATGGTTGATCATAGTCGTCATGTGCGATAATACAGATAGGGAAAATATAGTAAGAATACAAAATATAGACGAAGGAATGAAAAATTTGTTAAGAGTCGTGTTAACAAATAGTTTAAAGGGACTACGATTCCTATAAGGACTAGAAAATACCATCGCCCCGTTGTACTGACCAAGTCACCAATGCAACAAAAGCCCCAAAATAGAAAGAGACAGAGAATCGTTATGGGTAGTACTGGGAAGATGGGCCGAGTAGGTAACGATCTTCAGTCATGAAGAATCGAATAAAAAGAAAGAAAGAATGTGAAAAAATAGGGGTTTCTTTAAAAAAAGTCTCATTGAATTGATAATTTGTCAATTTACAACTATTTTTTTATTATACTTTTTCATTTACACTTATTTTTAAAAAGGCAATCCACTCAAACTAGGATGATTTGTGCCACCAATTCAATTAATTGTGCAATTATACTCGTATGAGTCAATATAATAATAAAATTACAATTTTAAACAATTTAAAGTTTTAGCTGATTAAGCTTCAAAAATGTAACAATCGATCTATAAGTGGAAAAGATCCACTAAGATTGAAGAAACGCAACATTCATTGGACGTGGCAAAGGTACGGCTTTTAGTAAATCAAATCTATCTCGCAAAGGACAACCGAAAAAAACATGGTCTATAGTTTTCATTTACGCATTTATTAATTGTTTTTAAATTTATTTTTATAAAAAAAATCAATACATTTACGTATATATTATTTTTGGTTTTATTTACACCCTGACTTTCATAAAATAATACTGAAAAAATTAAAACTATTGTTCGGAGCTACTAATGTAAGACGAGCTCAACCTTAAAGCATCGAGGCAAGAAATGTAGCATTCTAATAATTCCATGTGCTCAGATAATGTGGCAATGACCATTTCTTCCTTTTGACTATTTTAATTTTAATGCCTTATTTGAAATCCTTTTTAATAGTTTTACACAAAAAATAATAATGAATAATATCTAGAAATTACAATCAATAATTTAATATTTGTAATTTAAAGACACATGTATCATATACCTTAGCTTTGCATATCATCATATCGATGCATAAAACGTAATAAATATCTCAGTTTAATGCCGGATAGACGTGATATATAAACACATACCATCACGCCATTTCCCTGTCGGGGGAGGCTGAGAGGACAAATCGCCAGACTTTCCCATCTCGACACGCACCCTTCGCCTCTTCTGCAACCATACACTTTATCATAAATCTCCTATGATTTCAGTAAACGTACATATAGTACCCGGCGGCAAGTAATACATATCGGGCTTAAGAAAGAGACTGTCGGTTTGTAGAGCGTCGTCTCTATCATTCGTGTACGTATAGCCTCTTTCTTAAGCCCGATGTGTATTACTTACCGCTGGGTACTGTACATACATACCATTACGCAATTCCCTGTCTGGTTAGACAGAGAGGACAGATCGCCAGACTTTTCCAACTTGACACGCAATCTGCGCCTATTTTACATCCATACACTATCATAAATCTCCTATGATTTCAGTAAAAGTACACACATACACGTACCTACAATCAAGTCGTATCCCTATCAGAAAGTAGGCAGAAAGGCGAGAGTGAGTGTGGGCTGAAAAACATCTGATGTCCTCGCGGCCGGGTTCCACCTATATTGGTGGGATGTAAACCTGGACCTTTTGATAGCTTGTATTTTAAATGTATTTTCTGCTATTTATCTTGAGATATACAAGTATGTGCGATTTTGGAATGAATGTATATACCATATATACATACTATATTGCTATCAATAAACTTTTTTATTTATTTATTTACATAAAACAAACAATAAAAAAAATAAACAAAAAATTGAAATAATAAACATGTGAAGCATAAAAAATCGTAATAAAATAAATTCCAAAAATCTTAAGTATTAAAAATCCCATCATATAAGAAAAAGTATTTAAATTAAAAACATTTATTTTTCAGAGGGTTATTCACTTGTTGGTATCAATAAAAATGACATTCGTCAATCCAATCCACAAAAGAAGGTTTCAAGAAAAGGGAACGCATAAGAAATATTATACATATTTCTCCATTGCATGATTTTGATTCAATTCAAGTTTTTATCTTGTTTTGACATTATCTCTTACTAAAAAAAAATCGAATCCGAAACCTCTGGATCGGCAGACAAGCGTCTTCCCACCAAGCCACGGAGGTAAAATTTTCCTGAGATGGCTGAATAGATTTATCTTTCTTTAACTCCAATTCACATATATTTTACAGCATATATTGTAAATTCTGTAATTTGAAAGATGTCTGAGGGATCTTTAGTCGCTGAATGGCGCGATGAAAATAAATAAATTTAAAATATTTTGTTATCAAAGTTAACATTTAAAATCTAAATCATCCTTTTTTAGACCAAAATCAACGTTGTATCAAATTAATATCAGCTTTTATCAGATCAAGGCTAACCTTGAATCAGATCAAGGTCAGCTTTGGATCAAATCAAAATCAAGCTTTGATAATAATCAAATGTAGTTTTGTTCAGTCCAAAATATGTTCATAAGTTACTTTAAATCACATCATATGAAAGTTAGCTTTATATGCGATAAAAGTGATCTAAAATCAGACGGGAATTGAAGCTTACTCTTACTACATCAGTCATTATAAATGACAGTAAAATAAAGGTATAGTACATGTTTAATAAATGATAGTAAAATAAAAATATATCTTTAATAAATGACAGTAAAATAAAAATACATGTTATAGTTGACTGAATTATGGTTATGTTAGATGTTATTGATTTATAATTTAAATACATGTTTTAAAACCGTTGAATTTAAAAAATACAAAATTAAGATTTTTGGCGTATAGTTATTGACAATACATAATTGTAGCCTGACTGACGTATTCGTTCTTCGTTGAAATGAATTGATAAATCAATTGTTAGATGTCATTATGAGGTGAGGTTTTCGATCGAAGATCAAATAAGATAATTAATGGACGAAAGTGCATTAATCTTCAGCATTAGTGTTTCATACATACCACGGAGCCATCACCATCATATAAAAAGCTTCTGTTCTTCACGGTTTGTATTTCTTTGAACAACGTATTATGATATGATGGTTCTGTTTAAGAATGTACCTATACGAGTATTGTCTGTGCGTAGTTGCTGTTTTTGATTAATTAAATGATACAGAATTGCAAGTTTGTTTTATATTTTTTGGGTGATTGTGCTAATGTGTGCTAATGTGTGCGGCTATAGTCAATTTCCTTTTATTTAGTGTCCCAAAAAAAATATGCACGCAAACGCTGACGATAACTTGAATTTTTAACAATCTGGAATGGATTAACGGAACGTGTGGATTTTTTCAAGTGCAAGTGCTCGATTAAGTCGTAAAAAAGCTCGGTGTCGGCCCTGTGGTATAAACTTTTTACATATTACTACAGGTTATCCCAAAAATATGTATACACAATTTGAATGATTATAAATTCAGTATTTAGTAAGATATATCTATAATCGAAACTCCACGTTAAAGAAAATATCGCAAATGCTCAAATTGATGACCGTTCTAATCAATGCACTGTTGATAACGTGAAATTACAATTATCAAGAATTTTTTTGTTTGTTATTTGGGCGCATTATCTTTCAATGGCTGCTCTGAAATCATTGACTATTGGCGGTTTTGTATTATAAACATTAACTTTAATGAGTCTCCATAAAAAAAGTGATTTGGCGTGAGTGTCTTGGGCGCGCGGGGGGTATTCAATGATACCTTTTAATTTACCTAATTATCATCAAGATAGGCACATCCTCACATCACGATGGTAACGGGGAAAGTATTAATCTCTTCCTCGTTCATTAAAAGTCTTCCTCGTTCCTACACTTCTCAAGAATTCGTGATATGACAAATTTTTGTGAGAAGTTCAAGTAAACGACAGGGTGTAAAATATATTTGGGATATTATAAGACTGAATTCTCACTTGCCACCATTCTCATTTGGTAAATGCATCAAGCACCGAAAAAACAGTCAAAAAACGTTAAGCAATTAGAGTAAACAACGGTAGAAAAAATGCTCTGAATTATTATCTTTTATAAAATGTAGATTCGTCACGTTTGGAATGAACTAAGCAACGAAAAATTTACCCTCTGTCTGCGAAATATAAAACGGATAAATTATTTTTCAAGTGTCCTCGTAATATTTACACAAAAAAACATTATTCCTGGAAATTATTCAATAATCAAGATATATACAAACCTTTTAAAAATGCCAATTCAAATTAAAAGCGATAAAAAATGTACCGTTTTACAAAACTAATGAAAACAAATAATTGCGAAGTATAAAAATATCAAATAATTATTATTACAGATAAAAAAATATTACTCAGACATCCTGTTTTGTGTCTCTCGAAGGAAATTTTGTTCACTTGCAGAAATATGTTAAGCGGAGGCCTACACCATCTTCTTAAAATTGAGTAATTTAATATTACATACTGTCGGCAGCCGTGGTCTAATGGTTAGCATTCACGCTTAGTGGGTTCACCTTTGGGTCGATTTCTGACGGATTCACTGTAGTACTAGTTTTACTCTTAGACCGTTTTACATGTGAATTTATATGTTTCTGTTGTGTATCGTACATTCTTATAACGCTTTAAGGCTCTGCCAATTCCGATTTAATACTATGCGGACGTTCGTTATTTAGATATTAAGGAACAGCTGGACAAATTACAGTAGCTTCAAAATGTCTGTCTTAGATTTATTTTATACCAGAAGGAGCTGAACTGTTTGAACGTAAGAAATAGACGCAAAATTCACAAACTGTCATTTTTGTATATACTCGTATACTATCTGTGTAGCATCGGTACTGCGGGTTCTGAGGGAGGCCAAGACCCGATCTGGATTGTAGAGCCATGGATGGATGGATGTCAGCACCGGTACAAAGACTATAAAGTATGTGGATGGCTGCCGTTCAATCCTTGAAGATTCTGGTTTGCTTCTTGCGTTTTCGGTGAAGAGCAGGGTGCAGAGATTCTTCTTTGGCAGGTAGAAGTAAACGTTCGAGTAGGTGAGAATATATTTTTCCGTTCACCGTTTCTTAGGTGCAGCTCATCGCTTATCGTAAGCCCCTTTATTCGCCCGTGCATATCGTCACGACTTGCTAATGCCATGTATACCACGCGCTTTCCGCGCGTATGAGTGATCATTACGAAGGCCACACATAAGGAACATTTTATTACAATATGTACAACTGCACATGTCAAACACAGATTATATAATAATCATTTCTTAACAATTTCAGACGTAACATGAAATCAAATTTACTCATTTATGTGACGCATACGTCCGATACAATATCCTTAACTATTCCGCCGCCCTTCTTATCTCGCAGACAATTTACAACGTATTATAATTTTTGAAAATTAATATACATTAACAAAATTTCTAGTAGAAAACTCTTTCGTTTGAGTTGGATTCTTCTCATACTCAGCCAGCAAATGCTGGAATGCACTGTCGCTGCCCATGAAAGAGCGAGTGAATAGTTACACCTTCAGAAATGTTATCTTTTAAATAGTTAGTGTTACTTTTTTGTTCTGATTCGGACTCTTATTAGCTTTCTTTCTTTTCGCTTGCGGTGAATCGGGGGTTGTCTGCACGAGTGTGTTCTATTCACATTAGTGGTTTGTATGTATGAACAACATTTACTGTTTGAAATTTTATTTTGATAAAATTTGGACTCCTATCAGCTTTTCTCTTTTTTCGCTGAAAGTGTCTGAGGTGGTATTTAGGGGTTTACTTTTTATTTTTTCTAGCATTTATCAATTTTCTGTTTTTTTCTTACGTACAATGGTGTGGGCTGAAAAACATCGGATTTCCTCTCGGCCAGTCACACTATATTGGTGGGTTATATCTATCTCGGCCAGATTGATGTTATGAGATGAGCCCAGACTTTTTGATAGCTTCTCTCTTAAATTTATTTTCTGCTGTTTATCTTAATATATATGTGTGATTTCGAAATGTATTTATGTGTACATAACATACTATGTTCCTATCAATGAACCAAATTTATTTGATTTATATTTTTAATATCAATAATAGTGAGTTCGAATCCTGTGTCAAAGTGCCCATGATGAGCGACTGTTTTCTAAATTTTGTTATATTAATTATCATTATTAAGAAAGTAATAAAATAATCTATTATATAAGTGACACAAGTTAACCCTATTAAAATGACTGATGTCTACCATATTGTATTGTATCTTACAAGCGTCTAAGGCAATGATACTCAACCTTTTTTTTCTTCGGGCCACATACATATGTTTGTAAAGCTACGCGGGCCGCAACACTATACTGGTATGCCAAAAAATATCATGAAACCCACCACCCCCGTTTTTTTGGAAAACCATTTGAGATTTATAAAAATATAATCAAAACAGGATAATAATAGTACATATCACTTATCAGCATACGGTTCGTTAAAAATTACAATAGTGAAAAAAATAAAACTCAAAAGTAACATGTATCCAAGCGTTTATTTTGAAATTAGTGTGATTTTTGACATTGGGATAAATTTTCAACAATTTTAGACAAATCGGGTTTATAATTGCTGCATGCTACCCTCAATACGTCATCAAGGTGAGAATCAGTAAGTCGATTCCTGTATACGTGTTTTGCATATTTCATTTTAGAATATGATGACTCACAAAGATATGTTGATGCAAACAATGTGAGGAGCAGGCAGGCACAATTTTTTAGTCTTGTATTTTTCAGGAACTAATTCCCAAAAATGGATGTACTCCTTCCCCTTTCTTTTTTCTTCAAAAATAGCTTTCAGATTAGTATCGTTCTTAAATTCGATAAATTCATCAAAAAGCACTGCATAATCATATCCCAATGCAGCTAAATGTGTTAAAGTTGCTGTTTCTAGGTGCCAGGGATTTTCTATAAGTAACAAACAATTCTTGATACTACGTAAGTCCTGAAATCTGCTCTTAAATTCCTTAGCTAAGGCAGCTAAATAATTTAGACTCTAAGGGTACCATACCATAAAAGTGTTATGTGAAAAATAATAAACAGGTTAATTGATAAATAATAATAAAGTAACAACAAATAATTACAAGAGATGTAATCTACTCGTGTTTTTCTGATTGAACCTAATAAAATTGTTGATTATCACATATTGTACAATAGATATCAAACCTTATTGAGGATCAATCGAATAGATAAGAATTAACAAAATTATTTGATCGATAATCTGTGTAATCTTTAAACCAAACTCAAATATTCGATCGTTTATCGACAACTAAATGAACCGTGTAAGTATTCCTAAAAAAAATGATAACATTTAATTAAAATATTACAGATTGTGAACTTTGATAAAGTCAATCATAACACATTACACAACATAATTTATTACAATAGAATGAATAAATTGTATTTAAAAAAATAAAAGAATTTTGAGAAATGAATATCATCAGTTTATTTCAATAACACACGAAAACCTGGAAGTTTATAAGTTTGAAAATTATTTTTCTGTATGATTTGTATATTTTTTACTAAAAAATATGTGTGGACGTGCCTTATGTTTCGGTTGGACATAAAATATTATTATTTGTTTATGTAATATTTTACCAAAATAAACTATATTTATTCATTTAAAAGAAATTGGGACTTGCGCCTGTGAAATCAACCAACGTTAAATTTACTTTACAAGTACATTTTAATTTAAATTTACGTTAAATTGAACACACCATAAATGTGCACTTAGAATTACCATATGACAGTGAAATTGTCTTATGGATACACAATATACATTTTCTTAGATAATTTGGTTTAACGCTATTTCCTAGCCATTTCGATCACCTCAAGAGCGCTTTCTAACTTGTTCAAACTATTAAGGAAATAAGTCATGTATATGTGGATTCTTAAATTCAGTTGTAAAATGATCTAAGTTTAAAATCAGTGAATCAAATAAAAATCTATAATGTCTTCTAGAAAATGAGAGATTACAATAATGCATGGGGCTAGATGTATGGGGTTGATGTATGGGCGTGAGTTATAAAAGTTAAATAAATAAAATGTTATGATTGTGAACTCGTGGCGATGATGATGATACAGTGCATAGTTAATTAAGTGGACTTTTGCTTTTGTAAGTGCACTTTTGTTGTTGTTGATCGTTAAAGAATAAGCGTTCCAAAAATTTAAGTTTCCTCAAAAACAAAATGATTTAAAGTTGCGCGCAGTCTTACAATATACAGTAAAATAAAAAATAATCAATTTCCATTTAACATGTAAAATTCAAAAAATTAAAATCCTTAAAAATTAAAGATTCAATCAGCGTCTCATTTAAATTTTTAAAAAGAATAATACTTTAGCTGATTTGTTTTGTATAAAATACATTGATTTGAAAGTTTTTTCATTCTGATATTTTTTCTAAGATTTTTAAATTTATTTCATGATGAAATTATTTAATGTTGAGAGAAGGACGATTATGTCCTCATTCGGCAAAAATATAATCTGAGGTTGTTTTTGCCCTTGTATTTTATATAAAAGTGAATCCGCCAGGAATCGAACATGGAGCGCCCGCTCGATTACCTTGAATACTAGCCGTTGGACAAAGGCAAAGTAAACAAGTAAAATTGTAAATACTTGATCATTATAACTGACCAAATAAGTGCCCTAAAATTTACAAAACTTAGACATATATCTTACAATATCTATTATTTTGATATATGATACTTGCCTATTTAGACATACACGAGTATGTTACAATATCTGTTATTTTGATATATGATATTTGCCTATTTAACACAGTGAATATGGACTAGGTTGGTGAGTTTTATTATCTGAGCAGTATGTTTACGTGTGATTGGCTAGTAGAAAGGGATATTAAAATAAAGGGAACATAAATAAACGAAATACTTAATTTAATAAACAACAACCGCGCTATATCAAAAGTAGCAAAAATAAGAGTATATAATAGTGTATTGGTGCCCACTTTGATGTATTAAAGTGATACGTGGATTTGGTAAGAAGGATAAACGTAAGATTAATGATAGGAGATATGTATACTAAGAAATATTAGTGGAATGTCAATGTATGAAAGAAGGTGGAACGAATACATCAGAAATGAATGCAATTGATTTTTTTTAAATTTATTTTATGTATTTGTAATATTTTGTACGTATGTATTTATTATGTAAAATTGATGTTTTAATTACGATGAAGAAAAGAGTTTTAACGTGGTTTGCCCATGTACAAAGAATGAATAAGCGACTATATAAGTCAGAAGTGCAACGTGTGTGTGTGTGTAAGTGGTAGACCGAGTAAGACATGGTTGAATAATATGAACCAGATTTTAAAAAGGAGGTGAAGTAAGAAGTATAAATAATAGAAGATTGCGTTTGTCGAAATATATGAATGTGGAGGAAGCGATAGTTGTGTGTTGGGTTAAAATAGTTTGGGCATCTATTCTCTCTGCTTACTTCGAAAAAGACACGTGTGACGATATGCATATATGTGTATGTATGTTCAAATGCATGTTCTCGCTTGAAGACTATTTTTCTATTTGTTGCAAACTTCTTATATACTATGTAAATATGTATTGTATTTGAACAAAACTGTGCTTTTTTATACAAAACATATTATCTACAAAAAGAAATAAATATAATAGATTATTGTGCACAGCTTCAGGAAAATAGTTAGAAATATAATCGAAAACTATTTTTGGGAAGCTTATCAAAATTTATGATGTTATTATGATCACTACACACTCTATACCTCACTCTATACCTAAAACCGAATGTGTTACTATCACGTGTCGGAAGATCTACAAAGGTTTAATTGATCTAAAATATTAAAACAATTGATATAATTATCAATGATATTTTAGGAACTGTGTTCCTCAAAGGAGAGATGATGATGATAGTTTGTTGATAAATAAAACTTGTTTAGATCGCAATGCGGAAAGAGAAATTTAATTGATAGACGTAGGTATTTATACTATTCTTGAATGTGTGCGGGAATGCGCGCTCGATATACCACCGTCTCGTTTCAGCATCCACGATACGATTCTTGTCGTATTTAGGTATCATTCTGTTTTGGGAACTAGCGCGACAGATGTGTTGCCTTCTCACTCTAACATGAAATGCGCTCCATGCCTAATAGTGAGTTGAATGACCGGCGTGTGAACCTTGCACTTGTTTGTTTCGAATTGTCAAGGTATGCAAAGGTCGCTTCGCCGGTCATTGACCGAGCATACGAACGCCACAATATATATAAACAAAGATCTACAATTGCGGTTTGTCTTACCTTGGTAAGTTTTCTGCGGTTTTCTAACCAAATATGTTATTCTGAACATATGCAGATGCAAGTAAGTACCTTATCCAATGTCCACAGTATTCACCTTCCTGTCCTTACATTCAAATTACTCGTATGTATATTTATTTTGTAACATTTTTAATCAGTCAATAATAGTGGGTTCGATTCCCGTCCAAGAGCGCCGGTGCTGAGGCGCTAAACGACGCTGCATACATTGTCATTATTTATTTTTTAAATTTAACAGTAACCGAATTACATCAAATAAAATACATTATACAAAAAAAAATAGACTTAGATTGCTTCCTTGTGTATAGGCTCAGCTATTATACCTGCAAAATTTATGAAAGAGTTTTTATTTTTTATATTTTTTTATTCACGTTACATAATACTAAAAAAAATAATAAAGAAATTCTAGGCTTTATAAATAGCTTCATAGTTTAAAAGAGCCATTGTTTAAAAAAATATATGATGGCTTGTGGTTGGAACCGCATGAAATATTCCTAGAAAAAGTTCTCTTCTTTATAAGTGGCGGATAAAGAATGTTCAGTTGTGCTTCCGGCCAATAAGAGGGCACCTACAAAGAAACGATTTGGTACCCGGCCATAGATGGCGGGAATGAAGAACTATGCTTGGAAAGGAGTGAGAAGCTGTCGTCCATTCTGCCGGGGTCTTGATTCAGAGACGGACGTCTCTCACCTGCCTGCGACATATCCTCAAGGTGTGGGGACTTTTGCTGATCTCTCTGCCATTGTAGAGCTCGCCGTCGTGACGCTGAGAACAAGAGTTGACGTCTGGGAATAGAGCTGACTCCAACAGGGAGTTCTCCAGTTAGCCACACCGCGTGCTTGCCAAACTTTATATGGCAACAGCTCCTGGCCTCTCGACATGACTCAACATCCGTAAGAGGAAGAACCCTGCATAAAACACTTGGAATTTGTCTTTCAATTTGTGAAATTCTCGTCTTTTAATTTGTCAATTCCATCTTTTAAATTGTCTATTTCTTTTATATGTTTTTATTATATAACTTCTGCATAAATTTTTCTTTCTTGCTACATCCACACGTCTTTACTCCATATAAGAATAAATACGAAAAAAATGAAAACTTCTATACTTTGAAAATAAAATTTCCGTTGAAAGTGTGCCCTTGTATCAAGAGCAATTTTTAATTAATGTACCGAGATAAGGAACATATCTATAACAGAAAATTCGTCATTTGTTGACTATGTGTTATGCCACTTCTCAGTAATTAATGACGATAATGTTATGCCACTTTTCAGTCATTTATTTTTCCTTCACCTTTGTCCTGAGTTTTTTTACGTTTACCTTTGCAATAAAAGAGTTATAAAATTCGTGATACAGGTAGCTTTCCACCAAACATTTGACCTGGGAAAACTTTGTTTCTTTTAAATTTCAAGCGGTTACAATTAAAATAAATTGTTGCCATAAGAAATAATTGAACACCAAATTCCAACCACTTTATCGAAAAATGTACACACGTATAAGCGAAACATGTAAAGTTCATCGACAGTTTTATAGCCAGAGACGTCTTGCTAAAAGCATCTTCTGTCTTTCGAAATGTATTATTGAACTCGGTATATACACATAAATAAATTCGCACTTCATCGCGACCAACCCGCAACAAATCATCACTAAGTACATTTGTTTCATGGTGATTATTTATCTCAACATTAGCCAGATCATAATCAAACATCACCAGAAAAATGAATAAGCCGACCGACATAAATAAATTGATTTTGTGTTTGAACTTCTAATTTAAGGTGGAATTTGGTTTACCTCGATCGGTCATTCAGTTTGGTTGACCCTATAGAAAAGAATAGACGTACTCTGAGCTTCTTCATTTTTTCATACGGTTTTTGTCTCAGTCGAAAGTATATATTTTCTCATCCATGCTACATCAACTAACACATTAACCATCGTTACTGATTTGCACAGTGTCCGTTAGATGTCGCTTCCTATCATCGCATCAGCACGTCGATGGTCCGATTTAAAAACCACGTAAGTCTCACTTCAGTGAAATAATGGTATTTTTCAAGGCGCCATGGGGTACTGGTATGGCGCCATGCATACTTTGGGAACCACTGGCTTGTAAGATTGGTGACTGAATTAACGGAAGAATAAATATATTTTTTCTCTTCATATATATTATTGGTAGTATTTTCACTGAACTGTTAACATGTCTGAATTGTGCTCGAGATGAATTATTTGTTTTGTGAATTAATTGATTAATTTCTAGTGTTCTATAAATAATATTTTAGAGATTAGAAGTTTATTTGAGCCTATTATCATATTGGTATTCCTTAAGAAAAGAGATGACCCCCCATGATGATGTCATTTACTTTCATGAGAAACCGGCAAGCATCTTCCAGGAAGACCTTAAAAAATATGGGCAGATACGAGTAGATAGTTGAGAGTCTGCGTCTCAGTAGAAAGGGTACCCCGGGTAACTTAACTAACCGCTTTGAATCTTTAACATTTCGTGAAAACAGTTATTTAGTATTTTTGTCTGCATCAAGGTGCGCCTCATCTCTTCTCGGGTGTCTTCAAACTTTTGGGATTGTATTATCAGCCAAACGATATTTAATAAAAATGAATGTAATCATACCAGTGAAAACCAAAAAGGAGTAAAAGTGAAAACAGACTGGAATCTTTAAAAAAATTATATACCAACGGGAATCGAATTCGCAATCCTCAGATTGAAAAACAGATGTCTTGCCAACTAGGCAAGGAGGTCACCATTAGATAGAAGTACCTACCCTTCAATGCCTGTTGGCATTGTACGATCAACTGATGAACGACCGAAAGGTTGCACGGGAGGAGCTCGTTTTCAAGTAAGAGCAACCTTTATTGTCAAATACATCTCGTAGTTCCCAAACGGAGTTGCGAGATGTGACCGTACATATGTGGCGCTCCTATAGATTCGCATTCCGTTGCCTCTGCTGTGACGCCACGCAGTTATGTGAGAGGACATGGAGTGCCCGACAGGATGGAGGCGTTTTATAATATCCCTGTGTTCCTGGTGAAACGCATTATAGTAATTATGATGAAGTTCTTAATACATTAATTTTGTATTATTTTCTCTCAGATATTAACAATCAGTCGAAGATATTGGCTGTACCGTAACGAATTTTTCATATGCTAGTATCTATTTTTGGGCCCATATTTTTTTTGGAAAAATATAGGGTTGATGCAAAAGCTATGACCGTTTTTTATGATCCCAGGTAAAAAAATTCCCAGGTAAGAAATGATTAATAGTATCTTCTTTTAAATGATTCCATTTTATAAAGGATGCTTTCCCTCTACTTTCTATTCAGTTTTTACCTGGCCAGAGTATAGTGAAGAGCCCTTGTATTTTTTCAAAATGTCGGTCGATAAAGTGCATTTACGTCATTGTTTACTTTATGAATTCCGTAAAGACAATACCGCGAGTGTGGCAACCAAAAACATTTGCGAAGTGTATGGAGCAGATGTCATCAAAGTTCGACAGGTACGAAGATGGTTTACAAAATTCCGATCTGGGGATTTTTCACTAATTGATAAATCACGTACCGGGCGGCCATTGAAGTCTGATGACGACAAGAAAGTCATAATTGACACCAATCCATGTCTAACCACCAGGGAGATCGCGTCGATGATGGGAGTCAACCAAACAACCGTATTAAGACATTTGAAGCGTATGGGGATGGTTTTGCGGTACGACGTTTGGATACCTCATCAATTGTCGGCTGCCAATTTATTGGATCGTGTTTCAACGTGCGTTGCTTTGAGTGCGAGACAAAAACATGAACCTTTTTTGCATCGTTTGGTAACGGCAGATGAGAAATGGGTCGTGTACAACAACGTGACAAGAAAAAGACATTGGGCTATACCTGGACAAGCCCCATTAACAACTTCGAAGGCTAAAATCCATAAAAAAAAAAGTTATGCTTTGTGTTTGGTGGGATTGTAAGGGTATTGTGTATTTTGAACTCTTGGAACGCAATCAGACAATTACAGCAGAACGATATTGTCAGCAATTATCCAAATTGAACATCGCCCTTCAAAAGAATAGACCAGAATTGGTAAACAGAAAAGGGATAGTGTTTCATCACGACAACGCGCGACCACATGTGGCTATGATGACCCAACACAAGCTAAATGAGTTGAATTGGGATGTTATCAAGCATCCACCGTATTCTCCAGATCTTGCTCCTTCCGATTTTCATTTATTCCGATCATTGCAAAAAAATTTAAATGATAAAAAATTTGATACAATAGAGCAGGTAAAAACATCCCTTACTACATTTTTCGCATCAAAATCCACGGAAGTTTACACTAATGGTATTAATAAGTTGATAGAAAGATGGGAGAAGGTTATAAGAACTGATGGAAATTATATAATTGATTAAATAAATAATAGAAATCTAAAAAAAAATGTTTAATTGTATATGTAAAAAACGGTCATAACTTTTGCATCAACTTTTGCATCAACTCATAATAAAAAAAAAATACGATATAACAATTATTGATGATAATAAAAAAAATAAAATGTCTTTACGGTACTACTACCGTGACTGCAGTAGCGTATTCAAGGGGCTAAGGACGACAATGACAACAGAACATTTTTTTTATTCGAACATATAAGAGATACAGTAGGCCGATAGCGGTTTAGGTAGTTTAGATGCGTTGACCCGAGAATGGCGCTAAGACGGCTCCAGATGGGCGGCAATGTTGATTCAGGCAGGTCGGCAGGGCGACTCTGGATGGGTGGCAATGCTGGTCCGGGCGGGACGGCGAAGCTTTTCCAGTAAGCGGCAACGCTGGTCCGGGCGGGACGGCAGGTCGTCTTCAGGCGTAGGGCATAGCTAAAGATCTTTACAGCTCATTCATCGGGACTAAGGGCGCTGTCAATTTTCTATCGGCGTACTGAATTACTTGATTGCATTTAAAAAAACTTTTTTTCGATATTCTTCCTTCCTTCGGAATGATGAATCTCATTACGACTGGCAGACAGGTGACGCCCATTGGCGCATCATTGTTTATAAAAAAAAATGTACATAAGAAATATATAAGATCTTTTGCATGTAAAGTTAAATAATTATTTTTATTGCGCATTGCTGGCATTCATTTCAGCAAATTCGTTGATATTATCATCATAAGAAGACCTCTATGTGCTAGCTGTGGATTCAATTCACGTTGTAACCCAATTTTTGCCAAGCATCTGCTCAATTTTTTTTCCGTTGTTTATTAGTCAACTTCTTTTAAGATGAATCTGGCATTCATATAATTGTAATAATTGTTAAAGACCTTCGCAACCTTGTTTATTAGTCAACTTCTTATAAGTTGTAATCTGGCATTCATATAATTGTAATAATTGTTAAAGACCTTCGCAACCTTGTTTATTAGTCAACTTCTTATAAGTTGTAATCTGGTATTCATATAATTGTAATAATTGTTAAGGACCTTCGCAACCTTGTTTATTAGTCAACTTCTTATAAGTTGTAATCTGGCATTCATATAATTGTAATAATTGTTAAGGACCTTCGCAACCTTGTTTATTAGTCAACTTCTTATAAGTTGTAATCTGGCATTCATATAATTGTAATAATTTTTAAAGACCTTCGCAACCTTGTTTATTAGTCAACTTCTTATAAGTTGTAATCTGGTATTCATATAATTGTAATAATTGTTAAGGACCTTCGCAACCTTGTTTATTAGTCAACTTCTTATAAGTTGTAATCTGGCATTCATATAATTGTAATAATTGTTAAGGACCTTCGCAACCTTGTTTATTAGTCAACTTCTTATAAGTTGTAATCTGGCATTCATATAATTGTAATAATTGTTCAAGACCTTCGCAACCTTGTTTATTAGTCAACTTCTTATAAGTTGTAATCTGGCATTCATATAATTGTAATAATTGTTAAGGACCTTCGCAACCTTGTTTATTAGTCAACTTCTTATAAGTTGTAATCTGGCATTCATATAATTGTAATAATTGTTCAAGACCTTGGCAACCTTGTTTATTAGTCAACTTCTTATAAGTTGTAATCTGGCATTCATATAATTGTAATAATTGTTAAGGACCTTCGCAACCTTGTTTATTAGTCAACTTCTTATAAATTGTAATCTGGCATTCATATAATTGTAATAATTGTTAAAGACCTTCGCGACGTTGGTAAAACACATGACTTCCAGCTTGAGGGCTGCACGTTCTATTCTCATTGGTACCTAGATATTGTAGATCAGGGATGTCCAAATCGTGGCTCGCGAGCCACATGTGGCCCAATTAAAAATTTTGTGTAGCCTTTTTGAGGTTTCCAACTTTATATACATTTTGCATTTTGTGATCGATACAATAAAAAAACAAATTTCGTGCACGTTAATTATAATAATTTTTACATATTATTAATTTTGTGAGTGACGAATTTATTACCTGGGTCCAAATTATTACCAATCGGTATTACAAAATTATCAATTAATAAAAAAAAACAAATGTTTCATTAATTTTACACAGGGCTGTGGAGTCGGAAAAAAAAACACGACTCCGACTCCGACTCCGATTCCTATATTTGCCAACAACACGACTCCGACTCCACAACTCCGACTCCACGACTCCGACTCCAAACTCCGACTCAAAAAAGCTCAATTTTATCAGGTTGTTTCCTACCTTTGCATATAGCCATTTTTTCATGTTATAGGGATAAAAATAAAACAAGATCAAACTTTAATAATTAATTATTAGAATTTCATAGAATTTATTCTTAAAAACAACATTGCTTCTATTAAATCTGTATTCGTAGAGGCTCTCAAATCAGAATTGAGAATTTTAAGAGCGGAAAATAACCACTCTACGGATACTTGGGTTGGCGGTAATGCTGTAACGATCAATGCTGAATCGTTTACGATTTCTAGATACCGCTGTATTGCCATTTCAACATTTAACTTATAAGTTCGGTCCATTTTTTTTCATTATTTTCAATGCATCATAAAATTCAATTTTAAATTTTGAAATAGAGTCTCCTTCATCTATATTGGGACTGTGGTTCAAATGAGGACGTTTTAGTTTATCTTGTTCATTGAGATATTTTTCAAAATCGTCTTCAGATTCAGCGGTGTCGGATGAAGATGATGATACTTCGTGTACACTGCCTGCTGTCGTCGCTTTTTCTAGTCGAAGGCCTTTCATACGAACGGTTAATTCAAACAGAGCGTTTTTAGCTCTATTTCTTTGTTCTTCCGTCAATATGGATCGAACCATGGGGTTAACATAGATCCCAGCCAACATAATTTTCTTTCGACGTGAGAAAGAAGGAGACAAACACATTTTCGTAGACTTTATGCATTAAATGGATCTCGGTGATTCACCACATCGGCGCGACTTGCGCCTGCAAGTTTAATATTCGTGCACAATACACATTCATTATAATAATAAAAAAAAATGTATTTTGAATTTTAACGAAAAAGTAGTCGGAGTCGCTCGTTTTTTACGACTCCTACTCCGACTCCAGCCCAAACACCGCGACTCCGACTCTAACTCCGACTCCGACTCCGACTCCACAGCCCTGATTTTACAAAGTAATAAAATATTTAGATTGTAAGTTGTTTGTTTGTTTTTAATATAAAAAAAACGTCATATTATTATTAAGTTATAAAATATTTATATGTGTTGCCCATCAATGACTTGCAATGGTCCACCAAATGATTTTATATGAAATCATTTGGTCCACCAAACGATTTCAGTTGGACACCCCTGAACTAGATATTATTTCAAAATTATCGGAATCCATGACCGTGTAGTAAATTTAGTAAGTGAAAATAATATTTAAGTAAACGTAAAAAAAAAGATAAATTGGATACAGGGAGAATTGGGAAAAAAATGGTAATTGTATAGAATATAAGGACAAGGAATATTTTGAGATAAAAAAATACTAACATAGTTTATTTTTAAAAATTGATAAGTATAGACCACATCTGATTGAACCAGGAAGATAATTTGCAAGTTGAGGTGAGTGAACAGCAAAATATGTTGTGCAGAATAATGTGTGATGCATTGGTACGAGTATACAAAGGATTTTGCCATCACCAGATTGGAACCATAGTATATGGTATGCTCGGAAAGAAAATTGCATTCTCAAGCAAATATTGGAGAATGTTTGGATTTCAACACCTTGGAGGCGTCTTTCAGATCATGGATTTGCACCACGCTCAAACAGAGATGGTTTATTGACCTTCCCAGTTCACATCTTTTCCTTTTTTACGTCGTCCTTTACTGTCCGTGCAGGGAGACTCTGGAACCAGTTACAAACTTGGCATGCTTTAAGAAGCAAATGAAAAAAAAAATTATTCATAGTCAGTAATATAACGGGTTATATTCCTGATTTTTCTTTTTTCTTCCCCATCCCTTTCTTTACCTTTGATTGATGATATCTCACTTTTTCTTTCATTACGTATATTTCCATAAAGATGAATAATTATTTGAATGTTTTTTGCGACCATGTAACTAACTTCCTTTACATACTTTTGTCTGTCTGGTTGGCTGCCTCGCATCAGGTTGTTTTTAAATGAAGTGTTAAATAAATAAGGTTGACAGAACGTGCGGATTTCTTAGGTGTAAGTACTCCTAGCTCGCGTTGATCTGGTCGTAAAATTGCCTGATATCAGCCCTGCTCGTGTACGCTTTTTTATAATACTATAATAGCAAAAATAACAATGTAGAACGGAAGTGCTCATCGCAGCAATTAGGTGAATAATGCTGTACAATGCTGCATCCATCTGCAACCATTAATGGCACACGGATTAACAATGATGACAGGCTATTACTTCGGTTTGTCAACCTTATAACAAGCGTGTTAATTCACTGCTACTCGTTCATTATGCAGAATTATATAATGTTATGCAAAGTATCATTTATAATCAACAATATTTGAATTCAATAACAAAGGTAATATACAATACGAATCTAAGCGTCCATTAGGGTTATCCAATTACCTAAATAATGATCATAAATTTTCACGAATCTTTTTCCTACTTGAAATCAAATATATTACGAGTATTTGAAATGTTTTTTTATCAAATACATAATCATTTTTACAAATGGAAATATATGATTCATTGCCACATGTTATTGACTCTCCTCTATGGAATAAAGGCGTGGACATAACCAAGACACATCATGTATGTACAAGCCTTTTAAGAATGCTGGACGATGCTGGACGATGTATACCTCTTACTCTAGGCAACTAGAAACTGCTGAAATGCGCATGCTAAGATGGTCAGCAGGTGTGTCCCTAAGAGACAAAATAAGAAGCACACACATTCGTGGAAGCCTGGGTGTTACAGACATCAACAGCAAGATGGAGGAGAGGCGATTGAGATGGTATGGGCACGTTGGACGCAGAGCACCCGATCACATTGTGAACCAGGAAATCTCCATGGATCTTCCTCGAATAACAACCAGAGGAAGACCAAGGAATTCATGGGTGGTGCAAAGAGATAACCTGATGCAGAGGCACGGCCTGGGGGACGTAGTACGGGACAGAAGAGCATACAACCTGAGGACGAGGAGAGCTGACCCCAACAGTCTTCGCAGACAATGAGTTGGGATGGAGCCAGAGAGAGAGAGAGAGAGAGAGAGAGAGAGAGAGAGACAAGCATTCTTTTCGAACTTTTTTTAACATACAAAATAATATTTGGAAAGCCCGACTTTTGCCTAGTGTATTATTTCAATATCATAGCTTTTAAGCGCAGGCGTTTTCTAAATATCAACAGCATCCCCCAACTCCAAAGTCACGTCACGCCACTGTTATATACATACAGATAGTCGTCGACTTACGACCTATGCTACTTACGACTGTTCGACTTTACGACTACAATCCGCGATCGGCTGTCCGCCTGCGCTAAGCGTGGCGCTAGTAGTTCATGTACGCTACATATTGTATTACTATGCGCATGTGCGCGTCACGGTCAGTATTAGCTGCGGCTTCGTTCAATAAGCGCGTGTTGTCGTGTTATAAGTATTTTTTAATCCCTTCCGAGATGTTTACAAAAAGGAAAATGTCAATTTCTCAACCTGCCAAGAAGCAAAGAAAGACTATTGATTTGGAAACAAAAATGATGGTAATCAAGCAGTAGGATGGAGGAAAAAAGTGAATGCCATTGCGAATGATTTGATGCTTTCACACTCTACTGTGTTCACAATTCTGAAGGACAAAGAAAGGATTCGTGAAGCTGTGATTGGTTCTGCACCTATGCAGTCGAAAGTTATAACCAAGCAACGAATTGGTCCCATCCACAGAATGGAGAAACTGTTGCATATTTGGAGGGAAGGTCAAATTAAAAAATGCACACTGTTATCCCTTTTTACTGTGCAGACGAAGGCTAGAAGTTTATTTGGGACTTTGAAGGAGCGTGCCGGAGACGACTATAGTCAAGAATTTGTAGCTAGTACTGGCTGGTTCAAGAGATTCAAGAAAATATTCCAGTTGCATAATGTTCGAGTGACTGGAGAAGCAGCGAGTGCAGGCAAAGAAGGAGCTCGGAACTTTGTTGATAGTCTTGATAAAATAATAACCGGAGCAAATTTTTTTATGTGGATGAAATGGGATTATTCTGGAAACGAATGTCAACATGCACTTACAGCCACAAAGAAGCCAAAAGCATGTCTGGATTAAAAACTTTAAAAAATAGGTTGACTCTGCTGCTTGGCGGAAACATCGCGGGTTTCAAACCCAAGCCTCTAGTAATTTATCAATCAGAAAACCCGCGAGCATTCAAAAATGTAAACAAGCACACCTGCTCGTCTACTTTCGTTACAATCGAAAAGCATGGATGACGAAGACCCTATTTGAAGACTGGTTCATGAATTGTTTTATTCCTCAAGTTCATGAATATTGTGTGGAGAGTAAAATTCCTTTTAAGATTTTGATGCTCTTAAATAATGCACCTGGACATCCACCCAATGTATCTGATCTTCATCTTAACATGAAAGTTATTTTTTTGTCGCCAAATACAACTCCATTCATTCAGCCTATGGACCAAGGTTCTAGTGCTGCGTTTAAGACTAACTATCTCAAAATAACTTTTAACCAAGCCATATCCGCTATAGATGCTGACACAGAGCTATCGTTGCGAGAGTTTTGGAAGCAGTACGATATTCTTAGGTGTGTCAAAAATATCGCTCCTGCCTGGGAGGCTGTGACAAAGAAGTGCATGAATAGTATCTGGAAAAATTGTGCTGAGCGTTACGCAAATACTTTTGAAGAATTCGATAGTGAACAAGAACTTGAAGTTATTATTGAAAAAATAGTGAAATTGGCGAAATATCTATCTTTAGAGTGTGAGGTAGAGGACATCGAGGAATTATTAGATCATTAGTCTGGAGAACTTGTTACAAATAAAGAACTTATTGAATTGGAAGAAGAACATGTAGCGGAAGAATAAATTAGAGAAGCAGAAAAAGAACAGAAGGACGAGTCAGAATGAAAATTCACCGTTAAGGGACTATCCGAAGGTTTACTTATCTTTGGAATAAACTTCTTGCACATTTTGATGAAATGGACCCAAACATCGAACGATTTACAAGGATTTAACGGATGGCACACGTTGTGTTTCGCCCATGTCGCGAAATATACGAAGATACAAAGCTCACCATATTTATGCAAAAAAAAAAAGCGGCCAGTAAAAAGTTTATGTGTATAACAAACATCTGTATTTTTATTTTCATATGTTTCATTAAACTAATATTCAACCAATTTTACTGAAGCATAATTTTTTACTTAATCCTAACAAATGTAAAAATAAAAAAAACAAAGCAATTGTACGTAAAGATATTGGAATATCAGGAATGCTAATACGAGTATGATATGATAAACAAAACAAAGACAAACTGGAAAAATAATTTAAAAAAACCATAGAGAAACCCGATAAATGACAGTAGTCATACACCGATTATAACAAGAACATAGAAAACAGTCTAATATAATAATATCATCACGCACTATAATTTACATATGTACGAAAATTATTGCATAAGCCGACTTACGACCTGTTTATCGGAACCGAGTGCGGTCGTAAGTCGACGACTACCTGTACTTACAAACTAGGTTAGAAAGAAAAACCATTTCAAAAAATTAATAAATAATGAAATAATATGCATTTTCGTTGTATATAGTACAAGCAAGCGGGCTTATTGCCATATGGCAATCTCTTGTAATCATCCAGAAATATAATTAAGAGGATTTAAGTGAAAATCAGAGTGGAATCCTTTTTAAAAATCTGGGTTCCAACAGGATTCGAACCCACAACCTCCGCCTTGGAAGACAAGCATTTTACCAACTAAGACATGGAGGTCGTTTTTATTGTAATAATATTACCTTTTTGTGGCAAAATACAGGCATATATATATACATTTCATCAAGCCATTTCCCTGTCAGGGTAGGCAGACCGGGCAGAGTGCCAGCCTTTTCTATTTCAACACACATCCTTTGCTACTAATATGTCCCTAGAAATTTCTAAGTCAGTGCATCGGGGTGAACATCTGGCAAACACATATATTCCAAGAATCTCGCCACTGCTCGCTGAGGTTGTCTGTTCCGTCCCTCCACCCACAATCCCCAACTCGAATGTTTACGGTTAGAAGCGTGTATGTCGGTATCAGTTCGAACATAATTCAGTCTTGTTTGTGTTCTCTGATGATGAGGTGAAAGCCTTGAAACCGGTAGCATTATATTGTTACAAAAAGTGGAAAAAACAATATTTGATAAAACAAATTACACGTGGACATTAATATGTCAAAATCTTTGAATCATAGAATATAATATTGTAATAAAGTGCGCTACCAAATAAAAACTAGTGATATCAACATATTTATGTTACGCGTGTAAAAATAAACAAGTTAATCTGTGTAAACAAGTGACACATGAAAATCAAATAAGTAATAAGTAGAGAGTTTTTTTTAATTTGGTCGTGTTGGCTGCCCATAAAAATAGCATGTATATTAATTTTACCATTTAATGTGTTATATCTACAAAACTTTACTTGACTTGATTTTTTTTACTGTAAGAAAAAACGGCAACTTAATTTCCAGACATTGGGAAGTGTCGTGCAAATTCAAATTATTTTTTTAGTGATCATGTAATTAGATTTTTTTTGTGAAATTTGGTCGTTTGATTTTTAACATACTCTATTATAATTTACGAATTTTAGAAAAATGACTCCAAATAAAAAAATTGCCGAGAATGCCAAAAACCTTGCTCTCTGCATGACTAAAGAACTTACAGAAGTTTTTAGGGTGCTGTTCAACTGAGTTGTTCCTAGCTGCAGCGAACAAGAGAACCACTGCCATCGAGACAGTGGTTCTCTTGTTCACTGCACGTGGCCATCCCCCAATAGGAGACGACATCTCGTAAAGAATAATTGAAATATAAACTAGTGATGTATTGAAGCCTCTATTATAATATCAATGAAGCAAAATATTATCAATGTAAGGTTATCAGGCCTGTTTGTACATTCCGCTGTTATCTTGATAATGTGGCAATTAATATATTTTTATTTATTTAACACTTGCATGTACAAAAAGTGGAATCTGGCTGATTGATTGTTTTAATATCATACAATATTTTTCAATCAAATTATTATTGTTATTAGCAGCTTAAAATATTATCGTAATCTATGACTGTTGTATCCGATGTATACGTCACCTAAAAATATAATTTATGTATATATTCTTGTTTTATATTTCAAGAAGTTTTGTTTGATGTACTTGCTGTGTACCGATTATTATGAAATGTTCTTTATGCGTGTCCTTCGCAAGAGCTACTATCAAAAGTCAGCCGGCCCATGCAAGAGAAAACGTGCGAAATACATAGTATCTCGCAAGCCATGACAGAACACACGGGTGAAAATAGGAGCTTACGATAAGCGATTGACCACACATAAAGAGCGCAAAACACCAATAATACATTCTCAGTTTCTGGAACGTCTACTGTGTTTTTACTTACGACCAATTTCTACCTGCTACCTTTCACTGGAAAAGTTTCTGGAACGTCTACTGTGTTTTTACTTCCGACCAATTTCTACCTGCTACCTTTCACTGGAAAAGCATCAAGTAAATCGAAATCTCCGAGTATTGAGTGGCAGCCATCCACCTATTCAACAGTCTTTGTACGGTGCTGTACAAAGTGATCCTTTGAGCCGGATCTGCTGCATTACTGTGCCGTACAACTGTGTATTAAATTTTAATTTTTAACTGCATTCGAAATGCGTTGTATGTATTATACATCATTATGAAAAGTGTACATTTTTTAATCCATTGTTTACTCAAATTGTTTGAGGGATTTTTGCATTATTTGAAGGCACTTGTAGAACAAAATAAGTTATTTTTTTCGGTGCTTGATGTTCTTGTGATACAGGCCAAAAATATACTGAATGTATAATGTATGGTGACTATGCAATGAGCGATCATGTGTGTTAAATATGGTTTTTAAAAAATTCTGTAACAGTGATATGACACTCAAATATGGTGTCCACTCTAGAAGGGCGATTATCACTAATGACGACCTAATCAAGACTTTGATAGATTTACCTGCATTCTATGACACAAGAGATTGTTGAGATACTGGAAATATCGAAAACCCGTTCCATGAGTTTTTGATGAAGCTTAGTTATGCAAACACTATGATGTTTGGGTGCCAAAGGGTTTGAGCAAAAAAAAAATTATTAAGCTGGAGAATATTCTACAGAAATATTCGATAAATATACAAAAATTGTAAAAAAACCAGTAGTCTAATTAAAGTAAAAAGAAATAAAAAAATTTATTGGTTTTTCTCCAATTAATATTTTTAAAACTGTGCAGTAACAAAAAAATTTAAGTATGTCTTACATCGACACTACGTATTATTTTTTGTGCACGTATTTCCACCGTGTTAACTTTCCACTGTGTCATATATTTTCCGCATCCTTGTTTCACATTCATATATCAATATGGATAATAATACGCTGTCTTGAACTGTTATTTTAGCAGATCTTCATATAGCTTGGTTTGAATATATCTGTGAGTGCCTTATTGACTTTGTTTCTTATTGGAACTCGTTCCACCTTTCTGTAGAGAACATACTTACCAAATGACAGAATATTTCAACTTATTCTAATGTTTTAGTTGCATTTATATTTTATTCACTAATATCATATTTATTTTCCTTGAACCTTTATTACGTACATAAAATTGTCTCGAGTGTACCTCATTGCTACGGAGAATGACCAGAAGTGTGACTTGTTATTTCAGTGCAAGGGGTAAATTATTGTACTCCAATAAAAAAAAATATTGCAGTACAATTATTAATAAAAATTAGTAAAATTTGCTTTAAAAAAGGTATAATTTTTAGTTGTAATGAAACCCAAATTTTATAATCTATGATTTTTATTTTTTTTTATTTATCAAATAAATACTAAAATTAAAATATCACAAATTCGCAAGTCTTAAGGAATATTTTCAATCCCTACAAATTTACATATGTATATACAAGATTTTATATTAAAGTATATACAAGATTTTATATTAAAATTATGATGCAATTTGTGATCGTGAAATAACAGATATACGCCTGGTTCGTACAATTTGCTGCTGTTTAAAGTAAGATAATTCATTTTTGAGAATTTCATGAGAGAAATCATATCGAGCAGTTCCTCTGTAAAAAAATAAAAAAGGAAATTAATTGATATATGTACACGTCTCCCCAAAAAATGTATCCACAGATAATTATAAATTCATTATTTATTAAGGTATATCTAAGATTAAAACTACAAATTAAAGAATACAGATGAGGATTTTTTTATTTAACACCATGATCAAATTGATGGCCGTTTGGTCCATCCATTGCTGATAATGTGGAATCGCAAACATCATAAATAATTTATTTTGACACATTCTCTTTCAATGGCTGCTCTCAATTCTTTATCTCCATCGGCGTGAGGTCTTGGGCGTGTGGAGAGCATTCAATGCTACTTCTACGTCCAGTTCAACTGTTTGGCAAATTTTCATCAAGATAGGCCTTCACATCACGATGGTAGTCACTCTTGCTGGAAATAAAAATTCTCCTCTTCCCTAAACTCACAAATGCGTGATATAATAAATTCCTGCAGCAAGTTAAAGTAAACGGCACAGTATGACAGTATGTATAAGATTTATATCATTGTAGATGTTAATTGATACATATTTTTTAATATTAAATATTTAAAATAAAATTGTATTACTGTTTTGCTGTATACGGTACAATCTGATAGGATTATTGTCATATGGCAATCAGAAGAGGGCTTAATTAAAAAATAGACTTGAACCCTTTTATCAAATTTATTCTTCCTGGAACCCATTTTATTAAAGACATATTATTTGATTATGTTTTCATTGTATACAATACACCTGGTGGGTTTATGGCTAGGGAATAATATTTCCAACAAACCTGAAATATGTTTAATAGGGCTGAAGGTAAAATCAGACTGGAGACCTTTTTGAAAAAAAGTGAATACCAACAGGAATCAAACCCACAGCCTGAGCTGTAAGACAGGTTATTTAACTTAGTACCCAATTTAAAAAAAATATTTTAAACATCTTTTAACAAATTATTTAATAATAAATATACCTTAAAGGCTTAGTATTGTAACCAGCGTTTGAGAAATTATAATTGTGCTATTCGCATCGTGTTTTTAAAACATCCATGTTAAACATATGTTTAGAGGAAATTATAAGTAGCTTTTTATAAATTTAAAAACAAAACACTTGTTAGGTTTTATAACAAAATATCACAATACAAGACATCTACATGTTGTGACAAATTATTCTTACGTCATTTTATAGAGAGATCTACGGGGAAGTAAAAAATCCGCAAAGAGTTCATTCTTATTTGAGTGTCTTAGTCTCATGACAGCCGGAGATAGTAAACAGACGCCAGCTACTGTATTTCCGCAGAACTGAAATCAAACATACAGTATAAATTGGATTTTCACAAATAAACTATAAACTTATATCGTATGTAGATGGCACATCTGGTGGATTTATTATTGTGTAGCAAGTTCTTTAAACTAAATATTTTAATTCTTTGCATCCGACGGTGCCACCTTGATTTTATCGTAAAACTCCCAAGCACATTAGCGGCAATAATAATAAAGATAAAAGGACAATTTATATAAACACTTTAGAGAGCAGACTCTCGTCAAGGGCACTCTAATTCGGGATTCGAACCCACTTTTATTAACAGATTAAAAATATTACAAAATAAAATTATATATAAGTTGAATGTAAGGATAGGAAGGTAATGGCAACACATATTTTTCCAAACCTTTTTAAGACGAAATTTGTGACTGATTAAAATACTTTTGCATTTCGTCATAATTTTAAAACTGTCTAAATATTATGTTCTCATTCGATTTGCAGAGTTGTTTATTGCTTAAAATTATTCAGTTATTACTTTTTTACTTCAAAGAAGTAACGAAAGCTTTAAAATAGTACACAGTGATTAAAGCATTTGAAACTGAATCCGATGAGATGTATAATTAATCTATTGTTATTGCGACAGGATTTTGAGTACTTGGACTTTCAGGATGAATGACGAGTGGAAAAGATTTGTGTGAGCTCGTGAATGTGGGTTTCTTCTTGTTGTTTTAATTTTGGTTGTTTTTGTATTTGTGTTTCTGTGTATTTTTTGTTTTAATTTTAATTTTTATTCTTATGATTGTGTACGGTATATTGTGGGATGAATATTTTTCTTGTTTCTGGAGTGATGATGTGTGAGGAGTTGAATTTCGCAAGATGTTTCCAGTTGTAGTTGAGTGTCACTGTTTGTCAGGTTGATGAGAGCGTGCAACGGGGTTTTGTTTTTGTGTAATCAAAAATCGGAAAGAAGTATCGATTTATTTTTTCATGCTAAATATCCTCAGTGAGATACAGGCAAAAGCCTAGTTTACTGGGGATACGACAAATGAAAGGCAACAAACCCAGATCCATTAAAATTGTATGTCCAAATCAAATTACCTGTTGTTTTTTCTCAAATTGTGTATATTTCTTGTCATGTGTAATAATAATAATAATAATTAATCTGTTCTTTTTTTTATTTAATTTTTGTAATGCTTTAGAATAAACCAATACTTGTATAGGAATTACGAGTATCTTTCCCAGCGTTTCATTTACAATATATTTTCGCTAAGGATCACTGATTCAGATTTTAACTGCCCTACGCATACGCATACGAATGTATCATATACCTGTTAAATACCACTAAACTGCATTATGCATGCGCTGGTAAAGCGGTCATAAAAATACCCCAACTCCTATTTCATTTACTACAGGTAAACGAACCCTTAAAAATATTTTTGTACATCAGTTTATCCCATCACTGCATTTCATTTGTGTTGTCGAGTTTTTATCCGTGTATAGTATATTTTTATTTATTAGCTTCTTTCCTTTTTTCAAATAAAATGTTCTTTTCATACAGATATTAGTTAGTTTTCTTTTAGCGTTGGTTGCATACATTGTGATTTTATTTAGTGTTGGTTATAATCGTATTAAGTTCTAATTTTATTATTGTTAATTGGATTGAAAGGGTTTTTTTTTTAACCATGAGGTGACCCCTGTATTTAATTTAAAATAACAACTAAAAACATTTAATTTATATCATATTTATTTTTGATATAAATAATTTTATGTACACGGTTAAACATAGGCTCATTGCTATACAGCAATTTCTTGCGGAAATCTAGCGGGTTTATTGCTATACAGCAATTTCTTCCAACCGACCAGCTCATCTTGGATACATGAAACTGTTCAATCCATAACAGATTTTATAAAAAAATTATATTCCTTCAAATTTAAGTAAAAAAAAACACTAATAAATTACTAATCTCTAAAAATAATATTACTAGAGGAAAGCAATTTTGTCAAGGATAAGCAATTTTTAAAAACCTTTAAAACGCAGACCAAATTCACACATAGAAAACTTAAGTGAAAAAAATACTACTTATTTTAGGCACAGATATAGAAAAAAAACCAAAGGAAAGGTCTTTAAGAGAAGTAATTGTTTTTTTAATAAAAAATAAGAAAACATGATAAAATATATTAATATGATCCCTCACCCTAACAGCATCAACATGAGGTTTGATGTATCCTTTGGAATCCAAGTCCAAAACATGTGTATGAGGTAAAGGAACATCGGGAAGAGGTATTGATATTTCCTTAGCTCTCTGCAAGGCTTGTGCTCCTAAACCTTTCCATGTTGAACGTTCTGTTTCTCGGAATCCATGTATGGCCTGAAAGTTCATGTTCTTTGTTCAATTGTGAAATTTTTTTTTTGATTATATTGAAAAAAAAGAAGGAAAGTGTAATACAATACAATACAAGTTGGGCACTAGCACGCCAATTTATATTGATCTTGTTTACAGATAAATCAATAGGTTTATTGAAAAGTCATTGAGACATCACTCTGCCTTGCTTCACACCTTTTGTTTATACAAAATTTAGTAATATGTTCATTCTCGGTAACATCTGACGTACAATGGATGCTATTAATTAGTTTATCTAAAAAACTTACATCATCCCAGTGATCAAATTCGTATCTCATTTTTTTAAGGTAAACTTCTACTTCAGAAAACAAAGCATTTTCTTCTTCTTCCGTAATAAAATTTGGCCAAACTAGCATGTCCTTTAATAGGCCATTCTTTATTGTTTTTATCTGATCATCATTGGATTCCCAAGCAGAGCATATGCTTAGATCTACATGATCATGAATTTGAATGTCTGATGAATCTGAAATGAATAAAGAATATGTTGTTAAATCGCGGATGTACCAGACAGGTACAAAGACTGTAGATAGGTTGGATGGTTGCTGCAGCGCGCGAAGAATCCAATTCGCGAAGTCAAGTTTAAATCACCAAAAATTAATTAATTAATTTTCGGCGAAATATTCTTGCGTCGAATGCGCCTCTGAACTGGTGAGCGGAGCTTGTTTCCGGCGTATTCAGAGCGATGCCAGGGACGGACTCGGGGCGATAACTCCGGCGAAATGAAGAAATACAGCGAAGTCAATGTGTAGAGTAGAGATTCCTCTGTAGATCTTGGAGAAGGGTCGAAGAAATGAAACGAAGTCAGACGATTGAAGAGAAGTATATTTTGGTACTGTTTGGTGCCCTATATGACCGGTTTACCCGTCACAGTAAGCCTTCGCGTCCCGCACTTTGCGGGTTTTTCGGCCCGCTTAGGACGTCTGGTCAGGGAGTTACTGTGGCGGTCACCGTTCATATCAGGCAGTACACGGATGGTTACATTACGGTCGCGAACGCAACCGGATCCAAACAGATAGAAATTTAACACATACAAATATGAGGATTTTACGTTTTACATTTAACATTTCAAATACAGATACATTTGAATTACGGACATTTACATATACAAACATATTTGCATACAATTTACATGCAGAAATATTGCTAACAGAATGACATTTACATACAAATATATGGAACAAATAACATGAACAATTACAAATACAGATACAGGAACATTTGAATTATGAACATTTACGTAGACAAACACAGGAACATTAGCATATACAAGAGCAAGAATAGCATACAAGTTCAATGATACAGATCTACACACAGTGTCTTTTTCGTAGCACATACACACACACACGGGTGATGGCACACGTCCGATACAGCGGATTTTAAAAACCACAAATTATATTACAGTTGAACCTCGTGAAAATCACAGGTTTGGAACTGGACGGATAATACATATTTTCATCATCTTACTTTTTGACGATCATTATTAATATATTATTTATACTTATGGTGTTAACACTGCGGAGGTTTAAATACATTCCAAGGTTTTCACCTCATTATAAGGGGAGCACAAACAAGAGTCTTGTTTATGCTTCCCTGATGACTAGTAGAGTTATACTGTTATATTAAGTGGAATAAACAGTGTTTTACTAAACAAACTAGAAAATCTTGTCAATTTTGAAGATTGTAAAGTTGAGAAGAGATGTTTTAATCGAAGTTGATGGCAATATGGTAGAATCGTCTCAAAAGACTGACAACAATGACCAATAGCCAATAACATTTATAAGAAGCCATGCCCAAAAGATTAACAGATTTTGTTCCCATTGCAGTTAATATTGTCAAATTTATTAAAAAAATTGATAAATTTATGCATTGAGCTAGTCCGAATTTTATTTACCTATCCAAACAAATCCTGCACAACTCAGCACAACTGGAAGCAAACAGCAGTGGATAGAGCCAAATGGCGTAGAACTGTTGCTAGCTATTACGGAGACAGAAGACGTGTACAAGTTGCAAATACAGCGGTGATTATATGAAAAGTATTTTATTTTCATTGAGACTCACGGTTAAGTGAATTTTTGATATTATTACAAAATTAGCATAACACGGAGAAATTATAACAAAACCCGGAGTCCGGAGAGACAGTGTTGAACCCTGATACTCCGGGTAAAACCCTGAGAGCTGGTTGGTCATCCTAGTTGTGGACCATATTTTTCGCAATCTTGATATTGCTTGGTTTGAGTATATGTCTTTGAGCGCCCCATTGACTTTGTTTCTTATTGCAATGTGCCGTTCAATATCTCTGACCATTAAATTCTGAGAACATACTTCTTAAATAGCAGAATTCTTCAATTTATTCGGACGGATTGGTACGTTTATTTTTACTGCTATAATATTTTGTGAAATAAACATTCTTAAATATTTTTTTGTATTTATTCAATATAATATGATAAAAATAGAACACTTGCCTATTTCTTGAATTGAAATTTTCTGATTATATATTGCTATTCTTTTCAAAGTTCGATGAGAAACACGAAATATAGGGTTGTGAAGTTTGGAAGCGCATATTTCAAGAAAAGTGATCATATTTATATTATGAATACTCAAAATATTAAAAATAAGATTAGTATAACTTTTCTATTACGAATATTTTTTAAGGTTGTTTTGACATTTAATTTGACAGATACATTTTTAGCTTTTATTTTGATAATCAAGCGATCGAAAGTATCAAAAAAACTATGAAAACAAGTGCATTACAAATGTAGCGATCGTAGATCGGTGATAATCGAAGCCATAGACTAATAACAAGGAGTTTTAGAGATGAAACTGTTAATAATATTGAGCTCCCGGTAAATTTTTGGCAAGCTCGGTTAAATATTTGATTTACAATTATATTTTCTTTAACAACATAAGCAAATAAAAATCAATATATAGGAAATTAATTGATACAATGGAGTCGAATAAAACAGAATTGTAGTTTACTTTTCTCATTCACGAATTTTACATAAATAATAATGGCATTATTTTTTATCTTTATTTGAAATATAACACAATCAAATTACATGAAATTTAAAGAAAGTGAACAAAACGATTTAAATAATATCGTTACATGAAAAGTGTGCCATATCCAAAACAATCTTCTTTATGTCTTATCACAGGCCAATATATTTTGTGACAGTTTTGTATTGAAGTTTAAGGACACATATTGTACATCAATCGTATTTTAGTTATGCCCTAAATTAAAAGATTTTTCGTTTTTTTTAGTTTTTTATGATTAAAAAAAATTGGCTTTACGGAATGTTATGTCTTTGGAAATTTATATTATTACAAATTTAAAAAAAATCCTTTTGTTTTCAACTGTCTATAAAATATAATAAACCACATACAAACATAACTTCTAGGTATTCTATTTTTAGAAACATATATTACACACAACAGCTGAATTAATACAAGCATATTTTATAAATCATCACTATATAGACACTGGCATATTCTTTTTTATATATTGTACACGTAATTATTTGAGATGAAGCATACCAGAGATAATACAATATGTAAAAGCTTACAGCCATTATTCAAGAAGAAGAAGACGTTACTCTAAACATCTGTCACTTAACTGTCAATTATCACGTGGTGGCTAAAAACAGATATATGTATTGTGGATCAATTCGTGTCTCGTAAAATTTACAAATTGTTCGAATCTATTATAATATATTTTATATTTAAAGTGATTTGTTTTATTGTGATTATTAGATTGCAAAATATATAAAAATGCCGAATTTTATGAAAGAAATTACTAAGTGCAAACATCCGAACAGTAGAAAAACTATTGCATTAACCAGGAAAGCCAAAAAAGTAGTACATAAAGATGAATTGAAAACGGGACAACTTATCAAACAAAATATCGTTGGTGAAAAAATACTTTGGTTCAAAGAAATGCTTCCAGAAGACATGCAATCAATCTGTAGTAAAGAACAAATTCGTTTATTGATTGAAAAATACCTTGCGAGATTTGACGAAGAATTGCAACAAATTGAAATAAAAAACTCCATCGGTGGCAGAAAGAAGCGACAACATGCAAGCAGAGAGGATGTGATAAAAATGACGAAACAAAGAGAAAAAGAGGAATATGAAACTTGTGGTTTAGAATTACCTGATTTATCAAATGCAGCTCAAGTATCCTTACTTCGGTCTTGGAATGGAGAACTTCGATTTTTGTCTAATTTTAAGTTAAAAAGGTTTCACAAAAAATCTTTAGAATAATTTTTAAGTTAATTTAAGTCATGTTAATTTGTATTTTTACACAATAAAGTATTGTTTTTAAAATTGATTTGAATTATTGGATACAAATGAAATTATTTGTTTTCTACAAATATTTTTGTGAAAAACAATTAATTTTGACCATTGAAGGCCAATAGAGCACATTGAAGGCCAATAGAACCCAAATACTGCTTTGGAACTGCCTTAACAAAAAATATTTAGAACAAGAGATTCTCAAAGTTCACAGATACCGGATAATTGATACCAGGTGTGATGACCATTTGAGATTCGAATGTATTGGGTATACGAATTAGTTCGGTCCGTTTTTTTGCATTAAAAAATGCATTTATTTCTAAACAAAATGAATGAACAGATCAATTAAAGTATTGTCCATCGCTGACTACTACTTTTTCCCATCTCTCAGGCAATTTTCGAATTCCATCTCGAAAAAATGACTCGTCTTTTGAGGCGATCCAAGTTTGGAGCCAATTTTCAGTTTCTACGAAAGAAGTGAACCGGTGACCTGCCAAATCGTGCTGCATCCTTCAGAACAACCAGTAATCAGAAGGAGCAATGTCCGGGGAATACGGCGAATGCGGTAAAACATCCCATTTGAGTGTTTCCAAATATTTTTTTGCGACATGAGGCCGAGCGTTGTCATGAAGAAGAATAACTTTATCATGTCTTTGCTCGTATTCCGGCCGTTTTTCTCGCAATGCACGGCTCAAACGAATTAATTTTAGTCGATACCAGAGCCATCTTTTGGAAACGGACCGAACTAATTTGTACTCCCAATATTTTTTTCGGATGATACGACAAACAGTACACTATTTGAATAAAAAATAATATGTGACTGATGTAACAGGGTAATAAAGGTATCTTGTACCTTCAAATTGATAATGGCAGCCTATAAAAACTCCCGACTATCAGAATACGATGGGTCAGTACATTTAGTGTTTCTCCTAATCCACTCTTTGATTTGATTGTCTTTCTGTTCAATTTCAGTTAACCTTTTTATATAAAGTTTACTTATTGTATTAATATAAACACTATTCACGAAAGTGTGTCTTTTCTTGTGAGATTCCACAAATCCATAACAAGTGGTTTCAGAAGTGCAATCGTAGGATCTTTTTCGATCAATTATTTGATTGATATATTAATTGATCCAGTTGTAATTAATAAACAAATAGAAAAAAATAACTCGTGATTATCGATACATTAATTGATCCATCTATCCAGAACTTGTTGCAATCTCATATTTTGTCATAACAGTATTCAGCTGTTGCCGACTACCAACTTAGAAGGAAACTGGGAAAACCCTCAAGCTGCTGAGGCGAATTGGTTACCAGACGTGGTATCATCATTAGTTGGAAGGAGTTAAATGTGCTGCCTACCAATACCAGGATAAGAAAGCCAAACTACCATCTAGAAAGACCAAGCCAGTCATAGACAGGATCCAGGAGGACGATAATCAGAAGAGCTTCTTAACGAGACTACATTAGTGACATGTGCTCTATTATTCCTGTAAGGGATTTTCTCGACAAAACAAAGTATCTGTAAACAGTTTTGATGAATGTGTAATAAGGAGGTGTATATATGATTTTCACATTAAAGAAAAAATGTTCCCTACAACCCAAAATTGTTTCCAGTGTTGCAAGAATCAATTCATTTTAATGGATTTGAGTCAACCCTGAGAAGAATAATAAAAAAAATTGGATTTCGCTGGCATGCAACGCGAGACAATTTAAATATTTTGGGGGAAAAACCAGACATAGTATTTAAAAGAATATATTTAAGGGCAGTCAAACAATACCGAGAAGCAGGTAGAAGAATCGTGTACACGGATGAAACATATGTTCATACTAGCCACGTGTCATCGAGAGCATGGAGCGATGAATCTGAAGAGAGACTTCGAAAGCCCATTTCAAAGGGATCCCGTTTCATTATTGTACATGCTGGAAGTGAAAAAGGTTTCATGCCTAATGGTCTACTCATATACAAATCTCACCAAAAAACTGGAGACTACCATGATGACATGAACTACAACAACTATCAGAAATGGCTTATGGAAAAACTTATTTCCAACTTAGAACCGAGATCTGTGGTGGTAATTGATAACACTTTATACCATAATAAAGTAATTATTCCTGCACCAACATCAAATTCCAAGAAGGCTGATATGATTCAATGGCTGACTCAGAGGAGTATCCCTTTTTCAAGTGAAATGCTTAAGCCAGAATTATATCGGTTAATCTTAAGACACAAAAGTGTATTCAAGGAATATTCCATCGATAGGTTATTTCAGAATAATGGGCACGATGTTTTACGGCTTCCACCCTACTATCCAGATCTTAATCCAATAGAAAAGGTTTGGGCTTCTATCAAGGGATATGTGGGCTCTAGAAACACTGATATGACGTTGAATTCTGTCAAAAGGTTGGTCAAAGAGAAGGTTTCTTTGATTTCAAGCGACGAGTGGAGTAATATTTGCCGGCATGTACAGGAAACGGAATTCAAATACTGGGAAAATGACGTAGCTGTGGACAGTATTACTGATCTCAATCAATTTTTAATAAATATCAATTCAAGCGACGATAGCGACGATTAATTGGTCTTAGTATTTATTAGTGTTAATTGTGTTTTCTTTGCATATTGAATAAATAATTTGATTTTACATTGATCATTGATTTCATTATTGTCATTAGGTACATACCTCACTCTGATATTATATAATTATTATTATGGTAAGTAAGTATTTTATTGGAATAGAAAATATCAGATAGACATTATTTAAAAATATATAATAATATATTACAAATTAAATTAAAATATGGTCATCCTAGACTAGCAGTGCAAACTATCGTGAAACCCACTCTACCATTACCAACTTAAAAAGAATAAAAAATTATTTCATAGGAATTTCAGGAAAATTAATGACATTCTCAGGAGTTCAAAATATATATATTTCATTTAGAACTCAAGCGAGATATTGACAGTCACTTGTCATTTCTTACATTGGTTGTATCAGAATTACAGACTGAATATCTGTCAATAATCCATGCTATTTTAGATATGGAAAGGAATATTCGTTATCCAGTTATTATAACCCCGGAACAATATATTACAGAGGTATTTAAATCCATTCATTTTATCCTAAGCTCAACCTCTTATCTGTATCTTTTAAGTGTAAAATATGTAAATGGATTGGCAACACTAGCAAAAGTGAAACACTTTATTATTAACAATAGAATAATCATTGTAATATCTAATCCATTAAGAAATTTTGTGAAATATAATTCATATAATCTTCTAGATTTGCCAATCAAGAGACCAGATAACAATTATTTGTTTGTCTTAGTAATTTCACAATTATTAAAATTTATTTAGAAAATTTAAATGACTGTAAGAAGCTAATGGAAAATTATCGTTGTTATTCTGTATCTCCATTTTACTCTGTACATGGAATTACAATTTGTGAAGTGGCAATATTATCACATAACAAATTACCTGTTAATTGTAACACTAGAATTACTGACTCAATAACTGAGATACGGTTTAAATTAACACATGATCAGTGGTTATTTGTTCTACCATGACTAATGGTGGTGATAATGAAGTATAATGATTCCTTACTGTATGATATGACAATCATAAACACTGGAATTATAACTATATTATGACCCATTGTGTACATTATTTACTAATTCTACTATGAAAGTGCAGATAAGAGATACTATAAATATTTTTAATTCATTCGTTTCCAGATCATTGGTACCAAAATTAGATTTAGAGATAGATTGTGGCAGTCGAATATAAACAAATATTATATTGCCATTAATTGAAACAAAAAATTATGACAATGATAATCTAGAGATAACTGAGGTCATAAACTCAGCCAAATAAACAATGATATCAAAACAAAAGAAGTACATCACATTTTGTGAAAACCATTATCAATAATAATTATTTCAGTTATATGGAAATTAGTTTTTTAAAAATTTTAATTGAGTATTTTTTTGTTATATAAGGGCTATACATTTTTGAAGAACTAATTCAAGTCAAGCTATTAGGGAAATTGCTTGTATTTTTTTTTGTTGGTGTCGACATTTGCTTAGCACCATTTGCTGAAAAGTAAATAGTGAAAAAAAAAACACTTTGATATTGTATTTTAAAAATATGGGTATGTAGAATAATTATCAGTTTTTGTTAATTGTTTTTGCGGAACTTATCTGTGTGGAGGTGTGTGCCAGTAAGACTGGGATCAGGATCACAGTCTTACTGGCACACACCTCCACCCAGTCAAGTCTCAGCATTTGTCATTAAAATATAAACTTCTTTTTATAGCTTTACTTCAGAGCAAAAAATATTATAATTGGCTACCTACATGGCTTAGTTGGCAGAATGCCTATTTTCCAACTAAAGGGATGTGGGTACAATTCTCGTTGAAACCCAGTTTTGTTTCTAATGGGATTCTAGTCTTGTTTCCACTGAAGGACTTATTATCATTTTTCTGGTTGGTTGGAAGAAATTGCTGTATGGTAATAAGCCCATCAGGTGTGACTTTACACAATTAAATGTAATACAGTTAAGTTCGATCCCATCTCCACCCACGCTGTTATGGGGGACAAAATAAGTCCCCATTCAGCACGATTTACACTAGAAGATTGAAACCTTTATTTTTTATGAGCGCAACGTCGTGTGGTGATGAATAAGGAACTCCTCCGGTGGCGAGACATCTGAGTGTGAAAAGAATAGTAGTGATGATGGACTTAAAATCCAACATCACGGGAGAAGGAAAATGGTACACAGTGCAGTAAATATACTTATGAAGTAATTTAAGGCCTGGAGTTCAAATAGCCCAGCAATTTGCCAGTACTTTCACAGAAAATTTCGAATGTAGCAAAACATAAAGGTTCAGTAAATTCATTGATAACATTTTGACTAGAAATGTTTACGACAAATTGTCTGATCATACATCAAACTCTTTTAAACTAAAAAATATTATAACCAGTATGTTATTAAAAAAAACATATTTAAATAAAATTTTAATACAAAAGCATTAAAATCTAATCAAATTTTTCATCACGCTTCTTTGTATTTCTTAATATTATAAAATTGGTTTTTCTTCTATTAAGATGAAATTGAATGTTTTTTGCTTGGCACTTATATATAAAATTGATCAATGGTGGTCACGTAATTTTATCTGGAAGAGCTTAATAATTTTTTAATACATCAAGTGACCCCGTTATCCATTTGTTTTTTTGTCTCTACTGTTTACTATGAAACTTGTCTATGCTCACTATTTCACGTGTGCGCAAAAACATTAAAAAACCGAAATGACATATAAACGGAAAAAGTATCATCATGGGGATACTCATTTAAAAAAAGGGTGGAGGGTCAGGAATAGGAAACGGGATTTGGATGAAATTGACGAGGATATAAAAGAAGGTATTATAGTGACTATTATCATGTAGTTAGAGAACTTAAAACATTTTGTATGCCGGAGAATACATGTGTCTTTTTACATAACCTTAAATTGTTTCAATTGTTATTCGCTAAAATAATTCACGAATAATTAAAACATACACCTATTATAAAGATTTATGTACAGCAGTTTTTTTTATTAAGAAATCGCTCATTTAATTAATTTATCTTTTTTATAATTTGTAATTGTTTAATTTGCTACGTTACATCATTGAAGCGACAGTTGCATCGTTTGCAGAAATATGTGTCCATTTATTTGATAAATGTATATAACAAGCTTTTCGCGTCATATGAAAATATGACTTATTTCGTAAATAGTTCATTAAAGAAATATACTATTATTTATTTACCATTTTGTGCACTTGATTTTAAATATGAAAAAAAACCTTAATTTTTTTATTTATTTTGTTTTTATTTGCAGGGAATGCTGAAAAATTGTTAAACCAGGAAATCGATTTAGACAAGGCAGGGTCTGGTCAATTCTATTGTCTGCACTGTGCAAAGTATTTCATTGATCAACATGCCTTAACTGGTCATTTCAAAACAAAGGTTCATAAGAGAAGATTAAAAGCGTTAGAGTTAGAACCTTACACAATAGAGGATTCGGAGAGAGCCGCGGGTTTTGGCAACTTTAAGGCACCTTTAAAAAGGAAAATAGAAACACAACCGACATCGACAAATGCTGAAGATAAAGATGGTGATGTAGACATGTCTATTAGTAAAAAGAAGAAGAAATAATATTTTTCATAATTGATATTAATAATAAACAACCATGGCTCTTTTCAAAATACAAATGAGAAAAATATTTCAAACTGCTTTGAGAAAAATACAATTCAAAGCTAATTATGGTTCAGCTCTTTATATTACGGGAGATAAGGCTATTGAAGTTTGTGCCATTCTCACGCCACATGTGGATTTTGAAGAAAGACTTTCGGATATTGACAACCTTAAAAGCAATGTTAATAGGAGAAAATTAAATATAGATGTGGACAAATTAAAAGATGCGTGGGATTTCTTTTTGAAACTTAGACAGACCAAAGAAATGTTAGAAGAAAAGAAAATGTTCTATGTAAAAAAGATAAAAGAAATTTATGAAACAAATGTAGAGAATCCTGACAGCGAAACAGAAACGTATAAATTGCAAAATAAATTATTAAAAGAAGATATGCAAAATTTGAAAGTTTCACTGTGGAGTATTGAAGAAAATGTTATGTTAAAAGCTCTGGAATTCCCAAATATTATTCATAAAAATACCCCAAATTCTGAAATAATGGAAATACACTCTTTTAGAGAGAAACCTGATTCACATTCACCCATACACCACATGAAAACTGCGACGAAACACGATCTTTTAAGTTTTACAAGTCCTCACAGTTATTATTTGAAGAATGATGCTGCCATTTTCGAACTTTGTGGAAAATATTATTTCAGTGATTCTCTTCGATCAGCGGGATTTGTACAGTTTTCAAATTCGGACTTTGTTAAAAGTGTCGTAGTAGAAGGATGTGGACTAAATCACACCAATCCTGATAGCGTTTTTATTTTACATCATACTGAAGATACTAAACTTAATGAGGACTTACGCCTGCATTTAGTAGGAGGTGGTTCGCTACTTTCATTTGCTGCATACCATGCTAAAAATATATTCCCTGTCTCTACATTACCTCTTAGATATTTTACTCTAGGAAGACAGTATAGACCTGTTCCGATGACATCGGAATTAGGGCTTCTTGAAGTTGGTCAATCGTCAGTTGTGGAAACTTTTATAGCTGTAAACAATGCATCCGAAAATCTTGATATAGAACTTGATAAGGTCATTAAGTTAGTAACTGATATTTATAAAAATATTGGTTACCATTTTCGGGTATGCTATTTGCCCGCTACACAAATTAAAAAATGGGAAAGCTTAAGAGTTAGTTATCAGATGTTTTCGCCATTCTTAAATGATTATGTAGAAGTTGGCAATATAAGCGTTAGTGATGATTATATAAGTAAAAGATTGCAGATTTTGTATAGGGAAGGAAAAATTATGAAATTCCCTAAAATCATCTCTGGTACTATTTTGAACATTCCCAAATTTTTAGGATGTGTATTAGAACAAAAGCCTGAATCTAGTTTTAAAATTCCTACAATACTTAGGAATGCTTTGTAATTTTTTTCTTCAATTTCAATATTATTTTCACTGATCAATGTTATGTATAAGAAAATCTCTTTTTATTTTCAATAACAATGCATGACATGGAAATATAATCTTTACTGTCAATATTTTCTCCATTATAGAGTTTACTTTTTTAAATGGTGGTAAACCCTCTTGGAGAAAACGCAAATTGAAAAAATTCCATCTATTGTTCCAAATAGCTTCTTCCCATCTTGATAATAACACCATCCAGTGAGGATACTCAGATGTTCTTAAAAAGACATCTACTCAACACGAATAAAAAAAGGATTTTCAAGGCTCCAATGAAATATTCAACTTATTTCTCCAATAGGCACTCCAACAATTGAAAATCTCTTTATACATAAGAAATGATCGTATATGAAAAATAAAATGGATTTAAAATAAAAACAATTGGTTTCATTTTGTATTTTTTTTAATTCAGTAACTAGATATCGCAAATTAGATTTATATTACAAATGTTAATACTGAAATAATAGATTTGTAATTATTATTTTTATGTTATCTAAAATGCTTTTCTTTATGCATCTTGATGATTGTCATGGATTTGTAAAAGTGGATTTGTTATATGGAAAGTCGCGGTTTATTCTATAAGTTGACAAGTGTTTTTTTTTTATATCATTTATTAAAATATAATTTATAATATATTTTTTTAATATTATACCTGAACTATAAATTCCCTTTTTTACAGCTCTGGGTTATTTAATTTCACCAGTTTTCTGAGCTAATCCAGAACTAATTTCTGCCTCCTTAGAAACAATAAACACCTTTGTATATGGAAAATACTAGAGATTTAAGCTATTACAAATCATATATCAAAGCAAAAAGCTTTATGCCAGAGACATGCTCAGAATAAAAATATCTTATTAGCTATTTCTTTGAATAATGAAAAAAAAATACAACAATAATACATAAAACCCAGGACACATGACTCCACCAGTTTGGATATGCCCAGGAATGCCGTGCCTCTTGATGTGCCTGTCTTCATGAGTCTTAGTCACCTTGGACTTCTAAAAAGTTCCTATATGAAAACTAATTAACTAAGTGGATTCTAATACTTAAAGGAAAACTATTAAACTCAAACACTTGATTGAAACAAGTAGTCTATGACAACACTTGTACACCGTTTAATTTTGGTTATGACACCCTTTTGTTATATCTCTTAATACGCATATGTTATTGTTTTCTCGGTGTATTCATGATATTTGGACTGTGGAATGAAACTAGATGTGGCATAGAATATGGTACCTACTTAAGACTCGCTGTCGCTATTAACGATATATACTCGTATAATAAAATTTTAAAGATAAAACGAGTACGCAATGATGATTTATCAAAATTTTCAACTTTAACTTTGCAAAATTCTACACTAGAGTATTTAATTATAAATTACTTTGTTATTCCACTAGACTAGATCTGAAGAGAACCTCAGGATATGAGGTAGAAACACATGTGTAGCAGTAATTAATGTAATAAGTGAAATAAAACTAAATTATTGTTAAATACGAGGCGTATCCAGAAAGTAAGTGTACTGAGGCTGTCACGACCGGATGGATTTTATTTTCGAAATGTTGGCTACACTTCCGTGTAGCCTGACCCTTCCCCTCCGCAAGGAGACCGGTTCGAGGTCAGTACGTTGAGAAGTGTCGACGCGACAACACGTTTCGTGAAAAATGTCAATCCAATCTCCCGCCAAGTGCGAAATACGCGGCGTCATCCGTTATCTCGTTTGGAAGGGAAAACCTCCGGTTGAGGTTTATAATGAGGTGAAAACTGCATATGGTGATAAAGCTATGAATCGTACGAGTGTGTACAAGTGGTGTCGCGAGTTTAAAAACGGTCGTACGTCTGTGCATGATGATCAGAGGAGCGGAAGACCTTCAATTGCATATGTACTACGGTAACCACGTAATTTTTTTGTTTAAATAAAAAAAATTGTAACCTACAAAAATTCAGTACACTTACTTTCTGGATATGCCTCGTATTTTAAGCGACGATAATATATCATTATTATCTAAATATAATATATCTGCTCAGTAACAAGCAATATGTTATATATGCCTATACCTAATCACTTACGTTAATCATTGAATTAAAACATATTCAAACAAAATCTGACAATCACTTAAAACTGTTGAAATTCTACATTAATTATTCCAAACAAGGGACTCAGTTTGCATCAATTGTCAAGTTCTCGAGATTATGCGGTACCCATAGGTGAGTAAAAGCTTTATAAATATATTATTTAATTTTTCATTTATTATTATGGTATTAAAACACTAAAATCCATATGAAAAATGAACACTGTTTTTTAATGTAATAATTATTGAAAATAGGTAGGTATCTATCTATATATTTCATAGAATAATTGTCTAAAACTAATGCATATATCAGGTCTGTAAATATGAAACCGGAATTTTTTTAAAGAAAATACACATTTATTGTATGAAAATGGTAAAAAATATTTTATTCAATGTATTGCCCATCGCTAGCTACACATGTTTCCAATCTCTCTGGCAATTTGTGGATGCCATGCCAAAAAACCTCTTGCTCATCATCGAGCCATTTTCTTAAGAAGTCTGGTGAGTAAGGAGCCAAGTCTGGTGAGTAAGCCGCATGCGAAAGTATTTGCCAAATAAACGCCTCAATCGTTTCCTTGACCAGTTTTGCTGTGTGCGATGGTGCATTATCATGAAGCAAAATCACTTTGTGTTGCCTCTTTTGATATTCTGGTCGTTTTTCACGCAATGCTTGGTTCAAATCAATAATTTGTTGTCGGTAGCGCTCAGTATTAACAGTTTCGTCAGGTTTTAGCAGCTCATAATAGATAACGCCCTTATGATCCCACCAAACACGACGACCTCCGTGGCCTGGTGGTAAGACGGTTGTCTGCCAATCCGGAGGTTGCGGGTTCGATCCCGGCTGGATTCAGATTTTTTAAAATGGAATTCCAGTCTGGTTTTCATTTAGGGCTTATTAAAACATCTTTCTGGTTGGTTGGAAGAGATTGCCACATGGCAATAAACTCGACAGGTGAAATAAAAAAAAAAAAAAAAAAACAGCATTGTCTTCCGTCCATAGTGATTTGGCCTTGCAGTCGATGTCACTGGTTTGCATGGAGTTACCCATGATCTCTTACGCTTAGGATTCTCGAAATATATCCATTTTTCATCGCCAGTCACAATTCGATGGAGAAATGATTTTCTTTTGTACCTGGCGAGCAGCATTTCGCAAGTGGTATTTCTGCTGTTTTTCATTCAGTTCATGTGGAACCCATTTTCCCACCTTCTGGTTCTTTCCCATGGCTTTCAAACGTATGGAGACGGCTTTTCGTTTCACATTTAATTAATCTGCGAGTTGTTGCATTTGAGCGTCATCCTCATTCAGCAATGCTTGCAATTCGGCGTTTTCAAACTTTCTCGGTGGTCTTCCACGTTCTTCGTTTCACATTTCAAAATCGTCACTTTTGAATTTTTTAAACCACTCAAAGCACTGATTTACCAAGAGCATGCTCACCGTAAGCTTCAACAAGCATTCGATGCGATTCTGTAGCAGTTTTCTTCAAATGGTAACGGAAAATCAATGCTGCCCGCAAATCGTAGTTTTCAGGCACAAAAACAGACATGTTCAATGCTATGAAAACATAGTTAGTTGTATTAACACTTCCCTTACTGTGCTAAAAAATTACGCCAGTAACGGTGTTGGACACAGGGTACAGTAAACATGTATGTTTTAAATTAAAATTATGCAAAATCTATTAGTTTTTTTTTGTAATTAGCTATAAACATCATTTTATTATGTAATAAAATGTAGAATAATATAAAATAAGTGTAAGAAATGATAAAATAAGAGTTGAAACAGAGAGGTGACATTTCTATAGGAATATAATTTTCCCATTGCGTCGTTCGGTCTGCGCAACGTTCAGAATGCGCATGACTGAAAAGAGGTCTCCAGCCTTTTAAAAAAAAATCATAAAATTATACAATAAAATATAGCGTGTATTTTTTGACGATAAAAATATAATTCGAATTAAGACAATAATTAACATATTAACAAAATATAAAATGAATATATAAATTCAAAAATAATAATATAAAAACAAACACGAAATTAAAATCAATGAAATATGCCATTTGGAAAATATAAACACTTTGAAAATAGGTCAAAATTTGAAAATAGGACAAACATATCATAAAATCAAAATTTAATCCTGCGGAGAAAGTCTATCGCAATTAGGGCACGAAATAACTTTTGTTTATATTGTTATGGCCTTTTGCAACGAAAACACTTTTAGAATTTCAACGTGTAGTTTTATTTGTAAAAAGGTTGAATTACATTTGAAGTATAATATTAACAGTATTATAATAAGGATGATGTTAATATCTTAGCGGCTTTAAGAATAATGATTCTGCCTCAGATATGACGTCCTATTTAAAGCAAAGATAATTATCAATAGATTAAGAAAGAATGCATCGGGCATGTTATGTTTGCCCTTTAAGGTCAAGTCGATATCTGTGATTTATCTCGTCGCAGCTTACCCATTGATTTTGGGCAGACGAGAAGATAACTTAAATATAATGCATTGAAGTTAAATTGACACTAATATGATAGCGCTAATATTTATAGAATTTAGAACATGGTTAGTATCGTAAGCTTGACAAGGGTATAATATAACTTATAATATTTATTTGAATGTGGATAAGATAACATTGGTTTTGGTGATTATACCATGTTACAAATAATGATATTTATAGGTTCTTAGATAAGTGGTACATGCATAATATATTGAGGGTGAATGAGATAAGAATATAAGATTAACATGTGCTGGCAGTAGAGAGATACATGACACCTCCCTCCTTAATAATAAGAGTCGTCCTCGACTTATCAACATACCGTATTTCCGAGTCTCGAACTCCTTCTAGGAGTTTGATTGATAGGGATTTCAGTATCCACTTCATTAATATTAGGCACTTTACATACATTAAAACAATTGATTATGTTACTGCAGCAACGTCTACAATTGTTTCTCGAATTGGTTCTTTTTGACATATAACATTGATATAGTCTATAGAATACATATAAGACAACTAAATTGACTATGCTCATAAATGTAGATGAAACATATGAATTATTTATTATAGTTTTAATTGTGCTGCTATGTTGATTAATGTCATTGTAAATTTTGTCTAATTTATGACTTGCTAAATTTAAGTCATCTTTGTTTAAATTATACATTTTTGGTTGAATATTTGAAAAAGGTAGAAGGGTTGTTTTATTATCATATTTACAACAATTATCTTCTAGTAAGTTAAAATTAGGTAAAATAGATTTTGACAAAAACATGTTTTTAAAGTCGATCTTATTATCTAATACAGAGTAAGTTATAGTTGTACTTGTATAAATCTTACAACTATTAGAGAGTGATATAATTCCTAAATTATCTAATAATATGTCTGTAGGATCTGTCATATTACATTTAATTGTAACCATAGTAGGTTTATTAAGGACAAAGATCCATTGATTTTTGTTAGTTAATTTATGCCAGATTTCATTGATTTGATTTGTTATTCTGATATCACAATTAGCTGGAATCTCAATATTTCTTTGTAGTAAATCCGTTTCACATGTTGGATTTAAATGAACAGAGTAAAAGGGGTTATTTGTTTTACATATTTAGTGTAGTGCATCAAGGTTTTGACATGATTCTAGATTATTTAATATAGTATAATATATTTTATTTTCTGAGACTGTCAGGTAATTCATATTGGGTAATATGAACATAAAATGATTGTCTTGGCGTCTAATTGGCAAAGATATTGGTTTATATAAATTGTAACTTACATGATTAGTTAATGGTATAGAGATAACAAATATTATTCTTTTATTTAGAAAATAGCATTTTATCTTAATTAATGACAATAATTTATGTATATTTTCTAAGTTTATGGGTACAGGAAAAGATGTTGAACTTGGTAGATATTGTATTGATTTTGTTAGTTCAGTTACTAGTTGCTTCGGAGTGATAACAAACGGATGAAGTATATTTGATTTAACGAATAGAATTGTGTCGATTAGTGTTGAATATTCATTTTGCATATCTGTTGTTAGTAATGTCAACAATGCTAAATGTTTTTCGATATCAATTTTGACTTCTATGTTAAATATATGTTTATTTATGTTAGAAGAGTACTTTTGTAATTTATTGAAATTTTGATTAAATATTTCTTCGTTTTTGTTTAAATTAGAAAGGGTATTATTAAAATTTGAAATAGTACTTTTGACTATTTGAGTTTGTTGTTTTAGTAGATTGAAAAGTTCTTTTTCATCAGAATTTAGATTATTAATTGCGTTGTCGTAAAATATGGCATCGTTGGAGTCTAATGTGCCAAATATGGTTTTAAAGGCTGTGCCTGCAATGTCAAACCAAGCACGTTTGGTTCTGAGGTTGAGAGACTGGCCCATTAATTGTTTCAATGTAGAGTCCTCCTGAATGAGGCGAGGCACTATTTGACCGATTATATTTAAAGAAGGTTCACAAAGTGAGAGGTTTTTATATGTCTTCATTACATATTCGAAGAGTTTCAATGTCGAAGTAGGGAATAATATTCCAAGAATTTTCATAAAAGTAGATTTTATTTAAATGTTAGTAATAGAGTCCGGAGGATGTAGAGATTTGTGTCCAATTAAAGTCTGAATGATGCGAGTTGTGTGCGACGGCTCTTTGTTGAATCAGGCAAATTAACCTGGAACAAAGGCTTTCTTTAGTCTATTAGCATGAACTTTCACTTTTTTATTTTTGATTAAAATTGTATAATTTACAGGTGAATTAATTTCGCATATTTTATAAGGACCTGTGTAATTTGGAGATAATTTTTTCGAGTGGTGTAACTTTGTCACTTCATTTTTAAGATAAACTTTATCGTTTATTCCATAATTTATGTTATTATTTGCTTTTTTATCATAGTTTTCTTTTGATTTAAATTTTTGATTTACAAGGTTATTCCTAGCGATTTTGTAAGATTGATTTAGTTTGAGCTGTAATTGATCGATGTAAGTATCGTATGTATATCTAAATTCAGGCTCTTTAGTCATAGAAGTAGGTAATTCAGGTTTATGACCAAATATTAATTCGTGAGGGCTATACTTCGTAGAAGAATGTGGAGTTGTGTTATATGAGAACATGGCAAAGTTTAACCATATATCCCAGCCAGTTTGTTTATCAGATATATAGTGTTTAAGATAGTCTGCTAAAGTAGCGTGGCTTCTTTCTAAGGCACCGTTCGACTGAGGATGATAAGAGGTTGTTTGTATTTGTTTGATTTTAAATAGTTTAGCTGTTTCTTTCAAAATTGAAGATGTAAAGTCTTTACCTTGATCGGTAAGTATTTTCTTAGGTATTCCGAACTTACATATGAAGTTATTTACAAGTTGATCAGCTATCGTGGTAGCTTCATGATTAGGAATAGGAAAAGCTTGCGAGAATTTACTAAGATCATCTTGTAACGTCAGAATATATTTATTACCATTTTCTGTCAATGGTAATGGACCTACTATGTCTAGAGAAATTTTATCAAAAGGTAGATCCGATGTAGTGGTTATTTCCATTGGTTGTATGTTACGTTGTCTAGAGATTTTATTTCTTTGGCACGATTCACATGATTTGATATAAGTTCTGATATCGGATTTCATTTTATTCCATGAGTATCTTTCTTTAATACGGCGATAAGTTCTATGGAATCCAGAATGTCCTGAATGAGGAAAATCGTGATTTTCTTTAGTTATATTTGGTATATCTTTAACGTCTGGGTAACATATTTTGTTTTTACATATTGTTACTTGGATATTGGTTTCGGCGAATATGTAAAAGATAATGGATTTTATTTTATTCCAATTAAGGTTATTTATATCGTTTCCGAACTTAGGGATAGATATAGTACTAATGTTTTGTGATATTAAGATGTCTTTTAATTTTTTGAAACAGTAAAATATGTTTTGATACGACGGTTTGTCCCAAAAATGTTCTTTGACTATCATATGGAATATTTTAAAATTATTATTATCAGAGAATAGTATATTGTTTACGTCACTTTTAGATTTGGAGATTTCGTTATAATTAGTAATTAAGTCTTTTATTTGGGAAGCTATTCCTTGTGACATTTCTTTATCATTTGATATTATATGACACCAGTTATCTTTTTGGGTTAGTAAAAAGTTTTCGATTTCGACAATATTCTGAAATTCAGTATTATTTCTCAAATAATGCGATTTAATAAAGTCTTCGTAGGAGTTCGGCTCAGGATTCATTTTAATATGGTGAATTTGTTTATTATCTATTCGAGATAACGCGTCAGCATTTGAGTTTAATTTGCCGGGTTTGTATAAAATATTGTAATCATATTCCTCAAGTTTTAATCGCCAACGGATTAATCTAGATCCGGGGTCTTTCGTATTGAATAGCCAAACTAGTGGTCTATGATCTGTTATAATATTAAATTTTACACCATATAAATAAGGTCGAAAATGATTAACAGCAAATATTATTGCTAGTAATTCGCGTTCAGTGGTAGAATAGTTTGATTCAGCTTTATTAAGCGTTCTTGAAGCAAAATATATAGGTAAGTCTTTTGAGATAGGGCCTTGTGATAACACAGCTCCGACAGCAAAATTGCTCGCGTTTGTCGTGACATTGAAAGGAAGTGAGAAATCTGGATACTGAAGAATTGGTTCAGTGATAAGGAGATTTCTCATTAGATCAAAAGATTCTTGTTGAGACATTGTCCAATTGAATGGTTCGTCTTTCTTTAACAACTTTGTAAGAGGTTGTGCAATATAGCTGAAATTTTTGATGAATCTACGATAGTATCCAATTAGACCTAAAAATGCTTTGATATTTTTGGTATTTTTTGGGATTGGATAATCTTTTATTACAGATATTTTGTCGGGATTAGGTTTAATACCTTCTTTTGAAATGACATGACCTAGATAAGCTACTTCGTTTCTCATAAATTCACATTTATCAGGTTGTAATTTGAGATTGTGGTTTCGTAATCGGTTAAAAATTTCTTTTAGTTTGATAGTATGGTTTTGGATGTTATCTGCATAGATTACGATATCGTCAAGATATACGAAGCACTTAATTCCTTGGAGTCCAGAGAGAACAGAGTTTAACAGTCTCTGGAATGTAGCTGGACTATTTTTTAATCCAAAGGGCATCCTTTGGAACTGGAAGTGACCTAGAGGGGTTGAGAATGCAGTCTTATCACTGTCTTTTTTATTCATTTTGATTTGGTGAAAACCAGAAGCGAGGTCAAGTGTGGTAAAATAATTGGAGTGACCTAATTGGTCTAAGATTTCGGAGATATTTGGAAGTGGGTAAGCGTCACCGACTGTGATGTCGTTTAATTTTCGGTAATCGATAACCACACGCCATTTAATTTTTCCACTAGCATCTCTCTTCTTTGGAACAACCCAGAGAGGAGATGACCATGGTGAATTGGATTCTCTAATTATTTTTTGGTCTAACATTTTTTTAATTTGCATATTGACTTCATTTTTATGTACTTCAGGATATCTATATGATTTAGTGAAAATGGGGACATTAGAGCTCGTATGGATTTCGTGTTCGACGGAAGGTGTCGAAGTTAGTTCATCATTTTCTATATAGAATAAGTCATATTCTCTGATAAGAGCTAACATGGAATGTTTCTCTTCTTGGTTCAAATGTTCTAATCGTACTGAACTTAGGACTTTGCTTTCGCGATCTGAGTTGTTCTTAAAAGAATTTGATACAACATTAAATATTTTCTTTTCTTTTGACACAAAATCTTGATTTAGGATTCTAGAATTTGATTCATCGAATGGTTCGAGGGTTAAACTCATTTCCTCGATACGAATTGGTTTTTCTGTTGTATTTAATATAGTAGTTAAGGCTCGTGAATTTGAATTGACCTTAGTTATAGATTTAGATAAATATACACCCGTAAGTATTTCTATTTCGGGTACAAGACCTTCTTTTATTTCAGGATTTTGCACGAAAAATTCGACGAGGGTCTCCGTGCGTGGCTGGATAATAAATACAGTTGAGCTCGATTTCGTACTTGAGTTCGTTTTAGAATTATGTACCGATTTAGAATTTGATATAGAATTTGAGCTGGATTTATTATTCGAATTAGAGCTAGAGTTATGCATGTCGATTTTGTGATACATAGGGATGTATTGACCATGGAATTCTAGAGAGTTAGTATTATAATTGATTTTTGCTCGTATTCGACGCAAAAAGTCGTCACCAAGTAGACCATCGAAAGGAATGTTGGTTTTTGGTGGCGCTATGTGAAAATTGTGATTATACTTCTTTCCATTGAAGCATAATTCGAGTTTGACGATGCCTAGAGTTCGATTTTCATCTGGTGAATTATTAACACCTTTAAGATATACAATATTACTTTCGTCGACAGGGACGTCTCCTTGAATGGACGAGAGTTTTATTAATGAGATATCGGCACCGGTGTCCAACATTAGATTTAAGTATGTAGTAGAGTTAATAGAGTTTGGCACGAAGTTTGAATATAGGGGGCAGAGTGATCTACATGGAATATTCTGCCTTGATGAAATTTACATTCCGAACTGGGGCAGACGGTTCGAAATGATTGGAGTTTAAAGATTTCGAAGAGTTCGCTACGTTATTATTCTTATTATTATTATAAGCGCGTTTGCGACATTCTGATATAACGTGGCCTTTCTTTTTGCAGTAATTGCAAGTTTTTATTATATGTTCGTTGGTTTTAGGTGTTTGTTTATTAGCTGTATTAAAATGATTTATAAATTTTTGATTATTTCGTGGATTTTTAAAACAATTATACGAATTATGACCGGTTTTCTTACAATAAGTACAAGATGTTTTTTGATTATTATTCGTATTCGTATTGTGAGTAACGGGAAACTTAGGATTTTTATATTGGATTAGTTTTTCTTCGTTAAGTGCAAAGTATGAAGCTTCTTCAAAAGATTTAGGATTTTGTCCACGAATCACAGAAGAATAAATGGAACCGACACCGATTAGAAATTGGTGGAGGGCCATCTGTTTTATCATAGCGTTTTTACCCATGAGTTCTAGGGGATTTTCTGTTTCTGATTTTATTACTCTGATTAAATCACTGTAACATTTTTCCACTCTTTGTGTGAAGCTTGTGATGGATTCATTGCGATTTTGAGTACACGATTGTAGTTCGAGAGATATTTGGGAAAAACTTTTGTTTTCTGTGAAATTTTCTATTAAAAACGATCTTTATTCTGGCCATGTATTAAGTGTTCTACATGATGTTATTAAATCGGCCTTTCCTATGACTTGTGTCTGAATGTAGGTGAAAATAAGGTCTTTTTGATCATTTTTTGCAAGGTTATATGCAAAGTCGCAGTTTTTAATAAAAGTGTGCAATCTGTCTGTGTTACCGTCAAATGTGTGTATGAGTTTGATTAGAAAATTTAATGAAACTTCTTCTGACGAAGTTGATTCAATTTTTGGTGGCATTTTGTATATAAGATAATATGTATATAGATATAAAGAATGTAAGTATGAATTTAGTAGAATTAGGTTAACAAATTTCAAGGATTCTAAAGCATTTAAGAGTTAGTAGAGTGAATTTCGAATTATTAAAACATTAAAATATTAGGTATGATAAACATGAAAATTATAACAATATTTTAAAGATAAAACTTACACAATTAAGATTCTTGACATGGTTTCGTTGAGGCACTGGAACTTCTGCTGGAACTCTTGTTTCGTAGGGACGCTTGACGAATGGGGCCTTCTTCAGAGGGGCTGGATCTCGGAGCGTTGTCCTCCGCAGCGATGGCTTGATCTTGAAGGTTTCTTCTTCAGAGGTGGCTGAATCTCAGAGCGTTGTCTTCAGCAGCGATGGCTTGATCTTGAAGGTTTGTTCTTCAGAGGTGGCTGAATCTCAGAGCGTTGTCTTCAGCAGCGATGGCTTGATCTTGAAGGTTTGTCTCTGCAGCGACGACTTGAACAGTAGAATTCTTCTGTCTTGGTCCGAAGAGTTTTCAATCGTATATTCTTATATATTCGGCACTTGTCGAAATATGTTTCGACTTGGCTTGTTTCGATTATATAAGTATATAATATTTCCAGTAATTCGCGCTGTTAATTTCGCGATTTCACGTAGGTCCTTTTTCGATGAAAATTATTTCAATAGGTCGAAAAGGATATCCCGCTTCTGACACCAATTTATTTTCTGCTATGGCCTTTTGCAACGAAAACACTTTTAGATTTTCAACGTGTAGTTTTATTTGTATAAATGTTGAATTACATTTGAAGTATAATATTAACAGTATTATAATAAGGATGATGTTAATATCTTAGCAGCTTTAAGAATAATGATTCTGCCTCAGATATGACGTCCTATTTAAAGCAAAGATAATTATCAATAGATTAAGAAAGAATGCATCGGGCATGTTATGTTTGCCCTTTAAGGTCAAGTCGATATCTGTGATTTATCTCGTCGCAGCTTACCCATTGATTTTGGGCAGACGAGAAGATAACTTAAATATAATGCATTGAAGTTAAATTGACACTAATATGATAGCGCTAATATTTATAGGGTTTAGAACATGGTTAGTATCGTAAGCTTGACAAGGGTATAATATAACTTATAATATTTATTTGAATGTGGATAAGATAACATTGGTTTTGGTGATTATACCATGTTACAAATAATGATATTTATAGGTTCTTAGATAAGTGGTACATGCATAATATATTGAGGGTGAATGAGATAAGAATATAAGATTAACATGTGCTGGCAGTAGAGAGATACATGACACTATTCTATGTATCAAACGCACAGGTGTTTGATAAAACTGGTAACCAATCCCTGGAACGAATGTACTCGTAAAATAATAACTGTCAAAAAAGAATGAGTCATACGGAGTGTTTTGACATTTCGTGAATTCTCGATTTATTATCATTCATTTCTGTTGATATTTACTAATGATTTTATTTCGTAATGACATCATTCAAATCATATCCCTAGTTTACTGGGGATACGACAAATGAAAGGCAACAAACCCAGATCCATTAAAATTATATGTCCAAATCAAATTACCTGTTGTTTTTTCTCAAATTGTGTATATTTCTTGTCATGTGTAATAATAAATAAATAAATAAATAAAATAAAAATAGAGGTTTCGATGAGGAATACATAAAGTATGAAGACCCTGCAAGCAGTATATTTCGAGAAATAAAAATAAATATACGTCTTGGTCACTCTTGTCCGTTCACAGATCGGCAAGGGTTAAACTTGTATTGTTGAGAGTTAAAAGTGTTTGACAAATGTAAACACAAGAAAAAGGCACCAATGACGCGGTTTGACAGTCACTACATTGACAACTAGAGCCATCTATGAGCAAATTCCGGTTTCATATTTACAGACCTGGTATATTTAAATTGAACTAGGGATAGGAGTGGCACTTCTTGTGCAGTCCTGGATATGTGCACCTGTGGGAGACGGAAGAAGATCCTAGAGAACGAATTGAAAGGCTATCTGAATCAACTTCAAGGGATTTTCTGTATAGAGAAGGAAATTCTAAGGAGACAACACTAAATGAATGGGAATAGTGGAAAAGGTAAATAAGAAAAAGAATTATAAAAACAAAAAATTTAATATTATATATTTGACAAAAAAACTTTTATAAAATTTATAACATCTGTACTCTTGATGAAATATTATTTTAGTATACATAACTGTACTTACACATATATGTGATTTTTGAGTGACATCAATAAGTCAAAGCATTTACTCAACATACAAAAAGGAAAAAAATCAATTTTTTCTCATTTTTCACCAATGAAGAAAATATGCAAAGTATTCCACCACCACACAAATAATTAAAACAAAAATATCATTACCTTCAAAATTGTCTTATTGAACATTTACATTAATTTGGAAATTAATGTAATCTAGTATTTTTAGTGGACTCAGGAGATTCATGAATATTTGATCATTTTGCTTTGTTTTGTACTGTTTTAAGTCAAATAATCTCAAGACCAAGATGATGATTATTTTGTGAGAAAGTAGACAGACTGAAATACGAGTTCAAAGTATTTTTTTGATAAAATAAGGAATATCGACATTATCAAAACAATCTGGTAGACTTATTGCTATAGTGTAAATCTCTTCAGACCAACTAGTAAAATATGAAAGGCACACCAATTAGAATCAAACTTGAAAACCCATTCTTCCCAATTGGCTTTTTTTTATAGATTGTGATGTCCATTTTTCAATCAATACCAAAACTTTTTTATCACCCTTTTTATATTTCAACCGAAAGTTTTAAGTTTCTGCAGCTTGTTGTTTCTTTAACATAAGTTCCCCAAGGCTGGTTCCCACTTGACTGCAGTTATATTAAAAACCTGCTTGTGCAAATTTCATAATGATCAACCAATGGTCTAAAAAGGCGCAGGCAAGCAACCCAACAATCTGACTTAGTATACTGTAAAAAAACGTATGGTAAGCCTTGTCATACTGTTATCTGACTCGAAGGTAGCTCGTGGTATAACTGCTTTTAATATGTTGAATATAGTGGTTGTGAATTTATATTTGCTTTTGAACAAATAAAGATCAATCTTCTAACTGAAAATGTAAGCTATATTTCTTAACCAATATACGTTTATTGACTAGAGATAATTTGAGGTATATCAATTATGATTCATTTGAACTTCTATAATTAAACTGTGAGAATTGTTTGTGTTCTTTCAGCTGGTAATACAGTGATCCCTCCGTTTACGCAGGTAATTGGTTCCAGGAAAATGGTACATAAGATAGGTAATATTTTATGCATTTCCAGATATTCTATTCTTACTTAAAGTCCATGTAAGTGGTAAATGATAGCTAAAAAAATACATTTTGATAAGAGCTAAATGATTTGTTTATACAAACGTACAATTTTCTGTACTTAATCTTCCATTGTTACTGTTGTTACCACACTATTATAAATTAAAAATTTTAATCAGAATAAATTACGTTAAAATGAATTTGAGTAAATAGAGGGATACTACAGTTAATACCTAACATGCTTTAATAATAATCGTAATGAGAAAATAAAAAAAATAAATCATACCATTATAACATACGTCTTAAAAAAATAAAACATTATCCATCATAAAACCTCTGTATTTTTTCATACAAAAACATAAAATAAAAAAACCATCTCCCAAACTTAAACTGTATACCCGTTTATAATGACTATATGTATTAATATATATTTTATAATAATACATTTACAGGATAAATGGACCTTATGGTTTTATTTCAAAGAACGAGGAAAGTTGAATTAAACAAAATAGAGTAAATGAGTTTCTTCTAAAAGATCAACAAACTAAATATTTAAATTTGATACTTCTAAAGAAATTCATGTATTTTACAAAGAAAAAAAAAAACAAAATTTTAACAAAACAAACTTTTTATTAGAAGGTTGAGTGGGGTCTATAATGGGATATCTTTAGGATGTGACCAGTTAAATTCAGTTCAATCCTGCCACCACCCATGTTACTATGGGAGACTAAATAAGACACCATACAGCGCGATCAACACTCGAAGATCAAAATCTTCTTTTATTATATGCCACATAGTGATAAAGAAGTAACTGTAGAAAGGAATTCCTCCACTGGTGACAACACACCTGAGTGTGAAAAGAATAATAGTAAGGGCAGAATTAAGGCCCAACATCATAGGCAAAAGAAAATGTCTCCGGAAAAATGCGAGAATGCCCCTGGGGAAAAATCATTGAAAAAGGATAAGTAACGCGGTTAACTCACAATCGATCTAATGGCAGCTTGTGAGTAGCTTTGGGTCGAATGGTTGCGGTATGAAATTGAGTATTCACCCTTGCTAATATTATTTGAAATTAAAAGTACACAAACAATAATTCAATATTGCATAACAGGTTGGCATTTGAAAAACCAAACAAAATAATTAAATAAGAATGGCAAAAGACTTTTGCTGGGCAATTATACATTTATAAAGATTTTTAAATATTTTTTATTGATAAACTGTAATTTATTGTAACTCATCACCAAATTGATCATTGAAAAATCACAAAATCCTACACTTGAAATATTTGAGACCATTTTGATGACTAAAAACAAATATTATTACCTTACAACTGAAAATAACTGGCAACATTGATGCACGATTTGTTTTAACAACAGTAGCAAAAAAATATACTATACAAAGAATAATTTCAAAATAGTAAGAACATATCTAATATACGCAATACGGAAAATTCTTTTCACATTAATTTTGTTTTTTTGATGTTATAAAACATGGTTTTAAGAGTTAAGAAAACAATCTTTTTACATGATTTTATCATTTTTAAATGCATTTTTTTGCATTATGCCACTGATGACATAGTGTAATTATTTTGAATTATGTCATCAGTGTGTATGATTAAATTAATTTTATAATTTTTTATGGATATGTGTCTTTTCCCAAACAGTTTCTTCCGGTATCAAAGTCCATTCATAAAAATCGAAGTTGCCCTCCGCATCAACTAAAATTATTGTGTGTGTCCTGTAAAATAAATTTAACATAAAAATAATATACAGACACAAATTTGGCAACAAATAATACAAAGTATAACCCAGATATTACACTTTTCTAGGGACCAGCCTAAAATGCTGTAAAATAGGAGAAAATTTACATTGTGGGAAATGTTTTTTTTTTTAATAAGCTATTCATGTATCTTGTCATGCTGGTTCTCTTTATATCAATTTAGTCTTCTGTTTCAGAATCTGATTAACTATAGAAGTGATTACACTATAAATAAGTTCCAAATAAAAAGAAAAAAATATTAAAAATGCATTACCTGGTGCCATATGATATTTTAGGAATATCCACAAAAACTGCCGCTAAGGAATCAGGGGCTTCAGGTCTTCTTCTCTCAAGTTCCTCATCTGGCAAATGTCTGGAAAATATACAAACGATAATACTGTAGTCAGTATTATAAAAGTCATGTATACATCTGTAGAATAACATCCTTAGAGAAATTATTATAAATAATTAAGTGATTAGGGATGAATGTAAACTAAAGTGTTGAGTAAGATGAAGAAGATCACTCTGAGATGGTTTGGGCACGTGGAATGAATGAATGAAGAAATACTAACAAAACAAATATAGTATAGCGCAAATGCAGGCGCAGCCAAAACTGAGGTGATACTGGAGTTTTATAACCACGCATAACCTCCTCGAAGGCTCTCTGGAATGTGTATTCCTGAGAGCTAAAATTGAAAGTTTACAGATATGGATACATCCATCGAGTACCTGCTGCTGGTGGGACACTATCTACCATGAGCCATATGGAGGTTTCTTAACACATTCAATGCGATCAAATTATTAAGGTAATTCACGTGTGACTGAAAATAAATAAAAAAAAAGATGTAAAATTACATGTGATTTAATTTGGTGTTGTCTAGTAGTCCCCCCCCTTCATTTGAAACGAAACTTTGGTATACATACGAAAACGCGTCAGGCGCGTTGTTAGCATCTTGTTGGCACGACGGTTGCGAAGAAGAACGCACTAGGCGCGTTGTTAGCATTGAACGTGTTAATTGCCTACGCACCTACGTGCGTGCATCAAAAGAGAATCTCCTCAGATAGAGGATTGATGCAGAGGACCCACCACTATGCATGTGTGGCGACATTCAATCAATGCCGCAACTGATGGTTTACCCACTGTGCCTCATTAGCTACTTGGAAGAAGACCTACAGAAGGGAAGTCCCAAACCCATCGATTGGAAAGAAAACGGGTGTAATTCAATAAAGGTGACCCTTAAAAATATATAATCTAGACTTAAAATTTACTTACTGTTGTTTCCATTGCAGAAGAGTTAATAATTCACCAATGAGCATTTCCTTTGACCTTCCCTCAATTGTACACCTGTTGATAATATCTTCAAACTTCTGTTTCCCAGCTTCAACTTTCTTGAATGGCACTATAGGAGGACTGTTACCAAATGCTAGTACTCCAGCATTTTCATAAGTAATTGTTTCGTCGCCCACATTAGAATAATGATGAACAACACTAGAACTGTTTCTGTAAAACATACATAATATTTTTAAATACAATGCTGGTTACTTGGAAAGGCTAGTTGAACAAAAAGTCTAAACTTAGAATTTTTCAATATGTCTATTATCCCACAGTAATACACAGTTATCAAATATGGATGTTTATAAAAGTATGTTCTAGAATCCAGGCAGCTGAGATATTTTAAAGGAAGATCTTAAAGATGTAAAAGCGCATGGACTAAAATTCATGCGCTTTAGTGAATAGTTCTACTAGATCACACATTATTATTTTTTCTTCACAGTTTTCTTCTCAAAATATTATCCTAAAAATTTTTTTATGCAATCAATTAAAGTTGTCAATATAGTATCATGTCTAGCAGCCGTAACAGTGACTCATAAAGGGCATAACAATGATTTAACACAAAATTTCAAAATACTACCTTGATCAAAAAGTTTTAGGACCGGCCACCGCGTGGCGCTGTCAGTCACCCCATTGGATTTTTTTTTTGTTAGGTTACCACATCTGTCATTGACACTTCCCTCCAAATGTCAGCGTCATAGCTTGACATTTGTAAAAGTTGCGATGTACTGAGTACATCTACCTTTGTGCGTGTTTTCGATTTTTTACAAGTTTGAAAATGGTATCAACGAGTTTGCATTAAATTTTGTGTGAAAAACGAATTTAACGGTCCGCAGACCTTGGAAATGTTGGAGAAGTGTTTTTCGGTGGCACGAACGCTTCAGAAGTAGTCGTGAGTTGGTCGAAGATGACGAACGCAGTGGCAGGCCGTCGACGTCGAAAACCGATAAAAACATCGATAAAATCAAAGAAATGTTGGCCGAAAACCGCAAATTGACCATCAGAGAGCTGGCAGAGATCAGGATCACCAGGATCCGCTCAAGACATTTTGGTTAGTGATTTGGGCCTCCGACGTGTCGCTGCAAAACTGGTGCCGAAAGACCTCAATTTCATGCAAAAAAGGACCGCGTTGAAATAGCGAAAGACATGATTTCCACGAGTTTTTGACCAAAATCCAGCAGCCTTCCAATTCACCTGATCTGGCTCCCTGCGACTTTTTCTTGTTCAACTGACTTAAAAAACCGCTTCGCGGAACACGTTACAGCACCTGAGAGGATGTCATGAAAAAATCGAAGACGGCTCTGATGGACAAACCAAAAATTGAGTACCAGCTGTGTTTCGAGGATTGGATCAAGCGCTGGCGTAAGTGCGTTGCAGTCGATGGGGAGTACTTTAAAGGGGGCCATATCGATTTTGATGAATAAACTTGTATTTTCGATTTTATGAATAAAGTCCTAAAACTTTTTGATCAAGGTAGTACTATTTAACACAGTATATAGTCGATTGGTAAAAATAAATAAACAGGTTTATTAAAAAGAGAGTTGTCTCCATTCTCCCCAGTCCTGGGCCATGTTGAATGCAATGTTTAAAGAGGATCTTGTTAACTCTTTTATTTGGTCTAAGCATCTTATAAGAGATTGTTTCCCTCATTGTCTCCATGATCACTAACTTCTTAAGACTTTTTTTTTTCTGGAAACATGCTTCAAGTATGATAGGACTTTTTTCCTGCATGTTGTCAAAAGTCTTTCAGTAATTTCTAATTCTTGCATAATAGAGACATTGGTGCATCTTGCGGTTCACGGGATAAGGAGCATCCACTTTTAGCATCACATTTTGAAGGTATTTACCATATTTCTTTCCTTCTTTCTCATCATCCATGTTTCCACTCCATACAGTACAATTGAGAATACTAGAGATTAAACAAGATGGTTTTTAATTCTTCCGAGTCAATCCATATCTTTGTCAGACTTGTCATAGCTGATTTTTCGGTTCCAGTTCATCTTCTGATCTCTGCTTTACATCCTCCACTCTTTGAAATGAGACCACCTAGGTAGATAAATTCGTTGACCTTTTCATGATACCTTAACAAATTATTTCTAATCAGAGTCTCAAATCATTTCATAATAAGAACTTTTTGTATGTTTCTAGACCTAGTTGATAATTCTATTTCAACACTATCTAACAAAATATAACCAAAGAAATAAGTAGAAAAAAGCTTAGTTCGAGTCAATAAATTCAGTAGACATAACTTACCCAACATGTACAGTGACCAGGTTGAAGGCACTATACTCATGTCCATTTTTGTGATATTCTTCTAAATATTCTTCTGTTGAGTCGTTTCCAAGAACAAAATTGGAGACTATGGAGCCCCTTCCTGTAATTGTAGAAAAAACACAAATAGATTATTAAAATAAGAAATTTGTATATCAATGACCTACTTTGTACGGGAGATGATGAAGAAACAGCACTCAACGATGCGTGAACATCTGTTGAAAATATGTATTTGTAAATGAAGTATATTACATACCGTCATCAATGTTCTTTTTGCCATTTATTAACAGTATAGAACTCCAAACATTTCTATCCACGTACAAAAATTTTCTATCATTTACATCCATTCATAGATCATATATACTTTTCTTTACTCATACTTCTCCGTCAGTTAAAATTTCTTCACTATCTCTTTCCATTTTTCCCTCAATTTCTATTAATCACAGACACATGTATTTGTTTTGTCTTTCGCAACTCATTCTCTCAATGTGTCTAAATAATTCCAATATTCCTCTATTAGTTCTACATATAACACCAGTCTCAATCATTGCTTACTCTGTCTGAGTATAATAATATTAGGTGTACAAATAAGTTTCCGCCGTTTTTTATCAAAAATTGGGCATTTATTGTGAAAGAACGGAACCTCATGTTTTATTCGAAGTATTGCCCATCGCTTGCCACTACTTTTCCCCATCTTTCTGGCAGCATATGGATACCGCGTCGGAAGAATGCTTCATCTTTTGAGGCTATCCACGAATCGATGCAATTTTTGGTATCTTCATATGATGTGAAGTGCTACTCAGACAGGCCATGCGTCATCGATGGAAACAAGTGGAAATCAGAAGGAGCAATGTCTGGTCAATACGTCGGGTGGAGTAAAACTTCCCAATTGAGTGTTTCCAAATAGGTTTTGATGGGCGCCGCAACATGTGGACGAGCATTATCATGCAGGAGAATAATTTTGTCATGTCTGGAGTAGTAGTGGGCGCGCTTTTCCTTGAGTACTTGACTCAATCTCATCAATTGTGTTCGGTAGACAGCCCCAGCAATGGTTTCGTTTGGTTTGAGCAGCTTATAATACACGACACCAAGCTGATCCCACCAAATACACAAGTTTTTTTCCATGAATATTTGGCTTAGCCGTAGATGTTGAAGCATGGCCAAGGGGTCCCCACGATTTCTTCCTTTTTGGATTATCATAGTGGATCCATTTTTCATCACTGGTGACTATACGGTGCAGAAAACCCTTTCGTTTACGCCTGGCAAGCAGCATTTCACATGTGGAAAATCGGCATTCAACGTTGCTCGGTGTCGGTTCATATGGAACCCAATTTCATTGTTTTTTAATCAACCGATGTGAAATTGCTTGTTGAGTCACTCCTAATGTAAGTGCAAGTTCTTCTTGCGTTTGGTACGAATCTTGATCCAATAATATTTCCAATTCCGCGTCTTCGTCCTTCCGCTACGTTCTTTGTCTTCGATGTCAAATTCACCGTTCTTAAACTTTTGAAACCACTCACGACAACTTCTCTCACTTAAGGCAGCCTCACCATATGTTTCTACAAGCAATCGATTCGCCTCAGCTGCAGATTTCTTCAAATTGAAGAAGTAAATCAAAAGTTCCCGCAAATGATGCTTATTCGGCTCAAAACTTGACATTTTCGCACACAAAAGAATATATTATACTGATAAAAATTCACTAATATTTCAAGGTTATGTTGTTGACAGATGTCCAACCTTACGACAATGACGTTTTACATCTGAAAATTTTAACCATAACTTACTGGTGGCGACAACTTTTGTCAAACGGCGACGGCTTATTTGTACACCTGATAGTTATTTTTAATAATTTGATTTATTGCTCTTTTTCAAAATTCTTAAGTGCAATAAACCAAAAACATTGCTCAAGTCATTTCCTTTATATTGAATTATCAGGATATTACAACTTCAGGAGTATCACATAAAACTAGAAAGAATAAAAAACAGTAAATTAGAATATGATTGTCACATGGGCATAAGAGAGACACAATCTATAACACTGTCACTTAATGTTTCGTTGCATAGTACAATATTCAGGAATATAGGGATGCTATAAAACGTTTCCATCCAGAATAGTATTCCACGTTTTCCCATGTCAAGCCAAGACTGCAAATATCGTCATCCCAACACCGGTGTATAGTTAAGGATGGACGTCTGATTCCTCAAGACGTTCTGTGAATGATAAAACAATGCAGTTCTTAACTAATTATCAGCCAGTATCGTCTAAAATTAAGTAGTCCTTCACTATTTATTTTATTGAAAAAAAAATGTTAATATGAACGTTATCTGTTTATATGAACGGCTATAGGAGTTTTCATCACTGAATGTGTTGATTGGTTCCAGGAAAATTGTACATAAACGGGGCCATTGATTGCTATGTAAAATAGGTTATTTTTTACACAATTTACTCTTACTTAGTTAAAAAGCTTTCTGATTATTTATACTAAGAAAAAAATTACAGAACTTAAAATTTGCTCTACCTATTCATATAAAATCATTCTCGCTGGATAAATCTTACGTTTTTACTTTTTTCGCTTTTACAGTTTTAGCTGTTTCAACTGTCGATGTTGATGGAATAAAGAATATGCTAATCTGCTGCTTCACTATTTTCCGTTTCTCTAATTCCTAACAGAAAAATCCGCATTAAAGAAAAATCATATGAATGAAGGGATTACTGAAGGTCCATTTAGTAAGATAAATATATATTTTTTTAATGAAAATATCATAAAATAGCTTAGCATCAGTGGCGGCTGGCTCATTAGTGCTCTCGTGCGTCGAACTACTGAATTTATATAACAATAAACACCTAAAGAAGTATAGCGAAAATATGTATATTATCATAACAATATTTATGAAAAATAATATATATTTATGTCGACATGGCTCACAATATGCAACTCAATTTGTTAGAGTTCATTTGTTGTATACATATGTTTTGCATCTGGACGCAATCTGCGAGCATGTTGGGTTCTGCGTGCGTTATAGATCGAGCTCCAAAGTCATAGAAATGTTTCGAAGTTAAAAGAGCACAGAAAATCTTGAGACAGCTATATTTGTATAGGGATTTCTAGGAATTTTAACTATGTTTGGAGCGCTGCACGAAATATCCGAGTGATCCCGAAAGCTTCCGAATGACAGTTCGCTGGGATAGTAATACATCAATTTAAAGTTTTTTTTTAAATATGACCACCGCAGAGAAGGGATGATTTGTTCGTAACGTTTAAACTGGGGCGTCTTTTTAGTACATATGTCTTTGTGAGTATATGTCTCCAAATTAACAAACGTTTTTGCTTAATTAGGTAGCGACTTTCTTTCTTTACTTTAAGTATAACATGAGTTGTGTTTTATTACATTTTTTCAGTTTCGTCGCGCACGTAAACTTTTCTCTACCTATCTATATAATATTACGAGCCATTTGCAAGATAAACGTAACAATTTGGATTATTTATTGTGTTTGTTTGCGTAAATTAATAAACATGAATATTATAACTGTGGAAAATATTTAAAAAAATAAGTCAAGCTTTGAAAACAAAGTGACAATAAAAAAAAACGGTCCTCCTAGACCCGAACTTGTGATAAAACAAGAGTGTAAATCTGGTGCTAAAAAATTTATTCGTTCCTTTAACAAGAGGATGTATAATAAAGCTTCATGGCTCTGTGGATGTGAAAAACTCAATAGTTTATTTTGTTTTCCGTGTCTTATTTATGATGTTGATTCAGCTTGGACAATTGGCGGCATTAACGATTTAACTCACCTTTCAGAAAAGATCAAAAAACATAATTCATGCCAAATTCATCTTAAAAACGTTTTAAGCCTAAATGTGTTAGGAAAAGTTGATATCCGAATGCAATTGGATTCAGGCTATCGTTCACATATTAAATATCATACCGAGCTCGTTAACAAAAACCGATACATTCTGTCCAAACTAATCGATTGTGTGAAGTTTTGCGGTGTGTTTGAACTAGCTATGCGTGGCCATGATGAGAGTAGTGATTCGTTAAATCCAGGAATATATCGTGGTTTAATTGACTTTGTGGCTGAACTTGACATATCGATGAAGCAACACATGGAATCTGACTCTTTATTCAAGGGCACTTCAAAGACAATACAAAACGACATATTGGATGCAATTTTGGAAGTATATTACGAAGAAATAAAATTACAAATTTCGAAATGCGATTTTGTAGCAATCCAAGCGGATGAAACAACTGATGTATCGACAGTTATGCAAATGGTTATGGTCATTCGATATGAATGGAATGGCAAAATTCACGAACGATTTTGGAAGTATTTAACGCCAAAATCCCATTGCGCTGTGGGATTATCCGATTCTCTATTTCAAGAACTTGAGTATTTAAATATATCTAAGACGCAATTAATCGCTCAATGTTACGATGGTGCTGCAGTAATGAGCGGTCAAATTGGAGGAGTTCGGACAAAAATTCAAAATATGTTTCCTTATGCGCATTATGTTCACTGTTACGCTCATCAACTAAATTTAATAGTCGAAAAAAGTGTGTCTCAAAATAGAGAAGTAAAGATGTTTTTCTCGAACTTACAAACATTTCCAAAGTTTTTTTCGCGTTCATCTAAACGTACAGACATTTTAAGTGAAATAGTAAAACGCAAAATTCCATCAGTTCCGCAAACGAGGTGGAATTTTAACATCAGAACAGTTAAAACTATTAGCACGAATCGCGAATCTCTAATTGAGTGTATGGAAACCATTTTGGCATCCGATAATGATAACCAGACAATTAATCAAGCAGATATGCTTTTGCGCTATCTTACAGATGAAACATTTCTTTATTGGTTGAGTTTTTTCCAAAAAATTATGCCACTCTGTGATATTTTATTTAAACAATTGCAATTTAAGAATTTAGATCCCGTTATAATTTGTAACAATATCAGTGAGTTTGAAAAATGTGTTCAAAATGTGCGTAACTCCACGGATAATTTTTTTGAACCACCGACTAAACGAATAAAAACCTCAAAGTCAGTTATTTGTAAAGAAGTCTGCGATACAATTTTGTGTGAAATGAAACAACGTTTTGCATTCAGCAATCACTTAACTGCAGCAAAATTACTCTATTGCGAAAAATTTACTGAGTATAGGTCAAAATTTCCCGAACATGATTTTGTTTTGACGGTAAAAACATACGATTTTTTAAATAAAGTTCAATTAAAAGGTGAACTCAGTGCAATTTATGCTCGCGATGATTTTGCCAATGCTGATGGCGCTTTGTCTATTTTACAACTTTTTTATAATACTGGTTTACTAGAAGATTTTTCTCAGACTGTAAAGTTAATTAAACTCGTATGCACTATTCCAATGACTTCTGTTGAGAGTGAAAGGTGTTTCTCTACGTTAAAAAGGATAAAATCATTTTTGAGAAATACAATGAGCCAGGACAGACTGGATGCTTTATCAATATTAAGCATCGAAAAAGAGCTAATTCAGTCTATACCTGATTTCAACAAAAGGGTCATTGAGGTCTTCGCTAAACAAAAAGAGCGGAGAATAGAACTTCTCTATAAATAGGTATGTAATTTTTTTTTTCTTTATATTATTTGGTATTTGGATACCTACTCTGGTGAACCCCCAATTATTTGGTCCACCGGCCGCCACTGCTTAGCATATATTTTTCCAATATGTATTATAAGTGTTTTGAATTGTGTTATAAAGAAACGAATTATTAAATATGTACATGTGTCCAATACCCCCGTTCAAGTGTATGAACACTGACCACGAGCATGTTCCCAACTGGGGACTCCAGGCAAGTTGAGTAGAGCTGCAATACGTCTGCGCTGAGGACAGCATGCCAGCCAGGTGCCTCCTTCACGACCTGGCTCCATATCCCGACCTTGAAAAGATAATTGAAAAATATAGTCCGGATCATTCATTATCAGCCACGTGTTTCCAGAAGGAGGGAACAGAGATCGCCCAATTGTTCGCATCAATCAGGTCCTGCCCATAGCATATAGTCTCCATGTTCGGACACACTAGCATGTGTTGGGAGTCCTGTATATCAACATAATCACGTTACCGTTCAAATCTGTCTCATCTTTGCATATTCACCTTGCATCTAGCCACTGCTCGTAGGAAAATAAATAATAATACAGTAAATAACTAAGTTGTAAATAATGAAAATAAAAATATATGGGTTGGATTAACTGTGGTCCTCTGTAGTACAATATTTTTTTTAAGTTATCCTGAAAAACATTATTTAAAAAAATTTTAACAAACGTCCACGTTTTGAAAATTACAAAGCAAGAACCTTAAATATTATAAAATCTATGGTTTACATCAGGGGTGTCCAACTGAAATCATTTGGTGGGCCAAATAAAACATTGCAAGTCTTTGATGGGCCACACATAAATATTTTATAAAACAATAATAATATGACGTTTTTTTTATATTAAAAATAAACAAACAACTTACAATCGAAATATTTTATTACTTTGTTAAATTAACGAAACATTTATTTTTTATTATTTGATAATTTTTAATATCGATTGGTAGTTTAGACGTCGCGCATCGCAGTTGATTGGTCAAGTTTTCATCAGTCAACCTGTTTCAACACTTGGATTTAATAATTTTGAAAATTATTGTAATAACGTGCAAGGAATTTGTTTTTTTATTTTATCAATAACAAAATGTAAAATAAATAGAAAGTTGGAAACCTCAAAAGGCACACACAAAATCTTAAATTGGGCCACGATTTGGACACCCAGTTTACATTATACCAATTGACTAACACTAGTAAATTGGCGGTGTTTCCCCGTATCCATACCAACACGAAAATATGTGGATCCGGGGCTTCCCAATGTAATTGCAGCAGTATGATACCGGCGTTTCACTGTTGTATCTGTCAAACATTGAGAAAGCTTGTTCGTGTACTCATCTTGCATAGCAAAATTTATTTAGCATTTTAACTTTTAAAATGTTTTAACTCAATAAAAAGTTTACTTGGATTAACCGTGTTTTTAAATTTTTTGCGTTCGAATGTCCCCCAATTACCACGAATAATCGGCGTTCTACTGTATGTATAGGATTATTTGGAAGTCATTATTTAAAATTAATTAATTTAAATTCAATTGTACAGAAGAACTGTACAATGAAGTACAGTTTGTTGTATGGTACATTGTGCTGTACCATATGTACGATATGCATAATGAAGACGAACATTTATTTTGTTATTTTTTCAAACTGGATGAAGTTGGCAACCCTACTTCCTATGTGTTTAATCCAGGATCAATTAAATTTTTATTGTAATTTTGTTATTAAAAAGAGTTACAAAGTCATTGAATTATAATCAGTTCGATAATATTACCTCCAATAACTTCATTGTCTTCTTTCCATGGAGCGGCCTTATCAGCCGGCCTATTGAAATACTCGTCCCTGTTGCTCGCCAAAATCAATCTGTACCCGCCGGCAGATGCACCCCCACCGTGAATAAATAAAATACACATCTTTCGAACATCAATAATTAATCGTTTGTATATTTTATATATTACAATGAGATTTACAAATTTCTGTCCAAGTCCACCAAAAATGTTATCTTCTGAATATAAATAAACAAGTGACAACTATCACGTAACTATCAAACTTATCTAATTATATACATTACGTGTATGTACACAAAGCTCAAAGATTAATATGAAAATGATAAAATAAAGTGCCGACTGAAAATAATCCACTTATCAACTGTCAAAGTGACGTTTAATTTATTTTGTTCTTTATGGAATATTATAAATCAAGTTATATTTATGGCTACTGTGTAATTTATTATCTAGCTACGCTATTTTAACCCTATACTGTATGAATTCAATAGTGTCGACTATGATTATTTTGAAATTCCAAATATTTTTGCATACAGTATAATATACTGCTACAGGATATTATCATGTTGTTCTTGAAGTTATTCTGTAATTTAATTGCATGTTAAACTGATACTAAATATTTGATTTCGTGAAAAAGGTATTTCTTTGGCTCCAATATTTTATGTAGGAACCTGTATTTAAATATTTCGAGAGACCTATGTTGAACTGCAAGCTCCGCATTCATACAACACAATCTTACTAACTTTTATTTTGAATGACGATATTTGACTCTTTCTACTCGTACAATTCATGAATATGTTTCATTATTAAAATGAGATTGTTATGTTAAAATATTTTTATGAATATTTTATAGTTTTGAAACTTTTAATCCATTACTTCATAGGGTAGCATATACTGCTAAATCAATTGTTTCTCTGTAACTCCTTCAAGTTCTATTATTTTTCAAATTTAGTTTTTTTAATGAAACAGAAATAATAAATGATTTTTTTGTGTTTCTCCCTTTTTTTACTTTTCAATATTGATAATTTTCTTCAATGAAAAAAAAAAATGTATATCGAATATGTGGTTAATGTTCATCAATATAAAAGGTCTCCAAGTGTAACTTCAGTAGAGAATATAAAAATTGAATTCAATTTTTTTTTCAATACATTGAAATCAAAAAGTAACATTGATATGTTGTTTATAGTTAAGGCATTAACGTTGTGGAGGTTTAAAGACATTGTAATTTATTTTTATCAAACACTGATTATTCCACTTTTTTGTGACGGTATAACCCTACCGGTTTCAAGGCTTCCACCTCATCTTCAGGGGAGCGCAAACAAGACTTGTTTGCACTCCCCTGAAGATGAGGTGAAAGCCTTGAAACCGGAAGGGTTATATCATCACAAAACAGTGGAATAAACAGTGTTTGATAAAAATAAATTATAATAACATTGATATCTTGAAGAATACAATATAAAATAAATCAACCAATGAAAATCTCATATCGAGTTAATTTGTGTTCTACTAAAATAAAAATGAATTAGCTATGTACAACTAATATATGCTAGAAAATGATAGTAGAGAGACTACCATAGGCAGGAGGTAATTGGGCCACCTATTTGAAACCATTGGTCTATGTATGTTAGCAATTCGCAGTGCGTTAAGGTGTACTGAATTAATAGGGGCATTAGGACTATCAAGGAGGCATTTATTAACTACTCCATAATTAAAAAACTCTCAGATTGAGCTCATTTTTTGATCAAATAGTTTTCTGTTTTTGTATTATGTTTAAAGAGGTTTCAGCATGGTTAATAAAATACTTACAAAACATAGAAATGGGTCATAAATTGAGAATTGTGGAGATTTGAAACTTTTTTAAGAAAACTACAGCCGAATATAGAAAAACTCATGAAAAATCATCAAGCACAAGGCTCAAATGAATATAATATTTCTTGTTTATTCCAGATATTATAATTGTTTTAGAAAGTGATAGTTTTATAATTAACACAATTTATTACTTTGACAAAACAAATTCTAGTCAATGTTTTTTACCTTCTTCACATTATAAAAAGTAAAAATATCAGATATTAAACTAGTTGGGGTCTAGCTTATTTTAAGATACTTCAAGGGGGCGTTGGTCCAAAAAAGGGCGGGAAACCCTAGTCTATGTGATTGGTATGACACAGTTTTTAAACTACCAACAGATTTTAGAACAAAAATACCATATTTTTTCATCAGGTTTAAATTAAAACAATTTTTAAACTAAATATCACTTTATTTTAATGAAAAACAAAATATAACAATTATATAAAAATGTATTATGAAATCTTTTTCATTATCAAACTATGAATATATTAAAAAAATATTATAAATAATAACTGTCTCAATTCTTCTTTACTTCAATAAACATAAAATAGCCAACATCAATTATGAGTAGTTTTATTAGATGGGAGTCGGTATCTCAGAATTCTGAAAGATTAAACGATTTTGCTTAGTTAACCCTTCCTTCCCTGTGATGTGTAACTAGTACACATTGCTTCTAAAAACTTTAATATCTCTATAAATATAATAAATACTGGGTATTATTTTAGGTATTCTTCCGTAATACATTTACGCATTGAATGAAAAAAATAATATTAATAATAATTAGCACTTATCGGCCGCATCAGAAATATTTTGTGAAAATCGGGAATAAATTCACCAATACAATCAAACGTGTGACGTGGGTATATTCATTTTAAAAAACCACTATGGGTGAGAAGCGACGCTATTCACATCTCACTCACTTTACTTGACGTTATTCACGGTATATGGGAACTGAAGAAATAGGATCTCAGTTCGCTCGCTTATCTCGCCTCAGTAGCTCGCGGGCATTCGTTTGAGGTGGTCTCTTCGCCCGTTTTGTAAACATCGTTTGATGTTTTTTTCATGTTTTCAGCAATTAAATTTCAATTATTATCACTTTTGACTTCAAATTTAATTAATTTAAGCGATTGGCTATAAATAGTCTTATGTTTCTAATTTTAAATCGCTCATTTTTACATGTGTATTGAATACACAGCACCGGAACGCGCTGATTTTTTTAGCACAGGAAGGGAAAGGTTAAATCTAACAGATATAAAAATAAAATAACATTCACAAACAAGCTGAATAAAATAATTATCAGTCCATCCTGTAGATCTAAGACCCCCTATATGTGTATTTGTTTGAGTTGTGGCAGCAGCACACAATATTAACACCTCCAAATCCACCTGGATTCAAAAGTAACCTGAGAAGATCACATCACAATCTTAGCAGTATAGCACAGTGATCTTGGCAAAATGGCTTGCTCGTTAATCTTATAAAATTTAAAACTATCATCATAGGAAGTTATCGCCTTTTTTCGAGAACTGATTAATTAAATCATGTCTATTCAAATTGATGATTGTGTGATTCTATATATCCTATATGTAAAGAATCTGTGAATTCCTTTCGATGAACTTTTTAGTCGGTGCAATCATATCTCCAAGTTAAGCTGCAAAATCTTCCCAAGTCTCCATTCTCTTAACAGATCGCATATTTTCTTTTCTGTCCAAAGCAGAATCTTGCTGGTCTTTGAACCATCTTTATTAGACCATTAGTCTCATCTTGCCCTTAATTGACTGCGGAAATGTTTATTATCTTGCTAGTGAGGAGTCGTTGAATAGACTGGAAAAGCTCCAAAATATTTGTATTTGGTTTATTTTCAACCTAAAAATATATGATCATACTCGTATATCCGAAGACTCCACTGGTATAAAATAAGACAGTGTAACTGCGTAAAAAAATAAATTTTGTTTTAGAGAATGAACTGTTCCTTTGATCTGGTGACAGCAGAATTCTTTGTATACCAACACATTCTATACATCTTCTTTTGCAGTTTACTCGGATCAATTTTGGAACAATCTTCCTGGCTCAATCAGCTGTGCTACCTCATTATCAATATTCTAGAACAAACTGAAGAAGCATTACCACCAAATATTCCTCTTTTTTAACTCCCATACAATTCCCATCCCAATCCCTATTTTCCTTAAGATTTATCTTTAATTAAAATTTTTGTTAGTTTTTTCAAATATTGTTTTCATAAACTATGTTAAAGACATGGTCATGGATTCCAATAATAATTATGAAACAAAAGCTGGTTGATTGGAAAAAAAATTGCTTTAAAGTAATAAATCTGCAGATGCTGTCAAATCAGTCAGAACCATATTGTATTGCACTTTCGTTGTAGCCCCGGCGGGCTTTTTGCCATGTGGCAACCTTTTCCAACCAACCAGAAAAATGTGTAAGAAGCCTTAAGTGAATATCACACTGGAATCCTTTGAAATCTGGGTTCTTACAGGAATTGAAATCGATCACATTGATTTTGCTCAAATATTAATTAAACTTACTTTTGACCATGCAATGGCACCGGAGTATAATGTGTTTGTTCATGGCGTTTTTTATGTGATATGTGATTAAATGTTGCTTCACATATATTGCAAACATTAGGGCGTTGCTTAGTGTGGGTCCTGAAATAAATTCAAAATAAACATCTTATCTGATTTATGGTTAAAAGAAAATTTATATTGCTAGCATACTTTTATGATAAAGTTTGAATTTATAAGACCTGTGTTAGGCCAATCATGACTTATATAGTTTTGAAACCAAAGCTCATACAACTAGAGCAAAGAACCTGCTTCGATCGTCCAATATTAGAATACTACGAAAAAATTCTTAAGGATAGGGTCAGAAACAGATTGCATAGTCAGATGGAGCAAAAAAAGTAGATGGTACTGCAAAAAAAGTAGTGGGTAGAGATAGAATCCTGTACATAGCAGCATACTAGATCCCCGCAGGACATTGCATTCCAGGAAGGCTACCTAAAAGATGGAGAGATAGCTGGTGCTCTTCTCCCAGGAATCATTTTAACAGCAGAACAGATCCAAGATTATGTCTGTAAATTATGGAACTGCGATTTCTTTGACTTTGAGGTTGTAGATATTTTATCTCATACAGTTTGAATGATGTTCGAAGTTTTAAACAAAGAAAAAATATAATACCTTATATGAAGTGTCAGATTATACTTTTTGAAAAATCTCCTTCCACAATCCGGGTACGTACAACAGTGTTTTTTTTCTTTTAAATGATGTCGTTTAACATGTTGCTTAACCTAAAATTACAAACAATGTATGAGTAGAGATAACTTCACATGCATTCTGTATCGGACGTATGCGTCAATTAGATTAATAATTTTATTTATATAATTGCCTGTTAGAATTAGAAATTATTACCATGTTTACCTGCCTGTACCTATTGTAATAAAATGTACCGTATGTGTGGCCTTCACAATGATCACTATATATCAGGGGTCTCCAAACTACGACACGCGGGCCAACACCGGCACGCGAGTACCACCAATCCGGCTCGCTACCGCGGGCCGGATATGCCCGGTATCCGGCCCGTCATAGTTTATTTTGATTACATTGTAAAATTTACAATGTAAGTAAATCATACAATATAATTATCAGATGTTTTTATTTAAAGAACAATTAAGAAACACAATAACTGACATACATAATGGAATTGAACATTTTAACTGTAATTAATGATATGAGATTTATCCTAAAAACTTACAATAAGTGACATACTATACATAGGTAATTCACATAATGAAATTAAACATTATAATTATGATTAATGAGATTTATGTAGCTGTAACTTTCCATTGACAATTGTTTGCAGTTGTGGATCAAGTTTACTAGTGGAAATTACCAGCAGCGACTTCAAATGCTCATCAGTTAATTTGGATCTGTAAATATTTTTTGTACATTTTATTTTGGAGAATGTTATTTCACACAGATAAGTAGTGCCGAAAGCGGAAAAAAAGCCACGAGCAAATTTATGCAACTGATCAAACTGTGTGAGTGGAAGATTCTTATAAAATTCCAGCAATGATGACTTTAAATGTTTTTCTTTAAAAATATCGCTACACCAACCGTAAGTACCAACCGAAATTGCGAACGGAGCGGAGTTCACCCCCGCAACCTGCGCCATAGATATCTCACTCGACGGTTAGTTCCAATACGAAAATTTGCGCGTAATTCAAAACTACAGTATGTTGGTATGATGAGCTAGCTAGGTCTTGGCCCCTGGGACTTAGTGGAGGAGTCAGTGTGGCCCTCAGGCTAAACATTTTGGAGACCCCTGCTATAGACGATTGGACAGCCCATACGCGAAGAATGTGCGTGCTATCTATCTAGAGTCCACTGCTTGTTGTTTTGCATTCCTCTAGTTCCAAGTAGAATAAACGTTGTTTAAGTGAATTTGCGTAAATGAAGACCCAATAAATGTAAGGATTACTGTACTATTGTTAATATGAAAAGTTTTTGAAAGTAAAAGTGAATAAATATACTACCTTTGATTGATCAGAATACGTAGCTGGACAAAGAGAACAGGATTCGGGAGATTTGTGTTTCGAGGCAACGTGACGAACCAGACTAGATCTCCAAGAAAAGCGCTCTTCACAACTATCACATTTATGCCTTTTCAATTGAGTGCTGTGACTTCCTAAAATAATTTGAATATTTAATCACCAAAAAGTTTCATAAAAATACTGGCAGTCTCCGGCAGCGATACACTGGTGTGAAAATCAACAACGGACTTATGGTCCAATGTCATGGTAGAAGAAAAATTACTCGAATAGCTTTTTTTTTTAGTAAAAAATATTTCGGCATGTTAAACTTTCGTACTACATGCTTTTCGTATCATTACATTCAACAGAACAATTAAATATCAATTGTCTTCTATGCATTTACTATACATTCCTCCATTATTAATTATATGTTTCAGAAACCTTTTATAAATATTTAAGTACGATTTACAAAAAAATTAACAAATTAGAAAATGTGAAGCAAATTGAAAACGTATCATTAGTATAACTTAGTTTCTTACTTTAGTTAATATCATTAAATAATCTTAAGCAGTAAATTACACTGTGTTTCTATAATTCCTAGTTGTACATACGAATTAATTCACAGTTGTGAAATAAGTTAATCATGAGTTTCAAATAAGTTAATCAAGTAAATATAGTCAAAGTCCGGTAATAACGATAATTTGCAACATTTTCGTAATAAATTCTACTGTAAATAATAATAAAAGGACAATTTATACAGCACCATTAAGAGAGACAACTCTTCAAGGACGCTCTAAAACTGTTAATTAAAAAAACCGCCTTATTTCGTAATGATTTTTCACCAAAAAGTATTTATGAATTCTAATAATTTGAAAATTTTGTTGTATTTTTAATTGAATAATTTGAAATTTGAAGTTTTGCGTTATTTGGGAGTAGTACAAAAATACTTGTTTAGTAGACCCTTGACACTGTTGAATGTTTGCCAAAACTTTGTTTTTATGATCACATTGCAGTTAATTGCATTCCCAAACAACAATAAAAATAAGTGACGTTTTTAATACAAATCAGTTACAAAAATTAAAAGGTATAATTTTGAGTGTTTTTTTTTTCATATAAATAATTACATATTTTTTATTTTTATCTTTAACAATTTCACAACTGTGAATATCAATTTGTGAAAAATTTTCAATTGTAGATTATAATATCATAATTAAGTGCGCGACCAAATAAAAACCAGTGACATCATATTTATATGCCACGTGCAAACCAAAATAAGTTAATTTGTGTAAATAAGTGACTATGTTTTTTTTAATTCGTACACATTGTAGGTGTTTTTTCTGATAATTTTACCATTAAATATGTCATGTCTTAATATTGTGGAAATATGTCTATAAAACTTAACTCGAGTTAAATTATTTTTTTAATTGTAAAAATGGCCACAATGTTCCCAGCTGTTAGGAAGTGTTGCGCCAATTCAAATTGTTTTATTCATGTAATTGATCATGTAATTCGTTGAAATTTGGCCACCTGAATTTCGAATTAACAGACTTTTACTGTATAACTTTTAAGCGGCTTTATGCCTGGAGTTCAAACAGCCCAGCAAGTTGCGAGTACTTGCACATAAAAAGTCGAATTGAGAGAAATGATCCTTTCACGCCACTAAACAAGGATAGATAAATTTGGCCATCTGAATTTCGAATTAACGGACTTTTACTGTATAACTATTAAGCGGCTTTATGCCTAGAGTTCAAACAGCCCAGCAAGTTGCGAGTACTTACACATAAAAAGTCGAATGGAGAGAAATGATCCTTTCACGCCACTAAACAAGGATAGATAAATTTGGCCACCTGAATTTCGAATTAACGGACTTTTCCTGTATAACTATTAAGCGGCTTTATGCCTGGAGTTCAAACAGCCCAGCAAGTTGCGAGTACTTGCACATAAAAAGTCGAATGGAGAGAAATGATCCTTTCACGCCACTAAACAAGGATAGAGAAATTTGATAAAAATACAAAATAAAATTACCAATATGAGATTTATAATTATCTTTCTTAGTGAAAACCTTGCTGCAGATGTCACAAGTATAGAGTTTCTTGTTCTTTTGTTCCTCGTTATTGATTACCGATAGAACAGATTTCTTATCCTCGGTAATCTTCATCGGCTCGGAGCAAATATTTTCATTCTCTTTTTCCAAACTCAAAAAAGGACTATCAATAGTATTGTCGGTAAAATTTACAATTTTAATATCTCGATCAATATGAGCATCTCCATTTTCAATAAAAACAATGACATTTTCATCTGAATTAGATATAACTTGAGAATTCCACGATTTTGATGTATCCAAATATTGCTCATAATTATCATAAGATGAATTATTCTCAGTTTGACTATTATGAACATTTTCAACTGTATTTTTGTCTTCATCGTCGACATGTATAGTTAAGATTCCCTCGTTAAGTAGTTGCTTCAATCTATCAGGATCTACATCACCATTAAGACTTATAACAAAAGTGTCTTTATCTTCAGTAGTGAAAAGCTCCATTTGATCTTGTTCGACAATTCTTATGAGCTCATCTGCATGATCTTGGTATTGCAACTGGAAGAATATAACAAATATTTTGAACTAAAATAAAAATTGTAATGTAAATTTAAAATTCTGATTGATAATATGTAATTGTGTTGTATTACAATTTTATTGTATACAGTACAACTTGGCCTGCTTATTGCTATGTGACAATCTCTTCCAACCAACCAGAAAAGTATTGAAAACCAGACTGACGCTCTTTTAAGAAAATCTCCATACCAACGGGAACCGAACAAGCAACCTCCCGATTAGTTGACAGGTGTCATACCAAATAGGTTACTTATCGTACTTACTTAATACTTGATCAGTCTTCTTATTAACAAGTTTTAATTAAAGCATTGATGGAACAATTAAATCATACAAGTTTTTTTCCCTATTAAATGAAAAATCTCTTTTTTTAAATTTATTTACACAATCAAACATGAAAAACACTCTCTTGCCTAACTAGGCGTATGCTCACCCTAAAGCAGGTAGTTTACATAAAAAAAACAAAAAAATTAAAAACCATATATAAAGTACATATATATTTAAAGTTAAGGCATTAACATTGTGGAGGTTTAAAGACATTGTAATTTGTTTTATCAAACACTGTTTACTTCACTTTATGCAATGGTATAACCCTACCAGTTTCAAGGTTTTCACCTCATCACCTGACCCTTCCATTCCGCAACGAGACCGGTTCGAGGTCAGTACGTTGAGAAGTGTCGACGCGACAACACCCTAAAAAAATTGCGGAGGGCGATTCAGAACAAGAGGAGAGGCATGCTGACAAAGGGAGTCTGCCTGCTGCACGACAATGCAAGACCACACACGGCCAACACCACGAAGGAACTGCTCGCCTCGTTTAAATGGGATGTCCTGAACCATCCCGCGCATTCCCCTGACCTAGCACCTTCAGATTACTATCTCTTTACCTTCCTGAAGCTGCACATGGGTGGAAAAATGTTTTCAACCGACGAGGAGGTAAAGGAGGAGGTGGAGAAGTGGACGGAGGGGTTGGCGGGAAACTACTTCGAGGAAGGCATCAAACAGTTGATACCCCGCTTCACCACCTGCATCGAGAGGAATGGCGACTATGTCGAAAAATAGCTTACATATGTACTACGGTAACCACGTAATTTTTTTGTTTAAATAAAAAAAATTGTAACCTACAAAAATTCAGTCACCTACTTTCTGGATATGCCTCGTAGTATAAAGAATAAGTAAAAAAAATTAGAAATCATAAGTAAAAAAATCCCATTATATAAAAGAGTATTTAAATTACAAACGTAAATGTTTTTTTTAAAGGATCATTCCCTTATTGATACTAATAAAAATTACACTTACCAACCGACAAAAAAAGTTTAATGAATGTTCCATTGTAACGTAAGTATACTTGGTTGAATTTTGGTAATATATTTTAATATACATACATATATTGAACTTTAATATACATACTTTATAAATATAAGGCTAATTCAAACAATTATTTAGTATATTATTTATAGTTTAGGCATTAACATTGTGGAGGATTAAAGACATTGTAATTTTTTTATCAAACACTGTTTATTCCACTTTTTGTAACGGTATAACCCTACTAGTTTCAAGGCTTTCACCTCATCATCAGGGGAGCACAAACAAGACTTTTTTGTGCTCCCCTGATGATGAGGTGAAAGCCTTGAAACTGATAGGGTTATACCGTTACAAAAAGTGGAATGAACAGTGTTCGATAAAACAAATTACAAAAATTATTTAGTAATTATTAATACTTAAGTTTTATTGTATCTTCATGTTATTCATAGTTTAAGATAAATTTGATGTAATTTCGTTAGTAATTTTAAATATTAAAATTACTTGTCTTGTGTGTTATTGTGTTCATGTTATTTGAAAGACCTAATACTACAAAGTAGGATATAATGAATACAGTAAATTATAGTTACCTCATCCGAATTACTATTATTTTTGACATTAACTACCTCTAATGTTTCATCGTCTTTGCCAAACACACTACGTATATTCAAAATATCACCGCTGATATTTTGATTTATACTAGAACTGGGATCAGAATGAGCATTTTTCAATTTCTTTTTACTATATCTTCTTCGACTGCTTTTTTTCTTCAAAACCTTATTTTTGGTAGAAACATATTTTTTATCAGTGTCATTTGAATTACTCCCATAAGTTTCATTCTTATTAAAATATACATTACTTCTGTTTATATTATTCAATTCATTTTCTAATATTTGATGCTCTTCAAAGGGTCCAAAAACATTATCATTTATTTCTTTTGAACATAATTGCAAATTAGGTAAACTTGTCAGGACATTACGACAAGATGTAGCAGCTTCTATTCTGTCAGAATCGGGCAAAACACTTTGCAAATCGTTTAAAAGAGAGATTCCACTGTCAATATAATTTTTATCTTTTTCAACTGCTTTTGAAACTTTACATTTTTCAATTTTCAAAGACAAATCGTCAATACAAGCGCTCATATTATTTATATTTTCATTTTCAATCTTTGCATCAAAATAATCGTCGTCCTTTGTTAAAGTGTCAACAATTCTCGATTCAGGTTCTAAAAAAAAATTTTCGTCTGAATTTTGAATACAAGAACTAGATTGTCTTTCAATAAGATGTTCGGAACAGTTATTACTATTGTGTAGGTCATCATTTGTATTTTCATTTTGATTTATTTGAGGAACTGTGGCTTGAATTTCAAGTAGTAAATTTTCAATCTGTGTATTAGAAATATTGTCATCACTATTAAAAGCTGTTTCTGTTTGGTTTTTATCATCACTGTTGAAAGCTGTTTCTGTTTGGTTTTTATCATCACTGTTGAAAGCTGTTTCTGCTGTATTCGATTCAAGGAGTGAGTCATCGTTGGTCTCAGTGATATGTTCTTTTTTAATGTTTGCTATCAAGGCACTGGAAAAATTAAAGAGAAATATATTTTGTACCCTGTAATATTTCATAAACACAAATACATACGACAAATATCTTTAGCTTTCTCAAAATCCATAATCTTCTCATTTATTAGACTCCTAACCTTTTCTACTTTAAAAATTTCATTCTTTTGATTCATCCATTCTTTCTTCAGTGTTTCTTTTCCACAACTCTCACTTTTTTTATCACCTATTCTTTCTACATGCACAAACTACCTAAAAGTGCTCTTACTAATTCTGTTTATTAGATCAGTCGAGATCACTTCCATACTTAATAACTTTGTTCTGTATTCTGTTGAACATCATCACATCACATATTCTTCTCAGTGTACATATTTCTTCAGCATTTATTCGGCTCCCTCTATTATTTTTCCATGTCCACGTTTCACTCCCGAAAGTTAACACTAATATATTAATGTGAATCATAATTTCATGATTGCAATTCATAATTGATGTTTTATGGCACCATAAATGTAATCCATACCTATTCTCAAGTTTTATTTTCATTTGATTAATTTTTTTAGAAGTTTTTGGGGGTCTAGTGACTTTAATTTGACGTGGATGAACATCTTCATCAGTACTAGTTGATTCATGTTCTTTCTGGAATTGAAAAGAAAAATGTTCTTAAAATTGGATTTTTTTACATTGTTTCTTTCTATAAAACTCTTGTCAACAAGAGTTTGTAGAAGTAATGTAAACTTCTGTAACAAAATATCACATACACCAGGTAGGTATTACACCTATAATTCTTGAAAAAAAAACTTTCTATTGGATAAATGAAAATAAAATTACTGATAGTTTTATTGAATCATTCTTAGTGAAAATATAAAAAAATGTAAACAAAAAAATCCTTCAAGACCATTTTCATATTGAAAGTATCATAATAATAAAATAATTTAAGGTTTTTATTCTTAGACTTAGTAACATACTAAAAATGAACTCCGTCATTATTAACTATTGTATTACTGTCAAAATTGCACATGATAGTTTGAATTAAGTCAAATAAAAAATTATAAATCACATTCAGTCAGCTCTGATTTTCGAATTGCGAAAAAAACTTTTGCCTCTAAAGTAAAATAATCTAATACAACAGGTTTGGGAAAATATTTTGGCTGAAGGGACGCATTGAAAGTTTAAACATAAAAACGGGTTATCAAATAAAATAAGATTTTTAATTTATTATCATAGCATAGAAAATGATGTAGCCAAAATAAAAAAGGGTGACATGGAGGTTAGAGAGAGTGTATTTGTGAGTACGGTTTACGCATTTATGTATATACAAATTTGTCATAATGCAGATGGCTATATATCACACATGGTTATACAAGGTATGACAGAAAATATGATTTTTTGGTCGACATAGTACTCGTAATAATTAAAATGTACATAATTATATTATCACCATCCAATATTTTTAAATTTAAATAAAATTGCTATAGAATGTGGGCCACACTACAATATAAAGTGGACGGTAATTTTCCTATGGATAAACATATTGATTGAAAATTTGGAAAAAAAACTGTATAAATAAAGATTGAAATCAATTTATGGCAAGGCAATATTTAGCTCCCATGATATACAATGGGGTGCCGAATTCAATAAAGGCAAAAGGAGGAAAAGAATTTAGGCAGTCAACTGGAGCGTGGTTGTTATTGCGATAGAAGTTCGAATACTTGGGCTTGCAAGAGGAATGACTTGTAGCAAAGGTTTGTGAGAGCTTTTGAGTGTGGTGTTTATGTTATTTTTTTTATGATTATGTCTGGTATATTGTGGGATAAACATTTTGGTCTGTTTGGAGTGATGAAGTGTGAGGGGTTTGATTTGCGTGATGTATACATATGTAATTGGGTGTTACTGTTTGTCAGGTTGATGAGAATGTGCAACGGGGCTTTTATATAATAAAAAATCAGAAAGAAGTATCGATTTATTTTTTCATGCTATATGTCCTCAGTGAGATACAGGCAAAAGCCTAGTTCACTGGGGACATGACAAATGAAAGGCAACAAACCCAGACCCATTAAAATTTTGTATCCAAATTAAATTACTTGTTGTTTTTCGCAAATTATGTATATTTCTTGTCATGTATAAAATAAATAAATAATAAATAAAAAAGTTTGAAATTGAATTAATTAAATTTGAACTGCAAAGACTCAAATATTTAAATTAGACTATTATATTTTATTTCACAGTGGATTGAGCTAATATCATTGAAGCTAACTTTTACAGGTATTTATTAGAATGGGGATCTCTTAAAATAATATTCAGAAATTGAAAAATATAACAATTTGTTTATAACGATTATGCCATATTAATTATAGAAAGGTTGCATATTAGATGTGAATAAAATACTCCTGACTATCAAAACAATAAAAGAGCAAAAAAACACACATTGGTTATTGTGAGGTCATGGATAGCTATATTTATCTTGGTTCTTTGATATCTAATAATAAAAGCAATTTATATAGCGCTATTTAGAGAGCACACTCGACATAAAGCAATACAGGAGCAATATATAATATTCAGTCAAAATGGTTATGGTAACTAAGATCTTTATATAAAATAGAGAAAGAACTAGATCCTGGAGAACTGGGATGATTAAATTATATTTCATATTAGTCTGACGCTACCAGCTATACACTCGCACTGTGAGCGAGATTTACGGCGATTATATGAAACATATTTATTTTCATTGATATAACCATTCACGGTTTAGTTAATTATAGACATTATTATAAAATAAGCCTAACCCGGAGATATTATAACAAAACCCGGAGACACAATGTTGAAACCCTGAGACTCCGGATGAAACCCTGAAAGCTGATCACCGTAATCACAAGTGCTTTGTAAACCGGAATTAGAGCAGAAGAAAATATTCCAAATTATTGTGATTTTAATTGCTAGATAATAAAAAACTAACCTTAATAGAAGCAGATAATCTTTTCGAAGGCCTGTGATGTTTTCTTTTCATAAGTCTGTTTTCCAATGACGAAATTTTACATTTCATTTTCCAATTTTTCTTTTCCAACATTTTAATTTTGGTATTTTGTTCCTCGATTATATTCTGCGCCACAATCAACATTTTCATTGCACTAAATAATGAAGTCATTTTTGACAACCTGGTTTATTTACAAAGATACAAGAAAGGGTTTCTCACTGTAAAAAAAATAAAATATCAATTCATAAAAAAATCTCGTCACAAAAACAAGGAATTCATTTAAAAATGTCAGATTCTACCCAAGCAGCTGACAGTTTGTTTATGTGTTGCAATTACCAGAAATTTTATTTTTAGATGATATTCATCTGGCAATTATACGGTAGCGTCAATTTGTCATTTTGACAGATGCACTTTTGTGATATTTTATGAACCGACTAAACGTATAGTTTTTAGAAAATGCATCTTGAAATAATATGTAGAATTTGTTTGAATGAGGGCATTTTGAAGCCATTATTTACCACAGAATGTCTAGTAAATAAAAGAAAAATATTATGCATTGAAATGTTGAAGTTTTGCTCAGATAAGCCTGTAAGTTTATAAAGTTAATCAGATTTATTTACAATCTAAGGCAATTAAGGTCCGGATTCAGTTTTATTTCTTATCAGAGAACAGGATAAAAGGTTGTCCGGTTAAATTAGAGTTTGTCGATATTGGTTCAATTCATAATTAATTTTGTTGTTTTATTTGCGAAATGATCATCTTATTTGTATCTTGACTAAACAAAAATAATAACATTCCTTGGTTACTTCGTTGGACTTTTTTTAAACTAAATAACGATCTTATTTTATCTAGATTAAATATACATTCTAACCTATGTTCTTTACTTGGTAAGACCCCTGTTAAAAAAAGAAAAGTGTTCTAAGTATTGTTTTTCTTTTAATCAAATTATTTTAATGTCTTTCATTAGTATTGTATTATATTTACGCTTTATGCAATAATACTTGGCACACTGTTTGCCATTTAGAAATTTCTCAAATCACTTTATATGATTTATCAGGAACTCAAGCATACCATAAAATTTCTCCGTCGTGATTGGTTCACAGTTTGGCACTTCACTTCCTTCAAAGCTGCGTACAAAGTTCTGAGGAAATCTACGACTGTTTGCAATAGTTTATTTTAAGACCGTTGGGGGATTCACCTGGGTTAACCCTGAGGGCTTATTTTGGAGTTTTATCAGCGAAATATTGCTTTTACCGTATGTTGAAAAAGACTACCTGAAAAATATTATTAATAAATATATGGTATTAATATAATTAGTGGAATAACAAAGTAATTTATTATTAAATATTTTACATTTAAAAAAAATCTATTAGAAAATTCTACATTTAAAATATTCTATATTTAAACATTTTTGTATCAATATTCACTAGTTAAATAGAACACATTTCATATTATGTTAAGTTGGTATGACTTATTTCATTTGGACTTTAGGGGTATGGAGGAGGGTATCTTTCCATTGAATATAAAATTTCCAGTTTTCTAATTTTCCAGCATATATATTCTGCCTGAAGATAATCTTGAAATAAGTATTAGAATTACATGTCATGTGGATTAATATAATTGCATACATACCATAAATGTGAACTTAAGGCTGATGTGTTGAATAAGATGAAAAAGAGCATACTGAGATGGTTTTGGCATGTTGAATGAATGAACGAAGAAAGATTAACAAAACAGATATATAGTGAAAATGTGAGAGGAAGGCCAAAGAAAGTATTGATGGATCACGTGAATTATATTCTGAAAAAAAAAAGGAAATGTAGATAGTCAGAGAAATCATAAAAGTGTATCAGAAGGTGTATCGATGTAGAAGAGGCTAAGGATGTGTGTTGAGATAGGAAAGTCTGGTACTTTCCTATCTCAACATATACTATATCTTTACCTCTCTGCCTACCCCGATAGGGAAATGGTGGTGATGGTATGTATGAATGTATGTTAAAAATTAATTTTACTATTAAATGTTCTAATAAGAAGGTCGACAAAGTTAGAGCTGAAACCTTTGATAAATTTAATAACTTATCAAAATACTTTTTTCAGGTGGATATAACTGACGACTCACCTAAACAGATATGTGGAAAATGTTTGTCAAGACTTACAACTTCTTACAAATTCAAACAACTGTGGGAAGCCTCATATATGAAAATAAACAGTTTCTTGGCTAGTTTGATTAAAGAAAAAAAAAATGCGAATGATAAGTTTACATCTGAAGAAGTTTCAGATGCTGGCTGTGATGAAGCTTTTGACTTTGATAAGCTTAGTGAAAAATCCATAAATAAGAATGAAACAATTTTAAATGAAAATAATAGCAATAATGTTTTTCTAAATGGAATTGAAGTGAACAATGGGAAAGAATTCAAGAAAATGAAAATAAAAAAGAAAGTTAAAAAATTGAAAGAGGGAAAAATTAAACATTTATATTTTTGTGAATTATGCCAGAAAAGTAAGTTATTTTATATATTTTTCAAATTGTTACGAATGTATATGAATCCTGAAAATTCTCAATAGGATGTTAACCAAAAACCAAATATGAATCCTTCCTTCGGATTGAATACTCGTTCGGATGCCAAACAGAGAAAATAAATATCCATAGCATATATACATACATACCATAATGCTTTTTTCCTGTCGGGGTAGGCAGAGATGAGAGAGCATCAGACTTTCTTATCGTGACACATCTTTGGCCTTTTCTATATTCATTCACCTTATACAATCCTACAACTTTTTACATTTCCTTTTTTCAAATTCTCATTCGATTCAAACATACTTTTCTAGGTCTTTCTCTACCATGTCTTCCATTCACATTTGTTTTACTGGTCTTTCTTAGTTCATTCCTTCTATGTTCCCAAACCATCTCAGATTGCTCTTCTTGATCTTATTCAATACATCAGCCATAAGTTCACATCTCTAATCGCGCATTTCTGCTACATTTATTCAGCTCTTTTTAGTCTTTTTCCATATCTTGTTTCTCTTCAATATATCAAAATTGGTACTAGAATACTGTTGTGGACTATCATCTTAGCAGATTTTGATACTCTCTGGTTCAAGTATATATGAGATGGTGTTATATTTGATAGTGGTTTCACTTTTTCTAATCATATTTACAAACTCATCAGTAGTTGCCTGAAAATGTTGGGATTTATTCTTAGAATTTCAAAACCATTTAAGAGAACACATGCGATTAAGTTTCTTTACATCATCTTGGTGAGAAATGAATTAGAATACAATTCTAGTATATGGACTCCCCATTATACAATTCATTCCAGTGTACTGGAGAGAGTCCAACATAGGTTTTTGCAACATGTCAATTTTGAAAATGGTCTGAATATGAATGATATAAATTATAATTAGTTGTAATCTAACCTTAATTTGATAAGTCTCTCTGATCAGCGAATATAAGCAAACTTGATTATACTCGAATGGAATGATCGATTGTCCGAAACTCTTGGAATTGATTAGCATTTAAATTCCGACAAGAATTACCAGGCTGCAGGACACATTTCTATGTGAAAATTATAGAACAAATTATTTTGTGAACTCTCCCATACCTAGACTCCACAGAATCGGAAATGAGTATGCTGCAGTCTCGGACATTTTGTAGTTGATCCATAAGGAGTTCCTGAAAAGGCACTTCTGAATATCCGAGTTTTGTAGTGGAATCCCGGAGGACTTTTGAAGATCATTTTTGAACTGCTTTTCAATTGATTATTGTAGTTTTATTTTCAATTTGTTTTTCTATGATTTGTCTTTTGTGTTTGTATTTTTTTTGCACAGTATGAGGTGTGCACCTGTGGATGGCCCCATATTGTGATTCTTTCTGATTTTTTTCTTTTATAAATGAGCATCCTGTCCTCAATGTGTTGAGCACTCACTACTGGCTTTTTTAATTTCTTTTATTTTTATAAGGTACATTGTACTATTTATTTACGAGTATACAAAAAAATTAAGTAAAAAAATATTCGCTATTTTAGATAAACAAATATATAATATTACTCGCCTTTCAGTTGGCACTGTTGACCATTATGTCGCAATTATTTTTGTATTTATTTTATTATATTATTTAAGGCATTAACATTTTGAAGGTTTAAAGACATTGTAATTTGTTTTATCAAACACTGTTTATTCCACTTTTTGTAACGGTATAACCCTATTGGTTTCAACGCTTTCTTCTCATCATCAGGGGAGCACAAACACGACTTGTTTTGCTCCCGTTTGATAAAACAAATAAATTATTTTTGTTGTAAATTTTTTTGTATTATTGTTTCTTAGTAAAAAAATTTTTTATGTAACTCAAATTGAATTTCACATTTCAACATCACACTCGCAACGTAAAAATGAGTTATAGAGTAATAAATATATATTTACAAAGTAGTTTAAGGCCAGGAGTTAAAACAACCTATCAAGTTGCCAATACTTTTGAAAAAAACTTCAAATGTTATTAATTTTGTGCAAAACTATCCTTCGACACCACGAGATTGGAATACCATTAAGTGAAGATCCTTTCATTGCAGTACCACAAAATGTGATCTGGAGTTTAATCCAAATACCTGCAAAAAATACAACTGGGTAAAGGAATAAAATTGCTAAATTGAATTGATATTTTCAGGCTTCAGGAATGAAGAATTACATAAGAAGAGAATCCACAGTGAACGGAGTCCATCGCAGTGTGAGCGCTGTGCTGCCGTATTTCTCAAGCCCTATAGTTTATCATTGCATATGCGGCAACACGACAATAACTTGCCATACCCTTGCACACATCCTGGCTGTGAGAAAGCTTTTGCTATACCCAGCATGCTCAAACAACATGCGTAAGAATATTTTTTTAAACTTATTTTCCATTTCATTTAATTTTTATTTTACATTTCATACAGGTTTAATCTACATCAAATAACAAAAAAAAATACATTAAAAAAAGTACAAATATAAATTAATGACAATACAAACAATGAACTCATGCTTCTCTGTGAAGTGACTCAATTATGACAATAGGAACAATTAATTCATGCTTCCCTGTGAAGTGAGCCAATTATAACAATAAGAACAATTAACTCATGCTTCCCTGTGAAATGACCCAATTATAACAATAGGAACAATGAACTCATGCTTCCCTGTGAAGTGAGCCAATTATAACAATAAGAACAATGAACTCATGCTTCCCTGTGAAGTGAGCCAATTATGTCTACAAAGTTTATTAAGGAGTTTAATCCTCGATTTATCCACCGAGTATGTGGGAGATATCAATATCGAAAAGGTTATTAAACATTTGGACATTCCATGTGCAACTTATTGCCATGAAGCTTGTCCATCTTAGAAGTATATTATTATGTTATATATCTTCAATTTCTCTTGATTATCCGGAAAGTAATTTAGTATTTTTACGTCAAATTCATCTTACTGAATACATCAGCCTTAAATTCACATTTATCCTTATTCAATTAGTTGTGTTTTTTGTCATACATTGTCATCCCATGTATTCTTCTCAGCACACACATTGCTATAGCATTTATTTATCTCTTTTTAGTCTTTTTCCATGTTTACATGTAATCTATTGATCCACATACATTGATTTTAATCTAATTATAATAATAACTTATTTTATAAATAGCAAAACTAAAGCAATACAAAAAAAAAACGTATTCATAAAGATTTGACACAATTCACAACAAGCAATTAAAATCAGATGCTATCAAAAGGTCTGCGCTTATCTAGTATGAACCCCCCCCGATCAGGCATCGCCCCAGGGTAAAAAGATAAAAGCCAAAGGGGGTATCACATATGTTTTCAGTCCATATCTTCATATAATACAAAAAAAACATAACTAATGACGACCTACGTGGTCTAATTGGTAACATACTTGTCTCCCGACCAGGAGGTTGCAGGTTCAAATCCCGCTGGAACCCAGATTTTTTTTAAAAAGGATTCCAGTCTGGTTTACACTTAAGGCCTCTTTAACATCTTTCTGGGTGGTTGGAAGAGATTGCCACATGGAAATAACCAAGCCAGTTTGTACTGTATACAACGAAAGCGTAATACAATACAATATGTTTTGAGTCTTCCTAGATAAGATCTTTGAGAGTGTTGTACCATGTGGTTTACTGAGTTGTTCAGTCGACATTTTGAAAACGTTGTAGTTTTCATCTTCAAGACTTGTTCGTAATCAACTTCGCCATAAGTGGATGTACACCAGATACCGTTTGGCATACAACAGAGTCTCAACCGTAACGTGAGCGCATGGTTCCAGCTCGGTTCGGAACTGGAACGTAATAGTATGGTTTCATCCTAACACGTGAGAACAACCGTGCGGGCCGTTACAAATATTGAAAGTATCGTTAAATTTTCTTTTAGTTCTTGCTTTGAATTGATTATGGGGTATCATGCTGATTTGAAGGGGAATCTGTTGTCTCTGTTAATATTGTTTGAATGTTTATATATTTCTAATGCCTCTTTGATTAATCAGGCAAACCGAGATGGACCCATGTGCTCACATTACGGTCGAGATTTTGCTGTAAGCCAAACCGTATTCTGCACGTATCCATTTATTACAAAGATGAATATTAACAAGCCCTGAATATGAAACTGTGATGTTTTCGAAATGTAGGCATTATAAGCCAGTATAGTACCCGGCGGTAAGTAATAAACATCGGGCTTAAGAAAGAGATTGTCACTTTCTTAAGCCCGGTGTGTATTACTTACCGCCGGGTACTATACCACCAGTAGTCAGCATTATAAACCTCGTGGTACGATATTTCGAAAGACATTATACTACTGATAGCTAGTGTATTTATATAAATAATATTGCCTTGGTGAGAATGGCTCTAAGAAAAAAAGTAAGCTAAAAATAGTATTAGGTGTACAAATAAGTTTCCGCCGTTTTTTATAAAAAAATGGGCATTTATTGTGAAAGAACGGAACCTCATGTTTTATTCGAAGTAGTACCCATCGCTTGCCACTACTTTTCCCCATCTTTCTGTCAGCATACGAATACCGCGTCAGTCATCATCATCATCTTTTGAGGCTATCCACGAATCGACTCAATTTTTGGTATCTTCATATGATGTGAAGTGCTGCCAGACAGGTCATGCGTCATCGATCAAAACAAGTGGTAATCAGAAGGAGCAATGTCTGGTGAATACAGCGGGTGGGGTAAAACTTCTCAATTGAGTGTTTCCAAATAGGTTTTGACCGGTGCCGCAACATGTGGACTAGCATTATCATGCAGGAGAATAATTTTGTCGTGTCTGACGTAGTAGTGGGCGCGCTTTTCCTCGAGTGCTCGACTCAATCTCATCAATTATGTTCGGTAGACAGCTCCAGCAATGGTTTCATTCGGTTTGAGCAACTCATAATACACGACACCAAGCTGATCCCACCAAATACACAATAAGAGTTTTTTTCCATGAATATTTGGCTTAGCCGTAGATGTTGAAGCATGACCAGGGGATCCCCATGATTTCTTCCTTTTTGGATTATCATAATGGATGCATTTTTCATCACCAGTGACTATATGGTGCAGAAAACCCTTTCGTTTATGCCTGGCAAGCAGCATTTCACATGTGGAAAATTGGCATTCAAAGTTTCTCCGTGTCAGTTCATATGAATCCCAATTTCTTTGTTTTTGAATCATTCCCAATGATTTCAACCCATGTGAAATTGCTTGTTGAGTCACTCCTAATGTAAGTGCAAGTTCTTCTTGCGTTTGGCACGAATCTTGATCCAATAATACTTCCAATTCCGCGTCTTCGTACACTTTCGGCCTTCCGCTACGTTCTTTGTCTTCGATGTCAAATTCACCGTTCTTAAACTTTTGAAACCACTCACGACAACTTCTCTCACTTAAGGCAGCCTCACCATATGCTTCTACAAGCAATCGATGCGCCTCAGCTGCAGATTTCTTCAAATTGAAGAAGTAAATCAAAAGTTCCCGCAAATGACGCTTATTCGGCTCAAAACTTGACATTTTCGAACACAAAAAAATATGTTATACTGATAAAAATTCACTAATATTTCAAGGTCATGTTGTTGACAGATGTCCAACCTTACGATAATGACATTTTACATCTGACAATTTTAACCATAACTTACTGGTGGCGCCAACTTTTGTCAAACGGCGGTGACTTATTTGTACACCCAATAAAAAATGCATTTTTTTTACAATTAAAAGATCTACATCGCTTATTCCTATCAATCAGGTAAATTCAAATCGAATTTTTTTAATTCCTTAATTTTATTTAAATCACATGCTATAAACCAGTGCTCCGCAACCGGTGTGCCGTGGCACACTGGTGTGCCGTGAGCCGGATACAGGTGTGTCGCGATCAAATTCAATGTATTTGACATTTTACAATTTTTCATTATGTATTTAATACACAATGACAAATTATTTTTCATAATATTATCTGTTTTCCAAAATGTTGTATAGAATAATTATTATAACTAAATAATTTTTCAATGGTCTCCCAGCGCCTGGTGCCAGCTGTTTGAAACTGCATAGTGTGCTTTGTACACACCATGGCCGCACCAAATTAGTCATAGACAAAGAAAAATGACCCTTATGCGCGTCGCTGAAGACTCATGCGCAAGCGTTATACTATACTGCATTTGCCCGCGTACATCACGTTCATTGCGTAAAAATAAATATGTTATAGTTTTATGTATGTATACTTTTCAAATAAAAAACGAAAATTTATTGTAAAATTTGTGTATCAATTTAGCTTTTGGTGTGCCGCGGAATTCTAGGAAGAATTTTGGTGTGTCGTAGATAAGAAAAGGTTGCGGAGCACTGCTATAAACAGCGCTTTAGAGCGAGAAGTAAAGTGAATTTGGTTTAACGCAAAATCATGTGAACTGAAATATATATGATATTATGTCACCTCGCTACCCCCGAGCTAGATGACAAGCCTCTTATTAACTAGACCTTAAAGTTCCTTTATTGATATGTGTGAATAAAACAATAACTGATAGTGACTACCATATAAAAATGATGTATCCATAATTGCTTAAAACAGGTTTATTCTGAGTCTTAGTGAACTGAAATATATATATTATGTCACCTCGCTACCCCCGGGTTAGATGACAAGCCTGTTATCAAATAGACCTCAAAGTTCCTTTATTGATATCTGTGAGTAAAACAATAACTGATAGTGATTACCACATAAAAATGATATATCCTTATTTACTTAAAACAGTTTTTTTCTGAGTTTTACTACAGCTTTGGAAACAACTCGCACTGGATCACGGTGATTACGACGCCTTTCCTCATCTTTCTGTTGTTGAAGTAGCTGCATCTGTCTCTGCTGTTCCTCATTCTCTCTCCTCAAATCTTCAAGCCTCTTCTGCTCTTCTTGTTCTTTTAGTGCTTCTTCTTCTTTCAATTTCCTTTCTGCATCTGCTGCTTGTATTTGAGCTATTTTATTGTTTGTCTTTGCGACACATTGAACTAAGCTGCTGTTCATGTTGGCAATTGTAACATCAATTTTTGTAATAAAGATGTTATTAATTCCCATTTGTAATATTTGATCAATAAATTTGACAAATTTTATTTTTATTTTTATTTGTGCAATTTCATGCGCGCTTGCTGCTTCCGGAATCAAATTATTCAAATCTTGTATAAAGTCTTCGGCATTCTTTGCAGAATCTAAAATTTTCTTTACTTTTTGATCCATTTCCATCAAGTTTTCAAGAATTTTTTGACCATCAAAAATTGTGTCAAAGGTTACGTCATTTATTTGCGAAATAAAATTGTTTTCAACTGCTTTCAAATTTTTATCAAAATCATGTAATTTTGATAGATGAACTCGTGCTTCCAAGAGAAAACCTCTGGACTTATCTGATATTCCAGTAGTTACGGATGATAAAGATTCTCTACAAATCTTTGCAGTTTGCGATTCAATTACGTCTATCAAGTCATCAAATATTGTATCTTCTATAATTCCCTCAGCAGTCGGCATTTTGATAATTACTATATGATTCGGATTATTTACGAAAAATTGTACTAATTCCTTGTTGCTTACTTGGATTTCTGATGGGCTAAGAATTTTTTCTTTCATGTAGCCACAAACTTCTTCTCTGGTTGTGTCAAGTTCGTCTTTGGTAAATACGAGAACCATACCATTTTGCAAGCTGTTGCATTGAGGAATCATTGTATTTACCATGTCTATGAAACTTAGAAATTGTCCGATGTTATCGTCAACAATTGAGTTGATGTCAGATATAAGAACAAGCTTAACAGAATTAGCATTGGCTATTAACTCTTTGATATAAAAGGCATTGACAACATCCTGAGCTTCTCCCCTGTTATCTCCGAAGCCAGGAGCATCTACCACTACTCCTGAGATCTTAGAGGATGTCCAGATTGTTGGGATGGCTGTTTCTGATGTTGAACCTTGTCCAATCACAGGCCCTGCACTGTTTTCAGTAGCTCTGACTATCTTACACTTCATTCTTTTCTTTTTATTTGTTTTTATCACAATCTCTGATTTTAATGAGTTTCCGATAACATAGTTAACTGTGGTGCTTTTACCTGCCCTTGTATTTCCCAAAAATAACACAATATCACGATCTTTGATCTCTTCAATACTCTTTGTATTATTTATATCATAAGTCAGTGACTGCATTTGTGATAATGTATTCAGAATGTATTGTTCACGCTCCATTTTGATGAATTTAATTTCTTTTTTTTTTTCCTGTAAAAAAGGGAATTCATGTTAATTATATATATTTATACATACTCATGTGTATTTTTAAATGAATAAGGAAAAATCAAATTTAAGTCAATATGTAATTATATGTGTCAATAAAACCAATTTAAAAAATGACAATTCTAGACAATTTAAAGTTTCAACTGATGAACTTAAAAAAATGAACAATCGATCTATAAGTGGAAAAATTCCACAAATGATAAACCCAACATTCATTGGACGCGGCAAATATATGGCTCCAAACAAATCAAATCTGTCTCGCAAAAGACAACTTAAAAATATGTGGTCTATAGTTTCATCATCCAGACGACACTCACAGTTGGGATTCTCCACAATACCCATTCTGTAAAGGTGACTAGCCACCACGTAGTGACCTGTCTGCAAACGACACATGACAAACACTTCCATCTTGTTTATTCTTATTATATTCAACCATGGTTTCAAAGTGATAGTTTGTAGTCACAAGCAATGGTAAAACACAGATGATACATTACAAAACAACAATCTATAATAATTTCAAAAACAATTGTACAAAATAAATTTCCTAATTTCTGTGATGCATCCGGTACAATTCTTATTTATATTATTGTAAATTTTGATAGATGGAAGCTTACTGTGATTGTGCTTTTAGGATTTATTCTGCGATCTCAATTAATGTAATCAAATCATTATTACTCGCTGGCTGGGATTACCCAAATTTGGGTGAATAGTCTTAAAAAAGAGGTTCCATAACAATCCTCAATAACTTTGGAGACCCCTGTTCTACATCAATGTAAATGTAAACCATTCCATTATTCAAAATCATGTACGGTATATTCGGATTTGATTGGAATTCAAAGGTTTTGATCAAAGTCAGTCGTCCAGAAATGTTTTCAAAATATGAAAAAACTTTTATCTCAAGGGATAAAGTTATTAGTTAGTAAAAATAAAGGTTTTTTTATGGAATGTATGAGTATATGAACATAATTTGTTCTTTGAAAAATGTATTTTAGGAGTATGTTTAAGTTGATTAAAAATGTTTTGTGGTGGTTTAGGTATGCAGATGATATATTTGTGTTTGCACAGGAACTGATAGACTAAAAATATTTTGTGGTGGTTTAGGTATGCAGATGATATCTTTGTGTTTGGACAGGAACTGATAGACTAAAAATGTTTTGTGGTGGTTTAGGTATGCAGATGATATCTTTATGTTTAGACAGGAACTGATAGACTAAAAATGTTTTGTGGTGGTTTAGGTATGCAGATGATATCTTTGTGTTTGCACAGGAACTGATAGACTAAAAATATTTTGTGGTGGTTTAGGTATGCAGATGATATCTTTGTGTTTGGACAGGAACTGATAGACTAAAAATGTTTTGTGGTGGTTTAGGTATGCAGATGATATCTTTGTGTTTGGACAGAAACTGATAGACTAAAAATGTTTTGTGGTGGTTTAGGTATGCAGATGATATCTTTGTGTTTGGACAGGAACTGATAGACTAAAAATGTTTTGTGGTGGTTTAGGTATGCAGATGATATCTTTGTGTTTGGACAGGTACTGATAGACTAAAAATGTTTTGTGGTGGTTTAGGTATGCAGATGATATCTTTGTGTTTGGACAGGAACTGATAGACTATTACGCCAATTTTTAAAATATCTAAATTCTCTAGAGTTTTATAAAATTCACACTAGAAATAGAATGGAATTTGGTTTTCAAAAATAACTCAGAAGTGGAACTAAACCATAAGAAGGGTTAAATGAACACATTCTTGAAGGGTTAAATAAACCAAGAAAAGGATTAAATAAACACATTCTTCTTCCTTGTTATGTTGGTCGTGACTGAGCATCAATTTGAACAGAGTGGATGATTCGTCTCCATTCCTGAGCCTTGATGAGTGCAGCACTCAATGAGGAACTTGTCATCTCTTTGATTTGGTCTATCCACCTTGATGGAGACCATCCTCTTGCTCACTACCCCTCAATACTTCCAGTCACTACCAGCTTCTCTGAACTGTCTTCTTCTCTTCTAGTGACATGCCCAAATTATGGCAGTATTCTCTTCCTGTATAATATTGACAGCCTTTCCTTGATCTGTAGATCCTAGAGGATGAACACATTTAGTCCATGAGATGCAAAGCATTTGGTGCCAATACCACATACAGAAAAAATCCAGCATATCTCTTTCCTTTTTTCTCAACGTCCATGTTTCCATTCCATAGAGTGCTATGGGGAAAACCAGAGTTCTCACCAGACCAATTTTGGTGTTGAGAAATATAGATCGATTTTTCCATATCTTTTTATCATAGATAAACGCTAAAATTAGAGATCCAGCTAAGAAATCGGCCACCTCGACAACACAGGGTTAATGGATCAAACAAACGATCTCCGGATATACGTTTTTAAACCACATCATGCTAAGATTATTTTTGGTGCAAAAATTTAAAAGCTTTTCTCCTCTGTTATTTCTCCATAACATCTCTGTCTTGCTCGCCATTATTTATTTTATCAACAAAGATCACATTAGGTATCTAAAAAAATGCTCACCTTTACGAAGAAATCTTCGAACACAACCTCTGTAACTTAGTTGGTAAGTTGCCGTCCTTTAGTCCCGAGATATCAGATTCGATTCCCGTTGGTTTCCTTATTTTAAATAGGGGTTCAGTCTGATTTTCACTTCAGTCTTGTTTAAAATCTTTCTAGTAGGTTAATAAAGATCCACATTGCATTAAATTCACCAGGTTGTACCGTATACAAGTGTTAAAAAAAATGCTGTTGCAGAAACTTGTATTTTATCTTTGCAAAATGTATAAGGAACTCTTCAAATCGAAGTACACCATTTGATTGCTGAAACTATACTGCAACACTGATAATATGTTCTTGCAATATATTTTATTATACTCACTTATATTTCCTTCCCACTTGTATGACACTCACTAATAATCCTGAATTCAGGACTAATGCAAGGGTAGTAAGGGCCCTCTGTTAAATAGATCTTGTTCTTCAAAAATTTGAGAACGAAATTTATTTGTTGTGTTTTACTCTGGTTTGTGTAGCCATAAAGTGTACAGTTATTTTAAGGGTACTCACTGGCGTTACGTTTTGGTTTATTAAATGTATGAGTATATTTGTTCATCAAAGATTTACTTTGGCATGCCTTGGTTTCAACTTGCTTTCTAATCTTTCGTTATTTAACCATATATCACATTTACTTTTCTTTTCACACTTTTCTATCACCTTGACTTTGAAGTTCGCAACATTCAATCTTTCTCTTTACATCTCTCATACAATTGACTTATCAGACTCTGTTACTCTCATCATCATTCTACACTAACACTACAATGTCAACAGCATACAACAATCTACACACATTCCTATTCAACATTTGAATGTCATACATTGACTTCTGTAGTTCCTTCACATACAAATTTATGTAAATATTAAACAACATCCTTGCTTTACCCCTTTTAAAATATTAAACTACTCAATTAAGGCACCGTTTATCTATAAACTTTTTTTGTTCAATTTTAATTACAATGGTTAAAAGTTTTAGTATCCTGCAATAGCATCTCAATTTGCTAAGTATTTTAAGCAGGCCCTGGATATATTGTACTCCTGTTATCACAGATAACGTCATTTATCATAAATTTTAGGAAATTGAGTCATATCGTACTTGTTGAGTTTTGAGTCATTAAATTAACATTTAACATACCGATTACTTTTTTGTTATCTTCTACATTGACCAAGTTTTATTTTTAAACAATATTTGCATTTCGTATATATTTATTTTACTTATGAAATAATCAAGTTCTGAAAAATCAACACATTTTGTTCCATTTCAAAATCATTCCAGAAAATATATTTGTAGATAATATCGCCAGTTGTATTTTTTTTACATATATATTTCGCCAGCTTATTTACTGGATAGTAATTATTTTTACTTTTTAAATATTATTTTATTTATTCATATAAGTAAACGGTGCAATGTACCTTATAAAAAAAATAAAAGAGCCAGTAGTGATTGCTCAACATATTAAGATTTATAGATTATATAAAAAAATTAAAAATAATTTTACACAATTACAACAAAAATGATCAGAAAGAAACAGGTACAAAATCACATGTTACCATCACAATAATGGGCCGTCCGCAGGCACACAGTCTACACTTCGCAAAAAATACAAATACAAAAAACAAATCATTGAAAAACAAAACACAAATTGAAAACAAAATGTATAAAAGACTGAATCAGACAGGTGCAACTTCACAAATCCTTTATAGTACAAAATCACATATTACCAACACAATACGGGGCCATCCGCAGGCGCACAGCATGCACTGCGCAAAAAATACAAACACAAGACAAATCATTGAAAAACAAAACACAAATTAAAAACAAAATGTTTAAAAGACGGAATCAGACAGGTGGAACTTCACGAATCCTTGACTATATTATTTGGAAATGTTATTAAAAAATTGCCAAATTTTATACTGCTCCATTTAATCGGTTGATGTTAACTCGATCGAAAGGACCCTGGATAGTCGAGAGTCTAGTGTATCAATTTTATCACCGTGAAGTGCAAAAATATTAGTATTCAAAATAGATAGTAGATCTAAAATATTTTGTGAACACACTATCACGCCATCTTCCTTTGGGTTAGTCAGAAAAGAGAGAGCGTCAGATTTTTCTTTTGTAACACATATCTTTCGCCTTCTTCTACATCCACATCTATACAACTCCTACGATTTATCTGACTTTTGAAATTTCCTAGTTTCAAATAATTTCCAACCATACTTACTTACCTTGGACTTTCTCTACCACATCTTCTACTCACATTTGCACTGTACATGTTTGTTTTGTTAGTCTTTCTTTATTAATTTGTTCTATATGCCCAAACCATCTCAGAAAGCTGCTTTTGTTCAGCCTACTTAATACACCAGTTAATCATTTGATTCTGTAGCCTGTCATATATTGTTACCGCATGTATTCTTCTCCTTTCAGTCTTTTTCCACGTCCATGTTTCACTTATATACACCGATAGTACTAAATACTGTTATGAATTAGTATACTGTTCTACGCATGCAACATAAAATTAGAGGGTATATGAATAAATGCATACGTGTATCATATATGCATAGATTTCACTTCTATACATCAAAGATGGTTTGACAATACTGTTGCACTTATTATTATTATTATTATTACACATGACAAGAAATATACACAATTTGAGAAAAAACAACAGATAATTTGATTTGGACATATAATTTTAATTGATCTGGGTTTGTTGCCTTTCATTTGTCGTATCCCCAGTAAACTAGGCTTTTGCCTGTATCTCACTGAGGATATTTAGCATGAAAAAATAAATCCATACTTCTTTCCGATTTTTGATTACACAAAAAAAACCTCGTTGCACGCTCTCATCAACCTGACAAACAGTGACACTCAACTACAACTGGAAACATCTTGCGAAATTCAACTCCTCACACATTATCACTCCAGAAAGACCAAAAATGTTCATCCCACAATATACCGCACACAATCATAAGAATAAAAATTAAAACAAATTTAAAACAAAAAAAAATACACAGAAACACAAATACAAAAACAACCAAAATTAAAACAACAAGAAGAGACCCACACTCACGAGCTCACATAAATCCTTTCCACTCGTCATTCATCCTGAAAGCCCAAGTACTCAAAATCCTGTCGCAATAACAACCACGCTCCGATCGACTGTCTAAATGGTTTTCCTACCTTTACCTTTTTTTTTTTTACTTATGCAACATAAAATTAGAGGATACATTGACTGTATGATATACTTCTCTTTGATATATGCATACCATCATGTCATTTCCCTGTCGGTGTTGGTAAAGAGGACATAGGGCCAGCTTTTCATCTATATTGACACACATCCTTTGCCTCTTCTACAACCATACATCTCATACAGCTTTTACTATTTCTCTGACTTTCTATGTTTCCTTCTTTCTAAATATCATCAATTTGATTCAACCACATGTTCCTTGGTCTTCCTCTCTCACTCCTATTCACATTTGCACGATATATTTGTTATGTTAGCCTTTCTTCATTCATTCCTTCTACATGCCCAAACCATCTAAAGTGCTCTTCTTCATATTCCGCAATACATCAGCCTTAAATTCACATTCAACCCTTATCACTTAATTCCATATTCTATTATATGATACATAGTCACACTACAGGAAACTTTCTTGGGAAAATTATGTTTATTTTTTAATGTAGATAGATAACTATTTAATGTAAATAAAGTTTAACAAGAATAATTATTCAATGTTAATAAACCACATTTATAGCATTGTTTATGGTACACGACCTTTTATATCACAGAGGTCTATTGTTTTTTTTTCATTATAATCACGTTTTATCAAACTGCGGATAGAATTACCGGTATTAATTATTCAATCATCCGTTACAGTCCTGTATACCAGGGATGGCCAACAGGACGATCGCGAAGCAATTTTTGGTCGATCGACAGTCTTCGTAACTTACAATATGGCGTGCGATGTTGCCAAATCTCATTACATGCACTTGTCAATGCAGTCAATTAATTATCCTTTTTTAATATGTAGATATGTCTACTCCAACTGAATGTATGTATGTTAACACATCGATCAATAAGTCCCGGGACTAACTACTAAAACAACATTTGTTTGCCAAAATTCTTCTTTATTCATCAACATAGTCTCCTTCAAGAGCGACACATTCATTCCAACGCTTTCCTAACTTTTCTATGCCAGCCGTGTAGAACGATTTATCTTTGGTTTCAAAATAGGCGTTAGTTTCGGTAATCACTTCTTCATTGGAGCCAAATCTCTTTCCCTGGAGCATTTTTTTGAGGTCTGCGAACAACCAATAGTCGCTGGGGGCCAAATCTGGAGAATACGGTGGGTGCAGAAGCAATTCGAAGTTCAACTCATGCAATTTGGCCATCGTTACTATCGACTTGTGACACGATGCATTGTCCTGATGAAAGAGAACTTTTTTCTTCATATGGGGCCGTTTTTTTGCAATTTCTGCCTTCAAACGCTCCAATAATGCTATGTAATATTCGCTATTGATGGTTTTTCCCTTTTTAAGGTGATCGATGAATATTATACCATGCGCATCCCAAAATACGGAGGCCATAACCTTCCCGGCCGACTGTTGAGTTTTTGGTCACTTCGGACGACTTTCACCGGCTGCTCTCCACTCAGCTGACTGCCGATTTGATTCCAGAGTATAGTGGTGGATCCAAGTTTCATCCATTGTCACATACCGACGCAAAAACTCCTGTTTATTTCGCGTAAATAGTGCACAACAGCACTCTGAATCATCGATGTATTGTTGTTTCTGTTCCATTGTGAGCAAACGCGGCACACATTTCGAAAAAAGCTTTTTCATGACCAAATGTTCATGCAATATAGTGTAAACACTACCAAATGATATCTTCAGGATGTCAGCTATCTCACGCAACTTTACTTTGCGATTTTCCATCACGATTTTGAGTTTTTTTTTTTATGTTTTCTGGTGTAACAGCCTCATTTGGACGACCAGAGCGTTCAGCATCATTTGTGTCTGTATGACCGCGTTTGAAATCAACATACCACCGAAAAATGGTGGTTTTCGATAGAGCAGAACCTGGATAACACTTTTCAAGCCATCACTGAGATTGAACGGTATTTTTCCCATTAAAAAGCAATGTTTTATCAACACACGAAATTCGGATTTTTCAATTGTTTTGAAAATAGCAAAAGTAGCATCACTAAAACCACTGTAACTCAATGACACAATGTTGGAATGTCATGAAAGTTTGACACGTAACTTCTAAAGGTTGGTACTAACTGAGAATGGTATGGATTTGTTATTAGATGCGCCATCTGTTGTTTAGTCCCGGGACTTATTGATCGATGTGTTATTTAACATGTATGTATATTTTTTCCCCTAAGTTTTTAAACTAAGTAAATTCCGCTCATCAATATTAATAAATTTTTAGTTATAAGCTATCCATTTTTAAACATGTGTGCTATTTGTTAAATCTCGTGAATTTGATAGGTAGATTGTGATTATTTTTTACGTAAAAAGTCGATGGCGACAACAAACAAGCTAGCCACCCCTGCTGTATACTATTACAGTTGTCGCCTATGGTCTTAAGCAGTGGTTTTTAACACCTTCAGAACCCTACGCTTCAAATGTTATTTCTTTAGAACCCTAGTAAAATAAAAATGTGCCGTAGGCATTTTTAATTTCAAAATCAAATGTTTTAAAATCAAAATTTATATATTTATTATTGAATAATTTTTTTTATCTAAACTGATATTTTTTATCTGAGTATATTTAATTTTTAAAATGTTTAACCCTGACAGTGTAGCAATTATCTGAATCGTGTATTGTCATAAACGATAAAAACATATATAGCGGGTTGCTTATCTTTATACGTCGTGATGATCTTGATTTGTATTCAAATAAATATAGACTCAGGAATGCGGATAAAAAGCGAAAGTGAACAGCAGGCAAATAAATAACAAGTCTTGACAGTTGAATGAATGACAATAATAATATGTTTATTTCTCGGCTCGCGGGTAATTTATACAAATGAGTGAACCAGTTCGCGATACATATTCTGCCTTGCTCTAGCGCATGAATTGTCGGGTAGATTATTTATTTGTATTTGGAGATGGCTAGACAAGTCGGAGATACTATAAAATAGTAAACATTGTTGTTGTTCATAGCGTGTGACAATCTATGAATACTTCATCGGTCATTGACCCTGTATGTTTACTATTTTAACAATAATTAATTTAATTTAATTGTGTTTAACAATTCACTTATTTATTTTGACAATTATTTATTTATTTAGGTAGGTATCCTACACATACATTTTCACATTTCCTGGGTGTTTTACTTTTTATTAAATATAATATTAACATAGATATAGGTAAATGTAAGAAAATACATTTTTTTAATAACTTTATATCTTTGTTGAAAACAATAACGATTGGTTTTTTTTTAAATCTACTTCGCTAGTCTATGGTCTAATGGTAATAATCTTTATTGAGCAATTAAGCATCTTGGATTTGATTCGAATTCTCCTAAATTTATGTTTTTCTATTGAAAATTGATACGATCAGAATATATTTACAGATTAATATTTATAGATTGATAAGATAGAAAAGTATTGGTTTAAGATAGAAGAAGCATGTTACTGCAGGTCTGTACTGGTTTAAGATAATATTTAAGGTGTGTTGCTGGAGGAATCATGGTCAATTACCATACTGAGTATTGTGCCAATAAATTAATTGTAAAATCTTCAAAAAGTTCTGCACCAATTGAAAACCGGTGTTCAATACAAAATAGGTTGATTGGTTTTAAAATGAGAATTTTTCTAATGTTTTTCTTTAATACGAACGCAAATAGTTCAATCAAAAGTAAAAATATTATTCAAAACTTAAACATATAGTATGACATTCAAAACTTAAACATATAGATCGACGTGTATATAAAAAGTCTTGATTTATCATCTAGATTATTTTTTGGCAGAATACTTCAATAGTGAAGTCTGAATCATGTCATTTTTCTTCTTTTCCTCATACATTATTGTGTATCAGCTGATATCTTTTGCCAGGTTTTGTGGACTTGCATGTTTCACTCAATGTTTGGATAGCACCCATAATTAGTTCCTTTAGAGTTTCAAGAGTATCAAACATTTTTGATAGTTTGTCTTCTGCTTTACATTTGTCTTCATCTTAAAAAATATGCTGTTGATCAACAAGATCATCCATTATTGGTGAGTTCTTCTCTGTGACATTCAAATAATTCACGAGCATTTACATTGTCTATTGCATCTAAACCAAGGGTGGCCAACCCGCGGCCGCGTGCGGCTCGCTGTGTGTCTACTTGTGGCCCGCGGAGCATATGCACACATTTTTTTCTTTTAGTGTACATAAAACCACCAAAAGAACATTCTATCGTGCGTAGTTCGTATCATATTCCATATATGGAAGTATTTCAGTACATTGATTCAACTATCGTGACAATTTATTCTATGGTATATTCGTGTTAACAAACAATCACAACGTTAAGCTGATTTCAACAAAATCAGACGTCTCACTAAAATTTATTATATTTTGTTTATTTTTTATTATTATTTTTTGTATTACCTAACTCTAATCTAATAAATATGTTTGATTCTCATTTTTGTTATATCTTCTTAAAAAAAACAATTTATTTCTTGTTTGCTTTGAATAATAAAAGAAATTTTGTTGTATGGCCCGGTAGGAAATCTCATTTCTAAAATCTGGCCCGGCTGCTGAAAAGGTTGGCCACCCATGATCTAAACCTTCCTACCTCTCTTCTGATACCAGTTATTTCTTCAATAACAGTTTGCACTTAAGTCGCAACATCACTAATATCATTTCTACAAAAATATTAAATAAATACAGGTATCCATCATTATATGCGATCACACTTGATTTCTTCAGCTTCTTTCAGACTTTCCCACATCCATGTTTCATACATTGATTTTAATCTCATAATAATAATAATAATATCATTTATTGATAGCTAAACAAAAAAAAACACATTGATATAGTTGTTCTTCATTAATTTGTTTAATATTAGGTCCTTACATATGAAATTGGCGTTTTGCCGTACTGGCAACTTTGATCTCAAATATCTTCTCTTTGGTTAGGAATTCCAAAATTAAAATTTATACAGCTATTTACTCAAGTATTTGTGTTTCGAAAATTATAATTCATTTGTTTTTTCCTCAATTGTTTTTTTTCTTTGCGTCACTCAGTTTACAAAATGGAAAACTTGAAATATCGCGTTATTTACGAGTACGAGTTCCACCGTGGCACCAGTGCTGCAGAAACGGCTCGAAGGATTAATGATGTGTATGGCGACGGTGCCGCAAAAGAAAACACAGTGCGTTTTTGGTTCCAACGTTTTCGTTCTGGAAATTTCAACCTGCAGAAAAAGCCCCGTGGACGGCCGGAGACCAAAGTTGATAATGAAGAATTGAAGGCTATTGTGGAAGCGGATCCATCGCAAACCACGTCCGAGTTAGCTGCAGGCTGCGGTGTTAGTGATAAAACTGTTTTAATCCACTTGAAGCAAATTGGGAAGGTGAAAAAGCTTGAAAGGTGGGTACCTCACGAATTGAGTGAAGCAAATCAACAAACGCGCGTTGACTGCTGCGTTGCATTACTCAACCGGCACAATAATGAAGGGATTTTGAATCGAATCATTACCTGTGATGAAAAGTGGATCCTGTATGATAATCGGAAGCGCTCATCGCAATGGCTGAACCCTGCCTAACCAGCCAAACCATGCCCCAAGCGAAAATTGACTCCAAAAAAGTTACTTGTGAGCGTTTGGTGGACTAGTGCTGGTGTCGTTCACTACAGCTTTCTTAAATCTGGCCAGACGATTACGGCAGATGTCTATTGTCAGCAACTGCAAACCATGATGGAAAAGCTAGCTGCTAAACAACCGAGGCTGGTTAATCGCTCTAGGCCACTGCTGCTTCATGATAACGCTAGACCACACACTGCACAACAGACGGCTACCAAATTAGAAGAGCTTCAATTGGAATGTCTAAGACATCCACCGTACTCTCCGGACCTTGCCCCAACAGATTACTATTTTTTTCGAAATTTGGATAACTTCTTGCAAGGGAAAAAATTCAACTCCGATGGGGCAGTCCAAACCGACTTCAAAGATTTTATTGATTCCCGTCCGAATGGTTTTTTTAGTAAAGGGATCGATGAACTACCTATGAGATGGCAAAAGTGCATAGATAGCAATGGTACATACTTTGATTAAATAAATTTATTATATTAAAAAAAAATCAACTTTATGTTCCTCCCAAACAAAACGCCAATTTCATATGTAAGGACCTAATATGTCCAAACCATCTCAGAGTGCTCTTCTTGATCTGACTTAATACATCAATCTTAAGTTCACATTCATCCCTTAATGTTCACGAAAATAATCTAATTACCCATCCAGAGCCTTCAAGACAGCGGGAGAATGATAAGCCAAATCTGTCAATCATTTTAATTGAAAATAAAAATAATTTTTATTTTAAGCATTTTTTTCAGTTTAGAACCAATTTCTATCTCACTTAGATTATAATCAATTCATTTAGCACATTTTTATAGATAACATATACTTTTCCTAAAATCAATTACTTGCGTAAATAGAGCATTACTGTGCTTGCTCAGAGCGCCCTTGAGCAGAGTTTGGTGTATTTGAATTAAATTGGAAATATGAACTTAACCCATGAAACTTCAAGCATTATTTGATGGTGCAATATTTCAAAAGTTTCTAGTTTTTTTGTGATGACCTAAGTAAGTGTACGAGTATATTCCTGAACACCATAAAGAAGTACAGAGAATATATGTCACAAAATTTGCATATGTATTATAATTTGAGATTTAAATCCTTGTTGTGAAGGATATCTTGTATTGTTGATTGAATTTAATTAAATGTATTTGATTTTTTTTCCCTATCAAAGTTGTACCTATACACTGATATGTCATATTTTGAAAGGTACAGTGGCACCTCGGGTTACGAACTTAATTCGTTCTTTGATTCTGTTCGCGAGCCGAAATGTTCGCAAACTGAAACAATTTTTCTTGGGAGCTATAATGAGGGTTAATTTAATGTAAAGTATATTTTATATATCATCATCATCATCATTATCAACCAGGGTCGATCCACTGTTCGGTTTTTTGCTCGTTGATGCCATGTAATGCTGCCATGCTTCCTGATTTCATCTATCCAGCGTACCTTCGGTCTTCTTCCGAGCCTCTTTATGCTGATTTTATATATACTGTATATTATATATATAAAAAGCAAAAAAAATTGTATCATGAACAACGAACGCAATGACAAACAATGTTCACAATGCGCGCACCTGAGAACAACTAATGCATAATGCGCCGTTACAACTAATTCATGAGCCGAGGCATTGTACGCAGGTTGAGTGAAAATTTGTTCGGAAAATGTGTTCGTAAGCTAATTAGTTCGTGACTAGAGACGTTCGTGACCCGAGGTTTGACTGTATATGTATCCAGAAGTGTGAGTTTTATTCGAAAGATACATTAGCTTTTGTTTTATAATTATTTCTAGACTCCAGTCTGTTTTCAATGCTAAGTTGATATATGGTAGTCATAAATATTGCCATATTGCCCCGCTTCTAAAAAGTTTACACTGGTTGGCAAGTGTCGCAAACGGATTGATGTCAAACTTTGTTTCTTTAAAGTCCCTTAATGGAATGTCTCTATTGTATCTTTTGAATCTGTGTCTGGGGGATGTTTCTTCAAAGGGAAGTAGAACTTTGAGGTTGATTTCTTTTTCATCTAATAAATTGGCTGTTTCAAATCAATCCAATAAGGCGGGGTATTATGATAGAGTTTTTGCCATTGCTGGTCCTGTGGTGTGGAATGGTATGCCTCCTAGTGTCAGAGATATGGGTGGCATGTGCAGCTTTAGATAGTACTTAAAGACAATGCTTTTTGAGAGCTGTTATCAAAATTTATGAATGGGTTCAAATCCTGAGCTAAAGCCACGTTGAGGAGAGTTTGCTCTCGAAACGGCACTATATAAATTGTCCTTTTACTATAATAAATTACACTTAAGTGTGGTGTATTTTGTCAATAAATAAATGTTACTTAGATATGACGTGTGAAAAATATTTTTGTTCATATATTTTTTTTAATATTATTATGAGAAGACAAAACCCTTGATTTCAGTCAGTATCCCATTATCCAGTTGTTGGGAACAAAGATCTAATAATACATCAAAAATAAATAATATATTTTATTGAGTTTAATACAAAATCTAAATTTATGACTTATTGCATTAGCAATATTCATTAGAATGTTTTATTTTTTTCAGAATGAGCCACACCGATGAGCGCCCATTTGTATGCCAATACTGTTCTCACGCAGCCAGGACTAAGCAACAACTTGTCATTCACATAAGGTAGATCCATTTTATACACCAGGTTTATAAATGTGAAACCGGAATTTGCTCATAGATGGCTCTAGTTGTCAATGTAGTGACTTTCAAACTAGAAGCTTTCTCCATACGTTTGAAAGCCGTGGGAAAGATCCAGAAGGTAGGAAAATGGGTTCCATATGAACTGAATGAAAGACAGCAGAAAAACCGAAAAACCACTTGCGAAATGCTGCTCGCCTGGTACAAAAGAAAATCATTTCTCCATCGAATTGTGACTGGCGATGACAAATGGATATATTTCGAGAATCCTAAGCGTAAAAGATCATGGGTAACTCCAAGCAAACCAGCGACATCGACTGCAAGGCCAAATCGCTATGGACGGAAGACAATGCTCTGTGTTAGGTGGGATCAGAAGGGTGTTATCTATTATGAGCTGCTAAAACTTGGCGAAACCGTTAATACTGAACGCTACCAACAACAAATGATGGATTTGAATCAAGCATTGCATGAAAAATGACCAGAATATCAAAAGAGGCAACACAAAGTGATTTTGCTTCATGATAATGCACCATCGCACACAGCAAAACCGGTCAAGGAAACAATTGAGGCGTTTAGTTGGCAAATACTTTCGCATGCTGAGCAGCGCTTCACTTCTTACGAAAATGTACCTTTGCCTCAAAAGAGCAACAGTTTTTTTGGCGTGGCATCCACAAATGGCCAGAGAGATAGGAAAAATGTGTAGCTAGCAATGAGCAATACTTGGAATAAAATATTATTTTCCATTTTCATACAATAAATGTTTATTTTCTATAAAAAAATTCCGGTTTCATATTTATAGACCTATGTATGTATTAATTTTTTTATACAATAGTTTTATGAATGTTTTTATAATAGTTCTATTATAAAATTTAGAATGTTAATAAGATAAAAATCTCTTAAATTTAGTGTAATACTTGAAATAATAAAATTTTTAATATTATTTAACATGCTATATTTTGTCTTAATATAACATAAACATTTTACTATTGTTTTTATCAAATTAGTCTTAAAATTTTGAATTGGTTTATACATATTTTTTTATCTTGTTTAGTTTTGGTCATTGTACGAATCAGGGAAACTTGTAATGTGCAAATGACCTGAACAAATAAATGGAGTTTAATAAATATAATTTTTTTATTTTCTCAGATATCACCACACTAAGGAGAAGAATTACAAATGTTCATTTTGTGAAAAAGCCTTTGTCTCGTATCAAGCCCGATACAATCACGAAAAAAGGCACAAGAACATCAGAGACTATCAATGTCAGTTTTGTGAAAAATCATTTGTATCAGCCGGGTAAATACTTTTATGATTTACTTCAATTATTCATCGTAAGAATATTTATAGATAGAAAATTACTCTTTAGAAACGACGTTTACTGAGTTGAATGTTGACTATTCCTTAATATAATTGACAAAAAAACAGTTCCCAAGCTGAAACAATATACAAAAGCATACAAAAATAAAAAAATTCATCACACAAGGCTGGGTATAGATTCACGGAGGTGCATGGCCACGGGTAACGCAGTGGACTTAGTGAACTTCTATGCGGAAGGTTGCCGGTTCGAACCCCGCACCATGCTACTCTTCTCGAATGACACAGGCATTTTTCGCGCCTAGTATTCGAGGTACCTATGACTTTGGTTATATCTATTTTTTCAAATAAAGAGAAAATAAAACATGCTGGTGTGTTCCGATTGTCTCACTTCGGTGTGCGAATCGGATCCAGTATAGTGGCCGGTGAGTTTGCTGGTGTGCAATAGCGCACTCACTTAAAGAAAAAAGAAATGAAAAAAAGTCCACAGCACAGCTATGCTTTCCGACAAAATTGACGTCAGAATGGCAAGGGGAGGGGGTTGCTGGGCTCGACTACGAAGTCCAGCAACAACAAATCAGGATACAGATTCACAGATCAAGAAAGAGATTTACAGATTAGGATATAGATTAATAGATCAGGAAAGAGATTCACAGATCAGGATATAGATTCACAGATCAGGAAACAAATTCACTGATCAGGATACAGATTCACATATCAGGATATAGATTCACAGATCAGGAATCAGATTCACAGATCTGGATACAGATCTACGGATCAGGATATAGATTCACAGCTTAGAATATAGATTCATTGATCAGGAAACAGATTTATAGATCAGGTTACAGATTCACAGGTCAGGATTAAGGTACATTGATTGTGAGAAAGGGTGTTGACAACCTTCAAGGCCGCCAATATCTTCAAATTAAACCCCTCGAGCCTTTTTTCTGTAGGGTTATCTAAAAAGACATGTCTGCCAACAAGCCAATGTTCATTGAATAACTAAAGAATAATAATATTCGAGAAGTAATAGTAGAAATATCACCTGAAATTTGTGTAAATATTATGAGAAATGCTCTTGAAAGAGCTCATTTTTGTGGTAGCAAGAGATGGGCATCTGATCAAAATTATATTCCGTAAATAATTGTAAGGTCCAAATACAGTAAAACTTTTATCGATCGTTTTCGAAGGGATTTATTGAACTTAACAATAAATATGGGAAAACAATTGATGCTGGAAAATATGGAAACAATTGTTATATTCCAAAATGTTCCATATCCAAAAAAAATGTAATTTGTTTGGTCAAACACTCTTTATTCCACTTGATATAAGCTGCTTGATGAAGTTGTCTCCTGCCTCCCTCCACCCACAATCCCCAAACCAAATTTTTACCGTTAGATGCGTGTGTATGTCGGTACCAGTTCAAACATAATTTAGTGTTCCCTTGATGATACAGTGAAAACATTGAAACCGGTAGGGTTATACAGTTGAATGGTTGAAGTAAAATAGGCACTAAGTACCAAAAAAAAAAGTATGCTGTTTCGTTCTATAATATATGACATATAGAATGAAACTGCATACTCAATTTTTTTTTGTTTTTTTTTTGGTACTTAGTGCCTATTTTACTTCAACCATTCAATTATATTAAGTGGAATAAACAATGTTTGGGTAAACAAATTACAATGTGTTTAAAACTCCAGTGTTAACATCTTAACTATAAATAATATATTAACACATATACATAAATGTGTGTAAATAAAAATATGTCGCACAAAAACTAAAAAAAAAGGAAACGTCTTGATTTGATGAAAATAGTCTGCCAACTTCATTTGTTTTTTTGCAAATGGCATCCATTTTGGCATCTTTATTTTATATGAATAAAATGCTTTCAATTTTTCGAATGCCTTGTATGCTTCCGAAAATGAAGTAACAGGGGACGGATCTTCTTTGTCAACATTTTCAACTTCTTTTGCTCTCTCCTTTAACCGTACGTGGCCTCTCTATTCTCTTTAATGTGGGTGTGGGAAGCACCAACAGTGGAAAGACTTGAATCTCGAATGTTCCAATCATTGTATAATATCGCTGTTGTTTAAGTTCGAACGGCTTATTTATATTTCTACAAATTATAATTTTAATATTTTGGAAAAAAGATTGATCGAGTAAAATATGTTAGTACAAAAAGCTGCGATATTTTAAACGAATATTGCGGTAAAACGATTTATAGAGGAACAATTTGTGCAATCTATTTTTGGGTGTTTTATATTGAATAAATTAGGGACTGGATAGAATAAATTCGTGACTGGGTGAAATATATGATACGAGTACATACGGAAAAATACGGAAATTATTTGAGGAACGATCAATCAAGGTATCACTGTATATAAAGATATCACTTATTTTTTATTTATTATAAAAATTATTTGAAGTTGTAAAGTAAAATTTTGGCCACCTATTATAATTCTAATTTATTTTTTTCCTTTTTTTTTTCAGGAATCTTGTTAACCATATGCTTACTCACACAGGGGAAAAAAAATTCGAATGCCGTCTGTGTGGCACAAGATTTGGCCGCAAGGCACATAAGGATAAACATGAAACTAACGTGCATGGTATAGCTCCTACACAAAATGTTTCTCTCAGCAGTGTGATGAGGAGAAAATAAAAAAATATTGAGCAAAAGTCTCTGTATATTCGAGTCACTCCTGAAACACTAAATAACACATTGTAAAAGTATGATTTATATAAATTATTTAGTCACTCATCGGTATTACCTGATGAGACTGCGTTAGTAATATGAGATAGCTCACCAGATATTTGACGACAGTACAGTTTTTCCAGAATAGAATAAACACAACAGATATGGAGCAAGGACAGATTATTGATGTTAAAAAAACAAAGTTTATATTCTTGAGTCGACAATCTTATAATGGCGTATCTCTGCAGTTAACTTGACAACCCTCAGGAGGGTCGCCAAATTAGCTCCAGAGATACGGCAATCTCAGGAGATCAGACACGACACATGAAGAAGACGAATATCTTTTGATACATATCTAAATAATAACTATTTTTTTTTTATAAATAATGAATCTCATTTTATAGTTTTGTAACTGCCCCATCATAAGAAATAAAGAAAAATACTCAAACACTATGCAGTTTATCTCCATCGTTCTCCCCTTTTCCTTTCCAATTAAGGTTTCATATCATTTTTATCCACCTCCGGCCAACTGGATCTCTGACAAACTCTTCCGCCTTCACCCTGTCTAGTCTAGTTTCAACTCACAACTTCTCGACCTGCTTTATGAAACTCCTGGGGGAGACCTACGGATCCTCCTCATTCTAGACTGGCCTTGATAATTCTACATTCTAGTTTTTGGCATGCTCCTGCAGCTTTTAAACCAAGTTTAAATTCATAAAGCATACATGCTCGAATTACACTAGATTTAATTGACATTTTAAAAGGGTTTAAAATTACACATTTCAAAGCATATCGATTAATTGATGTAAGGGTATTAAAAATTTAACAGAACGATGGCTTAAAGTCATTTTGCAAGCGAAATTATTTTATAGATTGAATTAGTATTAACACTATAATGGTTGATTATACAACATGTGTACCATGCCAATCATTACGAGCCGATGATATGAGGGTAATCCCAAAAGTACCCGACCTAACAAAGAAAACACAAAAAATTTGGGAAAAGATATTTTTATTTCTCAACATAGTCTTCTTTCAGCTCGACACACTTTTCCCAGCGATGTTCAATAGCTTCGATACACTGTTTATAGTGAGAACCGTCGAGCGCCTCAAAATAGCCATCAACCGCAGATTCCACCTCTTCATTGTTGACAAATCTTTTACCACCGAGCCATTTTTTCAAGTTTGGAAAAAGAAAATAATCCGAGGGGGCTAAATCTGGCAAATAGGGTGCGTGAGGAAGCAATTCGAACTTTAATTCATTGATTTTGGCCACCGCAATAACGGATGTGTTAACTGGTGCATTGTCTTGATGAAACAACACTTTTTTTTTCGCCAAATACAGCCGTTTTTTCTTGATTTCATCACTCAAATGCTGCAATAAGTTCGCATAATACTCGCCGTTGATTGTTTTTCCTTTTTAAAGATAATCAATGGAAATTATCCCACGCGCATCCCAAAAAACTGACACCATGATCTTGCCTGCAGATGGAACTGTCTTCGCCTTTTTTGGAGCCGATTCTCCCCTTTCAGTCCATTGTTTTGACTGTTTCTTCGTCTCAGGTGTGAAGTGATGGACCCATGTTTCATCCATGGTTATGAATCAACGCATAAACTCGGCTTTATTGCTGTGAAACATCGCCAAACACTCGATTGAAACATCCTCACGACGCTGTTTTTGTTCCACTGTGAGCAAACACGGCACCCATCTTGCGCACAGCTCCAAATTTTGTCCATTTGTCCATGTCATGTCCAAATTTTCAGTCAATATGCGATATACAGCACTTTTTGAAATGCCTAACATGTCTGCTAGCTCGCGCACTTTCAATCGACGGTCGTCCAATACCATTTTGTGGATTTTCTTTACCATTTCTGGTGTGGTCACCTCATTTGGTCGACCACTGCAATGTTTGTCTTGGCAGCTCGTACGGCCTCGTTTAAACTCTGCCACCCAATATTTTACTGTTGTAAACGAAGGAGCAGACTCTCCCAGAGTAGAATCTAGCTCGGCTTTGATATTGGTTGGACTTAGACCTTTCAAATGAAAGTATTGTATCACATAACGATGACCAATTTTTTCCATGTTTACAAATTCACTGAGAGCGTTCACTATTGATGGCTGCCAAACAAATACTAAACAACGTAGCATCTTAAAACTTGAAACTTAAGCTTTATAAGCTTAGTACTTACTACCATAGTAATTTTTTAAAGCAACAACCGCCATCTATACGTCAGGTCGGGTACTTCTGGGACTACCCTCGTACCACATGTGTATTATGATTCGGCCCATGATAACTATCCGGTGATACAACCCTTGCATAACCCGTGTGTCATTTTATTTTTCAACCAGGTCCCCAAGAACCAACCTTTTTCAGTGAAGGGTCACATTAAATTTTTTTAGCACATGGCGGATCATTGATAAAAGAGAAATAAGGAACATACGACTTTTATTACAAAAAAATACAATAAACAAAAAGGTTCAATTTTAAACTTTCTCTCTCTCTCAACCCATGTGTCATTGTATTTTTCGACCAGGATGCAGGAGTTACCAACCTTTTTCAATGAAAGGTCATATATGATACACATTTTTTAGCATATGGCGGACTGGTTGATAATAAAAAATGGAGAGAGAGAGGTCTATTTCTTGAAAAAATGACCCGGCTCCTGGTGACCTTTACCTGTGTAACTGCGTGGCATGTATAGTGTTGATATAAAAAATATATTATTTCATTAAAAAAACAATATAATTTTCCGAATAACCTAATATGCAGTTAAATGAAAATTTTTATTTTGATTTTAAATAAAATTTCGAAATGTTATTGAAAATTTTCAGAATTTTTTATCACTCTGTTAATCTGTTTAATGCAATAATACTGGGTTCTGCTGTATGAAAAAAAAATAGGAGAGGTCTGGCTCTCCAGGCTTATATCTATATAATTTTGAAGTACTCGTAAAAGCAATAAAATAAAATGTTCACAGTAAATTATTTCTATAATTTTAATGCAATACTCGTATAATGAAACATCCGTTTGCTAATAGAGATTGAAAATAAATATGTTAAACTATGTGCCCAATTTATCATGATATTATTTGTGTCCTTGGAGTGATCGTTGGCGCTAGAAAAATAAATAAATATAAATTGATTGTCCTCATCAATTATTGAGACAAGTCAGCAGAAGATTTTAAAAAGAAGCATGAGGTTTTAAAAAGATGTAAACATTCTCATATGAAATATTTATGCTTTTTGTCTAGGGTTATTCCCTTCTAAAAAGGCTACATTGGTTCACGTATCGTAAACGAATTGATTTCAAACTTTGTCTTTTTGTATTCGCTTTACAAAATGTCTCCACGTTCAGAGAGGAGTAGAACTTTGAGGTTGATTTTGTTTTCATCTAGTAGATTTTTTGTTCCGAATTAATCCAAAATTACGAATATTGTTAAATTCTATGAAATATTTGTGTAAAATATTTTAATTAATTTATTAAGATTGAAATCTTTCCGTAAATATACAACACACACTTTTGATGTGGGTGGGTGCATAGTAACATACCAGTCTGATTATCCACTACTTTCATAACAAGCCCATATTGTTTCACCTGAAAAGAGCTTGGGAGTTTTCTGTATGAATTTAAACCTGCTTCAAAAGTTGTAGAATCATGCCGTAAGATATACATCTACTCTTTATATCATACATATCTTATGGTATGCTTCTGCAGCTTTTAAACCAAGTTTAAATTTATAAAGTAAACATGCTTAAATTACAGTACATTTAACAGACATTTTAAAAGGATTTAAAATTACAGTACAAAAGTACATACATCTCAAAGTATATCCATTAATTGATGCACATCTGTGCTAAATGTTACCCATTAAAAACTTGGATTCTGCAAGTCACAACAAGTCGCTGCAGCTAACTCTACCGTAAACCGCATAAACTTTTTTGGTTACCTAATACTTCAGAATATAGTTAGTTCAGATCAGTTCCACCCTAACGACACCCATGCTGTTATAGGGGTAAAATAATTCCCCATCCAGCGCGATCTACACAAGAAGATCGAAATCTTTATTATTTTTTTATGACCGCGACGTCACGTAGTGACGAAGAAGGAACTATCCAAAGGGACTCCTTCTCCAGTGGCGACACACCTGAGTGTGAAAGGAATAGTAGTGTACGGCACCGGTACAAAGAACTGTAACATAGGTGAATGGCTGCTGCGCAATGCTCGGAGAATTCAGCTCACGTTTAGAGGCGTAGATCGGTGAAAGAAGGTAGCGGGGGGAAGAGATTCCTCTTAGGCAGGTATTAGCAGGTCTCAAGTAAAACACAGTAGGGTAGAGTGAACTGAGAATATAATTTATTTTGAAAAGGACCCTTTTTATGAACGGTCAAGCGCCATTTTGCGCCACTGCATGCGCTCACATCATAAATATTTGCATACAAATCAAACATATACCAGAATTTACATATCAAATTACTAATATTATGTTAACAAGAAAACAACTAAATAAGTGACGTATACGTCCGATACAAGTAGTGAAGATGGAATTAAGGTCCGACATCACGGGAGAAGGAAAATGACTTACAGCGCAGTAATTTTTTTCTTATAAAGTGGTTTAAGGTCTGGAGTTCTAACAGCACAGTAAGTTGCCAGTACTTTCACAGAAAATTTCAAATAACTCAAATCTATCCTTTGACGCAAGGCGATCGAAGTAGCCAACTGTCCGAAGATGAACCGAGGCTAAGTGGAGTTCCCGTCGGAAATTACTGACTTGATTATCATTGCAGTACCACAGAATGTGTTCTGCAGATTGCAACAGGGTGAAGGGAAAATATTGAAGCTCAAGGGTTTTGCCATTACAGCTCCCATGGCCAGAGAAAAATTGGGCAGTCCAATAGTTTGAGTGTACGTACGGGGAGCGGAGGCGTGTTCTGAAGGAAGGAAATAATTTAAATGTCTGTCTTCCCACGGAGCACGACCAATGATGTTACCAAGTAGATAAACGGGCCTCTAGGCTGGCTTTAAACATTGCCCAATTGATCATCCCTGGCATGAGGTGAAGGCGGACGTCAGCTATATGTGTATTTGCAGGTTGACCCTTACCGAGAAGAATATGGTTAAGTAAAAATTATAGAATATTTTGGTTTCTTGTTAATTTCTGGTGTATCCCCTGTGGAGCTCCCACATACCTCCACTTGAAGAACCCTGCACAAGAGGACTGTTATAGTAGAAATCCTGATCTATTGGAATAAAGATGAAAATTCGTGAGATGTTTTTTTTACATAGCAATCTCATCAATGATAAAAATGGCATTTGAAAATTATTGTTGAGTTGATGACATATTAATCATTTTAAATTATTGTCAAGAATCTGATAAAAAAAAATTAAAAAGTATTGCAACTTTTTTCATAGGAAATTGAATCTAATGACCTGGGTTTTCATTAAAAATTTTGACATGGTGATATACTTTGCATTTAATATTTTGCATATATATACACAAAGTGGGAAAATCGTTCATTAAAATGTAAAAAAAACTTGATATAAAGGGTTACATATCTGAAAATAATCATTTCTCATCTGTCAGGTCTAGATAAAGTAAATTTTGATTGTAACCATGAAATATTCAGTACCATCTTTGTTTTTAGTTATTGGTTTGATAATATTAAATGTTGTAAGTAAAAATGAAATAATTAATCATAATCATCGTGACTCCCATGATAGTCCTTGACCACTCCTCTCCATCCATCTCTGCACTCTGCTTCGGTTGTGTCTCTCACTTGGTCAGTTCAGCACATTGCCACTCTTCTTGTGTGTCGTCTTTCCACGATTCCAGTGACCACAAGTCTTTCCAAACTGTCTCTTTGGTCACGAGCAATGTTCACAAAGAATTGGAAGACTCGTCGAAGGCATATTGTCGACAATCTGTCGGTGATTCACAGTTTTTCAAGAATGAAGGGATTGGTTTGCATTACAGTTCTTGGAATTTGTAACGTCCTTCTCTAGAAACACATTTCAAATGCATCTATTCTACGTCTCTCGCTTGCTCTCACATTCCAAGTATGATAGACTTAACTAGACACATTTTTGTCACAACGGTGAAAGTTCTGCTCTTTAACATCATATTCTTCGCCATTCCAGTTCTTTTCACCTCAGCCTTACATCCATTCTTAGAATCTATCTATAATGACCTCCTATCTATAATAATAATAATAAATTGATTGTTTTTATTTTATATGATTATTGATTAGGCTCCAGTATTATCAATAATGGATTATTACCATTATTGATAATACTGGAGCCTAATCAATAATCATATAAAATAAAAACAATCAATTTATTATTATTATTATCATTATAAATAGGCAGCCATTATAGATAGATTCTGAGAATGAATATTGCAAAATGCAAAGTCATGGTGATAGAAAAGTATGAAAGGAAGAAAAAAGTAAATGGGTGAGTAATGCAGCATTAGAGCAAAATGAATAATTTAGTTATTTAAGAAGTATTTTCTCAAATGATGGAAGATATGCGAATGATACTGAATGGTATGTAGCGATAGAAAACAAAGTCAGTGGGGCACTAAAACATATACAATCAAACTAGATGATAGTCCACAAGAGTATTTTAGTATCAATTTTTATGTATGGGAGTGAAATGTCATTGTGGTAAAAGACTGAAAACAGCCTAATAAATTATGTACAAATTCATGCGCTTAGAAGAATATATGGGGTAACAATGTATGTTATGACAGAATAAGGAACGAAGTGATTAGGGATGAATGTAAACTTAAGGCCGATATGTTGAGTAAGATGAAGAAGAGCGATCAGGATGGTTTGAGTGAGTGGAACAAATGAATAAAGAAGAATTAACAAAACAAATAAATGTATGGTGTAAATGTAAGTAGAAGGCATGGTAGAGGAAGACCAAGAAAGGTATAGCTTGATTAAGTGAATGATATTTTAAAAGAAAGAAATGTAAGGAGTAAAATAAATCGTAGAAGCTGTATGAGAAGGTGTACGGATGTGGAGAAGGCAAAATATGCACGTCGAGATATCAAAATCTGCCTACCCCAGCAGGAAAACGATATGATGGTATAATACGTATGTAATTATGATAATGCAACAATTGGATGATATTTTTAAAATAGGTGTTGTTGTTGAGTTCAGGAAGGTCCTTCTTCGGTATTTCCTCAATCTTAACACATCGATCAATAAGTCCCGGGACTAACCAACAGATGGCGCCTCTAATAATAAATCCATACCATTCTCAGTTAATACCAACCATTAGAAATTACGTGTCAAACTTTCATGACATTGTGTCATTGAGTTGTGGTTTTAGTGACGCTACTTTTGCTGTTTAAAAAAAAAAGAGGAAAAGGTTTCAAAGGAAAAGAGATTTGGCTCCAATGAAGAAGTGATTGCCGAAACTAACGTCTATTTTGAAACCAAAGATAAATCGTTCTACACGGCTGGCATAGAAAAGTTAGGAAAGTACATACACACGACCACACTATCTACAATAGTAATTTTGAACAGGTACAACAAATTACAAGTTCTGTAATTTTTTCTTCATATAAACAAAGTGTACAGATGTCTTATGAAAATGAATGCTTTATAAGTTATCAGTGACTACTTATACAGACTCGTGTAGACCTTTTTTTTTAACTAGTATTGAATATCTAAATATTTTTTAAATGTTAAAGTAACAATAGAATATTTAAAAATATGTATCTATTTTATAAAGCATTTAATTTACAAGGTTTTCATTTAGGCACTTTTTTCCTGAAAGTAATTACTCATGTAGAGGGATTACTGTAGGTGACAATTCACTTACTTCAAATTTGGTTGAAACAGGACAGAGGGCAATAACTACTAATGTAGTCTTGACAACTGCAAGATTTTTTAAAATTATAATTATATTTTCAGAATAATCCCAGCTGGGTGGAGTCTCGCCCAAGTGAGATGGGCGCTAACCCAATACATGGTGCCCAAGGGCATGTGCATTCCGCCAGCTGTTATGGGGGAGGAGGAGGAGGCTACCCAGTAGTCAGACTACCCTACTTTCTCTCCAGGATAAGGATTCAGATTGTTGTCACCAGTAAGCACAGTCCAACGTCATGATAAACTTCACACCATTGTTTAACAGAGAGGGCACATTACTTATTGGAAAAATATATAACCCTTTACAAACCATAGCAACATTTAATAAACAAAAGTTAAAATATCAACAACATTAAAACATCAGCACAATTAAGAACACATTTGGCACATGAAATCACTTATGTATAATACAACACTGCAAGAAAAAAAAACTCAATTATAGGGTGGCCACTGAAAGACGGTGGGTTTGAAAAAGTCATAACTCGTTCATTTTCAATTTTTTTTTTAATTCTAGAGCATCCCTTGGAGATTAAAATGTTTATGTATGATGTCCAGCAACGAGTAAAACTCATTGGGTTTTTCTATTCCAGTGAAAGATCAATTATTGAAACTCAGGAAAAATACCGGCAACATTTTAATGTCAGAGTATCTCCTAGCGATAACATGATTCAGAACTTAATCGCCCAGTTTGAAAGAACTGGATCCGTCGGCGATCTTCCGGAAAGAGGTCCTATGCGCACTGTGTGCAATGACGCAGCAGTCGAACCTGTACGGCAGGGTGTCCTTGAGGATCCATCTGCCTCTACCCGTTGCCGTACTGCTCAACTAGGCATCACCAGAATATCGCTTCAGAAGATTCTGAAACTGGATTTAAAAATGTTTCCATACAAGATGCACCTGCAGTACGCCATTCGATTTCAACACCTAGTCAGAGATAACAATATTTTTTTGAACAACTTGATAATGAGTGATGAGGTCCATTTTCATTTAATCGGGTACATCAACTAACAAAACTGCAGATTATGGGGTACTGAGAATCCCAGGAAATTACATCAGCATCAATTGCATTCCCAAAAATGCACTGTTTGGTGCGGTATTATGGCTGAAAGAGTTATCGGCCCCTATTTCTTTGAAAATGAGTAAGGTCAGCCAGAAAGAATCAACGAGGCGCTGTATAGGATAATGCTTGAAAGTTTTTTACACCTAGCAGTCGAAGATAATCATGAAGTATGGTTCCAACAGGATAGAAATTCGTTGCAAGAAATTTTCGGTGAACTTTAGTCTTTCAGTGGCCACTCTGTACAATCCAGAGTAAATACAAACTTAATTAAATTGCCAAAAAAAAAATAACACAAAATGAAAATAGAATAACAAGTCTTCTAGTGAAAACCTAAAGTTGAGGAAATCCCGGAGAAGGACCTTCCTGAACTCAACAACAGCTTTATTGAAAATACACACCAAACCAGACATAAAGTTACCCAGATGTTGCATTCTCACGATTTATAATTTCAATGTACAATCATCATAATTTTCTATCTTAAAACATCTCTCCTTTCACTTAACATAAAATAGATTTATTTTTACAGTTCTGTTTAGTGACTGTAGTCCCCCTAAAAATAAGCAAAGGTCACTAGGATATTGTAAAATATGGTGTCCCACAAGGGTCGGTACTAGGGCCGCTACTTTTTGTTCTTCATTCTGTGATTCAAGTGAAAAATATGTTCTAAAACAGGACACTTTTAATTGCATTCTCAAAGTCTCAAATTCAAAGATGGCTTCACCGCGTAGACAACATCTTCTTGATAGAGATGTTTTATCAGTCATGAATGTTCCAAATTGATTCAATAGGGTGGTGTATCATGATAGAGCTTTTGCCGTTGCTGGTGGTGTAGAATTGTCTGCCTCGTAGTATTAGAGATACGGATGGTGTGTGCAGCACTAGGAAGGACTTCAGAAATCCTGTTTTGGGAGTTCTTATCAAAATATATGATGTTATATAAACAGAACACTAAACCTTAAGCCAAATGTGTAACTATCACATATGGGAAGATCTACAAAGGTTTCTTTGTACTCCGTCTTCCCTTGGTAAGTTTTCTACAGTTTTCTTGCCAAATATGTTTTTCTGAATATATGCAGGTGCGGGAAAGTACCTAATCTAATGACCGCAGCCACTACCTTCCTATTCTTACACTCAACTTATGTGTGTATATATATGCTATTTTAAATCTATCAATAATGGTGGGTTCAAATTCAGAGTTAGAGTGCCCTTGAGGAGTTTGTTTTCTAAACAGCTCTATATAACTTGTCCTTTTATTATTATTAATGCCCATAACAAGTAGAATAGAAGGCACAATACAAAGTGGGGAGTTAGGATGCTTGTGGTTGGTGCCACTGGAGATGACTATGTATGATTTAAGGATACCTGCAGAGACTTTTTATTTGGTGCAAATATTTTACACTTGGAGGAGCAAACCAAAGACTGAAACGTGTGAAGAAATATTGTTCGACAAGGGCAGTTTTTACCCAACCAGGCTTAGCTAACCTGCATAGGAAGCGGTTACAAAGTAAGCAGTTAAACGAGGTACCAGAGAATTTCCTTCATGTTTGCAGTTTAAGATGCGGGTCTAGGATTGGACTCCATAGCTACAGTCGGAAATGTGTCAGATTTGTTGCGTTAGTCCATCGTCTCACGTAGACAGAAGGAAGCCATCGTCATCATTTAAGCCAACTAACATGGCAACAATTTCAAAAAACATTTTAAAGTAGTGGAAAACAGCCGTGAAAATCTTCCAGCATATTTGGTTTACATTTAAGGCCTCTTTAATAACATCTTTCTGGTTGTTTGGAAGATATTGTCACGTGGCAATGAACCCATCAAGTTTTTCTGTATACAATTAAATTATAAAACAATAACTTATCAGGTTATACATGAATTGAACTTAAATGTTTTTATTTCAGATTCAACGGCGTAATGAATATCAAGTTTGAGCCTAAATCTAATGGATCTTCTTGAAAATAATTATAAATAAAGATATTTCTTTATCAAAATGTCTTTCTATTTCTTTCCTTTTTTACATGGGCTTTTTTATGTGTTTTAGTGCCTGGGGTAGTAAATAAAATGTACTTTTTACATAATAAAAATTAATATTGTAACTTTGATAGCAGTTTTTTTATTGAACATGTATTAATTTTTATTTAATATGTGTATATATTGAGATCAACAGTACTCGGTTCCTTTTAACAGATTTAGATAGTAAAAATGGATTAAAAGAAACTAATAAAAATATCCATCCATTCACTTACTAAAAATTCCATCTCCAACTATTGTATTATACTCATATATATCATTGTAATACAGCTCATAATAATACGGTTCATAGTAATACAGCTCATAGTAATATGAATCTTGAAGTATAACGAACTACATACACTTAGAATATTTAACAATAAATTACTTTGTTGTTCCACAACATTAATTAATACCTGCTATACGTGTTTCTGTTTCATTTTGAAACCTTTGATATACTTAGTTAACAAATTCATTTACTTATTTAACAAATTCATTTAGTGAGTTTTTCATTTAGTGAGCAAGTCAATATTTTTGGTGATAATTATGGACCATAAACATTTAGCATATCCTCACTTTGAACAAATTTAGAAACATGTGTACGGTGAAAATTAAAGTGTGTCATTGAGAATTTAAATAAATTTATTGCTTTTTATGGCCTAGTGCCATTTTCTTTGATATTTTCACAATGTAAAAATTGTGACCACATTTGGTTAAAATATTATTCAGTTGTTGATACAAGAATATTGACAATATTCGTTTTTTACATATTCAACAAAGCAAATCCAGTTTATTGAAACTCCCAATCGGGGCTGGGCTCAGGGCTGCTACCCCTCTCACTCATCCACTGTTCCACCGTTTTTTTTGTATTTATAAACTATTTTCAAATATAAATTATATTTCTTAAGCAGTATTTTCAATAGGCAAATGAATATAAAATACTCGAACCCGTTTTTCGCTTATTCAAAATTGAAACGTATTTATAGGAATACTTGATCACATAAACTGTGTTTATCGAGTAAAGATAACTTTTGTAGCTTAGTTGAAAAAATGCTGATCTTCACGATGGTATCCAAAATAAATGAGGCCAGCTTTGTTAAAGAGTTCCTCTGGTAAAATATTCACATATGCTATATGTGTATTGTTTCCTATCCATGTGTGGTAGTACTATATTTTCAACATGTGCAATGGTGACAGAAGCTATTTCATGAGGATTTTTAGTAAAAACATGTTATATTTCTGCTACCATCGATCATACATGTTGCAAAGAATTAAGAATGAGTATGGGTTTACAGGCAGTGCCCTCACCTGAGTCAAATCTTATCTGTTAAATAGAAGACAATCCATTGTTATCAATCAAGAAGATTCTTCTCAGGATAGTGTGTGGTGATAAATCATGGTGTACCACAAGGGTCGGTACTGGGGGTGCAGCTTTTTGTTCTTAATACTAATATCAGTGAACTCATTGGCACAGAGGGTATTGAGTCTAGATTTCTCAGGATATTGTGTGATGATAAAGTATGGTGTACCATAAGGGTCGGTACTGGGGGCGCTGCTTTTTGTTCTTAATACTAATATCAGTGAACTCATTGGCACAGAGGGTATTGAGTATAGATTTCTTAGGATATTGTGTGGTGATAAAGTATGGTGTACCACAAGGGTCGGTACTGGGGGCGCTGCTTTTTGTTCTTGATACTAATATCAGTGAACCCATTGGCACAGAGGGTCTAGATTTATGTAGATGATACTTTGCTTATTAGATTGTGATCCAAGTGGAAAAACATATTCTTAAACAGCCCCTGAAGACAATATCGAGAAAATAAACCTATGTTTATTAATATTTAATTATGATTATGAGCTATATAAATTAAATTGTAGAATACAGGTTAGATATTTGCAAATATTGTTGTCTCTTCAAATCCAGGATAGTATTGATAACATGTGCTTCATTGAACCACTTGTTCTGTGAATAATTCAGAAGCTAACTTGATGGTTTTTTAAGAATTTTTGGAAAGATGTTTTAGAAGCTAAAACATTCTTGAAGACACCATCATGAAAAGTGACCACTTTCAATGATTAATCTACATCAAGAGTTCCCAAAGTGGTCGATATCAACCCCCTGGGGTCGATTTGATTTTTCTAGGGGTCGAGAGTTTCATTAAAAAATTTGGGGGTTAACGATAGCAAAAATAGGCCCCCTTACTACTGCTATTTGTTTGTTACTTCAAAATATCTATGATTGCAATAGGTGCCTAATTAAGAAGTAAAATAATAAAATAAAACCCTTTTTTGATAAAAACACATTACATACTAAACTTGTTAATGAAAAGATAAAACGTGTTATTAAAACAGTCATATGTAAGAATGGATGAAAATACGTGTAGCTCAAACGTGTCTGTGCAATCTCTTATCGAACGTATCAAAGCAAGTGCCGACATGAAAAACCGTTGCATGTTATCTAGTGAAATATTTAATATCGAGTACTGTACAAACTTATTAATTTGAGCAAGTAAAGTAAATGACTATGGGGTTGACGGTTTTTTTAAAGGGGTCTGCGGCCGAAAAAAGTTTAGGAACTCTTGATCTAAAAAATCTAGATCTATTAAACTAAGCTTTTCAACAATTTAATTTATGAAAGAAGGAAAAATGAAAACCTCAGGAATTAATACATAACTCAAGTGGATGTTGTCGGTAAGATGAAGAATGAGTGTTGTGTTCTGAATGGAACAAAACTTTTGTAGACTGTCAATGTATGAAAGAAGGTGGGATAAAGACAAACTATACGAGTATGTTTTAAGTAAGATTATGTAAGGAACGTTAAAATGGTCTGGTAGTGTGGAGATAATACAGGATGAAAGAATTACTAAAATATACAAGTCAGAAGCGTATTGTGTACACGGAAGAGGTGGATCGAGGAAAATGTTGACTGTGACATGAAGAAGAAGAATTTTGAATTTGATTTTTTATTTGTTTATTGCACTTTCATTGTTTATTATTACTGTCTTTCAACCAGCTGGAATGAATTTCTTATGATTTAAATGTAATAAAAGGGGATCAAAATATCAAACTAGCAATTTTTTCGATACTGATACAGCTGTATTGTATAAGGTGTAATGTATCCCTACCAATGTTAATATGCTAATCTTATCATATACTCTTATCCACTTCCTATAAATATTATAAGTTATTATGCAAACCAATGTTAAGCTATTAACCATATCTGTACTATGTAATCTAGAACCTATAAATATTAGTGTTATCACGTGTATGTCAAACTTAACTCAATGTATTATGTTTAAATTTATCATCTGTCTGAATTATCACGAGCTGCGATATAACCAAATTCAATAAAGATTTCATATCACTAAATGGAAGTAAGCAGCGAACGATACATTAAGATAAATCACCTGATATCGATTTGACCTTAAGGGCATCGATAACATACCCGAAAAATTCCTTTTAAAAATTCCGTTATCTTTGCATTAAATAGGACGTCATATCAGAGGCAGCAATAATTATTCTTAAAGCCACTACGATGTTAACATCATCGTTATTATTACTTCTATAATACTGTTAATATTATACTTCAATGTAATTCAACGATTATACAAATAAAATTACACAGTTGAAATTCTAAAAGTGTTTTCGTTGCAAAAGGCCATAACACAGCTGTCATTTCCAAAGCTCATTGAAAATCATCTTGACTGTTAGTAAAACAGTGCACTAACTTTCTTTAGGAATGTTTCAAGATAAATCCATAGTTAATAAATCTTTTTCTACTTTTAATAACAAGGTAATTGAAGTAATTGTCAAATTGGTGGTTTGGTGCACAAATATAGTATCATATCGTCGTCATACGAGAGAAAGTGACCAAGTGCATTTTTCGCGAAAACGTGATTAATGACTATCTGACACCTTACTAACATAATGGTGGCCTGAAAGAAATAACTCAGCAAGAACTTGGAAGAATAATAATAATATCTTGACCTGTTTACAATTACTATCTGCTTTGATGTTTATTTTCTTACAAGCAAAATTGAATGAAAATTTTCAAAAATATTATTTCTTTATTTTGAAAGCAATGAACATATCTATACACACAAAAATAATTACAAGTGTGAATACATTTATTTAAAAAAAAAATTTAAAACAAAAATGTAAAAATGGTTAAATGGCTCTCCTGAACATTGTGCATTTTGTTAGTTGGTCACTTTCTCCTGTATGACGACGATATGTCTATTTTTTTTACACAAAATTATCATGACAAAAAACCAAGACATAAACTGTAGCAGTTTGTTGTGTGGTGCGAAATACATCATCATCCAAGGCCATCATCCGAAACGGAAAGGCTACTTTCTTGGGTTTATTACGTCAATAGATTTGCACATCCTTATGTGTTTTGATACTTAATGTTAAAGGTGCATAGGCGAAAGGGATCGAAAAAGAAAAAGAGACCTTTGAGATGTGGACCTATAGATCTAAGGATTTCCTGGAGAGACCACATTACAAATGACGAGGTTCTCAGCAGGATCGAAGAAACCAGGCACCTGTCAAACACCATATCGGAAAGGCGTGCAGAATGGATGGGTCATATGCTGCGACATGAAAATCTCCTGCATAATATACTGGAGGGAATGATTGAGGGATCGATTGGCAGAGGGCGTCCTCGCCGAGAGTATCTGAAGTAAATATGCCACGATATGGATTGCACCACCTATACAGAGCTCAAGAGGATCGCTGAAAACCAAGCGGAGTGAAGGAGGAGATGCAGAGCTTTGCTGCTAACCAATCTCCAGGATTGAAACTGAAGAAGAAGAAGACTAAATGTTTGTTATATCATAATTACCATATAAATCTTACTTAAGAGATCTTGACAAACATCATCGTGAACAATTCAAGATGCGATTGAGTTAAAGAATTTCGTAAACGGTTTAGAATATATTTTAAATTAGAAGAAGACCTTTTGCACCTGTGTTTACAAAAGTATTAAAGATATTTATTTATAAGCTATAAAAATGTGCTTAAGGCCATTGAATTCAAATTAAACTTCTGCAGAACATTTGACAGTTTTTACATAATTCTAATCCAGTTAGTGTGAATTTTGTCAAATGCAGAGTTGATAGTTCTCCATTTATGTCTGTATGATCTTTTCCTGTTTATGGAGGACAGAGTAAATGTAGTGTCTCTTGTATAATTAATGATTTTTTTATTTAAAACTCTGCACTGTCGTTATTTACGGCCTATGCAGTGAGACTGGAACAAGTTATAAAATAATGTTAGATTCGCTTTGCCATTAGTATGTTTTAAAAAGTAACTGTAAAAAACTTTTAATTTTAAGTCAGTAATATAATTTCTTTCATTCCTGAATTTTCTTTCCTCTCCACCATCTCTTCCTTTTTCCTTTGATTGTTTATATCTCACTTTTATTTTTACTATGTATATTGTTTGTGAATTTTTGTACAGGTGAATAATGATTTGAATATTATTTTCTTTATTTACTTTTGTCTGGCTGGTTGGAAAAGATTGTCACCTGGTAAAAGTCCGCCAGATTGTTTTACAATAAAGTGTTAAATAAATAAATACACTGAATATTTCAGTTCATTTGCACATCGGCCCACCGGGAAATTACCGGTAGACCGAACTACCGATGTAGACAACATACTTAAAATTTAAAATATTTGTCAAACTTAAGCATTACTCTTTTATTAAACCAAGATTGATCTGCCTGAAATGAGGTAGAAACATATGTAAAAAGAATACGAAGTAATATCATGTAACAAAGTACAGTAGAGCACTTATTATCCATGGTAATTGGGGGAGACTTGAGCCCGGATAATTGAAAAAAATGGTTAATCCAAATTAAGGTTTTATTGAGTTCAACATTTTAAGAGTTGAAATACTAGATAAATTTTGCTACGCAATATGAGTACATGAACAAATTTTCTCAATGTTTGAAAGATATAACTGAAAAGCGCATCATACCGCAGCAATTATGATACATTGGAAAGCCCTGGACCCACATATTTTCGTGTCAGTATGGACTCAGGGAAACACTGCCAACTCACTAGCGTTAGTCAATTGGTATAATATAAACCAAAGATTTTACAACAGTTTAGGAACTGGCTTTCTAATTTTCAAAAAGTGGACGTTTCTTAAAAATTAGGAAAAAATGTTTTTCGGGATTACAAAGAAAAATAAATTGTACTTTAGAGGACCACAGTTAATCCAACTTACAAATAATCGACCCTGTACTGTAACATTAAGCGAAGTATTCTAAAATAATTAAATATATGAATAGTAATTGATTTTTGGACATACAATATATATGCATTAAATTAGATACATATTTTTTACAAAATAATACTTAATTATATATGAGTGATCATAACATTGGAAACATATTTATATGATTCGAGTCATGTGTCAAAGTGTGAATAAAATAACATCCGCTCTTCATGATAGGAAATAGTCAATTAAGCATCATAATTTATGCAATCAGACCATTTCCTCAATGAAAATATTTACATGAATATTTAACACTAGGATTTTTTTTTGTAAATAAGGTAATCTGTCCTATTTTGACCATAGAGAATGGAAGAAAATAATATTATCAAGTTTTAATCACTCCTATCCTTGAAAGACGATGGTTATCCAGTGACCAATAAAATAAACAGATAGTACTCTCAATTATCGGGGGAGAAGGAAAATTGACAGAGATAAAAAAAATATGAATAATCTCTGCGAAATAAATGTGAGTGGAAGGCGAGGTATATTTATTTATTTAGCACTTTATTGCAAAAACAATCTGTCTGCCTTATTGCCAGCCAAAAGACAAAACGAGACAAAAATAAATGAAGCAAGTTATATGGTCGCTTACCTATCCCAACGAAATCCATGAACATATACATGAGCATATGCCCATAAACCTCACAAAGACGAACAATCACCTGAATATTCCTTTTCATATAAAGTGAGATATCATCAATCAAAGGAAAAGGAAGGGATGGTGGAGAGGAAAGAAAAATCAGAAATGAAGCATATTATATTACTGACTAGGAGTTTTTTCAGTCGCTTCTTAAAACACGACAAGGATAGAGTGAGTCTAACATTGGTTTGTAACTGGTAGATATTATTTGAATTCGGTGTCTATTTCTCACGTTCAACCAATTCAGCGCTTTCTGGTTTGAAGTGATATGATCGTACTTCCTTAGGTTAAAAATAAATCATAGACAAACATATAGAAGATGCTGGAGATTGTCCAGGTGTTCCTTCGTAGTATAGTAAGATCAAAGGAAAGTATTGTTTGTTTAAGTAAATGATATTTTGAAAGAAGAAACTGTTAAGAGAAATCATAGGACTTGTATAAGAAGGTGTATGAATGTAAAGGAGGCAAAAGATGTGTTGCAATATGTAAGTCTGGTAGTCTGTCTTCACCGACAAGGAAATGTCATTATTTTATCTGTTTATTTTATTTATGTGATGACATCTATTTGTTTTAATTATTTAACACTTCATTGTATAACAATTTAGTATGTTTATTGTCAGGTGATAATATTATTTTCCAGCCAACCAATTAAAAGTAAATAAAGGAAGTTACACGGTCGAAAAAAATATTCAAAGCATTACTCATTTGTACAAAATTCATGAGCAATATAGATAATAAAAATGAAAAAGAGATAGAATTAATTAAAGGAAAAAGAAAGGGACGGTTGAGAGGGAAAGAGAATCGGGAACAAAACACGTTACATTGCTGACTTGAAATAAAGTTTGTTTCAGTCACTTTTTAAAATATTCCAATGACGGAGTAAGTCTATCATTAATATTTAATTGGTTTCAGAATCTCAATGCATGGATAAGACTGAAGTAAAAAAAAGAGTGATGAACTGAGAAAGTCAATAAACAATCTTTGCTTGAGCGTAATGCAAATCCATAATTGGAAATACGCTGAATATTTACGGCGAGATAAGAGAGAGCGGAGGAGAGTTAGAGTATTATAAAATAGTGAAAATATTGTCTTTTTAAAATGTGTCTTTTTCCCAAATTCTACAAGTAACCATGTATAAAAATTAAATTTATTTTGATCATAACTAGTTACTTTATCCGTAATTGAGTAATGTACTAGCCCTCAAATTAAACATGTTTAATTCGAAACTTGGCAATATTTATATATTCTGGAATTGCAGTAAATTGGTCACTTGGATAGTTTTATATTTTCAAACACTTCTTCCAAATCTCTTCAACTATGAAGTTCTTCTCTACCTGGATGTTGGTAGCATTCGCTGCATTATTCGCTGCTGTGGTATTAATTTATCTTTTATATTTACTGCATGAAGATCAAATATTGATTGAAAAGTATTGAATACCAACTATAAACCTGCTGGTTACTAATACCAGAACCATCAAAGGAGGTGAAAAAAATACCAGGATGTTTTTGATTACGGTCATCTTGCAGTTATATTTTGCACTAGATTGGATTCAAATGAGGTGCTTGGTCGTGCGGTAACTCATTGGACTTCTTTGCGGAAGGTCGTCAGTTCGAACCCAGCACTGTGCTACTTCCCTTGAATGACACTGGCATTTTTTCCACATAGTGTTCGGGGGTATAAGGATACCTATAACGTCGGTCATATCTATTCTTTCAATAAAGGGAGAGAAAAAATATGCCAGAGTGTTCTGATCGCCTCACTTCGGTGTGCCATCAGATCCAGTGCAGTGGTGTGGTTGGCTATTTTGCTGGTGTGCAACGAATCACTTACTAAAAAAGAAACAAAAAAAAAACTTTCCAACTGAATTGATGTTGGAATGGCAAGGGTATCCTCAACTACGAGGCCCAGTAACAACAAAACCTTGGACTAATTTGGGCTTACTGTTGACTGTAGCTTATGTAGGACTTGCATGTAATATTTTAAACAGAGTGTCATGTCAGAACTTCGGTTTGCTTGTGAAGATTTAATTTTAACTGTTGGTTGATCAAAGTGAAATTAAAATGGAATCACAGTAAGTATTGTTGTATTTTAAGACTTAAAAGAGATGAGTAAATACTGTGGAAATGTGTGCACTAAGAAGAATATATGGGTAAACAATTTATGACAGGATATGGAAGGGATGAATGTGAATTTAAGATTTATGTGTTCAGTAAGATGGAGAAGAGTATTCTTAAATGGGATGGGTATGTAGAACGAATAAATGAAGAAAGACTAACAATACAAATAAATATTATAAGTATGAGTTGAAGGTGTAAAAGAGAAAGACCAAGCAAAATATGGTTGAATCAAGTTAATGATATTTTGAAAGAAGGAAACATAGAACATCAGAGAAATCGTAAGAGTTGTATAAGAAGGTGTATGGATGTGGAAGAGGCGAAGAATGTGTGTTAAGATAGGAAAGTCAGGTGCTCTGTTCTGTCTGCATGCCCCGACAGAGAGATGATGGTATGTATGTATTACACTATTGTTGTGTACAGTACAACCTAGCAGGTTTATTTTATAGCATGTGGTAATCTAAACAAATTTACAATGCAAACACGAGTGAGAGTCATGGTTGAGGACCACTGAGAAAAGTATGGTTGGACCTATACTCAAGAAAATGTAGCATGGTCCCTGTGACGTTTGAAATGACATGTCTGAAAGGGATGGGGTCTAATGTTTTTTTTTTATAAATTGCATAGTTTTTTGATAAACCGAAAAATTGTTTTTCTATGAACTGATGTTTTAATTCCTAATTTTTATTATACTGCCTTTCTAATGTATTGCATGATTTGTATATATATATCTTTAAATAGGCCAAGATCCACTATGAATTAATACTAATTACGAACATTTAATTTTATGTATAAAAAAAATCGAAAATCCAATTATCCTATACCCCATCCCTAGCCAATGCAGACTAACGTAGTGACTTTTGACGAACGTCACCAAATATTATTTGATTTTAACAAACTGACATATTTTTGCTAATTTGTAACAAGATGTATTAATTTGTCATTATTGTTAGTTTTATGTAATGTATTTATCTAAATAACTTGCTATTTATTAGAATCGAGGCTTATATTAAAGTTGATAAAATAATTAAAGTTACTGAACGTCGTTACAAGGTTGTATCGGGGCAAATTTGTGAAATATCACAGGGACCATGCTACATTTTCTTTAGTATAGTGAATGAAATTTTGATAAAAGGAAAAGTAAAGAGAAAGAGAAACAGAAAATAACTGTATGAGAAGATGAATTAATGTAGAGGAGGTGAAGGAAGTATTATATACTCGTATTGTGATACCTATCTAACAGGCAAATGGTGTGGTCGTATATTTGTCAGTGAGTGATTTATCCGATGGTAAGAGATGCGACATTGTTGGAGAAGTGCAGCTGAAAGTGAAAATCTGACTGGAACTTTTTTTTTAAATATTGGATACCTGCAGGAATTGAGTCCGCAACCTCTTAGTCGGAAGATAGGTTTCTAACCAACTAGGCCACGAATCCTGCATAGTATAACCGTGGTTAATTGGAAATGAAGTCTTAGGTTATTCAAAATGAGAAAATATTGATTTTTTTTAAAACTTTATTGATCAAGTTATAGATGTTTTGCCTTAATAATGTCTTCATCAAACTGATACGAGCGAAGGTTAAAAAATTTGCTCCCTCTAAAGAATAAGCACTTGTCAGTCACAGTTTATGTTTGTTGTTGATAATGTGTACCTTTTTAGAACTACTGGCAACATTTTACATCACTCAGAATTTTTAGTCAAATGTAACTTTAATAAAAATGAATAATATTCAGTTGTGCTCCATATTTAAATATTGTTTAGTCAAAGTGCTATGAAATTATCAAAGCTATATGTCCGTCCCGCCAAGTTGCATTGAATACAATATAGTAGAAGTGTAATGCAATAAATAAATTAAATGTTTTTTTCTAAATTGAGGTAAAAAAAACTCGGAACAACTTGAATTTAATTAAAAAATTCTTATTTTATATACTGATTATGTTATCAATATCTTCACTTGACACTGGCGTATACTCTTTCATATATAGGAGTTCATGCCCATTATTCAAAAAGATTCTACTATGTGATAGTTATGAGATGTACCTAGACTTTTTATAGCTTCTCTCTTATATGTATTTTCTTTTCCATTTTCCTAACATATATAGTATGTGTAATTTCAGGATATATATTCCTGTCAATAAATCGATTATTTATTTGATAATGGATATCTATTTTACTATAGTCATGCCATGAATTGTTCACAAGCTGCCTTTAAGATTAACCCTTTACATTAGAAAAATGTGTGTAGACTTTGCATTAAAAAAAATTCGATTCTGTCACAAGTCAGATTGTTCAGTTTTTCTGCCTGTAGTTTTTTTACCATTGGTTGGTCGTTGTATTGAAAGCGAGAATCTAGCATAATGTGGTTATTATAATTTGTATTTTTATATTTGTAAATTATATATATACTGGGGTGATCCGGGAAGTAGTTTCATATTTTTCGGATAGATGTCATTAGGACAATATTTACATTGCTAACTTCAGCACAAACATGCTGAATATATTAATATGAAAGGTAATATAATAGTTTATTACCTTTGTTAGCCATAATTAAATTTTTTTTAAACTCGCCACGTTAAAAAAAAAAAAAATTGTTAAACAAAATTGTTTGAGTGATTATTTTTGATATAATTTTGAATATATGAATATGGAATAAATTAGTTGTTTTTTCGGTATGGCAACGATGCTGTAAGTGATTATGTGTGTCAAATTTCGTTTAAAAAATCAAAATGGTTTAATGGCACTCAGAGACGGTGTACACTCTGGAGGGCCAATTACCACTGGTGATAACCAAATTAAGGTTTTTATCAAGAATAAGTAAGAATAAGTGAATGCGTAATGCTTATTTCTTTATTTATTTTAAAATGTATTTATTTCTCATCAATTTTTATTAAATTTTTCATGTACTTTGTTCCAGTGTCATTGCTCTGGAACAAAGTATATGAACAAAATGTATCTTATGTACACATATTAATTTAATAGGTCTATATAGATATATAGATACACTAGGCCTGGGCAAACCTTTCAATTCGCGGACCACATATGAATTTTGAAATTAACAGTGGACTGCAGTACTTTGATTATTTATTTAATTTGATTACTTACTAGAAAAAAGTGTAATAGTGAAATTAAACGAAAACGAAACAAGAGAACTGCAACATACGTGCTCACTTAATTAAATCACAAATTAGTGTGGACAATAAACGAGCAAGTACGTGACTATTTCAACTACACCTACGTGGCACACTCACAAAACATTAAATCCTCTATTAGCTGCCATGACAGAAAAAGTATCGAAAATATGGAGGCCGGTGTCTTTTTTCAAACTAAAGATTTTTTATGAGAAATCCGTTAGCTTACAGGCCCCATGAGAATGGATGGCAAGCCGCATGCGGCCCGCAGATCATAATTTGCCCAGGCCTGGTCTACACTATATTTACCGTCACTAAATCTGGAATAAATACACTATATTTACCTTCACTAAATCTGGAATAAATACGAGGCATATCAAGAAACTAAGTGTACTGAATTTTTGTAGGTTACAATTTTTTTTATTTAAACAAAAAAAATTACGTGGTTACCGTAGTACATATGTAAGCTATTTTTCGACATAGTCGCCATTCCTCTCAATGTAGGTGGTGAAGCGGGGTACAACTTTTTGATGCCTTCCTCCAAGTAGTTTCCCGCCAACCCCTCCGTCCACTTCTCCAACTCCTCCTTTACCTCCTCGTCGGTTGAAAACCTTTTTCCACCCATGTGCAGCTTCAGGGAGGTAAAGAGATAGTAATCTGAAGGTGCTAGGTCAGGGGAATGCGCGGGATGGTTCAGGACATCCCATTTAAACGAGGCGAGCAGTTCCTTCATGGCGTTGGCCGTGTGTGGTCTTTTGGGTTTGGGTCGAAAAATAGCTTACATATGTACTACGGTAACCACGTAATTTTTTTGTTTAAAAAAAAAATTGTAACATACAAAAATTCAGTACACTTAGTTTCTGGATATGCCTCGTACAATATTTTTATTATTCAATTCTTATTCCACTATCCTTTCAAAAGTACATAATAACAAAACATTAAAATATTTTTTTAGTTTGGCATGCCTTCTCATGGAATGGTGGGCCATAAGCACTCTGCCAAGTGCGGGGCAGATGACTCCATTCCCCCAACAGTCAGCACAACTACCATTAGGCCAAGTAAGTCAATGTTAAACTAAACAGTTTGAACCAAAAATGCAAGAATTATGATTCCGTCCTGACCTTTGCGGGGGCTCTATATCCGTATACAATATATTAAAAAGCAGAGCAAACAAAGTCAATCGTATGATGCTACACTCTCGTTCCATGCGCTTTATATACATTATTGATAAACAAGTGGTGATACCCCATGTGACTGATGTCATTGAATGATACTGCGACCCTACAAGAGTGGCCCTGTGTATCCTCAATTTAATGATCTAAATAAATAATACCTTAAATTCCTGTTTTGTTTCGAAAATTTCCAGGCATTTTTCATTATGAATTTGGTTTAGAACCATACAGTCAAGTGGGTACTAAAGATTTTAGCTAATCTCGAATAACCATTTGCTGTTGTTAGAATGAACAAGTGAAGAGAAATATCAAGCCACAGTGAGTGAATTTGCCTAGAGGCATTAAATCTGGTTCCAAACTGCCCTGGAGAATCACGAAATCTCTTAACAGGCTCCGAACAGACAACAGGAGAACTACGGACAACATGGCAATGTGGGTAATATAAAGTGACAGTTGGCTCTCTGTATCTGCAGTAGTCCATGTGTCATTTGCTCAAGTGTCCAAGGAGCCCTTGCGCAGTCTTGAATAGAAGAGAATTTTATGGAATACCCAGTGTTGTCCAGGTGGCATCTGGGAAGAAAAAAATTAGTGCCATTGATACGATAAAAAGTTAAGCTTAACATAAAAAACAAGTTCAATATGAATTCAGGTTAAAGAAGCCTTAAATCTGCATTGATCATCAATTGTAAAACTAAATGCAATTATCTAAATCTAGTTGAATCAGCACATGGATATTAAAAATTCGTCTCCAAATCACAAATGTCACTATTCCCAACATACATAAACCTAGTTCTTTGACTAGATTCTTATTTGATGGCATGCTTGCCTTCTGCCGGATTTCTGTTTACTTAACTTAGATGGGAATGACTTCAATATTGCCTAATTCCACCTGCTATTTGTTGTTCCCCTCTAAATTTTCACCAAACAGGCAAACCGAGCCACTTGTCTTTGGACGCCAAGCGAAAGTGGGTATCCAAAAATTCATAAATAGATTATGAAATTATTTGAAAAATAAACAGTAAATATGGAGTTCAATGAAGTCGTAGATGCATTTGTGGAGAAGAAAGCAAGATGTAAACGGTAATCGTTTATTGTGTAGTACGAAATACCCCACCATTCAAGGTCTAATCCTCTGAAAAGAGAAGAGAAAGCATTTTTCGATTACGTATGGAGGGAGGGTGGGGCTGGAAAACAAGTTGCCGAGGAACACCGTCTATACAAATGTGGTACTTTATAATTATCTAAAAATAATTTAAATGCTCAGCAAATGATCAAAATATATTTAGGCCAACAGCAATGATCTTAATGCAATTTGCCAAACAACTTGTCTTGTCCAGAGATATTTGTTTATATAATTTATTCTTGTCGCTCAACTCAGTTGGGTAGTCAGTGGTATCCAGAAGTATGAATTATCTTTCCATTTGTATTAGTTTAATGCAGAAAAGTAATTTTTTTTTACAGCTAATACAACTGCTAGCGGCTAAAAGAAAGGAGTTCAACAGCATTCAAGATGTTAATATATAATAAGTTGCTGTAATTAAATATTTTAAAGAATAGAGTTGTGGTTTTTCTTTTCTTTCACCCTGATTTTGAATGTGTTGAGAAAAAATATAAAACCGAATAAAAGTAAAGTGGGAACTCATGAAGCAGAAAACTTATGTATACAAGTGTCTGAAATTTCATAAAGTATATTTTTTTTTACTTGTATGTTATAAAATATTAAATGTACATTCAGGGTTCTTCTTCCATTGAGGCCTTTTTGTGTCATTTTGAAGTTTGTGTCTTTAGACTATGATATAAAGTGTAATTCAGATATTTTTGTGCTAACAAGATTATAAATTGTGCTTTCAATAATTTTATGCCTTAATTCCATATTAGATAACTTTTGAGACTATTATGTGTCCTTTCGTGACTTGAAAAAACATTGCGACCTTTTCCCAAACATTTATGAGAGCATTTGTCTTATTTATAATAGAAGATTTTTGCACTTCAAAAAGTGTAATTTTGATAATCTAATGCGTCTACAATTATAAAGTTTCATTAAGATCATAACATGTCATTTTGACACTTTTATTTCTTTAGGATCATCAAAAGTTCTTTTGATACTGATTAATAATTCTTTTAAGATCATTTAATAGTATTGTTTAAGACCACAAAGTGTAATATTGCCTAAAGACACATAACATAAGACCAATTGTACACTTTTATGTCTTAAAGATTGTAAAGTGCTTTTTCAATGGTTTTGTGCCTAAAAGATCATAAGAGTCATTATGAACAACTGCATTTAGATAATAAAGTGCTATGTAAACATAATTGTTCTTTAACCTGTACACCGCATTAAACATCAAATTCCACTAATCCTGTGCGCGGCACAATTTCGGCGTTTTTTAATTTCTAAGTTTAAACGCGTATTTTGTTTAGAACCACTGATATTTGATTACACCACCAAGTAAACATGACATTCAAGTAATTTTCTGATAATAAATAATAGTCATTACTCATAAGGAGACTCATTAAATAAAGGAGATAAATTAAACATTACGTAAAATACACAAAGGAATGCTACAGATCAGATCACAGGCGTTTGTGCTTCCCGCGAGGAACACGTTAAAGTCCATCAATTGTGCTTTGTGTGTCATAAAGGATCATTTTAACTCTTTAAAGACCAAAATTTCCCTCTGTCTTAAAGACCATAAATGTTAAATTTTTATTGTTTAAGATAAATACTTTTACACTTTTAAAATTAATATGACACTCTTTTGGATTGTAGATCATAAAGTGATATTATTTGACTTATGTGTGTTTAATACCATTTAGCATCATTTTGACATTTGTGTCTCTAAGACCATTTCGAGTCAATTTACAGTTGTGTTCCTTCAAGCCATTGTTTCTTAACTAATGGATCATGACCCGAAAATTGTATCGGTTAGCATTTTGAATAGGTCGCAAAATATTTTCAATACTAAAAATATTAAAATTTTCCTGATAAAAGCATTAATTTCACTGACATACAAAATATTATCATCAGACATTTAGAAAAAAATAATAGTAGATTTGATCGGTGTATTACAGAAGGAGATATGGTCAAATGTAATTGGGTACAGGTGCCATTTAATTTTGAAGTTAATGATTTTGTCAATATTGATAATCTACTAGAGCTACTTCAAAGTGACGAGGCACTTCGCTACAGTTTAAAAAAAACATCAAATCTTTGTGTATAATCTATGATATTTTGGTGCCAACTTTGATATATGGGAGTGAAACATGGACAGAAAAAAGACTGAGAGGAACCGAATATCTACTGTAGAGAAGTCTGCATTGATAAGAATACATGAAGTGACAATGTAGGACAGAATACGAAAACAAAGTGATAAGGAATGAATGTGTTAATTAAGATGAATAAGAGTACATTGAGATGGTTTGGGCATGTAGAATGAATGAATGAAGAGAGAATAACAAAACAGATATACAGTGCAGATGTGAGTGGAAGGCGTGTGAGAGGAAGACCAAGGAAAGTATGGTTGAATTAAGTGAATAATATTCTGAAAGAAAGAAAACTAGAAAGTCAGAGAAATCGTAGAGGTTGTATAACAAGGTGTATGAATGTGGAAGAGGCTAAGGTTGTGTGTCGAGTTAGGAAAGTATGGCCTATCTCAACAGGGAAATGGCGCGATGATATATACGAGTATGTATGTATCAAAACATTTTGTTTGAAATTAAAAGTGAAAAGTCAACATTAGGAATTAAAGCACTGAAGTATGTTATAATACTATAACCTATTACTGTGTTTTCTCTACAGCTCTAAGTATAGCAAAAATAAAATTGCAAAACAGACTGTAGCTTGAATAGACAAAAGGAGGTTGTCGTGTTCTCATAAGACCACTCTTTAGATTGTGATTTTAGAAGATCACAAAGTGACATTTGGACATATTTTTGCTTTTTTAAGATCACTAGTGAACATGGTCACTTAGTGATCTTGTGACAAGTGTTGCTTTTATATATTTTTATGCTTTTAGAACCACAAAGTACATATTTTTGACACTTTTGTATTTTAAGAATCAACACTTTTGTGACTTTAAGGTTAATTTTTTTAGCTTAGGCCTTTGAATATTTTTAGTGGCCTCAACTCCAGTCCCGAGGTTTTGTATTTGCGATAATGTACGCCAGAATAGGAAGAAGTGGAGATTGAAAGACCTAAGATCACTACAAGATTGCTTTTATCACTACATAACATTTCTCAAATTATAGGAACTTAAGAACGTCTCTATGCTAACAGCTTGCTGCTTCGTGTGAGTTTATTCTATGCTATAGGGCCAGTCATTCTAAAACAGTGTTACATAATCAATCTTCCTCAACTCGAATGTTAACACTCAGAAGCCAAATAATAATCATAGATCCATTCTATGGTGATTATAAATTACAATATATAATATTTTGAGTGTTTAACCCTTTTAACCCTTTTATTCCCAGCATATTTTGCATAAAATGTGCGAAAAATCCCAAGTATTTTTTAGCAAAAAAAACTAGTTTATATTTCATTTTTTATCTACCTACCTACATTACCTAATTTTTTGTGGAGACCTCCCTGTAGAGTGTAAAATAATAAGTAATTTTCATATTTCATAAAAAAAATATATTTTTATTTTATTTTATTCAACATAAAAAAATGTATGAAAACTTTGAGGCCGATGATCAGCCCCGTGGGATTTTTCACATACACCAGTTGGGGCCGATAATCGGCCCCATGGGATTAAAAGGGTTAAAGTAATTTTTTTAAGCGTTCACTTAATAATAACCTAAGAGTCAAATGTCAAAGTCTTTTAGCAAAATAAATCAAAGTAACTATTTCTATTCAAATAAATAGAAGAAGCTGTATGCCAAGGTGTAAGAATGTCAAGGAGGTGAAAGATGTTTAGTGATTAAAAAGCACTCTGTCCTCTCTGCTTACCCCGATAGGCAAATGGCATGATATTATATATGCGATCACCTAGCATATTGGTATAATCCTATTGTCTTACCCTGTTGTGTCATCGAATTCAGTATAGCTCAATTACTTTATAAAATTTTACATAAATACATGCCATGTTGAGAAATTTAGCAAAGAGACAAACATATGTTAATATCAATAGAACATGTTTGGTGTGTCACGTGCATTGGGCGGATGTTTATATGAACATGAGAGGTGTGTCCTCAGTACTTAACGTGTTAAACAAACTCTATAGCAAAGTTTCCCTTTCCAACTAGATGAGCAAACTTTCACACAAGAGGTGTGCATCTAAGATTGAGGTGTTCTCTCTCAGAAAATCACATGGAGGAATAATGAGGAATGGTGAGGACATTCTCATCTACGAGGCCCAGCAACGATGAAGATTTTTCTCAAAGGCATATAACAAATATACGCATATTGCTATATAGTCATAAAATTTTGAAATAGTAACTGCGTCATACACATATAATTTGAGTAGTTTAAGAATCATTATGTGTGTATTAATTATTTAACAAATATTTGGAATCCTTTAAAGTACATTATTAAATGTATTGTCATCCAATTAAAATGATTCAGTCACATCCCATCTGACAGGATACCGATCATTTGAAATATTATAAATTTAATAACATTCGTAACAGATATTTAAATATACAAGTAGCAATTTTATAATACAATAATAAAAACGTAAGCATTTTTTAACATTAGAAAAGGGTCGTAAAATTGATATCGGCCAAAAATTTGTAAATTTATTTAAATAAACACCTAAAAAACTCTTCGTAAAAATTATTTTTTTATCAGAGGTGAGTTAATTATTCAGTACGGGTTTTGAGTTGATGAACTTATTCATCGAAAATCGTCATGTTAAACACATAACCAAAGATCTGTATCAAATTTCCCAAATTTATTTATTTTATAAACCTTACATACAAAGCTTAAAGAGAGATTATATACAGACACAAGAAACAAAAAATTATATATAAAACTTAAAGATACATACACACCAGCAAAAAAATAAAAATTAATAAACAAGAAATATTAGCTTAAGATGATGGGGACAGATATGGTTATAATGATGATGGCACTGAGAATGTCACCTTAGATATTCAGGCACATATCAAAAATATTTTTCCCATTAATAATGTTTACATGTGTGTAGTTTTAAATTATTCCATGTAAATCTCTAAAAGCTAATTAATTTATATATTACACATATATACTACCACGTAATTTCTTGTTAGGATAGGCAGTGGGGACAGAGCAAGACTTTTTTATCGCAAAATACATCTTTCACCTCTTCTACATTCATTCACATTCTAATACAACTCCAATTATTCTCTGACCTTTAACATTTCCTTCTTTCAAAATATCACTCAATTGATCCAACTCTACTTCCTTATTAAAACCATTGTATCTGCTTTTATGGCACCAAGATACAGACCCGAGGAAATATCAGAATGTTGTCACTTTTTGGACGTGGTGCTGGAGACGATTGCTCAACAGTATCCAAGACAGGATGACAAAGTAATGAAGTAATATTATTAGAATTGAATATAAAATAACATTGTCGACGATTCAGTTAAAAATTCTGCTATCCTTTACCTATATAACCAGGAGGGAAAATGGAGACTGTTGTGTGAGGATAGGTACATGGCTGCTTGGTGACTCATTGGATTTCCATGCAGAAGGTTGCCTGTTCAAATTGCGTACTGTGCTAATCCCTTCTTAATGACACAGCCATTTTTCCATCTAGTATTCATGGGTTTAAGGATAGCTATGAATTTGATCATATCTGTTCTTTCAAAAAAATGGAAAAAAGACATGTCATAGTGCTTTGATCGTCTCACTTCAGGTGTGCCATTGGATTCAGTACAGCAGTGTGACTGGTGAGTTAGCTAGTGTGCTCTCAAAAGAAACTCCATAGTACAGCTTCGTTGTCCAACTGAACTGACTTAGCATTGGAATGACGAGGGGATCGTCGACTACTAGGCCCAGCAACAAACAAATATGCGAGGAAAAATAGATAAAAGATGAACCGTGGGAATTATCTTCGATTGAAGAATTTTTATATGATTCAGTAGCTTGTTTGTATGACTCTTTTCGAGTAGGGTAAATGAATACCCATGACAAAGAGCATAGCGGTTGGTTAGTCGCAAGATCAGTGCCTTACAGTCCTGCTTTACCACCAAGTGTTCCTAACACAGAGATGCCATAAAACATCTTCATTCAGTCCAATCTGCAGCCTGGCATTCCAAGTCCTCCCACAGAAACTGTACCAAGTCTGCAGATCTCCTTACTACAATACAGGTGTATGGTGTAGGTTAAAGATCCCATTGTGGAGAGCACCTACATTATAAGGATGTCTATAAATATTAAAACTTGTAATGGGATGATGATAATGTGCTTTTCAGGGGATATGATTCACTGTATAAATAATGTTTTATAATTGTAATTGCCCATAATAGATGCTTCGATCCTGTGCTAATAGAGAAAATTACAGCTTGCTGCATTGAATAAAAGAGAAAATTTTGATTAAATTGAGTCACAACTCTGTGGTACTGTCAGCACATTACAACATATTTTTCGAAATCACATAATGAAGTTTTTCTATACCTGGATGTTGGTAGCATTGGTTGCATTGATCGGAGCTGTGGTATATTCTCATTTATTTAAAATAATTTTGATTGATCTTTTTTTTCTATACATTAACATTCTATACACAACCTATATGGTAAGACACCTGTCTTCCAATCTGGTTCGATTTCCGTTGGTATCCGATTTAAAAAAAAATGGATTCCATTCTAGTTTTAACTCAGAGCTTTGAACATTTTTCTGGTTCGTTGGAATTGATTGCTACATTGCACTAAACATATCAGATTTTCTATTGTATACAACGAAATTGTTATGTAACACTGTGGCCTAGTAGTAGATCATTTGTCTTTCATCCAGGATTTTCAGGCTTTATTTCTATGGTGACCAAAAAAGTCATCTGGTTTTTTCACATAAAAACCTTTAGACATGTTTGTATTGTATTATAATACATTTCTGTTGTATATGTTACAATACAACTTAGGAGGCTATAGAACATTTTTTCCATCCATCTATAATGGTGTATATAAAAAAAACAGACTAGAATAATTTTTTTTGGATACCATCAGCAATGGGATCCAAATCACCCAGGTGAAAGACAAGTATTCTATCAACTTAGCCATGAACGTCGTCATATTTCTGATTGGTAGGAAGAAGTTTTATTAAATATTTATTATAGGTGGGCATACCCTCCCATGGCCTGATGGGGCACAAGCATGATGCCAAGTGCGGGGCAGATGGAAACCCTCCCATCTCTACTACAACAGTCAGAACAAGTGAGTATTATCAATTTATCTCTTTTATGGGACTCAGACCACAAAAAAATACCACATCCCTATTTAATTATCTCTTTTTATCTTTTGCAATCAACGGCATAGAATAATTAAAGTTATAAAATCATTAAATATTTTTATAGAATCGCAAAGTTACAGAAATTTTATTGTTTAATATGCTTGTTTTGAAACCAGCCTTAACACGTTCAGTGCTGAAAATGCATATATGCGTTGATATAAACTTTGCTGGGTGTTGAAAATGCCTATCGTCGTTCTATTCCCAATTTATTTGGGTGAATTATAAAACAAACGAGTCCAGAGTGGCCTTATGGTACTATAGAGTTGGTAAGGGTTGTGTGCTAATGAATTATACTTGTTTTATTTATTTTTTTAAGAGCACAGTAAACATAAAACAAATTATTCAGCAGTCAATGTGTTAAGCAATGATTAACCTCCATAAAAGAAACGGCACTTAGTATTTCATTGATTAGCTATATCAGTCCTGGGCAAATTATGAGCTGTGGGCTGTGCCTTGATTTTATTGTCACCCACAATCTAACAAGAACGATTTTTTATTTATATTGATTAATTTTTCTTTGTTGTTTATAAAATTATAATTAAAACTTGCGTCTACCGAAAAAAAAAAAAAATTGTTGTGAGTCGTATCATTCGAGTGAATCTGTGAGTGCGGCTTGTATCTTGTGTAACCATGTGTGATGCACAGCCATCTACATTGCAATGAATTTGTGTAAACATAAGCCAAACTCACTAATACACCATAACTCTATCTTCCGCATTCATATATTTCACAATTAATTAATGGTTTCATTAATTGTGAAATATGTGAATCTATTAAGTTGTGTCTAGGGTAAAATTACTTATTTGTTTTTTTTAATTTTCATGATAATAAATTGCACCTACTAAAAAGTCATTTGGCGACCCGTTCTTATCTTTAAATTCTTAATGAGGCCCTTCAGCCAAAATATTTTCCCATGCCTGATCATTTATTTTTCATTAATGTATTTCTACACTGTTTGACATATCTACAGGATGCGTTTTATGTTCCAGGCCGATGTTTTTTTTTTAATAACTTTTAAATGAAACACAATTTTATAATTTATATTTAAATGATTGATTATATGGTCTTTACCATTATGTATGGAATATAATGTCTGTCAAGTGGCTGCCTCTGGCCATGCTCTATCAAGCATATTTTTCATAACATTCTGCCAGACTTCTGGTGTTATTTCAGCAATTTCTTTTCGAATGTTGTCCTTAAGCATCAGGATTGTGGTTGGTGTACACTTTTTCCTTCAAGTACCCTCATAGGAAATAATCGGGGGCGGTCAAATCAGGGGATCGTGGGGGCCGATAGGTCGATATCCCCACTTTTTGACATTATTCGGCTGGGAAAAGTTTCTCGCAAAATTTGCATCGTAGCACGAGCTGTGTGTGATGTGGTACCGTCCTGTTAGAACCACATGTGATGTAGGCCCAATTGATTCAATTCGGGCACAAGTAAGTTTACGAACATGTCACGATAGCGATCAACAGTAACTGTATTTGACTGAAATATAGTTTCTGCCAAGCTTAGGAAATTCAAAACCAGTTATTGTGCGTGGAAGAGAAATATTTTTCCTCTGTCCACCTTGCATGGAATAAATAATAAATAAAATAATTTTTGCCTTTCAGATACAACAGCTGGGTAGTCACAATGATGAAACAAATGAAAAAGTAATTAATACAGTGGCAATTATGTACAAAATTTACTAAAATAAAATACTTGAAAAATGAAATGTGTTTGATATTTAACAAAAATAACCCAATGAAGAGCAGAATGAGTCTTTTTGAAAAACAAAGAAGTAAGTAGGTATTTTTTTAATTGGTATTTAATAAGTTCATAATGTCTTGTCAAACAAGTCCTTCAAATTAGTTTATTAATACTAGAATGGTTACACTTAATTTTCAATGACCTTTCTCTATTAACGAGTATTCGTAAATGTTATGATTTCACTTCTTGGTTGCAACAGTGATTTGTTAACGGAAAAAGGATACGGTGGATAATGAAATGTGGAAGCTTCCATGCTATTAGCTTATTAGGTGTAGATAGTAAACTGTACGGATTTTTTTTCAAAGAAAGGCTGAAAAGAAAATGTAGGATAGTCAGATTGAATTTTTAGTCAGGAGAGTATGTGTAGATCAGATCCATGGATCAATTTGGCATTCTGTCCTCTCTGTATTCACCAACAGGGAAATGGCTTGATGGTATGTATGTATTTGTTATGCGCTACATTAAATGAGACATTTCCAGTTCAATATTCTTCCTTCGTCACATTGTCCGCCTTTGCTGTTCGACTTCTTACCCTCCATAGCTTACTTCAAACAGCACCTTAAAAAATATTACGTACATCTTCGATGATGAAGTGTGATTCTTCATTCCTCATCTTAAGATTCTTACCCTTCGTAGCTTACTTCAAATAGCGCCTTAAAATATATTACATATATCTTCAATGATGAAGTGTGTTTCCTCATTCCTCCCATTTTCTTGTCTTTTTCCATCTTTTTTCTCCTTTCCCAGTCATTGGTGATATTTGAAAATATTTTGTGTAACTTTTTTTTTCGATTTTTTATAAGTTTACAGATTACTTTTAAACATCTCTATGGCGCCCGTTACACGATCAATCTGGATCGCAATCCGCGATCACAGTCGACGATCACGGATTGACGGATCGCGCGACTACATTAGGCGCCCGTTACACGGTCAATCTGGATCGCAATCCGTGATCGCAATCAATGATCGCGGTCCAGATTGACCGTGTAAGAAGCGGATTGATGGATTGATCAATTAGATCGCAAAATATCCAGATATTTTGAAATCACGCGTGCGATCCGCTGCTCGCGATCGGGATTATTCGTGTCAGGTCGTGTAAGATCGCGTCAGTCAACGCTTGCGCACCGATAGAGATGGACGTATGCTCTCCACCGTTAACGCCGCCGGCGGCAGTAATTCCAACAGATTCACCAACCCTGCTTACTTTAGAAGAGAGTTTTATTAACGAACTTGAAACTCTCCCTGAGCTCTGGAATGCTCAGCACAGAGATTATTCCAATAAATACAAACGGCAAGCAGGGTATCAAAAGTTATTGGGAATTTTAAATAAAATAAAGCCACAATGAACCATTGATGTGAGAATTTTTTTTTTCTGAAATCGAATTATAGGAGAGAATTAAAAAAAAATTACAAATTCAAGCTTCACTGATAGATGCAGGAGACATGATAGCAGAAAATTTAAGGTCTTCAATATTTCTGCCTGTAGCAAGATAACGCAATGTTACTGCTAATTTTTCTTCAGGTGTTTTACTTTTTCTCATACAAGTATCTTGTTTAGATATGTATGGGGTTATCATTTCTAACAACTCATCAAAACATTTTCCACTCATCCTGAAGTAATTTTTATAGTCATCTTTTTAAGCAGTTAATTGTATTTATTTTAGTAGATTTAAATGGGTATACAATTCTCTCATTCGTAGCCACTGTTTAACCCAATGTTTCCTTCGAACTCGCTTTTTCAAAGTTAGGGCCAGAACTAGGGCTACAACAGCTTTTACTTCATCTACGTCAATTTTGAGTTGAGAAAGATGTTAACGCAGCGGCTGCGGCGTGTGGACTGAAGGAAATTGGATTGATCGTCTAAGGCGCCCGTTACACGGTCAATCTGGATCGCAATCCGTGATCGCCGATCAATGATCGCGGTCAAGATTGACCGTGTAATGAGCGGATTGATGGATTGATCAATCGGATCGCAATCCGTGATCGCCGATTTGCATCGCGGATTGCGATCCAGATTGAGCGTGTAACGGGCGCCTAATGTAGTCGCGCGATCCGTCAATCCGTGATCGTCGATTGTGATCGCGGATTGCGATCCAGATTGACCGTGTAACGGGCGCCTAACGGCGGCAAGCAGGGTATCAAAAGTTATTGGGAATTTTAAATAAAATAAAGCCACAATCAACCGTTGACGACGTGCGAAAAAAAAATTGTCAGAGATCTAATTATAGAATTAAAAAAAATTGTAAAATTCAAAACGATCTGGGGCTGGTGCGGACGACGTTTATACACCGAAGTCAAAAGCATTTATGCAGCTCAGTTTTTTATATAAGACAGAGAGACATGATAGCAGAAAATTTAATGTCTTCAATATATCTGCCTGTAGCAAGATAACGCAATGTTACTGCTCATTTTTCTTCAGGTGTTATACTTTTTCTCATACAAGCATCTTGTTTAGATATGTATGGGGTGGGGTTACCATTTCTAACAACTCATCAAAACATTTCCCCCTCATCCTGAAATAATTTTTATAGTCTTCTTTTTAGGCAGTTAATCGTATTTCTTTTAGTAGATTTAAATGGGTATACAATTCTCTCTTTCGTAGCCATTGTTTAACCCAGTGGTCGGCAAACTTATTAGCCAAAGAGCCAAATATGTACATTACAACGATTAAAAAAAAATTGAGAGCCAAATATGTTTATTAATTTAGCAAACCTTTATTATAATTTTAGCACTTTTTAATTACGGGCACACTGAATAAAACTTGATTTCGTACTTAATAAAAATTTTATTCTTTGATAAAAAATATTATGTAATTAAGGAATCCATAAATTTAAACGACAATTTTCATGACAATGACTGGCAAACACTTAATGCGAACAATGTCCTTGCATCTCCTTGGAAAGTTTAAGTAAGTCATGTTTGTATGTTGTTATTCTTAATTTTAGGCACGATTCCAGTTTCTCATCAATAAGACGACTTCTCAGTTTACTCTTGATAAAGTTCATGCTTGAAAACGATTGTTCGCATGAATATGTAGAGCCGAAAAAGGAAAGAATCTTGCGCGCTTGCCTGTGGATATTTGTGCCAGAGCCGCACTTAAGGGGCCAAAGAGCCGCATGCGGCTCCGGAGCCGCACTTTGCCGACCTCTGGTTTAACCCAATGTTTCCTTCGAACTCGCTTTTTCAAAGTTACGGCCAGAACTATTGCTACAACAGCTTATACTTCATTTACGTCAATTTTGAGTTGAGAAAGATGTTGACGCAGTGGCTGCGGCGTGTGGACTGAAGGAATCCGTCAATCCGTGGATCCGTCAATCCGTGATCGTTGATTGCGATCCAGATTGACCGTGTAACGGGCGCCTTACACGAACAATCCCGATCGCGAGCAGCGGATCGCAAGCGTGATTTCAAAATATCTGGATATTTTGCGATCTGATTGATCAATCCATCAATCCGCTTCTTACACGGTCAATCTGGACCGCGATCGTTGATTGCTATCACAGATTGCGATCCAGATTGACCGTGTAACGGGCTCCTATGGACATAGTAACACATCGATTAATAAGTCGAGGAACTAACTACTAAAACAACATTTGTTTGCCAAAATTCTTCTTTATTCATCAACATAGTCTCCTTGAAGAGCGATACATTCATTCCAACGATTTCCTAACTTTTCTATGACAGCTGTGTAGAACGATTTATCTTTGGTTTCAAAATAGGCGTTAGTTTCGGCAATCACTTCTTCATTGGAGCCAAATCTCTTTCCCTGGAGCATCTTTTTGAGGTCTACGTACAGCCAATAGTCGCTGGGGGCCAAATCTGGAGAATACGGTGAGTGCGGAAGCAATTCGAAGTTCAACTCGTGCAAGTTGGCCATCGTTACCATCGACTTGTGACCCGGTGCATTGTCCTGATGAAAGAGAACTATTTTCTTCTTCATATGGGGCCGTTTTTTGCAAATTCTGCCTTCAAACGTTCCAATAACGCTATGTAATGTTCGCTATTGATGGTTTTTCCATTTTCTAGGTGATCGATGAATATTATACCATGCGCATCCCAAAATACGGAGGCCATAACCTTGCCGGCCGACTGTTAAGTTTTTGTTCGTTTCGGACGACTTTCACCGGCTGCTCTCCACTCAGCTGACTGCCGATTTGATTCTGGAGTATAGTGGTGGATCCAAGTTTCATCCATTGTCACATACCGACGCAAAAACTCCTGTTTATTTCACGTAAATAGTGCCAAACAGCACTCTGAATCATCGATGTATTGTTGTTTCTATTCTATTGTGAGCAAACGCGGCACCCATTTCGAAAAAAGCTTTTTCATGACCAAATGTTCATGCAAAATAGTATAAACACTACCAAATGATATCTTCAGGATGTCAGCTGTGTTATCTCATGCAACTTTACTTTGCGATTTTCCATCACGATTTTGAGGGTTTTTTTTTATGTTTTCTGGTGTAACTGCCTCATTTGGACGACCAGAGCGTTCAGCATCATTTGTATCTGTACGACCGCGTTTGAAATCAGCATACCACCGAAAAATGGTTGTTTTCGACGGAGCAGAGCCCGGATAACACTTTTCAAGCCATCGCTGAGTTTGAACGGTATTTTTTTCCCATTAAAAAACAATGTTTTATCAACACACGAAATTCGGTTTTTCCATTGTTTTGAAAATAGCAAAAGTAGCGTCACTAAAACCACTGTAACTCAATGACACAATGTCGGAATGTCATGAAAGTTTGACACATAACTTTTAAACGTTGGTACTAACTGAGAATGGTATGATTTGTTATTAGAGGCGCCATCTGTTGGTTAGTCCCAGGAATTGTTGATTGATGTATTATTTCATATATTTGTATTATATTGCATTACACTTTCGTTGTATACGGTACAACCTGACTTGTTGATTTCCATATGCCAATCTTTCCCAACCAACCAGAAAGATGTTCGAGAGGCTTAAGTAAAAAAATATATAAACCATTTTAAAATGAATTGGGTTCCAATGAGAATCGAATCCACAATCTCCGATCTGAAAGAAATAAGTTTTCCAAAAAGGCTATGGATATTGTTTTTATACTTAAATATAAAATTTTAACAAACATAGTTATAATGCTCACTAGACTATATATACCAAATAATATAATAGTGTTCTGTCAAAATACATATATTTTGTTAATATGATAAGAAGAGGAAATAGATAGATTTATGTTTTTTTAAATAAATTAAATAAATCTCATAAAGTAAAAAAGAAGTATACAATTCAATAAATATTTTTAATACATCTTGATCATGGCTGATGCTTTGAATAAAGTTAATATTAATATATCTCGGCAACAGATAATTAAATAACAATAAAAATTATATTTTACGTATTATATTGTTCATTCAAAAAAATTTCTTCAATATTGTTTCACAATTCTTCTAAAAAATCCGTTAAATGAATGCCGATGTATTTTTATGTTATGTAATTCTTTAACGTTTTGCATACATAAATAGTAGTACTAAAAGTTGCTCATAGATAAATAAATTTTCAAGTACATGTTTTAGTTATATTAATTATTATTGTGTAAGAAAAACATAAAAAACTGTTTTTTAAGATACTTTAAACAACACTAATTAGAGAATATTTAAGGTTTTGCCTTTGCAAGATCATGTTTTTAAATGATTTTTTTTGTAACACCTAAGGTAACAAGATTTAAAAATGAAACCACACGTAATCAAAACCATCGTCAATAAAATAAAAAATACCTACAAATCCTAAATTTCAATTTATAATATTTTGTAACATTTCTCACCCGTTAACATTTTATGTTTCATGGCTGATTTTGCTAAATTTTACTCCAATTAACTTTTACCTCGAAATTATAATTAAAAGTCGTATACATTTTAAATACTTTTACATTATGGCGATGTGCAAAATTTAAAGAACAAAGTAAAATATTTAAGTTTTAATTTAATAATTTCTATAATTCTTTTTGCTATTGTTTGAATTCCTGGACTTTTTTTATTTCATTAATGATTTTCTCTGTTCAAAACGTCGTTTGATTGAGATAATTTGAATCAGACTTTTCTTTTGGTTTTTTTGTTGGCACTGATATGTATGTAAACAAACTTGTCTATGGCGTCTATCCGATTTTTCAAATTTCAAACTTTTTAATGGCCGTTGCTTGACAGATAATCATTGGCCGCTAAAAATAAATGTTTACAATTTTGACATTGCTCAGTGTGATGTTTATTTTTGTTAAGTGATTGTAATTAATGTCAAACAACTTTTCTATATTATTTTTACATCTGTAATCATACTCTGAATTGCAAAATGGAGCCATCAAAAGATGCGATAAGCGTGAGACTGGCTAGATTGAATAATCAATTTTTAGGACGTTCTGCGACTACTAAAAGCACGGTAAAACGTTCTCTTCATCGAGATGGATTGCTTGATGCCTTGTCTGTGCTTTACGATGAGTGCAACAATGAAACTCTCAAAAAAGGCGATCAACAGATTAACAAATTTGTTGAAAAATGTAAGTCAAAAACAACATTGTCTTTTTTACAATTTTTATAACAGATAATTAATACGTATATTTTCTGTTTGTTTTCTATTCCTGATGGTGACCTACCAGAAATTAAACCAGTGTAGTTTTACCGCATTACGGTCTTTTTAATTCGATTTAAGAACTCGTCAATTACTAAAATGCTTAACTACAATATTCACTTGCCTTTAATTCTTTGAAAGAAGGATTATGTTCGATTTGGTGTTTCTGTATATTCATAATACTGTTAATTGTTTCGATGTACTGACTCAATTTGGTACCCACACCCCTGATAGAAACACATTAATCGTTTATAATTCAAATGTGTCAATAGCCGTTTGCTAAAGACCATTGCACGTTGTAATAATTAATCATCAGTCGTGATAAAAAAATGTGAAAGAAAAAGTAAATATCGCCTGTTGAGAATCATAGTGGCGAAACTCCAAAAAATCGATTTTCGAGTTAAGACTACCAAATGACACTAAAATTACTCCTTTTTTACGTGTATAAGTGACGAAAGTGTATTTCAACTCCTTGCCGCTTCAAAGAGTTGAAATATACTTTCGCCACTTATGCACGTAAAAAATGAGTTATTTTAGTGCCATTTGGTAGTCTTAACTCGAAAATCGTTTTTTTTTTAGTTTCACCACTATGATTCTCAACAGGCGATATAATATATGGGTGAACAATGAAAGATTAAAGTTAGTTAAGGAATTCTGCTATTTAGGTAGTATTTTCTCCAATAATGGAAGAGTTACAAGGGACATTGAACGGTGTGTTTCAATAGGAAACAAAGTTAATGGAGCATTTAAATACTGAACACTGTATCAAAATCTGCTAAGATAATAGCCCATAACAGTATCTTAGTACTAATTTTGACGTGTGTAAATTAAACGTGGACAAAGATTGAAAAGAACCAAATAAATGCTGTAGAAATGTGTGCACTGAGAAGGATACATTAGGTGGCAATGTGTGATAGAATATGAAATGAAGTGATTAGGGATGAATATGAACATAAGGCTGATGTGTTGAGTAAGATAAAGGAATGAAATTATTTGGGTATATGGAACAAAGAATGAAGAAAAACTAACAAAACAAATATACAGTGCAAATAGGAGTGGATACGTGGTAAGGAAGATCAAGGAAAGTATGATTGGATCAAGTGAATATTTTGAAAAAAAAAGGGAAATCTAAGAAGTCGGAGAAATCGTATGAGAAGACGTATGGATGTGGAAAAGGTGATAATGTTGTTTTTGACCCCATTAATTGAGTCTTTATGCTTTAGAACTAACAAGCATGGAACTTGTATTCTGTTATCGTATATATTGGCAATAAGTCAAAATCAACAACACATACAGTACCCGGCGGTAAGTAATATACATTGGGCTTAAGAAAGAGAGTCTCTTTCTTAAGCCCGATGTGTATTACTTACCGCCGGGTACTATACATGTCTAGCGAGTGCCAGTATTGCTACCAAATGGACTATTTTACCAGATTTGAATCCTATTTTTTTTTGGGTACTTTTAGGAATCAAACTCAAAATCATCAGGTGGAAGTCAAGAGTTTTACTAACTAGGGCACGAATGCTGTCAGTTAAATTAGTAATATGGCTCAATATGAATGTTTTTATTTTCTTTTTCACTCGAGATCTGGATATATGTCGACTATAGATTTATGAAATATGTCAAGAATATATACTGTTCACCTGTCCAAGAGTGTCCATCTTATATGCACTGTAATTTGGCATACTTGGAATTATTTTACAATCTACAGGTATTTTTATGGGGATGAAGAAGATATGATTCTGATAGGTAGACGACATTGTTTAATGTGAAACCTTCAGAGTTCTTCCAGGAAACCCGTAAGGCTGATGAATAATATTTCGAAAGAATTAAATTAATACGAATACACATTTATAGCATTTTTCAAAACATGTTAAAACTTCTCTTCTTAAGGTACAAAAATGGTGATATGATTTGATGCCTGTATGAAGATGGCAAGCCATCCAAAGTTGATCAGATCCACCCCTGAAGACTTAAAAGTCAGCTATATCCGAAGTGAAAGAATACAATGATTTGGCCAGAGTCCGAGAGACAATTATTAGGTTAATGTTGAACATGTATAGTCTTAAAGTTATTAATTCGATCCATCTTATATTTTGTATTTCTTTCAAATAATTGACATGACTGAAGTCATAGGTAACCTTATAAATGGCTGTCAGTCGAAGGGAGTAGCACAGCGTGGGATTAGAAAAACGGGACCTTTCGTATGTAAGTTATGCATTACCGCACGGGTATACACCTTGACATTTACAATTATTTTGCTAATATAGATATCATTGAACTGATTGAAGAATGAAAAGATTTTAGGTCACAAATTAAGTAATTCTATGATAATTTAAAAAAAATTAATTGTGCAGATCGCTCGGTTCTCTCGGAGCTCCGCCAGTTGAGAGTGAACATTGCAGACTTTGAAGTGAAAGATATCATTGGCCGGGGACATTTTGGTGAAGTTCACGTAAGTTTTCATTTGGTTTATTCAAAGAAATATACAACATTTATAAGAGTTATAAGATGAGCAAAAATGTCGAAAAACATGATTTTGAAATGATGTCCATTTTAAATTTTCTTTTTTATCTTTATTCTCTAAACATTATTGATTGGCAACATTAGTTTTGTAAGTATCATTGCTCAGCACCATGGTTTTAATAGTAAGAATTCATGCTAGGCCAGGGATCTATTATTTTTATAAACTATCTTGTTTATTTAAATCTTCAATAAACTGTTTTATTCTTGTTACAAATATTTTAGGTTTATTTCTGATTGAAATAATTTAGTTTTTTGTGGGAAAAATAAAATGTTTCATATATTTTAGGTGGTGAGGGAGAAACAGACTGGTGATGTGTACGCCATGAAGACAATAAGGAAGGAGGCCACTCTAAAACAGAAGGATGTTGCATTTTACGAAGAAGAGAAGGATATTATGGCCTCTGCTCGATCACCCTGGCTTGTTTCTCTGCAGTATGCTTTCCAGGTTAGTTAAGCTCTAATTCACTGTAATCTGAAAGATTCCAATTACAGCTGTGTCAACAAAACTAGATTTATATCCCCTCAGCCCAGAAAGACACACTGCAATGGTATCTGGGCTTTCCTTCTGTAGGTCCTCTTCCGAGCAGCTAATGTGGTACAGTGGGCAAATCATCAGGTGTGATATTGATTGAATGCCACCCAACATGCATAGTAGTGAGCCTTCTGTGACAGCCTCCATCTGAGGAGATTCTCTTTTGATCTACCCACATGGGGAGGAGGGGGGGGTGAGCAATTACGAAACTTCCATAAAGCTCATTCTAAGTAGTGTCCCTCCGATAGCTGTATCCATGTCCGTAAGCTTTCAGTTTTAGCTCTCCAGGAATCGACAAGTATTGCTCCTTCGCTTCTTCCCCTTATTTTTTCCCTAGGATAGGACTAATGTTTGTTCCCGTTCCAGGACACAAGCCAGCTGTACCTGGTGATGGAGTACTGTGTTGGAGGGGACCTTCTAGGGCTTCTGGAACGTCGGGGTGGCGCATTGGGCGAGGGGGAAGCTGTGCACTATCTGGCCGAGCTGGTGACTGCCTTGCATACTCTACACTACCTGGGCTATGTACACCGGGATATAAAGCCTGACAATGTGCTCATTGACAGGTACCACTACTTACTGTCATATTTTGTCTTCTCCTTATCCAGAGAATCATGATTGAAGCAATGACTGGATACTCCACCACGAATTGTGGTCCTCTGCAGTGACTTACCTTTTTCCATTTCTTTCCTACGTGCCTTAACAAAGAAAACTATGTTGCTCTTTCATTATATAAATTACAACCTAACAGGCTTATTGCCATATTGGTCATCTCTTCCAACTAGAATGTTAATGAGGTTTATCTGAAACCTTATGTGAACAAAAATGGTGCCAACGCGAATCGAATTAGCAACCCCTAGGTCTGAAAACAGGCATCTTACCATATATGCCACAGATAACCTTTTTATTGAGGTACCTTGGGATGTAAATAGGTCACATAAATGCATGAAAAGCTTGAATATTGATTTACAGATGATCACCAAGTCTTGAAATAATTTCAATTTAATCATTATTGAATAATTGTCAAAACCTTTGTATTTAATCAATAATGTTTATTATAAGTATAATGTACATCACCGGTATAAAGACTGTAAAATAGGTGGATGGCTGCCACTCAATCCTTGGAGATTCCGGTTTGCTTCTTGCGTTTTCTGTGAAGAGCAAGATGAAGAGATTCCTCTTTGGAAAGTAAAAGTTTGTCGAAATAAAAACACAGTAGACGTTTCAGTAGAAAGGAATATATTTTTTCCATTCCTTATGTTCAGCCCATTGCTTATCATAAGCCCCTTGATTTGACCGTGTATATCATCAAGGCTTGTAAGTGCCACGCATACCACGTGCTGTCTGCACGTAGGGGGTGCCCGATCATCTATAGTGATTACTTCCAAGGCCACACATAAGGAACATTTTATTACAATATGTACAGGCAGTGCTTTTTTAAAAAAAAAAAAGGTGCCGGAGCTCACTTCTTGTCGAGCTTTTTGTAAACTGTAAAAAAAGTGATGGAGCGCCACTCCATGCGCTCCACCGCAAAAAAAGCACCAACAGTGCTTTTATTTTTAAATCGGCCGGAGCTCACTTCTTGTCAAGCTTTTTGTATACCGTAAAAAAGGTGGTGGAGCACCACTCCACCGCAAAAAAGCACTGTGTACAGATATATAGCCACAAGCAATGGTAAAACACAGATGATATATTACAATACAAAAATGTATAATAATTTCAAAAACAAAATAAATTTCCTAATTTCTGTGATGCATACGTCTGATAAATATACAGTACATTTAAGCATCATCATCATTATCCTGTACTTTCCATCTGGGACACAGGTATGCCGTTAAAGGTCTCGATCCAGTTCCGTCCACAGCCCAACACTTCGTGTTCTCCCATGTTATGCCGAAACTACGAATTTCTCTATCATAACATGGGCATATAGTGTAGGATGAATTTTCATGCCTTTGAGTCCATTTTAGGTGATAAAACAGCACAGCTCTTGGCCAGTTACCATCCGGCATCCTCAATACTTGACCTAACTAGTCCAAATTATTTTTAAATAGACATGTATTATAAATATTTATACTATAGAATTTTATTTAACTTTCCATTTTTTGTCTTATATACACTGCATTGGTTCAATAAATTTCTTTTTAAATTGACCTTCACCATCAAATATTCCTATTTGAATTTTTAAGTTATTATTTATTTGTTCCAATAGGTCAGCATTTTACCATTATTTTATTGGAATTTTACTTTTCAGATGTGGCCACTTGAAGTTGGGAGACTTTGGCAGCGCGGCACGAGTCTCTCCTAATGGCCAGGTCCTCAGCCCAATGCCAGTGGGCACCCCAAACTACATTGCTCCAGAGCTTCTTAAAGCATTGGAGGATCCTAAATTTGCTCACGGAGTAAGTATATCCTCCAGTCTTCCATAACTTCAGCTTAATGGTAGAATGCTTTTCTCGTATTATGGGATTGCCAAAGGGGAAAAAAAAAAGTTATATTGCAGAAGTTTCATTGAGACTCTCAGAAACGTAAAATAAAGTTTCTGTGATATATGCCCATGCATATGATAACTTCGGTAAATGAAAGCGATTGTAACCTTCGTGGCCTAGTTGGTAATACATTTGATTTCCTTCTGGCTGTTTTGAGTTCCATTGCCGATGGTACCTAAAAAAAAATGGTCCTGGTTTGGTAATAGAGGTTTTCTAGTAACAATACTTGCATGCACTGTGTACGTGTAAGTATTGTTAGCTGAAGAGCGTAGCCAGAAGACAATGTTGCTTCCCACACCACTCTTCTTTATGTCAAAATTATCAATTAAAATATTTTGAAGAGTACCATACAAAAGAAGATTTCAATTATGAATCCAAGACATTTTGAATGTTTCGATTTTGTTCATAGAGTGTTTTGGGTAATATTTATTATATTATAAAACTTATTCCAAAAGATTTCACAAAATTGCCTGGCTATACTTTTAGATATTATTGTGAAGCCAAAATGCATAATTATCACGCATTGGATGTATGGACAACTGACTTAAAAATGATGAATATCTTTGGTCATCATATCTATATTCCTCCCCAATGTCTCCTCTTTATGTATTCCACAGTATTTCTATTTTATTTTGGTCATGCATTTAGGGTGCTACCTGGTAACTGATCAAGGGCTGTGCTGTTATAGTCTGCATGAGACTACATAAGTTAGACACCCATCTTGCGCCATACACTGGTGTTACGATAGGCAGTGGAATGAACTGGATAAATGTGTAATCGATATATGGATGGCATCCCTGTTATATTTATTTATTAATAAGTTGTACAATGTACGTTATAGTAATAACAATAAGAAGAAAAAAAACAGAAGTGAAAGCTTCATATGACAGAAGTAAAAAACATTATATGTTTTTTTAAAACAATTACAATAAAATAAATGCAAGGATACAATTGTAATAAAAAACCAAACAATACATAAGCATGAAAGTAAGTTCACACGTCACACTATCACAACAATGTAAAAATTTGGCTATTAATAACATTTTTATATGATTTTTATCTAGACTCCATGCGACTACTGGTCCCTAGGGATAGTATCCTATGAGATGATCTGTGGGCAGACTCCCTTCACGGGTCGTACCGTGGCGCACGTGTACTCAGCCATAATGGCCTACAATGGCCCGACAGGCCTGCAGTGGCCCTCCTGCCAGCCCAGTCCTTCTGCGGCCTATAAGGAATTAGTCTCCAGACTGCTCCACCCTAACCCGGATAAGAGAATGTCGCATTCGCAACTTGTAAGACATGGACTCTTTAATAAGGTGCAGTGGAACACACTTCGTGATCAGGTATATTTTATATCCAATATTATAATTAGATTTTTATTATTAACTGTCATTATAACAAGCAGCGTGAATGCTGTTAATGTATATATAATATCAAGTTTAACTGTAATTTTTTCATAAAGTTCTCAATGACTTCTATGGTCTTGTTGGTAAGATGCATGTTGCGGGTTCGATTCTCATTGGAATCCAGTGAGAATGTTTTTTAAAAAAAAATCCAGTCTGGTTTTCGCTTAAGATCCCTTGAACATCTTTCTGGTTGGTTGGAAGAGATGATCCCATCAGTTTGTACTGTGTTTAATGAAAATGTAATACAATACAAAGGTAAAGCAAAGAAAAATTATTAAAATAATAAACAAAGGAAGCAAAACATCTTTAACACTTGCCGTACGGTGATGGATAGCGAGTGATCATGACTTATATTTTATTTAATTTCTCGAAATATACTGCTTGCAGGGTCTTCATACTTTATGTATTCCTCATCGAAACCTCTATGATTTGAATGATGTCATTAGGAAACAAAACATTCATAGTTAATTCAACAGAAATTAATGATTTTAAATCGCGAATTGACGAAATGTCAAACACCTGCGTATGAATCATTCTTTTTTGACAGTTCGTTCCAGGGGTCGTCACCAGTTTTATAATCCTGATTGTTATTTTTTATTTTTATCTGGTATGTTTTTCCTATTATCATTTTTTATCTGGTATGTTATATTGTACCATTACTCTTTTTATAATAAATGTACATTTTATTTATTATTTCATTTTCAAAAATATAATAATTGAGATGGCGGGAAATATCGATGGCGATGATAGCGATTTGGAATTTAAGGCGACAGGCAATATAATCAGAATCAGAAGATTTTGTCGAGGTACAGGTGAAGTATATTCTGATTTGGAGACGAGTGAAGAAGACGAAGAAATATTATTTACATCAAAACATGGATTCGAATGGAGTTCATTACGAGTACCACCTCAATCTTCGAGGCATCGGTCGGGTATCAAATATTCTCATCGAAGATTCTGGACTGAGAAATTCAAGTATAAATGTACATTCCATAAAAGATATGTGTTGTCTGTTTGTAAATGAAGAGGTGGTAAAAGTGATGTTTAAGAAACAAATCGTCATTTAAATCGAATTCATTCAGAAAAGAACCAACCAATATCAAAAGACGAGTTATATGAATTCATTGGAATATTGCTCGCACCTGGCAGAAATCGAACACGAAAGCTATCTTTGAGTTAATTGTGGATAAGTGAAAGTCCCTTTTGCCAGTCATTTTTCACAACAGCTCTGTCTCGAGATAGATTCATCTATATTTACAGTCATATTCGTTTTGATGATAAAGAAACCCGAGAAGAGAGATATCAGGGTTTTTTCAGATAAATTAGAACCAATTAAGTGGATTTCAAAAATGTTTATGGATATGTGCAAAAGCAATTATTCTCCATCTTCGAATATAACTGTAGATGAACGTTTGGCAAACTTTAGAGAGAATTGTTCATTTCGCGTGTACATGAAGTCTAAACTTGGTAAATATGGCATCAAAATCTGGGTTGCTGCCGACTGCGGCGGCATATGACGCATAACAAATTTACAGGCTTATTCTGGTATGATAAATAATCGTAGAGAGAGATAAATCAAGGTAACTGAGTAGTTATAGAAATGGTTCAACCGCAGTATGGCACGAACAGGAGGATAACCACAGGTATTTTTATTACCTCCATCAAATTAGCCGATAATCTTTTATTAAAAGGTTTAACTCTAACTGGCACGCTTCGAAAAAATAAAAGAGTAATCTCACTTGAATTTATACCGTCTAGAGAGAAAACAATCCATAGTAGCTGAAAATAAAATACTTGTTTCGTGTGTACCACAAAAAATAAAGCAGTATTATTATTATCCACTCAATTCAATGATGCAGAAATTGATTATTCAGAAAAACAAAAGCCACTATAGTAATTATACATCATTATAATAATACGAAAATTGGAGTAGATACGGGAGACCAAATTACTTGAGAGTACTCTTGCTCAAGGTCAACGAGAAGATGGCCTTTCCGTCTTTTTATGGAAATTATAGATATGGCTGCATTGAATGCATACCTCTTATGGATAGACAAATATCCAGAGTGGAAACAAAATAATTAATACCACCGAAAACATTTCATAAGAGAGTTAAGTTTGGAATTGGCAATGCCCAATATCTTAAAAAGGAAAAATAGCAACAACAAGATTCTTTTAATACAGTTTTAACATATTGTGGCGAGTCAATACCCGAAACATTAGTAAATAATACCCTGTTGGCACCCCGTGAGGTCCTGAAAAGAGGAAGTTGTGGGTTTTATTAAAAACATTCGAGAAAAAAAACCAGGCTATTCTGCAATATTTGTCAAACACCTGCGTGTTTAGTACGTAGAATATAGTAAAAAAAAAAGTGGTTTCATGCCCCAATTGCGATAACTTTCTCCACAGGATTAAACTTGTATTATATGATATGTTTGTCCTATTTTCAAATTTTCTGTAGTGTTTATATTTTCCAAATTGCATATATTTTATTGATTTGAATTTCGTGTTTGTTTATATATAATTTTGAATTTCGTGTTTGTTTATACTATATAAATTTCTCGCCCTAAAACCTTGATTTTTGAATTTATATATTCATTTTATATTTTGTTTATATGTTATTTATTGTCTTTATTCGAATTATGGTTTTATTGCCAAAAAAATACACGCTACATTTTATTGTATAATTTTATGAAAAAAAATTAAAAGGCTGGAAATCTCTTATCACGCATGCGCATTCTGAATGTTGCGCAGACCGAACGACGCAGCGTAAAAATAATATTCTTATAGAAATGTCGCCTTTCTGTTTTAGCTCTTATTTTATCATTTCTTACCTTTATTTTATATTATTCGACATTTTATTACATAATAAAATGATGTTTATAGCTAATAACAAAAAATAACCTAGCAGATTTTGCATAATTTTAATTTGAAACATACATGTTTAGTGTACCCTCAGTGTCCAACACCGTTACTGGCGTAATTTTTTAGCACAGTAAGGGAAGTGTTAAAAGGTTGGAGACCTCTTTTCAGTCATGCGCATTCTGAACGTTGCGCAGACCGAACGACGCAGTGGGAAAATTATATTTCAATAGAAATGTCACCTCTCTGTTTCAACTATTATTTTATCATTTCTTACACTTATTTTATATTATTCGACATTTTATTACATAATAAAATGATGTTTATAGCTAATTAAAAAAAACTAATAGATTTTGCATAATTTTAATTTAAAACATACATTTTTAGTGTACCCTCAGTGTCCAACACCGTAACTGGCGTAATTTTTTAGCACAGTAAGGGAAGTGTTAAAACAAAATTTTTGGGTTTCTGTGTAAGAACTTGTTCACACAGTTTTTAAACTTGTTCAATATCTTAGCACTTACTACATTATTGGGCAGTATTACACAATTCGGTTTGCAAATAAGTCTATTCTTTTTAATAATTATATAGTTCATTCAATGAGATGTTTGTATTAATTGACCCAGGAACTTTCATATTGTGTAATAAGTATTAAAATTGTTTAATAAGTATTGAATAATTATTTCATATTGTGTAATAAGTATTGAAAATAATATAAAAATAAAACATTAGAAGATGAATGCTTTTTTTTTCTCTTAATATTTTCAGTGGTCTAGGATTTTATATGCTTGAGCAATAATTATGCATTTATTTAGAAATATGAGAGATAAGGTTTTCATATTTCTGAAGAAGGTGTATGAATGTGGAAGAGACTAAGGATGTGTGTCCAGATAGGAAAGTCTGGCGCTCTGTCCTTTCTGCCTACCCTGATAGAGGGATGGCGTGATGGTACGTATATATAATATGTAAAGTTTTTATACAAAAGGTGTTAAAAGAACCAAAATCTCTATAAGATTCCAGTCTTGATCATAAGACTGGAATCTTATAGAGATTTTGGTTATTTTGACACCCATGTGATATGAATTCACTTCATATAATTAGATATGAATTAAAATATTATCTTTGAATTTCTTTTTCAGACTCCTCCTGTGATTCCAGTGGTGAAATCGGTGGATGATGCCTCCAACTTCACAAAACCAGAGAGACAACATAATAGCACTCCCAGCGTAGCCAACTTCCGCACCAGGCCACATTTCAATGGGAGGAATTTACCCTTCATTGGTGACTATTCATTTCCTTGGCTATATGATTTGTTAACCTTTCCCCTATTTGTAGGGGGGTCTTTCTCGAGATCTCGTTCCTTCGACGCTTCTGACGGCCACTAGATTTTCTTGGCTTATAATTATTGAAAGTGTGTATACATTTTTTTGGGACACCTGTAATACTTAATATAAACTTTATATTTGGCACACTTCTCATGATGTGGCCAAAATACTGCAGAACACGTCGCATACACAATTACAAGAGGCGATCCTTTATTTTGAGCTCGGCTAAGATGGACACATTTGTTCTCATGGCTGTCCATGGTATCAGAGCATTCTGCGCTAACATCACATTTCAAAGGCATTGATCCGTCGAATGTTGACTAGTGGGAGTCTTTTGCTCGAGACCATTGAAAGACAAGAGAAATGTTCCAGATGAAAAAAGTGGTCTAAGATACCACCTGATGAGGTCGTCTGACCATCTTGAAAGCTATTTCTGTACTCGACTGTGCAGATTGAGAATTGGTCTGTATATTTACGGGAAGAAATTTAACTCAACTACTAGTTTTGAAGGCTGCCATGACAGTATGTTCTTTCATTGACCTATGACTATCACTCGCGGTTTTCACACTTGTTAATGTGGTGTATTGGTAAAGACCCAGTAAGTTTCGTCATATAAGGGTATTGGCTACCTCCATTTTCTGTCTGCCATACAGCTTTGGAGGACATAGAATGCTTTGATTTTAACCATATAGGTACACTTGGTGTAGTATTAAAGCATAGAATACTTAGATTTTAACCATATAGGTACACTTGGTGTAGTATTAAAGCATATAATACTTAGATTTTAACCATAAAGGCACACTTGGTGTAGTATTAAAGCACAGAATACTTCGATTTTAACCATATAGGTACACTTGGTGCAGTATTAAAATGCTGAAAAGAAAGAATGATTAGTACATGTGATAATTGCCTCAGTAGTTGAGAGTATAAATAGTTATTTAATTCTGAATGAAATAGCAAATATTTTAAGGATTCATGAATAACTCCCTTATATATAGGAGTTCACGGTCATTATTTGAAAAAAATAGTATTGGTTTAACCACTTCATGCTTTTGAAAGAGCAGTGATAAAACTTTTTTACGAATGTTATTTATATTGATTTTTATTTATATATTCATATTGATTATAATTTTCATATTCAAGATGTCTTTATCGTGGAGAGGGACAGTGAATGGGAGGATTTGAATTTAGATAATTCACACAGTGGATCCCCAAGTTCCAAGTTCGGAATCGGAAGAGAAATTTCGAAATGAACATCAAGGGGATCAGTTCAAATTAGACGAATGGGCGGAAATCAATATCCATACAGATATTCCACCACCTTCGGCTCCGTTTGAATTTATTGGAAATTCTTCGATAAATAACCAAATTTTATCATTTGCAATGCCTACAGTTCTTCAATTATTTTCTTGATGATGAATTGGTTGGAAAAATTGTAGACGAGACAAATTTGTTTTCGATACAATATCAGAGAACAAGACCATTGACACCTTCGGGTGCGGAAAATCAATGGTGTGTAAGTCTATCGGAGATGCGATATTTTTTTACAATCGTAATGGCTATAAGCATTACACACAAGCCAGAAGAAAAAATGTATTGGTCGAAGAAAAGTTGTATTTCCACTCCATTCTTCACAAAAACAATGTCATATAGAAGATATGTGCTCATAAAAAAATATTAACATTTTACAAATAACGAGACATATAATCCAGCAACACATCCTAATCCAAAACTAAATAAAATCTGGCCGGTTTACGAAAACCTCAATAAAAAATTTCAACTGGCATATATACCTAAACGAGATATAACGATTGACGAAAGTCTAATGCTATATAAAGGTTTATTGAGTTGGAAACAATACATTCCCATGAAACGCGCAAGATTTGGCATAAAAAGTTTTTTTCTTTGTGAATCAAAATCGGGATACATTTGGTCTTCTCTAATTTATACCGGCAAAGGAACAATTATTGACAGTGAATTTCCAAATTTACCTATTTCTTCACAAGTTGTAATGAGTTTGATGAAATCTTTACTAAATAAGGGATACTGTCAAACAATTGACAATTTTTATAGTTCTATTGAATTGACTGATCTACTTACATCGCTGAAACTGAAACTTACGGGACTGTGAGAGCAAATAGAAGAGGCTTGTCCAGGAATATAAAAAATCCCAAAAAAATTAATTCAGGATTTATAAAGGCATATAGGAAACGAAGAGCAATGCTGATGAGATGGAAAGACAAGTGCGATGTGTACTTTCTTTCAACTCTCCATGGCACAAATATGGTGGAAATAGAAAAAAAGAATAAAAAGCTAATGAAACCCAAAGTGGCTATTGATTATAATTTTACAATGGGGGGTGTTGATCGACTCGATCAACACCTTTCCAATTACCCACTTCCTAGAAAATGAGGGAAAAAATATTACAAAAAAATATATTTTCATCTTGTAGAACAGGAATTCTTATGTGTTGTATACAAAAACTGAGGGTTCTATGACACATCTGGAGTATAGGATAAAACTCATTGAAGAATACATAGAGAATTACCATTCACCGGATTTCTCTTCTAAAGGTGGATGCCCTAGTAAAACTCCAGACCCAATGCAATTGACAGAACGTTACTTTTTGAAGTCAATTCCAATAACTGGAAATAAAAACAGACCTACAAAAAGATGTGTGGTCTGCTGTTCCAAGCGAGATAACTCAGGAAAACGATTCCGAAGGGAGAGTCGTTATTGGTGTCCAAATTGTGAAGCTGGTCTCTGTTTGGAGCCGTGTTTCGAAATATACCACACTAAATCAACTTATTAATATTTTTTGTGTAATTGATTACTTTTTCTTCTTATTATTATAGTTATTTACACTTTTTATTATTATATAGTATTATAGTTATTGTTATTCTAATTTTTATTATATTATAGTTAGTTTTGTTTTAAAATTATCTAAAATTATTTATGTTGTTTATAGTTAAGGCATTAACGTCAGGGGAGCGCAAACAAGTCTTGTTTGCGCTCCCCTGAAGATGAGGTGAAAGCCTTGAAACCGGTAGGTTTATACCGTCACAAAAAAGTGGAATAAACAGTGTTTGATAAAAATAAATTACAAAAAATAAAATTATTTAACATTAAAATGGCGAAACGGTTTTATTCTATTTTTTTTTGTATTAGGTTAAGTTTTTCTGCATTTTTTTTATTGCTTCTAAGCTTTATTTTGAACTTTTTTTGAACTGAACAATTTTTAAATTATGTAAACTCTTTAAATAAAAAATAAAATAACCTGATGTTTTTAGTTCTATTTTTGTAAAAAAAAAAAACGAGCATGAAGTGGTTAAGAAAGATCTGCATATTTATGTATACTGAATTCATAATGACAATTTTTTTAACTGGAGTGAACAATCAATATCACTTTTACTAACCTTTGCCTGTGAATTGTTTTACTTCGATGTATATTTTATACAGAATACTCATTTTGCCTGTGGATTATTTTACTTCGATGTATGTTTTATACAGAATACTCATTTTGTCTGTGGATTGTTTTGCTTCGATGTATGTTTTATACAGAATACTCATTTTTATAAATTGTATTTTGTTCAGGCTTTACATATGCTCCTGATGTATTGCTGGGCAGTTTGCCTGGAGGAGGGGGAGACACCGGTGATGTCGAGGGGGAGAAGTCTTCTGAGGGAGAGGGGACAGAGGGCTTCCTTAATTCTAGCCTCAATTCCACAGCAATCTGCCTCTCCAGCTTCAGGTAATAATGATATTCTAACAATACAGCTGCAACAGTTCTATTGTGTCAAGGTCTACTCGTAAGTAACCGATAGACCAAATTGTGAAGTGTATGGAATGGAAACACTATGTTTTATCATAGTGTTTCCATTCCATACACATGTGAAGTGTCACCAAAATATACGTTTTCCCAGGAAAAATGAAGGAATATTAAATACACATTGACTATTTAAATAAAAACGGTATTTATTTTTCTAGAATAATAAATTTAATTATCTGAAAATAAAAAATTAGAATCACCCATAATTGGCATCAAAATATCGGAATTTATGATGACCCTCGTACAAAAATAGTTAGATATATTTGTGAAGTATCCTGTGAATTTCAATTAAATACAAGCATTTTTCGACCTTACGTAAATGTTGTAACCTTTCTTTCTGGATGACCCTCGTATTAATGCAAAAATGCCTCATAAATGTGAAATGTAAAATTCTTTCATAAATTTTAAAATATCCCAATTTTTTTATAAAACCCTCAATATCTCCATGGCCTAGTTATAAGGCGTCTGTCTTCTGATCTGGGGGTTACGGGCTCGATTCCCTTTGGCGTCCAGATGTTTCAAAAAGAGTCCTAGTTTAACTCTCCAGATTGTACTGTATACAATGATAGTGTGATAGGATAGTACAATACAGTTAGGTAATCCCTTGTGATCGAATATGATTGTCAGCTGTCACGGAAATGGAAAACACCTGTGCTTGTATTGGTTTATTCTATGCAAGGTGTTGCACTACAGCAAGCACATAGTCTTGCCAGATTGAACCCAAAGTTCGGATGAAAAGGAGCTTCTGCTTTAGCCTTTCGTTAGGTCGTTCGAGTTTTTTTACATAACGCTATTTGTTCAATATATAAGATAAATTTCTATAAAAAATTATAATAATCAGTTTAAAAGCTACAGAAAAACATAAATTCAGATGTAAACCAATCTAAGAGTAAAACTAGTCTGAAAGTGAATCCATCAGGAATCGAACCTGGGGCATCCGCTTGCTTAGCGTGAATCAACCATTAAACCACGGCCATTGACATTAATTTAAAATAATTGAAATAAAATACGTCAAAACATAAGAAAATCTTTAATCACAAATCTGTAAATAAATATAAAGAAGTTAGAAATCAAAGTAATCTTATTTTTTTATGGATTTTTTTTAGGGAAATGGAAAAGTTATTAGAAAGTCGCAAGAAAGAAATTGAGGCACTTCATAAGCGAGTAGCTGCTGCCGAGTGTCAGCAGGTGCTGAGTATAGAGAGGGCCAAGCAGATACAAGACCTGGAGGCACAGCGCTCCAAACTGGAAGGGGAACTCACTGACATGGCCTGCCATAATGAGGTGATTCAAACATAATTTATTACTTAAATGTTAATTTATTACTTAAAGATATTAAACGGAGATTTGGAAATAGATGAATGAGTATGAAGAATAAACAATTGTGTAAAAGTAGTCATCCTTGGATGCAGTAACAGCCTATGATTAGCACAAAACGGATAAAGCACTGGAATTAGTAAGGTCTTTTATTAATGAGACTTCCATCCACTTGACATTTTTGGCTGTGGATCGACTTGGATGGGGGCGTTTTATGACATCACTGTGTTACTGATGGAACGTATAGGGTGATAATTATGAAAAGCATTAACACATTACAACTTCGATACCTATATACCACTTGAAGAACTTTAGCCTTCATGATGATCCCGTTCCACTCAAGATATTCTTGCACCTTTTGTCTCTTTTAATTTCTAGCCTCTGAAAGTTTATCAGCACTTTATTTAACAGTTTTTGTCTGTATTGACTAAATAGTTTGATTTGCAAGAGCTTTGACTCCCACCCGTTCTTGATAGTCTCTTGTTATTCATTTTATAGACTTGACCAATCAAAGCTAATTAGCTAGCTCTAATGTCGTTAGTTATCCAAGGCAAAGACCGAATCTCTATTGCTTCTCGGTCTCCAGGCATTTGATGTAACTCCTAGTTATAGTCGCATGGAAGTGGTAAATTTATTACTATTATAAATAAATTCAAATAAGATCTGATTAGACAGAATTTCCTTTGCATACATATATGCCATCACCCCATTCTCTTGTTAGGGTAAACAGAGAGCACGGCGTGCCAAAAATACGCATAAAAATGTGATTTGTGTAGACAAAATATTTTCTAGTTATTTAAGTTAGCCAAGTCATTTAATGTTTATTGACTATTATTGTGTATGTCTTCTGTAGAAACTTCAACGCCAAATAGAAATTGAACACGAAGAGCGTCGATCTGTAGAGGCCAAATCCCTGGAGGCCATCAGATCTGCTAAGATCTCCTGGCAGGACAAACAGCAGAGGCAATTGGCAGCGCTGGAGCAGCAAAAGAACAAAGTGGAACAGCAGTACAGAAGTAATATCCTTAATCTTGAGGAAGCTGTGAAAAAATTGACATCGCAGCTACTAACCAGCAAAGATGATCTCACTAAAGCTAATCAAGAACTTGGTGCGATGAAAATGTTGCAGAAAAATCACAAGGTAAGCCTTAATTTTTTTGCGCTTGTCTGCCATTCACTCTTCATTAAAAAATACTAAGTATGCTCACAGAGGTGATTTTTATACAAGTTTTTAATTGAATTTTAAATTCTTCTTGACGTACTGTCTCCCTATCCAAGATTGACTACAACTATGGCAATCCACTTTGTTGATTGCATCCTGGAACAACTCAGTTGAGCTGTACTCAAACCATTGACATTGATTCTTAAGCCAAATAATGCGGCATCTTTTCCTACCTCTTGCCATTTATTTTTCCTTCTTCTTCTTCTTCATGTGTCCTGCCGGGTCCCCCCGACGTTGACGATCACTTGGGAGAAACCTTGTCTGTCCTGGGCAGCACGGAACAGCTCCTCCACACCTCTCATCCCGGTCCATTCTCTAATGTTCCGAAGCCAGGAGTGCTGCCTTCTTCCAACTCCTCTACGACCCTCAATCTTCCCCTTTATGACAAGTTGTAGGATTGCATACTTTTCACCTCTCATTATGTGGCCAAAATATGAAGTCTTACGGAGCTTGATTGTTGTGAACAATTCTCTCTGTGTATTTGCTCTACGCAATACTTCAACGTTGCTAATCATGTCAGTCCAGGATATTCTTAGCATCCTTCGGTGGATCCACATTTCAAAAGCCTCCAAGCGGTTAATGATATTAACTTTGAGGGTCCATGCCTCGACACCATAAAGCAAAACTGACCACACATAACACTTGATCATTCTTTGTCTGAGCTTCAAATTTATACTATCGTTGCAGAGAAGATTTTTCATTTTATTAAAAGCTGCACGAGCTGCTTCTATTCTACATTTAATTTCTATATCGGGGTCCAGATTCTCAGTGATGATGCTGCCCAAGTACTTAAACTGCTTTACCCTTTCAAAATTGACACCACCCAGCCGAAGATTTGCATTTGGATGACTTTCTCGACTGATTTTTCTCAATTTTTCGACCTCAATTTTTCCTTGGAAGATTTTATCTTGAGTGTCTCATTATGTAATTTGATAGCCATGTATGTAGTGTTTGATGTTGAAGGAAGAATAGCAGCAGACAACAGAGTGAATGGTGGGTTATACAATATGTTTATCGACTGAAGCATTTCAAGAGAAGCTAAGCTGGCTGCTCATAATGAAATCTCGGTCCTAGCATTAAGATATGCAAACGAAATTTGGCTGTGGGAAAAAAGTGATGAAAGTAAGATAAATGTAGTAGAAATAAATGTTGCAAACAATATGTGAAAAACAATATATGACAGAATAAGGAATGAGAATATTAGGAATGAATTCGGATTGAAGAAAGGAGCATGAAGATAGTTTGGCTACGTAGAAAGAATAGATTATGAAAGACATACAAAATAATATATAGGAGTAGCAAAGAAGGTACAAAGAGTTTGGGGAGATCTAAAAAAATATAGCATGCCCAAATTAATCAAATTCTAAAAGACGGAAGAGGGAAAAGCTTTTTTATAATAAGGGAGGTGAATGCATCAGAAGTAAAAAATATGTATTAGAATCGAATGAAGAGGATATCTGTTTTCTCACCTCAACCCTATAGGAACAAGGCGTAGTGGTGATGGTAATAATGATGATTATGTGACAGGTATTAAAAGTTGTGAATTTTTACAGTTTTCAGCAATTCTCAGTCCATACATGTATTAAAGTTATAACTGCTCTCTAACTTACAAACCAATCTCCCTATCAGGGTAGGCAGATAGGAAAGAGTGTTCGACTTTCTTATTGTTATACATATCTTTCGCGTCTTCTTCATCCATACATCTCCTTAAATTTTTGTGACTTTTTACATTTCTTTCTAAATATCATACACTTGATCCAACCATACTTTCCTTGGTCTTCCTTTACCACGCTTTCCATTCACTGGGCAGTCGCATCATTTACACTTTGAATCACATCTTATTTTGAAAGTATGATCATTTTAATTCCATTAAGGGAATGTGATTGAGTCCATGCTGATTATTGCTCTTCACATATTTTTGTATTCCAAGCACTTATTTTATTGAATTTCTCTTCTTATATAGCACTTATTTCATTGAATTTCTCTTATACTATATAGCATTTATTTTATTGAATATAAAATTTATAAGGTGTGTTTGATAATATAATAATTAATACAATTTATTAGTGGCATAACTTAAAAAAATAAGCCCCAATGCAAAATAAAAAAGGGCCCATATATTAGGTAAAGCGAAAAGAAATGACAATTTTCATTAGGCGTCACGTTGAAACCCGTTTACCACCAGTTACCGTTGGGTTAATACGTCATGGTTGGTATCGTTTTGAAGCTCTATTAATATCCTTTCTGTTTTGATATTTATTTTTGGTTTTAGTCTAAAGTACAAAACTGCAAAAGCCAGAGATTGAAGAGACACATTTGCGGTATTTTATGCTGTTTTTATTCGATAAAGGATTGAAGTCAAAATAAGCTACCCAGACCATCTGCGATATTTATAGAGACATCTTGAATCCTCGGAAGTGCCAAAGATGGTTTAAAAAAATTGAAAGTTGTGAAAGGGAATCGAAGGACAAACCCAAAATAGGAAGACCTCTTAAAATCGATGATGACACTTTAAACTCATTAGTGAGGTCCGATCCGCGTAAAACTATCAAGGAATTGTCACAAGATATCGGTTGTCTATGATCAATAGTGAAGAACTATTTGAAAAGGCTCGAAAAACAAAATAGACAAGGAATTTGGAAGCCGCACGAACTTTCTCCAATGGCCATGGAACAACGAATGACAATCTGTTCATCTTCACTCTCCAGATATGAAACTGATCCGTTTCTTAGAAAAATTGTTACTGAATATGAAAAATGGGTCATTCACACCAATCCGAGGAGAAAAAAAAACAAAAAACAATGGTTTTCGACGAATCAGGTACATCTGTCTACCCCTCAGCCGACATTGACTCTGAAAAACGTTTTTCTTTGTATTTGGTGGGATATTTTGGAAGTTATTCATTATGAATTACTAAAACCTGGTCAGACTGTTACAACAGATGTGTATTGTTCCCAATTCGAAAGATTAAAGGCAGAACGGCTTAAAAAATGATCAGTTTTAGTAAAGAATCAGAGAAGAATTCTACAACATGATAATGCAAAACCACACGCAGCAAGGATTACGCAGGACAAAATAAGAGAGCTAGATTTAGAAGTTCTGCAGCATCCACCATATTCACCTGATATTGCACCTTTCGATTACCATCTTTTTAAGTCGATGGAACATTCGCTTCGAGATAAAAAATCTACGAGTGTCGAACAACTCCGAAATCACTTGGAGTCATATTTTACCGTAAAACCGCCAGAATTTTACGAATAAGGTATTCAAAAACTGCCTATTCTGTGGAGAAAGATCATCGGTAACTACGGTAATTATTTAACGGAATAATATTGTATAGTTTTTGTTTAAATCAATTTTTTGTCGCATCAAAAAAAATTGTCATTTCTTTCCGCTTTACCTAATATTTATTGTATAATAATAATCACTACTTTATATGCAAATTGACAAGTTATACCACAATTTTTGTGCAATAGCTGTTAATTCTTTCACAATATTTTCAAATTAGTTTCTTAATTTTTTAACTTAATGAAATGATGCTGTCAGTAGTATGTTGTATATTGCAGTATGTAACTTGACTTACGTCCATATTTTTTCTTCATAAAATGATTGATGCTTGACAAGGTTTTTTGTACAATCACATGGGTTTTTTCAATTTATTTTTCTGGCCCTTAGACACCTGAGCTACAGCCCTTTTAGCCCTATAGTAAATAAAGTCTCGTTTACAACTGGACAAAAGCCTCTTTGCGGTGATGGTCTGGTCCCTAATCAAACTTATTGGGGTATTGCTGTATACATTAATAATGCTTATACATATTTTCCGTAATACACGGGAGACATGATTTTTCAGTAATGGATTTTAAAAATGAAAAGTCCATATATAGTAAGTGCTGAGAAAAGTAACAATACTCGCAAAAATATAGATATCAAAAATTTTGCAAGGCACAAACCTTTTGTACCCTTATCTAACATTGACCCTATTCAATATTGGCTGCTTTGGCTTAGTAACTCCATTGTGATTATACAATATAATGTTGAACAACTGTATCATGATTCTACAGTTGCTTGCAAAGCTATTACAATATCTTTAATAATATTTATTGATAATTCAATAAGGGGTAAAAATATCAAACCCTTTTAAGGACTAATGCATGTTTTAATTTATTAATATTGCCTGTCTTTAACATCCTCTGTTTTTATGTTTAATTTAATGCTTGAACTAACTTGATGTGCTCGTCTGTTTTCATGGTGGATGCACGGTTTAATTGAAAACAGGATATTTTGAATACAATCCACGGACTTGAACATCGTCATTATACTGAACGCAACATTCGTCCAATTGTAAGCTTTTTCTCCTGTAATACTTATTTTAGTTTAATTTCCGCATATTTTTAAATATCGTTCTTTTTTCATTAAATTTTTTGTCAATTCTTTAAGATTTGACTGAAAAGAATTTAGAAACTTTCTTGCATTTTTTCCTTTTTCTTTTCATGCACAAATTTCGTATAATAATTTTTCTAGGATAATATGGCGAAGGCACGAAGACTAACCCGCCAGTCCTTGTTCGATGCTGACTCTTCCGCATGCAGTGAATCTCTAGAACAGGGGAAGCGGGAGCACCGGGAACTAATGGAGAGGCTGAAAGCCGAGAACAGGGAACAACTAGACAGGTTGCAGAGGGATCAACAAGAGATCATCAACCGCATGCAGCATGAGCTCAACAGCCTCAGGGATATGGAGCAGAACCTCCGGGTAGAGCTTGAGGAGAAGAGGAAGGATTATTCTGATTTGCAGGTAATTTTTTTTATTTTCTTTTTATCCATAATATATTGTTTAAATGGAAAGGCTAATCATAGAGTATGAGTACATAACAAAAAACATTTAGTGGATGTAGATAACCACTTCATTAGGACACATGTGATAAAGTGGTCATGCCTTAATGATTAGAGTGCTGAGAGTCTATACGAGTATATAGACGTTTCATGGTATTGAAAACATTTAGTGGATGTAGATAGCCACTTCATTAGGACACATGTGATAAAGTGGTCATGCCTGAGTGCTGAGAGTCTATACGAGTATATAGACATTTCATGGTATTGAAAAAAATGTCCAGCAGTAAATCATAAATTTATCTCTTGAAATTGAAGCCATTGTATGGAATATAGGATCATTTCTAGTCTGTTTTACTTTACATATAAAGTGATACAGTATTTCTGAGAATAAACACATGCGTGTGATTTTGGCGAGAGGATGTACAAAAGTTATTAAAAATAAATGATAAAATATGAAATATTTAGTTTCTTCAATGTTTTCTACTATGCGTGTACAGGTGCAATGCCTGGAGATCCCAAGCCTGCAGCAGAGATTGGGAGAGCTGGAGGAACAGAACAAGGCATTGACAGAGAGGGGTTATCGCAGAGTGACAGAAGGTAAAGAGCGCTGTTACCAACTGGAAACTGCCCTACGCTTACAGGAGGATAATTTGCAGAAAAGGATCGAGGTTCGTGCTTATCTCTTTAAATACTTGAATAATTTATAAACGCTAGACTAGCAAGTACAAAAAATGTTTGTACAAGTACAAAAAATGACCGTTTGCATTTTCGTTTGTATGATCTTTGCCAACACAATGAACACAAATGCGAGGTTAAGCATTGTTCTGATAAACATTTGCTCGACTAGATTGCTCTGATGAATCTCTATACAATCAAACATTCATTTGTATCAACAAACCTGTTATTGTCCATCGATTGCAAGAAAATTAATTTTCTTTAACTGATTGAAAAAAAATTTGATCACCTAGATTTTAGCAGCATAACGATACCTATGACTTCAGTTCTTGGGTTGTCCAGAAAGTAGATTCATATTTCTTGGATAGATGTTCTTGCTTACTTCATTTCAAATATGCTGAATGAATATAATTATGATAGATTATAGTTTTATTAGGGCAACGCCAGACCTCATCATGTCTTTTTGCAAACCCGGCAAACATTAATACAGCTGAGATGGGATGTCATAACTTACCTGTCATTTTCACTGGACCTGGCACCCTTCAATCACCACTTATTCTAGGCCTTAATCTAATCTCCTTAATAGGAAAAAACTTAATTTCACTGAAGGCCTGCAAAAATTATCTGGAGCAGTTTTTCTCCCAAAAAAATGCAAAGTTCTAGGAGGATGGAATTTTAAAGTGAACCAAAAAATGGCGGAACAAAATGGCGTATATATAACAATAAAATTACATCTGTATATAACATTTTTGCTTTTGAATTTGAGCTTAAAATTTGAAATAAACACATCGATCAATAAGCCCCGAGACTAACCAACAGATGACGCCTCTAATAACAAATCCATACCATTCTCAGTTACTACCAACCTTTAGAAGTTACGTGTCAAACTTTCATGACATTCCGACATTGTGTCATTGAGTTACAGAGGTTTTAGTGATGCTACTTTTGCTATTTTCAAAATAATGGAATAAACCGAATTTCTTGTGTTGATATAACATCGCTTTTTAATGGGAAAAAATACCGTTCAAACTCAGCGATGGCTTGAAAAGTGTTATCCGGGCTCTGAGCCGTCGAAAACAACTATTTGTCGGTGGTATGCTGATTTCAAACGCGGTCGTACAGACACAAATGATGCTGAATGCTCTGGTCGTCCAAATGAGATTGTTACACCAGAAAACATAAAAAAAAACCTCAAAATTGTGATGGAAAATCGCAAAGTAAAGTTGCGTAAGATAGCTGACATCCTGAAGATATCATTTGGTAGTGTTAACACTATTTTGCATGAACATTTGGTCATGAAAAAGCTTTTTTCGAAATGGGTGCCGCGTTTGCTCACCGTGGAACAGAAACAATGCATCGATGATTCAGAGCGCTGTTTGGCACTGTTTACGCGAAATAAACAGGAGTTTTTGCATCGGTATGTGACAATGGATGAAACTTGGATCCACCACTATACTCTGGAATCAAATCGGCAGTCAGCTGACTGGAGAGCAGCCGGTGAAAGTCGTCCGAAGCGACCAAAAACTCAACAGTCGGCCGGGAAGGTTATGGCCTCCGTATTTTGGGATGCGCATGGTATAGTATTCATCGATCACCTTGAAAAGGGAAAAACCATCAATAGCGAATATTACATAGCGTTTGAAGGCAGAAATTGCAAAAAAACGGCCCCATATGAAGAAGAAAAAAGTTCCCAGACCTCAAAAAGATGCTCCAGGGAAAGAGATTTGGCTCCAATGAAGATGTGATTGCCGAAACTAACGCCTATTTTGAAACCAAAGAAAATCGTTCTACACGGCTGGCATAGAAAAGTTAGGAAATTGTTGGAATTAATGTATCGCTCTTGAAGGAGATGTTGTTGATGAATAAAGAAGAATTTTGGCAAACAATTGTTGTTTTAGTAGTTAGTCCTGGGACTTATTGATCGATGTGTTACTTTCCGTACAACCCAATATATGTTATTTTAAAAAAGATGTTGGATATTGTAATATGCTTTTTTAACAATAACAATTTGAGTACCAATTTAAGGCAATAATAGGCAAATATGATCAACAGGTTCATCTATTGCAGCCTATTTAACAGTTTAGTCTTCAACATTGTGACCTCAATGCTGAGGAATGTCACCTTCACTGAAACTGCTGTATGTCATGTATACTCTTTTCCAGTCCTTCTGGCATTCCCCTGTCTGTACCTGTAGCACTCTTCACTAAGTCGATGTAGCATAGAGGTGATTTACATCTTCTGTGACCCTACACATTGCAGTGACTATGAGTCTTTCCATGTCTTCACAGCATTAAATATTGACCAAATAATGCATTGAGTAAACAATCTTGATAGCCTCTCTGATATGTTAAGTTTGTCTTATAAAGACATCGTTCTGTCCATGAAATACCCAACACATTTCGATAGTGTCTATACTTGATCTTTTTCTATCTTTGTTGTCCAAGTTTGTGAAGCATACTAGAATAATAAAAAAATCAAAACTAGATATATTTTCATTTCCCGAGACATGTATTCAGTCCTATCCTCGACACACCTATTCTCTTGATTTCAGTTTTACATTCACTGTTATCAGCAATTTTAAATCTAAGATATACAAATTCATGTACAATCTTCAAATCTTGTAATGCCGCTCTTATAGTATTTTGTTTCTACCAATATCATTCTTCTTAAAATGTGTGTAAATTATCTAATGAGCTATAGAAATGTTTAGGTGGAATGAAATATAATCAAATTTGCTATTTGCGTTTACTTAGTGTGCTTGCTTAGTTAGCATCAGCCACAAGGCTGACATAGTTAATAATACACGGGGGATAGTCATACAATTTTACAGATGAAAGTAACAAATGAATCAGATAAATATAAATTTGACGATGTTCAGATTCCATTTTTTAAATGTAGGTAACTAAAATGATGTAATTTATTTCAGGAATTGGAGTTCAGTGTATGTTCACTGGAGTCAGACATAATTGAGAAAGATGCTGAAATAGCTGGGCTTAAGGGAGAAAAAGGAGAGTTGGATATACGACTCGCAGCCGCCAATGCCAAAGAAGAAAAATATAGACGGAAGGTAATTTTATAGTTCAGATAACATTGATAGTGAATAAGGAAATCATGTTGAAGTCCAAGGGACTGCACTGGACTGGGAGACCTTTCTCAAGAAAGCTCAATACTATCTAGCCCGATGGAGTATCGTAGCAGCCCTAACCCTGATCAATAAGGGTTATAGAAGATGAAGATAAACTTGAATTTGAAATTAGATTACAAAAAGAGCACTTTCAGTAACAGTAAAATGTCAATGAAGCTAAAAAATCATTCCTTAACCCTTCCCTTACGGTGATAAAAATGAAACTCGTGTTCCGGTGTTGGGTAGTGAGTACGCGATAAAAAATTAGCGATTTTAAATCGGAAAAATAAGAACATTCATAGATAATCCCCTTAATTAATTATAATTGAAGTTAAAAATTATAATAATTGAGATTTATTTGCTGAAAACATTAAAAAACCATCTGGCACTGCTCACGGAACGGGCGTAGGTCTAGTCTCGTTGCCAGCTCAACAGCTACTGCAGCGCGGCAGGGTTGGGGGCTAACTCGGGCGTCGCTTACACTTGCGAGGTGGAGACAATTGCGCTCCTCGCTATTCAGTGACGTATGCAAAAGTGAGATGCGAATATAGTGTCGCGCTTCCCGCATACTTTTCACCTATCGTCAAGACCCAAGATCGAGGCACTCACAGCGTTTAAATGCGAATTTGTTTCCGATATTCAGAAAATACTTACGATGTAGTCGATAAATTCTGATTATTATTAATATTATTTTTTAAATCAATGCGTAAATATATTATGGAGGAATACCTAGAATCTTAACCTTGTATTTATTATATTTATAGAAATATTGATGGTTATTTGAAGCAACGTGTAGAAGATACCCAACACCGGGAAGGAAAGGTTAAAGTGGTTATTTATTACCAAGAAGATAATTGACACAAGAAAATGTGGAACAAAGTTTTTATATTTTGGAAGATATATTTTTGGGAAATAAGTATGAACTTGGTTATTACAACCACTTTTTGATGGTCCCTTGAATTTCATCATAACTGAGTTTCACTGTATATCTAAACATTTATTCTTTACCATTTAGGGCAGAGATTTTCAAAGTGTGCACCTTGACATCTTATGATGTCCCGATTAATTCCCTGGAGCGCAGCGGAATATTTGAAAATTTTAATAATTCCAATCATTCTCAGTTCATTATACAAGAATACTTTGCTCATTCATGGCCCAATCTCCATCTTACTACGTTAGTAGAGGAAAAGAGTCTGATTGAGTTGTCTTGCGACATTCCATCAACAGTTGATGTGGACCAGGTTGAGTTTTGGATATCACTAAAAGATGATTATCCTTTGCTGAGTGCTAAAGGTCAGCAAATCCTGATGAGATTTATGACGTCCTATGCGAAATTGGGTTTTCGGTGGTAGCTCTAATAAAAACTAAATATTGCTCAACATGGAGCAGGAAACGAGAGTGTCTGACTGTATCTAGTTTGATTCCAAGATTCGAGAAACTGTGGTTAACAATATGCACATTCATTTCACAATTTTTTACAATAGACCTTGATTTTATTTTCTTCGTCCTTTTAAAGATTGTTTTGATTTATCATCCTGTAATGTTCTTACGAATAATTTACGAATAATTTAACGACTCAATTACACTATTTGGCAATGGTTAATTTTTCCTGTTCTTCGATACATTATTGGGATTTAGTTTCACTATAATTGTTCTACGAGTATATAATCATATTTTTTATTTTCAAGTTTATTTATTACTTGTCTTCATACTTGAATGAAATCACACCTACCCAGTCAAAATTTTTTCCTTAGTGTTTTTTATATAATAATGTTGATACTTGTTTTTTTTATAAAATTATCTAACATATGGTTTTCTTGTTTATATATTTTTATTGTCTCCTTAATTATGAAATAATTTATACATGTCTTAAATTTTGTATCCTTTTGTTAATAATTATTTGCTGTCTATAGTATATGTATACTAATAGATTTTAAAAGGGTCTTTAACGTATGTGTACCAAAAAACAAAATATATAAATGATTGGTTAGTTTTTTGGCAGCACCGTGAAATGTTTTTATTTATCAAGGGCACCATGAACTGGAAAAGTTTGTTTTCTTGTCCCAATATATTCTTCTTTAGAAATAAATTAATTCTAAAGAGATGTTTTTATATATTTCAGTTGAACGATTTAGAGGAGCTATTGACGAAACTTCAAGAAGAAGTGAACAGATTGGAGCAAGACAGGAATCAGCAACAGAAATCGGCTTCTGCTCCAAATGGTATCTTTTTATAACATTTTACTAATTTCTACATTAATTTAAAGACAAACAATTTCCTACCTTCTCTTCTCTTGATTTACTAATGTAATTTTCAATTGTGAATGATGAAACAAAGAAAAAAAGAGTTTATTGTAGAATTTAGGTTTCTAAAAAGGGAATAAATAATGACCTCCGTGGCCTGGTGGTAAGACACTTGTCTGCCTATCCGGAGGTTGCGGGTTCGATCCCCGCTGGAACCCAGATTTTTTTAAAATAGGATTCCAGTCTGGTTAACACTTAGGGCCTATAAAAACATATTTCTGGTTGGTTGGAAGAGATTGCCACATGGCAATAAACTCGCCAGGTTAAAAATAAATTTAAAAAAAAAAGTTTTCTATTTGCAAAAATATATAGCCTGAAGCCAGTTTTTTTTAGTAATGTTGATTTTATTTTCCATGTTCATTCTCCAAGTTGATAATATGAGTTTATTGTATTGCACTTTCGTTGTATATACGAGGGTCATCCAGAAAGTGACGTTACAACATTTATGTAGGATCGAGAAATGCTTGTATTTATTTTAATTTCACGGAATACTTCACAAATATATTAAACTATTTTTCAACGTAATCGCTGTCGAAATCGAGACATTTCTGTAGTCGGGGCACCAACTTTTGTATGCCAGTGTCATAGACCTCCGCCGCCAGATCTTTCAGCCACTTCTTCACAGCTTCCTCGACCTCCTGATCGTTGGAAAATTGTTGGGGTATAGTGACACACCCACATCTTATTCCCCATCATGATAGAGTCCAGAAAAGCTTCTCCTTCCTGTGCAAAACGATCCAAAAATTCACGCGCGGCGGTCTCGCGATTTTGACGGTGCTCCGGTGTGAGCATTCTGAGCACCCATCTCGCACACAACTTCTTATAAAAGTTTTTCCGACACAATATCACCAAGGAGACTTCGAGAAATGTCAGGAAATTCTTCGTGAAGGTCATCAAGCGTCACACGGCGGTCATTTCGCACTTGTTCAATTTTTTGCACAAGTTCGTCAGAAATCACTGCCTTGCCTCGTATCAGTACGGCCTTCTCTGAACAACCTAACCCACTTCATGACATGTTGTTGACTCATCACATCACTACCATAAACTTCCACGAGCTTCCGATGGATATTCGCGGCAGTATTGTTCTGCAAAGTCAAAAAACGGATGACCGCGCGGATCTCGCACGGACGTTTGGTGGCGGGAGCGCGCGACGACCTTCATCGGAAGAATTTACTGTGACTGAACAAAATGTCCGACAAACACGCGGGACCAAACAAACTGACCGTTAGGATCCCCCCTATACGCCAGGTGCGCCAACTTCGAAAGAAAAAATTTCCCCCGGCCTCATGAGCCCTTGTAACCTTACTTTCTAGATGACCCTCGTAACTTAATTTGGTGGGCTTATTTTCATGCGACAAACTCATCAAGTCGCCATGAGTGAAAATTAGACTGAGACCCTTTTGAAAAAAGGAGTAATATCAGGAATCGTACCCACAACCCACAGGTCGGAAGTTGCTCTCTTTCTTCCATACTTTGTTCCAGTTTCTCAGTATGGGGACCAAGATGACATTTGAGTAAGCAGTTTTCGTTCTCTGAAAATGCTTCGACCCATATATACATTTTTGTAAACCAACAAACTCTTACATTTAAATTTAAATATAACAATTTCAGTAGAGAAGACCACCACAAGTGGGGCAGAGAAGATTCCCTTCCTGGAAGAGAGGGTAGCCCAACTGGAAGAGCAACTGAAGACAGCTCATGAGGAAGCCGTGTTGCTTAAGCAAGAGGCCAGGAAGGCCAATTCAGCGCTGTGGAAGAAGGTCATTTCTTAATTTTTTTTGAGCTGTTAGTATAGGAGTTATATGGTGCAACAGTTATCCCTAATCCGGTCATTGCTTACTCTATCGTACATTGGAATATCTTTACAAAGCATGTGTTTCCTTTCTTAAAGCACGTAGCCTCTTTTACATCCATACACTTCCGATTTTTCTGACTTTCTACATTTCTTTTTTTCAGAATATCATTCACTTGATCCAACCATACTTTCCTTGGTCTTACTCTCGCACACCTTCCACTCACTATATATCTGTTTTGTTAGTATTTCTTCATTCATCCGTTATATATGCCCAAACTATCTCAAAATGCTCTTCTTCATCTTATTCAACAGATCAACCTCAAGTTCACATTCTTTCCTAATCACTACATTCCGTATTCTGTAATACATTGTCATCCTATGTATTCTTAGCGCACATATTTTTACAGCATTGATTCCACTCCTTTCATTATTTTTCCACAACAAAGATTCATTCCCATACCAAGCAATCATTAAAAATCATCTAGTCTTATGGCCCGAATGCATAGTCTGACCTAAAGACTAATTTATAACCTTAAAATTTCGTGATTTGTACTCGGAGTCGGAACTCAAACACTCCAAACTTTTAAGTCAGGTAATGAAACCACGTGACTCCCTTATTTATGAAATTACGTCAGCCTTAAGTTCACGTTCATCCCTAATCACTTAGTTCATAAGAAAATATACTATCATGCCATTTCCCTGTTGGGGAAGTCGCATAAACCATAAATAAAAATACATATAATTACTAAATATTGTCACACGTTGATGTTTACCCACATCCTTTTGCATACATCAATATCATAGTGGGGATTAATCAAGGAATATTGTCTGAATATTTGTTATTTCCAGGAAAAAGAATTATCAGAATGCGATTTGGACCGCCGCATCGCAACAAGAGAGCTGAAGCAGGCTGAAGAAAAGTTGAAGTCGTACGAAGAAGAAAAAGTGAAGACTTCGGAGAGGCACGAGACTGCGCTAAAGGAGCTCAAGACGACCCTCACAGAGAGGGATGCGGAGGTTACGAAGCTGGCTGGAGAAGTGGCCACACTCACGGGGAATATTGAGACTTGTGAAGAGAGGCTGCGAAAGTGTCAGGCCAGGGTGGAGAACAATACACTGGCGCATGAAAAGGTCACGCAGGAACTTGACAGGTACCTTTTAAGAATATATATTTCGCGTATTACGATTTTTCTGTCTTTTTACAATTTCGACTTTCATAGTCTTTTTACATTCATTTATTCTTCATGCCCAAACCATCTTTTCTTCATCTTACTTAATAGATCAGCTTTAAGTTAGCCTGGCTCCTACAGAGTGCTCTTTTTCATCTTGCTCAACGTATCAACTTGACTCACACTTATCCCTAATCACTTGATTACATATTTTTCATACATTTTCACCTCATTTATTCTTCTCAGAGCACACATTTTTACAGGATTTATTTGGCTCCTTTCAGTATTTTTCCACATCCTCGTTTCACTTCCATATATCAAAGTTGGCACTACAATACTGCTGTGGATTGTCATCTTAGTCATAAAGATCTTGATGCTGTCCGGTTCAAGTATATATCGTCGTCATACAAGAGAAAGTGACCAAGTGCATTTTTCGCGAAAACGTGATTAATGACTATCTGACAACTTACTAACATAATGGTGGCCTGGAAAAAATAACCCAGCAAGAACTTGGAAGAATAATAATAATATCTTGACTTGTTTAAAATGACTATCTGCATTGATGTTTATTTTTTTACAAGCAAAATTGTATGAAAATTTTCAAAAATATTATTTCTTTATTTTGAAAGCAATGAACATTTCTATTCACCCAAAAAAAATCACAAATGTGAATACGTTTATTTAAAAAAAAAATTGAAAACAAATGTGTAAAAATGGTTAAATGGCTCTCCTGAACATTTTGCATTTTGTTAGTTGGTCACTTTCTCTTGTATGACGACGATATGTTTTAAAGCTTCATTGTTATTGTTTCTTATCACTATATGCCATTTGATGTCTCTTGTAATTCTTCCATCATCTCCAAATTCCTCAACTCGCTTCAATCTTTCTTGCTCATTATATACCACTTTTCCTTTCATACTTTTCTATTACTATGACTTTAGATTTCGCAACATTCATTCTCAGATCTTTCTTCCATCTCTCATAAAATTTACTTATGGAACTCTATTATTCATCCTCATTCCCCACTAATATTATCATGTCATCAGCGTATAGCAATCTGCATACATTATCATTCGACACTTGTATGCTATTCACCCTATAGTTTCTTCACATATGAATATATGTAAATATTAAACAATCAGGGTGACATGACACATCCTTGCTTTACACCTTTTGTAATATTAAATCACCGTCAGTCACCAGCCACTCTAATACGTACTCTAATTTCACTATATAATGACGCAATACATTTGACACTATCCATTTAATACTTTTCATAATTTGCATCTCATCTCGTGGTCATATGCTTTTTCCAAGTCCACCTTTTTTTTTAATTCTTGTAATTTTTTTCACTACCACATGCAAAGAGAAAATCTGATCTATGCATCCTTCACTTTTCAGTCTTTCTTCTAACTCTTTCTATCATAATTAATAACTGACAGATTATTAAAAATTATATCAGGAAAAGAATTCATAAATGTCTTATATGTACAGCATCCGTACAAAGACTAAAATAGGGGGATGATTGCTTCTTAATCCTCGAGAGTTTCTGGTGTGACTCCAATGAGTCTTGGTGAAATGGGGCTAAGCAATTCCTTTTTGACTAGTAGAACTTTGGTGAAATAAAACACGGTACAAAGATTCAGATAAGAATGTATTTGGTTTATTTGGCATCCTACACATACTGCAAGCATACTGATTTAACCGCTTAGTCCGTAACATGTAGGGTGACACAGATAAAACCGCGGTTCCCTTCCCCATCTCATTCCTTGCATAATGGTGGTCGCCTGTAGGTGTCATTCGACACCTGTCAATTGGCCGACTTGAACTTATTTATGTTTATCCAAACCTTTCGATTCATGATAATGCAAAGAAATGCAGATGAGGATGTTTTATTACAATATGGAGTATATATTTATTTACAATACAATATAAATACTTAAATCTATATGTCTGATACAATGTGTGTAAACAGTGAATGGAAACTTGGAAATCTTCCAGGTCAAAGAATGATGTGCACCGTCTAAAGGCAGAGTTGCAGTATTCTGAGAACAGACGGCTCAAGGCAGAGGCTGTCGGGGATAGGTACCGGCAGGAGGCACAGCTGGCCGGGGAGGAACGCAGGGCCGAGAGGGAGGAGCGCCAGACTCTGCAAGACCAACTGCATCTCAAGGACTCGGAGATACAGGACCTGGACCAGGTAAGACAATGGGAGAGAGATAGCCCATATCATCAAACTGTAGTTCTTGTCCCTACTCTGATGAATTCCAATGCTGTACATTTATTTTATTCACGACACAAGTGTCTTTTACATGAAATTTATCTTCGACTAACACGAAGATACAATAAAACTTAATTAGTTAGAATTATCAAGTAATTGTTGGAATTAATCTTATATTTATCAAGTATGTATATTAAAGTTTGATGTATCGTCGCCAATACTGCAAGAACACTTACCTAGGATTGCCCAAATTTTACAGGGGAGACAAAAAACTATTTTTCTGCAAAAATATAAAATAAAAAGATCACTTGGTATTGCAGTTATGAATAAATGCGTTCCGCATTGAAAATAAATGTGTTAATGCAAAAATGTGTCAATGATACAAGAGATGACAAAAAATAAAAAAAAGTTACTTTTACCAAAAAATCGAGTTACGTGTTCTTGCAATATAGGCGATGATATGTTTTTATATATTAGGTCCTTACATATGAAATTGGCGTTTTGTTTGGGAGGAACATAAAGTTGATTTTTTTTTAATATAATATATTTATTTAATCAAAGTATGTACCATTGCTATCTATGCACTTTTGCCATCTCATAGGTAGTTCATCGATCCCTTTACTAAAAAAACCATTCGGACGGGAATCAATAAAATCTTTGAAGTCGGTTTGGACTGCCCCATCGGAGTTGAATTTTTTCCCTTGCAAGAAGTTATCCAAATTTCGAAAAAAATAGTAATCTGTTGGGGCAAGGTCCGGAGAGTACGGTGGATGTCTTAGACATTCCAATTGAAGCTCTTCTAATTTGGTAGCCGTCTGTTGTGCAGTGTGTGGTCTAGCGTTATCATGAAGCAGCAGTGGCCTAGAGCGATTAACCAGCCTCGGTTGTTTAGCAGCTATCTTTTCCATCATGGTTTGCAGTTGCTGACAATAGACATCTGCCGTAATCGTCTGGCCAGATTTAAGAAAGCTGTAGTGAACGACACCAGCACTAGTCCACCAAACGCTCACAAGTAACTTTTTTGGAGTCAATTTTCGCTTGGGGCATGGTTTGGCTGGTTCGGCAGGGTTCAGCCATTGCGATGAGCGCTTCCGATTATCATACAGGATCCACTTTTCATCACAGGTAATGATTCGATTCAAAATCCCTTCATTATTGTGCCGGTTGAGTAATGCAACGCAGCAGTCAACGCGCGTTTGTTGATTTGCTTCACTCAATTCGTGAGGTACCCACCTTTCAAGCTTTTTCACCTTCCCAATTTGCTTCAAGTGGATTAAAACAGTTTTATCACTAACACCGCAGCCTGCAGCTAACTCGGACGTGGTTTGCGATGGATCCGCTTCCACAATAGCCTTCAATTCTTCATTATCAACTTTGGTCTCCGGCCGTCCACGGGGCTTATTCTGCAGGTCGAAATTTCCAGAACGAAAACGTTGGAACCAAAAACGCACTGTGTTTTCTTTTGCGGCACCGTCGCCATACACATCATTAATCCTTCGAGCCGTTTCTGCAGCACTGGTGCCACGGTGGAACTCGTACTCGTAAATAACGCGATATTTCAAGTTTTCCATTTTGTAAACTGAGTGACGCAAAGAAAAAAAACAATTGGGGGAAAAACAAATGAATTATAATTTTCGAAACACAAATACTTGAGTAAATAGCTGTATAAATTTTAATTTGGAATTCCTAACCAAAGAGAAGATATTTGAGATCAAAGTTGCCAGTACGGCAAAACGCCAATTTCATATGTAAGGACCTAATATTACAAACTTTTACTTAAATTTAGTCAAGTATACTTACGTTAGAGTGGGACATATATTTTGGATTTTATGGGAGAAAAAAACACTTGTATGATTTAATTGTACCATCAATGCGTTGATCGAAGCTTTATTAGTAAGAAGATTGATCAAGTACTACTATAAGTGAATAATCTATTTTGTAAGACACCTGTCAACCAATACGGAGGTTGCTGGTTCGATTCCCAATGGTACCCAGATTTTTTTTAAAGAGTTCCAGTCTGGTTTTTACTTAAGACTTGTTTAAATATATTTTTAGTTGGTTAGATGAGATTCCCACATGCCAATAAAGCCACCAGTTCATATTGTATACAATAAAGTGTAATTCAGATTTTCGTAGATTTTTTTTTGTCCATTATATCTTTTTAATTCTAACATATAATTATTAAGTATTTACTTAAATCACTTTGGTTAGTTTTCTCGATACAATTGTAATATTCTATGTTTAGTTAACACAATAAGTATTCTATGTTAGCATAAAAATGGAAAATGAACAAATTGAAAACATACTTGGTGTAACAATTATAGAGAATGGGAAAGGATAAGAAATATCGGAAAGGACAAGAAAATAGGATTTATGGAGAAACACATTTTATCATTGAAGATAGATGTAATGTAATATTTTTCGCTGTTTGAAGCAAGCCAACGAGGGGGGTGACAGTCTTACGACAGCCAATAACTGGTTACAGAGTCTGATGGCATAGATAGCAAAGGACAATGTCAAGGAGGAGCGATGAACTGGAAATGCAAAACGCATTCTCTGCTTGAGTATGCAAGTCCATGATCGGAAAAATGAACATTTTTGGTGAGATATCGAGGAGGCGCCGCCAGAACAGTTTAGGATGTTATTTACATAAAAGTTACAATAAATTGATCTTTCGGTGATTTCTTATATTTAACCAATTTAACTTTTTCTGATATAATACATAATGATGACCTTCGTGTCTTAGTTGGTTGAGGATTCCATTTCTGTTGGAATTCAGATTTTTGAAAAAGACATTCTCGTCTGATTTTCACTTGATGCCTATTTGATATCTTCCTGCAAGGTTTTATTGTATGCAATGAAAGTGTAATACAATACAATGTGCCAAGTCCTTTACAGTGTGCAAAGTAATAAATACAGTCTTCATTTCAGTTCAGTTCAATCCCACCTCCACCCACGCTGCTATTGAGGACAAAATAAGTTCCCATCCAGGGCGATCTACACTAGAATATCCAAATCTTATTTATTATTTTTTTTATTAGCGCAATATCACATAGTAATGAAGAAGGAACTGCCCAAAGGGACTCCTTCTCTGTTATTAATATAGTCTCTATGATATCTTTGATTGCCATTAATGGTTATTGGAAACAAACAAAAAGTTTTAAAGAAGCATTATTATTTTACAGAATGTGCGTGCACTGAAAGAGGCCTGCGCCATGCTGGAAGAGCAGCTGGTTGATTTTGAATCTCTCACGGACCGAGTCGAGGAGGCAAATGAGAGTCTCAAGGTATATTTCTATTTCAATCATTGATCAGCATGTGTAAATTATTCAATAAATTATTCACTCCAGAATTATAAGAAATATTTAGTGAGCTGACGGAGGGTAGAAGAAAGGATAGGGCGAGTACAAAGACATACTGCGTGAAATGTCCAAAAACATAAATGCTCAGCATAACTAGGAGTAAACAGTAGTAGATTGAGCCAAACGGCGTAGAACTGTTACTAATTATCCGGGCTCCAATAGACGCAGATAAGCTTTAAGTACAGAATCTCCTTGCCCTATTTGCAACAGAATATGTCTATGTGTAACAGGATATCTTCAGTTACAATTGACTTACATAATTATTTCCGGTGGCACCGACAACAAGCCCCCTAATCCCTTACTTTCTACTATCCCATCTATTATAATCGTCACAGGTAATGGATATTCATTAGAGATTTTACTATAGTGAACATTGTTTCGTAAATAAATAAAACAGTTCGAAGAAAAATACGAAGAAAAAGTGTTTAATTTATTGTATCAAAATATCTATTTTATTCTTATTTTTCTTTTCATATTTATTCTTATTAAAATGTTTTTGCATTTTGCAGGATCAGATAAAGAAATTACGCGAAGAGATAGACACGTTGAAATCAGAGCTGGGAAGAAGCAAGGTGGAGATTCAAATGCAAAAGTGTGAAGCTGGTGAAGAGGGAGAAAAACTACATAGTACTATCCGGGAACTGTATCTTCAGAAGGAGAGGAACATTGATTTGGAGGTAATATGCTTTTTTCACTTCTCATTTTATATTCTGCCATGAAATACCCAACTCGTTTTCTTACAGTTATATACAAAAATTTCTAGAAATTTAGTTTTTTTTTTAAATTTGATCACCCCATGTAAGGCTTGAATCTTATTCTCGGTAAACTTTGTGCATATGTCTCATACTGAAAAGTGTCTCAATTTTTCTCCAGCATTTAGTTTTTATCAATTTTACTTTTACAAGGGTCATCTAGAAAGTAAGGTTACAAGAACTCCTGAGGCTGGGGGGAAATTTCGAAGTTGGCATACCTGGCGTGTAGGGGGGATCCTAACGGTCAGTTTGTTTGGTCCCGCGTGTTTGTCGGCCATTTTTTTCAGTCACAGTAAATTCTTCCGATGGAGAGGTCGTCGCGCGCTCCCGCCACAAAATGTCCATGCGAGATCCGCGCAGTCATCCGTTTTTTTGACTTTGCAGAACAATACCGCCGCGAATATCCATCGGAAGCTTGTGGAAGTTTATGGTAGTGATGTGATGAGTCTACAACATGATACGAAGTGGGTTAGGTTGTTTAGAGAAAGCCGTACTGATACGACGAGGCAAGGCAGTGATTTCTGACGAACTTGTGCAAAAAATTGGAGAACAAGTGCAAAATGACCACCGTGTGACGCTTGACGACTTTAATGAAGAATTTCCTGACATTTCTCGAAATCTCCTTGGTGATATTGTGTCAGAAAAACTTGGTTACAAGAAGTTGTGTGCGAGATGGGTGCCCAGAATGCTCACACCGGAGCACCGTCAAAATCGCGAGACTCTATCGTGACGGGGGATAAGACGTGGGTGTGTCACTACATCCCAACAATTTTCTAACGATCAGGAGGTCGAGGAAGCTGTGAAGAAGTGGCCGATAGAGCTGGCGGCGGAGGTCTATGACACTGGCATACAAAAGCTGGTGCCCCGACTACAGAAATGTCTCGATCTCGATGGCGATTACGTTGAATAATAGTTTAATATATTTGTGAAGTATCCTGTGAATTTCAATTAAATACAAGCATTATTCGATCCTACATAAATGTTGTAACCTTACTTTCTAGATGACCCTCGTATATACCGGATAAACTAACTTTTTATAAAAATGGTTTATTTAACAAGTTTTAATATATTTATTATTATAGAATGCCAGCGTGTATGCTGTTAATATCTATGTATATCAAGTTTATCTGCATATATGTTCATAAAGAATAAACATGGGGTTTGCGTGTAGGAACTTGTCCTGACTATTTTCAAACAGGTTCAATGTCACAGCACTCGCTACACTATTGAACAGTTTGTTCCAATATTTTGGACATTTATGTAAAAAAAATTTTATAAATATTTTTGATTGTCAGTTTTTCCATTTTGTTATTTTTTTAAGGGTGCTGTCAAATATTTTATTTTTGCACATATTTCAGAAAATACAACTAGGGATATAGTTTTATCTTTAAAAATTTTATTGTATATATACTATATATACTTTTGAAATTCATTGCACAATATGTTTATAACTATGAATATTAAATAAAAAAAATTAAATTGCTTGTTTCTCAATTAGTGACTTAACAATTATAAAATGTTTACAAGGAATAAACTTTAAAATTTTAGAAACAACTGGATGAGCTCTTAACCCGCGAGTGCTCGCTGCAGCGTGAGCTGGAGTCGCGCTGTGAGGATGTGGAGCGACTAACCGCGCGGGTGAAGGGTGCGGAGGGAGAGACTCGGGGGCTGAGGGCGCAGGCCAGTAGCCTCAAGGAGGAGCTGGCCACGCTGCGCTCGCAGCTTGTTGCCACCAAAGAGGATGCACTCAGGGCGCAGCTTACCCTCAGCGAGACGCAGGTCTCATACAACTATTATTATTTATTACTGTAATGCTTTTTAGAAATTGCCCAATTAGGGGAAGACATCTTCTTGCACTTGAACTGCTCTTAATCCATCTTGTCTATCACAGGGTATTTGAAATATTAAATTAACTAATATGCTCACTCAAGGTGTGATAGACAAAGAATTTATGCTTTTTAGAAGTGGTGTTGGAGGCAGCTCTTGCACATTGCATGGAAGAACCAATTGATTGATTTAAAAAAAACTAGTAAATTCACTCAAGGTGCATATTAGATAAAGAATTGATGCCTTTAAGATGTAATGTTGGTGGCAGCTTTTGCACATTGCATGGAATGCCAGAAGAACCAATCGATGGAATATTAAAGACTAGTAAATTCACTCAAAGTGCATGTTAGATAAAGAATTGAAATGCCTTTGAGAGGTAGTGTTGAAGGTAGCTCTTACACATTGCATGAATGCCAGAAGAACCAATTGATTATTAAAGACTAGTAAATTCACTCAAGGTGCATGTTGGATAAAGAATTGATACCTTTGAGAGATAGTGATGGTAGCAGCTCTTGCACATTGCATGGAATGCCAGAATAATCAATCAATTGATTATTTAATACTAATAAATTCGTTGAAGGTGCATGTTAAAGAATTAATGCCTTTAAGATGTGATGTTGGAGCTAGATTTGCGCATTACATTGACTGTTAGAAGAAATATCCGATTGATTATTATTAAAGACTATTGAAGTTGAGACACGTCTTCCTATGTTCTGGTGTTGAAAATAATCTTACAGTACTTTGGACATATATGCCAGGAGAACAACAGTCTTGATCATTTGATTCTGGCGTGAAGCCTAAATGGCAAAAAGACCAGAGGCCAACGCCCATCCAATGGAGTGTCCAGGTGAAAATAGCGATGGAGTGCTTATTTCAGGAGGTGCTACATAGGGCAAGAGATCGCTTGTGCTGGAGAAGGATGGCTGAGGACAATTTGAACATGCATAGCATTGCGGTCAAATTTGTTTCCCGGTTGCTGATGGTCAACTAGAAGGAGCATCGGGAATTTTTAACATCCAGTCTAGTTCCACACCCGTCCTACTAAATAAATAAATATAGGTTTATTGATGGCAACATTGTACATATATAAATACATTCCTAAATCACACATATATCTTAAGATAAATAGATGAAAATACATTTAAAAGAGAAGCTATTAAAAGGTCTACGCTCATCTCTTAACATCCCACCGGCCGCGAAGACATCAGATGCTTTTCAGCCCACACCCTTGTACATGTAGATTAAAAAAAAATAGAAAATTAATGAATGGCTGAAAAAATAAAAAAGTAAACCCATGAATAGCACCTCAGATTAACTTAAATAAATATAGGTTTTTTGATAGCAACATAGTATGTACATATATAAATACATTCTTATTCATCAGATTTAGCTTGGTGTGACTTCTTTTTATTCGTAAAAATTAAGTTGATGCTCAAGAGGCGACGATGGTAGAATATATTGAAGCTGAATCGCAGGCGGTGCTTGATCAGCTTAACAATGAAGACTTTGTGAGGGCTTTTGCAGCTTGGCAGAAACACTGAATTCACTGTATCAATGTAGGAGGAGACTATTTTGAAGGCGATGCAGCATAAAATATAATTATTTAATAATATAAATGTTTCTCTACACATTATGGTCAATATAAATCCAGTCTGGTTTTACTCTGAAAAACTATATAGGAACATACACCTCAAATTCTACCCTCTCAGGAATGTTTGGACCTTTGGTATTGTCCCTTGAAAAAACATTTATGAGGGTTTCACTGTATAAACACGCGTTTTGTCGTTACAGGAAAGAAATGAGAGCCTACGCGGGCTGATAGAAGAGCTGGAGGCACAGGCAGCCCACTGGAAGCAGAGGGAACTCAAGGCAGAAGCCACCATCCATCAGCACCTAAAACTCATTGACTTTCTGCAAGCTAAGGTTCTCGTTATATTCAGTTTCACGTGAATCCTTCTTAAAAGGAATATGAATGTTTATATTTTCTTTTAGCTATGAATCTGGAATAGGGCTGTACTCGGGTCTATACACGTTACTGTAGCTGTATTTGTGTGTATGACCCCTGGTGTGTGCCTTACACCATGCAATATTATGTAGTCATCAGTGAACATTTTAACAATGCCAGAGTATTTCTTACAAATGTTCAACTTTAATGAAAAAGAAAAAAATAGTAACGACTATCATTTTAATTTGATTCTTTGTTAACCTTTCCTTCCCTGTGTTGGGTATCTTCTACACGTTGCTTCTAATAACCATCAATATCTCTATAAATATAATAAATACAAGGTTAAGATTTTAGGTATTCCTCCATAATATATTTACGCATTGATTTAAAAAATAATATTAATAATAATCAGAATTTATCGACTACATCGAGGTGTTTTGTAAAGATCGAAAACAAATTCGCATTTAAACGCTGCGAGTGCCTTGTCTTGACGATAGGTGAATAGTATGCGGGAAGCGCGACACTATATTCGCATCTCACTCTTGCATACTAGACTGAATTGCGAGAACCTGAATTGTCTCAACGTCGCAAGCATTAAGCGTAAGCGCCGGGGTATGCGACTGACGTTCCGCGCCACTAGTGGCTTCTAAGCTTGCAAATAGGTTAGACGTACGCCCGTTCCGTGAGCGTTTTTTAATGTTTTCAGATGGTTTTTTAATGTTTTCAGCAAATAAATCTCAATTATTATAATTTTTAACTTCAATTATAATTAATTAAGGGGATTATCTATGAATGTTCTTATTTTTCCGATTTAAAATCGCTAATTTTTGATTGCGTACTCACTACCCAACACCGGATCACGCATATTATTTTTATCACCGTAAGGGAAGGGTTAAACTTCTCTAAGTGCAAATGGTGGTTATAAACTATTAAAGCAATTATATACATTAACTATAAATTGGCATGATATCAAAAGTATAAGGTAAAAGAGATCCCTCAGAGACCAAGTAAGATCAAATCCCTGGTAAACTCAATAGAGAAATCTTTGTTGTGTTGATAGGGATATACTCTGCAGGGATAGGATGTAGCTGGATGGGCACAATTGTTGTGTTGATAGGGATATACTCTGCAGGGATAGGATGTAGCTGGATGGGCACAATTGTTGTGTTGATAGGGATATACTCTGCAGGGATAGGATGTAGCTGGATGGGCACAATACCTGGAAAGGGGGCAGGAGAGGAACATGTGGCAGTTCATCATTCAGGCGAGATGCCCTTCCGACCCTAAGGATTTAAAGAATAATGATCAGAGAAAGAAAGATGTATCGGCTATTTTTTTTAAAAATATGAATATGAAAAGATATATAAATCTAGACTCTACTGCCGTACCTCAGGTGTTTATTTTAAGACGTCTGCTTTTAAAGCTTAGAAACTCATAATTCTGAAGCCTGACTTATCCGTGACTCATGAATATAGAGAAATATCACATGCATGTTAAACACAATCAATGTTTAAAATGGCGATAGGCGTTTGTATTAACTTTTAGTGGATGTTCAAAATGTCTATTGCCATTCTATTCTGAAAAAAATAAGTGAGCCGAGTGGCCTCACAGTACTGAAAAAGGCGTAAGAGTATTGATAATGTTCGTAAGGGTACATGATTATAAAATACGAGTATATCTGCTTTGACCTTTTTACTATTTTTTAAGAATCTTATATATCATAACATTTTTTAGCATCATAATTTTAAAATAAATTCTTCGGTAGTCATTGTGTTAAACAGATATTGTAACTCAGTTACACAAGGGATATTTCCTAAGATGTATAACAAAAAAAATAGAATTTACAAATTAAAAACTTTCTTCACTCATTGGATATTCATTTTAAACTGTGATTTTAGGTGGAAGAAGCATCCAGAAAGAAGAAGACACTGGGAGACATGTTGTTTGGAAGTCGCTCCAAAGAAAATCTCCCTCCCTCTTTGAGTGCCACTCCACTTAGGGATAATAAAATTAATAGGTTTGTATCTAACAATTAAATTTCAATAGGATTATTACACGAACCTATGAATGCAGCTAAGAGATGATAATGTTGAGGTGTAATTTCAATTGTAATTTAATCACAATCATTTATGTATGAGGTGGTATCGGAAAGTTCCAAGACTCGACTTGCCTTAGATTGTAATATTTGACCAATACACGCAGTTGACTGAAGGTAATTGCTCTTAAGCCTTCTGAGTCAATTGGCCACATGGCGTTATAGTGTCTTCATGTGTTCAATTTGTACACACGGTTTTGTGACCTTGTCTTAGGAGCGTTCTGCGATGTTTACTATGGCTGACAAATTCGAGGAATGTCTGACAAATTTGTATTGTATGGCTGACAAATTCGAGCAATGTCTGACAAATTTGTATTGTATGGCTGACAAATTCGAGCAATGTCTGACAAATTTGTATTGTATGGCTGACAAATTCGAGCAATGTGCCTGCATAAAATTTTACATGAAGCTCCGGAAATCTGCTAATGAGACCTTAGATATGCTTAGTTAGGCTTTTGGTGAATACTATTTAGATCAAACACACACATGATTTTTAAAGTCAGTCGAGTGTATGTTCAAGATGACTGTCGTTTAGGGTGACCAACCACCAGCAATGGTGACAAACACCAGAAAATGTGGGAAAAGTTCATGAACTCATTCACGAAGACCATCACCGAACAATCGATCAGCTCTCTCTCACATCGCAATGTAGGTGAATCTAGTCTGGTATAATTTGTGCCAAAAGCAAGTATAATTTGATGTGTTTGTATTATATAAAAATATCATTTCAATGTTAAAATAATAAAGTAAATGTTATCATTTAGTGATACATTATCATTGTATATATAATTTTAATTTCCTGTGATTTTTTTTATTTTGAATAATTTCTGGACATTGTGATTTTGACAGTTGGGGTAATTTTAAAATAAGGACTTCTTAATTTTTTACATTTGGGGTAATTTTGAAACCTGGACTTTTTAATTTTGACAGTTCAGGTAATTTTACGTAAAATTTTCTATTCATAAACCTAAAACAACTTTTTCCCACCAATCGTAAGATTTATTTATAAAATTTATTTAGGTGTTGGATTAAGATTTCATCTCATGTAAATGTTGTTTCTTGTAGGGAGTTGAGAGAACAGGTGACTGAGCTGAGACAGAGACTGGAGTCAGTCCAGAGCAAAGGAGATACTATAGACGGAGTCACACCACGCAAACCTAACTACTCCACTAGGTAATCTTTCTTTTCTTAGTATTCTAACCATTCTTTTACGCTTTGCTTGCGGGAGACTTGAATTATAGTCGCGAGAGTGCGTCACTCACAGAAAGCGGGGGACTATGATCTTTATTTAGAGACAACTGTGGAACGGCAGCGGGAATTGGAGATAAGTAACTTTTTTACACAGATTTGGTACTGTGATGATTCAAGTTTTATACAGCCATCTATTAACGTCAATCCTAACCATTTACTGCAGGAATCTGCTCTACCATCTTCTACACGTTTAACTGAGATTTTTTAAACCAGAAAAAAAAACATATTACAAATATCTGTTAATAATTTTTGTCATACATCACCTTAAACTTTAGTTTTGCTCCTTAAACTGCCCGAAGTGGTCATTTCTCAAGAGAATTATTTTATTCCATTTCTTATCTGTGATGACTTAATAAAATAAATTTTTAATATGTTTTATGTATTTTTCTAGTGTGCCCAGCACGCCACAGAGAATAGTGTCCACTCCATGCTCAGTGCAAAGGTACAAAATATTTTAACTCTTAAAATATTGTCAATAATTTGACTCGAACCACTTCATATTAGGGTTTTTTCATATCAAATTGTACAAATCAGATTTTTAAATGGTAATTGGAAAATGTTAAAAAGTGGGTCCCAGACTGGCCATTTTCATTACATTATTTACGAGTGCTAGACGTATCCAAGTATTATTACCTAATAAAGTGTGTTAGTATTGATAACAAATGCCACGATGAACTACCAGTTCCGTGCCTATTCCAGTGGCTGTAAACCTGAAGGCCCGATTGCTAATAATATTTAAAAAAAAACAAATTATATAGCACCATTTAGAAAGCAGGCTCCTCAAGAGCACTCTAACCAGAGATTTAATCTAACCTAACCTTACCAGAGATTTAAACCCACTATTATTGACATATTAAAAATATTAACCGCAAAAAGTTACCAACGAAGATGAAATGCAAAGAAACCTTTGTAGATCTTCTGATATTTGATAGTAACATACTAGGTTAGTCAAAAAGCTTTGAAAGCGACATCTATGGAGCAGTAGAAAAACCAAAATTTCTACGCCATTTTAATATTTCATCTTTCATAAGAACGTACTCAAAATTTCATTTCGATCTGTCAATTCATTCTTTGTTTACAAGCCATTTGAAGTTGACGTGTCAGTGTATTTTTAACAATGGAAAAATCCGAATATCGTGCAGTGATTAAATTCTTTGTTTTGGAAGGTTTATCGGCTACTGAGATCCATGCAAAGATGGTGAAAGTATTAAAGGAGTCTTCTCCTTCATTTCCAACTGTTCACCGATGGGTTTTGGAGTTTAAGCGTGGCCGTACAAGCGTTGAAGACGATCCACGCTCAGGACGTCCAAAAAGTGCATCAACACCAGAAATCATAACGAAAATACAGGATATGGTTTTGGAAGATCATCGATCGACTGTGGATGTGATAGCTGACACCATAGGCATCTCACATGGAACAACATGGCATATTTTGGCTGAAGTTTTGGGTTTCAAAAAACTGTGTGCACAATGGGTGCCGCATTTGCTAACAATGCAACAAAAACACGTTCGAATGCGACTTTCTGAGCAACATTTGGAGCAATTTCGAAAGGATAAAAAGGATTTTCTGCGTCGATTCATCACTATGGATGAGACTTGGGTCTACCACCATGATCCTGAATCAAAACAAGAGGCTAAGGAGGGGTGTGAACCAGGCACTTTGGCTCCGAAGAGAGTTCGTGTCCAGAAATCGGCCAAGAAGGTGTTAGCGTCAGTTTTTTTGGGATGCAAAAGGAATTTTATTGATAGATTATCTCCAAACTGGTAAGACAATCAACTCTGATTATTATTGTGACCTTTTGGACCAGTTGGATGAAAAAGATTGTGAAAAAAGACCCGGTTTGCAGAAGAAAAAAATAATTTTTCATCAAGACAATGCACGTGCTCACACAGCTCAAAAAACCATAGCGAAAATCAGTAAATTGGGGTACGAATTGTTGCAGCATCCACCCTATTTGCCAGATTTAGCTCCCTCTGACTTCTGGCTGTTCTCACACCTCAAAAAATTCCTTCGTGGAAAGCATTTTTCATCAAATGAAGAGGTTATAGCCGTCGTAGAGGAGTATTTTGCAGGCCTTCCAGAAAGTCACTTCCGTGATGGGACAACAAAGTTGGAAGATCGTTGGACCAAGTGTATTGATCTTATGGGAGACTATACTGAGCAATAAAAGTGATTTCCCCCCCAAAAAAAATGTATTTTCATTTCCGCTTTCAAAACTTTTTGACTAACCTAGTATTCAGTTTTAGGTGTATTGTAATGTATGTGTAGTGTTCATATATAATTATAATATTTATGAACTTAGTCACTGTGAACATTTCTAAGATGCAAATGAATTTTGATAGGATGCAATACTTTCAGGGCATTCGATCATTGCCCTTTGTATGATACTTTATTTGAAACAATCACCATTTTAAACTGCTCATGTGACACTCACATGATTGATCATCACCACTCAGCATGGTGAAACTAGAGACCTCTTAGCGACCATTTAGCGACGTGCAAAACTTTCTAAGGCACTAGATTTTAAAACGTAAAGTTTGGAGGCATTAGCTTCATACCATCTCTCAAATATAATAGCCCATCTATTTTATTTATTTATTTACAAGAACATTTTATATTTGGGAAGATTTTGGCACTCAACTTAGACACCTAAGTACATTTTATGATTCCAGTACATTGATTTGTTTATATGTTTTTTTTTTAAAATCAATATTACAAAATTTGATGTTAACAATTTAATAAATTTATTTCAACAGGAAAGAATCCGACTCATCTGGAACACCCTTGATGGAAGGATGGGTTCGCATGGAGAAGTAAGTTTTTTTTCAGATTTTAAAGAGCTTTTGATAATCGAAACCAGTAATTAATCATTTGTTTCTCTTTCAACATATGACGAATTTCCTGTTTTAATTATTAGTCGTTTTCTTGTCTAGTTTTCAAATGATGTAATTTCCATTCAAAATTGGTTTAACTGTTAAAATATAGACAATTTTTATATTTCCTGTTTGAACAAAATTTCCACTTTTATAAAGTGTTTTTTTTCTGTTTCACACCACTCTTCGGAAAAATATGTGGAAGTATGTAAAGTGTTGTGCAGTGGTACAATGCTTTTAGCAATTATGATATGCTTGAACACAAGTTACAGAACAAACAAGATGTGAAACTGTAGGCAGACCTGACTTAGATATTGATGATCTCGGGTAAATTTTAGATAGATGTGAAATTAGTAAAATTGTTGATAGATAGATGTTGTAAATTTTTGATAGATGTGAAATTAGTAAAATTGTTGATAGATAGATGTTGTAAATTTTTGATAGATTTGAAATTAGTAAAATTGACTTGAAACTACTGTTTCATATTATTTTCACAAGTACTTTGTTTCAGGCTCTTATCTCTTTGAGATTAAGATAAATAATAAGAACTTTACGCCATTTAGCTACCCAGTGTTTGAAATCTAATTGACAATAGCTGTGAAAATCCTCGAACAGCTGTGAAGTTCGACAGCTTTTGGACTAACCATATTGGCATTATTTATTTATTGATAAAGTAAACTACACTTAAATGTCCTTTATGTATCACAGTATAATTATAAAATAAAAAATAATGTATCAACATTTTTCAGTGAAACTAACAGTTTAGGATACATATATAATTCAAATATGATGTACGAAAATGCCAATATTTAAATTATATCAAGGATGAGACGAGAATACAAAATTGTGGGGGTCAATTACAAAATAGAATAATTAGTCTCCCAGTTCAGATCTAAGCTTGAGAATATGCTGGAAAAGAACCCCTCCTAAACTCAACAACATCTTCGTTAACACGTTCAATACTGAGGACACACCTCGCATGTCCATGTAAACATAGGTCCAGGGCTTACAATACATCAGGCGTGTTCTTTGCTAAATTTCTCAGTATGGCAAGTATTGACGTAAAATTTTATTCCCGGTGAATGTGTTAAAAATATCCATCAAACCAGACAACCAGTTGACGCAATTGTATTTTTGGCTAAATCGATGAGAAAATGACAGTATGCTCTGTATGATATCCAGGGAGGGGCTGCTGTAGCGTGTGTATGTGGAACTGCGGGGAAGGTGGGTGCGCTGGCGGGGCGAGGCTGTGGCCTGTTTGGTGAGGTTCCCCTTAAAATTTTATTCCCAGAGAATGTGTTAAAAATATTCACCAAATCAGACATGGAGCTGACCCAATTGCATTTGTGCTTAAATCTATGAGAAAATGACAGTGTGCTCTGTATGATATCCAGGGAGGGGCTGCTGCAGCGTGTGTATATGGAACTGCGGGGAAGGCGGATGCGCTGGCGGGGCGAAGGCTGTGGCCTGTTAGGCGAGGTTCCCCTAGGAGGGACAGTTCTACACAGAGAAGTGACACCAGCCTTGTCAGGAGGGGTACTGCTCTCACAGCAAGAGATCGCTAATGCTTTCATCGTAAGTGAATATTTTGAGGTTTTCCCTTTTTCAACTATTTGGAATCAATTATTTTTTGATAATAGTACTTTTTGTTGGTTTTCTACATTTTAAGAAATTCAAAATACATATATACCATCACCCCATTTTTCTGTTGGAGTAGGAAGAGAGGACTGTGTAAAAATTTCTTATCATGACTTGCTCTTTTCACCTCTTCCACATTCATACATCTTATCTGTTTCTCTTACTTTTTACTTTTTCTTGGGATGTCCGTGAGAATGTATCGGTTGATAAAAACAATTGCTTAAAACTTTATTGAGTTTAATTTAATGACTGCCTAAATAGTTGTCTAGAATAGTTGCGACGACGGACCTTTATGAGTCTGATGACGAAAGTGACGAAAAAAGAACTGCTTAAAGGGACTCCTCTTTCGATGGCGACACACTTGAGTGTGAAAAGAATAGTAGAGATGACGGACTTAGGTCCGACATCACGGGAGAAAGAAAATTACTCGCAGCTCAGTAAATATACTTATAAACTGGTTTAAATTCAAACAAGCTAACAAGTTGCCAGTACTTTCACAGAAAGCTTTAATTACTGCAAAACTATCCTCTGGTACTGATAGATCGGAGTAGCTAATCGGTCCGAAGATGGACCAATGTAGGGCTGAGTGGAGATCGCTTCAGACATTTTTAACTTCATTATTATCGCAGTACCACAAAATGTGATCTGAGGGTTGATCCAGATGTCTGTAAAAATTATAACAGGGCGAAGAGACAAGTTTGAAGCTAAAAAGTTTGCCATTAAAACTTCCATGGCCAGAGTAATCCAATTGCTTTATACATCCATGGAGAGCGGAGGTAAGCCCTGATGTAAGGAAAAATTTAGTTTTACCACGGAGGATGACGACCATCGATGTTGTCAAGTTGACAACTGGGCAGGCTATAATGGACCACCACACTATAGGAGGGTTGCGATATCCCACGTTGCACGTTACTGTGCTAGATGACCAGATGTCGCTCTTTTTTTTTTTTTTATCCACTTTGCACGGATTTCTCCTGTTACACAAAGAGGGTCTGCTTCTAGCGTTAACTTATTCGTTAGGAAGAATATCAGCCAGGATTCTTCTCATACTGCTAGGTAGTACCGAGAATATATCAACAGTGCCATTCAGTTGGTTCAATATCTCTATACCACGCGTGACTGAGTGTTTAGCCATGATATTCGTCCTGTAAGTTGGTATGTAGAACAGAGGGTGATTCCTTGCACGGCTATATTTATTAGGTACATATAAACTTAGTGCTTCTAGAATCGCAGGACAGTTAAAGCCACCTTGAAAAACCTTAAGTAGGAATATCGTAATGGATTCTTGCCTTCTTGTTTCGAGGCTTCTATAGTTACACACCGTGAGAAGTTCGACATGGTGAGCATATTTTGGATAATCACCCTTTGTTCTGTACCATAGATATCTGACGATTTTTTTTGTATTCTATATTGTTTTTATATTTGAGCTGATGAGGAACCCAAACCGTAGATGCATATTCTAATTTGGTTCTAATTAGATAATTATATAAGTTTTGAAGGATATCGGTATTGTTAAATTCTCTTGATATTTTCATTATAAAACCGAGTAGTTTGTAACAGTCCGATATCAAACGCGAGACATGGTTAACGAACGTGAGTCCGACATCAAAGGTTACGCCTACATCTTTGAATTCAGAAACTCTGTTTAATGCCACTCCCTGTATAGTATACTGATGGGGGATTGGTGAAAACGATCAACTATAAGATACACAGACATATTTATTAATGTTGAACAGGAGATGATTTTGCTCACTCCAGGAGACTAGGGAGTCTAAGTCCTGTTGTAACTGTGCACGGTCGGGAGGTGAATTGATCTTTTTGAAATTTTTCAAGTAGTCAGCGAATAATAAACATGTCGAGTGACTTATGGAATTTAGAATATCGTCTATTAATATGAGGAATAGCAGGGGACCTAAATTAGATCCTTGTAGTATACCAGATCTAGCGATTAATTCCACAGAAGACTTGTTCCTGATTGTTACGTATTGAGATCTTTCTTTTAGGTATGATGCAAATAATCCAATTAGATTAGCGACACTGATGTCCTTCACCCTCCCTTAGTTTCTGTTGAATTAATTAAGAAGCACTCCCTTAAGATGATCATAATGGTTGGAAAACAGTGATATACCAAATTATCTAACGTACTCAATCAATTGACTTTCATGGAGATGACACCAATTACACTTTTTGCTTTACCTTCACCTTCCAGCTGGAGACCCCCAAACAGCGTTTGCTGTTGGTGTGCCCCTCCCCCTCGCAGCGCAGTGACTGGTTGAGTGGCCTAGCTGAGGCTGGCATCCCCGAGGCCACTTCCTCCAACAGCACCATCAGTAGGTCTGCTGGTGCAGTCACCACCCATGGAATTGAGTATGACTCCTCACATGCCTGGGGCAGGCAGTTAATGGACGTGGGGTATAACACGCTCAAGCATCCAAACTGCGTTGTAGAGGTGGACTCTGATCTTCTGCTTATAGGTAAAATGTTTATTTTTAGTTTGGAACTGTTTTTTTCCATGCTAAGATGATTAGTATATATTTGACCAACATAAATATAAAGGCCCGAATTCATATTCTGGCCTACATACTCATGTCTAACTTTAAAATTTCGTAATTTGTATTCAGAGCTGGACCTCATACGGTCCAAACTTTATAGTGAGGTAATGAAATTATGTGACTCCCTTATTTAACCCTTTTAATCCCAGCATATTTTGGCTAAAAAACAGTAGTTTATATTTTATTGATTTATCTCAGTTAATATTTAGTTCAAATGCATTCTTTTAAAAGTGAATGATTCTTAAAGTTTAAAAAATATATATTCAACATAAAAACTTGTATGAAAAGTTTGAGGCCTATGATCAGCCCCGTGGGATTTTTCCAATAAACCAGTTGGGGCCAATGATTGGCCCGGGTTAAGGAAATGATGAAAAATTTGGAATAAATTGAAATATTATTGATTTCTTCAGTTAAAGAATTAATTATGATTAAGTGTTAAGGTCGGACAATGAATTTGAGCCATAGTGACGTCTGTGGCGTAGTTGGTAAGTCTTCATGTGAGGTAGTGTTACTATCACGTGTAAAGATGAACCACACATTCTGCGTCTTTTAAAACCGGAATGCTCGTATACTGTGGCCGAAGACAATATGTATACGATGATGTTTCTTCTTCCGATTGTCCATTATACAATACCTCGTTGCAAACTCTCATCAACTTGATAAAGAATGAGATTCAATTACGTGTATGTATTACACAAATCAATCCCTGCACACTTCATCATTCCAGACAGAACAAAAAATCCATCCCACAATGTCCCGCACACAATCACCAAAAACACACCATACTCAAGAGTTTACACAAACCTTTACTACAAGTCATCCCCTTCTGCAAACCCAAGCACTCAAACTCATGTCACAATAACAATCACGCGCTTCAACCCACTGTCTTAATTTTTAGCTTCCTTCTGTCTTTATTGAATTGAGCACCCCATTGTATGTCATGGGAACCAAATAAGCATGTTGCCTTTGGGCAAAATATGTTCTAACACTAGGGATAGTGAACATTTGATTAGTTATCATGTGTCTGCTGAGTTTGCATTTTATTTTTTTCTCGATAATAGTGCCAGAGAATGGATTTTGAGTTTGCTACGTTAAGAACTCAATACTCCCTGAAATGTTCCGCTGTGGGACATAAGGCAGGAATTTTATTAATTATTTTTAGGATTAATTTTTGGGAAACCTGCAGAATGTTCTTTGTTAAGGTGCAATCCCCCCAAACCGATATACTGTAGAAAAGTGCCGACTGACATTAAGTGAAATATATATTTTTAAGAATATTTTTACTGAATGTATTTCTAATTATACGGAAAATATACCCAAGTTTTATGATTTTTGTGCTCAAAGTGTCAATATGAACCTTAGTTAAAACCTTCCAAAACTAAATTCCACAATATTTCCCCAAGTTAACTAGGCTTTTGCTTGTATCTCACTAAGGACAGGTAAACTTGATGTAGATGTTGACAGCATATTTGCTGCCTATTTATAATGATAATAATAAGTATATTATAATTTCATAACTTGTGTTATTTTGTCTTGATTCGCTCATCTTTAGAATATTAATTAGACTCTTCATTATAGGTGCTGATGGAGGTATGTTCTCATGGGTTCGAGGTCGGGAAAATATCAGTCGTATATCATCTTGGGATGGAGAACTTTATGCCGCTGTCATTTCTCTGCCTCAGGATGTCTGCGTTCTACTCGCCTCACCTACACAGTCTCCAGCAACATTATCTCTTAGACAGTTAAAAGCTGCATTAAAAGCTCTGCCATCAACAAAACCACAATTACATCCTACGAATGTACCACTCACTTTGCAGCCGAAAGAAAAATGTAACGTGATGAAGATTTGCCCGCAGAAGTGTCTTTTGTTTGTAGCCACAACACGTTATTTGCATATCCTATCGTACATAACACAAAACCAAAGTTTCTGCCCTAAAAATCGTATCAATATTCAGCACGAAATATCATCCATGCTAATAACACCACATACGTTGCTCATTTCTGCTCAAACAATACTGGAAGTTGATCTTAAATCCTTCAAATTGGAAGATTTCTTAGATCCATCTGATCATACGTTATCACATATTATCAATGCTTACAAGAAAAATGTTTTCCCAATGTCTATTCTCAGGATAAAGGATGGAGCAAATGACGGATGTGCTGAATATTTATTGTGTTATAAGGAATTTGGAATATTTGTTGATTCTTATGGACAAAGATCTAGGTCAGAAGACATAATGTGGAGTCACCTCCCGTTGAATTTTGTTTACAGGAAACCTTTCTTATTTACATTCCACAGTACGTGCATTGAAATATATGAACTTCATGATAGTTCTTATAAGAATAAGAAGAATTGTGACGGAGACGATGTCAGTGTGTCGGCAATGTCCACATCATCTACTGCACCAGAAAAGGTTATACTTGATCTAAATACACCAATGTTCTTAGGCAAATCAACAGCGAAAGGTTCAATCTACATTGCCACTTGTTTAAAAGCAGATAAAAAATCTACACAAATTATTGAATTGTTTGGTGGCGAAGTATTCAAAAAGAATTTAGGTATATCTATAGAAACTTTAGATACAATAGACGATACAGACAGTTGCAAAAATGTTATTTTAGACGATAATTCGGAATGTGTTCAAGCCGAGACAGCTTCTCTTTCGACGGCTGACGATTCCTCTATAGAAATCAAATCGGATTTTACGTCACATATAAGACAGAAAGCGAAACTTTTCAGTGCAATCAAGCAAGAAAAGGAGAAAGTAAAATCTATACAAGAATTGCTTTCAGGCCAGACCGGACAAAGCAAACAGAAACAGTCACACAGAAGAGACTCTGAGAATTCTGATGAATCTGAATTGAGTTCATCGTTTGAAGAGAATAAAAGAAATGCTGCGTATTTGTCTTCTCAAAGAAGCAATTCTCACAGCCAAAGTAAAGTTACAAATGTTGAATCGAATAGTGATTCTTCGAGAAAACAAGTCAGATTTAATCAGCATTAGTATCTACCATAGATTAATTAAATATTTTTTGGTTGAACAGAATAATTTTGTATTAATTCAATTCTGATGATAACAAATATTATTTACGAAGATAAATTAATATTAGATTGTTCCTGATTAAAATGTTGTGATTAGAAGCGTAAATTCTCTTTGTATCCCTTAAGAAATATAATAATTAAAGTAATTATTATAAATTCCCTTTGTATCCCTTAAGAAATATGATAATTAAAGTAATTATTATAAATTCTCTTTGTATCCCTTAAGAAATCTTCTTCTTCCTCTTCTTTTAGGCCTGTTGGCCTGTTATGGTCCTGCATCATTGTTTCCCTCTTGTGATGTCGACTGCCAGCTATTTTTCCATCTTTTGGGAGGTCTGCTTGCTTGGGGGATACTGTCCCTGGCCATTCTTACGGCTCTCGGTTCCGCCATTCTGGATACGTGTTCGTTCCAGAACCTTCTTCTCTTTCGTCCCCATCTGACAATATCTTCAACTTTGCACATCCTTCGGATTTCTGTGTTTCGTACTCTATCACGGAGGGTTTTGCCAGCGATACTCCTGAGTACCTTCATTTCGCTGGTTCGAAGGAGATTTTTGGTTCTGACAGTGTCGGCTCTGGACTCTATGCTTTATGTTATTATGAGGCGGACACAGGTCTTGTATATCATCACCTTGCTTTGGATGTTCATATATTTGTTTTTCCAGATAGTGTTCTTTAGAAATATGATAATTAAAGTAATTATTATAAATTACAGGAAATATTTTTGAAAATATGCATTTTCTTGCCCTTGATCTTGATACACATATTAAAGAATATACTGACATGATATTTCTGATGAATATCACAGTATTTTGGACCATAAATACATTTTGTAGCTGTGTACTTTATGTTATATTTTTTTAATAGCTGTGTACTTGATGTTTTTTTAAACGTATATAAACACTTTCCTTTGATGTAAAATAACAGACTATGCTCTGTTGTGTTATTATAAAATATTGCATGTTAATTCAATATTTTAAACAGATATGTATTTTCATGTACTTAAATTTAAAATAATATGCTTTTGTTTGTTTTTATATTTATTATGTAAATAGTGTGGAATTTTAAAATATATCAATAATTTTAGTTATTGGAAAAACTCTTTTACCATCAATAAAAGTACTTTCATAATAATTGTTTTAGTCTTTCACCTTATTCCTACTCTTTACTTGTAAGTTTTTTTACTGCTCTAGTTGTATTATGATAGACCAATTATATTGTTATGGTTATTAGAAATAGTATTTAATACCATGTTGACTATAAAAAAATTTAGAAATGAAATCATTACATAACTTTTTGAGTAAAATTTATGAATAATGAGGAATCAGGTCAGTCTCAGTTGAATTTTTTCATAATGTTTTATTTACAGTTTGACTAAAACTTGCAAATAGATCAAATTGTTACCATCAGATGGTACTATCAGATTCTAGCTGATGCTTGTCAACAGATTCTTCTTCTGGCATCAAGGTAACTTCTGGGCTGTTCTCTGATTAAAAAAAGCACACAATTGTCATTGTCTTTTCTTGATTTTGACACATTTCCACCTATAATTTACCTCTGCATTTAATTTCATTTCGAATTTCGTCACTTTATTTCAAAAGAAAAATTGAAATGTCAAACCTTCGTATAAAGCTTTGACTAACTTCACGGTGTTGAAAATTTTCACTACAAGCAAAAATTTCCAACTGTCACTTGGTCACTACTTCTTGTACATTACTAGCAGAAATGACTATGTCCAATAGTCAATTTTGCTTGTAAGAAAATAAACATCAATGCAGATAGTCATTTTAAACAAGTCAAGATATTATTATTATTCTTCCAAGTTCTTGCTGGGTTATTTCTTCCAGGCCACCATTATGTTAGTAAGATGTCAGATAGTCATTAATCACGTTTTCGCGAAAAATGCACTCGGTCACTTTCTCTTATATGACGACGATATGTCAAACTTTTATTAATTCCTATTGTACCCTTCAACTTATCTAAATTGTTTATACTGACATTTTCAAGAGCGCAGATGGGAGATAACACTGTCTTCGGCCTCATTTATCATGCCTTTGGTTTCATAACTATTTGCGTAGACACTTAATATTTGATCATCCTATTTGCTGGCAATATTACCGCAAGTGTATTATCATAAAAAATAGCTTAAGCGAGACCAGTACACTTTTTTATTTTATCTTTACTTTTTGGGATCATCAGAATCCGTAAATTAAACTATCTTAGCAGTTACGTTCAAATGTTATTATCAAATTGATATGAAAAAACATGCTGAAATCTGAGCATTGCTAAGTGTACTATTTAAGTATAAGATTGTCAATACCTTAACATATTCTGGTTTCTTTAAGAGAATTACATTTGGGTAGGTAAAATGTGCTACATATCGTATTGTCTTAATAAAATTATGAATAAAAATCTCAGAGGCCTCCTATTGTTTTGTGCATGACGAACTGAAAATATAAGAATATATTTTTTCAAGAATTATCGAGGCTTAAAGAAAGCTGAGATTTGATGAATTTTGGAGTAGGAACTGCCTTAGGTTGAGATATATCGAGCAAATAAAATCAATTATCTATCGCATGGATTACACTTTCTATGCGTATTATTTGGGGTTGCGGGACAAGTCAAATACATTATCCTTTTTCGATAATGTGTAACACAAAGAAGACACTAAGATTAAGTAAAATATTACTCGCAGATGTTTCTTTGTGTAGTAATACAACTTAAAGAATAGGAGCCTCAAATTCAAATATAACAAAAAACTATTTAACCCAACTAGTTTCTAGTCTGAGTTGAAATTTTCTCCAAACTGAGTACCCCCGTAGATGAGTCGCATATGACTTTTGGGTTAAATATGTAATATATTTTCAAATGGATTAACCCTTCCCTTACGGTGATAAAATTGAAACGCGCGCTCCGGTGTTGGGTAGTGAGTACGCGATAAAAAATTAGCGATTTTAAATCGGAAAAATAAGAACATTCATAGATAATTCCCTTAATTAATTATAATTGAAGTTAAAAATTATAATAATTGAGATTTATTTGCTGAAAACATTAAAAAACCACCTGGCAACGCTCACGGAACGGCGTAGATCTAGTCTCATTGCCAGCCCAACAGCTACTGCGGCGCGCTGTAGGCAGGGTTGGTGGCTAACTCAGGCGTGGCTTACATTTGCGAGGTTGAGACAATTGAGTTGAGACAATAGATGCGAATATAGTGTCGCGCTTCCCGCATACTCTTCACCTATCGTCAAGACCCAAGATCGAGGCACGCACAGTGTTTAAATGCGAATTTGTTTTCGATCTTCACAAAACACCTACGATGTAGTCGATAAATTCTGATTATTATTAATATTATTTTTTAAATCAATGCGTAAATATATTATGGAGGAATACCTAAAATCTTAACCTTGTATTTATTATATTTATAGAGATATTGATGGTTATTAGAAGCAACGTGTAGAAGATACCCAACACAGGGAAGGAAAGGTTAAACAGTGCTTCAATTTTTAATTATATTTGAATAAACATGAATTTACATACTGTTAATGTTAAAACTTTAGAAATATTGGAAAATTTATTAAAAATGCAAGAATGAAATTTTATTTTATATTTTTATTAAAAAAGTCTACAAAATTCAGCTATAAAAATATCAGAAGCAAAAAATATTACATAACTATATTGAACATTACAAAACACAATTTTTCTACATGAATTAACAGGGCAAACACCATTTGGATATATAATAGATCTATAATAATTGAATCTATATTAAAATGAAATACATAAATATCACAGAAAAATGTGCAATAATTGACCTGTATAACACCAGTGGTGGACTGTACCAATAGGCTTATAGGAATTCCTGGTGGGTCGATGTGCAAATATGTCGAAATAGTCAGTGTACACTATACAACGGAACAAGTATTAGATATAAAAAATGGATCACGCTTAACTGATTTTCCGGTGCTATTTTAATTTCCAGTCCACCACTGAATTTCGCATATTTTTAATTAAGTAAAATAAAGTGCCGATTATCCGGGGCTAAATTACCCGTGAGTTGGAGTAACCATGGTGCTTTAAGCAAATTTTTTTTCAGTGATCCTGAAAAATATTCTTTTCTTAATTTTTTATTTAACGAACGTCCACGTTTTGAATATTACAAAGCAAAGACCTAAACTGTTATAAAATTGATGGTTTACATTATACCAGTTGATTGACATAAGTAAGTTGGTAGTGTTTCCCCGTGTCCACACAGGCACGAAGATATGTGGATCCAGGGCTTTCGAATGTAATTGCCGCAGTATGAGACCAATGTTTAGCCGTTGTATCTGTCAAACGTCGAAAAAGCTAGTTCGTGTACACATCTCGAGTAACAAAATTTATCTAACATCTCAAATGTAATCATAACTCTTAAAATGTTTAACTCGATAAAAACTTAATTTGGATTCACCATATTTTTCAATTATCCGAGTTCGAGGGTTATTAAAGTAGATCAAGCGGTATATTCTTAAGTCTTTATGCACCTTCCATTTCTTCTACTTCTGTACCCTTCATCATCTATTATTCTTTGTTCAGCCCCTTATGACTCAAGGTTCTGTCTTTCTCGATTGACCTCGCAATCCTATTTATGACCACCTTCCACCTCTCTTTACTTTGAACATTTCGAGTGCTGTCTCAGAGAAGCCTGTATTTCTAAAAAGGTAAGTCCATCATCTTGGAGAGTGTTCTCTGTCTATCATTTCTTCACACTGCCCGTCAGCTCAAGTTTTGCCAACTTGTCTTCTGTTCAATAAGGTTTTATGCTATATGTGGTCAAAGAACTGGAATACTCGCAGCAGACACATTGTGGTTGATAGTTAGTCCTATATACTAAATGTTAGAAGGGTATAGATTTGTATTGCACTATATTTTGCATTGTTTCTCAACCTTTATAGCCCAAAATATTAAAAAAATTAAATTAAGATTTCACAACCCCCCTGCAACAACTTAAAACATTGTATTACAACGACTTGGACTTGCAACATTATTTTTTTTTAAATAAACGAGTTAATATACCTCAGAAAATGTGTTGTTTTCCTTATGTATGTTAAAAGTGTTATTTTTATTTTTGCGACTCCCTTGATATTTCTTCTTGACCCTTCTGGGGGTCGTGACTCACAGACTGATAAATGATAGTCTTAGATATACTCAGGAAATATCTTCAGCATCATATCTTGAAAGCATCCAATTTTTATTTAATGTGTCCTTCAGTGTCCAAGTCTCCGCCCCATACAAGTAAATGAAGATTAGAAAGTCCATTGGTAGTTTTTTAGTTGTTATTGTAATTCAGTAATCTAACCATATTCACTGTAATTTTGCCATCGAGTTCTTTATCATCGCAAATACAATACAAAAAAGAAAAAATCTATTATAACTGAAAACAAAACATCTCTATTTCACTGTTTATTATGATAATCTGAAATATATTGGATATTTCTAAAGTTTCTTACCATATAATTTAAAGAACACTAATTTTGGAAAGAACTATAAATTCACAAGACAGTTTCAGTCAATATTAAGAGTCCTGAAGGTCCCTTGGCACCCCTCCTGGTAGTCTTGCTTGTGGTTATTATGAATCTTCTTGGTCAGGTTAGCTCTTCTGTGTGTTGAAGCTGTCTTGAGGTCTGCCCTGGCTGCCAAGAGAATCTCCTTCCATCTGGCGTTAATCTCATCCAAGGAATCTCCATCTCCGTGGTAGTCTGATGGTAACACTGACCGTGGAAGGTAATCTTGGAGGCCTTCTATTGTTTTGTGCACGATGAACTGAAAAAATGAGAATATATTTTTAAAGAATTACTAAGACTTCAAGAGGCTGAGATTTTTTTAATTTAACCTGGCGAGTATTGCCATGTGGCAATCTCTTCCAACGATTTGATGGATTCCGGAGTATAAACTACCTTATTGAAATGGATCAAGTAAATAGAATCAATTATCTTGCTCAGTCTTACCTCAACCCTATTTAATGAAATACACTTTCTCTATGTGCCCATGGAGAAGGGCAAGAAGAATACAATTTCTTTCATTTTTCAAGAAGTCTGTTTTTGGTAGTGTACTATATAAGGGGCAGATTAAAATAAAGAAGACTATCGAATGAGTTATCCTTTACGGTTTCCATCAGATCCTGGTGTCGATAGATCAATAACCCAAGCCCTTAAATAAAGAAAATGATAAAAGCTTCATGAGTTCTTGAAAATGTGCCCAAAATTTACAATTGGCACTTTACACAAATCCTGATTTATATTGAGGTATTCTGTGGCATTCTTTTATTTAATACTTACAGAAGGAAGATTTTGTTAAATAAGAAAGAAGTCTCAGAATTCTGAGAATATAGAAACCTTTAAAAGGGTATTTAAATTAACACTTCTTGGGAAATATACGAAATATTATAATCCGACAACTGCTTTGCTACCCTATTCAATTTTTTCATCAAATTCATCCAAGAGAACCATTTTACGGTTAACCATTTCGGGATTGGACTCGCTGTATAATATTTTAAACAGTTTGTGCTATACTTTTTTTACTTAGCTTTTGTATTACTGTGAATTTTTTATTCAGATTTTTTAAATGTATTTAGATTCTTTTACACTCTTAATTTATATTAGACTTTCGATTATCCGGGATCACATTAACTGGATTGTGAATTAACCAGGGCAGAATTTTTTTTAAATGTTATTCAGAATTTTTTATTGTCTCGATTAATCCACAATCCAGTTAATCTAGCATTGATAATCGAAAGTTTACTGTATATTCATGTTTTTTTTAATTGATTGTATTTTCTGTACCACAGAAAAATTGTCATCAGAAATACTGTGTACATTTGTTTTTGTTTTGCAGAAATAAATATTTAATATTGTTATATATATGTCAGCTGTTTTGGGACCCACCTCGCGGACAGTTTTCGATATCCGAGGGTTTCTGTGATGGTTTCGTGGAGTAGAGATCTGGAGATTTGCGGAAACATCGCAGAAAGTTCATCCACAGTCAATTTGCGATCATCACGGAGCGCATTTTCGATTTTTTCCACAATTTCGTCAGTCGCAATTGAAGGTCTTCCGCTCCTCTGATCATCATGCACAGACGTACGACCGTTTTTAAACTCGCGACACCACTTGTACACACTCGTACGATTCATAGCTTTATCACCATATGCAGTTTTCACCTCATTATAAACCTCAACCGGAGGTTTTCCCTTCCAAACGAGATAACGGATGACGCCGCGTATTTCGCACTTGGCGGGAGATTGGATTTACATTTTTCACGAAACGTGTTGTCGCGTAGACACTTCTCAATGTACTGACCTCGAACCGGTCTCGTTGCGGAGGGGAAGGGTCAGGCTACACGCAAGGGTAGCCAACATGTTGAAAATAAAATCCATCCGGTCGTGAGAGCCTCAGTACACTTACTTTCTGGATATAAAACTTATTTTAATAAAATAAAAATGTACACATAAGATTTCTTAAACTTAAAATATAAAATTAAAATACAAATCCTCTCATTTGTAATTATGGATTTCCACTTTGCGTGTATCTCAGCCAATCATCGATTGCCCTTTGAGTAGATTATGAGAATTGTAATTATGGATTACCACTTTGCGTGTATCTCAGCCAATCACCGATTACCCTTTGAGTAGATTATGGGAATTGATAGAAAAATATAACAATTATAATTTGGTCAAGTTATTGTCACAATGCTTTTTTAGTTTTGTCTTATGAATTTGTTTTTGGGATTCTTCATTCAGTTAGAATTGTTTGGTTGATCGAAATCTAATTAAAGCAGATTTTTTGCGGTATAACCTGTTATATTATGTGTGGATTTGGGGTAATACTCACCCTGTCTTTCATCTTCTCTTTCATGCAGCTCTTGAAAAGTGCCAGCATGTTGTGTACAAAGGGCTGCGAGTTGAGTACATGCAGCTGTCGAAGGCGCTGTGGATATCCATCCTGCACCAGTGCGAATGCCTTGCGCAGAAGGGGCGACACTAGCCGCGCCCAGTGCGCCCATACAATGTTGCTCACGTCAAATATATAGATGTCGCCACTTATTACCCTCTCCATGTTCAATCGTAGCTCGCCTGAAAGACAAATATTGTAATATTTTGAATAGAAATTTATAGCATAGATTTGATCACATTATTGGAAAATGTCACTGTTATTTCTAAACATAATCTTTCATGTTTTTTGTAGATGTGTTTATTGTATTAAATTTTTGTTGGATATAGTACAACCTATGGATTTATTGCCATATGGCAATCTCTTATACCAGAATAATAATTAGCGTCATTTAGTGAGCAGACTCTCCTCAAGGGTGTTCTAACTTAGGATTGGAACCAAATATTGTTAGCAGATTAAAAATTTAACAAAAAAATTAGTTGATTGCAAGGATAGGAAGGTAGTGGTTGGTGAAATATGTAATAATGGTCGTAAATGAAAACAAGATTGGAACCTTTTTAAAAAAAATTGAATATCAATGGTTATCCAACAGGTAACCCGCCGTTGGAAGACACATGTTTTAAGGTGGATAGAAAAAGACCTTAATTTTGACAGGATGTGGAAAAATATAGGAAAAATATTACTTTCGGTTCCTGACTTTGTGCCCCATCCCACAGACATGACTTATATTTTGAATCTGTAAAGATTTGAAGACGGATCATAAAATGAGATATACAACATACCCATCATAAGCATCAATCTCGCAATGTCACGAAGCACAAATTCAGAATCGTGGTGTGGCTTGAATCGGTGGACTGTCACCCGGTATCCATCTTCTGTGAGTCGCGGCATCACCGAGATATCCCTGCAAATGCAAAACTCAAGTTATATTTTCTTATCAGATGATCAGAGTGTATATTTTGATTGTAGAGACAATTTTTCATCCTGCTGCTCTCACCTGTCACATTTTTAATTTCTTTGACCAGCCAATGAACTACCAGATATTTATTTACTACTTGGTTGATGTGGGAATAATTAAAATAATAAAAGGATAATTTATATAATGATATTTAGAGAACAGACTCTCCTCAAGGATTCTCTAACTCGGGATGTAAACCCACTTTGATAAACAAGGATAGGGGGATGTAGGGATTGCAACCATTAGATTAGGAGTTTCTTCATCTTTCATATATAAAAAAAATATACTTGGTTAAAACCACAAAAACTTACGCACGGAATACGAACTTCAAAGAAAACTTTGTAGATCTTTCGATATGTGATAGTAACACATTCGGCTTTAGGTGAAGTGTAGTGTGTTGTGTTCATACTCGTATAATAAAGGGTCTTTCAAATTGAGTAGTTTTTTAATTCTTTGATAAAACACAGATGGCGTCACGAACTTACCCGGGTCTTGTGATATTTGAGAAGTGTAATGTATGACATTTATAAAAATGGAGTCGTATACAATACAACAACACATTCAAATTGTTGAATTATTTAATGTATCGTAATCTCCAGAAACGGTGATGTTAATTGGCCACCAAGATCATGTGATCTGACACCGTTGTGATATCTTGGTCTTGTTCTTCTTATTTGAGGATGAATGTGAACTTAAGGCTGATGCCTTAAGTTCACATTCATCCTCTAATCACTTCATTCCATGTTGTCATACGCTATCACCCCATTCTTTGAAGTGCACATATTTCTACAGTATTTATTTAGATTTTTTCAGTACCTTTCCATGTCTACGTTTCACTCTCATACATCAAAGTTAGTACTTAATTTTTTTGTGGACTATTGTCTTAGCAGATTTTGATACTGTCCAGTTTGAGTATATATGTTTTAGTGCTACATTGACTTTATTTTATATCATTACACGCCTTGTAGCTCTTCCATCATCTGAGAAATAACTATAGAACAAATAGAAGAAAAAAAAATAGCAGAACTTGATCTAATGGGGCTGAGGTCTTTGTACCATAATAATACACAATAGCTCAGTAATATTTACATAATGGAGGCAGCAGCAAGGGTGGGGGCATCCAGGGGGTCCCAGCAGGAGAAGAGCTCAGGGCAGGTTGCACGTCCGCAGAAGAAGGCGTCCAGCTTGCGGCGGGCTCGCACCACGTCCTGCTTGCATCCCCGCAGGAATAACTCCAGCATCCTGTCATCTAGAAATTATAAAAAAACATTTTTTTAAATTGTATTTAAAGGATTATTTTGAAAAATATTATTTTTTTCACCGCATGGGTTAACCAGCATTGTTAACGTCAATTACTAATGAGTGAGGGTTTGTGGAACTCCATGGCCTAGTTGATAAGAAGCTGGACTGCCACTTGGGGGTTTCAAATTCGAGTACCAATTGTATTAAAAAAATCAATAAAAGATCCCAGTCTGGTAGATTTTTACTGGTAACAATAGTCATGCTCTAAAGATGTGTGAGTTTTCTTGCGTCTCCACGTGCGGTAGTATTGCCAACAAGCATGATGACCAACTGCGAGTTCCGTGCTTACTCCAGTTTCTCTAAACCCAAAAGCTCGATAAACAGGGCTGAAAACAATGTTATTTTTAATTCAACGTTTGTCAATATCTCTCCGCATCGCCAATTCGGATTTACCAAGGAAACCATATGAATAAATTTACTAAACATGATTTTGGTTGGCTATGTATGTTATGAAGCAAAGGGCTTATACAAATATTCGTTATAATTTACTACTAAAAGTTTACATAATCAAACTCCTGTTGTGACAGCAACCACGTTCCGATCCCCTGCTTGAATTTTTCGCACCTTTTTGGTATTTTATTGCATGTCATAAGTCATCGGCACAGCTTAGCTTTCCAACTAAATTGACGTTGGAATCGCAAGATCCCTCTGCGATTCTTCATCTAATGATGACACATGTCGAGCAGTGCAAAAGTTTCCGAAATAAAAAAATAACATTCTTTTTTATTGTAATATCCAATATTGTTCGACACATTTTTTAGAACGGTCCATTAATTTTTCAACAACATTGAAAAAAAATTAAGTTTTGTTCTCCAAATGTTGTAAATCGGATTTTAGTTTTAAAAGTAAAAAATAGCCACTAGGGACCAAGTCGGGAATATAGGTTCGGTGATTCAATTCTTGGAAACTACAATATTGAATGGCAGCCTTTGCAGCAACAGAAGTGTGTACTAGCACCATTGTCGTTCAATAATCTCACGCCTCGTGACTTTATTTTTTAATGGCATTCTTTAATTCGTGCATTAATGACACATTATACTCTCCAGTAACAGTAACCGTAGTGTTTCTCTCTTTGAAAAAAATCCTGACAATCCCAAAAAAATGTTGGTATTATATAATCTCGGAATTATGTCACCTTGACATTTTTGGGGCGTGGTGATCCCGGATGGCGCAAATCCAATGAGTTAGTTTTCGATAGAGGATCATGGTAAAAAAGTGAGGCGCATGGCTGCGCGGTAAGGCACTGCGGAAGGTCGCCGATTCGAACCCGTATATGGCAATAAATAATACCAATGAAATACGACCAAGAAATCGGGAATTAAACTAACTTTTATTGAAACATTACCAAAAATTAAATGTGTTAGATTGTCTATGGGACAATCCTGACAGATCGGAAAGGCGATCGGTCCTCTCTGCCTACCCCATCAAGGAAATAACGTTATAGTATGTATGTAGAAATAAAATAAAATGAGTATGTTGATAAAAGGTGGTGTCTGTGAATATTAGATTGGATGCTTCCTAGATCTGCATATGTAAGAAATAAACGGTAAGAAAACCGCAGAAAGCTTATCAAAATAAAACGAACTACTAAGAAATCTTTGTACATCTTCCGATATTGATTTTTGGTACATTCAGCTTTAGGTGAAGTGTAGTGTTCATGCATAATCATAAATTTTAATAAAATTTCCTAAAAAGGGATTGCCTACAAGTGCTTCCTAAAGTTGCACACGCCCCCCATATCTCTAACAATTAGAGGTAGACCATTTTACGATACAGCACCAGGAAGGGTAAATCCCTCTCATAATATCTCCTCCTACTGGATTGCTTTGGAACAAACAATTGATTCGATGAAGACAAAATCGAGCTAAAATTTCTACTCATCTCTGAAGGAACATCCCTCAGACACGATTCGAAACATGGAATGGAGACATCCCATTAAAGGATTTGAATACAAACAAACAAAGTTTCAAATTAATCCTCAAAGTGATGACACACTTACAAATTCTGGTTTGTTAGAAGATATTGTCATATAGCAATAATTCCGTCAGGGAATATAGATTCAGCTCCAATAAGGCAAGTGTGACCAATGAAGATATAAGTCTTGGAGTTCAGATAAAAAATTGTCTTCTGTTTTGTTTTCGCCTCAAACTACCTCATTTTGATCCACGTTTATCAACCATTCATCTCTTAAACGACGATTGTTAAGTAGATCTAATCCGTCACTGCATCAAAGGTCGTCAGAATGGATCTCTTTCATCGATAATACCAGATCTAGTGATTTCACATGGACCATTGGCACAGAGCGACGCACTCGAACCCGTGTGAGATGCGTGGAATGTAGCAATGCAAAGTCTTCTCAACTAATTCTTGAAGACGCGCGTACCACGCAATGTTGTTTTGAGTCGAGCGTTGAGTGACGCAATCCTTACGAAAGGCAGATCAACTTGATATTGCTAATACGCACTATTGCTCGCATATAGCAATTAATCACAATTTGTCGCATTTTTTAAACATTCATCATCCTCCCCTTAAATATTGCACCAGGACACAGGGATGGCATAACACGCCTCCATCTAGATTTGTTTACAATCAGGCAATTCACGTTCTCTCATGTCTGATAGAATCTGTGAATCTCCCCCTTGCAATACTGTTGTGTAGTACAACATAGGTGTCCGATTTGTCGAGTCCTTTGTGAGCTATGAAAGGTCTTGACCAGATGTGAACTCAAGTGTTGATTATTTTGTCTCAACAGGTCTATCACGTAACTCTCCAGTTGCATATCTTTGAATTTGGTCAAATTCCACGTCCCGCAGCCATACGAATCTATGGTTAAAATTCGGTGAATGAAAAGACACGTTTTTAAATAATATTCTAAAACCAAAATGTGGAAGTCAGCATCTCAAAATAGGCTACCCTGATGAATACATACCACCATGTCTGACTCAATATTTGTATTGTATGATTCACCATGACTCATTTCGTAGAACAATATACTTCTAAACAAGTCGTAGCCAGTTTTGAAATGTACACTCAAGTGATCAGTTTATTATCGATTGAGCATATGCAGATGCGGAGAAGTACCTGATCTAATGGCCGCAGTCTCTATTTTCATATCCCTACACTCAACTTACATGTATTTATTTTGTAATATTTTTAATCTGTCAATAATAGTGGGTCCGAGTCATGAATTAGAGTGCCCTAGAGGAGAGTTTGTTCTCTAAACGGCGCTGTATAAATTGTCAAAGATAAATAGACATTTTTAAATTTTCTTTGTCGATTATACACGTTTTTCACATTACTTGAAAGTTGCTTTGAAGTCATCTCCAAGGGCTAGTTGATAAAACTATGATCTTCAAGTCCGGGGGCTGCGGGTTAAATTCTCGCTAGTATCCAATTAAAAAAAAAAAGAATTCAATTTTGGTTTTTACCTAAAACCTCTTGAACGTCCTATTACACTATTCGACAGTATATTCACCAGGTGGCCAAACCATCTCCAGTGATTTATCCTTACTTTATTTGGACACGAAGTTTGATGAGGGTGGATCCTTAAAAATAAGTAGCCATTTAAGATAGTTTTGCCAGCGATACCTTCAACAAGATGAATGCCTCCGTGGCTTAGTTGGTAAGACATCTGTTTTCAAACCGAAGGTTGCGAACTAGATTATCGTTGGATTCCTTAAAGAAAATAATTTCAGTCTGGTTTTCATTTTAGATTTCTTTAACGCAGTGTTTTTTAATTTATTTTCGTTTTGCGATCTAACTGAAGATTAATAAAATACATACAACTGTATCGGACATAAGTTTCATAAAGATTAATAATGTAAATTGTATGGATATTGCTTGTAAATAATATTGTTATAAATTGTCCTTTTGTGTGGTCCTCGCATCATCGTATCATTATGGATCGGACGGCTTGAATAAAAATGAATACATACGTTCAAACAGGCCGATTAGCAGGTATCGAACGACCTCCGCGCGCAATGATCGCTTGGCAAGCAATAAACTAGGGAAGGGTGACAGCCTAAGCGGTCAGACCGAAATGCAAAATTGCACAAGTATTAAAAATTGATTAAAAGTAAAAGAACTCGTCTCTATCTATCTATTAACCGAAATACACTATCTCGTCTGAAATTTCGTACTCTTTTATTTCGACAAAGTTCTACCAGTCAAAAGGCAATTTCTTCACCCAACTGTTACCGAGAGACGTTGAAGTCCCACCAAAATCTTTTGAATTGTAATATAACAATTTTTTTTATTTAAACTGGTATTTTTTAAATTTTATTAATGTGAACCATTGGATTTGAATACGTTTGAAAGCTCTGCAACTCTTGGTGTTATATTAGATATACTGTATTTCAGGTCATCTTCAGGCTGTAGTCGGTTTCGCAATTTTTGTTTATATTAGAAAAACCATGACTAGCACATGTATGTTATTTATTTTTATAGTCATATTTTTACATTTATAATGATATTATGCAAAAATATAAAACGACTGTTATTGTTAAAAATATTTCTCGACCCATTCAATACACATATACCAAGTGACTCATTTTAGAGTCACGAACCATATGTTAAAAAACCATGCTTTAACGTGATGGTTGGTAGGAAGTGATAATCATTTTACAATAAACCCGCTAGATCGCACTGTATACAACAAAAGTGTACGAGTATTACAATACAACTTTGACTAATGACACGAGAAGTTGCGCATGCTAATGACGGAGTCAAGATATTGTATAAGTACAGGAAACTACAAAAAGTAAACACACAGTTTCTTATGAACGATGATTGTTTTGTAAGGAAATGATCGCATGCAGATAAATATGTCATTCGGAATGTCCTCTCGCGACTGTGAACCGAGAAACATATGATTGGATTACACTCAAGGATTTCTACAGTTGTCATTGTTTATGATATTTCATTAAGTTACGAGTATATTAACGTACAAGTTGCAATTGATTAATTTCCAACCTGTTTAAGCCAGACATGCTACGCGTAAGGAGAGGTGTATAGTGTTATGTACAGATATGGATGGTGCAGTAAATGTACATTGCATGTCTTTATTTTCATTAGCATCTATGAGTGTCCATTGTTGGTAAACGTGCTCCCTTTCTGAGAAATATAATCTTTGTTTGGGTTTATCTACTTCCTGTCTCACCCAGCTACTGCTTCGAGTCTCACCTGTAAGACTCACCCCTTCGTTGGCTTGCTTTAAAAAGCGACATAAAAATGTTACATTTCTGTTCAATGACGAAATGTATTTCCCCATTGCTCCTTTTTATTTCTCATTTCCCATCTCTTTCCTAGTCTTTTGCAAACATGTTTTTGCACTAAAAAAATATATAGTTTATTGATAGCAACATAGTATGTAAATATATACACAAATGTTGAAATTACGTATACTACCTAGATCAAAAAGTTTTAGGACTTTATTCATAAAATCGAAAATACAAGTTTATTCATCAAAATCGATATGGTCCCCTTCAAAGTACTCCCCATCGACTGCAACACACTTACGCCAGCGCTTGATCCAATCCTCGAAACACCGCTGGTACTCAATTTTTTGTATGTCCATCACAGCCGTCTTCGATTTTTTCATGACATCCTCTCGGGTGCTGTAACGCGTTCCGCGAAGTGGTTTTTTAGGTCGGTTGAACAGGAAAAAGTCACAGGGAGCCAGATCAGGTGAATTCGAAGGCTGCTGGATAGTATTCGTGTTGTTTTTGGTCAAAAACTCGTGGATATCATGTCTTTCGCGATTTCAACGCGGTCCTTTTTTTGCATGAAATTGAGGTCTTTCGGCACCAGTTTTGCAGCGACACGTCTGAGGCCCAAATAATTAACCAAAATGTCTTAAGCGGATCCATAAGCGATGTTCAAGTCCTCTGCCAGCTCTCTAATGGTCAATTTGCGGTTTTCGGCCAACATTTCTTTGATTTCATCGATGTTTTTATCGGTTTTCGACTGCCACTGCGTTCGTCATCCTCGACCGACTCACGACCACTTTTGAAGCGTTCGTGCCACCGAAAAACACTTCCCCAACATTTCCAAGGTCTGCGGACGGAAAATTTAATGCAAACTCGTTGATGCCATTTTCAAACTTGTAAAAAATCGAAAACACGCACAAAGGTAGATGTACTCAGTACAGCGTAACTTTTACAAATGTCAAGCTATGACGCTGAAATTTGGAGGGAAGTGTCAATGATAGATGTGATAACCTAACAAAAATAATTCCAATCGGGTGACTGACAGCGCCACACGGTGGCCGGTCCTAAAACTTTTTGATCAAGGTAGTATGTTATATCTCAAGATGATGATGAAAAAATATATTTAAGAGAGAAGCTATCAAAAGATCTGGGATTTATTTCGAGCTGTTTTATGTTATAATATGTACTCGTAGCTAATTAATTACAGAAAGTCAATATACAAAGGTCTAAGAAAAAAAAACCTGGCTGGATCTGTCGGAAATGAAAGATGGACGTCCGTTTTAGAAGAATGATTGCTATAGCCATAAAGCCATGACGCAGAATACAAATAACATGTTACGTCAATTAATTTATAGAATATTTCTAAGAATATGTCTTGTGTTGCTATTTAAAACGCGATACAATACACAATATAAGTGTATATCGTCGGGTTTCTGATACAAGTGAATAACAAATATCATGCAAATTCTAAGATATTTCAATTAGAGTTTAAACTCCTTTCAAAATCAGCAATTAAGTGAAAAAATGATGTTATTAATTTTAAAATGTCGACAATTTTTTCTTTCAAAAGTAACGTATCGCTGAAAGAAGATAATAACCTAACCTCTTCAGACCTGGCGTCCATTATAATGGACACAGAGTTCATATGCATTTTGTAAAAAACAGATATGAATTAATTCTGTTCCCAATGATAACAAATAATATGCTTTTAAAACCTTAGAATTAATTCATGTCTGAAGAGGTTAAACGGATAGTTTCACATTTACCAACTTGTCCCAGAAATCTAACGTTATGTTATTGGTTTTATTGAATATATAATTTAAATCACAGAACCTTGTTATATATTTTATTTTTTCCCTAACAAGGACTAATCCGCATAGCATACCATTTAAAATTAATGTTCCGAGTATAAAAACACTTTAAAATTGAAACATTTATTATTGTGTGTCAAACCGGTTGGGACAGATATAGTTTATACTCATCCCTCGATTTACGCACTAGATAAGTGCCAAGGAAATTAGCTTAAATCGAAATCACATAAATTGAATCGCAAAACTTTTACAAAATTGGAAGGAAAATATGAATATAAAAACCCGCTTAAATTGAGACTCAGAACTCGTATCAATATCGAATAAATTGAGACTCAGAACTCGTATCAATATCGAATAAATTGAGACTCAGAACTCGTATCAATATCGAATAAATTGAGACTCAGAACTCGTATCAATATCGAATAAATTGAGACTCAGAACTCGTATCAATATCGAATAAATTGAGACTCAGAACTCGTATCAATATCGAATAAATTGAGACTCAGAACTCGTATCAATATCGAATAAATTGAGACTCAGAACTCGTATCAATATCGAATAAATTGAGACTCAGAACTCGTATCAATATCGAATAAAGGTAACAAAAACGCGTAAAACAGCGTTTTCAGCATCTTTCCGATCATGGACTGGCGCTATGCTCAAACAGAGATTGTTTATTAGCCTTCTCAGTTCACCGCTCTTCATTTTTACATCGTACTATTACTGAGTACGCAGTGACTCTGGAACCAGTTACATACAAATGTCAGACTCACTCCGTTGTTGACACGCTTTAAGAAGCGACTGAAAAATACTCTTTATTTCTAATCAGTTATAATATAACGTGTTTCATTTTTGATTTTTCTGTCTTCTCTACCATTCCTTCCTTTTCCTTTGATTGATGATATCTCACTTTTACTTTTATTATAGTATGTATATTCATAAATTTCCCAAAGATGAATAATCATTTGAATATATATTTTTTGCGACCATGTAACTTCCTTTATATACTTTGTCTTGTTGGTTGGAAGAGATTGCCGCCTGACAATAAGCCTTCCAGATTGTTTTTACAATGAAGTGTTCAATAAATAAATAAAACGAATCAATCAATTATTTTTCAAAACATTGGTTTTAACTATTTAATGTGACAATAAAATTAAACGATAAAAATGCAGCAGCTTATTACCATATTATATTGCTATTCTGCCTCCATCCTTATTTCAATTTCAGGGATAAAAACGTTTTTCTTAGCTACGTAAAAGGAAACCGCGTGTATTTAATGTGACAATAAAATTAAACGATAAAAATGCAGCAGCTTATTACCATATTATATTGCTATTCTGCCTCCATCCTTATTTCAATTTCAGGGATAAAAACGTTTTTCTTAGCTACGTAAAAGGAAACCGCGTGTATTTAATGTGACAATAAAATTAAACGATAAAAATGCAGCAGCTTATTACCATATTATATTGCTATTCTGCCTCCATCCTTATTTCAATTTCAGGGATAAAAACGTTTTTCTTAGCTACGTAAAAGGAAACCGCGTGTATTTAATGTGACAATAAAATTAAACGATAAAAATGCAGCAGCTTATTACCATATTATATTGCTATTCTGCCTCCATCCTTATTTCAATTTCAGGGATAAAAACGCTTTTCTTAGCTACGTAAAAGGAAACCGCGTGTATTTACCACTGCTTTAACCTGCCAAAATCTGCCGTTGTAGATGTTAGCAGGTTAAATGGTTCAATATTATTTAATTCCCTTTTCTAAAATTCTTATTAATTTGATTAGTTCTGGGATTTAATTACGAGTATGTACCACGTAAGTCAACCCTTAGCATACTGCATTAATTCAAAGAAATAAACCCCTAATATCCTCCATACTTTATATCTATTTATCAAAAATATATTTAAGAAGCAGAGAAAGCTGAAAAATTGCTCGAGTATATGTCTTTGATGAAGATTAATCAAACCACTGTTTATCCATCGATTCTCGACAAGTGTTTTTTAAAATTATTTTCCTATAGTAACATTTTCCATCCCAATCCCGTATTTTAACGTGACAAATGAGATTTGCATTGAATCCCGGTCCCGTATTTTAACGTGATCGATACCTCTTCCAAAAAATTACATATTACTGGCATTTATAAACAATTCAACTTTTAAAATAGTCTTCTGATTTTTAATACCCTAGATAATGTAAATACGATGTCATAAATGTGCAGTGAAGTGAAGATTTTGACATATAAATCTGGATACCAACTACAGTCTCCGTGTCCGGGATTTCCAGGATCATTTAAATAGGTTATCAAAGAACGAGTGTTGATTGATATACGTGTATATTCCATCAATTAACAACAAAGAAAAACTCTGCAGAACTTGTAAGGTAAGTCCAAGAAGATAAGTGAGATCCGGTATATATGTTATGTAAGGAGTGTGATGTAGCTTTTTACAATGGAGAATTTTAACAGATTTATTATACTAAAATAAATTATTGAAGAATTTAAAATAAATATACAAAGTTTCATTATAATATTTTTAATATTTACTTAGATAAAGAAATTTTAGTAAACCCTTCATAATAATGAGAATTCTTTAAAATCCAACCGGACACTGGGAAAGGTTGTCTTGATTTTGATCGGGTGTTAAGAAATGGGGAACGATAAAAAAATGTCCGAGTTAGATGCCTCTGCTGAAGATTAATCACATCACCATTTACTCTATTGATTCTCGAAAAGTATCTTTTAAATTTATTGTCCTATGTTTATTTATTTTTTATTTTACACATGACAAGAAATATACATACTTGGCGAAAAAACAACAGGTAATTTAATTCGGACACACAATTTTAATTGATCTGGGTTTGTTGCCTTTCATTTGTCGTGTTCCCAGTAAACTAGGCTTTTGCCTGTATCTCACTGAGGACATATATTTATAGTCCCCACCAGTAAATAAAGAATCCACAAAAACATACGTCACAATTTACTTGTTTATTACAATTTTGTTGTATACATTAAAACCTGATGGGTTTATCGCTATGTGGCCATTTCTTTCAACCAATCAGAAAGATGTTAAAGATGCCTTAATCAAAATCCAGGTATTAACCCTTTTTAGTATTTTGGTGCCAACTTTGATGTGTATGAGTGAAATGTGGACATGGAAGAAGACTGAGAAGAGTTGAATAAATGCTGTAGAAATGCGTGCATTGAGAAAAATACACGGAGTGACAATGTATGACAGAATATGGAATGAAGTGATTAGAGATGAATGTTAATTAAAGGTTGATATATTGAGTAAGATAAAGAACAGAACGCTGAAGATGGTTTGGGCATGTGAAACTAATGAATGAAGAAGACTAACAAAACATATATATAGTACAAATATGAGTAGAAGGCGTGTGAGAGGAAGATCAAGGAATATAAGGTTGGATCAAGTGAATAATATTCTGAAAAAAGGGAAAGTATCAAGTCTTTTAAATCGTTATATAGATGTAGAAGAGGCTAAAGATCGAAAAGTCTGGTGCTCTATTATTTCTACCTATCACAACAGGGAAATGGCATGATGTTATGTATGTATGTAGAGTAACAATGGGAAACAAACCCGTTCGACTAAGGTTAGAATATTATCAATTATACTAAATTCGTTTAAATAAAAAAATGGTTCAAATACACGAACTTTTTTTAATTGTTTATTACTGGACTTTTTTCTTTTTAAACGAGATGAGATCGTGCGTGTTTGATAGTGATTTTTTTCACGTTTCATCATCATTCTGTTGTTCTTGCGGTCTTTGGTAAATATGTCACCATGACACCTCCACACAGATCATCAGCTACGATTACGTCTTATCTGAGTTTATCTTATTGTTGCCACTCGTTGTTAACTTTACGTAATTCAACCATTAATTTGGTGGCATTGATATTTGACCTCTTTTAACTAATTATTTTATCATGCATACATACATGACGACCTTCGTGACTTAGTTGGTAACATACCTGACTTCCAGCCCGAGAGTTGCGGGCTCAATTGTTGATAGAACCGAGATCTTTAAAAAAAGAATTAAGCCTGGTTTTCACTTAAGACATGTTTAATATAGTTCTGGTTGGATGGAAGAGATTGTCACATGTCAATACGCCCACCAGGTTGTACTGCATGTAACTAAAGCGTAATACAGTATTATACATATGTTATCATCACGGAATGCATTGAGGTTCAGACAGAAGCACGTTACATTAATGTCTTGAAAATCAGAGATTTTTCAGTCGTTTTTTTTTAAATATGCGAATGACAGAGCGAGTCTAGCATTAGTTAGTAATTGGCAATGACGGAGCGAATCTAAATTAGTTGGTAACTGGTTTCAGAGTCTAACCGCATAGACAGTCAAGAACGACGTAAAAAAAGAAGAAAGGTGAACTGGGAAAATCTATAAACAATCAATTCTTGAATGTAGTGCAAGTCCGGTGAATATTTATGATCGGAAAGACGCTGAACATTTTTGGCGAAATAAAAGGGGGCGGCGGTACAGTTAATGATATTATACAATGGCAGGATAGTACAGAATATCTTCCAATAAACCAGAAATATATTAAACAGGCCTTAAGAGAAAATTAGGCTGAAAAGCCTTTTAATAAAATCCAGGTTCAATGCGAAACGAAAGCTTGCAAGTCAGGCGTCTTATCAACTGGACTATGGGTGTCGTCTGGTTAAAAGGTAACATACTAAACAAGGACGGTTAATAACAATTAGTTTAGTGTAGACGTTCAACTCTTGAGAAATATAGAAAAAATCATGAATTTAATAAAATAACATATGATACGGATTTATGAGTATTTACCATTATCATGTTCTTATGCATCGTTTTTCAACCTGTGAGTCACGAGGTCCAGAGGGGGGTCGCAATATTTTATCAGGGGGGTCGCGAAAATAAAAAGTAGTTGTGTACAAAAGTAAAATAACAAATGTTCTGAGAGATACGAATACATTTATTTAAAAAAACTACCACATGTCCAAGTCATTGTTATGCATAAGTTTATTAAGTTATATTAAGTTTATTTTAATGGTTACTTCTTTAAATATATTACATTATACACCCCGAGGTTGCGGGTTTAAACCCCACTGGAACCCAGATTTTTTTGTAAAGAATATCTATCAAGTTTTAACTTAAGGGCTCTATAATATATTTTTGGTTGGTTGGTACCTTTCATTTGTATTGTATTACACTTCAATTGTACTTTTTACAACGAAAGTGTAATACAATACAAATGAAAAGTAACTAAGCTAGTTATTTTTTTTATGCAAAAATAAATGAATCCATCGTACGAGTATAACTCTCCTGTTGGTGGCGTAAAGCAGAAAATTTACTTAATAAGGCTTTTCATCTCTGTGCAAGTACAACATTTGTGCGGCCACATACACACGCATGAATAATGATAATTTCTACATAGGAAAAACAGGAAGATCTTTTAAAAATAGATTTCGTGAACATCCGCATTAAATAATCCTCTAATTTATTCCGAAATTGCTAATCATTGTTACCGTGAAAATCACACATTTTCTATCGATTATGCAAAAATTTTTGCATGTAGTAACGGAAATAAATTGTACAGATTATAAGCCCCAGAAATATCCAAGTCAGTGCATCGGAATGAACATCTGGCAAACACATATATTCCAAAGATCTCACCGCCGTTTTCTACTGAAGTTGTCTCCTGCCTTCCTCCACCCACAATCCCGAACCCGAATATTTACCGTTAGAAGCACCGTTGTCACCAAATTAAAAGCTGGGGTTAGATCTCTTGCTTAGAAGCAGGCTTTGAGTGACGAGAGGGGTCATCCCTGACAAGGGATGAAGGCGGACGCACGTATCCTCGCGGACTGTCCCTTACTGAGATGAATAATTATGGAGTCTCGTTGATTAACCAGATCCAACGAAGCGACCCCATTGGGACCAGTTTAACCTTTGGAAATTAAATTTGAAAAAGTAAGGTCGTGGGTTCAGATGACATAAATTAGATACCTCAAAGCATTTGTAGACCCACGAGATTTCAAGTAAGATATGACATTATAAAGGAATACCTTGGGATCGAACCTCTTGTACTCTAGCTAGATCAAAGATTCCCAAAGTGGTTTATATGGACCCCCAAGGGTCGATTTTGACTTGCAGGGGGTTTATGTCGTTTGTATATACGTTTTAGTGCCCCATTGACTTTGTTTCCTATCGCTATATGCTGTTCGAAATATTCTTCGTTTATATTCTATCATTTGAATTATCCAACTGACACTACATATTTCATTACTAACGCATACAACACATTTACTTTTCCTTTCACATTCCTCTATCACCATCACTTTTAAATTAGCACATTAATTCCCAGATCTTTCTCTTTACATCTCTCACACAATTTACTTATCAGACTCTTTAATTCTTCCTCATTCTCCACTAACATTGATATGCCATCAGCAATCAGCACACATTCCCATTTGAAATTTATTTACCACCCATTGACCTCTGTAGTGTCTTCTCGCCTGAATCCATCTAAATATTTTTAACATTAGGTTATTTAAAAATCTTGTGTTGAATATACTGAAAATAGAATACGATAACATACATATTGTGTTGCATATACTGAAAATAGAATACGATAACATACATATTGTGTTGCATATACTGAAAATAGAATACGATAACATACATATTGTGTTGCATATACTGAAAATAGAATACGATAACATACATATTGTGTTGCATATATTGAAAATAGAATACGATAACATACATATTGTGTTGCATATACTGAAAATAGAATACGATAACATACATATTGTGTTGCATATACTGCAAATAGAATACAATGATAACATACATATTGTGTTGCATATACTGAAAATAGAATACGATAACATACATATTGTGTTGCATATACTGCAAATAGAATACGATGATAACATACTTATTGTGTTGCATATACTGAAAATAGAATACGATAACATACATATTGTGTTGCATATACTGAAAACAGAATACGATAACATACATATTGTGTTGCATATACTGAAAATAGAATACGATAACATACATATTGTGTTGCATATACTGAAAATAGAATACGATAACATACATATTGTGTTGCATATACTGAAAATAGAATACGATAACATACATATTGTGTTGCATATACTGAAAATAGAATACGATAACATACATATTGTGTTGCATATATTGAAAATAGAATACGATAACATACATATTGTGTTGCATATACTGAAAATAGAATACGATAACATACATATTGTGTTGCATATACTGCAAATAGAATACAATGATAACATACATATTGTGTTGCATATACTGAAAATAGAATACGATAACATACATATTGTGTTGCATATACTGCAAATAGAATACGATGATAACATACTTATTGTGTTGCATATACTGAAAATAGAATACGATAACATACATATTGTGTTGCATAAACTGAAAATAGAATACGATAACATACATATTTCAATCATTAAATAGATAATAAGATATTTTTACTGACATAAACCATTCTGAAATGACCCTGATGTTAATGCAACCTATTTCCAAAGTTATTCAGAGACCAACAGTCTCTACAATAATAATTTTTTAGCCATTTACAAATCCTGCTCAAGTCTTAATTGCTTTATTCTTTGACATTTTTTGCCGGTCTCACAAAGAACATCACTCGAAATAGTTGACACATACAGTGGTTATCTGCATTGTTTGTATTACTTAGTTCGAGTATTTGCACAATACTGGATACAGACATTTCTTAACTCTTGACATTCTTCTCGAGGCTCTGTGGTGCGACTAAATGAGTATGTCCCAATATTCTCTCGCGAGCGGACGAGCCAAGGACAGTGGAAAAGTCTCTGAATGAGATGTTTCTACACAGCAGACGCTATAACTATAAATCATCAATATACTTTGATCTCGAAAAGGTTCCCTGACAATGTAACAAAGAGGTTGTGACAAAAAAAACGTATGACACCATTCGAGATACCATCACGCCATTTCCCTATATAAATAAATAAATACAGGTTTATTGATAGCAACACAGTATATGCATAATACATTTAGACACATTTCAAGAACACATTAAAAAGAAAATACATTAAAAAACACAAGCTATCAAAAGGTCTGGGCTCATCTAATAACATCCCCCCGGCCAAGATACACCCCACCAATATAGGGCGAGCCCAGCCACGGGGACACCAGATATTTCTCAGCCCACACCCTTGAACATGTAGAATAAGAAGAGAAAAAGAACTCAGAAAATAAATAGATGACAAAAAAAATACATTCAAGAGAGACGACATTAAAAGTTTCGGGCTCATCCCACAAACATTACCTCGGCCGAGATACACCCTACCAATGTAGGGCGAGCCCGACCGCAAGGGCATCGGGGGGCTTCCAGCCTACACCCCCGCATAACAAGATTAAAAAATAAATAAAAAACAAAAACGTATGGCAGAAAACAAAATAAAAAGTAAACCCACATATACCACCTCAGGTTAACTGTCAGCAAGAACGAAAAAAAAGAAAAGCCTCAAAGGAGTCCAAATTTTATAAAAGTAAAATGACAAATGGGAAATGAAACAGTTCAAACAACATTGAAATAGTTAGGCAGTAATACATTGAAATAGTTAAGTAGTTTTATAAGAATGAATGAGAAGATAACGCACAAACACACACGCACAATCCCAGATTCATCACCAGCGAAAAGAGAGAAAATAAATAAAAAGAAAAAAAAGCAAATAAGAGACCACTGAGAAACCTATTAACCACCCAGAAGATAACACTTTAGAGCATCTCTGAAGGTACAACTATTCACCCGCTCCTTCAAGGCCTGGGGCAACTCATTCCAGCATTTGCTGGCTGAGTATGAGAAGGATCCCTTGAATAGTGTTAGATGATGGTTTGAGATAAGTAAAAGAGTTTCTCTGCTTCTAGTTTCGTAGCCGTGAAAGTTTCTAACCCAATTCAGTTTTTCGAAGAGATAAAGTGGCATTTTTGTACTGGTAATTTTATGCATTATAATTAAGGGAAGAAACCGTCTTTGTTTCATGTCAATGATTTTAAAAGCTCTCAAAAAAGGGGTGATGCGCCCTCTGGGGGGAATGTTGAAACAATACTTACAACAAGCATTTTGTAATATTTGCAACTTTTTTCGGTTTTCTTTAAAAGGCACGGTCCATAGATGCAATCACCATACTCGACTATTGAGATAATGAGTTATTCTACGTCTAGCCTCAATCGACAGGTTTTGACGGATGCGATAAATATTTTTAAGCCGCGAGAAAGCCCATTGTAATTTAGTTTTAACGTGAGCCTCGAATCTTAAGTCATATCCCATATATTATACACACCTAAATTGCGCACCACGCTCTCTGTAGGCACAGTCGCGTTACCAATCTTTATTTCCAAATTCAACTTTTCGACTTGTTATGTTGTACCCATAACAATCATAACCGATGTCGTAGGGTTCAAGAAAAGCGCATGCCTCTTAGACCATATCATCAGCCGCTCGAGATCATAATGTGTTGAGTGGCAGACTGAACCTCATCACTTCCAAATGAATAATAAAGTTGAGTTTTGTCCGCATACATGTGGTAGCTACAGTTTCTTATCACATCTGGAAGATCGGATGTATATAGGCTATAGAGTAGAGGACTCAGTATTGACCCTTGGGGCATCCATTTTTAAGGCTCGTGGGGTGGGACAACACCCGTAGTCCAGCCTGGTTTTTAGTGGTAACTCGTTGACTCCTACCAGTTAGGAAACTTTTCAGCCACTGGCGTGCACCCTCTGAGAACCCCAAAAATGATAGTTTAGAGACCAGGAGACCTGTATTGACAGTATCAAAAGCTCTTGAATAATCCAGCAGAAGCAGAGCAGTAACCTTTCCCTTATCTGATTCCCGTAATATGTCATCCACCACACAGCTCAGTGCCGTCGTTGTGCTATATTTAGGCCTGAAGCCAGATTGATACTTGGGCAATAGGTCATTGGATAGAAGATAATCCGATATCTGAAGGAACACCAATCCCTCCAAAATCTTTGATATGACTGGGAGAATACTTATTGGGCGTAGATCCTTAAATTCAACGACGTTTTGTTTCTTTTGAATTGGGACGACTAGAGCAGACTTCCAAACATATGGAAATATTTTCTCCTGAAGAGATGTATTAAAAATTCCCGCAAGTATGTCCTTAATAAATGGCAAACAGAGTCGTATCAATTTTATCGGAATGCCATCAGCACCCACTGCATTCGATTTAATAAATTCAAGAGCTTTTTCGACTTGTTCGGGTGTGACGAATGAGAACTTAAACGTTGAACTTACTTTCCTACGACTGTTTGCCTAATAGTTTAAAAGAATTGTGTCGGGCAGATCCCTTTGACTCACTGACGCGAAGAAATTGTTTAAATCATCAGGATTGGTGAAATTAGATGGAACTCCACCAGACGTTCCTTTGTTTGGATTTGTCAACAAGTTCAGGTTCTTCCACATCTCCTTTGGGTTTTTAGCATTGCAGTTAACAAAATTAGAGAAGTAAGCCCTTTTTTCACGTCTTGTGGCACTATTCGTTTGATTTCGAAGTTGTTTACATTCATATTCATGTAATGGGTGCTTTGTTCTCTTCAATTCCTTTTCTGCCCTGTTTCTCGACTTGATTAACCCCCATATTGTAGCTGTAAACCATGGACTACGCGAGCGGTAAAAAGTTTTCCTTTTAAGTGGGAAATGGCGTTCCAAAATGTCATGCAATAATGAATTTAGCACCTCAACCCTACCACCTACGCTTCCCTCACGATAGATACGATACCACGGCACACGACTCAACGCGACGTAGAGCTCATTCTGGTTAGCAGCGGTAAAATCTCTATATTCAATGGTACATGGTGGGGCCTTTTGCTTTGGGAGGTTGAAGACACTAGCCACCATACCATGATCACTTATATTACTACAGTGAAAGACTCCCACAGATAGAACCACATGCTTCGAGTCTAATAGTGTCTCACTATCGCCAGTAATCCTGGTGGGTTCCGAAACCAATTGTGAGAGTCCAAAAGAATCAATCTCATCTTGGATTTTTTTATAGAAAGCAGTGGTTGTATTTAAAAGGTTGATGTTCAGGTCACCCATGAAAAATATATGGTCACAGCATGGCAAAAATCGTGACAAATGTTCACTTAAAACATCTAGAGCAGTGTTTAGATTAGAGTTTGGAGGACGGTAGATTGTGCCGATGACTATAGTTATACCATTTATTTTAATTTCATCCAGGAGTACTTAACATCACGATCACATGATGCTAATAATATCGTCGCGTTTAAATGCTCTTTTATGAAGAAACCCACACCACCACCTCTAGTGTGCCTAGGGGTTTGAAGAAAGAAGTAACCTGGTATCATAAAGCCAGCAATATCAGACGCTGGCGACAACCAGGTTTCATTAAGACAGAGCACGTCTATATCATCGCGGGAGAGCACAAGTGGCAGCTCATCAATTGCAGTATTACATCTCATCAATTGCAACATTCCACTGCGCGACAGTGAACCTATTACTCGCCCTACGCGGGGCACCTCTAAAACCAGAATGATACATTTTACCATTACTATGCATTTGACTGCTTTCATGCAAAGTCATAATTAATGGATGCCAAATGACGCCTGATTACAAATTGATACGCTGGGTATTCAGTTGAACCATTAAGGTGTTCATGTGGTTTTTTGAAACGCAAACATGCGGCACATTTTGGTGGGTTAGATTTCGAAGGACATGATTCATCAGTATGCCCCTCCTTTCCGCAGTGTCCGCAGTTTTGCGCTTCCTTGCAATGTTTGTGGGAGTGACCGAACAAATGACAATTGACACAAACAGTTATTCTGGTAAAGTCCTTCACACGTACCAATTGCAGAATATCCTCTGCTGAGCAATAAGATTTTGTCTTACCACAGCTGGCACCTGAAGTACACGATGACATGTAGGCCCACCCCGAGGACCCGATAAATGACTCAATCTGATTTTGTTTCCCAAATTAGAGTCACTCAATGTTGGTAAGGAGTCAAGAACTGCCTGAGTCATCTCCTCGTGTCTTATTTCTCTAGGCATATTGAAGATTATTACTTATATGGATTTCCTATCACGATACACATCTTTCGCCTCTTCTATATTCATACAGCTCTTACCTCAGACTTATTTACATTTCTTTCTTTTAAAATATCGTACACTTGATACAATCATACTTTCCTTGATCTCCTTTTACCACGCCATCCACTCATAGTTGCACTGTATATTTGTTTTGTTAGTCTTTCTTCATTTCTTCGTTCCATGTGTCCAAACCATCTTAGAGTGATCTTCTTCATCTTGCCCAACACATCAGCCTTAAGTTTATACTCATCCCTAACCACTTCATTTCGTATCTAAATATTCATTTATTCGTACCCTTAACAAATTGAACACAAAAATCACCCTTTCCTCTCAGAAATGTGTTATTCCTGACGCAAAGAAACTTTATGTGCATTCTCCCATGAAATATGGACATCATTAAATAGTCTTAGAATGGAAAGGGCTAATAATCATAATAACATCGATTAAGAAGCATTTATAATTATTCAGATTTCAAGTTGATTTTGCATTTGTGCAATTTAAATTGCATTGAGTGTTCGGGCTTGCGACCGATAATTTTCCAGTCATTCATTATAGTCACCACCACAACAAAAGTGACTTAATTAAACATTTAACTACGCTTAACTGCTTCATACCCGATACCATTTACAGATAACTTACTACCTTACGAGAATGTGACGTCCATAATATAATTTATTTGACATTAGTATACACAGACATATCGTCACGCTTTTGATATTGTCAGAATGGACAGATCTTCACACCTTCCTATTCACACAAACAGCCTTTGTCTCATCTTCAATCATACATAATCATACGTGTTCCTCTCCTTGTAATACTTTTAATATTTCTTCAGTCAACTTTCATTTCATCAGCTTACCTCTTCCTCGCAAGCTAGCAAGCAATTCCATAAATATTTATGGTACAGAACAATAATGTTACAAAATATGTTCACCACGTCGAACCTCCCACGGTGTGTAACTATAGAAGCCTCGAAACAAGAAGGCAATAATCCATTGCGATATTCCTATTAAAGGTTTTTCAAGGTTAGATATTAGAAGCACTAAGTTTATATATCCGTAATAAATATAGCCGTGCAAGGAATCACCCTCTATTCTACATATCACCTTACAGGGCGAATATCATGGCTAAACACTCAGTCACGCGTGGTATAAAGACATAGAACCAACAGAATGACACTGTGGATATATTCTCTACACACCACCTAGCAGTATGAGAAGAATATTGGCTGATGTTCTTCCTTACGTATAAGCTGACTAGAAACATACCCTCTTTGTGTAACAGGAGAAATCCGTGCAAAATGAATAAAAAAAAAGCTCTTTATTCCAGACATATACGTTTCCGGTCTGAAAAAGTTAGAGAATATAGGGAGAGATAGTTGGTCATACAGTTCAAACTTAATACTTCTACCGTCAGTAGTATGTTATTTCAAGTAGAGCCGATAAAAGACTCGTTGATTTGTTAAAATTTTAAGCGTTGAATATTGACTATAGCACGATTATCAATTTTCTTTCAAAAGAAGGGAAAATCCCAACAGATATTAAACGATGTTTAGATTCTCTCTTCGGATAGTATTTTCTGTCATATTTCGTCGTGAACGATTGAGTTAAATAGTTTAACTTATGCAGAGAATCTCTTGAAGATGACCCTCATCAAGGCAAACCAGCGAAAGTACCCACTCCAGAATATTTTTTCTAGAGGTATTGAAAAATGGGGCCATTGTTCTATCAAATATATTGAACTACAAGGTGACTACATTAAAATATACATTTTTTTCACCTTTTTTATATTATTGGGCTGGAAACTTTTTCAAATCTTACAAGATTTGAAGAAGCGGATTCCAGTATGGTTAACACTTAGGGCCTATAAAAACATATTTCTGGTTAGTTGGAAGAGATTGCCACATGGCAATAAACTCGCCAGGTTAAAAAAAAATATTTGTAAGAATTTCCGTACTCATTTTTTATGTGTCCAAACCATCTTAAGATTCCTTTCTTGATTCTGTTTTAACATTCGACTCGAATTGTTATCCCTAATACGATCACTGCTTACAGTACTATGATATACATTGTAATACCAGATATTCTTCGCTAAGCACACATTTCTGCCATATTTATTCTGCCCTTATATACTCCGAGGTGGGCACTTACATCACTAGGAGAAATGTAGAAAAAACGAATTAAGAATCTACTGCAAGAAGAAGAAAAATTTGAAAGAAGAAGAATAAATTGCGTAGGATCTAGACAAGACGATAAATACCGGCTGAATATTGAGGAAATGTAATATTATATATACGGATAGTAACAGGTTATTAGCTGTACGGATAGTAACAGGTTATCAGCTGTACGGATAGTAACAGGTTATCAGCTGCTCAGGTTATGTGCTGTGTGTGGGACGAATCTGAATATGTATGTTATGGTTTGTGCAATACGAGTTTGCTGTCGCACATCAAATTGGGTTTATTCCTATAATAAGTTTGTTACTTGATACTTCAATAATACAACTGGACGTCTTTTGTGGTAGTCATGTAGTCTGTATTATATATTATAGTTCGAAAATTCTAGGATGAGTTCTGTGACAGCTCACAAATTTGCCCCAATACAACCTTGTAACGATGTTCAGTAGTTTTAATTATTTTATCAACTTCAATATAAGCCTCAATTCTCATAAATAGCAAGTTATTTAGGTAAATACATTACATAAGGTTGTATTGGGGCAAATTTGTAAGCTGTCACAGGACTCATCCTAGAATTTCCGAACTATAGTCTGTATTCAATATATGATTCGTAACAGAAATGGTCACGCTCCTTAACCTTTCCCTTCCAGTGCTAAAAAAATCTGCGCGTTCCGGTGCTGTATATTCAATACCCATCACATATAAAAATGAGCGATTTAAAATCGAAAAAATAAGAATATTCATAGCCAATCGTTTAAATGAATAAAATTTGAAGTCAAAAGTGATAATAATTGAAATTTAATTGCTGAAAACATGAAAAAACCATTAGCCGACGTTCACAAAACGGGCGATGCGACAACCTCAAACGAATGCCCGAAAGCTACTGAAGCGAGCGAACTAAGATTCTATTTCTTGCGTTCCCATATACCGAAGTAGAGTGTAAGTGAGACGTGAATAGCCTCGCTTCCTCACCCATAGCGGTTTTTTTAGAATGAATATACCTACGACACACACTGGTACACTTTTGAATGTATTGGTGAATTTATTCCCGATTTTCACAAAATATCTCTAATGTGGCCGATAAGTGCTAATTATTATTAATATAATTTTTTTTATTCAATGCGTAAATGTATTACGGAGGAATTCCTAAAATCTGAACCCCGTATTTATTATATTTATAGAGATATTAAAGTTTTTAGAATAAATGTGTACTAGTTACACATCACAGGGAAGGAAGGGTTAAAAATGTGAACCACGAGAACAAGCACATAGGTCAGGAAATCAACAGGTCAAAAACTAAGCTAGTGATAACAGACTGCAGTAACAAACTGCCATCAAATAATGCGAATCATGGTCTGGAAGTGGTCACTGATTTTATTTTCTCTCTCCAGTATTTCAAACTATGGAGGATGCGAGGCTGAGGTGAAAAGAAGAGTTGGAATGGCAAAAAATGCCATGTTAAAGCTGGAAAAGATATGGAAGAGCAGAACTGTTACCATCACGACGAAAATGTGCCTAGTTAAGTCTCTCGTCTTCACAATATTCATGTGTGGAATGGAGATTTGGACTCTGAGAACAAGCTAGAGACGTAGAATAGACGCATTTGAAATGTGGTGCTGGAGAAGGATGTTACGAATACCATGTACAGCAAGGCGAACTAACGCCTCCATTATCGAAGAATTGAGAATCACCGACAGATTGTCGACAATATGCATTCGACGAGTCCTCCGATTCTTTAGGCACATTGCTCGTGGCCGAGGAGACAGTTTGTGGTTACTGGAGGCGTGGAAGGACGACGCACAAGATGAACAATCGTTGGACTGACCAAGTGAGAGACGTAACTGGATTACTCTTGATGATGAACTAAAAAAAAAAAAAACAAAGCAGATTCAGGACACTCTTATACCGAGATTTAAATCTAGGAATAGTTTCATGAAGAGTGTGCCAGTACTGATGATTTTTTTCAGATAAAACACGTTTTCTGAAGTTGAAAAAAAAACACTTCTTAGAGCTTTTGGAAATGTGCCATCAGGAGACCAACTGCCCTGACCTACTCGACAAGACAGCGACGAAGAAATTTGGTTATGTGTTGAGTAAGATGAAGAAAAACACTATTCTAAGGTTTTGGCATGTGGAACGAATGAATGTAGAAATATTTATAATGTAAATATTAGTGGAAGGGGTGGTAGTAAAAGATTAAAGAAAGTATGGTTGGATCAAGCGTTTGATATTTTGAAAGAAGGAAATGTTAAGTTAGATATATCGTAGGATGAAAGGGCGTATGAATGTAGCAGATATTCTTAATACGAATCCGACATTTTAAATAAAATCACAGTACTTTCAGTTGGATATCTTTGAGTTTTAATCCAGAACACGAAGTTTTATATTATTTGTCCGTAATTGGGAATGAGTAGAGATAAATCTTCCCCAAATGTAGCCTGCTTCTAACCATAGACGCATCAAGAGGAATGAGTATTTTCTTATCTTATAAAGGGTCTTTCAAATTGAGCGGTTTTTTTAATTCTTAGATAAAACACAGATGGCGTCGCGAACTTGCCTAGGTCTTGTGACGTTTGAGAAGTGTAATGTATGACATTTATAAAAGTGGAGTCGTATACAATACAACAAAGCGTACAAATTGTTGAATTATTTTATGTATTGTAATCTCCGGAAACGGTGATGTTAATTAGCCACCAAGATCATGTGATCTGACATCGTTAGACTATTTTCTTTGGGGTTACGTGAAAAGCTAGGTCTATAAAAATGGCCCCCAATCAATTCGTGAGCTGAAGGACGAAATTCACTCATTCAGTCACTCTAATTTAAGTTATTGTGTAGTTTTTTTCCACGTTTATGTGACAAATCAATGTGTATTCTTTTTTTAGAGGGTTTATCACATAGCAATTAACCCGACAGGCTGTAATTTTATACAGTCTAGTATACAAAAAACTTCAAATATAAAAATTAAGAGAGCTTTTCTCAAAACATTAGAGGTCTTAAGTTTTTTATACTTTCTCAACTAATTAAAGGCTGCCGTAGTCTAGCGGTTAGCATTTATGTTAAGCAAGCCAGGGTTCCAGATTAGATTCCTGGCGGATTAACTTCCAGGCAAAATTCATGTTTTTCTGTAGCTTATCGTAAATTATTATAGCGCTGTTTAAGCGACACAAAAATATTGCTACGAAAGGTTGCAGTAGGTCAAACATACCGATCGTCTTGAAAGTTTAATCTGCTTGTCATTGGAACTTTGGGTTTGATCTGTCAAGAATGTATGCTGAAGTGTAACAGCATGCACACAATAAACTAATTCAAGCGCAGGCATCTTTCACCCACAGGAGAATCATACTTGGTCACGTATTTCTGATCAAATCGAAGGTTGTATCTTACCTATAGTTCGGAAATTCTAGGATGAGTCCTGAGACAGCTCACAAATTTGCCCCAATACAACCTTATGTAATGTATTTACCTAAATAACTTGCTATTTATTAGAATTGAGGCTTATATTAAAGTTGATAAAATAATTAAAATTACTGAACATTGTTACAAGGTTGTATTGGGGCTAACTTGTGAGCTGTCACAGGACTCATCCTAGAATTTCCGAACTATAATGTATAAGGATTTTAAACCATCTAAATTTCTACTATGGGTCAGATTTCACTTATATCGTGGGACAAAACCAAAACTCAAAGATGAAATCCGTCTAAAAAAACAAGTTTTTTTTTTATAATGTAGTTTCAAACTGGACTTTTGTGGCAGATTTGTTATAATGTAGTTTCAAACTGGACTATTGTGGCAGATTTATTGATTAACGAATTTTTAAACTAATTATCTAGTAAAATATTGTTTAAAGTTGGATTGGATATATTTCAAAAAATACAACTTGACTAAAAAACAATTCCGATAGTTTGAAAAATATATAATACGAGGCATATCCAGAAAGTAAGTGTACTGAATTTTTGTAGGTTAAAATTTTTTTTATTTAAACAAAAAAATTACGTGGTTACCGTAGTACATATGCAAGCTATTTTTCAACATAGTCGCCATTCCTCTCAATGCAGGTGGTGAAGCGGGGTATCAACTTTGTTATGCCTTTCTCGAAGTAGTTTCCCGCCAAACCCTCCGTCCACTTCTCCACCTCCTCCTTTACCTCCTCGTCGGTTGAAAACCTTTTTCCACCCATGTGCAGCTTCAGGGAGGTAAAGAGATAGTAATCTGAAGGTGCTAGGTCAGGGGAATGCGTGGGATGGTTCAGGACATCCCATTTAAACGAGGCGAGCAGTTCCTTCGTGGCGTTAGCCGTGTGTGGTCTGGCATTGTCGTGCAGCAGGCAGACTTCCTTTGTCAGCATGCCTCTCCTCTTGTTCTGAATCGCCCTCCGCAATTTTTTTAGGGTCTCACAGTATCTTGCAGAGTTGATGGTCTCCCCTTGAGGCATATATTCAATTAAAATTATGCCTTGACAGTCCCAAAACACGGATGCCATGATTTTCTTGGCTGAAATTGTGGTTTTGAACTTTTTGGCGGCGGAGGGTGAAGAGGTGTGACGCCACTGTTGAGACTGCCTTTTGGTTTTAGGCGTGTAGTGTGCAACCCAAGTTTCATCTCCAGTAACGATGGAGCGGAGAAATTCATCTCCATGGAGTTTGCAGCGCCTCAAAAACTCTTGCCCGGCCTCCACTCGATTTAACTTGTGTTGGTCTATCAGCTGTTTTGGGACCCACCTCGTGGACAGTTTCCGATATCCGAGGGTTTCTGTGATGGTTTCGTGTAGTAGAGATCTGGAGATTTGCGGAAACATCGCAGAAAGTTCATCCACAGTCAATCTGCGATCGTCACGGAGCGCATTTTCGATTTTTTCCACAATTTCGTCAGTCACAATTGAAGGTCTTCCGCTCCTCTGATCATCATGCACAGACGTACGACCGTTTTTAAACTCGCGACACCACTTGTACACACTCGTACGATTCATAGCTTTATCACCATATGCAGTTTTCACCTCATTATAAACCTCAACCGGAGGTTTTCCCTTCCAAACGAGATAACGGATGACGCCGCGTATTTCGCACTTGGCGGGAGATTGGATTGACATTTTTAACGAAACGTGTTCTCGCGTCGACACTTCTCAACGTGCTGACCTCGAACCGGTCTCGTTGCGGAGGGGAAGGGTCAGGCTACACGGAAGTGTAGCCAACATGTCGAAAATAAAATCCATCCGGTCGTGAGAACCTCAGTACACTAACTTTCTGGATAAGCCTCGTATATATACGCCTTTGTGTACAGCTTCTCAAGTATGCGGCAAGTATGTTGAAAATAATATTATTTCGTAGTCTATAAATTACGGTCGATTGTAACCTTGACTACCTTCGTGGCATAGTTTGTAAGACACCTGTTTTTTAATCCAAAGTTTTTGAGAAAATGTATTAAAATGGAAAATATTATATTGTGTTCAAAATGTGCTTTGAATGAACATGCCTGTAATTAAAGGGAAACAACCAAGAGGCTAGAACTGTTTTTATGTCAAATACAAAAAAAAAACGACGACGGGCTCCGTGCCCTAGTTGATACGCCTGTGTTCCGACCCGAGGGTTACGTATACTCGATTCCCATCGGTAGCTTTTTAAATGTTTTATTAAAAGGTTAAGCTAGGTTTTTTCTTTTGGCCTCTTTCTTTCTTTCTACTATAGTTATAAGATATCGTCATATGCTCATAAATCAACCAGGTTTTACTGTAAACAATAAAGGTGATATATAGGTGCTCCAATAAGAGCCCCGGATTTCAATTTCGCGTCATTTTTTTATAAGGTTGGCAGCTCTAAAAAAATTAAGTGTGCCATTTGTCAATCTTGAGATTAGTAAATATGGAACGCTATACGAAAGAACAACGCGTTATTATTGTTAAAACTCATTATAAAACTGGGGAAAGTTTTACCGAAACAGTTCGTAAGCTTCCTGGAATTTTCGGTCGAAATAATAGTTCAAATGAGTTATCGATTCGAAGAATATTTAAAAAAATTGAGGAAACTGGTTCAATTCTCGTAGCGGGCGTTCACTCGAAAACATAGCCGCAGTGAGAGAAAGTGTTACTGAAACTCGTGTTGACTTTTCTAAATTAAATTAAATTTCAACGTATGTTAATTATGTAAAAAAAAACTAACCCATATTTGACTTGTTCTGAGATAAATTACATGGAATAAAAAAAACTATTTACACTGAATATAACCCTGAAATCTTAATTTGATTTGTTTGGAACTATTAACATACGTCACTAATTTATCATTTTTCTATATTTCAAAAAAATAAATAAATAATGTGGTTCTTTTTTTTTGCATACACACGATAAGGAAAAAAAATCAAATATTACATTGAACATATCTCAACTTTATATGTGCATACATAAATACACGGATAGGTTTCCATACAAAAAAATAAATATATGTTTGGGCTTAGTCAGGACATGTAGTCGGAATATTTGATTATAAGATTTGATATATTTCATGTGTAAATTATTAGCTAATTAACCTTTTTATTGTAACTAAATTTATAGAGCTATTTGATTTATTTTGTTTATATATTATAATTTATGTATTGGGTGTTAATATAAGTTATGCCCGTTTTTTTTTCAATTAAAAAATGAGCACTAAAAAAAACAAAATGGTAAAGGTTATACGTCATTCGAAAGAAAATTTTCTGCTCTACAAGATATTGTGTTTGCTTTTACGTTACATATATTATTTGGTTTGATTACATGCCTTCAAAATGAAATATCAAGTAGACTTAAGTGAGCATTTTCGACACCTCCAGTGGACTTCGACGAGGACCGCTTAAACCATATTATTCATGAAGATCCCCTTCAAACCACCGTTGAATTGGCTGAACAGATTAATTTTAGTCACATGACTGTATACCGCCAACTTAAATCAATGGGGAAAGTCCAGAAGTTCGGCGCTTGGGTTCCACATGTTTTGAGTGAAAACAACAAAAATCAACGTTCGACAATTTCTGCTGGTTTGCGCGCGCATCATCGAGCTACGCATGGCCACAAGCAAAGGTTCCTTTACCGCATCATTACTGGTGATGAAAAATGGTTTGAAAATGGTGATGAAAAAATAAAAGTGATAAAAAAAGAGATCTTCATGAATAATATGGTTTAAGCGGTCCTCATCGAAGTCCACTGGTCGTCCGCAACGCTTCATGTCTGTTAGGTTGAAATTAGCGTCTTTGAAACGCAAAAACCATCGACGAGCTGTCCTTTCATGCATAGCACCTTCACCGTACACTTCGCAAATATCGCGAACAGCTTTGGCAGCTTTATTCCCTCGATTGAACACGAACAGAAGGAGGTGTCGAAAATGCTCACTTTCGTCTACTTGACATTCCATTTTGAAGGCTTGTAATCAAATAAAACAATATATATAACGTAAAAGCAAACACAATATCTTGTAGAGCAGAACATTTTCTTTCGAATGACGTATAACCTTTACCATTTTGTTTTACTTTTGGTGCTCATTTTTAAATTTGTATAAAAACGGACACAACTTATGTTAACCCTAATAAATAAAAAATCACATAAAAATTTACTAGAAAAAAACACATAGAACTAAAAAAAGTGTAAATGAAGCTTTACAGCGTTTCTACAACTGTGAATAAGGTTTTATTGGATTACACTGTCGTTTACAGCAGTGCTACTCTAACTATGGTTCCCGGATCAGTGCTGGTCCGCAAACAGTTTTTATTTGTTGGAGTTGATGTAAATAGTAGTAAGAATTATGCATGTAAAATAGATTATTTGTTTTGTATTAAATACTGTAAAAATGCGTGTTTTGAGATGAATACGTGGAGTGACAGTGTAAGACAGAATACTGAATGAAATGATTAGGGGTGAATGAAAACTCAAAGTTGATGTGTTGAGTAAGATGAAGAAGAGCATGCTGAGACGGGCTGGACATCTGGAACGAATGAAAAAAGAAAGGCCGATAAAATAAATATAAAGTGTAAATGTGATGGAAGGCGTGTGAGAAGAAGGCCACGGAAAATATGGTTGGATCAAGTGAGATCATAGAAAGTCTGAGAAATCGTAGAAGTTGTATCAGAAGGTGTGGAGAAGGCTAAGGATATCAAATGTGTGTGTCAAGATAGGAAAGTCTGGCCCATTGTCCTCTCTGTGTACGCCGACAGGGAGATGGCATGATGGTATGTATGAATTTATGTTTAGTATTTTTCTTTTTAGTGTATTTATTATTATAGTATCTCGAAGAACTGAGAGTCAACGACAGATTGTCGACAATATACCTACTAGAGGAAGAGCCCAAATGCGTTGGACTAACCGAGTGTGAGAGACCTAACAGGACTACCCTTTACAACTGCTCTTCGAACTGCGGAGTGCAGGGATGTATGGAGAAGAGTCATCAAGGACTATTGTGAGAGTTACGATGTACAGTTATGAGCTACATTCGATTATCTAGATTAGTATTTTCTTTAATAATTCAGATTAAAATTTTTAAAAAGTATTTGAACTCAGTTTTAAAATAGATTTTTTATATAATTTCACAAAAATACTGGTCAGCGATGAGTCGGAATAAAAAAAATCGGTCCATAAACGCAGGAAGTTTGAGAATCGCTGAACAAGTATCAAGTAAAAATCAATACTCTTTTTAAAAAATCAGGATTTTAACGAGAGTTGAATCCGCAACTCCCTATTTGGAAGATAAGCGTCTCACCAACGGAGGTTATTGAAGGTAGGAGGGAATTGAGCAATACTACGAACTCAAACCTAGAAAAATCAATTATCTGCTCTGTCTTTAAAATTAAGGGTTTTCACTGTCAATAGAATTATAGAACCTCCAGGGTAAACAAGTCAAAGGTTTTGTACCGAGTGTTCAGTATCAATTGACTTATTCTATCACTCATGGGGCTACGCCTGAATAAAAAGCTTGAAACTTTTAGATAATGATAAAGTTTACATTGCATACGTTTTCTTTAAATATGATTTAATCTAAGGGTATTTATGCAAAAAGACACAACCTGAATTTTTGTTGGTCTGAAATAATCGAGAAAACATGGTAACGCATGATAAATGTGCATACGTGATTTTTTCCAAGGAAATGAAATACATATTTCGCTGACTTGATATCACACACGTGAGATTGCAGTATTTCTTATTACAGTGTTGTTTTACACTTTCGCTGTATACAGTACAACTTAGCATGCTTATTAAAGAGCAATATATTCCAACCAACCAGAAAGATGTTAAAGAAGTCTTTAATGAAAACTAAACTATAATAAAGACAATATAGCATGGTCCCTATGACGTTTCACGAATTTGCCCCAATACAACCTTGTAACGACGTTCAGTAATTTTAATTATTTTGTCAACTTTAATATAAGCCTCGATTCTAATAAATAGCAAGTTATTTAGATAAATAAATACATTACATAAAACTAACAATAATGACAAATTAATACATCTTGTTACAAATTAGCAAAAATATGTCAGTTTGTTAAAATCAAATAATATTTGGCCACGTTCGTCAAAAGTCACTACGTTAGTCTGCATTGGATAGGGATGGGGTATACGATAATTGGATTTTCGATTTGTTTTATACATAAAATTAAATGTTCATAATTAGTATTAATTCATAGTGGATCTTGGCCTATTTAAAGACATATACCGATCATACAATACATTGGAAAGTCAGTATAGTGAAAATTAGGAATTAAAACGTCAGTTTAGAGAAAAACAATTTTTCGATTCATAAAAAAAACGAATCGATTTAAAAAAAAAACGATTTTATCCCATCCCTTTGAGACATGACATTTCAAACGTCACAGGGACCGTGCTACATTTTATTGAGCATAGAAACGTTTTAAAAAATTTGGGTTCCAAAGATAATCGAACCCGTAACCTACGGGTAAGGAGACAAGCGTCTTACCAACGAACCCATGGAGGTCATCAGTATTTCTGAGACAATTGAGAAAACATCTAAACCCTTTTGTATGATCTAATATGAAACACTTTAATTTAACCACTAAACCCATTTGTTATGTTTACATTATATATAGAGAACTGAGCCATGTTTTTTTTTAATTTAAATAATCCGGTAAAAATGCTATACACGTGTATATTTTGAATCTTTTTAGAATATATTAGCATTAAAATTCTATATTTTTTTCTATAAATTTATTGCCCACTAGACGTGGCTCCATACGCACATTTTATATAATTTATATTTGTGATAATTTAAAGTACATTGGTTGATTAAATAAATCAATTTTACAATATTATTTATGCCCGCACGGTTTATTTGAAATATCGAGAAACAATAGATTAATTATGTGTGCGTAATTATAATATTAAATCATTTAAAAGAGTTTTTAATTAATAAATTCTATTTTGTAAACACGTTTCCTACAAACGAATACAAAACAGTTTCCTCCATTATCTCAGAACAGAAAAACTTTAGGTTGGATCTGTTCTGCGTATATATATGATACGTCCAAATGTATTTTTTTATAAAATGATCAATGATGATATTAACTGTTCAGATATTCCTTAGCTCGTTTGAATCCGTGTACCAACAAAGGACACGAGACAATTGGATATATTTATGATAGCAATGTCACAGATAAATTATTTTCAGACCTCTTTGATTAACAAATTTAACCGCCAAGAAAATTAATATTCCATGATTTAGAACATTTTCACCTAAGATTATAAATTGTAATTTAATATTTTCGAAGTAATTTTTTTGTTAAATCATGTGTAGATAGCTGAAACGTTAAATAAATAAATCTCGGTTTATTATTAGCAACATAGTATGTACGTATATAAATACATTCCGATATCGTACATATAGTATGTTATATCTCAAGATAAACTACATTTCAGAGAGAAGTTATCAAAAGGTCTGGCCTAATTTCATAACATCCCCCCGGCCGAGATACACCCGATCGATATAGGTCAAGCCCGGCTGCGAGGACATCAGATGTTTTTCAGCCTTCACCCTTGTACATGTAGACAAATAAAAAAACTCAATAAATGGCAGAAAAAATAAAAATGTAAACCCACACCTCAGATTAACCGTCACCGAGAAAAGAGAAAAGTTGAGTTCAAATTTTATCAAAATTAAATCATAATTGGAAAATGATGTTCACACATACAAACCACAATGTAAAATATTAAAAGAAATAAACAGTAATATATAAATTAATGAGAAGATAATGCACAACCTCCCAATTCACCGTCAGCGAAAAGAGAGAAAGCAAATATGAGTCCAAATCCTTGTTTCAGCTTGCTCTGCGTCGGAATACTTCTGAATCAGGGAAACTGAAATGCCATGCATATTTGCACATACATACCATCATGTCATTTCCCTGTCGAGGGAGGCTCCTTTCTTAGATGACTTTTTCTTTCTTTTTGTATGTTAGGGTCTTTGATTACCTGAGCCTTGATCTGTCTCAAGTTTGTATTTTATATATGGTGGGTGGTATGCATGTGCGTACTCCTTTTTTGACGATTTTTTATGTATGATTTATATAAATGTTTATAATTTTTGTGACAAGTTGTATTTATATTCATGCGCACACATTTTTATTTGAATAACTTTTTAAGGCCGATAAAAGACCGCACATTGTATTAAAATAAAAATTAAATGTTGTTTTTAATATACGTTTGCTAAAAAAATATCGTGTGATGAAAGTATAAAACTTTCTTGAAATACGTTTTGGGTTTCTGTGTTCCCCGTGCACTTTGTGTGTGGTAAAATATAAACAGTTTACTAAAGTGATTTTACAAAGAATGTTGTAATATTTAAAAAAATAACAGATAAGTATTTAAATTACACCATAATTAGTTTAAAATAGATTTTCTACCACATTGAATGTAAATTCCCTCTCTAAAACCTCCAATTAACCCAAATAATTTCATGACATATTCGTACAATATTTACAAAAGAATGTCACGGGTACACACAAAATTGTTGGCAATTGCAAATTAAGAAATATCTATGTACTCATAATGCTGGCTGTGTAGATAATTTTAAACTGTACTCCACAATTACAAGTATGTTTGGTTAATTAAAGAAAACGAACGATAAATGCAGTAATGTTCAGATAAATTGCATGTATTATAACATAATTACCACAGTCCCTCGGCAAGTGTGGCTGGGCGTTGAGCCAGGATCGCATCAAGTTAACATTGTGTTTCAGTTTTTCTTCAGTTTCGCCCAAATGCGATAGGATTGCCTCGAGCTGCTTTTCTGACGGTGGCTGCAGAATTTCCTTCATTGTTCACAAAAATCTTTGATTTCACAATATTATTTAATGTATCTTGTAAGTTTTTGCTTAACCGGCACAAACACTTAAAAAATACTGCGAAAAATCTACACAATATAGCTGACACTGACTTGGAATTTCTTTAGCCTCTGATTTGAAATATTTAATTTGCTATAAATTAATTTATTCAGAGATGAATTAATATTATACTAAAATGTAATAAAAAATATCTTTATATTCATTTAAAGGTATTTTTTAAAGTTGGACAACAAAATAATAATTATTCTAGTTAACATTTTGTATCTCAATCCTGTGTTTTAATGTGATAAACTGGATTTACGTTGAGCCCCGGTCCCGTGTTTCCACGTAAATGATACCTCTTCTAAAAAATAACATATTACAGGCATCTATTAAATATTTTTTGAACAAATTCAAACCTCTGGAATATTGTCTATTGGTTTCTGATTTCTTATATGGACAATAAATATGCATGAATTGATTTATGGTGGAGATTCTGACTTCGTGTCATATGTATACTTTGAAGTGTAAGTTCTAGAATTTTTTTATACATAAATCTGGAGACCCCTTGCAGTCTCCGTGCCCAAATAAAATACGGGATTTGCAAGATCCTTTAATCAGGGTGTCAAAGAACGTACCTAAACATGTGTTGATATTGTAATTTATTTTTATCAAACACTGTTTATTCCACTTTTTGTAACGGTATAACCCTACCGGTTTCAAGGCTTTCACCTCATATTTAGGGGAGCACAAGCCTTGAAACCGGTAGGGTTATACCGTTACAAAAAAGTGGAATAAACAGTGTTTGATAAAAATAAATTACAATGTCTTTAAACCTCCACAACGCGAATGCCTTAACTATAAACAACATATGTGTTGATATGTATTCCAACTGACCAAAAAGAAAAACTCTGCAAAACTTGCAAAGTATTTGCTAGGCACAGGAAGATAAGCGAGACCCGGTACACGTATAAGGAGTGTGATGTAGCTCTCCATAAAAAAAAAAGTCGGCAGAACTATCGTACTAAACTAGACGATCAAAGTATAGTATTTTAGACAAACAGTTTCATTAAAATATTCTTGATGTTTACTTAAATATAGCAATTTTAGAAAACTCTTAACAAAAATAAGAATTCCTCATAAACCAGTCGGGTACTAGAAAAGGTTGTCTTGATTTTGATCGGGTCTATAGACATTCCATTCTACAAAGAGGACGATTTGTGCCAATGACAATTTAAAGCAAATAAAGAGATGTAAAAATGTGTGGACAGCACTCTAGTATTAGATCCATAAGAAAGTTTTGATGGTAAATTTAGATATAATACTTTAAATTAGGGGAGAATCAAATATGAGTTGGTGTGACACGTTGAAAGGGCGGGAGACATTTATACATGTGTAAAGATCATATGCAACGCGTACAAGAAATTTAAAGAAAACTAGGTCAAGAGTTTCCACTCATATTTCATACGCGTCTATAGGACTCTCCTTGGTGTGGATTTTATAATGGTGACTTCCTATTAATCAGTACCCTGTTCTCATCGTGTGTATGATGGAAAAATGCGTTCGTTCAAGTTTATTTTATTATGGAACAGGTTAAAATCAATCAAAGTTTGTTGGGGATATTGACCTGGATTTCCAGTAGGCAGCCCTTTTTTGCTACCAGACAACTTCCAAGCCCAGCACAAAACATGAAATAGCTAATTATATTATAAATATATCGAAAGTTATAAAATATTATCAAATTTTTTCTCTCTCCTTATTTTGAAATAAGATTTTCGTAACTATTTTAGCATTAAATGAAAATTAAAAAAATAACAATTTAAGTTATTGTACAAAGAAATATTAGAAATCAGGAATATTTATTTATTTATTATACGCTTTATTGCAAATACAATCTGGCAGGATTATTTCAAGGCGGCAATCTCTTCCAACCAACCAGACAAAATAATTAACATAATTTTGTTTTTTACATTAATTTGAGTTATATTTTAATTTAATTCTTAAATATACATATATTTACGTTTAATTTTTAAAAGGTGAAGATAATTAATAATTAATGTTTACTTATGTGTTTAAATTTTCTTACATTATTTATATATTATATTTATTTATGATTATACAAGAAGTGATGGGTGAACGAAAAAAATATACAAGAAAGTACAAATAGAGATTCGATAAAATAATTAAAAAGGCCTCATCAAGGAATTTTAAGAATAATTTTAAAATAAATTAGACCAAATCGTACGACGACATTGGAATTAGTTTCGTTTTTTTTTAAATAAAATCATATTCATCACTATTTGAATGAATTTTTGTAATGTATATTGAGTTTTTTTTGTCATCGCACAAAACTTACAATAGTTGTCTAAAATAATAAATAAAAAAAACGATATTCCATGAATAAAATAATCCAGTTTATCTGATATCCATTATAACCGACCATTAATTATAAAAAAAATGGCTTAAAAGTTAATATAACTCATTACAATTTTGAACAACAGAAAATATAACACGCGAGTTTTGCCTTAAAAACCGTCAAAAAGTTTTTTAAAAAATTGGAATACTTTTCCCGCGTTTACAAATACTGCGCAAAATGCTTTTCAAATCGGACGCGCGAGACAACAGCTGAAAGAGTACTGAGTAGGCACCTAAAGGCGAAGCGAGCCAACTCGGATGTTGCATAAAAAATGGAACAGCTATTACAAAACATTCCTTTATTGGCTCTTATCTTTATAGAAACACAATAAATAAGAAATCGAGCCTCGTTTGAGACATAATTCAAACCTTTTCTTTTCTAGCTATATAGTTATAAAATAGTTAATTCATTATACACAAATAAGATTTTTGATCGAAAGTTCAATTAAACCATAAATTTTATTGATTAGGTTAAATATTACATGTTACAATCTTTCTGTTTTAAATTTCATACAGTGTTGTTTCCTGGTTTTAAATAATACGTATGAAAATGTAAATTTATTATAAAATGCTTTAATATTCTGAAGGAAGTATTCCGAAAACGAGATACCTACGATTTTTATCAAGTCCATTAATTTATGTTTATTATTGTTTATTTATATTTCAGACCTCGAAAGCATGACAGCAAATAGTAAATTAGATTAACGTTTTTTTTTATATAAATTAAAACTTAGCATATATCGTTAAAATCGATTACTTGACATAGTTTAGATAAAATTCATATGCTCTCTACCAAGGAAATAATAAAGAAAATAAATACGTACAAAAAAGGGTTTCGCTCATGACGATAGTTGATGTCATATTTAGACAGAGCTCAAGTGAAAATGGGCTGGTGGACCAGTCGTTTTGTAAGAATAGAAGACCAGTGATAAAAGTAAGTTCAATGCAGTGGCTCCATGAATTAAGAAAAAATCGTTGAATGTCAATTGCATTGTATTATATTGCATTACGTTTTCGTTGTATCCAGTATAACATGGCGGGCTTAATGCAATGTAGTTTTAAGATTAATCAGAAATGTGTTATAGAAGTATTATATTAAAAATTCAGCCTGGAACCTCTTTTTAAAATATTAGTATCACCAATAATTGAAAACGCGACGTCCAGATCAGAAAATAGTCTCATCAACTAAGCTACGGGGGTCGTCAATGTATGGAAGAAGGCGGAATAAAGACATCAATAATGAATGTTTAAACTAAAATTATAAAAGTAGAGTTAATATGGTTTGGAAATGTGGGACGAAGGAATGACCAAGTGAGTACACAAGTCAGAAGGAAAACGTAGATGGATCAAGTGGACCAGATTTTGAAAGAATGTAAAAGAGAGAAGTATGAATGACTTCAGTAATGTACATTCTTTCAATAAAAAAACAGATGCGTGAGACTCTCGCGCGTTAGAAGTGAAACTTTTTAGCTTCTAGGAAAAGTTGATTTTATGCATTGCTTTTTTCTATTTGTTAACGATTTTTTTTTAGGATTAGGAAATGGTTATGTGGAATTTAATTCAAGAAAATCTCTCTTAATTAAATAAAAAAATATAACTTTTTTTATTTTTAATAATAAATAATAATAATTTTAATAATAAATAATATTTTTCATAATAATAAAAAACACTTTATAATATTAAATAAATATTTTTTAATATAAAATATATTAATATCTTTACATATGTTATTATTAATTATTAAATTAATAATATTGAAAAAATTATTTAACTATTTATTTATTATTATATTATTAATAATATAATTATAGGTATTATATTATTAATTAATTATATTACAATATAATTAATGATAATATATTAATAATATATTTATTAATATTATAATAACATACATATTATTATAATTATATATTAAATATATATTATATTAGGTGTACAAATAAGTTTCCGCCGTTTTTTATAAAAAAATGGGCATTTATTGTGAAAGAACGGAACCTCATGTTTTATTCGAAGTAGTACCCATCGCTTGCCACTACTTTTCCCCATCTTTCTGTCAGCATACGAATACCGCGTCAGTCATCATCATCATCTTTTGAGGCTATCCACGAATCGACTCAATTTTTGGTATCTTCATATGATGTGAAGTGCTGCTCAGACAGGCCATGCGTCATCGATCAAAACAAGTGGTAATCAGAAGGAGCAATGTCTGGTGAATACAGCGGGTGGGGTAAAACTTCTCAATTGAGTGTTTCCAAATAGGTTTTGACCGGTGCCGCAACATGTGGACTAGCATTATCATGCAGGAGAATAATTTTGTCGTGTCTGGCGTAGTAGTGGGCGCGCTTTTCCTCGAGTGCTCGACTCAATCTCATCAATTATATTCGGTAGACAGCCCCAGCAATGGTTTCATTCGGTTTGAGCAACTCATAATACACGACACCAAGCTGATCCCACCAAATACACAACAAGAGTTTTTTTCCATGAATATTTGGCTTAGCCGTAGATGTTGAAGCATGACCAGGGGATCCCCATGATTTCTTCCTTTTTGGATTATCATAATGGATGCATTTTTCATCACCAGTGACTATATGGTGCAGAAAACCCTTTCGTTTATGCCTGGCAAGCAGCATTTCACATGTGGAAAATTGGCATTCAAAGTTTCTCCGTGTCAGTTCATATGAATCCCAATTTCTTTGTTTTTGAATCATTCCCAATGATTTCAACCCATGTGAAATTGCTTGTTGAGTCACTCCTAATGTAAGTGCAAGTTCTTCTTGCGTTTGGCACGAATCTTGATCCAATAATACTTCCAATTCCGCGTCTTCGTACACTTTCGGCCTTCCGCTACGTTCTTTGTCTTCGATGTCAAATTCACCGTTCTTAAACTTTTGAAACCACTCACGACAACTTCTCTCACTTAAGGCAGCCTCACCGTATGCTTCTACAAGCAATCGATGCGCCTCAGCTGCAGATTTCTTCAAATTGAAGAAGTAAATCAAAAGTTCCCGCAAATGACGCTTATTCGGCTCAAAACTTGACATTTTCGAACACAAAAAAATATGTTATACTGATAAAAATTCACTAATATTTCAAGGTCATGTTGTTGACAGATGTCCAACCTTACGATAATGACATTTTACATCTGACAATTTTAACCATAACTTACTGGTGGCGCCAACTTTTGTCAAACGGCGGTGACTTATTTGTACACCCAATATATTTAATAAATATTAAAATAAATATTAAATAAAATAAAATAAAATAATTTAATATAAAATAAAACTAACAATAATTAAATATTGTATATTAATATAAAAATAATATATAACAAAAAATATTATTTTTAATAATAATAATAATTTTAATAACAATATAATACACTTAATAATATTAATTAGTATTAATAATAAATAATTATAATATTAAAATAATTAATGAAAATTTATTAATAAATAAAATATTTAATAATAATAAATAATAATTTAATAATAATAATATAATACACCGTTTCACTTTTCGTGACGTTCAGGCCAATTTGCCCTATCGCGCCTATGGAAGTTTCACTTCAAAAAGGAAAAAATATGCCCGTGTGCTCCGATCGTTTCACTTCGGTATGCTATCGGATCCAGTACGACGGTGTGTCCGGTGAGTTTGCTGGTGTGCAACGGCACACTGATTGAGAAAAAAAAACTCCACAGCACAGCTTCGCTTTCCAACTGAATTGGCGTTGATATAGCGAGAGGATCCTCGACTACGAGGTCCAGCAACGTTGACAATGATTCCATAAATCACGATTGGCCTCGTACATACTTTGTGATTTTTGACATTGTTGTCTATTCTCATGTAACATGCTCTTCTCATGTTATTTGATATTTCATATCACATTTTATTGGCAACCTGAGACATTTTCGGCTTTATGATATATACAAAGTCTCTTATTTCTATTGAATATCATTAAGCTGAATAAACTGACAGACTCTTGTATGAAATTAAAGATTTAGTTGATGAGAGCTTCAAAATATTTTTTTAATGCAAGACTCTTCATCTTGAATAATGACTGTGAGCTCCTATATACACCTTAAGTATGATTAGAAAAATGAAGATCTTTAAAAAGACAAATAATATGAAGTTGATGAAAAATATTTCAACCAACTCAGAGAAACCTGATATGGAAAACAAATCGTCAATGGGACCTGAGTAGTGGACGAGAAAAGTGTGTTAAGATGACAAATCTGCAGCCCGAAGGCATAACATACCTTGTCAATTTTGTTGTTGGCATAACATACCTTGTAACTTTATAGGACAGCAATAATAAAAAAAATGTTATTTTTAAATGTTGACAGAGAAACATATTATATAACGTACTCTTCTTCAATTATTTATTTTTCAAAAAAGTGTATAAATTTTATAACACTGTTTAAAATAAAACAAATTAAAATTAAACCATTCTTAGAGTTTAAATATCTTTTGCTCAAAGGTAATATGCCTATCTCCTCTCCATGACATACATACAATGGGATACCCAATTCAATAAAGGCAAAAGGGTATAAAAAATTAAGGCAGGGTATCGGGACGCGGTTGTTAATGCGACAGGAGTTTGAGTACTTGAGCTTGCAGTAAGGATAAGTTGTAAAAATATTGTGTGAAGTCTTTAAATGTGATGCAGTTTTAATGATTGTACGCAGGAAATTATGAGATGGACTTTTTATTTATCTAAAATGTTAAGCACACCAGAGTACTCACGTGGTATACACGATGCGAGACCTTATTTTATGTGTATCATATACCTAGAATAAGGTCTCACAACTTACCAAGTTGGTAAGTATTTACGATGGAGGTATAAAATAATTGATAATTAATCAACAATCAGTAAAAGCATCAACTCATTTTTCCATATTCATATGTCCTCTGTAAGTAAGCTACAAGCAAAATCCTAGTTCACTGGGGACACGACAAATGAAAGGCCAATAAACCAGATAAATTGTCCACTTTAAATTACCTATTTTAATTTTTTTTGTCTTAATTTTTACAAATGATGTATTCATGCAATAACTTGTTATGTAAATAAATAAATATGTACTCGTATATGCTATAGTGTTTAAAAAGTGAATTGGGAAAAAAATGGACATGGTGTGTTATGCGTCCGGGAAACAGAAATATTTTTATTTGTTTGCTTTGGATAAATATGTTTGTAATTAAAGAAAAAAAACGATTTGCTTTCAAATTTGGATTCATCGCCCAAAATAAAGAGAGAAAAGTTGTGTTTATGTCAATTACAAAGAGACAACGACGATTTATGTTTCTTAGTTGATAAGGCGTCTGTCTTTCGACCCGGGAATGGTAGGTTTGTTTCCCGTTGGTATAATATTTAAATCTTTTGACCTCTTTGTACTTGGAGATGAGTAGGATTTTGAAGTCGATTTCGATATCATCGAATAAATTGATTGTTCCGAATCGATCCAATATGGCGGGGTATTGTAATAGGGCTTTTGTCGTTGCTGGTTTTGTGACCTGGAATGATCTGCCTTTAAATATTGGATATATGGGTTGCGTGTGCAGCTTTAGGAAGCACTAGAAAACATTTTTTGGCAGAATGAATACTACACACATGCACTATACTACACCTAAAACGAATTGTTTTACTATCATATATCGGAAGATCTATAAAGGTGTCATTGTTGTTTGATTTTAAAACTATAAAACTTGATAAGCAAACCGCAATAAATGTACCCTTGGTAAATTTATTGCGGTTTGCTTATCAAATATGTTTTTCTTTGTCGACAATGTGTCTTTGACGAGCCCTCCGATTCTTTGGGCACATTAGTCATGGCCAAAGAGACAGTTTGGAGAGGTTTGTGGTTACTGAAGGCGTGGAAGGACGACGCACAAGAGGAATAATCCCAATGCGTTGGACTGATTAAGCGAAATATGCAACTGGACCACCCTTAATAACTGCCCTTCGAGCCGCGGAGTTCAGGGATGGATGGAGAGGAATCGTCAGAGGCTATCACGGGAGTCACGATGCTCAGTCATCAGCTACACGACATGATGATGATGTTTTTCGAAAGATATTCAGATGCGGGGAAGTACCTAATCAAATGAGCGCAGCTACCACCTTCATATACACTTACATATATTTATTGCGTTACATTTTTTATCTGTCAATGATAGTGCATTCGAATTCCGAGTGCTAGCGCCCTCTAGGAGAGCTCGCTCTCAATATATGAATGGTTATTATTGCCACATGGCAATAAATCCGCCATGTTGTATCGTGTAACAAGGAAAGTTGAATATAAAAGAAAGTATGAAAAACTGTATATTAGGGTGACAGTAGAAGAAACATCGCATATGCGAAAATGAAATTTGTCACTCTCCAGCAGATTTTTAATTTTTTAAATTTTGTTCTTTGCCAGCCATTTTTGTTATTCGTGGAAAGCCCAGCTTAGAAAAGTTTAGTGCGACTATAGAGTCATGTGATATATTGTTTAAAATATGGATCGTGCACTGCTCAATAATTCTGCATCAATTTTTAATAAATATACCATATATTGAAAACGTATTAACACCTTTACTTCATGTCACCATTCCAGATGTATACATTTATATGTCAAAACAAAAAAGCAACATTGTGTGATGGTGGTGACGTAATTTACAGAATTTACGCAGCTTTCAGATGGTGGAAACATAACGCAATCGTAATTCTTATACCAATACTCGTATATCCCGGAATGAATACAATTATAGATTATTTATCATTCGCTAGCCACAAAGACTTAGATAAAAAAATAAGGAAAAGCTAACACCATAACTTAAAATTCTAAAAAAATGTACAATATATTAAAATGTTCAAGAATTTTATATAGAAACACATTTTGTTTTAATTTATTAATGTAATTTGTATTTTTAAGACGTATATCATTATCAATCAAAATAAATTACTAAATAAAACATATTGTAATTTGTTGTTTATAGTTAAAGCATTAACGTTGTTGAGGTTTAAAGACATTGTAATTTATTTTTATCAAACACTGTTTATTCCACTTTTTTATAATGGTATAACCCTACCGGTTTCAAGGCTTTCACCTCATCTTCAGAGTCTTGTTTGTGCTCCCCTGAAGATGAGGTGAAAACCTTGAAACCGGTAGGGTTATACCGTTACAAAAAAGTGGAATAAACAGTGTTTGATAAAAATTAATTACAATATTGTAATTTGTTTTATCAAACACTGTTTATTCCACTTTATGTAACGGTATAACCCTAGCGGTTTCAAGGCTTTCACATCATCATCAGGGGAGCATAAACAAGACTGAATTCAGTGGGTCAGTGCATCGAGATGAACATTTGACAAACATATATTCTCAAGATCTCACCGCTGCTCGCTGAAGTTGTCTCCTACCTCCATTCACTCACGATCCCCAACCCGAATTTTTATTATTAGAAGCGTGTATATCAGTACCAGTTCGGACATAATTCAGTCTTGTTTGTGCTCCCCTGCGTGCGTGGAAGGACGATACACAAGAGGAAGAGTGCCAATGTGTTGGACTGACAAAGTGAGAGACACAACTGGACTACCCTTAACAACAGCCATTCAAGCCGTGGAGTGCAGGGGGATGGATGGAGAGGAGTCGTCCGAACAGTTTAATACACTATACCATATGGACGCAGGATGGAGGAGAGAAATATCCTATTCTGTACCCGGCAGTCCGTAATATGTAAAATATATATTTCCTCCGTAGAATGTCGTATTGGCAATAATAAATATTGCATCAACGATATGACATGTTGAAGAAGAGACCTTCTTGTTACTTGCACAATATCGTCATTAAAACGACATTGCACATTCTCGTACGGCTCTGAAGTCCGTTACGCAAACAGCTGTAACCTGACATTGCACAAAGCTGGAACTTGACTGATCTTGTTCATATACTTACTAATTGCCAACATCGATGGTATTTTTAAAGACACGGTGTTACGGTGGAAACCTATGCTGACGTTATATTTTACATATATTTTTTAAAAAACTTTGAAAGTTCAACCACTAACATTCATTCGTGTGGTACTCATCAATATATCCGAATTGGCGATGCGAACATATTGAAGGGCGACAACATTAATCGAGTCTTAGGGCTTAGAACCGCTGAAGTAGACCCGAAACTTGCATTTTGTCGTTCCACGTACCTATTGGATATACAGGGTGATCCAAAAAGAAATGTACTTTTAATTCCTTAATAATTTCTTAACGGAAAAGGAGAGGGGCGCGAGGCAGTGTCAGTGCATCGCTTGGCTCATGTAATTTTAGTCACCATGAGTCATTACACGGGAGAACAGCGCGCGTTTTGTGTTCGCGCGTTTTTCGAGAACAATCGATCTTATGTAATTGTTCGACGACTTTTTCGGGTTAAATTCGAGTTACGGCGCATCAGTGAGTGTCCTAGAACTAATTTGATCAAGCAGTGGCTCGAGAGATTCGAAAGAACAGGATCGACGCAAAAAATTCAGTCACGGGGTCGCCCAAGAGTCTCACGCAACGAAATCATTGAGTGAGTTCGACAATCTTTACGGACAAATCCAAGAATGTCGACGCGCAAACGTTTATCGGCTTTAGGTGTGTCTAAATCGACGTTACAGCGAATGTTATGGCTTGAAATGAAATTGCATCCCTATAAAGTTCAACTAGTCCAAGAATTGAAACCGACAAACTTTGAATCGAGGTTGAATTTCGCTAATGAAATGCTCGACACCTTCACTAACTTCAATAACATCCTTTTATCGGATGAAGCCCATTTTCACCTGAACGGATTTGTCAATAAACAAAATTGTCGATATTGGCGGCAGAGAATCCCAGGTTGAAACATCAGAGGCCCCTCCACTCACCGAAAGTTACTGTATGGGCGGCAATTGCCAAATGGGGTATCAATGGGCCGTTTTTCTTTGAAAACAATCGTGACCGGACAGTTACCGTTAATTCAGAACGATATACGGCTAAGTTGAGGACCTACTTGGCTCCAAAACTGCAAGAATCGCGAGGCTATAACAGGAACACGTAGTTCCAGCAGGATGGAGCCACGTGTCACACTTCAAACGAGAGCATTGGTGTAGTGAAAGACGTGTTTCCACAAAAGTTGATTTCAAGGAGGGGTAACATTACCTGCCCCTCAAGAAGCCCAGATCTGACGCCAGCCGATTTTTTATGAGGTTACCTAAAAAATAAGGTTTACTCCAATAATCCAACATCTTTGCAGCAGTTGAAGCTGAATATTCGAGAACAAATGGAGTCCATTTCCACTGGAACCCTTACGAAAGTTTTCCAAAACTTTCATGCCAGATTGGAAGAGTGCCGTAACCGCAAAGGACATCATTTGGACAACGTAATTTTTAAGAAGTAAAATTGCATTTCATTAGCTTTAAGTTATAATTAATAAATATGTTCCAGATGTAAAGCTTTTTTTTATTTCGAACTTTCAAAAGTGCACTCCTTTTTGGACCTCCCTGTACTACCGCACGTGCATAGATAACACGCACACGTCTAGCTAGGGTCGTTGCAAGAAATAGAGCTGTCTGTGTGTCAAAACGAAAAAAATGCCGCCTATATCCTTAGTTTGATTTAAATAGATTTTTAAGTAAGCATGTATAACACATTTTTGTTTTCTATTTAATTGAATTTAAAAATAAAACAACTTCTACGAAGTTTGATTAAAAAATAACGAAAACTAAAATTTTTATCAAAAAATAATTATTAAACATTAATATTGTCCCCATGGGATATACCATACTATATATGCGTATAATTAACTTTTGCCAACGTTTTTTCCAATCCGTAAAACAGTTGTGGAACACACTTTTTGGGATAGCCTTTAGCTCACCCAGCGATTTTGCTATTATCTCCTTTATGGTCGCAAAACGCTGGCCTTTCAATGTTATCTTCATTTTCGGGAACAGGAAAAAGTCGCACGGGACATCGCTGGTGAATATGGCTGCGGGATCACGATGGTGTTACTTTTGGCTAAAAAAACACGAATTAGCAGTGAAATTCATGAATACTTTGTCCACGATTCTGATCGTTTTCTTCGGATTGCCTCACGCAAACGGTGTAAAACCAACATTTTTAAGATGAAAAGAACTGTAAACGTACCAAAAAGTTTTATAAATACTTGCCTGTTAAAACTAAACTGCGCATCCAATATGGCTAAAAATTGAAACGTACATCACAGTGTTGCCAATGTGAGGGGAAAGGATGGGAAATAAAAAAAATCTCCATATTTTTTTATGAACCCTCGTATATATGTACTTCAGTTTTGGATTATTATTCTACGAACTACACGAGTCTAAGGTGTCCCAAAGAATTTATATACTATTACATCATGCCGTCGACTTGAATTTGATGCAGGTCTTACAGTACCCGGCGGTAAGTAATACACATCGGGCTTAAGAAAGAGACTGTTGGCCATAATCGGCTAACTTCGGCTTTGTAGAGCGTCGTCTCTGTCATTAATATACGTGTTCCGTCGCGATTTGTCAGTCATTGACAAGACAGAGTTGCGACAGAGAAGACGCTCTACAAAACCGAAGTCAGCCGATTATGGTAGACAGTCTCTTTCTTAAGCCCGATGTGTATTATTTACTGCCGAGTACTGTACCTCGCATTCGTGAGGAGTTGAGGGATGAGAAGAACTTTTATTTGCAACAAGAAGGTGCACCTACCCACTACCATCGTGATGTGAGGCCCTATTTGATGAAAACTTGCCGAATAGATGGATTGGACGTAGATATACTCGTAGCATTGAACACGCTTCGCGCTCCCCAGACTTCACGTCAATGGACTTTTTATGGGGATTCATCAATGATATCAAAGCTTAGCACAAAACCGGCAACAGTTAATGAATTGAGAGCAGCCATTAAAAGAGAATGCGCCCAAATACCAAAACAAATGATTTGTGATGTTTGCGATTCCACGTTATCAGTAGTGGCTGGATCAGAACGGCCGCCAATTTGAGCAATAGCGATAAATAAAAAAAAATCTAGTTCTGTCTTCTTTAATTTGGAGTATTAATCTTATTTTTACATATTTTTATAAACATTGAATTTATAATCATTCAAGATGTGAATACATTTTATGGGACACTTTATGGGAATCATTATTTCAGTAAAAAGTGTTTAATAGTGTATAATTGAGTTGTTAAGACGCAAAATCCGCTCTGCACATAATTTAATAAAAAATATTAAGTTTTTCATTGTGTTTCCCATGTTAACATTTCATTTACATTTGAAGTAGCCAATCAACATTTTTACTCAAACCTGAAAGTCTTCCAGAGCAAGTTTTGCATCTTGATGACTCAATTATAAAATTAATTCTTCGTGTATAGTATAGTTGAAAAATGAAATGCTTGACAATTTTCGTTGACTCCAAGCAAAAAGAATCCCTTGTATTATAGTACATAATGTAGAGTTCCAACTTTTTTAAGTGGTCTTCTGTATTTGTTTGAAAATATATTAGTCAAAAAGATTAACACAGATTCATCGTGCTTACTTCAGCAGATCTATAGTCAAATGCTTGATCAATGGGGCCAAAGACTATATTGTGTTCTTTAACATTGACTGCTGAATAATTTCTTTAAAAATAACAGTGGTGCTAAAAAGTTTAAACATGGTATAAAATTCTTAAAAAATGTTAAAAAGGTGAGAGCAGGTAAAATTCGTTGACATATACCCTTACACACCCTATGAGTATTTTATCAAAGGTTTTGTTTTAACTATGTGGAACTCCATATTAGAATAATAAATTACTTTGTTATTCTACTGCTATTCAGTTCTACAAAGAGCGCCTGAAAAAAACTCTTAATTTCTAGTCAGTAATATACTGTGTTTCATTCCTGATTTTTCTTTCTTCTCCACCATCCCTTATTTTCCTTTGATTGATATCTTACTTTACATGAAAAGGAATGTTCATCTTTGTAGGGTTTATCGACATATTCTGACGTATATGTTCATGGATTTCGTGGGGATGGGTAGTAATTTGAATGTTTTTTGCGACCACGTAACATGCTTTATTTACTTTTGCCTGTTTGGTTGAAAAGGATTGCCATCTGGCAATAAGCCTGCCAGATTGTTTTTGTAATGAACTGTTAAATAAATAAATAATGACATTAATACCCAAAACTCATATTCCTACCTCCTATTCGGAGGGTCTCTTCCTGAAGAAAGCCTCAGGATAGGAGGTAGAAATGTGTGTAGTGGGGATTAATATAATTCGCGGATCAACAGTATAATTTATTGTTAAATATCCTATCAGCATTGTCAGGCCACTCTGAGTTCACTTATTTTTAAATTCATCTTAAGAAATTCGGAATAAAACGGTGATGGCTTTTTTGAGCACTCATTTACCAAAGTTCATATGAATGCCTTTATGCATTATCAACACTAAACATATTAAATAGCATTACCAATATCAAAATGGCGACAACGAAATGAAATAATGAATTATAAAATAAATAAGGCTGTAGTGTAGCCTTCCACTACATAAATATTGCAATGTTTATTAAGTGCAAAAGAACAAGTTATTAGTAATACAGCCGACCTTGTCATGCAGGATTCGAAGGGACAAATTAAATAACGTCTCTTTACTTAACTTATATTCTTCATTTATTTGTTGAGCTCAAAAAATTCAAAATAACTGTTTCCGTATCAAAACTCATTAGTTACATATGTGTAATTAACATAATATAAGTTAAGTGGAGTATAAGGGGTTCTTAACACTGCACATAAAATTTCCAGTTTTCTGAAGGAGACAATTTGCAATTTTAATCATGAAAATATAGCAATAGTGGTGTATAATATATAAGTCTAGACACACAATACCCATAGAGCAAGCTACCCATCTTCTATAATATAATTAGTTTTATGCTGAAAATGAAACAAAACATACTTGAATTATTGTGAAATTAAGTTTTGGAAAGTTTTAACTAATAACCTTTCAAATGTGTGTTTTGGTTAAAAGTAAATTGTTAACATGGTTCTAAGCAATCATAATGACTGTTTAAAATCTTAGAACACTCAATCAAGTCTCTACGATTCCATCTTTATTGTAGAATAGGCAATTTCAATAAACACAGGCTATCTTCGTAAGTCAGATTAGTCATCTTGGACTTTTTGTTGCTCATCTTTGAACCCTTTCAAGTTCAATATCCTTTATAAAGGTTCTATCTTTGGTAACTACATCCCAGCAAAGGTCTAATAGACTGATGAAAACATTTGTGGAGTTATCCCACCGAAAGCTTTCTTTATATGTAGAGAATGTTTTTTTGTTACAATTTTGATCCATTTCAGGTAATTAGATATTATAATTGCAAGATCCTGGATAGTCATAGGTTTGATTCATACTTCACTCAATAATAGTTAGGATAGAAAATAAGGTCAAACAAAAAACAAATTATTGTGTAATATTATATTTATCGCAGTAAAAAATAATACAATAAGAAATATAAATTTTTCATAAACTTATTCTATTTGAATAAAAAAAACAATTATTTTGTAGAAATTAAGAATTTCAAATCCTTTGTATTGTCAAAATACTGGTTTAAATTAAGGTACATTTAAAACTACATTCGTAGTATTATTGTTGTACATTCAATATCTTAACGCGATATGTTTTGACAAATGTCAGCTTATAAAAAATACTTTTAAAGCTAAATTAGCCTCCAACTAGTGAGAAATACACTTAAATTTAGTTAATATAGTCATTAATAATACTAATCAAGAAAATACACAAGTTTTATCAAAGTTTCCACAATAAATTAATTGAATTCCATATTAGAATATTTAATTAAAAATTGCTCAATTACATTAATTTCCGCAATATGGGTTTCTACCTCCCATCTCGAGGCTCTCTTCCTGCGAAATTATGCTGGTTTGTTATGAGAGCAATGCTTAGGTCCAACTGTAGAGACTCGAGATAGGAGAACTCTGCCACCTCGACGGCACTGGGTATTCCACAAATCAAGTCCTATTTTGTGCAAGAGACCAGTTTCATCTGGCACTGAAACAAGTGTCACATGGAATGCTCTTCACTTCCGATACACAAATTTGATTCATCACGCAACATTACCCATTTTGATATTATACGAGTATGTTGGTTCTTCTAATTCCTGTTCGGAATCTGTTACAGGTTTTTCAGGAGAGTTTATGGAGTAATGCCTCTTAGACAAAACTCAAACTCACCCACTCCACTTGGTAGTCTTAGCTTAGTGGCTTCTGGAATAGCCACCTTGATGAGATAAGAGGTAGAAACACATGTTGTGGGGATTGGTATAATTAGTGGAATAAAAAGGTAATTCATTATTAAATATTCTAATATACGAAAAAGTCGGACCGAAAATACTTTTGCATTAGTAAAGTTTTTATTCCAAGTTAAGTTGAATATCTTTTTAAAAATACATAGAAATTTCAGAAAACATAAAGAATTAGGCCAGTAATAAAGCTTTGGCATTAAGAGATTATGACTTGTATATAATTTACTAGCAGCCAATATTTTTATATTAAAATATTTTTTATTTATTAAACGAAATCTCAATTATTGATTAATTAGGGTCCATATTACGAGTCAATTTAGAAAAAAAATCTCAACAAGTGTGTATCATCAATGGTAGTTATTTCAGATCGAGTAATCCCTTCATTTACACAAATTCACTTTAACGCAGTTTATTCTGTTTGAAATTTTAAATGTATATAGGTGACTTCTATTATGTAATAATTTGGATTTTAAATTGATATTTTTACATACCATATGTAAAATCGACCACTGTAATAATGAAGATTCATCCAGCAAGAGCAATTTTGAATAGTTATTGTTTTCTCGTATAAATGAATCATATAGATCTTATTAAAATGTGCTTTATTGGTTATCAGTAACCACTTAGATAGACTTATTAAAAAATTTACTTATAATGTTTAAACTAAGAATAGCATATCTGGAAATATGTAAAATATCATTTTCATTTACGTATTGTTCTTCTGTAATCAATTACCCGTGTAAATGGTTACTGTATGTTATAAATTTGAGCTTAACTACTAATATAGCAATATGAAAAAATCCAGTGAGAGATGACAACTCATTTTAGGTACACCCATACCTCGCTATATGGCCGCTCTTTATACGGCATTTCGCTATAACGGCCTTTTTTAATTATGGCACTTTTTCGATTTACGGCCCACAATGTTTCGTTATACAGCCAGCCAAAAAAAATGCTGTATTGTTAAGACTAGTACTCACTGAGATTATTTTAATCGACTCATGTCGCGATTCAGGATCCGCGCTGCATAGATTCATTGTTTGGATTCAGCCCAGACGCTACAACACGACAAAAAACCGTGTCCACACCAGGATTCATGGTGCGATTCAGTCCTTTGCTAAAAATGACTGAAGTTGCTCTCTTGAGAATTTCCCTAGCTCTTTTTTATATAGTTAAGAATAGCAATAAGCGCAATAAAAGCGGTACGTATGTATTAGAAAGACTGTATTTTCGTTACATATTTAATAAATTAATTCTTTTAAACATAATCATCCTTTTTTTAGGAAAAAATGCCACCGAAACATTCATTGCATTTAGAGATTGATACCGATAAAAATAAAAAGAGAAGCTGAAAATCTGTCACACTAGAGACCAAACTAGAAGTTTTACGTCGTATTGAAGCTGGTGAGAAAATTGTTCAAATTCAAAGCATTTTTATAGGAAATAAAAATAATAAAATGCTTTATGAACTAAAAACTATATTATTTTATAAAAAATTGGAACAGATCCAATTGAATTTGTATGGGTTTGTATCAAAATAATTGATTCGTTATACGGCTTTACGGCCAACTTTTCCGGAACGTATCTAGACCGTAAAGCGAGGTATGGGTGTATTGTATATTTCTATCGACTGTTGGTTTTAAAAGATACTTAACAAGTCTTTTTTTCATCTCACTTATTGTATTTCGCTTTCATTAAAAACAGTATAATTAGGCAGGTTTATTGCCAACTAGAAAAGTATTTAAAAGTGAAACCCAGAGTAACAAACTAAAAAAATTGAGCACTAACGTAAATCAAACTCTAAACCCTTAGGGGTGGAACACAAGCATCTTATCGATTAGGCAATGCAGGTCGTCCAAAATTAGTAGAGAATATTTTTTAAAGAAGAGGTCTGACCAAATTTATCTTTATACCCCGAATAGCAGAATAGCATAGCACAGGGCTCGAACCAGCAACTGTCTTCATGGAAGTCTAGCGTGTTACTGTTAATTTTACATTATATGAATACTATTTTGTCGATAGTTCACTCAAAAAAGGATAGTGTTTATGGAAGTAGATTTACTAAAATAATTAACATTTTGTATAATTTATAAGTATTATAAATAATGTGATCCATGGCGATGATTTTTTTAGTTTTAAGAATATCTTTCAACTTTTATTGCTATTTTTCTCTATCATTTGATAGAATCTGAAGATCTAAAATATTCTGATAAAAAGCCACAATATCCCTTCATATTTAATTAAACTTACAAAATAAATTATTTTAACAACCGTATGTAAAACCTCCTACATCACAGTAGAAACAAAATGAAGGCATCATTTGACATACAATCAGTTCAAAGTTTTAGTTCCATTGAAAAAGATATCTCACAAACATTCTTTTCATGAAATTGATAACTTTCAAGAGGTAGGAACAAACTCCCAAATTACAATTAATGAATGAAAAGAGATAAATTTAATCATGGATAACATGTCATAAAAGTGTTTTTGTCACAGTTAGCTGTTTGAAATTTACAATTACACTATGTTTCTGCAATACAAACAATACACTTTTATTCAGAAATTTTTCTTAATTTATTTCGTTTCAATTTTTGTTCAATAAACGTTTATCCTATAATCTAGAAAAATATACCGCTGAAATGCAGATATATTGTACTAGCAAGCCTAGCAATTTGAGTATATACGACATGTTTAGATATACATAATTTGGAAAGCAGTCTTATAGTAAAGAATTATATACTACATTATAATATATATTGTCATTTTATTTGGTAAAAAGGAAATATGAAGTAGTCATTTTCATTAATTCATATATGACTTTAATCAGGGTGCACAAGTCACTCTGAATTTGCATAACCACTTTGATAAAGAAGACTCAATTATTCAGGGCCAGTTCTGAATTTTTTAACAACATTTCGAAATGTTATTTATAATGTAAAAGTAATTTTTCCTTTAACTACACGATATGTAACAGAAAATAAAATTGTAAAAATTGCGAACAAGTCAATTTGACCGGAAATCCCAATCGTGGGCGTACTTAGATACAGTATTTACTTTTGATGTAAGCAGGCGGGCATATCATGTCAAATTGTAAATTTAAATTACGCATGCAATAGAGGTTGATGTATTATTGCCTTTTTTAATTGTCTATTTGTACTTGTATTTTATGTACTCAATTTTCTATTTACGTGTCTCATAGTCATATCTCTAGTTAAACTTGTGTTTTATATTTTTCTTTTTAATATTCTCTGGCGAGTTTTCGAGTTGTGGTGTTAACTTTCCATCAGTTTGTGTTTTCGTACCTAGTAACGCTCACATTTTTCTGTTTTTTTAGCAGAGATTATCCGGGTCAATTTTTTCCCTACCGCCCCAAATAATCGAGTCTATTGTAGATACTATATTTTCTGATGGTATATTTAATAGAATATTTCAGCAATTATAAAACTTTCAATGTTGCGTGGACATATGTAAAGGGTCTTTCAAATTGAGTGGTTTTTTAATTCTTGGATAAAACACAGATGGCGTTGACAACTTGCTTGGTATTTTTTAAATTTGAGAAGTGTAATGTATGACATTTATAAAAATGGAGTCGTATACAATACAATAACGCATTCAAATTGTTGAATTATTCTATGTATTGTAATCTCCGGAAACGATGTTGTTAATTGACCACCAAGATCATGTGATCTAACACCGTTTGACTATTTTCTCTGGGGTTACGTGAAAAGTCAGTTCTATAAGAATGACCCTCAATCAATTCCTGAGCTGAAGAACATAATTATTCGCGTTATTGGTGAGTTAGAACCGCCATTATGCCAAAATGTCATCAAAAGTTTTGACAAAAGAGCGGACATCTGTGGAGCTGCAAGAGGTGGACATTTGGTGGATATTATATTTTCTGTTTAAATGTCATACATTATACTTCAATGACCAATAAAAAGTTTTTTGAAATCAAAGCAAATTGTGTGTTTTATTCAAGAATTTAAAAAATCTGCTCAATTTTAAAAACCCTTAACCATATGAATGTTTCAAAGAAAGTTTTAAATTCATAAATTACTGCTCAGCCACTTACTCTAGTTAACAGATTTTCAAATATTGCCTGAGGATTTTTGCTAGTTCCACTCTGCGTGATTATCATTCTGCGTAATAACAATCTAGATAGATGTACAGATGTAAGATAGCAGCATACCCAGTGTCAATTGTTTGGTAAATAATATTTGGTATTCACTATTGGTAAACTGATTTTAAATTGATCATTCCACACTAATATATTTAGTGGCATGAGCTGCCTTTTATAGATTAAAAAAAAGATAGGGCTTTGAGAAGATATTTTATTGCTTAACTATTTTATAGAAAATAAAAATTTTAAATAGTTTTTTTTAAAACAAATCTTTTATATTGAAATTTTACAAAGTTAGTGTTTTCAAAAATAAATAAAAATATTTTTAACATTTGTAAACTCAAATTTGGACGCATATAAAAAAATTATATTCCAAAACATTTTATTGGATGTTATAAGATGACTAAAAAGAGAGATACTAAAAAAATAATTAATATGTAAAGGGTCTCTTAAAAATAAAGTTTCATTTGCTTGCAATAACTTCAAATGGATAAACCAATTATCAAAAATGATCCAAATAGACAACCTTACAATCTTATAATTAAATATCCAGGAAATTTGTAAAAGCGGACTTAAGTGAAAACCAGAATGAAAGCTTTTTTTAATAAAATTGAGTACTAACGAGGGTTGGAATTGTCTTACCAATTACATCAAGGAGGTTGTATTTATGCCCTGCTAATTCCAAGGTACACGCTATACACATAGTCAACATCAAATAATACTGGCAACCAGCTCACATTACAGCTGCGGTCAAGTGGAAATCCAGCCATAGTGGGTCTTAGTTCACACAAATACAAACTGTGGGCAAGGGACCATTAAAATAAATTTTTAAGTATAAACTAATCTTTTTATTTTAGATGTACAAAAACAAATTGTACCGTTCATTATTTCATTTTGAAGAAACTTTGCTTTGTTATTTAGAAACCAAAGATGTTAAGTTTCACAAAGTATAAGAAACATTGTAACAAAGCACTCAAGGTATGTAGTAGGTCAATTGCCGATTAATCAAAGGGTAAAAGTATTGTGTAAGACCCAAAAAATGTATAAAAAAAGCGAAAATTGAATCGTCGAGTTTCAAAACCCTCTCTGAATAAATTACCTTTTTTGGAGAAGATTTTGTATCACATTTTATAAATGTTTGTAATGATACATAACACAATCTAATGATATTTTTTTAATTTACTTCCAACGGTATTAAGTTAACGGCATCAAAGTGACTGCAAATAAATAGTTCGTTTCCAAGACTTTGTCCCGAAATGTGAAATTTCAGATTACAACACAATAATAAAGCCAGAAGTTACCACAGTCGATAAGGATGGGTGAAGACCCTTAGGGATCAGCCAAAGCTTTAAAGTTTTGCAAAGTTATCTGAAGACACATGGAGACTGAGATCAAATGAGGAAATCTACAGGCTTATAAAATAGCCAATGATTATAAGTAACATAAGCGAATCCAGGCTGACCTGGATTTAACACGTTCTCCGAGTTCCTGAAGGCAGGAAGTTCTAAATTATATTTTAGACAAAGCAATATGGGAATAGGCAACAGGGTAGACCAAGACAGAAGCTAGAGGATAATATCTCCCAGGACCTTAGAAGATTCAAAGTAGACGACTGAAGGGTTCTACTCGAGTTATATAGCCATAGGAAGAAGTTATTTACTCGATTTCAAAAGTTTTTCAGTCAATAAATAGAACCTATCAGTATATTTTTATTTTAAAAAGAGAGATTTTGTTACTCAACGATTTTTTTTTTATTAATTCCATTATAAATAAGCACCATTTTAGCAGTCATTTGACAAAAATTCACTTTTTTTTAAATTAAAAACGAAGTTTAAAATAGATTTTCTTTATCAAATTTGAAAGATTGGTTATATTATTTGCCGAAAACATTTTGTTCTGACTCGAAGATTTGTGAAATGTTTTGAAATGTGTTTTTTTTTTAAATTAGCACATGTATTATAAATAAAAAAATGTAAATAAATATTATAATAAAATAAAAAACTACCCAAAAAACACACAAATTAATATGTGATGTATTGATTTTTTTAGTGTAAAATAATATATACCCACTGTCACTTTCAAATTTAAAATATGCACTTAATTAATGTCACATGTAAGTAATCCTTATAATGGTTTTGAAAGATTTTGTACGTGCCTTTGTTTAAGTGATTTTTATATGTTAGTAATCACAAACTTGTTAGGAAAAAACTAGACAAAAAGTCAAATAAAATTAAATGTTGATTGCATTGATGATTTGCGTGAGTGGCTCGTGCCATAATTTAGCAGTGTTCGAGACAAGAGATTAGAATGTGTAAAAGTGTTTATTTGACTGGCAGATGTCAATCAATACGGATTGGGAACTCAGTCTGCTGAAAAACCTGCGAGATAAGGGATGTCATAGGGATCTATACTCGAAGCCTTTGCTATTTTTACTATATAAATATGTGGCTCGAATAACTGTGAATACTTTTTGAAATGCTATGCAAATTTCACTAGTCATTTTATTGGTTATGGAAATTATGGAATAAATAATATTTTCTTTAATTAATATTAACAAAATAGGTCATACAAAAAGCTTAAAGAGCACTAGTAAAATAAATTACTTTTCTCTCTCTAATTTATTATCATGCAGATATAAATTAAAATGTGTGGGTTTTTATATAGTCAATTTTATAATTGAATCACATTAAATGAAATAAACTAGTTAAATATAATTATAAAGTACATAAAAAAGATTATTCTCCAAAATGGAGATGTATACTATAAAATCAGGCACATCATGGTTCAATTTGAAGAGCAAAACATCAAATTAGAATTAATACTAAAATATAAAATACAATTGTCATAGTTCGATGGGGATTAATTCAAATATTTGGTAAAATACAATTCAGTGTCTCAATGAGAAGACACTGAATTGGCTTAAAATTAATGTGTAAACAAAAGTGTTAAATAAACTATATACCTTAAAATTTTCTTATAATAAATTATATTATAAAACTACTCAAAATATTTGAACATTATTCAGAAATAAAATAATCCAAAATTAAAACAAATATGACAATTCGCATCAACTAAACTGAAGAAAAAAATGTTAACGTAATAAATGTTAGGTTGATGCGAAATAATAGTAATAAAGTAAAGTAATAAAAATACTAATATTTTATTAGAAAAGGTTTCATTAATTACACAGTATATTTTATAAAATATAATCTACTTTCCCCTATTTGTAAATTTATATATTTCATCCTTATAAAGAATTTCCACATTTCAGTAAAAAACTCTTTGAGTGTTGTCTTGATTTTTTCCACAGAATTAACATCTTTCAAGGACAAATTCCCAGAATGAAACTTGTTGAACTAAAAGTGACATGTATGAGTTTTTACCACACCATCATAGACTTCATTGCGGTAGTTGCATTATTTTATTTTTTAAATCCATTCGACATGGAATGTAAGATATGAATTTTATTCTCGATTATTGTCAATTTTGGGTTTATGATTGTTACACAATCAAAAATGAAAAGAAACTTGTAAAACCAGATAGAGAGTGTCCCTTTTAAGTAATGACAAAAAGAGACAAATGACAACCATTTACATCAACTTTAAAACAACAATAACTTTCACACCAACCCAACATAAAAACTAATTGGAACATTTCCATACGTCATTATGGCTTGTGACAATCTTGCGTCCAAGTTACGATATTAAGTTATTTTCCCAGAGAGCCATCACAAATATGATGATGTCTGAAATGAACACATTTGTGAATTGGAACACGATAGTTAAAAAAAACTTGATGTGATTATTTATCACAAAACATTATTTTATCAAACAGCAAATAAATGCCGTAATGAAATGATCAATAAAGGCTGTAATGAAATGATCAATAAAAGATATACACGTTTTTGAAACCAAAATTGACTATAATAAAGCTTTCCGTGTTAATAAATTTTATTTAATTTGGTGAGTAATGGAAAACTCAATGTTACATCACCAAGTTGTATAAATGTCAAGAGTATTTTTAACAATTTCAACACTTTAAATATATAAAAATATTGAGCAAATATTTTCATTGTATGTAGAAGAGAACATTCATAAAAATGTTGACAATTTCTTTTTCAATAAAACATGAAAAGGTAATATTAATTATTACCAACACAAAGTTGATAACTTAAAAACGAAACTTTTCTCAAAAGACAATGGAGTCAAATTCATATTAGATTATCATCTTTCGTAGGTATCCTCTATTAATGAAAACAATGGGTTATTGAGTAGCACACAAAATTTTCTATTGGTATTTGATTTATGGGATTAACCTCAAAGGCAATTGTTACCAGATTCACATCATTTCTGAACCCACAAAAGTAGTCTGACTCGTGTTTTCCATGAGAAAATGATTATTTTTTACTTAACTCTTATTGTATTGTAGTACAGTACAGCCTGGTGGGTTTATTGCCATGTGGCAATCTCTCCTTAACAACCAGAAATATGTTTAAGAGGTCTTAAGTGAAAACCAAACTCACTTTAAAAAACAAGATGGAGACAGGCATTTTACCAACTAGGCTAGAGAGGTCGTCACTTTGGTATTTTTTATTCTTATGGAAATTTTATAAAAAAAATTATACAGTTTGTGTTTCATTGCACACTTGCTGAAATAAATTATTATTAATTTTTAATTTATTCTTATTAGATGACCTCAGTGGCCTAGTTGACAAGTCCCTTGTTTTGTCTTGACACCTGGGGATGTTAGATTTCATTCCCAATTTTCTTCCAAAAATGGGAACAGTTTGTTTTTCTTTGTAACAGACCTTTTAACACATTTCTGGTTGGAATAAAAACAAAAGGGTCCCAATCTAGTTTAGTTTGTCAAAAATGTTATTGTTTGGTGTAGTATTTCCAAGACATAAACAACAATGTATTGTTGGTTGAGTGTCTACTCCAGTAGTTCTAGGTTTGAAAGCTTGATTAATGGTACTAAGAAAATGATTAAATAGAACACAATGTCTCCAGACCACAATGTTTATATCCATCTGATAATGGATATATATTAAGGAGTACAATAGAAATTAATAAATTATTGAAATCACAGAAGTGAAAAATGATCAATTCATTATTTTGTATATGGTCTGTGTTTTTTCTGCATTGGTTTTATTTTTGTTAATTTTATAAATGTTTCAACAGATATCTAAATATGCATTGAAGATATCTAAACATGTAAAAAATGTTTTTCCTTTTAATGACAATTTATGTCTCGAGCATTTGGATTCTTACATCTAGAGAAATAAATTCCAGAAAGTATCATTATTTTCTCAAGAAACACAATGGGTTGATTTTCATATGAAACTCATAGATTACAATAAGATACATATAAATACTTAACAGTATGCTAGCTGTTGGATATGAATATGAGTATATTATACGTATGAGATTACACGAAAGCTTCTTTTATAAGATTACAGGATACAAAATGATGTGGCCGGTGGTCTCAATGGAACAGGGAACGAGGTCGACGGCCGATAAATCGCCACGGGTGAGCTATAGATCTCCTCTGCTTCCTTGGTGAGCACCTGATTTAAGGAATAAAATTCTTGAAAATTCATAAAAATTTAAATGAGGTTGTTGTAACTATTCTAATTCTAACACCCTCTTTGTACCATCCAGATCTTGGTCCATAGTCAGATATTCCACGTCCTCCAACATTAAGCCAAAACTATAAATTCCCTTACCACTGGTGGATGGTATAAAATGGGCTACTAGGGAACCTGATTAGCTCCTATGACATTGTGGAAGGAGAAGGAACAATATTTATTGACTAACTACTATATATATATTTATTTATTAAATCTGACAAGTTTATCGTTACAAACAACCAGAAAAATTAAATATAGAAAGTTACATGGACACGGAAATTATGCAAATTATTATTAATTTGCACAAAATTATTAAAATAAAAAAATCATAAAAGTGAGAAATCATTCATCCAAAGAAGAAATGGTAGATAGGAAAGGAAAGAAAACACATAATACACTTATATCTCGCTTTATGGAAGAGATACGTTCATGAAAAGTTGTCCGTAAATCAAAATTCTGTATATCTAATTATTTTTTTTCTTATAAAAACATATTAAATAAGTGTTCCATAAAGAAAAAAATCAGTGAAATATTTGAGAAAAGTTTAGAGTGTATTCTGAAATATGTAGAACAAAGAAAACATACATATCAAGAATTACAGCATTTATAATGAAGAATAAGAAAAATCCAAATCAGAATTTCTCAATTGGGAAGCAGGAACAGGGCGGAAATAGCAATCCAATTTTTGATGCTTTGTTTATTCTCTGAGGTGGGGAAGAAACAGAAGGCGCTTCTGGAGGGATCATGAGGACCATATGCAGGATATGACGGGCAAGAATCGCTAAGACTGAAAACCCTAACAGCAGGAAATTACCAGGAAGACCGCCGAAAATGTGGAAGGACAGCTGTACGTCATCATCCCAAGACAGCCCAGCGTCACAAACAGGTCATATGACCTGAACCAAGAGGAAGAAGTTTATTCTCTTTTTTCCTCTTGTAGCTGTTTGTAAAAATATATATAATCTCATTAATTTTTAGAGAAACTTTTGAGCTTATCCTTTCATTTGGATTATTTTCAATTACGATTTTAATGTCCTTTTCTATAATTGTTAATTCTCAAAAAATCTTTGTTTTTCTTTCATGTCGCTAAAGGGTGGATTTTGATCCATTTGAATTGCTATTTTAATATACTCCATACATCAATTTTTTTAAGTAAAGCTTTTTTGTTGATTATTTATTAAATTCCATTAAACAAAGGTCTGTAAAGCGATGTAGGGGGTGTATTAATAACTTGAAATTAAGGGTTTTTCAATTGCTTTTTGAAGTGTGCCAATGGTGCAATGAGTCTAATATTGGTCGGTAACTGGTTACTGAGTCTCACTGCATAGATAGTAAAAGACAATGTAGAGTAACTTGAAGACTTCTACTATCTTGGAAGCAGTAAACTGGGATAGCCAATTTATAATATCTTTTGAGCATAGTGCAAGTATATTAACAGAAAAATAATTAGTATTGCTATACTATGCTGGTACTATATAAAGACAAATTAACACATTTTATAGAAAAAGCTGATGTAAGACTTTAAACACTTTTATGACTCAAGTCAAGGGAAGTGAAGCTCAAGAGAGTCAAGGGAAGCTCATTTTGACGAGGGTCAGGAAGGAAGAGAAAAAAATATCTCATCTGCTGGAATAATTAAACAAGGTAAAAATGGAATATTTCCTAGTAACTGAGGAAAAAGTAAACAAGGAAAAAAAGAGGGAGTCAGCGCAGTAGGTCTAACAGGGATTCCATTATTTAACATTATAAACATTTTTAATACATACAAGTATTAATAGTTTCCAAATTTTATCTTTCTACAATATTTTGAAGACCAACAATTTGATTAATATACTCACGTATGTTCTGGTGTCTCTGGATCAATATTGTGGTCATTGGTGTCAGAAACGTATCGTGGAGTCTCAATACCAAAAGGGCTGTACATCTTCGTTGGAGTACGTCCCAGGACCTGTAAAATTTAAAATACATACATAACATGTTAAATTTTATCCTAGTCTAGGATCATAAACCACCTTGTTGAGACAAACAAGAGCAAATTGTCCCGGATACCTTTGATCGAAATGAATTAATTATAATTTTTCCTTTTTTTCAATCACACATAAGATTTAGTGTGACCAGAAAGCGTTGTTGTCATTGATTTGTTTGAATTTATTTTGCATTTGATGTAATCATCACTGGACAACAACATGCCCTGCTTAATTTTTTTTATATTCCTAGCATGTAAAATATTTTTCTGAAAAAAACACCGCCCCTTATTCTACAAGTCTACCAACTTGGGTGGAGGTATTTTGTATCATCCCTGTGTGTGTACCTTATCGGTTATGATGATTTTAATAATATAATGACAATTTATATAGCACACTCTCAAAAAAGCATACTCTCCTGTTTAAAAAGCATACTCTCCTCGAGGAAGCTCTAACTTGGGATTTGAAGCCAGTTTTATTGACAGATTAAATATATTACAAAATAAATATATAAAAGTCAAGTGCATGGATAGTAAGGTGGTGGCTGTGGCCATTAAATTAGGTACTTCCCTACATCTGCATATGTTTATAAAAATATATTTGGTGAGAAAAGCCTTGAAAATATTTTTTTATCAATATCTTCGAGTGTCTCGTATCATTTATGCAGACTTAAAACGATTTCTCAATTTTTTTTTCCATAGAAGCAGTTAGATACTCTCGAGGATCAGACAAACATTGCTTCTCTGTCCATACGCAAGGCTCATTCTGGGTACGGTGAAAAAATACTTATGAAGAATTTTCCACGTAAGAAGTTGAGGATAAATATTATACCTGTCTACACCTAGTTTGAGGTGTACCCGGAGTGTGACAAGGGGTGGATGCTGTCTCAGCCAGACGCTGGCGCCGGCGGGTTCCAATTTGTAAGTGCTGAAAAAAAACATTCTGTTAGTTGTAGTTGTGCACGAGCTAAGGAGTAGTAAATGTGCTGCTCATAGGAAAAAATAAAAAAAGCAACTTCTTTTAACCATATTTACTCGTAAAAAATAAAAACTTTATCCAGAGTGTACTATATTATTATCAACTAAATGTTTTCAGAAACTATGACCAATGAGGAAAAAGGAACTGTTAAGTAAACAAATGTTGAATAGCACTCTCCAAATCAATCTTAGGCAGCAGCGTGTGTCAGTACTATAGTAAATTCATATGAAAAAAGGTATTAAGCAAGGATGATTTCACCGCGGCTCTTTAATATACCCGTACCTCGCTTTACAGACCCAATTTTAACAGAATTATGCTAAAACAGAATATTTTTAAATCGGAATTCAAATGAAGATTGACGAAGACGACAAAACAAAGATTTTCAGGAATTAACATTGATGAAATTAGTAATTTTTCATGTTTTGAAAGGGATATTAAAATCCTGATTGAAAATGGTTCCGATGAAGAGAGAAGATTGAAAGTTTCTCGAAAAGTTAGATTATATATTATTATAAGCAGTTTGAGAAGGAAAAAAGAAAATATGTAAAGGAGTCAACAATGGATGGATATTTCCGCCCAGTTCCTGCTTTCCAATCGACAATTGCTGATAAGAATTTTTAATTACTCTTCCTAATAAATGCTGTAATTTTTCATACGTGTATTTCATATGTATACTTTTTTTTCTTCATGGAACACATCATGCACATTTGTTATTTTGACTGACTTTTTCTTAATATTATTTTCTATACACATAATTGTTTGAGATGCGAATAGAAAGATCTGAGAATGAATGTTGCAAAATCCAAAGTCATGGTGATAGAAATGTGTGAAAGGAAAAGTAAATGTGACATATAGGTGAATAATGAAAAATCGGAGAAAGTTGAGGTAATCTGCTATTTGGGTAGTAAGTTGAGGTAATTTGTAATTGGATATTGAAGGTGTGTAGTGATAAGAAACAAATTCAATGGGACACTAAAACATATATACTCGAATCGGACAATATCAAAATCTGTTAAGATAATAAGTCCTCAAAAGTATTTTGGTATCAACTTTAATGTATAGGAGTGAACCGTGAAAATGGGAAAAAAACGAGAAGCCGAATAAATGCTGTAGAAATGCATGCATTGAGAAGAATACATGGAGTGACAATGTATGACATGGAATGAAGTGATAAGAGACTAATATGAACTTAAGGCTTATGTGTTAAATAAGATGAAGAGTATGTTGAGATGGTTTGGGCATGTGGAATGAATGGAGAAAAACTAACAACTAATAACAGATATATAGGCAAATATGAGTGGAAGGCATGTGAGAGGAAAACTAAGGAAAATATGGTTGGATCAAGTGAATTTTGAAAGAAGGAAACGTAGAAAGTTAGAGAAATCGTACAAGTCGTATGAGAAGGTGTAAGGATGTGTGTCGAGATAGAAAAGTATGGCGCTCTGTCTTCTCTGACTACCACGACAGGGAGATGGCGTAATGGCATGTTTATATGAACAATATTTTCCGTGACATCAGTAATACAGGCTACATAAATCTGAAACTTTTTCAATCTACTCATAGTTTACAAAAACGAAATCTTCGTATCAGGAGGCATAACGCCATTTTTATTATCAGCTTCTGTTATTAATTTTCATTGCACGTATTGATACAAAAATGCTGTATAATTTGGAGGTGTAAGTTGTAAAAAATGAGGACTGCTATTAGCCTTATAAATTTCATATGCAAAATATGTGGAAAGATTTTTCGTAGCTTTATAATATGAATATATGTTTTATAAAAAAATAAATATCACGCGTTAAAGCAGAGAAAGCATACTGTAAATATTGCTCATTGGGTGAAACCAATAAAAAATTGGATTTATTTTCTAGTGAAGAAAGATCATACATAAATATCACATACCTGAGACAGAGTCCCGAAAGTGGTGCGAACCCTTCTGAATGTTTTAGATATTTTCTCCGCCCCAGAACGAAAGGCCTTCCTCGAATTAGAAAGATTTAATCTCGTTAACATGCCAGGATTACACCCGCCGGTAAAATTGCTTTTTTCTTTCAATGGACTCACAGACGGCTCCTCGCGGAATTTTTCTTCCAGATTTTTACGTATTTTCCTATTCTTACCGATGGATTTTTCTGTATCCCGAGACGGGCGAAACGATAAAATCTTACTGTCGGATTTCATCTTTTTTATTTTTTTGTTTATACACCGGAAAACGATCCTCATTAAAAAATCGTTAGAAAAACGACCTGGACTAAATTCAAATTTTTCTCTTTGTTGAAAAATTTGACATTGATCCAAATAATGTTACTATACTGAAAAAATTAAGTAGTTGCATTCGTTAAAAAATATTTAATAAAGTATTTCTTGACATTCTACAATATGATAAAGTTAGAATAATTGTACTCGTATAGTAGATGCAGTTTAAATGAATAGACAGGAATTATAAATTAATTATTGTGCACTATATTGTTATTTCTAAAGCTATAATTTATTGTGCACTGTATCCATTTTTCTAAGATTCATGTGGATTTAATTGAACGCAACTTTTTTATGCTAAACATTTTAATTTCATAGTATCATTTTTTATTTATACTTTTATCTCTTTCAAATATTGATTGGACCTTAAGACAAAAACACCGAATCAAAATAATCACGAGGTGACATTTTTTTGAGTTTTTCTAGAAATAATGTAACAATATTCAGATCGGTGAAATAATGCTTTGTTTTTTTTTTAATAAATTAGGGAAGTTATAAAATAAGGTAATGTTTTAATTTTGCTAATTTCGGTCAAGTAAAATATAATCTTTTAATAATGATTAGATTAGTCGTTACTTATCAAGATGTTTATGTTTCTAAATAAATGAAAATTACGTTTCTATATTATGTTTCTAAATAAATGAAAATTACGAAAACTTACTATTTTCTTTATTAAGAAAAAATAATATGAAATAAGCAAACCAGTCAACTTATTTTTTTTTTGTGAAAATTTAAAGAATTGCACATTTGACCATTTTGTATGACCTTACTGGTTTAGAGGTCACTTAAGTCAAATCTTATCCAATTCGACAGATTTAGCACAAATAATTTTCGCTCTCGTGTTGCGGGCCGGCCTGTATTTTCGAGAAATTTTCATTAACAAATAAAATGGCAAAATACCGAGTTGTCATGGTCCGCCACGGCGAGAGCGAGTGGAATCAGAAGAATCAGTTCTGTGGGTGGTTCGATGCAGACCTCAGCGATAAAGGTAACTATTTTTTTAACTTAATTTTTTTTCCTTTTGGAAATTATAATTTAAGTTCAAATAATTCTATTTTATAAGTAAGCAGTATATAAATCATCTGAATCAATGTACTCCAATAGATAGTTCAAAAGACAATTGTCCTTATAGGATAATTAAAATAATATTTTTTTTACTTATATTTCATAGATTAAATCTTGGTAATCCAGGATATGGATCCATTTTTTGTGGCATTTTATTGACAGGTTTTTTTAACTTTTCCGTGTAAAGAAAGCCTATAGAGGGAAATATTAACACTGCAGCAGTATTTGAGAAAATACATTCCTATCCCTACTTTGCAGTTCTTGTTAATATTCTATACTATGCAGATTGCCAATGTTTAAATTGATTCTGATCCATCGAGTTCATGCAAAAACTCGTACAAATAGGGTCATTTTGAGCTCAGCAGACAGTTCCTTGTTGGAGTATGCTAATTTCTTTTATACATACCATTACAGTACCCGGCGGTAAGTAATACACATAGTTTATAGAGCATCATCTCTGTTGTACGATGCGCTAACAGACTGGTCCGGTAACGACTGACAAATCGTGATGGAACACGTGTATGAATGACAGAGGCGACGCTCTACAAACGATTTGTATTACTTACTGCCGGGTACTGTACACCATTTCCCTTTCGGGGTAGGCAGAGATTACAGAACCGCCATATTTTTTTATCCTGTCACACATTCTTAACCTCTTCTACGATTCCTTTTTTCAGAATATCATTCACTTGATTGAACCATACTTTCCTTAGTCTTCCTCTGACACACCTTCCACTCAAATTTGCGCTATACAGGCGGCCTTCGACTTTCGCACAATTCGCTATTTCGCACATTTTAAAAAATTCAATTTTTTAAAGATTTTTGTCGATAATACCTTCTTAAACCGATTGTCATTGCTTCTTGGTGGAAACTTAGCTGGTGATTTAAAATTGAAGACAATTTTAGTTTATCAAGCAGAAAATTTCAGAGCATTGAAAGGGAAAGATAAAGAATTGCTTCCAGTCATTTGGAAATCAAATAAAAAAGCCTGGGTTACTGCGTTAATATTTAAAGATTGGTTCACTTTTCATTTCGTGCCGGCAGTTAAGCAATATTGTAGATACAAATTTACAATTTAAAGCATTATTAATCTTAGACAATGCTCCAGAACACCCAAAATCTCTGCAGAATTTATACCCAGAAATCAATGTTGTGTTTCTTCCTCCCATTACTACCTGCCTCATACAGCCCATGGACCAAACAGTGGTAGCTACGTTTAAACGATATTATATGAGGACAATAATGGATCAGGCCATCAAAGTTCACATTTATCACTTATGACTTCATTCCGTTGATCAATTTTATATATATTTTAAAAAATCTTGACACCTTAATGCTATTTTTGACCAATACAGAATCATGATTAAACAAATTAAAAGAATATCCTCAAAATATTATTTTCTTATTTCATACAATAATCCAATGAGATATTTTAATAATTTTTTTAATTATGTTGTTTAAAATTATTTCCAGTTTCTTTTCTAAAAATATATAAATGTCTATTCTGACCTTTGTCAGTTTGAAGGTTATAATTTTTTTGGCTACATTTTAGATTTTAAAGGCTAGCTAAGAGTTCATAATTTTAATCGAGCTTGGTTAAAATGATGTTCTGTTAAACGTAACAAGCATTTACCTTCATGTTCATCATTATTGTATATTTGAAATATACGAGGCGTATCCAGAAAGTAAGTGTAATGAGGCTCTCACGACCGGATGGATTTTATTTTCGACATGTTGGCTACACTTCCGTGTAGCCTGACCCTTCCCCTCCGCAACGAGACCGGTTCGAGGTCATTACGTTGAGAAGTGTCGACGCGACAACACGTTTCGTGAAAAATGTCAAACCAATCTCCCGCCAAGTGCGAAATTTTGTAAAAAGGCAAGAGTTTTTGAGGCGCTGCAAACTCCATGGAGATGAATTTCTCCTCTCCATCGTTACTGGAGATGAAACTTGAGTTGCACACTACACGTCTGAAACCAAAAGGCAGTCTCAACAGTCGCTTCACACCTCTTCACCCTCCGCCAAAAAGTTCAAAACCACAATTTCAGCCAAGAAAATCATGGCATCCGTGTTTTGGGACTGTCAAGGCATAATTTTAATTGAATATATGCCTCAAGGGGAGACCATCAACTCTGCAAGATACTGTGAGACCCTAAAAAAATTGCGGAGGGCGATTCAGAACAAGAGGAGAGGCATGCTGACAAAGGGAGTCTGCCTGCTGCATGACAATGCAAGACCACACACGGCCAACGCCACGAAGGAACAGCTCGCCTCGTTTAAATGGGATGTCCTGAACCATCCCGCGCATTCCCCTGACCTAGCACCTTCAGATTACTATCTCTTTACCTCCCTGAAGCTGCACATGGGTGGAAAAAGGTTTTCAACCGACGAGGAGGTAAATGAGGAGGTGGAGAAGTGGACGGAGGGGTTGGCGGGAAACTACTTCGAGGAAGGCATCAAAAAGTTGATACCCCGCTTAACCACTTGCATTGAGAGGAATGGCGACAATGTCGAAAAATAGCTTACATATGTACTACGGTAACCACGTAATTTTTTTGTTTGAATAAAAAAAATTGTAACCTACAAAAATTCAGTACACTTAGTTTCTGGATATGCCTCGTAGATTGATATGACCTAAATTTAAAGACACCTGCAAAGTCTTCTCTTATCCTGCATTAGGAATAAGGCTAGATTCCTACTTGTCACGCAGCGAGCTGCTTTTGGATTTCCCATGAGCTAATATGTGTCATTCCATATTAAATTATAAAAATTGAAATAAAACTTCTACCTTGCCCCATTGAATCTTCTTGAATTTTGGTTGAAATCAGTTTACACCTATGGAGTGGGCATATAGAATGAATGAATGAAGAGACTAACAAAACAAATATTTAATGCAAATGTGAGTGGGCATAGTAGAGGAAGACCAAGGAGAGTATGTTTGGATCAAGTGAATATTTTGAAAGAAGGAAATGTAGAAAGTTAAAGAAATTGTAGGAGTTGTATGAAAAGGTGTATGGATATAGAAGAACGAAGGATGTGTATCGAGATAGGAAAGTCTGACACTCTGTTCTCTCTGCCTACCCAGAGGTCTAAGTTCAAAGTTTGCTTGACAATGTGATTTTCAGGTCTCATAACATGCCAATACCATCAAAGTTGTCATGATAGCTCGACTCCCTCGAAAATGTGGTCTTCTAATTTTATACCTGAGCATAATTCCAACAGATCATTGGAGCATTAACATTCTGCAGTATTCACTCTCTTCTTGCAAGAGTCATTGTCTTGTAAATCAATAAATTGTAGTGAGCAAAAATGTAGAATTTATTTGGAAGCATACATGCAATAATTGGATTGTGTCAGCAGCCATTCATTATTTACAAAATATTTAAATTTAGGTAAAGAAGAAGCCATCGCTGCCGGCAAGGCCTTAAAAGCTGCAGGTATGACATTCGATGTGGCTCACACCTCTGTGCTGACCCGTGCCCAGAAGACATTGGCTGCTGCCATGGCTGAGACGGGGCAGTCTGACATTCCCGTGCAGAAGACTTGGAGGCTCAATGAGAGGCATTATGGAGGACTCACTGGCCTCAACAAGGCAGAGACATCAGCTAAATACGGAGAGGAACAGGTATATTTATTCCCTAATTGAGAAACTGGATAGAATTATAACTTAATTTTTGAGTTATTCCAAACTAGTCTACATTCAGAGTTTTTAAAAATCTTAATCAATGCTTTATGTAGTTTATTGATAATTTTATATAACTTTTAAAAGGGCTATAGTTTGACATAATAGGAGCACTTTATAAATGTGATAAAAAAATCAATATATGGACACAGCGTTATCTTTTTACTAGATGGATTATAGCCTTCCTTGAACTCAAGAGATTCTCAATGATAATGCCAATATGACAACTGTAGAATTCGAGATAAAAATAATCAGCAGTACGCTTGCTATCTTTTTTTGATAACTGTAAATTTTTCTATCTTTAAGGAGCACAATTAATGAGGTTTTATTGAAAAGAATATTTTATGTTAAGTATCGATGAGATATTTAGGGGTAATAAGTTAAATGTATTGTATGTTGGGACTGTAGCTTACTGATTCTTGAAACAGTGTGTTAAGTCTCTGTTTATTTTATTCATTCCTTGATTTACATAAAGAAATATATTAGGATACTAAAGCAACAGTTTAAAGAGACACACTTCAATAATCATATAAAAATATAATTCTTCCCCCTATCATGTTAAATGCTCAATGCTCAGATACAAGAAGTGTTGTACCTCGAGGTTTGACTTCTGATGCTGATCTTTTGAAAATGTTGCAGCAAGCCCTGAAGATAAAAAATGCAACATTTTTAAAATAGACAAATTATGAAAGATCTTATACAACTGATAGGAAGAATTGTGAAAACCTCAAAACATATCAAACTCTAGAAATATATGAGATTTACAATTTTTTAGTTTAACCCTTCCTATCCTGTGATGTGTAACTAGTACACATTGCTTCTAAAAATGTAATATCTCTATAAATATAATAAATACTGGGTTCAAATTTTAGGTATTCTTCCGTAATACATTTACGCATTGAATGAAAAAATAATATTAATAATAATTAGCACTTATCGGCCACATCAGATATTTTGTGAAAATCGGGAATAAATTCACCAATACAATCAAACTTGTGCCAGTGTGTGACGTAGGTATGTATATTCATTCTAAAAATACGCTATGGGTGAGGAAGCGACGCTATTCACGGCTCACTCTCACTCTACTTCCGTTTATAGGAATGCAAAAAATAGAATCTCAGTTTGCAGTTGTATTTCTTCCTTCGAGGTATAACATACACTGTGTTAGTCCATCTCAACTCTCAGTAGCTCTAGGGCATCCATTTGAAGTGGTCTCTTCGCCCGTTTTGTGAATGTCGGCCGAAGTTTTTTTCATGTTCTCAGCAATTAAATTTCAATTATTATCACTTTTGACTTCAAATTTAATTAATCTAAGCGATTGGCTATGAATATTCTTAATTTTCCGATTTTAAATAGCTCATTTTTACATGTGTATTGAATACACAGCACCGGAACGGGCGGATTTTTTTAGCACAGGAAGGGAAAGGTTAAGGAGCAAATAAAAATCACACTCCAATAGGTATACATACTAGGTTAGTCAAAAAGTTTTGAAAGCGACATCTATGGAGCAGTAGAAACCAAAATTTCTACGCCATTTAAATATTTCATCTTTCATAAGAACATACTCAAAATTTCATTTAGATCTGTCAATTCATTCTTTGTTTACAAGTCATTTGAAGTTGACGTGTCAGTGTATTTTTTAACAATGGAAAAATTCGAATATCGTGCAGTGATTAAATTCTTTGTTTTGGAAGGTTTATCGGCTACTGAGATCCATGCAAAGATGGTGAAAGTATTAAAGGAGTCTTCTCCTTCATTTCCAACCGTTCACCGATGGGTTTTGGAGTTTAAGCGTGGCCGTACAAGCGTTGAAGACGATCCACGCTCAGCACGTCAAAAAAGTGCATCAACACCAGAAATCATAGCGAAAATACAGGATATGATTTTGGAAGATAATCGATCGACTGTGGATGTGATAGCTGACACCATAGGCATCTCACATGAAACAACATGGCATATTTTGGCTGAAGTTTTGGGTTTCAAAAAACAATGTGCACAATGGGTGCCGCATTTGCTAACAATGCAACAAAAACACTTTCGAATGCGACTTGCTGAGCAACATTTGGAGCAATTTCGAAAGGATAAAAAGGATTTTCTGCGTCGATTCATCACTATGGATGAGACTTGGGTCTATCACCATGATCCTGAATCAAAACAAGAGGCTAAGGAGTGGTGTGAACCAGGCACTTTGGCTCCGAAGCGAGTTCGTGTCCAGAAATCGGCCAAGAAGGTGTTAGCGTCAGTTTTTTGGGATGCAAAAGGAATTTTATTGATAGATTATCTCCAAACTGGTAAGACAATCAACTCTGATTATTATTGTGACCTTTTGGACCAGTTGGATGAAAAAAATTGTGAAAAAAGACCCGGTTTGCAGAAGAAAAAAATCATTTTTCATCAAGACAATGCACCTGCTCACACAGCTCAAAAAACCATCGCGAAAATCAGTGAATTGGGGTACGAATTGTTGCAGCATCCACCCTATTCGCCAGATTTAGCTCCCTCTGACTTCTGGCTGTTCTCACACCTCAAAAAATTCCTTCGTGGAAAGCATTTTTCATCAAACGAAGAGGTTATAGCCGTCGTAGAGGAGTATTTTGCAGGCCTTCCAGAAAGTCACTTCCGTGATGGGACAACAAAGTTGGAAGATCGTTGGACCAAGTGTATTGATCTTATGGGAGACTATATACTGAGCAATAAAAGTGATTTCCCCCCAAAAAAAATGTATTTTCATTTCCGCTTTCAAAACTTTTTGATTAACCTAGTATATGATTTAACATTAGGAATTCTGTGCTTTCTACTTTGCAAATGCTAGCCCAAAATAAACTAATACAAGCACAACTGTCATCAAAATTTATCATCTCTTTTTCATTAGACTAAATTAAGTGTCAATTTTATCAATATTTCTTTGTCTAATTCAGGTTCACATTTGGCGCCGTAGCTTCGATGTTCCCCCACCAGAGATGACCCCTGACAACCCTTACTACGATGTCATTGTGAAGGATTCACGTTACGTCGGCAGCCTGACAGAGGAAGAGTTCCCCAAATGTGAGAGTCTCAAATTGACCATCCTGCGTACACTGCCATACTGGAATGATGTCATCATCCCGCAGGTATTATTTTATTTGTATAAAATATAAAAGGGAAAATTATAATTTTGAATTATGTAGCAAATCATTATTGTTTATTCAATATATTCTATGATAACAAAATTCAGATTTGTGAAGATAAAATGTGTTTTACTATAAGTAGTTTTGTTGAAAAATTTAGATTTCAAAACCAATATTTTCAATGATACATCAAAGACCTAAATCTGTTTTAGTTAATTTTAGAATGGATTTAAAAGATCCTAATAGTTTATTTTAGAATGGATTTAAAAGATCCTAATAGTTAATTTTAGAATGGATTTAAAAGATCCTAATAGTTAATTTTAAAATGGATTTAAAAGATCCTAATAGTTTATTTTAGAATGGATTTAAAAGATCCTAATAGTTTATTTTAGAATGGATTTAAAAGATCCTAATAGTTAATTTTAGAATGGATTTAAAAGATCACAGCACAGCCTGACTCAGAAAGAAAATGTTAATCTTTTTAAATTTCAATGTATTCCTTCCTAATTTTATCACCATTTTCCCACCGCAATTCCAACCTCTTCCTTTGGTGAAAATGTCCATCCAAGTATTTTATCTGGTTTGAGTCAGAAGGGGCCAAATTTGGTGAATTTGGAGGATGCAGAAGTAAATTAGCAGATTCATGAATTATGTGTGAACACTGGTGGAACAACACTGTTTTTGAGAGCATACCCAGCCTTTTACGAGTTCATCGAAAGATCCAGCTTAATGAAAACAAATTACAGTAAATGATTGACATTTGACAGCTAAATGCCGACAATTTTGCATGCAAGTAAAAATGGGAACTTCACCTTGAGGTCGCAAGTTTTTCAATACACTCATTATTTAATACCTGCCAGTACAATGTGGAACTTACTGTCATATTATATAGTCAAAAGTTTCAAAATTGTTTCAATAATAACAGCTAAATATCATATACAAATCAAATGATTTTGCTGATTTATTTATTCCCATTTATCATACGAGCTTTAAGGAATAAGTTTAGCCAGATATTTATAATCAAAATTTGCTTCAATAAAAGTAGATTCTATTGGATTGAATGACACTACCCTATAATGAGTATTTCACACAAGCTGGTTGATTGTTTGGAATAAATTTTACATATATAAAATAAGTCCGTTGATGTTTCACGTGTAATGTATACAAAATAATGAAATTAATATTTTTAAAAGATACACTACAAAATGAGGGATTAGAGTATTTATCGCTTTTGCTACAAAAGATGGCCCAATCACGTCGATATGTCATGGACTAGAAAGATAGAAAAAATACATTAGCAATATTTGAATTGTGTTGAATTTCCATTGAAAACAAAAAGCTTTATTTTCTGTCATGTCTAATATATATTTTATTTTACTATTTCAGATGAAGGAAGGAAAGAAGATCATCATTGCCGCCCACGGAAACAGCTTGAGAGGAATTGTCAAACACTTAGACAGTACGTATACTTTTGAATTCAAAACTCTTTACAAAAACTTTGTGTCCCATTTAAAAGTTAAAGATTAGAGCCTTCTTGTATTTAAAATAATGTAAACGGTGTATTTATATCATGCATCTTTTGATACTTGTTTAGTTAATGAGGAAGAAATATGATCAAGTTGGACAGTAAATTAATGATACTAGGAGAAAAAATATTTGTCACACCGATATTTCAGGAAGAAAATAATCTCTTTAAACATTTTTTAAAATTTTTGATTCCCAGATATGTCTGATGAAGCTATCATGGACCTGAATCTGCCAACTGGGATTCCATTTGTGTACGAATTGGATGAGAACTTCAAGCCCGTGGTGTCCATGAAGTTCCTCGGAGATGAGGAAACGGTCAAGAAGGCCATGGCGGCTGTCGCAGCACAGGGCAAGGCCAAGTGAAGAGACAGCCAAAAGAACTACATTTACTCCGTTGCAAGCCATGAACGTTGTATTGATTGAAAACTGGATGATATAAATACTCGTCGGATTTGCGAAAGGGTTGCAAAGCAAAATTTGGAAATCATGCAGCTTTAAAAGTGTACACCAAATTAAAATTATTTATTTACTGAAAACTTTAATCTCGCTTTAATTTAAATTATTTTGAGTAAGTGTTTGGTTTTGGTTGACTATTTTCTTACTTTTCTGCTCTCAATTAACTGCATACTAAAAAAGGCATAATTTAATTCATTAGATTTATTTGTACATCTATTTTAAATGGAGGCATGGCCTGAAATAGAGTAAATATACAGAAATCTATCATCTCAAATATATATAGATCAATTTATTTAAGTATAAGAGTGCAATTATCGATGTCAGTCATACGTTGTTAGAGAACTCTCTACTATGCTTTCAGCATAAACTATCAAAAATATGCAATTTAAGCTCATTATTTATTTCGAAAAAAAGGTTAATATGTTTGTTTTGTATTGTTAAAAAGTGATACTGTTGTAAAGAAATAAAACAAATGTTCAAAGATTTTTTGACTTTTATTTAAAAAATTAATAAAATCAAGAGTCTGTTGCCTATGGTTGACGGAACCATGATAAATAAATAATGCAAAGTATATAAGAAAAGCTAGAGTTGTGCTTACAGTAACTGTTGATTTAGGTACGCATATATACTATATTGTAAGTGTCTACTTGTGACGATTCATGGCATACACAAAGTTGTTAAAAATTAATAAAATCAAGAGTCTGTTGCTTATGGTTGACGGAACCATAATAAATAATGCAAAGTATATAAGAAAAGCTAGAGTTGTGCTAACAGTAACTATTGATTTAGGTACGCATATACTATATATTGTAAGTGTCCACTTGTGACGATTCATGGCATACAAAAAATTGTTAAAAATTCCGTGATGTACAATATAGTACAGTAAAGTTGTTTGTATAATACAGCAAAGCACCATTGTTGGATAGTTGGTTGTATAGCACAGCAAAACACCATTGTTGAATCGTTGGTTGAATAGTCCAGCAAAACATTGTTGGATGGTTGGTTGAAAGGTACAGCAAAACACCATTGCCGAATGGTTGGTTGAATAGTCCAGCAAAACATTGTTGGATGGTTGGTTCAATAGTAAAGTAAAACACCATTGTTAGATGGTTGGTTGAATATTATAACTATAAAAATAGCTTAGTTGCATTTATATTCAAAATGGCTTGGTGGTGGTGTGTAAATCATTTTAAGACCCACGACACAAGATGGCACCCATTCGTGTGGTGGATTTTTACTTAATATTGTAGAATTAATAAACTTTTTTTAATAATATTAATGTTTACATTTACATGATGTATGTGAGTTAAAAACATTGATAAGAGCAGAATAAATTCTATAGGAATGCGTGCATTGAGAAGAATATATGGAGTGACAATGTATGACAAAATACGGAATGAAGTGATACGGGATGAATGTGAATTGATGTGTTAAGTAGGATGATGAAGAGCACACTGAGATGGTTTGGGTATGTCGAACGAATAAATTAAGATAGACTAGCAAAACAGATACATAGTGCAAATGTGAGTGGAATGTATGTGAGGAAGACCAAGGAAAGAATGGTTGGATCAAGTGAATGAAGGAACATAGAAAATCAAAGAAATCGTAGAAGTTGTATGGATGTAGAAGAGGCTAAGGATGTGTATTGAGATAAGATAGTGTGGCACTCTGTCCTCTCTGTCTACCCCGACTGGGTTAAATATAGCTGCAAGAAGAGTGTACTACAGGGTAGGGGAAGCTATCAGGCGAGTAGATAGGTTTGGCTGACCAAATTATTTAGTAAATTTGTGATAACACAGGACGAGTTTAGTATCAGTATGTATAAAAAAGGCATTATAAAAATGTTTTTTGGCACATTACAATTGTATTTGATTATCATAATACATCTACAACATTTGTTTATATTAGGATCCATCGTATTGCAGTGGAGTTGGTTTAGAGAAACAAAATATAACAAGTAAAATGCTCTCAGGTCCTTTACCCTATGAAGTACTGAAATTTAAACAAATGTGGGCATTTTACTTCGCTTGGTAACCAAATTCAAAGCCAATATGTTTTCCAAGTTATTCTTCCATAATTTTTTGTCGAATTTTCTGCCTTTTCAGTATATTAAATATCTTGATCTAGTGCTATTTCTTCATTTTGTTCTCACTTTTGCACTGAAATTGTATTATCACAGCAATATATGTATTTTAAAACCTGCAAAAAAAAAGATATGATTACTAAAAAACAATTCATTACAGTAAATATTGGAACAATAGAGAATGGAACTTTGGTGTCAGATCCAGTACAGCAGTGTGGCCAGTTAGTTTGCTAGTGTGTTTGCTTTTTTTTTAAGTGACTCACTCACTAAAAACAAACTCCACAGTACACCTTTCCTTTCCAATTGATTGGCGTTGGAATGGCGAGGGGATTCTTGACTACGAGGCCCAGCATTTGACGATGAATATACTGAGTGAACTAAAGCTTAGTGAATCCTGATTCCATTTATAATAACTAACCTTTGCGAAGTCGAGTTTTCGTCAGTATCTTATAAAAATCAAATATCGCTCAAAACTCAATATATAATGTTAAATAAGATAATAGGTTCATTTCAAGATTTAAGAAATTGTGTGGTGAACAACTGGCTCATTTATCTCACTATAGTTCGGAAATTCTAGGATGAGTCCTGTGACAGCTCACAAATTTTTCCCAATACAACCTTGTAACAATGTTCAGTAATTTTAATTATTTTATCAACTTTAATATAAGCGTCAATTCTAATAAAAAGCAAGTTATTTAGGTAAATACATTACATAAGGTTGTATTGGGGCAAATTTGTGAGCTGTCACAGGACTCATCCTAGAATTTCCGAACTATAATTGGTAAGTTTTTTAGGGCACTGCAAAAAAATCTTTATACACCAAGGTGGTGTGAAACTAAAAAGTTTGAGAACTACTGTGCTTCATCATAAGTTTATTATACTTCAGAAATTGTAGCACGTTTCCTGTGACAGTTCATAAATTTGCCCCAATACAACCTTGTAACGACGTTCAGTAATTCTAATTATTTTATCAACTTTAATATAAGCCTTGATTCTAATAAATAGCAAGTTATTTAGGTAAATACATTACATAAAACTAACAATAATGACAAATTAATACATCTTGTTACAAATTAGCTAAAATGTGGCAGTTTGTTAAAATCAAATAATATTTGGTGACGTTTGTCAAAAGTCACTACGTTAGTCTGCATTGGCTAGGGATGGGGTATACGATAATTGGATTTTCGATTTTTTTATACCTAAAATTAAATGTTTGTAATTAGTATTAATTCATAGTGGATCTTGGCCTATTTAAAGACAGATACAAATCATACAATACATTACAAAGTCAGTATAATGAAAATTAGGAATTAAAATGTAAGTGTAGAGAAAAACAATTTTTCGATTTATAAAAAAACTATTCGATTTGTAAAAAAAAACTATTTTACCCCATCCCTTTGAGACATGACGTTTAAAACATCGCAGGACCCATCCTACATTTTCTGTATAAATGTCATTTAGTGATCAAAGTCAATTCAGCGATGGTTCTATTACCACATTCTTTTTCCTTCTCTTGAAAGTTTCTATTTTGTAAATGTGGAAAAAGAAAATTGTTTCAATCTAAATAACAGTAAATTCAAAAGTTAATGAATAAGGAAGTCTTACTTCAAATCCACAAGCATTTCTTCAGTTTCTAAAATGGTAGGATCAACATCTGTAGTTTTATTTACCCCCGAAGAAACTTTGACAAAGCCAGATGGTTTGGAATGTCCAAATGAGAAGTCTGAAACGATTTTCTTTCTTCTATTTGGGACAGTTCTAGGTTTCTCCGCTGTGTCTTCTGTCACCATATCAGAACTATTCTCATTCGAAGTGTTTGGTGTGCGTTTCTTTTGATTTCTGTATCTATTTCCGTTATTTTTCTTTTTCTTTGGTTTGATGTCGAATCTGAAGTCATGGGGAAATTTGTGCTCTTCTATACAGTGTTTTATTCTTTCTTCGGGATTAGTAAACTTTTTAGGGCATTTTATCACATAGCAAGTAAACTGAAAGAAAGAAAATTATATACGTTATTTAACATATATAAATAGAATTTTTTTTTAGTGCAAACTTTTCTTTTATACACAATCTTAGCAAATTAAAGCTGTCAAAATAAAATACTGGTAATTTGATTAATTTTAATCAGTGTTGTTAATTAACACAATACAAGTTGATAACGATTACCATCGAGTAACTACAAAGTAGCGTCCTTACAACTTTTTGCTTACTTTTTTTTATTACTTTCCATGTTACAAATCGGAAAAAGATAGAGAGGTCTTAAGTGAAAACCAGACTGGAATTATGTTTTAAATCGGGGAATTGAACCCGCAATCTCTAGGTTCAGAGATAGGTGTCTTACCAACTAGGCAACGTAGATCATCAAGCCTCTTAAGTAGCATGCTACTTTAGATTGCAAATTGTTGCACATTGAGAAATAAATAATGGCGGGGATTATATTTTTTTGCTCCATGGGTTGTTATCATATATCAATTTGAGTGTGATCGTTTGTGGTATCTTGCTAAAGTTTATTTTTTTAAATTTTGTTCTTTGTACTATAAAAGTGCTAATCTCATCTATATCTAGATTATTATTTTCTTTATGTTCTTTTCGGTTATGAAAAGATTTAATTGACACGTGTGATAAGTTGGTTGACTTAAAATAAAAAATCCCAGTTTGTCAGTCAGCAGGTCTATGGTATCTGAGCAAAGTAATTAAGCATGACAGAGAAATATGTTTTTATCAGTATTGAAATGTATGTTTTTAAATTCCTGCTATGTTTTTATGGTATATTTACTTGTCACGTAAAATAAATAAATAATAAAATAAGTTATAACAATTTTACTTTATTAACCCTTGCCGATCTGTGAACGGACAAGAGTGACCAAGACGTATATTTTATTTAATTTCTCGAAATATACTGCTTGCAAGGTCTTCATACTTTATGTATTCCTCATCGAAACCTCTATGATTTGAATGATGTCATTACGAAATAAAATCATTAATAAATATCAACAGAAATGAATGATAATAAATCGAGAATTGACGAAATGTCAAAACACTCCGTATGACTCATTCTTTTTTGACAGTTAATATTTTACGAGTACATTCGTTCCAGGGATTGGTTACCAGTTTTATCAAACACCTGTGCGTTTAGTACATAGAATAGAAACAAAAGTTATTTCGTGCCCCAATTGCGATAGACTTTCTCCACAGGATTAAATTTTTATTTTATGATATGTTTGTCCTATTTTCAAATTTTGACCTATTTTAAAAGTGTTTATATTTTCCAAATGGCATATTTTATTGATTTGAATTTCGTGTTTGTTTTTATATTATTATTATTGAATTTATATATTCATTTTATATTTTGTTAATATGTTAATTATTGTCTTAATTCGAATTATATTTTTATTGCCAAAAAATACATGCTATATTTTATTGTATAATTTTAAGATTTTTTTTTTAAAAGGTTGGAGACCTCTTTTCAGTCATGCACATTCTGAACGTTACGCAGACCGAACGACGCTGTGGGAAAATTATATTCCTATAGAAATGTCACCTCTCTGTTTCAACTCTTATTTTATCATTTCTTACACTTATTTTATATTATTCGACATTTTATTACATAATAAAATGATGTTTATAGCTAATTACAAAAAAAACTAATAGATTTTGCATAATTTTAATTTAAAACATACATGTTTACTGTACCCTCAGTGTCCAACATCGTTACTGGCGTAATTTTTTAGCACAGTAAGGGAAGTGTTAAAGAAGCTTTAAGAACACCTGGTTAAACCCTAAATAATATTATGTTGCATTTAGTCTTTAGCCATTATTCAATCAGTTCATTCATTCGTTCATATGATACCCCTCAATATATCTGGATAAGTGAACCAGGAGATAATAGTCTTTAGTCCCAGAAATTGAGCCTTCAAGTGAAGAACTCACAGATTGCATTCGTACATACAGGAAACACTACCGTACGTGGACAGAAGACAATACTTATACACATCTATTGCATGAGATGATTGTTACCGGACCAGCTCTATAATTAGACAGAGACCCCCTTCTTTTAATTCTTTTTTTTTTGGTTGTCATGTGACTCTAACCCAAAACTCTGGCTGGAAGATCAGCATCTTACCAACTAGGCAACACATGTCATTATTCAATAAGTGAAGTGCTTTTATATGTAATCTTATCGTTTAATCAATATTGGATTCCACTTAAGTTTTACTACACATTTTAACTAATATCAGTATCACATTTTTTCATGGTTCTTTTTCCACGACCTAGCTTAATTTGAAAACCTTCAAGATGGGACTTTGCTTCTCGGGAAATGTAATAGTCAATGTTACAAAAAGGAATAGATCACAGGGTAACTTTAAACTTACAGCTGGTCCTCTTTCAGCCAGTACAGCAAAGAAAGAATCATGAGTTTCTGCACAATGGAGGTTGAGCAGGTGTTCGGATGGCAGGAATTTCTTGCACACACTGCACGGATAGGAGTGCGCTGAAAATACATATTCAATTATTTTACTCACCAGTTTAAAACATTTAAATGGTAAAATAAAAACTAACTGAAGCAATTTGCGTACTGTATTATTCAGACGATAAGACGTACAGGACCATAAGACACACCCCAAATTTACGATACAATTTTTAGAAAAGAATATTTTAGTATACAAAAATATAAACAAACTCTTAACTTTTTATTATTAACATAACTTGTACCAGTTCATCTTCACTCACTTCGGCACTATTACATCTTGTTAATGTTGCTTTTCGTATTATTGTCTGAACTATTGTTGTCACTCTCTTTAAAGACAAAGTCATCTTCTATACCATTCAATGCGTTACTTGTACTACATTTCAAAGACTTTATAATTGCCTCTTTACAGCTAATCATAATTTATCAGTTTTCAAAGACTTTATAATTGTCTCTTTACAGCTTATCATGATTTATCGGTGGTGTTGGACATCTGTATTTGTTTTGCGCACTAAATGAACTGTTGATTAATACGGAGAGATTCAATAAGTATAAAAAAATATGAAATATAGAACTTAAATGAAGTAAAAGGAGTGAATAAAAAATATAATATGTAGGTATTCAACTTAGGTAGTTTAAATTACCACGTATCTATCTACCTTCGACCCAAATTTAAAGTTGATTTTTCTAAGCAAAAAGGTGCATTTTATGTTCTGAAAAATACAGTAAATATTTTATAAAATACTTTCGGTATTTAGAAGACTTAACTATCAATGTGGATATTTTAAACGACGGACGAAAAATTCTTCTGTATACTTTTACCAGTTTTCGTCCATTGTTTGGACTCGTGTGTAACAATCGCGGTACCTACTGTGCAAACAGCTTTTTCACAATCAATTTTTCATGTAGGATATTGTGCACTTGTTCCTTTGAGAAACTCACAGCCCAACCAATCTCTTGATCATGCACTTGGCAGTCTTCCATTACCATAGATTTTTTCAATGTTTTCCTCCATGGTAGACACAAATGGGCGTCCAGAGTGCGATTCATCTTTGATGCATGTACGGCTATATATAAACTCGTTTATCCAAAAATAAAGTCTTCAATGCTGGTGTAGGGACCTATAAACTTCATCCAACTTGGCTTTGATCGTCGTGGCTGTTAACTTCTTCAAATAAAAATATTTTATGATACACAGAACTCATTTTTTTTCCATTATTGTGGCAAATGTCATAGTGATCGATTCAGTTGGCTCTCAAACGTTAATTGCGTCACATCTGATTGAAATTTTGACCAAGGTTATTTGAGGAATGATGATTGCAAACAGTGATGTAACTTTATGAATTATGGCAGCATCTCATGAAAATTTACCCTAACTACACTCGTATAGAACAAAAGTATAATACAATACAATCATAGGGTGAAACAATATTTACAAAGATGTACCGTGGGTTAAAAAGTGAGATTTTTTTCTTTTTTACCTGCAGATAAATGTGAATCAAAATCAAGCATTGAAGAAAATTCAGCTCGACACCCCGGTTCGGGACACGCGATGTTACATCTGTAATCAATTACAAAAACATTTAAACGACTGTTGATTTTTGGCACTTGTCAGATCATTTACCTTATCCAAGAGTCTTTGAACTGTGCACTGAAATTATGAATTAACAGTACAATAATTTGCTTAACATATTGACTGCTGAATAACTTCTTTTAAAAATAGGTGAGAGCAAGGTATACTATAATTCATTATCATATGCCCTATCAATACATTTAGGTGACTCTGGTCTTACTTGGTTTTGAACCCGTCCAATGGAATATGGAACAAAATGCCGATGGGCATTTTCAGTACCCAGCAAAACTTTATCTATTGCCAATACTGCCCTCATAGGCAAAAATGCAGCTAATGGCAAAAGTAAAGTTAAGATATAACTGCACTTTTATGTTTTTCATTGCTGCTTAAAAATGTCATGATTCATAAACAAAAGAGCAGTAAAATGTGATTCATAAGCAAAAACGCAGCTAACGCATAGGCACCTGCTGTCTTTTTGCTTATGAATAACATTTTATTGTTTTTTTTGCTTGGAAAAACCTAGTATTTTGTAAAATTAAAAAATACATTATGTCGATTTTTGTGTTGAAATAAATGGTTTTCTGTATTTTTTTAATTGATTATGGTTCAGAATTTGATATGGAATATTGCCTCATACTTTGTTAAATTTCAGATTTTTTCCCGTTAGCTGCGTTTTTGCTTATGGCAGCAGAATAGTAGATAATCGATTCACAGAGCAGAACATGTTAGTAAAGTTCTTATATATTTTTTTTATCCACTTTGAACGGATTTCTCCTGTTACGCAGAGGGTCTGCAGCTTATTCGTAAGGAAGAATATCAGCTAGGATTCTTCTCATACTGCTAGGCAGTGCCGAGAATATATCCACAGTGTCATTCAGTTTGTTCAATATATCTATACCACGCGCGACTGAGTATTTAGCCATGATATTCGTTCTGTAAGTTGGTGTATAGAACAGAGGGTGATTCCTTGCACGGCTATATTTATTAGGTACATATAAACTTAGTGCTTCTAGTATCGCAGGACAGTTAAGGCAACCCTGAAAAACCTTTAGTAGGAATATCGCAATGGATTCTTGCCTTGTTGTTTCAAGGTTTCTATAGTTACACACCGTGAGAAGTTTGACGTGGTGAGCATATTTTGGGTAATTGTTCTTTCTTAAATGTTTTAAAGTTCAAAAAGCACACTACAACAATCCCAATGTAACAGTAGTTTTTGTGTTTCATAAAACAAGTGAAAAGTAGTAGGGTAGATTGCGATTGATTGACTTTGGTTAACCAGGATAATTTTCGAGAACATAAACCTATTAGGACAGTAATTATAGATGGTGCAGGTGCCGTAATCAGAAAGCCAAGAGATTTATTGCTGAATGACAACAATACTTTATGCAAGATGGGAATAAAGACAGTCCTATATCTGACTAGGTATCCGTGCGGATTTCATCCATTTGCAGAGTGTTAAGAGAATACGTCATGGTGCACTCGATAATTTTTTTTCAGATAATTGTTAAGGAAAACCTAATTATTTAACATGTAGACACCTATGTGTATGTAAAATATGTGATAAACATACAGTCTCTTGATTATGTAATAAACATACAGTATTCTCTCAAAATATGTAATAAACATACAGTATTCTCTCAAAAACCTAATTATTTAACATAGACACCTATGTGTATGTAAAATATGTAAAAAAAATACAGTATTCTCTCGATTCTCCGGGATCGCAGTACGGAGTAGCAGCAAAAGATTCGGAATACTTTTTATAACAAAAAAAAATGGATTTTCGTGGCCTCAGTTAATCTGAGTCCTGTTGAATGGGACTCCGGATAATTCAGTCTACTGTACGTATGTAATTAAATTTTATATCTTTAGAATGTTTAACAATAAATCTCTTCAGGTGGAATGATTCCAGTGTGTAAGTTTGTATATCTGTTTTGTAAGTCTTTCTTGATTTATTCATCTTACTAATCACATCAGCCTTAAGTTCACATTCATCCCATATTACTTAATTCCGTATTCTGTCATACATTTGTCACTTCATGTATTTTTCTCAATGCACGATCTCTGCAGCATTTATTCAGTTCGCCTCAGTCGAAATATTAAACCATTCAGTGAACTATATTATAATATAAATAAAAAATATAATCAATAACTAAGAGATAAAATACAATATGAGAGATCGTTAAAAAAATGGAAGGGGTGTTTAAAAAAATAAGGAAAATCAGCACTGACTTGAAATTAAAGAGTTTTTAAATCGATTTATAAAAGGAATGAACATGAAAAGGACAGAGCGATGCCAATGATTTAATAAAAGACAGACACAAAAGGTCTGCAAAGGATCCAGGGGCAGTCATCAATTTAACATTGTAAACTTTTTGAAAGACAAGAAGTCTAAACTCATTTGGCAAGCCCTGCTTGACACATAGACATGTGAAGTGACGAAAAGAAAGAAATACGTCAGACCAAATTTACTTTCCAGGAAATGAAACTCTTTTAGTTTTATTGTCACTTTTCATCTTCCTTTATTGTCCGCATTGAATTTTTGGCAGTTTACCAAGACTTGCTGGACTGCCAACATTTGAGTCGCAATCTATAACTCAAGTGCCTGTCTTAATTACTCATTTTTATTCTGATGGATTTAACACATTTATTGCCACTTAGAGAAATTCACATAAAAATGATTTTATGTATCTGCGTATTAGAAAGAAGTAGAGTGGATGCATGCCCTCGGTAATATTTATTTAATCTCTACCAATACACATCTCATTTTACCAGTCTTCGTTTGAGGTTCACTCAGCGCGACTGTGAAATGAACCTTCAAGAGTTATAAAACTTACACCATCCTTATTTATATTACGAAAAAATATTATATTACTCAAAATATCATTTCCCCCTAATTGTCCTTTGTTTCCCTTCTTATCTTTAAACTAATTCTTTTTTTCAAGTTCTATCATTATGATTTAGAGATTGGTCATTTACATGTATTTTTTGCTTAAAGTTCAATTAATATTATTTTTTAAATTCTGTCATGAATTAAAACAACTTGTTTTTTTATTTTAACCTGGCGAGTTTATTGCCATGTGGCAATCTCTTCCAACCAACCAGAAAGATGTTTTTATAGGCCCTATGTGTTAACCAGACTGGAACCCTATTTTAAAAAATCTGGGTTCCAGCGGGGATCGAACCCGCAACCTCCGGATTGGCAGACAAGTGTCTTACCACCAGGCCACAGAGGTCGTATTGTCATATCCAAGATGAGTTGGTTGGTTGAAAGAAATTGATATATAGTAATAAGACCATATTTTGTACAATTAATGTACACAAAATAAATAAACAAGAATGGACTGAGCACTTAAACCTCTCAAACAATTAAAAGAGGTGCACATCCTTGTTGGAATCGCTACTCCAAAACTCAGAAGACATTAGAAGCAGTGCTGAGAGATGAAATTAGCTTGATGACTCCAGACGTCTTTTGTATAACCATCAGCCCTCAGCCCCGTAAATCAAAATCAGGGTACAGTTTCATTAAGACCATTTCGTGTTTCTGGAGCAACTGCTTGCCGTTGCTAAAAAGAACTAGTAGAAATAAATATCAGGCTCTAGCAGGTAGATTTCGCCTTTAGAGAAATTATTACCAAGCTCTGAAATACCATATGCGTGTATTGGTTTAATGTATGAAACACAATTAACCAATACATGCACAGGCATCTCTCATCCATAGGATAGTTAACAATCATATACTCTATTGCTGGATTTGCCCACCATATAACAAAAGAGGGATCTATGTCCAGCACTAAAATGAATAAGGTTGATGATGATTCAACAGGTTCGAAAACAATTTCTGTTGTTTCGAGTTGAAATGCGTCATCAAGATGCAAAACCCTCTATGGAAGACGGCAAGTCTCAAAATCCACTCTGCACATAATTAAATAAAAAAACATAAAATTTTTCATTGTTTCGATTAAAATTTATTATGGGACTGATATTATTTATTGTTTCTAAAGACACAAAACAGAAAATATACCATGTTAACATTTAATTTATATTTGAAGTAGTTAATCCTCATTCATTCAAAACTGAAAAAATCTTCCAGAGTGGGTTTTGCATCCTGACGACTCAAATATGAAAAAAGTTTTTCAATATTTCAAATGTACTTTCGTTTTTTTTTAATATCCTGTGATTTGTTTGGCTGAAAATAAGACGCAATTTCCTTTTTCCCATCGCATATGATGATTTCAGAAATAAATGGAGAGCGAGGAAGATGTAGACCAAGGAGAAAATGGAAGGAGATGGTTGAAGAAATTTTGATTGAGGGATGGGTAACAATTATGAGAGACATAAAAAATGAGATGTATGGATGTGGACGAGGTGCGAGTCGTGTGCATGGATAAAAAGGCATATATATCTGTCCTATCTGCCTACCCCAAAATAGACATGGCATAATGGTCAAATAATTGAAAAATAATTCAATATTACTTACTATGAAGATTCTCATATATTGAGGGGCACTGGTTCAGTCAATAAAAAAAGTCAAAAGAATTTCTTGGCCTTAAGTCAAAGAATAGATAGATGTACAGTATTACATTTCATTTATGCTAGCAAATCCTAATAAAATTGATGTAATTAAACTTAATAAGTTGTTCGAGGGATTAAATATATAAAAAGCTATGGAAGGACTTATTGAGGTAGGCAATTTTCTTAAGTTAATATTTACACTGTGGAATTAATGTTGAATATATTTTTAACGAAACCCTACATTAATTTCATCTCCCCTCTCTTTCAAGTGGATCAGAGTTAAGTCTTAACAAACTATGATATTAATTTTGTGCACTTTTTTTATTTATTTTTTCTTACAATAAGGAATGATTAAAGTTTAACAATTTAAAGAGATACACATCAATAATCATATAAAAATAATATTTTCTTATTTTTTTTGCTCAGATATCGTAGACCTGCTGGTCGACTAACTAACTGGGAATTCCTGTTTGAAGTCAACCAGCTTATCGCATATGTCAACTTTCGTCACTGAAAGAAATTTTGCAAACACAAACTCTTGAAATATGTGAGATTTACTTTTTCAGTAAGAGAGTATATTTTTGATGAAATTCGAACCGTATACCAATTAAAGTTATATTTTTCTTTGCAAATTCTTAGTGGCGTTTAAAAATAAACAAAATCACTCAATGGAGAAGTATTTCAGGTGCAGTTTCCTTTTCCTTGATGTTTATGGATTGCTAGTGGATTATTGCTGTTTTTCATGGATTGCGAGTGCTATTTTTTGTCTACAAATCAGCTGATGATCCTTTGTAAAATTAATGTTTCTAGTTTAAATGTTCTTTTTTCGTATAATGTGATTATAGTGGGATTTTTGTCCTTATGACTGTTATATATGTTTTTTTTCAATATCTATTTTGTTTAGTAAAACCTACCAGCCTTAGGAATAATGTTCATTTAGTTAGGCACGGGGTTGTTTTGTATATTTCATTTTAAACATTACAAAGTATTATGGATGATAAAAAATCTCCACGTAAAAAAAAGGTGTCAAGCAAGGATGTTTGATGCTTAGTGGCTATTCAATATTAATATAATTAGTGTAAATGGATGAATAGTAAAATGAGAGATGTAAAAATAAAAGATTTTGGTTGTTGATAATTCATTGTACGCAGAATATGATTTAGTCTTAGATATGGTCGTAGAGATGGTATAAGAAAATATAGGCTACTACAAAGGGCAAACAAAATATATTGTAGGTATATTCAATCTTAGCAGCCTGGAATTACAATGGAAAATGTTAACATCAACGGGAATCGACTCCGAATGTGACCCGCGGGTTGTCTATGGCTGGTGTGAATGAAAAAAAGATAAATTACAACAAAACGCTTCAAATACTTTTTTAAGTTTGTCTTAACTTCAACTTACACAGAATGGCATAATGCTTCATCGTCTATTTCATAAATTCCCAGGCGCTTCTCCGACTCCAAGAAAAACTTGTTATTCTTGAAAAAATCATCATCAGGCTGTCTTCTTCCAATACCGAATTGCGAAAGTTTCTTAAATATCACTTGTGACTCCATTGCTAAAAAAAGATCAAAAATATTTTTCATTAGTTGTGTCCATAACGAAAGGAAAGATGAATTAATGGTAAGGAGCTTCAGTCGTCAATATGACTTGAAAGAGTTTAAACTTTTGTTTTATATCTTAATACAATAAATTGATTGTTTAGAATGGATCATTTAGGGCGAGGTATTATGACAAGACTCTTGTCATTGCTGGTACCGTGGTGAAAGGTTGTCTGCTTTTAAGCGTTTGAGATATGGGTGACGTGTGCAGTTTCAGGATTTACTTGAAGAGAGCCCTTTTTGAGAGGTTTTATCAAAATTTATGATTATATATGAACACCTTACACTACACTACACTCTACCTAAAGTCAATATGTTATTATCATATTTTGGAAGATTTGAAAGTTTTTATTGCCTTCCTTGGTTGATAAGTTTCTTAGATTTTCTTAAACATGCAGATGCGGGAAAGTATCTAATCTAATAGCCACAGTCACCCTCTTCCTACCCTTATACAAAACTTATTTTGTTTTTTTTGTAATATTTTAAGTCTTTCAGTGGAGTCTGCTTTAGGAACAATACAGTACCCGGCGGTAAGTAATACACATCAGGCTTAAGAAAGAGACTGTCGGCTATAATCGGCTTTGTAGAGCTTTGTCTCTGTCATTTATACATGTGTTCCGTCACGATTTGTCAGTCGTTTAGCTCTTTCTAGATACTGGACTGTTAGCGCATCGTGTGACAGAGACGATGCTCTACAAAGTCAATTATGGCCAACAGTTTCTTCACCCCGATGTGTATTAAGTATCACCGGGTACTGTAAGTTGTTGCATTATAGTGTTAGATGATATAAGAAGAATTAAGAAAGAAATCTTAAGGTTTCGACCACGTAGTAACAAAGATGTCACCTTGCTTTGAAATTCTTCATGGATTGTTCTTCAAATTAAGACGAGTATAGAGATATGATGAAATGAAATAAGTTGTAAAAAAACTTATAAAAATCAAGTAATCCGTCGAGCATAAAGATAGAATTTGGATAGAGATGTTGGACTTCCTTGCAAAAGATAATTGGTTTGAATCTTGAGCTGTGTTACTCTCCTTGGATAACATGCTTTTGTCTGCTTCGTATTTGGTGGTGTAAGGATACAGCAAGATTATCAAGTGAAGGAATTGACCATAAGTACAAGGAGGAATCTTGTACACTGCCATGCAAATCGCAAAGTAACCGAGTGGAGTGGAAACATGTCATCGCATCCTGTATCACTAACATCCCATAGATACTTATAATGAGGAACCCTCTGTAATGAGGGACAATGGAGATTATAATGGATACTAATGACTTTGTTCATATGTATTATACATAAAACAAAAATGAGTTCAATATTGAAGACAAGCAGGACTTTTGACAGCTAAAGAGTTGAAGTGAGAACTAATGAAGTGCCAGTCATTTTTGACAGTTTCAATTTTATTAATACTCAAAAAGTATGAAAAATATGATAGATTTATTTATTAAAATTGTTTTTTTTTATTATTAGAAACTGTTTAAAATTCATAACTATTAATTTTAAATAAAAATAAACATAATGAACAAAACATAAATGAAAAATTCTGCTACTTGGTAAGTATATTCTGTGATTAATAAATGGTCCAATGAAATATTGAACAGTGAGTTTGAACAGGAAACAAAGCCAATGAGGCACCAAAATACATATATTCAAACTAATCATTGATGTAAGGGAGTGAAATATGGAGGTGATTTGGCTAATTGTATAATTTTTCTTTATGCTTGTGAATTGGAAAACTTTTTACGCATGTTTCAGAGCAAGGCAACGGTTTATAAAATTTAGACAAAAATCTATTCAGTAATATTTTTTATTAATTGGCAGCCATGAAATTGTAAATAAGGCTATCTATAATAAATTACAAAGCATGAATATGCAACAAAAGTTCTTATGATCTGAATGATTGCTTATCATATGTTTATTCTGAGAGATATTATCGTGACCAAGTGGTAATTATCTGAAGTTAAATTATTTGATTATTTTCAATTGTATAGTAACCATTCAACATGTTCAAATTTGTGGATTGGAAACATTGAACAGTATGGCTGGTAAACAACGTTGTCATTGGCCCCATTTATTTAATCTTCGGGTTTAGATCTACTAGATTAGGCACGGAATTCACGGTTCATCAGAAGGGAAATTATATTCACGTACATCTAGCTCGTGTGAGTTTTGTTACAAAAAAAACTCTTTTATTAGACTAGTACCATTTTTTCTTTTTCGGTATCATTGGGAATTGAATCCGAAATCAAGTGTTCTACTAACTAAGCCACGGAGGCCGTCATTATTAAATAAAAAATTTGCAAAGCAAAAAACTGTAGCACATAGACCCACTGATCGTTCTTAGACATTTATTCTTCTTGTCATCAGAATATCAAGATTGATCTGACAAGACTGCGTCTTTCCTGATGTGCAAGAACTTGCATATACTAAATATGTCTACAATATCATTATTTTTTCATTTTTGTTTAAACAAATAAAATGCAGGAAGTATTATTAGACCAAGTGATACACAGATACAAATCAAGATAGACTCGAACATTTTTTAAAAAAAAGCAGTGTTTTTCTTAAATAATGGGTATGAACTCATACACAAGCAGTCTTCGACATTCATATGTAATTGGTTCTTAAAAATGTACACGAAAGCAGTATAAAAAAATTAGAAAGATTTGTTATAAAATATTTATTTTAGAATGGAAACACTAAATTAGTTACTGGGATGAATTATTTATAAAGATAAAGAGGCAGGCATATTAGTATTAACAGGTGTTTTCATTTTAGTATATTTAAAAAAAGTAAGAGATAATTGAACACTATCCCTCTTTTTCTTTTCTTGATAGATAGTTCGATAGCATGCTTTGTCTTTATGAATTTTTCTACACGCTTGTGGTTCACACTCTTCATTGGTATGACATTTAATTATCAGTTCTATCTGATTCAGTTTGTATCCTATTTGTCTCTTGTAGGTCAATTAGGTCTTCATTTGACAAAGATTCAGAGTGAAATTAAATTAACTCACTGCTAACATCTTTATTGTTTACATTCGTGTTTAATTTATGCTTTTAATAAACTATTGCAGTTGTGATGAGAAAAATATATATATAGTTAAATGTACAAAACTCAATGTCATTAGTAAATGTACAATTACGAAATATGTACAAAATAGCGAATTGTTTAAAAATCGAGGAATGGCACTAAACAAGACATGTAGTTCGAAATCAGGTTTGCCTAATTGTTGCATTTTCACGAATGTTGAATTACAACAGGTTGTGTTGAGATTCAGAATTTTTAATCTTTAAGTACTATATCATACACATATTTGAGTATAGATATTTTTTGTTTATGACATGCTATTTTTTTTTTGTTACTTAAACTAAAAAAGTATAAAATTCATCTATATCTATATTTTGTGACTTTCTTAATGTTCTTTTTTTTTTTTAACCTGGCGAGTTTATTGCCATGTGGCAATCTTTTCCAACCAACCAGAAATATGTTTTTATAGGCCCTAAGTGTTAACCAGACTGGAATCCTATTTGAAAAAATCTGGGTTCCAGCGGGTTCTTTTCAGTGACAAGAATATACAACTGATACTTGTGATAAGTTGATTGATATAAAACAGGAATATGTAGTTAGAGCAGGGACAATTTTTTAAGCTGTTTTTGTTAAATATCTATTTTTATCGTTTAAAAAATTGATAAACAAAGTTTGAACAACGGCGTTAATTCATTTTACTTTTGATAATTTTTATAGGCTTTCAAGGGTCTGGTTACTAATTCGTCGTATGAGAAGGGCCCTGCTTTACTATATTGCTTACATAGTGTTCTTATCACTAATTCAATTTATAATGCAAGGGTGAGATGGAGTCATGGTAGAGGATGACTTATAAAAGTATGGTGGGACCAAGTGAATGAAATTTTGAAAGAAGGAAAGGTAAGGAGTAAGAGAAACAGGAGCTGTATGAGAAGATTTATGGATGTGAAAGAAAGATGTTGTGATGGGAAAGTTTGGCACCTTTTCATCTCTGTCTATCTCAACAGGGAAATTATATATATTTACTATAATATTTGGGATTTCCATTTTGCAAATATACTTTTTTTTAACAAGTGTCATCTTTTATTACATAAATTCAAGGAAAACGAATTATTCACACTAGTATACTAATAAACATATATTTATTTATACAATATTTCAATAAGGTAAATGCAGTTTTTTGCACTTACAAAAAAATCGTTCTTCAAAATATATATAAAAGTAAACAAACTTGAAATTCGCTTATGTCTTAAATAAAAAATTTAACGCCTTGAGCTGTCTACACGAGCATCTTCACGCTTAAATGATAACAATTTACAGCAGTTCAAGGTCTACCATTATGACACAGCAGAATGAGTTGAATGCGCGCAGTTCCGTGTCGCCTTCGAAGGAAGTACTACAGATTTTAAAATTACATAATAATATAAGTTATTTAAATTTTGTGATAAACTTGACTTAAACTTCTAAGAAAATTCATCAAAATGAGTGATATTCGACAGAGAAAGGTATTAAATTTAATTAAAATAACGTGACGTTTCTAAAATATATAAGCAAAGTTAATCCCTACTGTAACTGGAAAAACGGTATGTTTTATCGAGTGACAAGTCAATTTTAAATCAAAAATATCTGATTTGTGTACTCACGGTTATATAAAACTGCCGCACGATCTTGGTTTTTATTGATTTAAGTTATTGAAGCACTTTTTTTACTGAGTTTTTTTTATCAAGTCGGCGTGCTTTTGACAAGACTAGTCAAAATATTTATTATTCTTATTTAATAAACTAGAGAACTCAATATTTTATTTTGATTAAATACCGTACATTTGTGTGGGAGTTATTAAATAAATTTAATTTTATCTTTCAAATTAAAAGTATATGGGCAAATTAACATATAAATGTAAATCATTATCTACAGTATTTTTTTCATCTTGATTGAAACAATAATATAATTACATGTAAAACTTGTGAATCCATTATTTTATTTTTATGTCGCTTATTATCTGTATCATATTTTATTAATTTGAAAGTCGCACATACCTTTATTTAAATTCTAAATTATATGAAATTTTTAACCACTATTCTTCAAATTAGTTTTATTATATTGAGTCATATAATTGCGAAGTGACTGATTTGGTGGCACAAATCATCCTAGTTTGCGTGGATTGCGTATCATAAAAAAAATAATAAAGAATTTATGTTCGGTACTATTCCAAAAAAATAATTTGACCATCTCTAAAAGTCAATGTTTTTCTTATCGCTGCGTGTTTTTGTCAACGTTTGACAGTTCATAACGAGCTCTCACGAATAGTAATAATATAAAGTTTATTGCATTGCAAAGATAATTTGGTATTATATCACGAATTATTGAAATTATGTAATTATAAAAAATAAAGATAATATGCCGTGCAATGGGAAAGTTCAGTACTTACAGATATTTTACGGTAAGAAATGTACAAAATTAAAATAATATTAAGTTATTACGAATTTCTACAATTCATGTTTTTTTTTTTAAATATTTGATAAATTGTGCTGTGTAACTGTTCGCCATTTGTATTGCAATTTCGTTTTATAAAGTACAACTTGGTGGGTTTATTGTGATGTGGCAATCTTTTCCAACCAACTAGAAATATGTTACAGTACATATAAGTACCCGGCAGTAAGTAATACACATTACTTTGTAGAGCGTTGTCTCTGTCGCACGATGCGCTTACAGTTAGGTACGCGACGGAACACGTGTATGAATGACAGAGACGACGCTCTACAAAGTCGAAGCTAGCCGATTATGACAGACAGTCTCTTTCTTAGCCCGATGTGTATTACTTACCGCCGGGTACTGTACATACATTTTATCTCGCCGGTTCCCTTTTGGGGTAGGCTGAGAAGATAGAACATATTTCGTCTTCCACATTCATATACCTCATACAACTCCTACGATTTCTCTGACTTCTTCGCAAATATTGCGGGCAGCTTTGGGAGCTTTATTCCCTCGATTGAACACGAACAGAAGGAGGTGTCGAAAATGCTCACTTTCATCTACTATACTTGACATTCCGATTGAAGGCTTGTAATCAAATAAAATAATATATGTAACGTAAAAGCAAACACAATATCTTGTAGAGCAGAAAATTTTCTTTTTAATGACGTATAACCTTTATCATTTTGTTTTACTTTTGGTGTTCATTTTTAAATTTGAATAAAAATGGACACAACTTATGTTAACACCTAATACATTGTTTCTTATGGGAAATATTATTCCGTTTTTGAACAAATTGATATTCAAACAGCTTTCTGGAACAGATTAAAACGCAGATAAAAACAAACCTCATCAGACAGATTTTTAGTGATACAGAAAAGAGAAAAAACCCAGGACAGTCACCTAACGTTTTTATACAAGGAGACTCTCTTTTCAAACAATAACACCTCTCTCCACCTGCCTTACCCCCTGCCATTTACACCATCGGTAAAATTTTCATTTATTAGGTGATTAGGAATGGAAACAAATGTGTATTTTTGGGGGTCTGGAATGCATTAAGCCAATGTATATTTTTATGGAAAAAAATGTAATTAAGTTTTAATTTTATTTTATTTACAATTCAAATATGTATTTTTATTTCTTTAATATTCTTATTATTTTTTTGGAAAGCTGAATTTAACTTTTTATATATACAGGGTGTCCCAAAGGGCAACGTCAAGCCGGTATTGAGGAAGAGGCCAGCTTATGAGGGTTCAGAATTAAAAAAAAAAATTGGAAAAAACCTTATACTTTTCGAGCTATAGGCATTTCTTCGAAAATTGTAAAAGTAGCTACCCTGAGCCGAATGTTTGTATATTGTGACTAAAAATTGCCATATTTTATTATTTTAATGGTTTTATCGCAATCCTAGATAGACCTGCTATTAGTCGGAGTCAGAAATAAAACAAAAAAAAATTTGCACGTTTGAAAAAAAAATTGTTTTTGTCCGATCATAAAAAATAATATTTTTTGTCAGCCAACTTTAACTCATCATACTGTAAAAATAATGTACTACGCTTACCTGGCAAGTTACATCAAAAGTTGGCCTGTTTAGTCAGGATTTCAAAATGGTACAATACATATCTACTAATTCTTTAAAAATAATTTTAAAACATTAATTTCTGGAATTAAAGATCGAATTCAAAAATGTTGAGCGAGACAAACGATACGGCGGATGCGCTAGTTAGAGTAATACAGCTAGTGTCGCCATTTTTGATATGTAATATCTAGTTCCTGTCAAAAATGGTGTCTTACTCTAACTCGTTCATCCGCCGTATCGTTTGTCTCGCTCAAAATTTTTGAATTCGATCTTTAATTTCAGAAATTAATGTTTTAAAATTATTTTTAAAGGAGTAGTAGATATGTTTTGTACCATTTTGAAATTCTGACTAAACAGGCCAACTTTTGATGTAACTTGCCAGGTAAGCGTAGTACATTATTTTTACATTATGATGAGTTAAAGTTGGCTGATAAAAAATATTATATTTTATGATCGGACAAAAACAACTTTTTTTTCAAACGTGCAAATTTTTTTTTGTTTTATTTCTGACTCCGACTAATAGTAGGTCTATCTAGGATTGCCATACAACCATTAAAATCATAAAATATGGCAATTTTTAGTCACAATATACAAACATTCGGCTCAGGGTAGCTACTTTTACAATTTTCGAAGAAATGCCTATAACTCGAAAAGTATAAGGCTTTTTCAAAAAAATTTTTTTAATTCTGAACCCCCATAAGCTGACCTCTTCCTTGATACCGGCTTGACGTTGCCCTTTGGGACACCCTGTATATAGTATTTATAGTATTTTTCTCATAGCAAGAATTAAGATAACCTCTAATGCACAAATGATGGTTAAAATGGATCAATGCAAATTGTTATCAAAAGTTTCTTTATCTGTTTAATTGTTTAAATATTTTAAAAGTTTTGAACGAGTATACTGTTCAAAAATATTTACTTAAGATTATTTGATATACATTGGCAGCATTTATTCAATTTACAGCGAGATAAAATGTTAAATTTTGGTAAAGTGGCAATTTTAGATATTAACCAGATACTATTAATATATATATAATTTTATTACAATGATTAATTTCTACTTAGTGACAGGTCACACTAAGATCACTTCCATTACAATGCAACATATCTTGAGGGTGTTAACTTAAGAATCCTCTGTTTAATTTTAATATTTTTTATTTGTCACTCACCAGCTTCAAGAGGCAAACTATTCCAAAGGTGCCAAGAGATTCAACACAAGACAAAAGCCTCCTTCGAAGCTTCCAAAGGTCTTCATTTCCCTAGCTGTTATATCATTACTAGTTTTATTAGGTAAGAATTTCAACTTTATATATTTACCTAGAATTAACACAATCAATAATTCCCGGGATTAACTAACAGATAGCGCCTCTAATAACAAATCCATACCATTCTCAGTTAGTACCAACCTTTAGAAGTTATGTGTCAAACTTTCATGACATTGTGTCATTGAGTTACAGTGGTTTTAGTGACGCTACTTTTGCTATTTTCAAAACAATGGAAAAAACCGAATTTCGTGTGTTGATAAAACATTGCTTTTTAATGGGAAAAAATACCGTTCAAACTCAGTGATGGCTTGAAGAGTGTTATCCGGGCTCTGATCCGTCGAAAACAACCATTGGTGGTATGCTGATTTCAAACGCGGTCATACAGACACAAATGATGCTGAACGCTCTGGTCATCCAAATGAGGTTGTTACACCAGAAAACATAAAAAAAACCTCAAATTCGTGATGGAAAATCGCGAAATAAAGTTGCGTGAGATAGCTGACATCCTGAAGATATCATTTGGTAGTGTTTACACTATTTTGCATGAACATTTGGTCATGAAAAAGCTTTTTTCGAAAGGGGTGCCGCGTTTGCTCACAATGGAACAGAAACAACAGCGCATCGATGATTCAGAGCGCTGTTTGGCACTGTTTACGCGAAATAAACAGGAGTTTTTTCGGTCGTTATGTGACAATAGATGAAACTGGGATCCACCACTATACTCCGGAATCAAATCGGCAGTCTGAGTGGAGAACAGCCGGTGAAAGTCGTCCGAAGTGACCAAAAACTCAACAGTCGACCGGGAAGGTTATGGCCTCCGTATTTTGGGATGCGCATGGTATAATATTCATCGATCACCTTGAAAAGGGAAAAACCATCAATAGCTAATATTACATAGCGTTATTGTAGCGTTTGAAGGCAGAAATTGCAAAAAAGCGTTCCCATATGAAAAAGAAAAAAGTTCTCTTTCATCAGGACAATGCACCGTGTCACAAGTCGATGGTAACGATGGCCAAATTGCATGAGTTGAACTTCGAATTGCTTCCGCACCCACCGTATTCTCCAGATTTGGCCCCTACTGACTATTGGCTGTTCGCAGACCTCAAAAAGATGCTCCACGGAAAGAGATTTAGCTCGAATAAAGAAGTGATTGCCGAAACTAATGCCTATTTTGAAACCAAAGATAAATCGTTCTACACGGCTGGCATAGAAAAGTTAGGAAAGCGTTGGAATGAATGTATCGCTCTTGAAGGAGACTATGTTGATGAATAAAGAAGAATTTTGGGCAAACAAATGTTGTTTTAGTAGTTAGTCCCGGGCCTTATTGATCGATGTGTTATCATCTAGATTTACTATATGGAGCCGAGTGTTAGTCTCTAAAGATAAAAGAGGAATAACTGCTTCATGTCACGGAGATTTATATGCTACGATGGTCACTGGACCTCACTAGATTGGAAAATATCAGAAATGAAGAAATTCGTGGGGACAATTAAAATAGCGCCAATAGTAGATAAATTCCGGGAAGCACGACTACCCTGATATGGGCACATGCAACGGCGGAATGAAGGGTCTATGCTTAGGACAGCCCTGAATTGGGAACTCCCAAACAGACGCAGGTGAAGATCCAAGAAGAGCCTATATAAGAATGTGGAGAAGGATATGATGAAACTAGGACTGTCCCTGAGTAATCGGAGAGATTGAGAGAGATGGAGGAAAAGGTCCAAGCAGCTGACCTCAAATGGATGGGATAAGGCAAGGGAATAGAAGTGGAACGTTATTTTAATATTTAAAAGTATAGTGAAAGATAGTTTTGTCTGTTAGATGCTTATGCCTACATGTCATGGAATAAATAAACTATTTCTATGCCGAACCTCACAGGATAATTTTCAGTGTACTTAAAATGAGCACACTCGTACCTGTAGGTAAAATGCATGAGAATAAAAGAAATCTTCTAAAAATATATTTTTGGTGATAAATACTGTACATTTGTACAATGTGTATTGTATTGTATAACACTTGCATTGTATATAGTATATCCTGGGAGGTTTATTTCCATGTGACAATTTCTTCCAACTAATCAGTAAGGCGTTAATTCGACCTTGAGTAAAAACAAGACTGAAATATATTTTTTTAACCCTTACAGGCACAGGGAAACTTCACTTATTTTTACTCAGGCTGCACAAAAAATAAAAGGTCAAGATTCTCATAATTTTTTTTAATGTGTTTGAAAAATGATACATACAAATGCTAAATTAACATATTTCCACTTCCTCGGTAGGTCAAGGAACTCCTGGTGAGGTGGTACAACTTATGTACCACTTGTCCATATTTCCACTGGTACTTCTAATGTACCACCGAATAATGCCGAAATACATCCAAGTAAAATTAATTTTAAATCTAAATATACATTTTTTATTTAAAACTATCTTTTATTAAAATTTAATACAAATATATAACGTTTTCTTTTATACGCACAAGTCGGCACACCGAGAACAACTAACTGTCAATAATATTAGAAGCTAAATGAATTTGAAAAGGACCTGACCTGCAGCTGTGCGGATATGAGTCATAAGTATTATATTATACGAAGTGGTACATAATCTGAGCGTTCTTGCAGCAAAAGAGAGAGGTTTAATAAGTGGTACATTGCGTGTATCATTGTGCAGTACTGCGTCAAAAAAAAGGTGGTACATAACGTGGACCACTAAGCCTGTAAGAGTTAAATAAATATGTTATAGGTTTCAAATATAAATATTGTAAATTATTTTCAATTAATATTAATCATGTTTATCTCTCGAACATATAAATTTTATTTTAAAAAACTGTTTATGAATTTATTAATTTCTGATAAGTAAATTGTACGAGATATGTAAAGATTTAAGAATGAATGTTGCGAAATGCAATTTCATGGTGATAGACAAGTGTCAAACTGAATGCGATATTTGGGTAAGTAATGAAAGATTAGAGCAAGCTGAAGAGTTTTGATATTTAGTAAGTATTTTCTCAGATGATGGAAGAGTTACGAGGAATATTGAATGGCGTGTAACGATAGGAAACAATATCAACGGGGCACTAAAATATATATATTCGAATCGCACAGTAGTATCAAAATCTGCCAAGATGATAATCCACAACAGTATTTTTGTACCAACTTGGATGGAATCAAATGTGAACATGGAAGAAGATTGAGAAGAGCCGAATAATTGACGTAGAAATGTTTGCACTTAGAAGAATACACGGAGTGAAAATGTATGACAGAATATGGAATGATCTGTTTAGAGGTGAACTTAATAAGGCTTGTGTGTTGAGTTAGATGAATAAAAGCACTCTGAGATGGTTTGGGCACATGGAACGAATGATTGAAGAAAGACTAATAAAATAAATAAATATACACTGCAAATATGAGTGGAAGACGTGGTAGAGGAAGACCAAAGAAAATTTTATTAGATCAAGCGTATGAGAAAGAAGGAAATGTAAAAAAGTCAGAGAAATTGTAGGAGCTTTACAGAAGCTATGTGTTTCGATATATAAGAGACGAAATATGTGTCGTGAGAGATCTGGCGTTCTCTCCTCTCTGCTTAACCCAACAGGGAGATGGAATAATATTTGTTTTTTTATGTTCGAATAATTCAAATGCCAAGTATTATAACAACATTAGGAACTGCCTATTTGTTGTGTAAACTGGCTCTTGTTATTTTTAGCCACAGAGTAAATATTCTTATACAAATTGTTGTTTATTATCTCAATTTGATTTTAGAAGGAAAATGGAAAACATGTTGAAGAAAACTTTTTATCGGAGTTTAAAAATATTCTTTCAAATTTACAAGTATCGTGGGCAATTTATAACAGTGAAAATGTTTGTTTTACTAATTATAATTGGCTATTTTAGCTATCATTTTGTTGTAATTTTTTCACAAACACTCTTTTCACATGGTAAGAAAACTTGTCGATTATGTTTTGTGTATATTTTACATATTTTTATGTAGTCGAACTACTTGACTGCCCTCTAAAATATGGTCTGTTGGAGACAGTCATAATATGTAATTCATTGTATGTTTAGGAGTGTTATCCATAGTGAAACAAATATCTCAATTATTCAACATTTATCTAAAAATATCTTTTACCGAATGAAATAAAAATATATAACATCTGTCAAAATTATAATATGTATAAAAAACAAAATGTCACTCTTCTTGAAATTAGAATACATAGACTCTAACATGGAATGCGCCCGGCTAGGCCGGCGCGTGGACCTATCTACTGCTACATATGTATACTTATTCTTATTTAAATTTGATAATAGCTCTAGCTAAATGATCAAAATAAATTTACGTGTGAAAGAACTACAGAGGTTATTGGTTGGCATTCAAATGTATGCAGATTGCTGTATATGAGGTATAATCAATATAAAACTGTACAGAAGTTATGCCGCTGGGATGGTGGGACTAATGCTTCTAGTTGTTAAGTGCTTTAAGCCTTGTGATTCAGTCTGCCAAAAATCTTTGTGCTGTGTGTATCCATATCTGTTTCACAAGCAATTTTATTAACACGTGTTTTGAACTCTCTGAGATTGCCAAGGTAATTGCAAAATTTAGCAACGTGCGAAACAACAAATTTTGTTAAGAACCAGGAAAAACAGCATCTGAGACTCTTATAATTCTTCGTCAGGTTTATGGTAATGAAACCATGAGCCGAACCCAATGTTACGAGTGGTATTTGCGTTTTATAAATGTTCGAATGTCACTTGAGGACGATGAGAAATCGAGACATCCCTGCATCAGCATAACTGCTGAAAATGTTACTGAAATTCAGAAAATTATTCGTGCAAATCGACGATTAACAATCAGAGAAGTTTGTGACATGGTTGAAATGTCGTTTGGCACAGTTTAATTAATTTTAACGGACAATTTGAACATGTATCACATTGCGGTCAAATCTGTTCCTGGGCTACTGACAGTCGACCAGAAAAAGCATCAAGAATTTTTGACATCCAACACCATGTCTGCAATTCTACACCCTCCCTATTCAGCGGATTTTGCTCCGCGTGACTTCTTTTAATTCCCAAAAATGAAATTGATGCTCAAGGGGCGCGTTTTCAGAGAATAAAATAGATTGAAGCTTTATCGCAGGCGGTGCTTGACCAGACTAACAAAGAAAACTTTGCGGGAGTTTTTGCAGCATGACAGAAATATTGAATTCGCTGTAGGCGCTAAAGGCGATGCAGCCCAAAATATAATTATTTAATAATAAAGATGTTTTTAAAGCCAGTCTTGTTTTATATTGATCATATATCGTATGGATGATATAGCGATCTATGGTTTAGTTGGGGTAAGATGCTTGCCTCCCGATTCGCCGATTACGGATTTGATCCCCGTTTGAACCCAGATTTCTTTAAATAGGATCATAATCTGGTTTTCACTTAAAGCTTCTTGAATATCTTTCTGGTTGGCTGGAAGAAATTTGCCACATAGCGAAAATCCCGCAAGGTTGTACTGTATACAATAAAGTGTAATACAATACAATAGTGTAAGCAGATAATGAGGATGAATTGCAGAGTCTGATAAGTAAATTGTATGAGAGATGCGAGGAGAAAGATCTGAGGATGAATGTTGCGAAATCTAAAGTCATGTTGATAGAAAAGTGTAGAATATGAGGGTTAACAATGAGAGATTGGAGCAATTTAAAAATTTCTGAAATGTGAGACCAAATTATAAATACAATAATTAATATGCATATTATATTACAATACAAATTCTGTAAATGAAGATATCCAAGAACTGAATATTTAAATGAGTATTTTAATAATAATAAATAATAATTATATAAAACAGGCATGACCAAACTTTTATCAAGGTAATATTCTGTCTGATAGAAGCCATTGCTGGTCAGAGAACAAAAAAATGATAATAAAAAAAAACGATCTTTTGAAAAGAAACTTCGTGAACACAACACATCCGCCTTAACGAATCCTCTATTTTTTTCTGAAATGGCTAATAATTGTCACTGAGAAAATCACATTATTTTCTATCGATGATGCAAAATTTTTGCATATAATGGAAATAAATTGGACAGATTAAAGGCCCTAGAAATATCCAAGTCGTTGCGTTGCGATAAACATCTGGTAAATATATATATATACATTCCCAAGATGTTACTGCTGCTTGCTGGAGTTGTCTACTGCTTCCCTCCACCCACAAGTCCCAACCCCGAATTTTTACTGTTAGACGTGTGTGTATGTCAGTACCAGTTCGAACATAATTCAGTCTTGTTTGTGCTCCCTGATGATGAGGACGAAAGCTTGAAACCGGTAGGGTTATACCGTTATATAAAGTGGAACAAACTCTGTTTGACTAAACAAATTACAATGTCTTTAAATATTTCCTTTTTAAAAATATTATTCACTTGATTTAACCATACTACAACTGTAGTATCGAATAAGAATGTAATGTTGATTTAATGAAGTTTATTTCAGTTCACTATTTTTGGCTGAGTGGTTTATGAGTTTGACTCTTCAATTATCAATTGATGATCTGTACACAGAAAGAGTTGATTTCTGAAAATAATGCCTTCCCTATGATCAGTCTATTACCATTTGCCCTACATTATGCCTTTTATTCCCTTTCAGAGACCGCTTGACTAGTCATAAAATATTTCACTCCCAATAATGTGAGCCTGTTTCTGCAAGAGAAATTTGTATGCAGAAAATTTCTTTATGAATATTTCTACTTAGAAATTATCTTCACAGAAATGTTTCTATGTATGGACAGTTTTTCACTGTCTATTTATTTACAGTACTTATATGCTAAATGTCGATTATACGAGGGCCATCCAGAAAGTAAGGTTACAATATTTATGTAGGATCGAAAAATGCTTGTATTTAATTGAAATTCACAGGATACTTCAAAAATACATTAAACTATTTTTCAACGTAATCGCTGTCGAGATCGACACATTTCTGTATTCGGGGCACCAGGTTTTGTATGCCAGTGTCATAGACCTCCGCCGCCAGCTCTTTCAACCACTTCTTCACAGCTTCCTCGACTTCCTGATCGTTGGAAAATTGTTGGGGTATAGTGACACACCCACGTCTCATTCCCCATCATGATAGAGTTCAGCATCACACGGCGATCATTTCGAACTTATTCTTCAATTTTTTGGACAAATTCGTCGGAAATCACTGCCTTGCCTCATCGTGAGTATCAGTACGGCCTTCTGAACAACCTCGCCCACTTCGTGACATGTTGTCGACTCATCACATCACTACCATAAACTTCCACGAGCTTCCGATGGATATTCGCGGCGGTATTGATCTGCAAAGTCAAAAAACTGATGACCGCGCGGGTCTCGCACGGACGAGAGTTGGCAGGAGCGCGATGACCCTCGTATATTATCGAATTTGGCAACATCTCTGATGATGTCAGAAGAACTATGCATCAGCAAAACTAAGATAATTGGTGCAGTAGGCATTCATATATCTTCCCACTCCCGTTTGAGTGGTCTTTCTTCTTATCGTGTCAAAAGGATTTAATTATTTTCACCCAGAATCTGGATAGCATAATCATTGCACCAATCAAGTACTCCTCAATCCAAGACACCGGACTTCTCAGGAACTGCAGCAAGTATTCCGTGGACTGGTCCTCATCACCGACATAGTTAAAACATTAAGTATATTCCAAGTGGTAATACCGCTATTGGCAAAATTTACCTGCTGGAGTCTTCTCGACTTGTTCATCTTTTGGTAAACGTTGATTGCCTGCACTCGCTCGTAGGTGTACGTCACGAGTGCACGTATTTAAAATTTGATACTTTCCATTATTGTTCCTAAGGAGTAAAAATATCAAATAAAAAAACGCAGGTACGGTACCCGGCGGTAAGTAATACACATTGTTTGTAGAGCGGCGTCTGTCATTCATACACGTGTTCCATCACGATTTGTCAGTCGTTACCGGACCAGACGGTTAGCGCATTGTGCGGCAGAGACGACGCTATACAAACTATGTGTATTACTTATCGCCAGGTACTGGACCTCATTTTTTTGAGGCTCATTTCGAAACCATAAAAAATGTTTACATATTAATGAAAAATTACTTGTTGTTTGTTCTAGGTCTTTATACTTCAGTTCTGAACCCTATAACGGATCGCATAGCTAACACACTTGGATATAGGAAGCCCGTGTATGCAGTCATTATAGATGCTGGCTCCACTGGATCTAGGGTGTTGGCTTACACCTTCCATAAATCCGAAGGTAAGGTCTTATTCATCTTGCTGGTCACAGTGTACAAAATATCATGAATTGTTTATTTATTGTGAAGTTGAAATTTGGCAACACTTTTCACGTAACCGGAAAGATTCTACTGAGTTTTTCTGTGCTGTAGTAAGCAAGATATACTCTTTATTGCCATGATGGTGATCAACCTCCGATAAGAGACGGCACGTTGAGATGAAGTATTCAGGCAAGTTTAATGGAAAAACTTCCCAACTGAGTCTGATTTTGCATTCACTAATGTAGCTGGTTGCTAAATTTTGAGGAGACTGATATAAATATACATTAGTCAAGATAAAAATAATATTTGCACATTGGAAGTATGCAAACAACGTAGATGCGCTTTGCACTGATAACATTGTTTATTCAATAAGTAAATGTGACATTTCTCCATGTGACATATTCATATCGAGCAATGCGGTGCACTCTATATATTATATTTTCTTAAATGAATATACTATATGCTCATGTATGTATGTGTTTATGGATTTCGTGGGGATGAATAGTCATTTGAATGTTTTTTGCGACCATGTAACTTGCTTCGTTTACTTTTGTCTGGTTGATTGGAAGAAAGTGGCGCCTGGCAATAAGCCCGCCAGATTGTATTTGCAATAAAAGTGTTGAATAAAATAAATAAATATCGCATCTTTAATACAAACTGTTACAAATCAATTATTCGTAAGATGACATGCATATTTTTAAACTAGAAATAAATGAATGTTGAAAAATGATTACACCTGAGTCTTGTTTGTACTCCCCTGATGATGAGGTGAAAACCTTGAAGCCGGTAGGGTTATACCGTTACATGAAATGGAATAAACGGTATTTGATAAAACAAATTACAACGATTACACCTCTTTATTCAGTTATTGACTAATATAATATAGTTGGCATAAGTCATAGTGCTTTTGAGGTTTTAATGTTATAGTGTCATAAAATAAAAATTGTCATTGCATTCAAATTGAAGTAGGTAACAGTTTCAGATATGTCGCAAATCAAAATGTAGCAAAATATATATATCTATATGGTTTTAATAAAAAGAAACAGTTTTAATTATTGTCCATAAATGGCATACCATATTATCAATAGTAGTATCATGTATTTCAAGTTAATATTTGTTTGTAATTTGTTTAGTCAAACACTGTTTATTCCACTTTGTATAACGGTATAACCCTACCGGTTTCAAGGTTTTCACCTCATCATCAGGGAGCACAAACATGACTGAATTATGTTCAAACTGGTACCGACATACACACTTCTAACGGTGAAAATTGAGTTTGGGGATTGTGGGTGGAGGGAGTAGGAGACAACTTCAGTAAGCAGTGGTGAGATCACGGGAATGCATGTATTTGCCAGATGTTTATCCCTGACACACGAAATACACAACAATTGATAATTTAAATTGTATGTACACGACCGACACGTTTAAGACACAAGCATAGATTGACCAAATACATATACAGTCTGCCTGCCTCTGATTCCCTAAATTTCCCACCAATTGCATCGTATTACACGACTCATGTAACCTTGACCATGAGCGCTGCAGGTGCACATGTGTCTATAAATAGAAACAATATATTTCTGCTTCCTAATATTCATTTCAAATATTTTAAATCGTCGCACATTTAATTAAATATGTTTATAAATTGATTTGCATTTCAAACGTAAATTGCGGGAAATAAAAACGTAAAAGTGGGTACTAAATGTACTAAAATAATACGGGATTGGAAAAATTTTACGCAAATGTGATAACGTGAATTCCGTGCACGTAAAAACGCGGTTTCACTGTACATTTATTCTAAATTTAATATCAGCAAATAATATTTATATTTCTTCAAGAACTATGTCAGAAAAAATTGTTAAGGTTTGTGGTATGAAATTCAGTAAAAAATGATGCACTTTTTGTACATTTTTATCTTATGTTTGTTCTCATTAATTAATTTTTGTACATTTTTATCTTATGTTTGTTCTCATTAATTAATTTTTTTTAATTATATCTACGACAGGCAGAGATAATAGTATTACTGTTTACTTGACCTCTTTTTATAATGTTAATTGTAAGTGGTATTTAAAAATTGATAGTATTATGTTCTATCAACAGTGTTGATATTTGTTTTCTTTTTATTACTTAGGCGGTCAACTGATATTGGATGATGAACTGTTTGAAGAGATTAAGCCAGGCTTGTCTGCATACGCAAAGGCGCCACTGAATGTAAGTTGTTAATGTTTACAAATATCTTTATCAACTTTTCATTCAACATACCCAAGATTTTCTCTCTAGCCGATCGGGCAAGGGATCGCAACAACCTCATTTACTACCAATGGGTCAAAGGCCACTCGGGGAATCATAGTATAAATAGGCAAAAACCCGTACGACGGTTGTCGGCAAAGAAAGAATACGAGAATTGAATTTTAAGTAATTCGTTTATAAATTTTTAATAAAATAATTATAACACTTTTTTTAAATTTTGTATTCACCACTCTTAACAGTGGTAATGTTCAGGTAGACGGGGTTGACAGGGTGATGTTCATTTCAAGAGGTTCGACATAAGAAATAAAATTGTACTCCACGATGCTCATCAAAATAATCAAACCATTAACTGACACAGGTCTTACCTACATCTACGTAAAGTTAAGAGCCTTATATAATATTTAGACTCTTGATCAAAGCTTTCTCATTTTGGTAGTTGTTGATGATTTTCTTATTCCAGTCACTATTCACTTTGATATTTTTTTTTTAATTTTCCGCATTATACCGATTTCTCCTGTTACATATGTAGGTTTGATTAATTTTTATTCATATGGAAGAATACTATGGAGGATTGTACTATGCAGTGCTGAGAATATAGTATATCCTATGTGTCGCCCAATTGGTTCAATATCTCTAAACCTCGTGTCACTGACTGTTTAACCATTACTTTGGTTCTGCAAGTTATTACATAGACAGAGGATGATTTGTTGCGTGATTGTAATTATTGATAACGTAAAAAGTAAGTGCCTCTTATTTTGTTGGACAGTTTAAATCAAATTAAATTGCAATACTTTTAATATGAATAAATTTTGAAACTTCTATAATTGAATGCCGTCAAAAGTTTAATATTACGTGCATATTTTGGATAGTCATCCTTTGTTCTATACCATAAATATCTCAGGAACTTCTTTTGTTAATTGTTGTATAAATTAGAGTAAGTCTATTGCTATCTTATATCTAATTACAATAAATTAGAGTAAGTCTATTTGTTGTCTCATATGTAATTGCAATAAATTAGAGTAAGTCTATTTGTTGTCTCATATGTAATTGCAATAAATTAGAGTAAGTCTATTTGTTGTCTCATATGTAATTGCAATAAATTAGAGTAAGTCTATTTGTTGTCTCATATGTAATTGCAAAAAATTAGAGTAAGTCTATTCGTTATCTTAGATGTAATTACAATAAAATAATATATTTCCAGGGTGCAGAGTCCATCATAAAACTGATGACAAAAGCTAACACTGTGGTACCAAAGAAATACAGGTCCTCCACTCCTGTCGTTCTACGAGCAACAGCTGGTCTGAGGCTTTTAGATCCCAGCGATGCTGATCTTCTTATCTCCTCTGTGAGGGTTGCACTACAGGAGACCGGATACAAGATGGCAGATGATGCTGTGGAAATTATGGACGGACAGGATGAAGGGATCAATTCATGGTTTACGGTTAATTTCCTTCAAGGTAAACAAAATTATAGTGATGTTAAATAGATAACTTGTATAACATCAACATCATCAGCCCGGCACCATCATTGACTCCAATGTTGGATATAGGCCTCCTCTCTAGCCTTTCACACGTTTCTATCCTGGGCATATTACTTCCAGTTACTCCCAACAGCTTTTCTGATGCCATTTGATCATCTTGTTAGGGGTCTTCCCACACTTTCCCTTATCCTTGGTCGTCATTCCAGCACTTATCCATCTATCATTGATGGATTAAGCTTTGAACATCTTGAAGGTTCTCATAGACAAAATTAAGCACTTTTCAGGAAAGTGTCAACTATTATGTTTATGATAAATTTTTTGAGCAACTATTACATCTGTGGCGACCGTATGCGCGGTCACTGAACCCACGAGACGACCTTTGCACACCTTAACAATGCGAGACAAACAATTCCAAAGTCCACGCGATCGGTCATTCAACTCACTACCAGTGAAGACCGCATTCCATGAGGAAAGGAGAGGGCAACATATCTTTCAAGCTGTCTCTCAAAACAAAAGGATACCTACGCGCGACAATAAACATATTGTAAGCGCAAAGATGAGACAGCGATATATCTCGTGCGCATTCCCGCACACGTTCAAAAAACATTATAAATACCGACGTTGGTCAATAAAATTCCTCTTTACATATTCCGATTTCGACAAGTTTTTATTTATCAACAATCATCCTCATCATCTCTCCTTTAAGGAACATACGTTCCTAAACATCATACGAAATTACAGTTATCTCAAATTACTGTAATTTTGTATGATGTAATTGTCTACAGAATGAATGATTAGGGATGAATGTGAACTTAAGGCTGATGTGTCAAGTAAAAAGAAAAAGAACTTTCCGAGATGGTTTGGGCATGAACAATGAATGAATGCTTGAAATAGTTCCGATATAAGTGGAAGGCGTGTAAAAGGAAGACAAAAAAGCATGGTTGGATCAAGTGAATAATATTTAGAAAGTCAGAGAAATCGTAGGAGTTGTATGAGAAAGGTGTATGGGTGTAGAAGAGGCGAATGATGTGTTTCGAGGTAGGAAAGTCTGGCGCTCACCTTCTGCCTGCCCCGACAGGCAAATGGCATGATGGTATTTATGTATGTATGACATAATTGGGTGTAATATGTTTAACATAAACAATATTTACCAGAAATATGTAAAAAATAATTTGAGTTCCTAAAAATAGGTCTTCACATAATATTTTCCGTTTTAGCTCTATACTACTCTTGTCATAAGAAAAGATTGAAGTGATCTTTGGTTTCTAGATTTATATATTTCGTAACATGTAGTAAAAACTTGATCTGATTAATTGAAAAGGATATGTTTCCAGAAAGATTGGACAATGTGACAACCGCAGCACTGGACTTGGGAGGAGGCTCTACCCAGGTGACTTACGAGCCCCCCTTGGCTGTCCATTCATATCCTCTAGTCAGTGTTCCTGGGAACAGCAAAATTATCTCGCTGTTTACCTACAGGTGAGCTTGCTATTCAATAATAATTGAGAAAAACCCTTCAGTTAATTTTTAAATCTTGTTGCCTTTGGTTACCAAATAAAAATTGATTCCTCTTTAAAATTAAATTACTTAACAATCTCACATTATTTGTTTCCAAACAAATGCAATTAAAAATTCGTTATAACTCAAATCAGCACCTTTTTCATTTAACTATGCGTGTATGTAATTTACTTATAACACATCGATCAATAAGTCCCGGGACTAACCAACAGATGGCGCCTCTAATAACAAACCCATACCATTCTCAGTTAGTACCAACCTTAAGAAGTTACGTGTCAAACTTTCATGACATTCCGACATTGTGTCATTGAGTTACAGTGGATTTAGTGATGCTACTTTTGCTATTTTCAAAACAATGGAAAAAACCGAATTTCGTGAAGATATCATTAGGTAGTGTTTACACTATTTTGCATGAACATTTATTTGGTCATGAAAAAGGTTTTTTCGAAATGTTTGCTCACAATGGAACAGAAACAACAACGCATCGATGATTCAGAGCGCTGTTTGGCACTGTTTACGTGAAATAAATGGGAGTTTTGCGTCGGTATGTGACAATGGATAAAACTTGGATCCACCACTATACTCCGGAATCGAATTGGCAGTCAGCTGAGTGGAGAGCAGCCCAAAAACTCAACAGTCGGCCGGGAAGGTTATGGCCTCCGTATTTTGGGATGCGCATGGTATAATATTCATCGATCACCTTGAAAAGGGAAAACCATCAATAGCGAATATTACATAGCGTTAGTGTAGCGTTTGAAGGCAGAAATTGCAAAAAAAATTGCCCCATATGAAGAAGAACAAAGTTCTCTTTCATCAGGACAATGCACTGTGTCACAAGTCGATGGTAACGATGGCCAAATTGCATGAGTTAAACTTCAAAATGCTTCCGCACCCACCGTATTCTCCAGATTTGGCCCCCAGCAACTATTGGCTGTTGGCAGACCTCAAAAAGATGCTCCAGGGAAACAGATTTGGCTCCAATGAAGAAGTGATTGCCGAAACTAATGTCTATTTTGAAACCAAAGATAAATCGTTCTATACGGCTGGCATAGAAAAGTTAGGAAAGCGTTGGAATGAATTTATCGCTCTTGAAGGAGACTATGTTGATGAATAAAGAAGAATTTTGGCAAACAAATGTTGTTTTAGTAGTTAGTCCCGGGATTTATTGATCGATGTGTTATACAAGCATTTCTCCCCTTTAGCAGTAGATTCTTTATAGATTTTTTCTGCATTATTTGTGAGATGTGCTATTCCATCTTTAGGGATCTACCTGGTGGTCAGCTATGTAGTAACTTCATATTGGGAAACCATGGTAAACTTTATGGGGAACCTGGATCTCATCCATTCTTTGAGCGTGATCCTATCACATAATGTTTTCTATGCCTTCCTCATTGTATTTAATTTTACTTTATTTCAACGGTCAAGTAACCTTTTTGTTACAAAAAATAACGACGTATAAAATTCATCTATAACATATAAGAACAGTAACAAAGAAAACACATACAATTTAATCAATTCATTTTGACAAAAACAACTTCTTCAATAGCGAAAGTCATTATTGATTGCCCAATCTGTAGTCTTAGAATTATACAAATAATTCGTTGTAACTTCTTCATTATGAAACAAAACATTTTGCCAAGTGGATCTACAAAAAACGAGAAATATGGCAAGTTGAGTTAGTTCCGGACTTTTGAAATACGAACCGATAATCTTAACGTGTTCCTCGCGGGAAGCACAAACGCCTGTGATCTGATCTGTAGCATTCCTTTGTGTATTTTACGTAATGTTTAGTTTATCTCCTTTATTTAATGAGTCTCCTTAAGAGTAATGACTATTATTTATTATCAGAAAATTACTTGAATGTCATGTTTACTTGGTGGTGTAATCAAATATCAGTGGTTCTAAACAAAATACGCGTTTAAACTTAGAAATTAAAAAATGCAGAAATTGTGCCGCGCACAGGATTCGTGGAATTTGATTTTTAACGCGGTGTACAGGTTAAATAATGTGAGGTCAAATGTCGAGTTGACAATCTTTAATAAGGTTGTGAGGACATCTTAAGATGTCTTCAGTTTTACACATTCTTATTATTTCTATGTTTCTTATTCCGTTTCTGAGTGTTCTACTAATTATACAAGCATAACTTACATAAATAAAATATCTTAACTTTTTATTGTTTCAGTTACTTAAATTTGGGTCTAATGGCAGCAAGACACGGATCACTTCTGCAGGCATCTTCAAAAAAAACCCTCGAAGATTCCATGGAGTCAATTTGTATCAGCCCTTCTGCCAAGAATATCGAATGGAAATACACTAACAAGAAATTCCTTGTCAGGTTAGTTAACCCATTGGTTTTAAAATTAATAAAGCAAAATCAAAGGATATGGTTATAAAAAGAGGTGTCATAAAATTTGTATGCGATATATGGGTTAACTCAAAAAAACTGGAGCAGGTTGATGAGTTCTGTTATCTGGGTAGTATGTTTATGGATTAACTCACATAAACTGGAGCAGGTTGATGAGTTCTGTTATCTGGGTAGTATGTTTATGGATTAACTCACATAAACTAGAGCAGGTTGATGAGTTCTGTTATCTGGGTAGTATGTTTATGGATTAACTCACATAAACTGGAGCAGGTTGATGAGTTCTGTTATCTGGATAGTATGTTTATGGATTAACTCACATAAACTAGAGCAGGTTGATGAGTTCTGTTATCTGGGTAGTATGTTTATGGATTAACTCACATAAACTGGAGCAGGTTGATGAGTTCTGTTATCTGGGTAGTATGTTTATGGATTAACTCACATAAACTGGAGCAGGTTGATGAGTTCTGTTATCTGGGCAGTATGTTTGCGTGTGATGGGCGAGTTGAAAGAAACATTGAAAGAAGAATAGTGACAAGAAACAATGTAAAGCAAAAATGATAAAACACAATGGTGTGTTGGTAAAAAATAAGACATTTAGTTATGGCTGTTGAAGATCAAGAGAAATTCTATAAGTAAATGCAATGTATGGGGTAACAAAATAAGGTAAGAACAAGTTGATGAATTTCGATATTTAGAGAGATGGTGAAATAGAGAAATGTATTGAAAGGTGTGTTGCTCCGGGTAACAAGATCAATGGCACTCTTAATACTTAGTAATATCAATCTTTTGACATATAGAAGGGAAACTTGGACTTGGCAGAAGAAGGACAAAGAGTAAGAAACAATATGGTACAGTAGAGCATCGATTTTTCGAATACTGATCAACCGAAAAATTGGTTAACTGAAAGTTCAAATTTGCGGCCGCTAGTATAGAAATTCAATTTTATGAAAACTTATCGTGTTTTATAGTATGTATAGAATTTCAAATTGCTGTGGCGCTGCAGCGTATTCCCCCTCCCTGCCAACCGGCCTACGTGAGTAACCTCGCGTCGTTAGTGGCGTGTGAGCCTTCACGTGTGACGATCGGCTATCCAAAAAATCAGTTATCTGAACACCCCCAGTTCTGAATTGTTTTGGATAATCGATATTCTACTGTATATGCTTTCTTCAGACCTCTATAACCTTAGAGTTAAAATTTGTACAGTGATATTTTTGGTTCAATATATCTTTTTTTTAAATTTCGTTAAATTCATTTATGTGTCACATCTGGACAGTTGTTAGTCAATTTATTCTGGTCTGCTGGATTCACAAACGTCTAGACTCCATTTTCAATGCAGCTGCTAGACTGATTCATAAATATTGTCATATTACTCAGCTTCTAAAAAGTCTCCGTTGGCTCACATATCATGAACGGATTGATTTCAAACTATGTCCCTTTGTATTCAAGTCCTTTAATGGGATGTCTTCATTGTATCTTTCGAATCTGTGTCTGAGAGATGTAAATTTGTACAATGGAAAACTCGCCTTCAAATTTAATTGAAATACCTTTGACAAAGTCACCATCTACAAAACATATATCAGATCTGTAAATATGAGACTGGAATTTTTTTATAGAAAATACACATTTATTGTATGAAAATGATAAAAAATATTTTATTCAAAGTATTACCAATCGCTAGCTAAACATTTTTCCCATATCTCGGGCAATTTGTGGATGCCATGCTAAAAAACCTCTTGCTCTTTTGAGGCAAACCAATCATCGAGCCATTTTCGTACATTTTTGGAAGAAGTGAAGCGCTGCTCAGCAAGTGCGTGTCCCATCGATGCAAATAAGTAGTAATCGGATGGAGCCAAGTCTGGTGAGTAAGCCGCATGCGAAAGTATTTGCCAACTAAACGCCTCAATCGTTTCCTTGACCGGTTTTGCTGTGTGCGATGATGCATTATCATGACGCAAAATCACTTTGTGTTGCCTCTTTTGATATTCTGGTAGTTTTTCACGCAATGCTTTGTTCAAATCCATCATTTGTTGTCGGTAGCGTTCAGTATTAATGGTTTTGCCAGGTTTTAGCAGCTTATAATAGATAACACCCTTCTGATCCCACCAAACACAGAGCATTGTCTTCCATCCATAGCGATTTGGCCTTGCAGTTAATATCGCTGGTTTGCTTGGAGTTACCCATGATCTTTTACGCTTAGGATTCTCGAAATACTATATATCCATTTTTCATTGCCAGTCACAATTCGATGGAGAAATTATTTTCTTTTGTACCTGGCGAGCAGCATTTCGTAAGTGGTTTTTCGGTTTTCCTGATGTCTTTCATTCAGTTCATGTGGAACCCATTTTCCCACCTTCTGGATCTTTCCCATGGCTTTCAAACGTATGGAGACAGCTTCTCGTGTCACATTTAATTGATCCCGAGTTGTTGTTGCGTTTGAGCATCATCCTCATCCAACAATGCTTGCAATTCAGCGTCTTCAAACGTTCTCGGTGGTCTTCCATGTTCTTCGTTTCTCACGTCAAAATCGCCACTTTTGAATTTTTTAAACCACTCAAAGCACTGTGATTTACCAAGAGTATGCTCACCGTAAGCTTCGACAAGCATTTGATGCGATTCTGCAGCTTTCTTCAAATGGTAACATAAATCAATGCTGTCGGCGAATCATAGTTTTCAAGCACAAAAACAGACATGTTTAACGCTATGAAAACATATGTAGTATTAAATTTGGATTGTTGTGAGTTAAAAGTCTTTGACAAATGTAAACACAAGAAAAAGGCACCAATGACGCAGCTTGACAGTCACTACATTGACAACTAGAGCCATCTATGAGTGAATTCCGGTTTCATATTTACAGACCTGGTAAGATTCACTGAAGTGTCAAATGATAAAAATCTGAACATTTATTTTTATAAATGATTTAAATAATTTTTTGAAATTATAGTATTTTTGAACTGCTATTTATGTTAGCACTAATAATTTTCCATTTTTCCCAACTCTCGTCAAATATGGACATTGAAAGACACCCTTTCACTTGAAATATCTACCTGCCTTAGATGGCCATACAACTCATTATAGAGCTTTGTCCTTTTGGAAGAGCTTCAATCGAACAGTCCCCATCTCCTTCCAGTCTTCCCCCACTCCTAGCCTCCTAAGATCCTGCTGCACGTTATCTAAAAACCTCTGTTTCCGTCTGCCAAGTAGCCTTCTGGGGTGTTTTTGGGTTTGCATAATGATTTTTGTTTACCGTGTCAACTAAGATTTGATTACATGACCTATTCATGCCAACCTTAACAACCTTACGTCGCTTGCAATTAGTGGTTATCTCCTTAATTTTCAAATTTCTTCGTTAGATCTCAGTTTCCACTCTTCTGCAGTCTGTTTTGGGCCAATTATATTTCTTAATAGGTGGTTTTCGAAGCTCAGTTACTTTTGTTGATCTTTTATTTATTTTATAAAGCTTTCATATACAGGTTAAACCTAATAACAAACAAAGCTTAAAGAGAATTATATACAGTAACAAGAAATAAAAATTAATAAACAAGAAATATTTGTTAATCTGAAACAAAAACCCTTTAATAAGAAAGTTCAAAATACTTTCTTTGAAAACATTTTCTGAAATGTTGAAGATGTCAAGATCCGAGACCCTATTCAAAAGGGACATTCCATGAAACAAAGGAAGAGCACTTTACAAGTTAGATTTACTTATTGACAGTCTAAATAGATCAATATTTCTGTAAGTTGATGGAGTGGTATATTCTCAGTTTGGCATTCCAGGACAGGGCCTTACAGCTCAGCAGTTTGTGAAGTGCTGCAGTTATTCTGGTTCCTTTTTCACTTGGAATGTGATGGTATAGTTATAGTACATAATTTTTCATCCTGTTTTTTTTCAGTGGCTATCAAAAGTCAAAAGTATATAAAGAGACTAAAGACTCCAATGGTCAAGTGACCAAGACTGCTGTTGTGGACATGGGTGAATGCAGGGCCATGGTCAGTTTGCTGGTGGCTAACCTCCTCAAGTCAGCTCCCATCCCCACGCACCTCGGAGAGCAGCATATCAATGCTTTCAGTTATTATTGGGATAGAGCTGTTGAGGCTGGACTGATTGGTAAGTAATTTTTAATCTATCTTTCCTATTTCTTTTTGTTTAATTATTAAGAAACATACAGGTACAAATATTTTATTTTATTACAATTTACAGTCTTTTATCAACCATTAAAAAGGGCTGCAAAAGTAATACTCGAATTAGAATTTTGAGTGCACATGAATATAAATACAACTTTTCACAAAAATAATAAGCATAATAAACAAAAATCGGAAATCAGTACTCACTAGCATACTACCCACCATACTTAAAATACAAACTTGAGACAGGTCAAGGCTCAGGTAATCAAATGACCTAACATATAAAAAAGAAACAATCGAAGAAAATAATAACAAAAATATACATATGTATTCTACTCTAACTTCGTACTTCTCTAATACACAAAATAAAAAACAAATGCACATCGAAATTTCAATATATTTATCTCAGAGATCTCAAAAGGTTTGAGAGAAATAAAGTCAACGAAAAGAAAGAAAAAATAATCTACAAGGTGTCCCAAAAAAACATATCCACACTTTGAATTATTATACAATAAATGCAGTATTTATTAAGGTATATCTAAGATTAAAACTTGAAATTAAAGAGGACAGAGGTAGAATTTTTTAGTTTACACAGTGCCGTTGAACTTGCTTACCTCATGAATGCGTGGTAAGCAAGTTCAACGGCACTGTGTAAATATTTTATTACAATTTGTGTATATACATTATATTATTTATATATTTATATACATTATATTATTTATAGTTAAGGCATTACCATTGTGGAGGGTTCAAGACATTGTATTTTTTTTTATCTAACACTGTTTATTCCATTTTTTTTTGTAACAGTATAACCCTACTGGTTTCAAGGCTTTCACCTCATCTTCAGGGGAGCATAAACAAGACTGAATTCTGTTCGAACTGGTACCGAGATACACGCTTCTAACGGTTAACATTCGGGTTGAGGACTGGGGGTGAAGGGAAGGATGAGACGATCTCGGCCAGCAGCGGAGAGATTTTTGGGATATATGTGTTTACCAGATGTTCACCTCGATGCACTGACTTAGAAATTTCTAGGGCCTCTAATCTGTCCAATTTATTTCCATTACTACCGAAGAATTCAGTCTTGTTTGTGCTCCCCTAAAGATGAGGGGAAAGTCTTGAAACCAGTAGGGTTATACCGTTATAAAAAAAGTGGAATAAAGTGTTTGATAAAACAAATTACAATGTTATACATTATTTTTGGGACACTGTATTTTCTCATTATTATGTTATTATAAATGTTGTGATTGTTTTTATTTTTGTATCAACTGCTGTTATATTAAAATTTGAGCCTCATAGTACTGGCCAATCAATAGCTGATTCTCTGAATGCGTATCATAAACGGTAACAATCTAATCTGTGTCATACACATATATTTAAACTTAGTACTAACATAATAATATGAAAAAAAAATCACTGTGACATTAGAACTCATTTTGACAGTTGGCACTGCTGCACCTTTAATCTAAAACTTTAAAATCATAATGTATTACTTTTTCATCTATGCCTATCAAAAATGATGTTTTGCATTTATTTTTTGTTAACAGATCCAGCGGTCGGTGGTAAAGTGACTGTGATGGACTTTGTTAACGCTGCTGAAACTGCATGCAAATCCACCGATAATTCTTTTAAGCCTTGGGCATGTTTTGATCTCATCTATATATCCATTCTGCTCAATGAAGGTTTCCGTCTTCCATTATCGACAGAGTTAGAGGTTAGTTATGTAATTTAACTCTTAAATAGTTTTTTTTTTTGAGTTTCGCAAGATGTTTCCAGTTGTAGTTGAGTGTCACTGTTTGTCAGGTTGATGAGAGCGTGCAACGGTGTTTTTTGTGTTATCAAAAATCGGAAAGAAGTATCGATTTATTTTTTCATGCTAAATATCCTCAGTGAGATACAGGCAAAAGCCTAGTTTACTGGGGATACGACAAATGAAAGGCAACAAACCCAGATCCATTAAAATTATATGCCCAAATCAAATTACCTGTTGTTTTTTCTCAAATTGTGTATATTTCTTGTCATGTGTAATAATAAAAAAATAAAAAATTTGAATATTATTATAATAACTTTGTGGGAAAATAAAAATAAAGGCGAATTTTAAATTTACCTAAGAATTACACCATACATTGTATTGTTTACTGATTTACTCTAAGATTTACTGTTTTCTGGTTTCAAAAAATTACTATAGAAGATGGTAAGTAGGTTGGAAAAGATAACACTGAGCTCATTTGAACATGTTGAATGAATGGGTGGTGAAAGATTGATCAAATAAATTTACAATGCGAATGTGTATGTGAGTTATGGTTGAGAAAGGCTGATAAAAGTATTTTGGACTAAGTGAACGAAATTTCGTAAGACAAACAGGTTAGAAGTAAGAGAATTCGATGGAACTGTATGCAAAAGTGTATGGATTTAGCAGAGGTGAAGGAAATAAGTCATGATTAATGTATGGTGTACTGTCGTCTCTGCGTAAGTGATGACTTTTTCCAACTTTTGGATATTTTCCTTCAGTTAGTTTTCTGTCAGATTTTAATTGCTACTGAAAGTTAACTCTCCATGACAAGGTTCTTCATTCTAAGATTCAAATTGATCTTCCCACATTAACTTGATATTTGATACATGACAAATAAGCAATAATAAACTTAAAATATAACATTGACCGTCCGCGAGAAGAAATAAAGTGTAAAAGGCAGAGTAGGTTCTAAAAACAGTGTTGTTCCACCACAAATAATGGCCGTATTAAAATGTCATCGCAATTAATGGCTGAAATTCACAAATTTTGTGTCAAATTGTTTCCGCACTTTCCATGTTTGTGTAAATTTCCATGTTCTGACTTCTATCTATTCTTGAATGTGAAAAAAAATCTTGGTTAAACAGAGATTTCGAATAAATTACGGGGTTGAATCTGCAATAAAAGGACAACGTAAAAAAAGAAGAGCGGTGAACTGTAAAGGCCAATAAACAATGTCTGTTTGAGAGTAGTGCTAGTCCATGATCGGAAAGGCGCTGAAAATTTTCAACGAGATAAGAGGGGGCGGCAGGACAGTTAAGGGTATTATACAATAGAGATAGTATATGAATTTGGTGTCTATTACTCACTCTTATCTTTCTGGTTGATAAGAGATTATCACATGATAATAAACCCTGCTGGCTGTACTATATACAATGAAAGCTTACTAATTATTTTTTTACCATTCTTCCATTGTATAATTTTTGGATTTAACTAATATTTCTCCTTTTTTTTATTGCAGCTTGTAAAAAAAATCAATGGACATGAAATATCATGGGCGCTGGGACTTGCCTACAACACTTTGATAAAAAGTTGACTTTAGTTTGCGAGTTTAGCTTAAATCAATTTGTAAGAATGCTTTGGACTCGTAATAACTTCAATGTTTTTATACTCAACTTGACTGCTTTCTTTGTATAATGTTTATTTTTATAAAATCTTAATGTATTTTTCTGCTTTGCACAAAAATTATCAACACTTTTATTAGAATTAGAACATAATGTTTTTTTTCTCCATATTTATATATATTTTATACTTGAAACTACATACATTGGGTTCTTTTGCTTGGTATGATTCGTATTTGTTTATAAAGTATGGTGCTGTTATAAATTTAATTTTACTTGATTTCTAAGCAACAGAGTGTGTGTTATACATATATTTCATTAAATATGAATGTGTAAGTCTTCAATTAAACATTATTTTAATACGTTGAATTTGTACTACACATCTTTTTTAATTTGGTTTGTTTTTGGTGATGATTGAAGACTAAAGTCCGCAAGACAAATTTATATTTTTTATAATTTTAATCATAATTGGATAACTTATATAGCACCATTAACCCTTCCCTTACGGTGATAAAAATAATACGCGTGCTCCGGTGTTGGGTAGTGAGTACGCAATAAAAAATTAGCGATTTTAAATCGGAAAAATAAGAACATTCATAGATAATCCCCTTAATTAATTATAATTGAAGTTAAAAATTATAATAATTGAGATTTATTTGCTGAAAACATTAAAAAACCATCTGGCACCGTTCACGGAACGGGCGTACGTCTAACCTATTTGCAAGCCTAGAAGCTACTAGTGGCGCGGAACGTCAGTCGCATACCCCGGCGCTTACGCCTTTGCTTGCGATGTTGAGACAATTCAGCTCCTCGCAATTCAGTCTAGTATGCAAGAGTGAGATGCGAATATAGTGTCGCGCTTCCCGCATACTATTCACCTATCGTCAAGACGAGGCACTCGCAGCGTTTAAATGCGAATTTGTTTTCGATCTTTACAAAACACCTCAATGTAGTCGATAAATTCTGATTATTATTAATATTATTTTTTAAATCAATGTGTAAATATATTATGGAGGAATACCTAAAATCTTAACCTTGTATTTATTATATTTATAGAGATATTGATGGTTATTAGAAGCAACGTGTAGAAGATACCCAACACAGGGAAGGAAAGGTTAACAGAGTTTTAAACACTCCTCATTTGCACTCCCAACTCAGGATTTAAACCCACTATTATTGACAGATGCAAAATATTATAAAATAAATAAATACCTGTACAATATATACATGCATGAACTGAGTGTAAAGATGGGTAGTGGCTGATAGCTCCAATATTTCATTGGTTGATTGCATAAATACCTGTACAATATATAGATGCATAAACTGAGTGTAAAGATGGGTAGTGGCTGATAGCTTCAATATTTCATTGGTTGATTGCATACCTGTACAATATATAGATGCATAAACTGAGTGTAAAGATGGGTAGTGGCTGATAGCTTCAATATTTCATTGGTTGATTGCATAAATAATTTTGGATAATATTTTGAGGTTGATATTGATCATATATGAATTTAATAAATAAATAGCGTATGCTATTAAAAACAGCGTATGCTATTAAAAAATGTACATAAAATTGCATGCAAGTTTTGGGTCTAGCAGCTTATCAATTTTAATAAGGCCTCAAAATCAAACTTTTTCTTCTTGGTCATTTCCTCAATTGTTATGACCATGCTCATTAACCATCCCTCTCCAGCACAAACAATTTCTAGACTTTATTGCTGTTACTTTCTTCACATTTTAAAACTTAATATCCTTACACAAGTGGCAAAATCTTTTTTCACTGTTTGTTTGCAAATAATGCAGATGTCGATTTTTTTATGTCTTTGTGGCAGTCTACCTTTTTGTAATGACATCCATTACAATTTTGGCCATTTACCTGTATGCCAATATTTTTGTGTATTTAACATTAGTTTTTTTATAAAGTACTAATGATTATTTTATTTTTCATTTTGTGTGTTTTTTTTCTCCTTGAAATAAGTCAAATTGAAAAATTTGATATAATTCACGTTAAATTATGAATCTAAATTATCATTTTATATTATGTGTGCAGTTTTTTGCAATATATATTTATGTGTGTTAGAATAAACATTATATGTTCTCAAAATAGACCAAACAATATTTATTCCATTATCTTAATAGTTTTTATTTATTTATATTATTCCTGTACAATTATTCCAGTAGGCACAACAATTGTGTATTCACAAATATTTAGACTAAGATAGTTGTTATTTTAAGCAACTGCATTTTGTTAAGCGGCAATATTTAATTTTCCAATCTGTATCTTAATAGTTTTCGCCTGGCAATAATTCATACAGTGTTACCCAGATTTCACAATATCCAGAAGAAAAAAACTAGCGTAAAATGAGGGAAAACACATTGAGAGATGTATGAACAATTTACACAAAATATCTCAAATATTTGTTGTTAATATTATTGTATATTATACGATTAAAAAAAATATATATTTTCTAATTTGTAAAGATAAAACTATATCTTAAACTGATATTTTCTAAAAATAATCAAAATCACTGATTTACTTAAGTTTTTGCCAATTTTCATCAACGTCGGAAACTGGCGAAATTAAGAGAAATCAACATTATTTCAACACTTCTATTTTACATAAAATACCTAGAAAAAAAAATTGGGTAAAACTGTAAAAGTTAGAATTTTTCGTAAATTTTGAAAAAACTCAATTTGTCGAAGTATTAGGAAATATCTTTCATAGTGAAAATGCAAAACAATAAATTTATCAAATAATTGACAATACGTCAAAACAAAAAAAAGTTAATAAAAATTGTGATTTTGTTTCGTAAGTAAGCTTTATAAGATTTACTTCACATATGTATATAAAGTTTGTTTTGAACATTATACGTGTAAAACGTGGGAGTTAAAATTTTATAAAACATAAAATTCTCAAAATTTCGAAAATGTATTGTGAGAAATAGAAAAATATGATTATGTATAATCCAGGTTTGCACTGAAAATAGTTTTTCAAAAATTCTTAGCCTCGCAGCGTAATTTTATTTTTTATATCATTCATTTGATTAAATTGTTGACATAGTAATATATCTACTCTAAATGAATAAATCAAGTACCAATCAAGTGTTGTCTATGGTTTTTTATTACAGAGGTATAAAAAAAACTTGAAATTAGTTATGAATGCCGTAAAAAAATAAATTGTTTTTAAGAGAATATTCCAAGATATTTGACGATAGAATTTTTTTATTCTTAAAATTATTTTGAAATGTATGTTGTGTTTTTATAATTTGAAGAATTCAACTGACTCAATTATTTTAATATTATGTATATCTATTTATACTTGGTAAAATATTAATTTATTGCTATAAGTATTTTATTTGCATAAAAAGTTCATTAATCCCTTTCTTGATATACAGGTAGTCGTCGACTTACGACCGCACTCGGTTCCGATAAACAGGTCATAAGTCGACTTATGCAATAATTTCCGTACATATGTAAATGATAGTGCGTGATGATATTATAAGACTGTTTTCTATGTGCTTGTTATAATCAGTGTATCACTACTGTCATTTATCGGGTTTCTCTATGCTTTCTTTTTTTTATTATTTTTCGAGTTTGTCTTTGTTTTCTTTATCATATCATATCAGCATGCCTGATATTCCAATATCTTAACGTATTGCTTTGTTTTTTATTTTTACATTTCTTAGGATTAAGTAAAGAATTATGCTTCAGTAAAATTGGTTCAATATTATATTAATAAAATGTACGAAAATACAAAATACAGGTGTTTGTTATTATACATATACATTTTTTATTGGCCATTTGTTTATTTTTTTTGCATAAACATGGTGAGCTTTGTCTGGATTGTTTGTTTCATCTCCGATATGAGCGAAACACGTTGTGTGCCATCCGTTCAATCCTAGCAGATCGTTCGATGTTTGTGTCCATCTCTTCGAAATGTGCAAGAAGTTTTCATTTTCCTTTTTGTAAACATCTCGGAAGGGCTTAAAAAATGCTTATAACAAGACAACACGTCCTTAATGGACGAAACGGCAGCTAATACTGACCGTGATGCGCACATGCGCATAGTAATACGATATACATGGACTGCTAGCGCCACGCTTAGCACAGGCGGACAACCGATCACGGATTGTGGTCGTAAAGTCGAACAGTCGTAAGTGGTATAGGTCGTAAGTCAACGACTACCTGTACTCTGACATATCAGCATATGTACATATGCTGATTATTGGTTCCATGTAAATGAAAACTCTGTAAATGAAATTTGCTTAAATGGAGTCATTGAAAGCCAAATAGGTGATATTTTACATTTTTCACATATTAAATTTTACTTAGTTAAAAAATCTTTAGTTATTTTTTAATCTCTATATAAGTGGTTACTGATAGCAAATAAAACATATTTCAATAGGAACTTGATGGTTTATTACAGAGAAAATAAATACAGAAAACAGTTTGGTGTACATATGCATTCAAAAACACTGGATGTATTTTCTATTGTTACTGTTGTCACTTTTAAAGTTTGTTTCGATTGTCGATTTTGATGGCAAAAATAATAATGATGATGACATTCCTCTAGTTCCGAACATAATAACCCGTGTTTAAGAGAACTAGTGTAAATGGAAACTACGTAAATGGACTGTGTGTGTGAAAAATCCAAACGCATTATTTTATAGCATGCAAAAATCTTCAGTCAATATCTCAAAACAGGGGAAGTGGATTGGATCAGTTTTGTACATTTGTGTCGAAGTGAACTATCGACAAAATTGTATACTTTTCTTTTATTCTTTTAACTATGGAAATATTTATTTAACATAAATAACTTACTAAATACAGAGAACTATATTTCTGAGAAACTAAAATTAAACACAATCTATTTGTTAACACTTGTCCAAAGTAACTAAAATGTACTTAAAAATATTCCTTTAAGTATTAGAAGAAAATTGTGATAGTAAATACATAGGCATATTTAGGCTTTAACGCTTGATTTATGTGTAGCTATTGAAAAGGCTTGATAACTTGGTGCAGTGATATTTGAGTATGTTTAGAAATATGAGACAAATCCTGTTGTTTCATTTTTAGCTGCTTATATGTGCTATTATCATGTGTGACTGTAAAACATGCTGCAATCTTTGTATTAAATAGATTCTTAAAATATTTCATGGTGTGTAAGTAGTTTAAATTGGATTGCAAAAATATGTATATGTTAAAATTGCTTCCACACTTGCTAAGTAATAAAATTAATGTTCAAAATAAAAGAAACTACATGAAATTCATGAAATGTTCACTTTATGCATGATTGCAAAGAGACTTTTTTCAACAAGTGTGTTACAAAATGCTTTATGGGGATAGTCAGGTACACGTTTCGAGATGTGTAAGTTGATTCATTCTATAATATGCGTGGACTAAAACCAATTTTTTTTTTCATCCAGTTTCCCATGCAAAATTACTTTGTTTTTGGTAATTTCCTTAATCCTGAGGATCATGATCACCAGGTCCTTAACCTTCCGTCTCCAACACAAACAATCTCTCGCCTGCAGGGTAACAGCACACGCATTCTTCGGATCGGTACCAAGGCGCTGTTCCTTCTATCATTCACACTTCCAGTTAGAATTAACCATTCAAGGCTCTTCCTCTGTCAAAAAGATCTTTCTTTAATATAATACAGAGAAACGTGTCACTATTGGTGCAATCAGATTTAAGAGCTGTGTTATGCAGTTTAAATAGGCTTATATTATATAATATTCCATTTGAGACTACTTTTTGAAACATCTCAACATTCCTATACCCAAAAACAAAATACTCCTATGTACGCTTTGTTTATTTCAAATAACTTATGGGCAAAATTACTTTTCTTAATTATTTATTAATTAAAAATATGGCCTGTATGTAAAGAAATAACTTGAAAATCAGAATGAAAAGCATGTTTCAAGTTAATCATCAGTATGGTTAGAATTAACTTAAAGGCTGCATTTCCAATTGACACCAGTCATACTCTAATCTGCTTAAGAGCTGCCTTTGGATTAACCGAGAGTGCTATAAGAGCTATCATATGTTATTTTTCTGATGGTGTGTCAAGCCAAATTGGGAGGTTACCTGGCAGTATCTTTTATGATGTGTCAAGCCATATTAGGAGGTTACCTGGCACTATCTTTTATGGTGTGTCAAGCTAAATTGGGAGGTTACCTGGCACTATCTTTTATGGTATGTCAAGCTAGATTAGAAGGTTCCTGGCACTATCTTTTATGGTGTGTCAAGCTAAATTGGGAGGTTACCTGGCACTATCTTTTATGTTATGTCAAGCTAGATTAGGAGGTTCCTGGCAGTATTTTTTATGATGTGTCAAGCCAGATTAGGAGGTTACCTGGCACTTCTTTTATGGTGTGTCAAGCTAAATTGGGAGATTATCTGGCACTATCTTTTATGGTATGTCAAGCTAGATTCGGAGGTTCCTGGTACTATCTTTTATGGTGTGTCAAGCTAAATTGGGAGGTTACCTGGCACTATCTTTTATGGTATGTCAAGCTAGATTAGGAGGTTCCTGGCAGTATCTTTTATGATGTGTCAAGCCAGATTAGGAGGTTACCTGGCAGGTGTGTCAAGCTAAATTGGGAGGTTATCTGACACTATCTTTTATGGTATGTCAAGCTAGATTGGGAGGTTCCTGGCAGTATCTTTTATGTTGTGTCAAGCTAGATTGGGAGGTTATCTGGCAGTATATTTTATGGTGTGTTATGCCAGATTAGGAGGTTACCTGGTAGTAACTTTTATAGTGTGTCAAGCTAGATTGAAGGTTACCTGGCAGTATATTTTATGATGTGTCAAGACAGATTAGAAGGTTACATGGCAGTCACTTTAATGGTGTATCAAGCTTGATTGAGAGGTTACGTGCAGTATTTTTTATTACGATTGATTGATTGTTGTGAAGTTCGTGCAAGTAAGCTCGCAGTATGACTATGGTTAAGTGGGAATCCAGCCTGAATATTTTAGTTTGACAGCTTTTGAATATAATATTATTAATCATTTACATACTTTATTTATTTTCCCGGAATGTCTTCAATTTATTTGTGACAAGGCAGTTATGCTCCATTTTTCTTCTATTATTTGTATGTATTTAGTTTTATTCCTGTTTCTATTTATTGAAAGATATTGATAGCTGAAGTATTTTATTTGTCTACTTTTGTTTAAATTTTTTATAAAAAGAAAAATTTAAGAATTAAATTCGACATCAAGGTAAATTGTCTTGAAAATTCTCACAATTTTTTTAAGGAAGAAAATGACTACCTAACAATATTCTATATGTTTGGTTGTAAATAATAAAAATAATCTAATTCATTATCATAAATACTTTTGAAAATATCTTTTACTTGAAAAATATAAAATGATGTTCAAAAGAGGAAAAATATACTAATTATTACAAGTAGAAGCAATGTTTCAATTTATTTTGTTATTTTTTACAACGGCAAACTTTTTATTTATGTTTCAAAAGTAGACTTAAAAAATGTATAATTGCATTTGATGTGCATCCATTCAGTTATTTTCATATCATCAAGATTTTTTAGTAATTATTTATTCAGTGAACATAATTGAATATTTTTTCCATGTATAAAATGTTTACGCATCCAGCAGTATTGTTAATAAGCTTAAGTCAATGTTTTAATATCATACAACACATACTTTAACAATAATGTGATACAAGTTGTGAAAACATTTTGAATATAATGTGAAAGCGATAAATGTGTTTGTATTAGCTAATGTGAGATTTTCATGGACCAAATAAATTAATTTGTTGAGAATAATGTTTCATTCTTTATATTTTTGCTCACCACCTAAAACCCTTCCTTCCTATGGTCAAAATGAATTAATCTTCTCAGCTCATTTAATTTCTCGTACAACACTGCCTCATCTGCGGTGGGAAAAAATACTCATTAAGGAATATAAGAAAATGACAATGAATTTGGGTTTACTAATACATCAATATATCGTCGTTGCTGGGACTTATAGTTTAGGATACCTTCGTTATTCCAGCGTCGACTCGGTTGAAAAACGAAGTTGTGCCGTGGAGTTTTTTTTCTCTTTAAGTGAGTGGGCTGTTGCACACCAGCAAACTCACTGGCCACACCGCTATACTGGATCCGATGGCACACCGTAGTGAGACGATCGGGCTACAGCGGCATGTTTTTTCCTCTTTTTTTAAAAGAATAGATAAGACTGAAGTCATAGGATACCTCCAAATTCTAGGCGGAAAAAAGTTTGTCATTCGAGGGGAGTAGCACAGCATGGGGTTCGAACTGGTGACCTTCCGCATGGAAATTCAGTGCATTACCACGTGGCTATGCACCTCACCAATATATAGATTGGCCACCATAACCAACATCTCAAATTGTGAGATCCATTCTGTCTAATCTGTAAAATAAAGTGTGGAAATTGGATAATAGATGGTAACGGAAATTGTGGACAGTGGCGAGGATGATAAATAAAGAACTTGTATGGATCCCAACCCAACAACAACCTGGCTTCTTGCTGAGGAAACTGATATACACTAAACAGATTTAGTTACGAAGCTGACTGCTTCACAACCTTTAATCTCCATCAATGGGGGATGGTTGAATCGCCTGCATGTGCATGCTGAAATGAGAGATTTTAAAATGGCGCCTTGACAAAAGAACTGCGCACATTTGAACATCATTGCAGAAAAACGCTTTAATTAGCAGTACTGCTCTGATATGAATAAAAAGTATATTTAACATGCATATTAAAATCTATTTATCTGTCATTCCTACATAAAAACACATTATGTACAGCTTAAAATATTTCACAGATAGACAGAGGCATATTAATTTTTTAACAATTATCGGCATAGAAATATAATTGGGTGGTTTGTATTTTTGTTCCAATTACGGAGAGTTTAATTCTTTGTTTGAAATGGCAAGGAGCCCTCAGCGGGAAAAACAACTCCCCCACTACGGTCATTATTCAAGAAGAAGAACTTCAAAAATCCTTGCCTATCGAAAAAAATTACTTCAATCACCCACCTTAACAATAACACCATGCAGTGAGGAGACACATTTGTCGTCTTTATAAAAACAAAAACTAACCACTTTAAGTCTCCAATGAAAATATCAACCCGTCCCACTGACAGACACCCCGCCACTCTATAGAATTTTTAAAACACGCCTCCTTTTTTGACATCTGACAGGGTTCAACACAATCTTTATAAATGTCATGTACTTTCTTTTCTAATTCGCGCCTACTCAAAATTGAACCAATAGTATTAAAGATTTCTCACAAGTGTCTCCTATGATTGGTGCATTATTGAACAAAATGGAAACTAAAATGAGAAATGACGCATCAAGTGTACGTTACACGCAAATAGCTGTCAAAATGAAGTTTATCGGAAAAATCGGTGAAAGTTGTCGAATTTAGAGATAGTCGAATCTGGTACATTCACCGTCGTGATTTTGAGATTTAATCATTCTTTTTAACTATGTGAAATATTATTTTATTATGAAATGAAGTCAAACTTGATTGTGTTTTCAAATTAATAGTTATGTTGTATTTTTACATGTAGCAAATCAAATTTATCGCTGTTCGTAGGAATGGTCTACCAATATGGGAAAATTCAACACATACAGATATTTGGTTGTAAGTATTGATATTTTGAATTTTTTATTCAATCAGATTACTTACATAAATAAGAAAATTTTCCTCTAGTTGGAGCTGGATTCTATGTGTTTTAACTGCATTTTTCTACATCTCTGAACGAACTTAAGTATTTTTTTTTTGCGCTATTTTTGCATATATACACATCATCACGCCATATCTCTTGCGGGGTAGGCAGATAGAAAATAACTCCAAATTTTTCTATCCAACTTTTGCCTCCTCCACATTCATACACCTCGTCATGCACAATCTTTTATTATTCATTCTCGTACTTTTCACATTGCCTCCTTTCAAAATCTGGTCCATTTGATCCAGCCACGTTTTCCTCGGTCTGCCTCTTCCACAGCACACCTTGCACTTGTATACTCGCTTAGTCATTCATTCTTTCCACATGTTTAAATCAATTTAAAGCCTATTTTTTAATCTCACTTAAAATATCTATTATATCTATGTATTCATTTCTGATGTCTTTATTCCGCTTTCTTTCATACATTGACATTCCACAAATGTTTCACAAAAATTTCATATATTGACACTCCACGCATTTCCATAGTACTACTGTTATCCTTCTGCCAAGTTCAAGTTTCACTTCCATACATGAAGGTGGACACTGACATACTATTATGTATCTTTGCTACTGTTGATATTATGTGGTGGTTGTTGTATATAACATAAAGTGCACTGTAATTTGTTTTATCAAACACTGTTTATTCCACTTTATGTAATGGTATAATGCTACCGGTTTCAAGGTTTTCATCTCATCATCAGGGAGCACAAACAAGACTGAGGATGAGGTGAAAACCTTGAAACCGGTAGCGTTATACCGTTACATAAAGTGGAATAAACAGTGTTTGATAAAACAAAATTACAATGTACGAGGCGTATCCAGAAAGTAAGTGTACTGAGCCTCTCACGACCGGATGGATTTTATTTTCGACATGTTGGCTACACTTCCGTGTAGCCTGACCCTTCCCCTCCGCAACGAGACCGGTTTGAGGCTGCACGACAATGCAAGACCACACACGGCTAACGCCACGAAGGAACAGCTCGCCTCGTTTAAATGGGATGTCCTGAACCATCCCGCGCATTCCCCTGACCTAGCACCTTCAGATTACTATCTCTTTACATCCCTGAAGCTGCACATGGGTGGAAAAAGGTTTTAGACCGACGAGGAGGTAAAGGAGGAGGTGGAGAAGTGGACGGAGGGGTTGGTGGGAAACTACTTCGAGGAAGGCATCAAAAAGTTGATACCCCGCTTCACCACCTGCATTGAGAGGAATGGCGACTATGTCGAAAAATAGCTTACATATGTACTACGGTAACCACGTAATTTTTTTGTTTAAATAAAAAAAATTGTAACCTACAAAAATTCAGTACACTTAGTTTCTGGATATGCCTCATATTTAAACCTCCACAATGTTAATGCTTTGACTATAAATAATAATATAAAGTGCACTGTTTACCTTGTTTCCTGTCGCTACCCTTCTTTCAATGTCCTTTTGAACTCCTCCATCACACGTTAACATACTGTCCACTCCAATTTCTCTGAAATGTACTATTCATTATTGTTTTTATCTGATTATATTTAATAACTGTTATTTTTTAGCTTCGGGACATGGAAGATATGAACAAAAAGTTTAGAAAAATTCGAAAACCAGCTGGAAAACTTCAACGAATTTTTATGTTAACAATTCTTCTTACTCTGTTTATCGTGATAGGTGAGTTACAATAATACTACCGTATGCACGTAATGAAATAACCTGGACTGCTTGAATGGAAAAAGAATACGGCAGATTGATCTTGCTGGTTGGTATCTTGGAGATTAGATCTTCTTGCCATCAGGTTTGATGTTTCAAGTCTGTAAGCTTTCTAAAGTGCAACAGCTCAATAATATGTACATACAGGCATCATCCATTCACAAATGAATGGACAACTTTTATATAATAACAATAAAAGGAAAATTCATAAAGAGCAGTTTAGAAAGAAGACTCCTCTATTGCACTCTAAATCTAGAATCTAACCCACTCTTATTGAAATATAAAAAAATCAATTGTGAGAGATTGCCATTTATTATCGTAATCTTTGGTTCTAAATAACTTCATCCATTTTAGAGGATTTTTAAGAAGTATTTTACATGTTATTAACATTTGTCTTTTAGGGATCTACACTTCAACATTGAATCCAGTGGTAGAACATATAGCTGCAAAATTAGGAATCAGCGAAGACCTGTATGCGGTGGTTATTAATTCTGATGCTGTCAAGTCACAGTTATTTGTTTACAAGTTTCACAAATCTTTGATTGGTAAATAACTAATGCTTTTAATTTGCATAAATTTATTTCTTCTTGTTGTGCTGACTCATACCACAAATGGGTCGCCATTGTAGTAAAATTTACTTTATTTACTGTTGTCCGGAACTACTCAATTGAACTGCACCTAAACTATTCACACAGGTTCTTGAGCCATGAAATTCAGGATGTTATGTTATCCAACGAAGTCTCTGTGTTCACTGCAGTGTTTCGTAATAAACAAAGTCTTATTCCAGATACGAGAGCAAAAGATTTACCAATCTATTGTCTACTCAGATTCAGAAACTTATGTCTAGTGTTTTCCACTCATCAGAAAACATTACTTAAATCTTCAGGTATTATCAACAGTAACAGAAGACAGCATCGTTTGCTCTATTCAAGATATTTTATATTAGTTTAAAAATAATAATTTTAACATTCTACGAGTAACCTGGTTACTTGGTCACCCTGGGATCGAAGGTAGCGAAAAAGCTGATTTTCTTGCTAAATTGGGAACAAATTTAGAAATAACAGCACAAAACTTTAAAATACCAATTCCGAATCTTTTTCTATACGCCAAATCGAATATGGCATGTCAATGGGAACATCATTGAACTTCAGAACAAAGTTAAGGAATCATGCTATGCTGAAATTCAACAGGTCATTCTATCTAGACGTGTATAGTTACAACCAATAATAAAACACAGTTGATACATTACAATATATTGTATAATAATAATTTCAAAAACCGTTTTACAAAATAAATTTCCTAATTTCTGTGATGCATACACCTATAATGACATTAAGATCTAAATTTAACTAAAAATTTAAATTCTGCATTCATGAATTTAATCATTCAAAGTGCACAAAGTACTCTCAGTACGGAGGATTGCCAAAACAAAAAAAAACAGCATCTCTTTTGCCATTTATTTTAACATTAATGATCAACTGTTGTACTTTATCTTGTGCCTTTGATTACGTTTTTTAATATTTTTTTTACAATTCTAGTATCTGTACCAACATAACATTTTTATGACTATTATGTTTACTTTAATAATCAACTGGTATACTTTATCTTGTGCCTGTACCAACTGCAATTTTAGTCTCATGAATTATTAGTTGAACTTATTTATTCCTATTGTAATTATTAATTCCTATTAAACTTGAAAAAAATACTAAAAAGAACCGAATAAATGCTGTAGAAATGTGTGGACTGAGAAGATTATATGGGGTGACAGTGCATGACAAAATACGGAATGGAGTGATTAGGGATCAATTTGAACTTAAGGCTTAAGTGTTGAGTAAGATGACAAAGAGCAATCAAAGAGTTTTGGCATATATAATAAATGAATATGAAAGATTAACAAAACAAATATATAGTGCAAATGTGAGTGAAAGACGTGGTAGAGGAAGACCAATGAAAGTATATATTCACACTGCAATAAGCCCCTCAGGTTGTTCTGTATAGAACAAAAGTGTAAATACTATACAATACAATACATGACATTTAAACTTGATATAGATATTAACAGCGTTCATGTCGCCTGTTTGAATATAGATCAATCGTAAATAGTGTGAAATTTTTATGAACTGATTTAACCTTTCCTTCCCTGTGTTGGGTATCTTTTACACGTTGCTTCTAATAACCATCAATATCTCTATAAATATAATAAATACAAGGTTAAGATTTTAGGTATTCCTCCATAATATATTTACGCATTGATTTAAAAAATAATATTAATAATAATCAGAATTTATCGACTACATCGTAGGTGTTTTGTGAAGATCGGAAACAAATTCGCATTTAAACGCTGTGAGTGCCTCGTCTTGACAATAGGTGAAGAGTATGCGGGAAGCGCGACACTATATTCGCATCTCACTCTTGCATACTTCACTGAATTGCGAGGAGCTCAATTGTCTCAATCGTCGCAAGCGTAAGCTACGCCGGGAGTAAGCCACTACCGCTCCGCGCCGCAGTAGCTTTTGGGCTTGCAAACAGATTAGACCTACGCTCGTTCCGTGAGTGTTGCCAGATGGTTTTTTAATGTTTTCAGCAAATAAATCTCAATTATTATAATTTTTAACTTCAATTATAATTAATTATAAGGGGATTATCTATGAATGTTCTTATTTTTTCAATTTAAAATCGCTAATTTTTGATCGCGTACTCACTACCCAATGCCGGAGCGCGCGTTTCAGTTTTAGCACCGTAAGGGAAGGGTTAAAATAGCATTGAAAAGCTGATCTAATTAAATCAATATCACTGAATCCAATACAGTCAACATAAATATTAAACATATTTTTGTAATAATTATAGAATGGTAAAACAATGCTGTTAATATTATTGGGTGTTAACATAAGTTGTGTCCGTTTTTTTCCAATTTAAACATGAGCACCAAAAGTAAAACAAAATGGTAAATGCTATAACGTCATTCGAAAGAAAATTTTCTGCTCTACAAGATATTGTGTTTGCTTTTACGTTACATATATTATTTTATTTGATTACAAGCCTTCAAAATGGAATGTCAAGTAGACGAAAGTGAGCATTTTCGACACATCCTGCGTTCAATCAAGGGAATAAAGCTGCCGAAGCTGCTTGCGATATTTGTGGTCGAAATTACCGTCTTTGAAACGCAAAAACCATCGACGAGCTGTCTTTTCATTCATAGCATCTTCACAAATATCGCGAGCAGCTTTGGCAGCTTTATTCCCTTGATTGAACGCGAACAGAAGGAGGTGTCGAAAATGCTCACTTTCGTCTACTTGAGATTCCATTTTGAAGGTTTGTAATCAAATAAAATAATGTATGTAACGTAAAAGCAAACACAATATCTTGTAAAGCAGAAAATTTTCTTTCGAACGACGTATAACATTTACCATTTTGTTTTACTTTTGGTGCTCATTTTTAAATTGAAAAAAAAAACGGACATAACTTATGTTAACACCTAATACATTACATCATGTTCACCTGTTCTAATAAAAAAGTAAAACATTTAATTAACATTTTAGATTGGCGTATGAATATTAATTAAACAGTTTATAAATAAATATGATATAATCGTATCTTGTGGGTGGAAGCAGATATGTTTACCACATTTTAATGAGTTGAATAATTTCTTTTGCAAACACTGCGGTACTAAAAAATGTTGCCCATATATGAGATTCTTATGAAATAGTTTAAATGTGAGAGCAGGTATAATTCATTATCATATACGCTTAGATTCTGTACAGTATTTTAGATTGTAGTCTAGATTTTTCTCAAATATTTAAGTATTTTTTCCTTCATGGAACACATCATTATGATAAACTTTACTAGAAAAAGTTCATAAGCTTTGACTTTTGAGACCAGTTGAAGACTCGCATGCATTACGTTGTATTAATTATGTAGTTCCTGCAAAAGTTTCCGATGCATTCTATTTCGGTACAGAGGAGTGTTCTCAATTCTGGAATAGTGTTTTATACAGTGGCGGGATATTCAATGATGGCTATAAATTCGCTGTATCGTTCGAAACAATTCTCTAATTACCAATATACCAAGATGTGGCTGGTGCCGTGCTAACTTAGAACCCCTGCATCTCGAATAAGATTCCTGATGAATTCATTTTTAGACTGATTTTATTTCCAGGTTGTTTTTCAGTCTGAATTAATTTGTTGTTTCAGTACTATTTAGTTGCTTAATATTTGTTCCAAGAGTGCTATACGAATTGAGTTTGGATATATATACTGGCATTAAGTAAAATTTTAGATATGTATTTGAATAAATTGCTTCCGAACTACAGAAATTTCACAAAGATGGGTAAGGAATTATGTTAATAATATATGTCACTGTAATTTAAAAAAATAATTTTCATTAAATAATGGGTGTACAAATTAGTTCGGTCCATTTTTTTGTGTTCAAAAATGCATTTATTTCTAAACAAAATGAATGAACAGATCAACTAAAGTATTGCCCATCGCTGGCTACTACTTTTTCCCATCTCTCAGGCAATTTTCGAATTCCATCTTGAAAAAATGACTCGTCTTTTGAGGCCATCCAAGTTTGGAGCCAATTTTCGGTTTCTACGAAAGAAGTGAACCGGTGACCTGCCAAATCGTGCTGCATCCTTCGGAACAACCAGTAATCAGAAGGAGCAATGCCCGGGGAATACGGCGGATGCGGTAAAACATCCCATTTGAGCGTTTCCAAATATTTTTTTACGACTTTTGTGACATGAAGCCGAGCGTTGTCATGAAGAAAAATAACTTTATCATGTCTTTGCTCGTATTCCGGCCGTTTTTCTCGCAATGCACGGCTCAAACTAATTAATTGTAGCCGATACCGATCGCTCGTAATGGAATCACCAGGTTTCAGCACCTTATAGTAAACAACACCCCTTTGGTCCCACCAGATACAGAACATGATCTTCGAACCATGTATGTTCAGTTCATAAGGCACCCAATTTCCTTGTTTTTGAATCATTCCCATGGCTCTCAATCATACGGAAACGGATTGTTGAGTCACTCCCAATGATTCTGCAAGCTCCTCTTGCGTTTGACTCTGATCTTCTTCGAGTAATGCCTCTAATTCTTTATCCTCGAATTTTTTTGGCTATCCAGAGCGAGGCTTGTCTTCGACGCTGAAATCTCCATCCTTGAAACGTCGAAACCATTCCCTTCATGATTTATCAGTTGGAGCAGCGTCACCATAAACTACGACAAGCATTCGATGGGCTTCAGCTGCACTTTTTTTCCAATTAAAGCAGAAAATTAAAACCTCCCGCAAATGCTGCTTGGTTAACACAAAATTCGACATTTTCAACACTACAAAACAAGGTTTTTGCATGAAACTCAAAGCGATATAAACTGAATATTATTGGCAGATGTCTAACCTCTCTGAAACCGCCAAAATCGGCTGTCACTATGAACCATTCATAACAGCCAGAGCTATCTTTTGGGCACGGACCGAACTAATTTGTACTCCCAATACAAAGACACTTGTCTGCCGATCCGGAGGTTGCGGGTTAGATCCCCGCTGAAACCCAGATTTTTTTAAATAGGATTCCAGTCTGATTAACACTTAGGGCCTATAAAAACATCTTTCTGGTTGGTTGGAAGAGATTGCCACATGTCAATAAACTCGCCAGGTTAAAAAAAAAAAAACACGCCTGTGGGCTTTGGGTTCGATTCCCATTGCTACATAAAAAAAGTCCTCGATCAGGTAACAAAAATCAGACGTGCGTGAGTGTTATTGCTTTTTCACGTGCAATGATTATTCAATTCATGCGTATTTAATGTTATTTTGACTGTACTGTATTTTTCTTAGTAGCATTCATAATAGTATTTTTTATATACATAATTGTATGAGAGAAGAGAAAGATATTAGAATGAATGCTGTAAATCTAAAGTAATGGTGATAGAAAAGTGTGAAAGGAAAAGGGAATGTGATATATGGGTGAATAATAAAAGATTGGAGCAAGTTGAGGGAATCTGCTATTTGGGTTATATTTTCACAGATGACGGAAGAGTTAAGAGGGATATCGAATTCCTTATAGCGATAGGAAACAAAAGTCAATGGGGCACTAAAACATATATACTCGAACCGGACGGTATCGAAATCTACTAAGATAACAACAAGAAACAAGAGTATTTTGGTGCCAACTTTGATGTATGAGAGTGAAACATGAAGGTGGAAAAATACTGAGAGGAGCCGAATAAATGCTTTAGAAATTCGTGCATTGAGAATAATACATGGATTGACAATTTGTGGCAGAATGCGGAATGAAGTGATTAGGGATGAATGTGATATTACGGCAGATGTGTTAAGAAAGATGAAGAAGAGCACGCTGAGATGGTTTGGGCATATGGAATGAATGAATGAAAAAAGGCTAACAAAACAAATTTACTCGTATAGTGCAAATATATAGTTTAGTTGGATCAAGTGAATAATATTCTGAAAGAAATACACTTAGATAGTCAGAGAAATTGTAAAAGTTGTATGAAAAAGTGTGTGGATGTAGAAGAGGCTAAGGATGTGTATTGCTATAGGAAAAATATGGTACTCTGTCGTCTCTGCCTACCCTGACAGGGAAATGGCGTGATGGTATATGTGTATTTATTACAATTTTTAAGTATTAAATTAATCAATTTTTAAAATGCAATTGGATTCCGGAATGAGGAATCAGTAACTTCAATAGAATGGTGTGTATATGGATCAAAATAGTTAAAGAAATCGTTAAGAAATAGGAAAGTGTACCATCTTTGATGTATGCCAGTGAAACGTGGATGTGGGAAAATACTGAAAAGAGTAGAATAAATGGTGTAGAAATGCGTGCACTTAGAAGAATACATCGGGTGATGATATATGACACAATACGGAATGAACTGTGTGTATTCAATTCTCTCTATTTCCTCATCAAAATTAACTCAACAACCTTCTTCCGAATCTTCTATATTACTTCCTAGTGCACAAAACGGTAGGATGGGCTTTAGAAACTATTGTAGGCAACCTATTTGAGAGTAGGAAACACTAATCATAAGTCCCTGGCATCTAGAAGTATCACAGACAATACTGCCCTGAAGAAGCCAAAGATGATGACATTGTAAGGGCTTAGAAGCAGATATTTGCAGGCGGAATTGTAATGATACGGAGCTGTAAAATCATAATGCAAAAGGCAACGGAATACCACTGCATTATCTTTGTTCCAAGTTTTTTGTATCTAGATTGAAAACAATTAATGTGGATCTGTGACTTTTTAGGAGGACAATTAATTTTGGATAGTGAAAATGTCAGTCTCAATAAACCTGGTCTTTCATCATTTATATACAATCCAAGTAAGGTATGTAAGACATATTTTTGTATTATATTACACTTTTATTATGTAAAAAAAACCTGGGCAGCTTATTGCTATGTGATGTTAAAATGCCTTATGTAAAAAAACACTTTATTTTTCCAGTTATCTTCAGGAATCTAATGCAAAAATCCTGAATGAAAGAAATACATTCTACTAACTAAACCAGAGGTGTTTTCTATAAAGATTTTTAATGCATGATTGAATTTTTTCTTAGTGATTTATAATTGAAAACTCACATTGATTTTTGCTGGCCGATTTCGAAGTACAGACATGTTCGGGAGATAACATTGTTTTCGGCCTCATTAATCAAGCTTTCAGCTTTAGAACCACTGGAATAGGCACTGAACTCTCAGTTCATCATTGTATGTGTTGACAATACTATGCAGCACATAAAGAAAACAACACTAACATGTCTAATGTGTGTGAGTATTCTTGCTAGATGAACCGTTTTACCAGATTGTGACCCTATTTTTTAATTTGTTTTTTTGGATACCACCGGTGATCAAACATGACACCCAGGCGGAAGTCAAGTACCTACTAGGTCACCGATTAGTGTTAAATGTTCTCTAGTCTTGCTCACTGGTGATTATAGTATATTTAACATTTAATTGAGTATGCGAGGTAAATCGTGGGGAAAAACTAGCTTCAAGATTATAATAAATTGTATTTTTCATTTTAGGGCACGTTGGTTTTACGAGATTTGCTTAAACAGGTATGCAGTATAGTGCCATTTGACCAAAATCTGCTGACACCGGTCTTGTACAGGTCCACGTACACATCCACCTTACCACTGGTGCAGTATTATCAACTGCAGAGGATGGTAAATGAATATTTTGAGTATGTGAATGGGATCCAAACGTTGCCATTTAAGATTGAACCGGAATATTTCCGAATTTCCAGTAGACAGGAAGAACAAGTGAATTTATGGATTGCAGTAAATATTTTAAAAGGTTTGTTATTTTATTTTATACATAATATATTTTATTGAATAGCTTGATAAAGAGCCGAATAAATGCTGTACAAATGCACTCACTGAGAAGTATACTTGTTTTTCCCCTTATATCACTAGTCTGTCCATTGTATCACCCCGTCTGGTTATATGAGTATGCCCAAAGTACTTAAGATTCGTAGTTGTATTATTCAAGAAAGACTGTTCATCTTTCAGTTTTTCCAGATATGATAATAATAATCTGTATTATGTTTTTTTTTTAATTAAAATTACACGGATAAATGGAAACTTTTTAGGAAGGTACGATGCACCGACAGAGGCTGTATTTGATTTAGATTCAGATTCTGCATACCTCACATTTCAACCACAAGATGCCTCCCATCCTCTGATGACATTGTTTGAACCAAACAGAAATGCTTCAATTTTTTCACACACGTAAGTCATTTAAATTTCAAATACTCACTAACTAACTTAATTCATGCAATCTGTTTTTTAAAGTTAGTATCTATCGAGCAGGGGCGGAACAATGGGTGAATGAAAGGGGCAGTATAGATCATTCAGCCAGAAGACTCATTTTGCAATAGTGTGAGTAACAGTGCATTTACAAAAACTTGTCGCTTTACTTTTTTAATGAAGGGAAAAGCAAAAAAATATAAAAATAATATTTTATATTCAAACATTGAAATGAACAAAACACGTTTTGTTAATAAAAAAAATTGTCAGCTTAAATTGTAATAATCATAAAAATTAAATGAAAGTAAGTTTATATCACATATTAATTGTTTAGGCATGGCAGATTCTAGGAAACATTAAATAACAATAATGAATTTTTTCAAGATAAAAAATAAATATAAGTACAAGTATTATGAAGTAAAAATGTTCGTCAGCTTTAATTGGATTGCACATAAAAATTAAATGAATGTAAGATTATTTAACATATTAATGTATCATAATTACAATGCCAAATAATAAAGTTTTAAAATAATAGTGAATGGAGTGGTACTAAATTCTAGGAAACTTTAAGTTATAACAAAGTATTGTATATTTTAAGCTTTCGAAATTTTTTTGATTATACATTACATTAGACAAAAATCGCACTCCTAATTTTGACATGGTACTGTTTTTCTAATCACTGAGTATTTTAACAACAGTACAAATGTGCGATCTGCGTGAACCAATCGTCTGGCATTCTAAAACCAATACCACTACATAAGTTGTGTAATACTCACACCATTGCAAAATGACTCTTCTAGCTGAATGATTCTAGCCCGTATTGTGGTGCAGAACTACAAAATAAGGTATTTTCTACTTTATGGTGTTGAGAAGACCAGAAAGCTAAATAAGCATTAAAAATGTGGGTTCATCGGAGAACGCTCGGAATTTCATAGTTTCTTTATGATCTCTGAGAAACTAAGAATATCTTCTTCTTTCCTAAAATTAATATTGATTATATTATTTATAGTTAAGGCATTAACATTGTGAAGGTTTAAAGACATTGTAATTTGTTTTATCAAACACTGTTTATTCCACTTTTTGTAACGGTATAACCCTACCTGTTTCAAGGCTTTCACCTCATCTTCAGGGGAGCACAAACAAGACAGATGAGATACCATTACAAAAAAGTGGAATAAACAGTGTTTGATAAAACAAATTACAATATAATATTGATTAGTTTCTAATAGGTTTCACAACAATTTTTTTTATCAGGAAAGGTCCAAATTTTCTATGTTTGTCGCTTTTTTTATATGTCGTTTGATTTGTCTATTTTTTTATTTTAGCTATTTCAATTTGGGTCTCATGGCAGCGAGGCATGGAATATTCATGGCGGAGAATCCTGAAAATGTTACGTACCTGACATCCGAATGTGTTAATACCATTATCAAAGATCAGCCTTGGCGATTTGGCGATGTTAATTATTTTATCAGGTAAATATTTATTCTATTGAGTGAAGAACAAAAATAATTTGATTTAAACCATAATGTCACGTATCTAGAGTGGTAGGACAATTGGTTGAGTGGTATAAAAAGGGTTTGAAACAAGGATGTTAAAACGAGACTGGAACCTTGGACATAAATGGGATTCAAACCTGCAATCTCCAGGTTGGAAGACAGACATCTTACTAACTCGCACTTCCTAACATGATAGAGAAATGGCATGTATTACATATTTACCTTTATAGACAGTGCCAATCTGTTTAATTTTTAGTATAACAATAAGCTTTTGCTACACTAAAAGGCCCGTGGCACAGATCTGCTGTGTATTTGTCACCTCTAATTTTTTCGTTAGTGAAAGGAAACAATTAAATGTTGGAGAAATGCGTGCACCGAGAAGAATACATGAGGTAACAATGTACGATAGAATATGCAATAAATAATTAGGGATGACTGTGAACTTAAGGTGGATGTATTAAGGAAGATGAAGAGTACATTGAGATGATTTGGGCATGTGGTACGAATAAATGAAGAAAGATTACGAAGAAAGGTATGAATAAATGAAGAAAGGTACGAATAAATCAAGATATCTTTGATATTTTCAGTGGGCCTCAAAAAGACATCAAATACAAAGAAGTGAAGGAGACCCAGAACTCGCTATCGAGCCGTATACCCATCGTGAGGATTGACCGTTGCAGGGAGTTGGTCGTTACATATATCAGGAGGAATTTGGCATCGACAACCCTGCCTCAATTCCACGAACACCAAAGCTTAGACTTTTTTGGGCAATTTTTTGAGAAGGCCGCTGAAGTTGGACTAATTGGTAAGTATATGTACTTTATGTTAAGTTTATTTAATGCGGGCTATCAAGTGACACAGTGTCAGCTATTATATAGGGCAAGACAAACTTGTAACAATATTGTATTAAACAGGGCTGTGGAGTCGCTTAAAAAAAACACGACTCCGACTCCGATTCCTATATTTACCAACAATACGACTCCGACTCCACAACTCCGACTCCACAACTCCGACTCCACAACTCCGACTCCACAACTCCGACTCCACAACTCCGACTCCACAACTCCGACTCTACAACTCCGACTCAAAAAAGCTCAATTTTAGCAGGTTGTTTCCTACCTTTGCATATAGCCATTTTTTTCATGTTATAGGGATAAAAATAAAACAAGATCAAACTTTAATAATTATTTATTAGAATTTATTCTTAAAAACAACATTGCTTCTATTAAATCTGTATTCGTAGAGGCTCTCAAATCAGAATTGAGAATTTTAAGAGCGGAAAATAACCGCTCTACGGATACTTGGGTTGGGGGTAATGCTGTAACGATCAATGCTGAATCTTTTACGATTTCTAGATACCGCTGTATTGCCATTTCAACATTTAACTTACAAGTTCGGTCAATTTTTTCCATTATTTTCAATGCATCATAAAATTCAATTTTAAATTTTGAAATAGAGTCTCCTTCATCTATTTTGGGACTGTGATTCAAACGAGGACGTTTTAGTTTATCTTGTTCATTGAGATATTTTTCAAAATCGTCTTCAGATTCAGCGGTGTCGGATGAAGATGATGATACTTCGTGTACGCTGCCTGCTGGCGTCTCTTTTTCTAGTCGAAGGCCTTTCATACGAACGGTTAATTCAAACATAGCGTTTTTCGCTCTATTTATTTGTTCTTCCGTCAATATGGATCGAACCATGGGGTTAACATAGATCCCAGCCAACAGAATTTTCTTTCGACGTGAGAAAGAAGGAGACAAACACATTTCCGTAGACTTTATGCATTAAATGGATCTCGGTGATTCACCATATCGGCGCGACTTGCGCCTGCAAGTTTAATATTCGTGCACAATACACATTCATTATAATAATTTAAAAAAAATGTATTTTAAATTTTAACGAAAAATTTGTCGGAGTCGCTCGTTTTTTATGACTCCGACTCCGGCCCAAACACCGCGACTCCGACTCCAACTCCGACTCCGACTCCACAGCCCTGGTATTAAATACATTCGGAGCATTGTGGCACAGAGTATTGTGAATATGAAATGTACCCACATATCAACACTTTACTCTGAAGTAATAACAGATTTATTTTATTTTATTCGATACTAAAAGTAGTTAGAAAATGTTCGCAAACTTTTAACTTAACTTAAAACACGCAAACTTTTAACTTAATAAATTCTGATAAAATGGTCTGATAGATTGATTTTGTTTTAATAATATAAAATACAGTGGAATTTGTTATTGTAAATTTGTATACGCCGCTTTCCATAAGCCGCTTTCCAATGCTCCTAATTCAAGACATTGTATTGTTGTGGATTCTGGGACTTTAGTTCTTGTAACCAACTGAATTTTATATGCAAAAAGGTGCAAAGTGAGATTTGTTGTAGTCTCATTCGAGACATGTTGAGCTGAGCTGAACGTTGTCCTAGTCAACTTTGAGTTAAATCTTGATCTATTGATCCCTGCTGTCAGAAGTATGCAATTAATCTCCTTATCTTCGATCTTGCTGTACAATATCCATCAGTAAAATTACGTAAATATGCGCATTGAGTTTGAATAATTGACTATATACTAGGTTAGTCAAAAAGTTTTGAAAGCGGAAATGAAAATACATTTTTTTTGGGGGGAAATCACTTTTATTGCTCAGTATAGTCTCCCATAAGATCAATACACTTGGTCCAACGATCTTCCAACTTTGTTGTCCCATCACGGAAGTGACTTTCTGGAAGGCCTGCAAAATACTCCTCTACGACGGCTATAACCTCTTCGTTTGATGAAAAATGCTTTCCACGAAGGAATTTTTTGAGATGTGAGAACAGCCAGAAATCAGAGGGAGCTAAATCTGGCGAATAGGGTGGATGCTGCAACAATTCGTACCCCAATTCACTGATTTTCGCGATGGTTTTTTGAGCTGTGTGAGCAGGTGCACTGTCTTGATGAAAAATGATTTTTTTCTTCTGCAAACCGGGTCTTTTTTCATAATTTTTTTCATCCAACTGGTCCAAAAGGTCACAATAATAATCAGAGTTGATTGTCTTACCAGTTTGGAGATAATCTATCAATAAAATTCCTTTTGCATCCCAAAAAACTGACGCTAACACCTTCTTTCTGGACACAAACTCGCTTCGGAGCCAAAGTGCCTGGTTCACACCACTCCTTAGCTTAGCTTAGTGATGAATCGACGCAGAAAATCCTTTTTATCCTTTCGAAATTGCTCCAAATGTTGCTCAGAAAGTCGCATTCGAACGTGTTTTTGTTGCATTGTTAGCAAATGCGGCACCCATTGTGCACACAGTTTTTTGAAACCCAAAACTTCAGCCAACATATGCCATGTTGTTCCATGTGAGATGCCTATGGTGTCAGCTATCACATCCACAGTCGATCGATGATCTTTCAAAACCATATCCTGTATTTTCGCTATGATTTCTGGTGTTGATGCACTTTTTGGACGTCCTGAGCGTGGATCGTCTTCAACGCTTGTACAGCCACGCTTAAACTCCAAAACCCATCGGTGAACGGTTGGAAATGAAGGAGAAGACTCGTTTAATACTTTCACCATCTTTGCATGGATCTCAGTAGCCGATAAACCTTCCAAAACAAAGAATTTAATCACTGCACGATATTCGGATTTTTCCATTGTTAAAAAATACACTGACACGTCAACTTCAAATGGCTTGTAAACAAAGAATGAATTGACAGATCGAAATGAAATTTTGAGTACGTTCTTATGAAAGGTGAAATATTAAAATGGCGTAGAAATTTTGGTTTTTCTACTGCTCCATAGATATCGCTTTCAAAACTTTTTGACTAACCTAGTATTTGCGAAGTTAAGTTCAACCACTTTCAGTTGTGTTCTTAAATTCTCCATAATTAATCTTGAAGATGATGCCTTTTAAATTATCTGTAAAAAAATAATAAAAAAAAACGAATCAATTTAAAAAATAAACTGGGGTGGGATTGACAGGTTATCTTTATAAGTTTCTTTTTCATTGTTCCTACGTCAATGCTGAGATCATGATCTACCTGAGATATTTTATATCTAACTTCATGGATAGTGTTATTGTATTACACTTTCGTTGTACACAGAACAACTTGTGTTAATCTCTCACAAGTAACGAGAAAGATGTTAAATAAGCCTTAAGTGAATACCGGACTGCAACCCTTTTTTACAAAAATTCTGGATGTCATTAAAATCAAACCCTATTTAATAGGCCATGCCTCTATTTTTTCAAATCTTCTCCAGTTTTGGCATTGCTCCTTTCTCCATACAAATTCTTTTTTTAATCTCAGGCTCACATCCTCTCATGTCAGTGATAGTAGAGTCAATATATACAAATTTATGGACCACATCTCCTGTCATTATGGACCACAGTCCTGCAGATGAATGATTCGCTATTGAATTTGGTTACTACAGTCGATTATTATTATTTTAGTTTTTTATTTTATAGGACAATAGTCACATTATTAGGCTCGTAGTTTCTATATGCTGATGTAACTCGCTGATTTCTGGTTTGGTATCATCTGCGTATCTTAAATTAAATACACATTTCCCTCTGATCCACATATCTCCATCCCAGTTTTCGAGAGCTTTCTTTCCCATAAAGGCTGGAAAGGCATTCAAATTAAGCATAGAAAGGCGTTCAAATGAATTTGTCCACAAAAAAATTCAAAAAAAATGCTAACATTTCAGCTTCTTTTGAATTTTTTGAAGCTAATCACACAAAAACACAGCGCGCTCGCGGTTACCAGCCGACTAATGTCACTAAACTGATGTAAAAATGCTGCTTTATACTGTATGCTAGAATGGTGGATGCTAACATTGCGCCACAATACGTAACCGGTATCTCACTGTCGGCTTGTTCGTGACACCAACATGTTGTCAACGGTAACTAACCATTACCTTGCACATGACGACACGTTGGTGTCACCAGACATGAAAGTGTTAAGTATCTGCGTTTTTTTCTGCTTTTGATTTTTCATAATCCAGGTTTCATCTAAAAGTTGACAATTTTGTTTCTGTTATAGATCCTATAACCGGAGGGACTCTGATAATAAAGGACTTTTTGACAGCTTTAGAAAGTGAGTGCATAACACCAAATGTTGACCAACCCTGGGTGTGTTTGGATTTGACCTATATATCTACATTGCTCCTTGATGTATTTCATATTGATCCAGACAGAAAGTTAGAGGTGTGTTTAATGTTACATTAAAGATACTTTATTTTCACAAACATAAAAAGATTATAAAAATAAGGTTTGATGAAAATAATTATTTCATACTTGGCTCTGAAGTGGACCCTTGTTTTTGAACCACTGATATACACCGATGTTACGATAGGGAGGTTTGCAATATCGACCTGACATTATACTACACTTTAGTTGCATGAAATTTGACACCTTTATTGCCATGTGGCAATCTAATTCAACCTACCTGAAAGATGTTTTTTAGAGACCGTAAGTGATAATGTTTATTTGTCTATTTAGCTCCCATGACATACAATGGGGTGCCGAATTCAATAAAGGCAAAGGGAGGAAAACAATTTAGGTAGTCGATCGGAGCGTGGTTGTTATTGCGACAGGAGTTTGAGTACTTGGGCTTGCAAGAAGAATGACTTATGGAAAGGGTTTGTGTGAGCTCTTGAGTGTGGTGTTTTTTGTTTTTTTATATTTATGTTTTTATATATTTATATAAATTTATATATAATTTTTTTGTAATTATGTGCGGTATATTGTGGGATGAATGTTTTGGTCTGTCTGGAGTGATGAAGTGTGAAGAGTTGGATTTCACGTGATGTATACATATATAATTGAGTGTCACTGTTTGTCAGGTTGATGAGAATGTGCAACGGGGTTTTATATAATAAAAAATCAGAAAGAAGTATCGATTTATTTTTTCATGCTATGTGTCCTCAGTGAGATACAGGCAAAAGCCTAGTTTACTGGGGACACTACAAATGAAAGTCAACAAACCCAGATCCATTAAAATTGTATGTCCAAATTAAATTTCCTGTTGTTTTTTCGCAAATTATGTATATTTCTTGTCATGTGTAAAATAAATAAATAAATTTAAAAATAAATGTAAGGAATTGGGTATCGACAGGAATCAAACTCACAACCCCCAGAATGGAAGACGGATATCTTACCAAATGTGATGGGCTGTGGACTGAATTGGACAGAGGTGTTTTATAATATTTCTATGTTTATATGTTCCCTGTGAGAGTAGGCAGAGAGGACATACTTCCTTCGTCTCCTCCACATCCATACAGTTTCTCCATACTTTTCTTTTAAAATTTCAATCATTTAGTCCAACCATACTTTCTCATTCATCCTCTAACACTTCTCCCACTTATTTTTGCATTATAAATTTGTTTAGTCAGTCTTTCATTACCAATCTAATTCAACATGTCCAAACCCCCGTAACATGCTTTTTTTACCCTACTTAACCCATCTGTTTTTATCTCACTTTTATTCTTAACATTAACATTTCTTATTCTGTTATATATCGACACACCATCTATTCTTCTCAATGCATAAATTTCCACAGCATTTACCGGACTCCTTTTATTAATTTTTTATATATTTTTTGAAGTAATTTTATTTTAACCCTTTCAGTTTGTGACGAGGATCAACGGACACCAGGCAGCGTGGGCACTTGGTCTCGCTTATAAAACGTTGGCCAGTCAATTATTCAATAGATAAGTAAATAATTGTGAATGTATATTCAATGAGAAAAAAATTGTGATTCTTTTTGTATTCTTATGTAATATTATCACTGTATTTTTCGTAGTTTAAGCAATGACTGACTATGTGTATTTTCTTTGAATCAAAGAAGCTAATCAAATTTTGAAGACCACTTTTTCTAAGGGTTCAGCGCTAATATTCTGTCACTCAGGCGACAATTCAGTCGGGCCTATAAATTAAATACTAATTTCCAACCTTAAAATTTTGTGAGTCATACCTCATATGCTCCAAAATTTTATGTGAGATTATGAAATCATGTGACTCGCTTATTTTAAGAAGCTATGGTTGAAAGTTGTTCAAAATTTTACGTTAACACTTTCACAACACGCCAGGCATGTTCTGTTGACAATATGTTGACCAAATTTCTCAGCACGGTGTGTATTTACATAAAATTTTATTTGATGTGAATGTTAAATACTAATTTCTTCAGTAAACAAAATAGTAAGGATTTAATGTCAGACTATGAATTCGCGCCAGTCATACACATGCATACTCATATATGTTATATCTACATATCAGCAATTGCGGAATAAATAGGTCTGTAAATATGAAATTGGATTTTTTTTATAGAAAATACGCATGTATTGTATGAAAATGTTAAAAAATATTTTATTCAAAGTATTGCCCATCGCTAGTTACACATTTTTCCCATCTCTCTGGCAATTTGTGGATGCTACCCCAAAAAAACTGTTGCTCTTTTGAGGCAAACCAATCATCGTGCCATTTTTGTAAGAAATGAAGCGCTGCTCAGCAAGTGCGTGTCCCATCGATGCAAATAAGTAGTAATCGGATGGAGCCAAGTCTGGTGAGTAAGCTGGATGCGAAAGTATTTGCCAACTAAACGCCTCAATAGTTTCCTTGACCGGTTTTGCTGTGTGCGATGGTGTATTATCACGAAGCAAAATCACTTTGTGTTGCCTCTTTTGATATTCTGGTCGTTTTTCACGCAATGCTTGGTTCAAATCCATCATTTGTTGTCGGTAGCGTTCAGTATTAACGGGTTCACCAGGTTTTAGCAGCTTTTAATAGATAACACCCTTCTGATCCCACCAAACACAGAGCATTGTCTTCCGTCCATAGCGATTTGGCCTTACAGTCGATGTCGCTGGTTTGCTTGGAGTTACCCATGATCTTTTACGCTTAGGATTCTTGAAATATATCCATTTTTCATCGCCAGTCACAATTCGATGGAGAAATGATTTTCTTTTGTACCTGGCGAGCATTTCGCAAGTGGTTTTTTGGTTTTCCTGCTGTCTTTCATTCAGTTCATATGAAACCCATTTTCCCACATTCTGGATCTTTCCCATGGTTTTCAAACATATGGAGACAGCTTCTCGTATCACATTTAATTGATCCGTAAGTTGTTGTTGCGTTTGAGCGTCATCTTCATCCAACAATGCTTGCAATTCGGCGTTTTCAAACTTTCTCGGTGGTTTTCCACGTTCTTCATTTCTCACGTCAAAATCGCCACTTTTGAATTTTTAAAACCACTCAAAGCAGTGCGATTTACCAAAAGCATGCTCACCGTAAGCTTCGACAAGCATTCGATATGATTCTGCAGCAGTTTTCTTCAAATGGTAACAGAAAATCAATGCTGTCCGCAAATCGTTGTTTTTAGGCACAAAAACAGACATGTTCAACGCTATGAGAACATATGTATCTTTGACAAATGTAAACACAAGAAAAAGGCGCCAATGACGCGTTTTGACAGTCACTACATTGACAACTAGAGCCATCTATGAGCAAATTCCGGTTTCATATTTACAGACCTGGTATATATACAAATGTATCAGTATGGTGAGGTGAAAAAATCTTAGATGGTCATACAACTCATGCAGAACTTTTGTCTCCCAGACAATTTTCTCCTAGTCGATAGGCCGTTCACTGTCTCATTCCAGTCTTCCTCCACTTCTAGCCTCCTAAGATCCTGCTGCATGTTAGACTCTGCATCAGTTGTTGGATATTTGTAATGATCTTTGTTGACAGTGTCAAGTGGATCTGCTTACGTGGTCAAGCCAAGCCAAGCCAATCTTTACGACCTAATATTGCTTGTAATAAGTGGTTGTCTCAATAATTTTGAAATTTCTCAGCTTCCACAATAATTATAACCAACTTCATTTACCCATTTTTTTGTCATTCTCATGAAGCAATTTATTTCTCACACCTCGGATGGAAACATGTTAAATATTATTGGACTCAGAGAAACCTGATTTTCTGACCACGTGTCATGTAATGCGCATTCTCCGAATTATAAGATGTTTTTATTTTACTTTATAAGTAGTGAATTTATATTTATTTGTATTGTTTTCATATCATTTTTGTAAAGTTTGATTGTTTTGTATTAAAAAATTTCTTTCGTAATACAAATATTTGCTTTGAATGAAACACGACATTCTTCATGTGAAAAAGGAAAATTTAAAATAAGTCTTCTAAATTTTTTGTAGTCAAACTTTACAATTTAATTGAAAGTCTATTTGTAAGCAATTACTTAGATAAATGCAAAACAATCATATTAAGCAAATTATGTATATATTTTTATAATTGGCATTTTTGCACTGTATACATTTAGCATCTAAAATAATCGTTATTCAAACATCTTTATATGATCTTTTACAAAATCTTACTTATTCTGAAATGAGTGTCCTAAAAAAATATATACACACTTGGAATGATTATAAATCCAGTATTTACTAAGGTATATCTACGATTAAAACTCCATTTTTAACCGTTCCCTTCCTATGTTAAAAAAATCCACCCGTTCCGGTGATGTGTATTCAATACACATGTAAAAATGAGCGAATTAAAATCGGAAAAATAAGAATATTCATAGCCGATCGTTTAAATTAATTAAATTTGAAGTCAAAAGTTATAATAATTGAAATTTAATTGCTGAAAACATGAAAAAAACATCGGCTGACATTCACAAAACGGGCAAAAAGACCACCTCAGATGAATGCCCTAGAGCGACTGAGACCTGGGACGGTCTAACACTGTGTATGTTATCCTCGAAGGAAGAAACACAACTGCAAACTGAGATTCTATTTCTTGCGTTCTCATATACCGAAGTAGAGTGAAAGTGAGACGTGAATAGCGTCGCTTCCTCATCCATAACCGTTTTTAGAATGAATATACCTACGTCACACATTTGATTGTATTGGTGAATTTATTTCCGATTTTCACAAAATATCTCTGATGTGGCCGATAAGTACTCATTATTATCAATATTATTTTTTTCATTCAATGCGTAAATGTATTACGGAGGAATACCTAAAATCTGAACCCAGTATTTATTATATTTATAGAGATATTCAAGTTTTTAGAAGCAATGTGTACTAGTTACACATCACAGGGAAGGAAGGGTTAAAGAAGACAGATGTAGATTATTTTTAGTTATCGCAAGTGCTCAAATTGATAGCCGTTGTGCTCCATGTATTATTGATAATGTGGAATCGCAAATAGTTGTTGTGGTATTTGAACGAATTCACTTTTAATGGCTGCTGCAATTCGTTGTTGCTGATTTTGTGCCGTAAACTTTATCTTTGATGCATTTCCACAAAAAAAAGTCTGTTGCCTTGAGGTCTGGAGAGCGCAAGGGGTAGTCAATGCTACTTCTACATCTAATCCATTCATTCGGTAAAATTTTCAATAACATAGGCCCTCACATCACGATGGTAGTGGGTAGGTGCACCATCTTGCAGAAAATAAAAGTCCTCATGAATTCATGGTATTATAAATTATTGCAGAAACTTTAAGTAACTATCATTATTTAAAAGTGTGTATGTTTTTTGGGAAACTATATACTTAGAATTAAGTTGCCAAGTCTCATTTTGTTTAAGTTTAAATGAGTAAGTATTATAAGTTGGTTTTGTCATCAACGTAAATAATTTTTTTTTATATTATCAAAATAAAAAGAAATAATGAATGTAGCTTATTAAAAAAGTAAGTCGATATTGTTGTCATCATCAACATTTTCATCATACGCTTGATGCTGAGCATCGTGGTCTACTGCTATGTCTCGAACTCGACTCATCACAGGCCTCAATCCCTCCCGGTCTTGGGCTATGTTGAATGCAGCACTTAAAGAGGATACTGTTACCTCTTTTATTTGATTCGTCCATCACATAGGACACATTCTTCTTGCTCATCTTTCTTCAACTATCTCTGTGATCACTGGCTTTTTCAGACTTTCGTCATTCTTTTTAGCAACATGTCCAAAGTACATGTTTCAACAACAACATTTTATTGCATGTTGTTGAAAGTCTTTTGGTAATCTCTAATTCTTGGATGATAGAGATGTTGGTGCACCTTGCGGTCCTTGGGATACAGAGCATCCGTTTTCAACACAACATCTCAAAGGTATTTATCATATTTGTTTCTTTCCTACTTAGTCATCAGGAACTTTAGAATGCTATAAAACACCGTCATCCGGGTCGGTTTGAGTTGAAACGGTGACCAAATCTGTTCTGAGGTGATCTATGGCTGTTGTAATCTTTTATTTTTAATGGTATTGGGAGAATAACCTAATGCCTCCTAGGATTGGGGAAAATCCTATTTGCGAGGATCTGCCTTACAGGTTAACGAAAAAGACTTCCTGAAAAAGGTATTCTACTTTCTAGAGACTCCACTTTTTTACGGTTGATGTAGAATTATTTTATTATAAAAAATTATTTTGTATAAAAAATCTATTTAAGAAAATCATGTGAATACATCTGACGGATTTATTGCTTTAAAGTGATTCATTCCAATCAAACGTTTTGGATGGAAGTTAGTAAAATATGAGAGATAAACGATATAGGAGGTATGAGTGGAATTAAAGATAAGAATGGAAGGGTTTTGTCAGAAGAAGGAAGGGTTCATTAGAGGAATATGTTGAAGAACTGTACAATAGCGAGCGTTTGGAAATCTGAATGAGATCAGTCTACAAGAAGCATGAACGGCTGTAAAAGACACGAAAAGCGGGGAAGCGTCCGGTTGCAATGAAGAGAGCACAGAACTAATAGTGTATGAGGGTAAACAAACGATTGAGTGGCTGAGACAGAGTTTCAACAAATGTTGGGAATCTGACTGCACACCGAAATACTCGAGGAGATTGATAGTTACGTTATATAAAGGTAAGAATGGAGTTTGGAAGTTACATATCCATTAGTTTGCTGAGTGTGGTAAGTAAACTGTACTGATAAATTCTGATAGAAAGAATGAGAAGAAAGACTTAAAAGAAAGTGTGGGATGCTCAGGATGCAGTTGGATCAAGTAAATGATATTCTCCAAGAGGGAAACTTGGAAAGGCAAAGGTGTATAACGTGGTGTATGTATGTATTCTAATCAACTAGATTTTGTTTCATAATAACTATAGGTATCTATGATCTTGTCTCATAATAACTATAGGTATCTATGATCTTGTCTCATAATAACTATAGGTATCTATGATCTTGTCTCATAATAACTATAGGTATCTATGATCTTGTCTCATAATAACTATAGGTATCTATGATCTTGTCTCATAATAACTATAGGTATCTATGATCTTGTCTCATAATAACTATAGGTATCTATGATCTTGTCTCATAATAACTATAGGTATCTATGATCTTGTCTCATAATAACTATAGGTATCTATGTTCTTGTCTTTAACATAGTGTATAAAAATTATATTCGAAAAAAATTAACAAATATTAAAATAATAGATAAACTTCAAGGAAAAGGATGGAAATTGTATGGAAGTTCAAGATGAGAAATATTTTGTGATAAATTATGCTTGTTTAGTTTATTCTTAAATATCTATAAAGATATAGCACATCTGATTGAGCCAGAAATATGGTTTCAAAGTGATGTTGCATTTTAAAAAAAAATAGCGAGTTTGATAAGGTATGGTGAATTGCTTTCAAACTACCTTTTGGTCGAAATTCGAGAAAAATATGTGAATTGTATGAGAGTTCAAGACGAGGAATATTTTGTGATAAATAATGCTTGTTTTGTTTATTCTTAAATATCGATAAAGATATAGCACATCTGATTGAGTCAGAAATATGGTTTCAAGGTTGTGTTGCATTTTTAAAACAATAGTGAGTTTGATAAGGTATGGTGAATTGCTCTCAAACTACCATTTGGTCAAAATTCGAGTTAAATATGGGAATTGTATGAGAGTTCAAGACGAGGAATATTTTGTGATAAATAATGCTTGTTTTGTTTATTCTTAAATATCGATAAAGATATAGCACATCTGATTGAGTCAGAAATATGGTTTCAAGGTTGTTTTGCATTTTTTTAAAAAATAGCGAGTTTGATAAGGTATGGTGAATTGCTCTCAAACTACCTTTTGGTCAAAATTCGAGAAAAATATGTGAATTGTATGAGAGTTCAAGATGAGGAATATTTTGTGATAAATAATGCATGTTTTGTTTATTCTTAAATATCGATGAAAATATAGCACATCTGATTCAGCCAGGAAGAATATTTGAAAGTTGTGCTGCATTCTAAAAACATAAGTATATTTGATAAGGTATAGTGAATTGTTCTCAAACTACTTTTTGGTCAGAATTTGAGAATATCTTGACACTTTTATGACCAAGCAAAACACTTTTCACTCAATTAAAAATAGTTTTTTATGCTCATTTACTATACATACTTTAAAATTGTGTTTGTTTTTCTATAAAAAACAATGAATATACAGGGTTTTAATTTAACTTTATTATTTTTTTACATACATATCATCATGACGTATCTTTTGCGGGTTATGCAGAGAGAACAGATCTCTAAACTTTTTCTAGCACACAACTTTCGCCTCCTCCATATGCATACATCTCTTCATGCACAATATTCTATTTATTATTCATACTTCTTACTATTCCTTCTTTCAAAATTTGATCCATTTGGATCAGCCACGTTTACCTCGGTCTACCTCTTCCACGCACACCTTTCACTTCTGACTTGTATACTCGCTTTTAGTAATTCTTCATCATTCATTCTCTCCACATGTCCAAACCATCTTAAAACTCCTTCATTTTACTTCAAACATCCATTATGATGTGTTCATTCTGTATTTTTTCAAACATTAACACTTACATTTATTTTATTATTATTTATAATTAACAAAAAGCCAAGTTACGACCAATACCTATGGTTTAGCTTTAATTTTTTTTTTTTTGTAATTGTCGACTGAAAATGTAATACTAAATTAAATGCCAAAACTTGTCTAAAATTGTAATATGTTTAATCAAACACTGTTTATTCCACTTTGTATAACCCTAACGGTTTTAAGGTTTCCACTTTATCATCAGGGGAGCACAAATGCTCCCCTGATGATGAGGTGGAAACTTTGAAACCGTTAGGGTTATACATCGTTATACAAAGTGAAATAAATAATAACTTCCACAGTGTTAATGACGCAACTATAATGTAAAAAATGAAAAATTCTAGTTAACCCTTATCTTGGCAAAATTCAATTTATCAAAATATTAACGTTTTTCTTTGGTGATTCCTTGTTATATGGTAAGCTATGAAGGAAAATTGAAAAAAAATCACAACTTTACCTTATAGTTTTTTTTTATATCTAACACCCAGGTTACATTGCCAAAATATCAATTTTTATAAAACACGAAAAGTGTCATGTTTTTCTAAACATACGCAGATGCAGGGATGTTCCTAATATATTGGCCGCAGCCACCATCTTCATATACTTAGTACACTTAACTTTTTTATGTAATATTTTTAATTTGTCAGTAATAATGGGTTCGATTTCTGAGTGAGAGAACCCTGAAGGAGAGTGCACTCTCTAAAGACACTAACGAAACTCAGAACGGTACTATATAAATTGTATTATTATTATATTGGCCGCCATTCTGTTTGATTATATAATTTATCAGTTCATATTTGACAGCCGAGCAGTGCAGACTTGGCAAATTTATTATGAGGCACATCACTGTTAAACAACGCAAGATTATAATGAAAACATACTTTGAAAATCAGTCTTCAATTTTGATGAAATAATCATAATGAGTGACCAAGTCCATTTTGACCTCAGCAGTTATGTTAACAAACAAAATATTCACTATTTGAGTGCTGAAAATTCACAAGTGATTCATCGGCGGTCATTATAAGCTAGCAGAGTGACAGTGTGGTGTGGAATTAGGTCAGGAGGTGTGATTGATCCGGCTCGAAGGACCAAAAATGGTGGAGCGAACGCCACACCATCAGATGATGAAAAGGGAATTGGTACTCACAGGTGTTGAAGGCGGGAATCGGATGTATGGGCTGAGCTCTGCTGATGTTCCAGGACTCTGGAGCTTTGTTCGGGCTGAAGAGGTCAATCACGGTGGTCGAAAACTTATTGTCACTGGTTCGTTGTTGAAGAGTATTGCTTGCTATTTTCCCTCTTGATGTATTCGGTGTCATCCGGATGACGGTCTGTGCCCAACTGTGTTCGTCGACGCGATTCCGTTCCTCGCACCAAAATTGTTATAACTCGCGACAATACCATCTTTTTAACTTGCGAGAATACCACTAAATCGCGCGACAGGGCCGGTAGCGATAATAGAGCGGCCCAATATCGGAACGATATTTCACGTCACGCTTTGGCGTGAACAACCTTATTTCTTTGAAGATGCTGTAACTGTTAAAGTTGACCATGCTGACCAATGAGAACTTTCTGTCGCATCGATTGGATGAACTGAGTTTGGAAAGCATGTGGTTTCAACAGGATGTCACACAGCACGAGCCATAGATTAATCTTCAGAAGGAGTGACATTGACTGGCCGCAAAAATCTCCAGATTTAATAGCTCCAGTTTTTTTTTCTGCACGGTTATCTTAAAAGTTGTACTTATGCTGGCAAACCAATGTTGATTGAACAACTTAAGAATAATATTTGAGCAGCAATAATTGAATTATCGCCTGAAATTTGTGTAAATGTTACAAGAAATACTTTTGAAAAGGCTTGCATTTGTTTGGCAGGCATTTTGCCAAAATCATGTTCTACAAATAAGGTCCAAAGAAAAGATTTTTCTAAAAATATTTGTCTTGTATTTATTATGGGAATTATTTGAAACGAAAATTGTAACGTTAACTTTTGGCCACCTTTAATTGAAAATGTCATTCTTAACACATTGTTTACGGTGTGCACAAATTTGTGCATTTCAGAAACCGTCTATTGCCACGGTGTGCACATATTTGTGCATTTCGGTTACGTTTAACTTCATACATAAAAATCACATGTTAAACTTCTTATTTCTATTGTCGTATTTGCTTTGCTTATTTTTTTTTTTTTTTAATAAACATATTTTTAATAAACAATATATTATTTTTAATAAACACCCCCGTAAACAATGTGTTAAGATGAAATTATTCGCATAATGATACTATATAAATTGTCTTATATTGTCATAATAAAATTTCTTATTATAGTAAATAAAATTTTTAAAATGATTTTTTAGATACTCGCATTACTTTTCATATTTTAAGAATCACATTTATATGTGTAGTTAGGATTTTATGTACTTTTACGATATTGGTTTCCTAATGTAATGTATACAGATTACTGATCATGTATACTTGTATATGCAACTATTTTATGCAATTTTTTCACAAAAAATCAGCATCAACCCATGCAGTTTATCATCATTATTAAAATGGTTACCAATTTGTGTAAATTTTTACAAAATATTTTATAGTTTTTTAAGAGAAAGATAAACCATATTTATTTAGAATAATCTATTAAAATAATTTTATAATTTATATACATATCCCTGTTAGGGTGGGCAGAGAGAAGAGAGTGCCAGACTTTCCTATCATACAGCGCCTACAATTTTTCTTACTTCATACTTCCATCTTTCAAAATATCATTCACCTTCTCTCTACCACGCCTCGCACTTACATTAGCACTCTATATTTGTTTCGTTAATATTTATTTATTCTGTTCCATGTGCCCAAATCATCTTAGACTGCTTTTCTTAATTTTACTTCAGCCTTAAGTTCACATTCATGCCTTATTCTGTTATAAATTGTTACCCCATGTTTTGCATTTACTTGGCTCCTTTCAGTCTTTTTCCGCATCCACACATCAAAGTTGCTACTAAAATACTATTGTGGACTATAATCTTAACAGATTTTGATACTATCCTGTTAGATTGTATACATTTTGAATAATTAACAAATTTATTAATTAATTAACACAATTGACTAATTAATTGACACAATTGACTAATTAATTAACACAAATGACTAATTAATTAACACAATTGTCTAATTAATCAACCCAATTGACTAATTAATTAACAGATGTGTATTTAAAATTTTGGCAGTTTTTATTTATGAAGGTGAATTTTATTTATTTACCTATTTAATAGTATTTTTGTTAATGATGAAACACAGTATAATACAATACATTATCCTTGGTGATATATAAGGGGTGTTAGGAAACACAGTATAATACAATACATTATCCTTGGTGATATATAAGGGGTGTTAGGAAACACAGTATAATACAATACATTATCCTTGGTGATATATAAGGGGTGTAAGGAAACCATTATCATGTAAATAAATTTTATGCACATTTTGTATTTGCATAAGTTTTCGAATGCACTTTACTTAGCTTTAAAAATTCAAATTAACAAATGTGTGATATTTAAGTGTGTCAATCATGATTTATGTAAAACGATGGTGCTTTTTGTAGATATTAAATGTTAATTTAAGATACTACAGGGACATGAGGTTTTTTTGTATCTTCAATCAAGACTCGAGTTTTTCGCTTTTTCTTATAATGCACGTAATACTAGTTTTGTCAGTTTTACTGTTTAAAATTAAAAATAATTCGTGCAAGTTACTGATTCTTATTGGTTTTTTTTATGCTACATATTTCATTTATCCTTTTAAAAACCTAACCTATTGAACATATGTAATGTGGTTTAGAGTTGATTATATTTCCTAATGTTTCTTCAAATGCGTTCTAACGGTTTGTTGGATACATTTGTGCTGAACTGTTATAATTAATGTTTTTGTTTATTATATAATTATTTATGTATAAATAAATAATGTTAACCCTTTTAGTGATAGACAAACTTTAAATAAACTGGTTAAAAAAACAGTAAAGTGCCGTTTATCTGTGGTAATTGAAAAACACTGTTTATCCAAATTAAGTTTTTATCAAGTTTTATGAGTTGAAATTCTAGATAAATTTTGCTATGCAAGATAAATACATGAACAAGCTTTCTCAATGTTTGTCAGATATAACCGCTAAACGCTAGTGTCATAGCGCAGCAATTACATTGGAATGTCTCTGATCGTGTTGGTGTGGATGCATGGAAACACCGCCAACTTACTAACGTTAGTCAAATGGTATAATGTAAACCATAGATTTTATAGCAGTTTTGGTCCTTGCTTTGTAATTTTCAGAATGTGGACATTGGAATAAAATATTTTGCAGGATTACTAAGAAAAAATTTGTACTTCAAAGGATTTATGGATAATCGAGTTCCGGATAATTTGCACTCTACTGTACCTTAAAAATATTTTTTTTTAGGTATTTATTAAAATGATGTAATTATTTTTTTATAATAAAGATGGCTTTGTATTTTTATTGTGAAATATATTTTTAACTTACAAAATTTAATTAAATATTTTTCCATAAATAAAAACTTAAAAAAAAAAATGGCCATAAAAAAATCATCTTTATGCAAATATTTTAATATTTTAGGAGTTATAAAAAAAACACTTACATTTTATTGAATATAAAAAAAAACATTTATTGATAGAATTTTACAAAAAAGGTAAAACTTAGGACGTAATGAATGACATGTCAAAATAGGAGAACGCCAGTGTCCCCGGTTCACATGCAGAATTACGTAAAACGTAAAATAAAAAAATTAAACGAAACTCGATAAAATACCCATAATACTTTGCAGTATTATTATTACCTATCATAAAAACCCATTTTATAAATGTAATACATTAAAATTTTATTATAAATGGTATATTTCGGAAAGTCGAAATTTTGACAAGTATTTTTCGTAAAAGCCACAGAGCCGATATGACTTTTGGGTCGATATGACTTTTGGGTATTGAGAGGGTTGAATTTAAAATAATATTTTAAAATTATTGAAAATGTTTTTTTAAAAATATTTACATTCTTACTATTATTATTCTAAATGTTGTAATTTTGATAACTTCTAAAAGTGATACATGTGCTTATTCTTAGAAAAATATATTTGTAACTAATAATTTATTATCGATAAAGGCACTTTGGAAAAGCAGCACTGTTTCTGTCACTTGTTAATCCAAAGTAAAATGCTTCTCAAGCAGCTAAGTAAAACGTAATAACGAACGTACTTAAGATCTACCCTTAGGATGAAGTGCGATACTTTAAGCGTTAATTGAGAACACTGATCATTGTACGTATACATATATAAGTTCGAAGATAGTTCAAAATGATTTTCAGAGTTGTTGCCATGTTGAGTTGGCTTCAACAATGATTGACGTTTCAAAGACATCACAGCCTTCATCCTCAGGGTGATGACATCACCGAAACATCGACCATCATCGAAGTCAACTCAACTTATTTCGAAAAATATTTCAAATTACTGATCATCACATTTAGTGTTTGTTATGAAATGATTTTTTTTTGTGATTGATTAAATTTAAATATTATTTTGTATATTTCTTTTGATCATTGGCCTGGATTATTTTATTATAAAACGGATATGTCAGAAAATGCGGGCTAGGACTAGGAATATAGCTAATAAGATCCAAATTTAGCCTGCTAATAATCTTATGGGAAATTTTCGAATCACCTTGAGATTTATCAATGCGAAAGATTATAACAGTTTTAGATTCAACAAAAGAACGTGACTAAGAGTGCATGTAAGAAATATATGTAATAAATGGGGAAACCATTCTAAAAACATTCATAGTGGTGAAATCTGTTAAAAATATATTCGAGTCAGCTTTTAAGACTTCATAAACTTTTTGCTCAATAGAAATGATGTACAAATTAATAATACAGTCGACTATTGATTATCAGGGTGGTAGGGGGAAAAATTGGAAAAAGAAATTAAAACAAACACTTAAAATGATCTTACATCATCATCACTCTATAATGTAGCTCATGATTGAGTATCGTGACTCCCATGATAGCACTTGATAATTCCTCTCTGTCCATGCTTACCTTTTTATTTAAAATATGACAGCAAACAATTTAATTTTTCCTTCAGTTCACGGTTTCGGCAAATGGTGCTGCAAATTTCTCAACGTTTCTGTTGCTCCAAATGATTGCGTAGGCTTTCAACGTTAGTTAAATCAGCATGGACTTTCATTAGACTTTAGCTTCTGAATTGAATAATTTATATTGGTTTACTTTGTTATTGTTCTGGGTTCTATGCTGTATAATTTTTTCTTGTATTAACAACCTTCTTGCTGAGCTGTAACATCATTAGCTGCGGATTCATTAGTAGTAACATTTTGCACAATCCCTTCATCATTTAAAACTTCAAATGCAGACAAATTATTATCTTCATTTAATTTTGGAATTTTTTGCTGCCTCGGTGAATCCACAACCAGATTAATGCGATCCCGAATAATCGAAAGTCTACTGTAATTTGAATAGTTTTTGCGACCATTTAACTTTCTTCTTTACTTTAATCTGGTTATTTTTGTCCAATGTACAATGAAGTGTTGATGGATAAATAAATGCTATGGTAGAATCTATTCAAAAGAATGTCAGATATTTATGAATGTTTTATACCCTTGCTCGTCCTTTGCAGAAGAATCTGTTCAAAATAACGCACAAGCATGGGAACAATACTAAGAATATTTCGTATTCTTGCTTGTCCAGTCCGAACATTATGACTAAATTTGCTCTAAAAACATATGATTATGTGAACAAGTTCTGAACATTTTGTTTCGATCGATCAGCCAATGAAAATGTCGACCTCCGTGGCCAGGTAGGAAGACATTTGTCTGATGATCTGGAGGTTGCGGGTTCGATCCCCGCTGGAACCCAGATTTTTTTAAATAGGATTCCAGTCTGGTTAACACATAGGGCCTATAAAAACATCTTTCGAGATTGCCACATGGCAATAAACTCGCCAGATTAAAAAAAAAAATAGTTAAGAAATAAATATTTATTTTAACTATATTGTGCTTTTACTAAATTGTGATAATTCACCAAAATTCTATTTATTTTAATTGTTAATAAAATCATACTGAATGGGAAGTATATTTTGTGTAATATTAGTAAAAATATATTTTAATTATTATGATTTTTATTTATATATTAATTCCTTAATTATAGTCGGATCAATTTTGTTATCGTAATTTAATATAACTATTAACAGCAGGATACACTGTGCCACTTGTGGGAAACTTCATCTGTAGCGTTACTCCATTTTACATATTATTATATTTTAATAAATTCATTGTTTATCAGCGTCCAATATCGTTAATATATATATAAAAATTAAAATGCAGTCGACTCTTGATTATCTGAAATGATAGGGAATAAATTGATCCGGATAATACACACGCAAAAAATTAAAACAAAAACTTTAAATTATTCTACATACTTACCCTTTTATACAACAGAAAAATAGATAGCTTTTTTCCCTCTGTTCACTTCTCGGCAAACGGTATTAAACACATTTCGTAAAATAAGCTTATCTGCAAGTCTTCCTGTTCTTAATAATTGAGCATGCTTTCAACTTTAGTAAAAGCAATCCTGTGCTGTGTACTTTTCTCTTGTATGAGGGTATTTTCTTCTCGATTTGATTAATTAGTAGTAACAAGTTGCCATATTTCACCAGTTTTTATTTTCTGTTACATATTATCAATTTCACCAGTTTAATTTTGTAGTATATATTGTGTAGTCGAATGAAAAATGATTGTTACATTTAAATAATATTTATTTATTTATTATTACACATGACAAGAAATATACATAATTTGTGAAAAAAACAACAGGTAATTTAATTTGGATATACAATTTTAATGGATCTGGGTTTGTTGCGTTTCATTTGTCGTATCCCCAGTAAACTAGGCTTTTGCCTGTATCTCACTGAGGATATTTAGCATGAAAAAATAAATCGATACTTCTTTCCGATTTTTTATTACACCAAAACAAAACCCCGTTGCACGCTCTCATCAACCTGACAAACAGTGACACTCAATTACAACTGGAAACATCATGCGAAATTAAACTCCTCACACATCATCACTCCAGAAAGACCAAAAATATTCATCCCACAATATACCGCACACAATCATAAGAATAAAAATAAAAAACATACAGAAACACAAAAACAACAAAATTTAAACGTTATTAAAAAATATGAGAACTTTTGACTGCCCCAGTTAATCCACGACACTGTTAATGCGACTCCGGATAGTCGAGAGTCTATTGTGTATTTTACTTTTTAACCACCTTTTTTTATGAACTTGAATAAAAAAATTTGATATCATAATTTCAATAATTACTAAGCAAAATCTTATTATTTCATGAATAATTAATTGTTAATTGCACAAGTATTTTTGTAAAAAACATTAGTTACAGCTCTCAGCATCTTTATGTGATAAATACATAATTTCCAAGCAATATTTTATACATATTTCTAAGATTTGTGTCCTGTTTTATTATGTATTTACTAACTATTGATTCAGGTTGAGTTTGTTTATTTTATATTCTGTTAATTTTAATTCAAGTGGACCAAATTAAATCAATTTTAAATCCTTAAAACTTGTTTTATTTTAATAAAAAATTACTTGTCAGTTATTTTTGAAGATATTTTTGTAGCTTTTTCACTAGTTTAAAAAATTTTTCAGAGTTGTTATCATGTTAAGATGTGTCTTAAGTCGTTTTGTATGTGTTTCTCATGTGCTTTCTTTATTCAGTAATGTCTTTTGAAATCACCTTCAGGATGAAGGCTGCAAACATCGACATCATTTCAACACCTCAGAAAAACATATTAACCTATTCAGTTTTTTATTTTCGCTTTGTTTTCTATCTAAACGCCAGAAACTCAAATATATAGTTTTAATTTAAGCTGAAAAAGGAAACTATGTTTTTGATAAAACCACCCTCTACAACAGCGGTCGCCAAACTTTAGGACCTCACGGACCACTTAATACATAATTTTAAATCCCGCAGACCGCTAATAGGAGTTTTTTAGTTTTAAATATAGTTAGAAAAATTGATCAAAGAACACATAAAATATACCTAGTTAATAAAATAAAACTATTAATTACAACCAAATTATAAAACCTTTATTAACATTCCCGTAACAATAATGTAACATTCGTTGTAAGAGGAACTTAAAAAAATAATATCTCACTTAATAGGCTGTACATCAATTTCAAATTTTACATATTTGTAGATAAAACACTTACATTTAAATACAATTTTGTGAAAAAATCGTGGAATGTATTCTTTATAAAAATGATAATTTCACGATAAGCGATCTTCAAGATCTCAAATTTATGCGTAATGAAGGGAGTCGACGATATGTTTTAGGAGTGCATCCACGTGCAGGGGCGTGGACAGAAAATAATATTACCTATAAAATATGTAAAGAAGAGCCGCACTGTGAAACATTAGAAGAGTGCGAAACGAGGTGAGAGTAAGACAAAACATGTGCAATGCAGCTAGCTACACGTCTTATGAGATTTTCATGATTTCATATATCTTGCATCGTTCATCCGTGCAAGTCACTTATTTTTCCGGGTTGGTTTGCTGTGGATTAAAAAAAGCAAATAATGTCCACATTTCTTTGCGAACCAGCGAAATTTTCTCGCGGACCACCACTTTGGCGACCGCTGCTGTACAATATCAGTAGAAATAAAATAGAAGCTGTCTTTAAACTCAAAATGATTTATTGATACACTGAAAAGTAAAAAGAGTTTCGACTGAAAGAATCGTATGTGGGGGGGATGTGATGATGTTCTTTGATGCCTGATGACAACCCCTGTAGCTCAGTCGATAAGACACCTGTTTCCCAATCCAGGATTGTGAATTCGATTTCCAATGGAAACCAATTTTTTTTTAAAAGGCGCTGATCAAATTCTATCAGCATAAAGGTGTAAGGTTGCTAAATAAATGAAGGATTTTCTAACACTTGATTGCTTTTGATTATTAATTCCTATTACTCAGAAGCTTTCTCTCGATCCAGAACAATCATCGTAATTTCAAGAAGAAAGGAGGGGAATCGGCAATAACATCTTTTAGCTCTCCCTCCTAATGCCTCCTTTAGTCTTAAATTTGATTGAAGAGTTTTCAAGGTTAGCTAGTTTAAGTCTTTATAGTGAAACTGAGACTACGTAGAAAGTAAGAGTTTTTAAAATCGCACAATTTCGAGAATAGATAAAGAATATGCAGAGCGGAGTCAAAAGTGGGGTAACAGGGGTTCTGGCCTCAGGCGCAATATCTGAAGGGCACCAAAAGTGGATTAATATTGATTGATGTTGTATTTCATATCGATGGCCTAGCGCATAAATGTGTTAAGTGCAAGATTGCTCAATTAGTAAATGCAATCTTAAAAAGCATTATAAACAAAAATAAACTAAGACTTTTTCATTTTATATTTGTTCAAAACATTATAAATTACTTCTTCTTTTAGGCCTGTTATGATCCTGCATCATTGTTTCCCTCTTGTGAATTCGACTGCCAGCTGTCTTTCCATCTATTGGGAGGTCGTCCTGGAGGTCTGCTTGCTTGGGGATACTGTCCCTCGCCATTCTTGGTTCCGCCAATCTGGATACATGTTAGTTCCAGAACCTTCTTCTCTGTCGTCCCCATCTGGCAATATCTTCAACTTCGCACATGCAGCATAGAGTCCAGAGCCGACACTGTCAGAACCAAAAATCTCCTTCGAACCAGCGAAATGAAGGTACTCAGGAGTATCGCTGGCAAAACCCTTCGTGATAGAGAGAGTACTGTAAATTACGATAATGGATATTAATATGGATGCAATTGTTTTAATCAATAATTGTCATTATGAAGTAAACTTTAAGATTGCATTTACTAATTGAGCAATCTTGCACTTAACACATTTGTGCCCTAGGCCATCGATATATGAGTCGTTCACAAGCCAAGTGAATCAAGTCCATTCTAGTTAGTTTTGAGTAAACTAGGTTCAAACATATTTTGGTGTTTCTAATTCTGTAAGGATTAGAAACACCAAAATATGTTTGAGTACATTTATTACACTTACTTTGTACAAAAGCATTTTCTGCTAAAAGCTAAAGTTTTTCGCACACCTTTCATGCAGTGATCTTAAATTCAATATTTTTGAACTTGGTTCACTTGGCTTCTGAACCACTCATATTTTGGTAAATGCTCATGACCATAACATTATTGAAAGAGGGTTTTTTAAATTAAAAATAATGAAATCTTCTTTGAATTCTAGTTTTAGATCTGAATTCATAGTCCGACCTATACTTCAGAAAGTCTAGGATGAACCGTGCGACGTTTGTCACAAAGGGATGGGGTAAAATCGTTTTTTTTACAAATCGAATAGTTTTCTTACAAATCGAACAATTGTTTTTCTCTAAACTGACGTTTTAATTTCTAATTTTCATTATACTGACTTTCTAATGTATTGTATGATTTGTATGTATCTTTAAATAGGCCAAGATTCACTATGAATTAATACTAATTACGAACATTTAATTAAAATCGATTTTCGAAATCATTTTTGAAAATCCAATTATCGAATACTTCATCCCTAGCCAACGCAGACTAACGTAGTGACTTTTGACAAACGTCACCAAATATTATTTGATTTTAACAAACTGCCACATTTTTGCTAATTTGTGACAAGATGTATTAATTTGTCATTATTGTTAGTTTTATGTAATGTATTTACCTAAATAACTTGCTATTTATTAGAATCGAGACTTATATTAAAGTTGATAAAATAATTAAAATTACTGAACATCGTTACAAGGTTGTATTGGAGCAAATTTGTGAGCTGTCATACGGTTCATCCTAGATTTTCCGAACTATAAATACTAATTTCTTACCTTTAAATTTAGTGATTTGTATTCAGAGTGGGACCTCATTCGTTCCAATCTTTTAAGTAAGATAGTGAAGTCGCGTGACTTCTTTATTTAAGGAAGCTATGAAAAATTTGTACGAAATTTAACTTTGTTAAAAAAGAAAAGTAGTGAACTAGGAAGGCCAATAAACAATCTCTGTTTAAGCGTAGCGCAAGTCCATGATCGGAAAGACGCTGAAAAAATTCGACGAGATGAGTGGGCGGCGGCAGAGTTAAGGATATTATATTGTACAATAGCGGTAGTATCAAATGTGAATTTGGCGTCTATTTCTCACGTTCAACCATTCAGTGCCTTCTGATTTGAAGTGATGTGTATTTTAGAAGAAAAAAAAACATTGTCACCATATTACGGGGTCTTGGTTAGAATGGGTTGCCTCAGGCGTCAAAATACCTCATCCCTGCTCTGATAATATGTAAGGTCCTCCAGTGTATGGTGGCGTGATTCTGTTTATACCTTGAACTTCCCACCAAGTTTGACCGTGATTTCGGTCGACATTTAGTCTTTCTCACGTGACACGTAGCACAGCTCATATTATTGCTATTGATCGGCATAATGCACTTGTGAAATGGCGGGAAATGAAATAAAATGGCGCCTGAAGCGGGAACCAGTTATGCAAATGGCGGCGTGGTTCTGAGAATCACGTTATTTGATAGACAATAATTACTTCGTTTGAAATGAAAGAAAGGGTATAATTACTTTTTTTTTTGTATTTGTTAGTAAATACAGGCATAGTGTTTAATACGTTATGTTATTATTAATGCAAAATTCAGCGGTTACAAAAATAATGTTTGAGATATTCGTTTAGATTTTAACCTTAGAAAATAATATGATCGCGTGATATTAGAGCTGGGTGAGATCTTGTTATTCAGATGATATGCATAAATGGATATCAGTCTACAAGGTCATTGTCCTCCTCACATTTGTCTATGAGTCTGAGACTTGAGTTCCCTATAGAAGGCACATTCGAAGCCTTGAAATGTTCCACCAGCGTTTCCTTCGTTAAATTCTTCAGATCGACTGGAGTGATCATGTCACAAATGTCTCGGTCCTGCAACGCTCCAACTGTTAACCTAAAGAGAATATAGTTGTAAAGGCGAAATAGCAATGGACCGGACATGTGATAAGCATGGGCGATCATAGGCTCCCAAAACGCGTCTTGTACGGTGAAGTAATGGGCAAGCGAATGGTTAGTGAGCAAAAAAAAGCGCTATAAGGACAGTCTGCGAGAGTCGCTGATTTTGTGCGGGATGCCAAGGACTGTATCCAGGGCATCAGACCTCCTTCTTTACGTCGTCTTTGACTGTCTATGTCATCCAACTCTGAAACCCGTTACCGGTTGCAGTAAGACTCTCACCCTCGATAAAAACAGCGACTTAAAAAAATAGTACATCTCCCCTAAATGACGAAATGTATTTCTTCATAACTTCTATTTTCCTGTCATTTCCTTTATTCCTTCTTCTTTCCCATTCTTTTTGACAACATTTGCAAATATTTTATTCTCCTCTTTATTTGTCATTTGTTTTTTAATTTTTTAAGTATTTCTTTGTGGGAAAAACTTTGTCACATTTCACCCATCAATACGCAGTCTCGAGTCAGATCGCCCTTGAGGAGAGTTTACTCCCTAAACAGCACTTTATAAAATTGTTCTTTAAATTTAATTAGTGTCCTTGCAGTATTAGTGTGAATTTAGTCGCCTAGTGTAGAGTTAGTATTGTAGTTTTCCTTTTTTTGTTTTCATGATCGACTAATCAAATGTTTTATTTACATTTTTTAATATGTACGAGCCTAAACACCCAGTTACTCGTACACTGAATATTTCAGCCCATTTGTACATTGTCCCATCGGGTAAATACTGATAGTCCGTCGGCCCTGTACGCCGCTGAAGGATGCTGTGAAGAGGAATAAGTGCAGGGCCGTTGCAAGCGGTACAACCGCCTGTGTGCGAAAACCAAAAATGCCGCCTACTATCCCATGTTCAATTTAACTTTTTTTAAAGTACGAGTATATACACGCTATCTTCGTTTTGCATTCGGAACTAACATTTAATGAAATTAACTACGACGAGGTAGTCTTGTGTTGAATAATTTAATGCAATCATTGTGCAATTTCCTTTTCGTTGGATTACAGCCGACACAATGCACCACCTTGATATGGACTCGTTATTTATTGCCTGCTGTAAAATTGTTTTATATCTCCACAAGTCAAGATTTCCACGAAAAAAATAATTGAAGCAGATATTTTTTAATAAGGGTTCAAACCGATTTCGGTTATTTTCATTAAGTCTATTGCATCAAAACATACTTGGGGCATGTTGCAAGAAAATCTAGTGCATCATAACATACTTTGGGCATGTTGCTAAAAAATCTAGTGCATCATAACATACTTTGGGCATGTTGCTAAAAAATCTAGTGCATCATAACATACTTTGGGGATGTTACTATGAAGTCTAGTGCATCAAAACATACTTTGGGGATGTTACTAGAAAGCCTAGTGCATCATAACATACTTTGGAAATGTTGTTAGAAAATCTAGTGCATCATATACTTTGGGTATGTTACTTTAAAGAATGTTGTATAATAACATACTTTGGGTATGTTGCTTTAAAGTGTAGTGCATCACAGCATTCTTTGGGCATATTGCTAGAAAGTCTAGGGCATCATAACATACTTTGAGCATGTTTCTAAAAAATCTAATGTATCATAACATACTTTGAACATGTTTCTAAAAAATCTATTGTATCATAACATATTTTGGGCATGTTGATAGAAAGAATGAGAAGCTGGTGATCACGGGGACACAGCTGAGGGAAGGCGAGAAAGAGGAAGGTGTCCTATGAGATTGATGGATCAAATAAAGTACAATAGTTAACAGGACCCTTTTTAAGTGCAGCATTGAACATGACCGAGAATGATGGAGACAGGTGGTGCACCGAGTTCCAGACAGAATTGAGTACTCGACGAGGAAGTGCAGTGATTCCCAGCCCCTCTGGAAGCTATATTTTTTTAAGGGTGTTAATGTGAACAGAATTATTAAGGAATCGTTAGGACTGTCAAAGGGGATGGCATTTTAAAAATCTTTCAGTTATAAAATATCCCAACCTGACCGTATAACTCACATGTAAGTGTTATTTGTATCATAATTGATTTTATTTATAATTTTTCCGTTCTTCTACCACGTTGAAACATATATCAGCGAGGTTAAGACACAAAAAAATGACTAGTAAATGAGAGTCGTGGAGGTTTGATATATTTTTTACAAAAATGCCGTTTCTCTGCTGGGGTAGGGAGTGCTCTTCTCAGTCTTGCTCAAAACATAAGCCAAAAGTTCACATTCATCCCTAATTACTTCATACTGTATTCTGCCATACATTGTCACCCTGTATATTCTTCTACATACTCGTACATATGAGCACACCGTATCCCTGTCGGGGTAGGCAGATAGAAGAGACTGCTTTACTTTTCTACCTCGACACACATCTTTCGCTTATTCTACATCCATACACCTGCTCATACAGCATCTAAGATTTATTATACGTTTGAATTTCTCAGTTCTCAGAACAAATGGGGTTGGCCAGTGATTCCCAACTTTTCGCGCTTGAAGAAGATATTTGTAAAATTTAAGGGAACCCCTGGCTAACTCGTATTAGATTCAACGGGTAAATTATAAACCAGATCAAAATTAATAATTAATGATAAACATACAAATATAACATCATGCCGTTTTCCTTTGGAATAGGTCTATAGGAAAGATCCCCAATTTTTCCTACCCACACAAACAGCCTGTTCCTCTTAATTAATACTTTTGAATAAAATAAAATAAGTGCATTGAGGAAGTCGGAGCTGTTGAGTAGTGACTCATGCCCCGGTAAGGACACCCCCCTGTGCATAAATGGCATCCAAGTATTTGATACTTGAATACCACGGTTGCTGGGGATGGGGTTATCGGGAATGACTTACCCATAAAGATAGGTGTTTTCAACAGTACCGTTAACGATATGAATGCCATGTAAGACTCCTCAGCATATAGTTTGAAGTAGATTTGTCAACTACTTAGCGCTTGTATAACGTCTATTTTACTACGATAGACCTCTTGATAAAGTATGATTATTTGCCATTCAATGGATGGAAGACGCTTCAGCGTGTATTGGTTTATTGTGCGCAAATTGTTGCACTCCAGCAAAAACAGTCTTGACAGATCAAATCGAAATTCACTTCACAACTGTGCACAGTTACATTAGGACCTAGAATCTCAAGTTTCCTGCACTGAGCAAAATCAACTCCTGTTCAATATAAATGAATGTGTATGTGTATCCTATAGTCGATCGTTTTCACCAACCCACAAACAGTATACTATACATTAAACAGAGTTTTTGAATTCAAAGATTTAAGCGTAACCTTTGATGTCGGACTCACGTTTGTTAACCATGTATCGCGTTTCATATCGGACTGCTACAAACTACTCGGATTTATAATGAGTTTATCAGGAGAATTTGACAGTATCGATATCCTTCGAAACTTATATAATTATATAATAAGAACTAAATTAGAATATGCGTATGCAGTTTGGGCTTCTCATCAGCTCAAATATAAAAATAATATAGAGCAAATGCAAACAAAATCCTCAGATATCTATGGTACAGAACAAAGGACGATTACCCAAAATACGCTCAATATGTCGAACTTCTCACGGTGTGTAACTATAGAAGCCTCGAAACAAGAAGGCAATAATCCATTGCGATATTTTCCTACTGAAGGTTTTTCAAGGTTGCTTTAACTGTCCCGCGATTCTAGAAGCACTAAGTTTATATGTACCTAATAAATATAGCCGTGTAAGAAATCACCCTCTGTTCTACATACTAACTTACAGAACGAATATCATGGCTAAACACCCAGTCACGCGTGGTATAGAGATATTGCACCAACTGAATGACACTGTGGATATATTCTTGGCACTGCCTAGCAGTATGAGAAGAATCCTAGCTGATATTTTTTCCTTACGAATAAGTAATTTAGAAGCAGACGCTTTTTGTGTAACAGGAGAGATTTGTGCAAAGTGGATAAAAAATAGGTGCGGCTGTATCGTTTGCACCTAGTTCAGGCTGGTTTTGGGTGCTATGCCGAGTTGTAGACATAGCAAAGGACCAAGATGTTCAGCATTCCTCACGCGATGGAGCAGATGTATGTAAAATACGAGCATTTATAAGTTCATATAAATATAAATTTAAAAAACTTGCTCTAAAATATTCTGCCGGTCCTGTTTTTACACGTGTCTCTAAATTGTAGAAATTTGTTTTTAGTTGGACTCATTAATTAGGTTTGAAACAGGTTTTTTTTTGTTTATTTATTCCCAACACACTGGAGCGGAAATGAATTAACCAAGTGATGAAAATTGGACAATAAATATTTCTAGAAGTAGATTTATAGGTGAATTCGTTTGTACTTAAGCTATTTCCTAAAGTAGATAATAAAGTAAGTAACATGTAAGTTGAATTGCTTTTAGCTGCGGCCATATCGCTAGTTTGTTTGATTGATCTAACACTACTGAAAAACTTGAGATTTCTTTCTGATTCGCAGTAGATCAGGGTGTGTTTCATTCGTATGGAACCTGAAACGTATGGAACCTGAAACGAATACAGAACTCCCTGATAGCTGAGCGAGTCTGAAAGATATTTCTGTAATATATTTATTGTAAATGTGATTTTACTCGTATCTTTATCCCATGTTATTAATGACCGCTACTAGTTTTAAAAAAATTAGGCAATCCACTCAAACTAGGATGATTTGTGTCACCAAATTAAAGTCATTATGCAATTATATGAGTCAATATAATAAAACTTTTTTTTTCTAAAAATGTCAATTCTAAAGTTTCAGCTGATCAAGCTTAAAAAAATCATTGAACGCTGCGAAGATACGGGTTTTAGTAAATCAAATCTATCTCGCAAAGGATAACTGAAAAATACATGATTTATAGTCTCATCATCCAGACTACACTCGCAGCTAGTATTCTTCATAATATCCATTCTGTAAAGATGACTAGGCACCACGCAGTGGCCCGTCCGCAAACGACACATGACATAAACTTCCATCTTGTTCATTCCTATTATATTAAACCATGGTTTCAAAGGGATATATTGTTGGATTGATTTATATCTAGATCCCTTATATACACGACCTTCATGCCCTAGTTGGTAAGATGCCTGTCTCCCAGCCCGAAGGTTGCTGGTTCAAATCCCTCCGTAACCCAGATTTATAAAAAATAGGATTACAGTCTGGTTTTCACTAAAGACCACTTAAAAAAAATTGAAACTGGTTGATTGGAAGAGATAGATCGTTTGTTGGACGGATTTATATCTAGAGCCCTTATATACACGATCTTCATGGCCTAGTTGGTAAGATGCCTGTCTCCCAGCCCGGAGGTTGCTGGTTCAAATCCCGCTGAAACCCAGATTTATAAAACAATAGGATTGCAGTATAGTTTTCAATTAAGGTCATTTAATAAAATTCTGGTTGGTTGGAAGAGATTGCCACATGGCAATAATCCCGCTAGGTTGTACTGTATACAACGAAAGTGAAATACAATACAATACACCAGTCATTTCCCAATCCAACGCCTATCGGTGCCAAGCATCAGTTGAATTTTATTTTATAAAATTTCAAACAGATCAGTTACTGGCTGTGAAAAATCAGATATGGGACAACTGACAGAACATGCTTTCTTTGTCAAGGAATCAACACATTCATTACCAGTGATATGTGAAGGAATCCAATCCAGAGGAACATCCATCTTTTTTTGACATCTGTTCCTCATACTTCATACATTTCTCTCAGTTAAGATATTTCTTACAATTTACTTCCACTCTTTGTTCGGTGTACCTCTTCCTTGTTTTCCATTAATTTCAGACAGTGTACATTTATTTCCTAAGTATGTCGCAACTCATTCTATCAGTGTGACCATTTTAAGATTCCTTTATAGATTTACTTACAATATCCATCTCTAACAAACAGTTATCCTTTATCCTATCATTTCTTACATTCCAAAACTAGATATTCTACGCAAAGCGCGCATTTCTATCAGATGTTCCCTTTCAACACTCAGGCTTCGCTTCCATACACCATGATTGACTAATGCGAATATTAAAGAAATCTTGACATTACAATATCCAAAATTTGTACAAACTAACAGCAAATAAATGCCAATATAACGTCTTGAACTTTAAAAACCTTGGCATCTCACCATAATTCAAAATAAAAAAAGTCTACAATATTCCGAAGATTTCAATAAAATCAAATAACCAAGTAATTTATATATTCCGTTACAATCGAACCTTGGTCCGTCACTTTGAAGGTACAGACGATATCACATTTCATTCTCGCCCTGACGAAGGCTGAAACTCTCCAAAACGTGGGTGTAACTCGAGGAAGTTTTTTTTTTACAATAAATATTGACAAAATAAGACTCCCGGGTTACTGAACGACCGTCAAATGTATTTCAAGTCGATAATTATAGTTTCATTTTTTAATAACAAATCGGCGAAACACTTTAATCTCCATTTTAATAGCGATATCTGTAATTATGAGTGTTATTCACGTTGATTTTGTTGACATTGGGTATTAGTTATATATATAAATTGGACATTAAAAATGACCCAACCCATATTTTACTGGTTCTGAAACTATTCAAATTGATGACTGTGTATTTTCGTATTCCCGATTATTCAGGATCTGGGCATACTTGTTGACGATTTTTTTGAGTTGGCGCAATAATACAATACTACTCAGGTCTGTAGTTTCCGGATTGAACAAATTAGAACATGAATGAACTGTCACCACACCGGCCACGTCCACCCCATGATCAGTCGACGTTACAGTAAAAATTTGGTATCTCTAACTTTGTATTATATCTGCCTCTACCCTCAGCAGTATATCAGATGGAGCCGATGGAAGACGTGTTGTTCGTTAAATTCTTAAATGTCAAAAATTGAAAATCGCTCGGTTATCAAGATTTTTTCTAAAGAAGATGTTTGTAATAAGATGTAGAAATACTACACTTGCCATGCTAGCACGTGTCAGTAAAAATGTACATAGATCAGTGAAACCCAAATTTTTTGGGCTTAGCATCCCCATTTCAAGGATAAGTTTTTTCAACGCCCCCCTCGGGAAAACAATATATTTATCTCAAATTATAATAAAATTTAAAAAAAAACTTTGTCCATATTCTTTTTTATGTCACCAAAATATTTATGTAGCTGTGTGTGTGTACTTTTAAATTCAAAAAGCTAGTTTAGAAAAAAAAACCGCTTGGAACGAAAATTCTAAAGGAATTCACTAAAATGAAATAACAAAAATTAAATGATAATTTCTTTTGAAAGAAACTTGATAACCGCTTGATTTTCATTTTTTAACATTTCAGATTAGTTTTTTCTGTCTACTGTCCACTACCATTTCAGCTATACTGTATTTGTTCCAGGCATCTGGATTTCGTCGATTTTCGTTCGATTTAAGAATTGAGACCGTCTTTCAACACTTGAAAACGTTGACCCTTTGACCGACTACCAAATAGCACAAATCTTTTAACCTGCTTATTTAGCATAAACTTTTTTATTATTATCCAAAACAAAGTTCAGTAAGAGCTTTTTGACAAATTGTCTACTGTATTACATTTTTACTGCATCAGATTCTAAGGTTGCAAAAATGCTGTACAATTTGGAAGTAAAAATTCAGCTTGAACGAACTTTCGTACGCATGTTAAATTATGTGGAGAGTGATTTTCGTTTAAAATCAGATTATTCAATTCTACCTTTTTATGTGAGCTTCTAATTTCATTAGCCATTCGTTAAATGTGGCTTGTATCACCCAAACACGTTGGTTTGGATCCCCTCAATAGTTATTCTTCTCTTTCAGTTTCAATCCTGGGGATTGGTTAGCAGCAAAGCCCTGCATCTCCTCTTCCACTCCGCTCGGTCTTCAGCGATCCTCTTGAGCTCTGTATAGCAGCTGCAGTCCATATCGTTGCATATTTGTTCCAGATACTCCCGGCGAGGACGCCCTCTGCCAATCGATCACTCAATCATTCCCTCCAGTATATTGTGCAGGAGATTTTCATGCCGCAGCATATGACCCATCCATTCTGCACGCCATTCCGATATGGTGTTTGACAGGTGCCTGGTTTCTTCGATCCTGCTGAGAATCTCGTAATTTGTAATGTGGTATCTCCAGGAAATCCTTAGGATTCGTCTATAGGTCCACATCTCGAAGGCTTCAAATCATTTTCGATCTTTTTCGCCCATGCACCATGTCTCGCAATCATACATAAAATATTCCACACATATGTTTTGACAAATTGCTTGCGGAGCTTTAGGTCCATGTTGTTAGATTCGAAAATCTTTGATATGTTCGTTATACCGAAATTTGCGTTAAAACACATTTTTTTGTGTGTTCAACAAAATAATATTCGTTATTAAGAAAAAAATGTTACTTTGGTTTTCGTTATAATGATATTAGACATGTATACTCGTATTTCTAATTTTAATTTAATACCTACTTTCTTACCTCAGATGCCATCACCGTTGTAATTTTTGCGGCCATCTGGATCAATCCGCAGAGCACATTCTGTGGTACTGCGATGAAAATCGGGTCAATAATTTCCGAAGTGAACTCCACTCAGCCTTTCATCGGTTCATCTTCGGATGGATTAGCTACTCCGATTTAGTGGCGTCAAAGGATAGTTTTGTTGCATTTGAAATTTTCTGTGAAAGTACTGGCAACTTGCTGGGCTGTTTGAACTCCAGACCTTAAGTAATTTTAAGCGAATCATTTCCCTTTTCCCGTGATTTTGGACCATAAATTCGGTTGTCATCACCACTATTCTTTTCACATTAAGGTTTGTCGCCACCGGAGAAAGAGTCCCTTAGGGAGTTCCTTCTTCGTCACTATGTTACGTCGCGCTCATAAAAAAAAAGAAGATTTCGATCTTCTAGTGTAGATCGCGCTGGATGGGGACTTATTTTGTCCCCCATAACAACGTGTGTGGAGGTGTGGATCGAACTGAACTGAACTGTACCATGTAGACGAACTGTACCATGAACTGAACTGTACCATGTGTACACAGCAGACGATTTGAAGGTCAGCATTTAGTACGCAATAAAGATGATAAATTAAAAAAATGTATTGTATCACAAAACAATAGACCTCCAAGCAGCATACACGTATTATCTCAGCGTGAAGTAATACGATGATATAGACATCTATGTGTAATAATCTCAAACTTATTCTCCAAATTTTATAATGCGAGTATAATGGGACGAGCGACCTTTTTCGTTTTCCCGGTTCAATGGCGGGCTTTTACTATTTTTTCACAAGTTTTTGACCGCCGGAGGTCAGGCGCAGACGGGATCCAATATTTATAAATCATGCTCTCCGCAAGGAAGTCGAAGGTCTTTGTCAATTGGTGTAATATCTGATTGTTGGAATGGAACAAGTCTTTTTTTCGATAAAAGTTCTAACACAATATTCTGTCCCTCTAATCTTCAGCCTCTTTCCGATAATGGACTTGTGCTACGCTCAAACAGAGACCGTTCTTCTTTTTTCACGTTGTCGTTTATTGTCCGTGCAGTGAGACTATGGAACTAGTTACCAACTAATGTTAGATTCGATCGGCTAGTGGCATGTTTTAAAAAGTGATTGAAAAAACATATTATTTCAAGTTTGTAATATTACGTGATACATTCCTGACTCTCCTTTCCTCTCCAACATCCCTTTATTTTCCCTTTGATTGATAACATTGACTTTAATTGGTTTATTCATATTATTAAAACGTTCGAAAAACGGGAATTCCCCCTTTGCATTTGAATTGAAGCAAATTTAAAACAAATCAAATATACGCCGGATATTACAACCAATACTCACGGAGCTAACAACTTACTACTCATATAAACACATTTTATTTCAATTTCCCAAGTAAAATACCGCATTAAACACACCAATACCTCCCCGGTTCATCAACTGACAGCTGAATATCAAAAGTATAAAACTTCACTCACTATTGTTTATTCAACACTACCTAATCAGAATTTACATATAGAGAAATTATTTCAGTTATAACATATTATTGAATTATTACTTTTCGCATCTCATTTTATTTACAAATGAAAAAATAGAACGACATCTGTTATTAAAAATCAAAACTATTTAAATTATAATCGACGGTTGTGTGCTATTTAAGTGACATTTGTTTTTACTGTTTTTATTTATTTTTCCATTTCTGACGAATTTCAGAGCGTTCCGGACAAATAAACCAAGGTAATTATTCGTATTATAAATATTTTGGTAATAAAGACAATATTTATAAGGGTCGGGGGTGTTGATCAATCACATGCACAACGACAATTGTCGTTCTATTGAAAAATAAATATTAATTTTATTTTAATATTATTTTTAATACCTTCATAAATTTCCCGAAAGAAGGGATATATTCGTTTTGATGTTTCTGTACAATATCGTTGACAATATTTAAAAATAAAAATTTACACTTTTTAATTCATCAATCGTGAGAATACATTAATTGGGTAACTCCATGTCTATCATAGTTTGGCGAATATTTTTAATGTAGATTTTATTGAGTTCAGGAGTGGCCATCTTCTACATTAAAAAATACGGAATTTCTGGGAGACTGATTATTACATTTTAATTTAAGTTTTTTTTTGATAATTTGCACTCTTATTTTGTATTCTCGTAGCATTTAAGAGAGATTTAATTATTGTATATCCTACTCAAGTCTTGTATTAATTTGTAGCGACCATGCGTGCGGTCACTGAACCCATTGAGGCGGTCACTGAACCCACTGAACCCTTGGCCGCTCGGTCATTGAACTCGCACTGTAAAGAATGCGAGACAAGCACTGGGCGAAGGTCGCCCGCGCGGTCATTGAACTCACTAGTAGCGAACAGCGAGAGTGAGACACCGATATATCTCTTGCCTCTCCTGCAGACCGTAGTATGAAATGTATATGGAACGCGTGACAATAACCATGTGTCCGGCGAAGCGAGACGGCGACATGTTCTGCGCCGTTCTATACATTATAAATACAGACGCTCTCAATAAACCTTCTCTCTTCGCTTATCTCGATCTCGACGACTTTTATTCAAACAACCTCATCCTTCTATGCGAAACACAAGTCCCTAAAAATTCATTTGTTTATTTTTTTACTTTTCGTGCTGGTATTTTAATGAATCATATTTTGAAATATTTATTAATTCTGAATTGTCGGGTTTTTTATGGAGATGTTGATATACGAGTATTATCTTTTCTGTTATAATTGTTACCGTGATATGTAAAGGACACTCAAGTGTCTTTTATCTTGTCAATAAATACACTAGAATATTAAAAGAGAAATACGATTGAAAATATTTAATAAAAGTATGTTTTTTTATATAAATTCTAAAAGCAGACTCGACAACTTTTTGCTAAGCCCCACTGTCTGGCATTTCTGTCGGATATTGCAAAATTTTCGCGTGGGGTGATCTGTGATCTTGCGCCGAGTGTAATGCTCCGTGCACACCCGGCCTTACGAGTGTTGCTCGACATGCCTCTTCTGAGAACTGTACATAACAAAATAATAAGACTACAGGTAATGTACATGTATTTGCGGATAAATATTTGCTTTGCATGACGGTTGTCTTTTCAAGGTCTAGTGCGGAGAAATCAATCGTATGATTCAACTTTTAAGATAGGGTCAATGCTAGATATAATCGCTCATATTACTAAATATTTCTTATATTTTCTTTTCGAGTACTACGTTTTTTTTAATTTACGGAATTTTAACACAATATAAGATTTATATACTGTCAGTACATGAATAGACAGTACACAATATTTATCTACTGTCAGCACATGAATAGGCAGTACACAATATTTATCTACTGTCAGTACACGAATGGACAGTAGACAATATTTATCTACTGTCAGTACACGAATAGACTTTTCGTAACTTCGGATAACAATGGGGTGTACATATATACACGTAAGTAGCCTCACCTTACCTGCTTGGGTATTTAAGCATTCGAAATGTGGATGCACCGGAGAATGCTACGGATACCCTGGACGGGTATGGTCAGCAACACAAGGGTTCTTCAAAGAGCCAAAGTTGGTAGAGAGTTGCTGACTAATATTAAAATCCGAAAGGTGTCTTACTTGGGTCATGTACTTAGAGGAACAAAGTAAAAATTACTGCACCTGATCATCTAAGGCAAAACAGAAGGCCGAAGAGGTGTTGGCAGGAGGCAAATCTCCTGGCTCCGCAATATACGTGATTGGACTGGCATAAGGGGCGTTGGAGATCTTTTTTAAACTGTCGGGGATAAAGATGTCTACTCTCAAGTGATATTCAACGTTGGGGGGACCTGACATGACACTGGGAAGAAAAAGATCCTAATGTTCTATATCATAACTATTTCAGGAACTTTTTCTATTTATTTCAGAATATTTTTATATTTTAGTTTGTAAGGGAGCACAAAAAATCGAGGCATATTCCAATATAATTTAGAATGAACCAATGACTCAAGATATTATAATTAAAAAACCTAAAAGTTTGTGATAGTTCTTTCTTTGCCAGCATCAAAACATGGCTAGCAAAATTAACTCTGGCATCAAAAGTTACCCCGAAATCCTTGAATTCGGGTACTTAATTTAATTATTCTGCCTGTATTGTATATTTGAAGGCGAATTGATGAAGATGACCTATTGTAGGATACAAAAACACACTTTTTGATTTTTATATATAGGTCATCGCGTTCAGACCAGGATACAAGGGAATCTATAAGTTTGTACAATCTTAAAAGGTCGCAATTTTCTCAATAATCTTTAGATCATCAGCAAACAGACAACAAGAAGAATGATTCAAAAGATTTTGGATATCGTCAATCAGAAAAAAATGTAGGAAGGGACCTAGGTTTGATCCATGTGGGATACAATTGTTGTTTGCTGTACCATTCTTTGATATCTTTAGTATTAGGGTTTCGATCAGGATACAAGGAATATACATCGTGTTGTAATTTTGTATTATCCTGAACGCTCGTAATTTTCTCGATAATATTTAGATCATCAGTGGTCAGACAACAAGAATAATGATTCGAAAGGTTTTAGATATCGTCAATCAGAAAAAAAAAGTAAGGGACCTAGATTTGATCCTTGTGGGATACAATTGTTGTTTGCTGTACCATTCTTTGATATCTTTAGTATTGAAATTATGATAAATTATTTATGAACAACATATTTTCAAATTGTAATAGATAGTATCCTTATGATAATATTTGAGTTATAAATTAAACAAATGAGTTGTTTTCAAGTTGAGTGGAGGCAGGCAAGTAATTTTTCATATCATAATGTGATGCAAATGATACTAAGTTAGTGTATAATCATGGCATTGAGGTGAGTGAACCTTAAAATGTCTTGTAGGCGAATATAATGCTAAGCAAAACAAAAACTCAACGTTTACATAATCTATTTCGCCAATAAAATTCATTGTAAAACATTTTTGAGTAGTGACCGTGGATTTTTAACCCTCTAACTATCAAGATAGATTTATTTTGAATAAAAATATTTCGAATATATGATATATTAAATCGAATATATAACATATTACTGAGAAGAACACATGGGGTGACAATGTATGATAGAATACGAAGTGAAATTATTAAAAAGGATTGTGATGTGTTGAGTAAGATGAAGAAGACCATTCTCAGGAAGACAAACATAACAAAAATACAGAGCAAAGATAAGTGGAAGGCATTGAAGAGGAATATCAAGGAAAGTATGGTTGGATCAAGATAATTATATTTTAAAATAATTAAATGTAAGAAGTAAGAGGAACCGTTTAAATTGTTTGAGAAGCTGTATTGAGATGTTGGTTGAGATGGACAAGTCTAGCGCTCTGTCTTCTCTGCTTATCCCAACAGGGATGTGGCGTGGTGGCATGTATGTTAAAATAAATTGATAAATAATATTTAATGAATATAATGAAGGAATGACGGAGTATTCGATTTTTTATTTAATTTTATTTATATAATATATGACAAGAAATTCGACCAAAAGAAAAAGAACAGGTAAATTAATGTGGTCACACAACGTTTATGGATTTCTGTTTGTTGTCTTTCATTTGATATGTCCCCAGTAAACTGTACTTTTGCCTGTTTCTTACTGAGAACATATAACATTAAAAAATAAATTGATATTTCTTTCCAATTTTTAATTATACAAAACCCCGTTGCAGACACTCAATTACATATGTATGAATCAAACCCTTCACACTTCATCACTCCAGACAGATTAAAAAGTCTATCCCATAATGCATCGCACATAATCACACAAAACCACACCACAGTCAAGTCAAGAGTTCACACAAACCTTGGCTACACGTCATTCCTTCTGCAAGTTTAAGTATTCAAGCTTCTGTCGCAATAACAATCAAGCTCCGATCCACTGCCTACATTTTTGCCCCCTTTTGCCTTTATTTAATTCGACACCGCATTGTGCGTCATGGGAGCCATTTAGGCATATTATCTTTGGGCAAAAGATGTTCTAACTCTAGGAATGGTGAACATTTGATCAATTATATTATTTATAGTTAAGGCATTAACATTGTGGAGGTTTAAAGACGTTGTAATTTGTTTTATCAAACACTTGTTATTCCATTTTATGTAACGGTATAACGCTACCGGTTTCAAGGCTTTCACCTCATCATCAGGGGAGCACAAACAGAGTCTTTGTGCTCCCCTGATGATGAGGTGAAAGCCTTGAAACCGGTAGGGTTATGCCGTTACATAAAGTGGAATAACAAGTGTTTGATAAAACAAATTACAATTTGATCAATTGCCTTGCATGTCATGTGTCTCTGCTGAGTTGGCATTTTCTTTTTTTCTTGATGATAATGCCAGAGAGTGGACTTCATATGTAAGTTGGCTACGTTCATGACCCGATGCTCCCTGAAAAGCTTTGCTGTGGGATACCGGGCAGGAAAGTTTTTTAAACCTGCAATCTGCGCTTCTGTGTTAAGGTGCATCCCCCCAAACCGATATACCGACTGACATAAAGCGAAATTCCTTTAAGAACATTTTCACTGATCACATTTCGAATCATATGGAATATGTATCCTAGTTTTCTGATTTTTGTGCTCAAAACATTAATATAGACCTCCAAGAGAAGAAACTGACCAACAAAAATTCCTAAATATTTTCAACCCTTTCCAAAGAAATAGAAAAAGCTTAAACTCTTTGCAGCTTAACTTGAAAATTCTCGAGATTAGAAAAAGCGTTGAATTAAGTCTAAACATTATAAATAAATAACCAAGTTAATTTTAATAACAATCTTCTACTAAATATGTTTTGTGTTTAAAATCCACCCTTTTAACACCTACCTTCTCCCCTCTCCTATATCCAGTGCTCACTTCTTATCAAGCTTTTTGTAAACCGTAAAAATGTAGTGGAGCGCCACTCCACTGTGCTCCACCGCAAGAAAAGCACTCACAGTGTTTTTTTTATTTTTTAAAGTGCCGGAGCTCACTTCTTGTCAAGGATTTTGTATACCGTAAAAAAGTTGGTAGAGCGCCGCTCCACTGTGATCCACCGCAAAAAAGCACTGCCTATGCCTATTAAAAGTAGATTTTTTTTTAAGACATAATTTAGTTCATCTTTACCTGATGAGGAAGACGGAGGCCTTAGAAACCGGTAGTGGATTAAAATGAAACAGTGGTGTACACAAAATAAGTGTTTTTTTAATTTTAGTAAAAATTAACTTATTTTTCATACTATTTTATTTTATACTTATGATTTTTTATAATTGAAAAATGTTTCTTATTTTTTTTATTTTGTTTTGTTTTTTAGAACTTATTGGTTTAATGTAAAGTACCTGCCTTAGAACGGGTATACGCCTAGTTAGATAGGAGAGTGCTTTGCATATTTAAAAGTGTAAATAAAAATATAAAATGTTTAAATAAAGAAATAAAATTTGTAAACAAAAAAATTTAAAAAGTAAATAAAAATATAAAAAGTGTAAATAAAAATGACTATCTGGAAGTGAGAGGCTTAAAACTACTTTACGGAAAGAAGGATTAAAATAATTTTATTTTTATTGTAAAATAAGAATACATTAACGGCGCCGGTAATCTGTTACCGAGAGATAAATCTGTTACCTTGCGTGGGCGTATTATGTTTCAATGAAATGAATCTCAATCATAATAAATTCTTCACCATTGAAATATTCAACTAATTTGACACTAAAATCATAATGAATTCAACATCAAACTAATGTATAGTATTATGAAGATGACTTCCGTGGTTTATATGTTACTAAAACACTGGGCTAAGTTAATGTAAATTTAAATATATTTTTTTATTTCTTCACTGTGCGAACTTAAGACTGAAGTATTAAGTAAGATGAAGAAAAACATTTTGAGATGGTTTGAACATGTTTAAAGAATTAATGAAGAAATACTTATATACAGTACAAATGTGAGTGGAAGGCGGGGTAAAGGAAGAATAAACACAGTATGGTTTAATAAAGTGAAAGAAAAAATGTTAAAAGCCAGATAAATCGTAGGAGTTGTATAAGAATATGTATGAATCTAGAAGAGGTGAAAGATCGTGATAGGAAATACTCTAGTGCCCTCTCTTCTCCGCCTACCCCGACAGTGAAACAGCGTGATAGTATGTATATAATTCTTATGAATGACTTTGATTTATTAAACTATAAAATTTGTCAAAGGTTTCCGTTTTACTTTTATAGAACTCAATTTAAAGTCAAATAACTTTGTACCACTATTTATAATTTGACTCGTGTTTCTACCTCCCATGTTGAGAAGCTGATTTCAAAGAAATTAGTGAAAGAATCTTTCATACGTGTATATCCCAAAAATGCTAAACGAGGAATCGAGGAAATATTTATAAAAAAAACATTAACAAAAATATAATTGTATTTAGTAACCAAAGAATGTTAGAAAAATCTCCATGGATCGAGCTGGTCACCGTCTTCAGATTGCTCTTGAGATCCTTGAGAAATACTACCAGGACTGGAGGCTCAAAATCAATGGCGCCAAAACTGAGGCCATCATGTTCTCCCGCAAAATCAAGGAAAGAGTGCCATCGATGCCCTTATTCATCGGTGGTTGTCTGGTTGAGTGGCAGGATGTGGTTAAATACCTCGGCCTGCACCTCGACCGACGACTGTCGTGGAAACCCATCTGAATACCATCAGACAGAAGGGTCACAAGGGCATAGGGGCTATCAGTTCGATATTTTATCTACACAGCTTCCTTTCACCCAAAAATAAGCTCCTCCTCTATAAAGCCCTTATTCGTCCTATCTTGACCTATGCTGCACCCGTTTGGGATAGTGTGAGCAACACGGATCTCCTGAAACTCCAGAGAGTGCAGAACAAGGCATTCAAGATATTTTTTAACACCCATCCCAGAACATACCTTACCCGACTTCACGCCGAACAGCGAGAAGAAACCCTACAGCACCACATCCTTGCTTGGACCGTGAAGTTCTATAAAAGTCAACAAAATCACAGCAATCCATTAGTCGCTGCCCTGGAGGCTTACGAGAGTAAATCCGATCTTCCCTTCCGTTATAAGCACAGGCTCCCGAAGTATTATCTGTTGCCTGACTAGTCCACCTACAGTATTAGCTGGGACGACCAAGGTCTGAGTGAATGTGATGGAATACAAGTAGCCTGAACGAGTGGACTTGTTATTGCTAAATAATTAGTTGTAAGAATTGTTATCTAGTTATAAGTAGTATGTAGGTGTTAATTATTTCTAAGAAGTCATATATTAAGATTGCAAAAAATAAAAAGAAAATGACATGTAGGAAAATAAGATTAAGTAAATGCATAAACTATAACATATAAATAAGACTTGTTAAGTAATAAATTTGTATATATGTTAGGTATAGCCTTGATAAATAATTGTACAATATATTACTTTGTTTAATAAAAAAAATATATTATATATTCTTACACAGGGGCAAATAAAAATGTCCCCTTAAAAATATTATCTTTTGTTGTTGGTTACCATTTTGGCAATCATAATTTTGTTCACGGCTGCTCTAACAAGAGATGTGTTGATTTGCTGAACTGTTTTTTCAGAGTGCTCAGCTATGAGGTTCTCCCTTCGAAATAGGATATTTCAGTATCGTCAGTTCTAATCCGATGACTCAGTGCCGGAACGGTTCCAGGACGCCTGCCAGGTTCTCATCTTCCTGATATTTTCACACGCATTGTAAGATGTAAAATGCACTTCTCTGGGTGCCGCATGACATGTCCCACATATTGCAGCCTTATTTTATTTATTTAGTACAATGTATGTTCTATTACCGACCATTATAAATTGTTACAATAACACAATTTATTTATTTTTTAATTTAATTTAATTTATACATGACAATAAATTCAATTAATACACAATTTGCGAAAAAACAACAGGTAATTTAATTTGGACACACAATTTTAATGGATCTGGGTTTATTGCCTTTCATTTGTCGTATCCCCAGTAAACTAGGCTTTTACCTGTATCTCACTGAAATCATATAACATGGAAAAACAATTTGATATTTCTTTCCGATTTTTTAACTATACAATACCCCGTTGCATACTCAATCATTAACTCGACAAACAGTGACACTCAATTACATATGTATATATCACGCGAATCATACTCCTCACACTTCATCACTCCAGACAGATCAAAAAGTCCATAGCGTAATGTGCCGCACATAATCATCAAAAACACACGTTTAATAAATGTAAGAAAGCAACATCAATTCAGTATTTTTTATGCATAGATGTGCGTGTTTGTTTTAAGTATTACGTGTAGGTCAGTCACTTACCGAGTGTGGTGCCTTATCTTCCTTACCCTGACAGATAAGTCAATCGTGAAGATCGCTGCTGGTGAACTCTTCCGCAAGATTTACTCGAGACACATCCTTCAAAATAAAACGACAGTCAGCCTTATCAGTATCTACCTTCAAGCTCTTATAACTATAAACTGGCATTAAATGGAATCTAAAAGTAATTGTGTACTTAAACGTTTAATTTCATAATCTACAATATAATGCTTTCCGTGAGTTTTTCTACAAAGAAACACATTAAATTACCTGTTATTTTTTTCACAAATTATGTATTTTTAAGATTTCTTGTCATATATAAATAAATAAATTCTTATTTGATTTTTTTCATAAGACATCGACGTACGCATCTTAACTCTAAAGTCATATTTATTTTAATGTCAGGGAATATGTAACATATGTTTTTATGTTGCTTGCTTTGATTTCTTTTTGTCTTGTATCGTTTGCAAAAGTGGCCATCGTGAACTTGTTCCCATTATGTTCCATAGCTGATTATTCAGTTATGACGCTGAATTATGATAATAGATGTAAGTAAAAACCTGTTCATCATGAGTCACTTCTTAGAATGTTTTTTTCCTTTAAATATAACTATGTTATTGAAATCACAAGTGTACGTCAGAGTGATCACGTAGTTGAAAAATTGAAGGTTTTACAGTGATTTTTTTTCTTAGTATCCTTATGACAGGCCGACGTTGTCTTCTACCTTCACAACTGGTGCAGAGGGCAATGGTAGATATTGGCTGGAAGTTATTTTGGAGGTCTCGCAAATAATTTTTACGAATCATTATTAATTTTTTTTCCTTTAATGCGGTATTTGTGATCGATTTCGGATTGACATACTTTAAAAAAAAATTTCTATCAAAAAGGATTGATTGATTGATGACTTGATCTACAACTAGAATATCGATAATTATTAAGTATCATGATAGCCTACTATAGTATCTTGGTACCAACTTTGATGTATAGGATTGAAACGAGGAAAGGGGGAAAATATTGAGAGGAGCCGAATAAATGCTCTAGAAATGAGTGCATTAAGAAGAATATATTGCGTGACAATATATTTCAGAATAAGGGATGAATGTGAATTTAAGGCTGATGTGTGAAATCAGATGAAAATAGTACGTTGAGATGGTTTGGGCTTGAGGAACGAATGAATGAAGGAATAATAACAAACATTTTCTCGGTGTTTAGCGTGAATACTGTGGAAATTCATGTTTATTCCAATATAATTGTAAATTTAAACACTGTTTTATCCACTTGAAAATATATATTTAACCCAACTAATTTCAAGTCATATTCGGCTTTTCTTCAGGAGTACTCCGAACTGACTAAATAAAGTCATTTGAAGAAGGAACTGCCCAAAGCGACTCCTCCATTACTGGAGAAGGAGTCCCTTTGGGCAGTTCATTCTTCGTCACTATGTGGCGTCGCCCTCATAAAAAAATTAAGAAGATTTCGATCCTCTAGTGTAGATCACGCTGGATGGGGATTTATTTTGTTCCCCATAACAGCGTGGGTGGTGGTGGGATCAAACTGAACTTAATGATTAACTTATTATTACTTAGCTTATGATTTATGTGAAGAGAAAATGTCGTCATAGGTTTTGCCTAGTGAAGTGCTTATGCCCACAAATCGGAGAGCTTTTGCATTGTTATCCACTTGTACTGTACTTCTTTCCTTTAAAGAGGCGTAAATTGGGAAGTTGTGCAGTGGACATTAAAAAAAATTAATGAATTCTTAATATTTTAGCATTATTGTTTTTACCATTGACGCGTTTCGCTCTTTAAGCATATATACTTAATGGTATTATTGTATATGTGTATTCCGTGAACGTACAAAATGAACGAACGGGGCCGAGTTGATGCACTGGAAATACGTGCACCGAGAAAAATGTGTGATGTGTCTATGCATGACAGAATAAGGAATGTAATTATTAAGGATGAAAGTGAGTTACAGACTAATATTTTAAGTAGGGGAAAAATACTGACTAGTCAAATTACTAATGCAAGCATCAGCAGGAGCCGTGGTAGAGGATGACCGAGGAAAGTACGGTTTGATCAATTGAATGAAATTTTGAAATAAGGAAAGTTTAAGACTAAGAAAAATAGAATAAGCTGTATAAGTATGTGTATGAATGTTGAAGAGGCGGTAGAAGTATATCATGATAGGAAAGATTGGAACTAAGTCATCTTTGCTTATCCCAAGAAGGACATGGCGTGGTGGTATGTTGTATGATTCAATATAATTTCACAATGCAACTTTTTCTCTCAAAGTGTCAGAAACGACAAAACGTTTTCTCAAATATCTCATATATGCCATCATGTCGTTAATATGTAAGTTAGACTCTTTTCTCACGAAAAGGTGCAGTTGGCAAAACGCCTTTTTTATTGTATGCAATGAAAGTTTAATATAAATGAAAAGCTGCGCTCAAGGACCCTCCACATGTCTTAATATCTGACCGTCCACTGCCGCCCACATGCTACTTGTTAAATTTTGTTGAATCATCGTAATATGATACTATGTTCGTTTAGGATACCACTGGATGTCCTCGTTCGTCCAACGACCACTAGTTAGTAATATTTACTTTTCGATCCATCCACATAAATTATTGTTTCACACTTTCGCTGTACACAGTACAATCTGGCGAGTTTATTGCCATGCCACAATCTTTTCCAGCCAACCAGAAATATGTTAAAGGGGGCATTATATGAAATTTAAACTAGAACTATTTTAAAAAAAATGGGTCCCAACAATTGTGCATGGCCGCGAGGTAACGCGCTGGACTTCCTTGCGTAAGGTCGTTGGCTCGAACCCCGCGCAGTGTACCTCCCCTCGAACGATACAGGCACTTTTTCCACCTAGTGTTCTAGGGTATAAGGATACCTATGACTTCGGTCATGTCTATTATTTTTAAGAACCCGCAACCGCACACGTCTAGCGATTGTAAATATTATAAGATGAATGATTTTTTGCATGATTAGAAAGTTATATTTTTTTTATAAAGGTTTTCTAATCTTGAGAGAAACCTTCATATATTTTTTTATAAAGGTTTTTTAATCTTGAGAGAAACCTTTATATATATTTTTTATAAAGGTTTTCTGATCTTGAGAGAAACCTTTATATATTTTTTTATAAAGGTTTTCTAATCTTGAGAGAAACCTTTATATATATTTTTTATAAAGGTTTTCTGATCTTGAGAGAAACCTTTATATATTTTTTTATAAAGGTTTTCTAATCTTGAGAGAAACCTTTATATATATTTTTTATAAAGGTTTTCTGATCTTGAGAGAAACCTTTATATATTTTTTTATAAAGGTTTTCTAATCTTGAGAGAAACCTTTATATATATTATTTATAAAGGTTTTCTGATCTTGAGAGAAACCTTTATATATTTTTTTATAAAGGTTTTCTAATCTTGAGAGAAACCTTTATATATATTTTTTATAAAGGTTTTCTGATCTTGAGAGAAACCTTTATATATTTTTTTATAAAGGTTTTCTAATCTTGAGAGAAACCTTTATATATATTTTTTATAAAGGTTTTCTGATCTTGAGAGAAACCTTTATATATTTTTTTATAAAGGTTTTCTAATCTTGAGAGAAACCTTTATATATATTTTTTATAAAGGTTTTCTGATCTTGAGAGAAACCTTTATATATTTTTTTATAAAGGTTTTCTAATCTTGAGAGAAACCTTTATATATATTTTTTATAAAGGTTTTCTGATCTTGAGAGAAACCTTTATATATTTTTTTATAAAGGTTTTCTAATCTTGAGAGAAACCTTTATATATATTTTTTATAAAGGTTTTCTGATCTTGAGAGAAACCTTTATATATTTTTTTATAAAGGTTTTCTAATCTTGAGAGAAACCTTTATATATATTTTTTATAAAGGTTTTCTGATCTTGAGAGAAACCTTTATATATTTTTTATAAAGGTTTTCTAATCTTGAGAGAAACCTTTATATATATTTTTTATAAAGGTTTTCTGATCTTGAGAGAAACCTTTATATATTTTTTTATAAAGGTTTTCTAATCTTGAGAGAAACCTTTATATATTTTTTTAAGTTCTCTTGATATATTCTGATGAATTTGTTTTTGTCATTTTTATGTTGTAAATAAATAAATAAAAATCGACAATTCATTTCCTTATTTTTATGAATCTGCAAATGGAGCGGCACACATTTGTTTTTACCTTGATCCGTTTATTTTTATCGTGTGACATTTGATCCTTAATGGCGAGTATCAAACGTGAATCATTGACAAAATTTGGTAAAAATTTTATATTTGCAACTTATTTCATTTAACGAATTGAAAAAAAATTATCAAAACATTGCATGCCCCCTGAAATTAAACAGAACTGAAAGCTATCCGCCGTATACCTTTTCTATCCTTCACTTAACATTTTTTTATAATTTTTTCGTGTCTATTTACATCTTCTTTCTCCTTTCTCAATCTTTCGTATAGTTGTTTTTCTCATTTAAGTGGATTTAGATAGAAATACTATCTATTCTTCGTCGTTGCTGGGCCTCGAAGTCGATCATCCCCTCGCCACTCCAACGTCAGTCTTGAGCTGCTCATCCAAGTTGATCATGTGATCTTTTGTGAGAAAACAGCTCGATCATAGACGTGCATTCCCTCCGACAAATGTCACAGACTTATGGATCATGCTGATACCGGCTATGCTGGCGTAACACTGACTGTTTTTCACACGTCTGGCCGTTGATCAGCCGGAAATCAGATGGTCCTCTATCCTCCACGGTCCTGAAACACCTGCACCTAGTCCTCAGGCGTCAGAAAGTCAGAGACTCTTGCAGACTGTCCTTATAGCACTTCGTCTGCCCACCAATCCTTAGTTTGCCCACTACTTAACCGTACAAGACGCGTTTTGGGAGCCTATGGTGAGTACGATTTATGCATATATTATACATACATATTCGAGACAGTGTAGATGGATGTGCATCACACACGGCTACATAAGCAGTACTCACACATTCACTCTTATAGTGCTGCGACACGGAGCTAAAAGTACGATTTTTTGGTGGACGCAGGCTACAATTAAAATAATTATATAAAATTATATGAACATAGATGTTATGTAGCTAACGTAGAAAAAAAAAACAAGTAAGTTCACGACCTAAGACGAAACCAGACATTTGTGAAAATACCTATTACATAGGGTCTAAAGTCACATTTTCCGGAAAATTTCAATCCCTCTTTCTTCGATCATGACCAGAAGACTACGAAACTATTTTCCGTTAGAAAGTTTATCTACTCGTATATATTTTATTTATTTATTATCGGCGTATTGTGAAACATTTTGAATAGAATGATGCAGTGATGCTCGCTCCGTTCTTAGCATGCTTTAAGAAGCGACTGAAAAAACTCTTAATTTCTAGTCAGTAAAATAACGTGTTTCATTCCCGATTTTTCCTTTCCTCTCCACCATCCTTTCCTTTCCTTTTGATTGATGATATTTCACTTTATATGAAAAAGAATGTTCGGATGATTGCCCATCTTTGTGGGGTTAGTGGGCATATGCTCACGTATGTGTTTATGGATTTCGTGGGAATGGATAGTCATTTAAATGATTTATACAACCATGTAACTTGCTTCATTTACTTTTGTCTAGTTGGTTGGAAGAGATTGCCGCCTGGCAATAATCCCGCCAGATTGTATTTGCAATAAAAGTGTTAAACACATAAATAAAAAAATAATACAATTTGTTACAGAGTTATGTTTCTTACGGGGTGTCATAAAACTGGAATTATTCTTTTATTTTACACACAGACGGTCTCCGTGATTTTTAAAAAAAAGGATTCCAGTCTGGTTTTTACTTAAGGCCTCTTTAACAACTTTCTGGTTGGTTGAAAGAGATTGGCACATGGAAATAAGTCCGTTAGGTTGTACTGTTTATAACGAAAGTGTTAATTATAATATAATAATACAGACGAAATCTACTTGATTCTTGCGGCCAGTGCCAGAAGTGCTGTTTTTTTTAAATGCTTGATGTTTTCTTTTTTCATTTTTGAGAAAAACTTTTTATTTTTTATCCAAGAATTGGCATTCGTCTCCGTTACTCTTCTCTGATTGGCTGGAAGCAAATAAAGAGTTGGTCGGGTGGCAATATACGCACTATTTGTATCATCATCATCATCATTGTCAACCAGGGTCGATCCACTGCTGGATGAAGGTCTCCCCAAGTTGACTCCAAGTAGTTCGGTTTTTTGCTCGTTGATGCCATGTGATGCTGCCATGCTTTCTGATTTCATCTATCCAGCGTACATTCGGTCTTCTTCTGGGCCTCTTTATGCCTCGTGGGTACCATTGGATTATTTCGGATGTCCATCGGGAGTCTGACATTCTGGCTAAGTGTCCGGCCCATTGCCACTTCATTCTTTTGCACACCTTTATAACGTATTCTACCTTTGTTATATTACGAATTCAGGTGTTTCGTTTACGGTCTCTTTTAGTATATCCTAACATGCATCTCTCCATTAAACTTTTTGTAAGTTTTCTGTTTTTTTTTTCGTTATACCCATCGGCATAATACTGACGAAAGTTTTCAAATAAATTATTTATTTCCATTATTAAAGATTCTTTGTTAATTGTAGTGTATTACATATTTGTTGTATACAACACGATTTAGCGGGATTATTACTATGTGTCAATATCTTCCAATCAACTTGAAAGGTGTAAAACAAACTCAAACCCATTCAGACTTGAATTAATTCTAAGGGTTTATATTCTTGCTTGTGAGTGTATTATTAACACTGAATGCAACATTATGGTGTATTCGTTTAGATATATAGCGCTCAAAACGTTCAAAATTGATAATAAAGTATCTCACACTTACACAGAAATATATCACAAAGTAGTTTAAGTGCATATGAACTCTGTTTCCATTATGATGGACGCCAAATTTGAAGAGGTTAAGTAAAAAGTAAATGTCAGTTTTTCTAATCACCGAGTATTTTAACAACAATACAAACGTGCGCTCTGCGCGAACCAATCGTGAGGCATTCTAAAACCAATACCACTACGTAAGTTGTGTAATACAGGGAGTGTTACTCACACTATTGCAAAATGACTCTTCTGGCTGAACGAATTATACGTGACGTGATGACATGTATGTATTTAAGTGAAAATCAAACTGGAACATTTTTTTTAAAATGTGGAAATCACTAATCAACCAATGGGAAATGAGCTCACAACCTCCGAATTGATAGACTGGCGCCTTACCAACTATAATACGGAGGTCGTCTTATAGCAATTGAAATTACAAATTTAAATTGGTCTTAAATTTACTTGTTAAACAAATAACTCCAATTAGACGAGTAAGAACGATGTTTTGTTCCTAGAAAATTTGAAAAGTGTGTTTGATTAGAAAACACATTAAATTTGCTGATAAAAAAAGCGGAAACAATAAAATAACTCACATGGCAACATCCACCTATTATTCAAGTTGTACCAACGTAATTATAAAATACTTTATTATAACAAATTACCCGAAAAACAGACCAAAATGGGCAACATTGATTAAATTGTCAATCACAAGTAGTACCTTTTTTAATTACGGTTAAATAGAGTTGTTTAAAATCAAAACTAACAATTTCCAAAAAAAAGGGGGTTAAATAAATTTAAAATAATTTTCTTAACACAAATATTTTGCGTTAAATTGTTATTATAATTTCCTATAAATATAGAGTATCCCAAAAAATGTACATACTTTTACACGATGTCGTTTACTTGAACTTGCTGTAGGAATTTTTCATACCATGCACTCACAAGGAGTTTAGGGATGAGAAGAGTTTTCATTTCCAGCAACATGGTGCACCTCCCCACTATCAACATGATGTGAAGGGCTATCTTGATGAAGATTTGACGAAAAGATGAATTAGATGTAGATGTAGCATTGAATACTTCCCATGCTCCCCAAAGTTCACACCATCGAACTTTTTCCATCGGGACCCATCAAAGATCAAGTTTCTTGCATAAAACCAGCAACATTTAATGTGAATCGAGAACAGTCATTGAAATATAATGCGCCCAAATACCAAAACAAATTATTCGTTATGTTTACGATTTGGCGTTATCCAACAGTGCGTGTACCAGAACGGCCATCAATTTGAACATTTGTGATAACTTAAAAAATATACGTTTGTTTTCTTTAATAATAAATTTTAATCATTGATATACTTTAATAAATACTGAATTCATGATCATTCATAATATTTCTCTTCATGGCACAAAGTAGTGCATGTTTCCTGGTTCTCCCTTTATCCCTATTCCCAAATCCCTTCTTATCTCCAAACCGCAGATGAAATTGTTACATTTAAATCTTCAAATAGTTGGCTTCTTTTTATCTTAGAAATCTGCCTTTTATCATTTTATTTCACCCAAGTAAATCTATTTACCCAACACTGCAAACTATAGTATTTTTTCTAACAATTTTCTGGTTGGTTGAAATACATTACCATTGGTAATAAACCCGCCAAATTGTACACCGTATGATGAAGCGTTTAAATAAATAAATATAGATAAGCAATAATACTTCTTTGGCTTATTGTTTTCTTAAGAAAAATCATGCATAAGTTTGTAATGAAGTACGTTAAAAGAAATGATTGTTAAGGCATCTTCATTCAAAGTGTGGCATTCTTTACATGTTCTCCGTCTGTAAAAGAAGTAATATTTTTCTTGACAATTGTTTCAAGAGTAATTTATTTTCAAAACTACGTTTCCTTTTCCAGTATGAAACATTGATTCATGCAGGCAGTAATATTTTATAATTTTAGGAACTGGACGTGTGTTACGGAACAAATTGTGAGATTCAGGTGTTTCCATTTTATCCCGCATTTTATTTTAAGCAAAAAATTTGTTAATAAGTTCTTCATTATATGTTTCAATTAAATTATATACTCATAAACGTCATTCATACATACTACCACGCCATATTTTTGTCAGAGTTGACGGAGAGGACAAATCACTAGACTTTTCTATCACGACACACAGCTTTCGTCTCTTTTACATCTATACATCTTATTGTACAACTCCAATGATCTCTCTCAGTTTTTACATTCCCTTTTTTATTTTAAATATCATTTACTTGATTCAACTATACTTTCATTGGTCTTCCTCTACCACGCCTTTATTCATTGGATCTTTAACCTACAATATTGACTTTATATTTGTTAGGCCGCGGCTCAGGGACAATCACGTAGATATTTTTATAACATTTTGACAGAATAGGTTTGCTACAACTAAATATGACCAACGATTGGGTGCTATAGGATTGTTAGTTGTGAAGTATGTGAAACCTTTATCAGTGTGTATTTTTTCTTGTGTTGCTGAGTTTTTGCTGCCAATAAACTATATCATAATTATTTTTACTATATAAAATGTGTGTTAAAATTGCAGTGTTGAGTGAAGCGGTAAAGAAACGCATTTAGCTCTATGAGTAGCTATACAATAGCGTAGTTACTACTTTTTACTAAGAATACTCGAATAGCAGGCTACTTTTTATAAAAAAGTACATACAATTGACAAAATTAAAAAAAAACACCTAACAATTCGAAAAAATGGATGTTGAAAGTTTTGTCACCAAGGTGTCCTCATGGGATTTCCTTTATTATCCCTACATTACGTATAATTAAATTGTCCTTACGCGAGCGCGATGTAAAAAAAGTCAGCGACCGATAAAATGACTGTCTATTTACCATAGAGATAGTAATTTTGCGGACGTAGTATAATCGGCATTGAGGAATTAAAACAGCGAATCGCTTCAGATATCGAGTTGAGGTATAAAAACTTGCCGTCATATAAAAACTTGCATCATTCAGTCCGGAACAAGAAGCGGGAAACGTCAAATTATACTTTGCGCGGGAAATACGAATTTAGTGATATTTGTTGCGTTAATTTGTTTGTTTTTTAAATTTTATTATCTTTGGATTTTTTTGTCAAGTTTCAATTAACTTAGAAATATGCTTGCTTTATATTTTGTGGTGGTTCTAATGGCTGGTGGGATTTTTGCGAATCCAATGCAAAATTATTACGACGATAATGGGGTTGATTATGACGATGAAGAGCCGATAGATTTGTCTTATTTGGGTGACAGAATTTATGGGGTGCCATCCAGTGCGACAGGTAGGTTTTTCATGTTTAATTTATTTATCTATATTTTTTTCTACGAAGAAATTTTCTAATTAAAGATCGATTATCAATGTTTTAAAATTTTATCAGTAAAACCATAATAAATCGCTTAAGTATGAAATTTTTCACATAAATTTAATTTATTATATTGACTTTTATAATTTCATTTTTGGCTTTACTTGTGATGGCTCAAATTATCTTAGTGTGGATAGATTGTTTTTATATCAAACAATATTAATTTAGCTAACAATATATTTATTTGAAGATCGTTTCATATTTCATAATTAAATTCGTTAAATTATTTGAGACATTTTTTTGCACTACGATTTTGAAAAGTAAAATAAAAATGGTTTTTCATTAAATTTATAAAAGTTGAAAATTTTCAAAATTACCAACTTTATTCTTAGATTTAAACACATATTTTGAATAGTGGCGAAATTAATATAAATTGTATGTAGTGATAACGACAGTAAAATTGTTAAAATGCTAAAAAATAGTATGTAATGAATCACGTATAACTTGTAAATGTTATTTTATAAAATCATTTAAAATATCTTTTAACACATCTATACATTTTTAAAGCTCTTCATTACGTTACATATAGATATTATAATTAAGTAACTTTATTTTTATTTGTCGAATTTATATTTAACATAAGTTTTCTTAAAATTATTTTTATTTAATAAATATTCATCAGAATAGAGAATTAAAATTAATACTGTTAATAAATTGAAAAATTTAATTAATATTCTTTTAGAACGATATACATAATTGTACTTAGATATTTTTTGATAATCTTATAATTTTGGTTACACATTTATTAAGCAAAACACATTTTTATTTTAAACTCCATTTTCAACAACAACCAGGTTCAGCTTTTCATTTATGTTTTTCAGTGAAAATGTTCTTTTTGAATAATCAAACAATTTTAAAGCATGGCAATAATATCGTGACTATGTTTCGGGCAATACAGTGAGCAAGTTTTCAATACAATTAAAAAATACTCATAGAACTGATACAATTTTGGAATATGACAAATCTAGAGTGAATGTCTCTTAATATTTTTTTTAATTGTTTTTTTAATGCGCATATACATTTATTATCACATACGAGTATATCGTTTATAAATTAAATGTTTCGTAAATGATTTCTTGAAAAATAAACGACTTGTGTTTAAAATCCTATGTTATGTTGAATATTCAATTTAATTTGTTTTACAAATAACAAAGTTAAACTCTTCTTTCGTCGTGGGATTTTTGTACTTAAAATTAGAATTGTCATTTTATTTTTTTTGATTATATTGACACGTATAATTGCATAATTACTTGAATATGATCGCACAAATCATCCTAGTTTGGGTGGATTGCCTATTAAAAAAAATAGTTAATTTTAAGGATGAAATTTATTTGAAAATAATTAATGACATTTTCTTTGATGTAACCACAGTTAACGATTATTTAACATAAAAATATGAGTATATGTTAAGTAAAATGCGTTTAAAACGATCTGTATCATTTTATATATATATTTTTTGATAAATAATTAACAACTAATTATAATTTGATTAAACTTATTCTTTTACACTCGAGAAATACATTTACAATTTTGTTTACTTCAACAGTACTTTAGTCTAACCTTATTATTCTTGAATAATGGCCATAAACTAGTCAAACCTTGACATAGGCAACGAAAAATCTGGTTGCTCTAAGTTTCTTCAATATTTTTTGTCATATCGTTAAGAATTTGATTTTTTAAAAGTATTTTAGGGTTTTGTCCTTCAGTTTTTTAAAGCTTTAAAACATCGTTGGGTAATGATGGACCCCTTATTGTACAGTAAAATAGCGATAACAGGGTTGACACATTTTACAAAATAATAATGATACTTTGTCATTGTATATTTAAACGAAGAATTGTCATGCAAAAAGACTAATCTTGATTCATTAGCACATTACTGTGATCGTGTTTTATAATGTCCGTGTTTCCAGTAGGGGGCAATAGAGATCGCCCTATTTATTTGCCTCAATCAGATCTTACTCCGAACATAAAGTTTCGAGTTTTGAGTTCCATATGGCCACACAATGTTCAAGAATAAGTCATAATATGTTCAAACGAAAAATGGTTTTTGTAGAGAGACTGGTCTTCATTCATTACCTCATTTCCGTGTCCGGGTTTTATAATCCCCGTGTTTCTAGTAGGAGGAAACAGAGATCGCACTTTTTATTGGCATCAATCAGATGTTGTTCGGACAACTTAGTGTGTATTTTGAGTTCTACAAGTATATGGCCACACAATGTTCAAGAAATGCCATCTTTGTACGTTCATTTTGTGTCTGGTCACCGATAAAATGAATGAAACAGATAACTCGAAGGGGGGGAGGCACGATCCAGCAACCTGTTTTTTATATCTATTAATATTCTGTATATTAAAGAGCAAAGCATAGATATTGAACTTTAAATTGAGACTATTTAGTACAAAAACATTAGTTTCCCTATTTATTGTGTTATATGTGCCACTAACAAAAAAAGGAGCTCTTAAAAATACTTCTGGGGTTTCAGAACAGTCTTACATACAAATCATTATGCCGTACCCCTCGTGGGGTAAACAAGGAGAACAGATCTCCAAACTTCTGTATTCAAGCATACAAATTTAACCTCCTCCACATTTATACATCTTCGTATGCACAATCGTATATTATTAAAACTTCTCGCATTACCTTCTTGCGAAATCTGATTCATTTGCTCCAGTCCCATTTATCTCGGCCTAACTCTTCCACGCACACCTTGCACTTCTGATTTGTATATTAGTTTAGTCATTCTTTCGTCATTCATTATCTCTAAACCATTTTAAAGCTCCTTTCTTCATCTTACTCAAAACAATAATCCTTATTGAACTTATCAGCATGAGTTATTATTTGATCATTATTTTCTTGGTATAATATTTGTAGTTACAGCAGAGCGGTGATTATCCGGGGCTCAAATATCCGTGAGTTCGATTAACCGTGGTTTTTTGTAGTAAATGGTTTGTTTAGTAATCTCAAATAATATTTTTCACGATTTTTTTAACGAACGTCCACGTTTTGAAAATTACAAAGCAAGGATCTTAACTGTTATAAAATCTATGGTTTACATTACACAAATTAACTAACGCTCGTAAGTTGGCGGTGTTTCTCCGCGTCTACACTGACTCAAAAATATGTGAATTAGGGACTTTTCAATGTAATCACCGTGGAATGATATTGTCGTGTAGCGGTTGTATCTCTCAAACAAAAAGAAAGCCAGTTCGTGCACTCATTTTGTGTAATAACCTTTTTTCTAGTATTTCTATTATTAACTTGATAAAAACTTAATTTGGTTAAATAGTATTTTTTAACTATCTAGGCTCGAGTGTCCTACAATTACCACGGATAATCGGCGCTCTACTGTATCTCAGTCTTGAATTGCATGTGTGATATACTCGCATATTAAATAAAAGACTCATTTGATTAAAAGCATTCCGTTTAACTTTGTTTCAACATAATTGCGAGTTGTAGAAATTCCCGATTTAATTATAAGCTATTTATGTATATCTTGTTTCGGAAGTCATGTATTTATGTCTTTTAAATTGAAGGCAATGAATAATTTAACTATTTGGCTTGTGTATTGACGCAAATACGTATTAAAGATCCAACCCTCACTAAATATGTTTTCAATATTAAAGAAAATGATAATCGATCCAATTCAAGTCGATCGATTTATTCAAAACTAAATCAAACTTAATAAATGAATTCAGTATTTAGTTTTAAGGTCGGAATATGAATTCAAGCCTTAAAGATAATAAAATAAGTTTTGATTTAATAAATGAAGTCACGGTCGCGAACTTGGAAGGTGTTTCTAGGCGTTCACGTTACGGTTTAGTTATATGCCAAGTTGTATCCGTCGCGCATTTACTTATGGAGAGGTTAAATTAAAACAAACCCTGAAAATGAAAACTACAAAGTTTTCGAAACGTTAGCATCATAAGCCAAACCACTCGGTACCACTTTCCGAAAGAGTTTATATAACTGAAAAAACATACATATAAACCATCCCGCCACATCCCTGTCGGGATATGCAGAGAGGACAGAGAGCCACACTTTCCTAACTCGAAACTCATCTATACTACCTCTACGATTTCTCTGATTTTGTACGTTTCCTTCTTTCAGAATATCATTAACTTGATTCAACCATACTTTCCTTGGTCTTCCTCTCACATGCTTTCCACTCACATCTGCACTGTTTATCTTTTTGTTATTATTTCTTCATTCATTCGTTTTACATGCCCAAACCATCTCAACGTACATTTATTCATCGTACTTAACGCATCAGCTTTAAGATCACATTACTCCCTAATCATTTTATTCCGTATTCTGTCATACATTGTCACTTCATGTATTCATCTCAAAGCACGCATATCTGCAATATTTATTCGGATCCTCTCAATCTTTTTCTAGGTTCACGTTTCACTCCCTTACAACAAAGTTATAGCGAAAGAACAATTGTAGATTACTATCTTAGCAGATTTCGTTACTGTCCAGTTCGAGTATACTCGTATATGTTTTAGAGTCCAAATTGACGTTGTTTCCTATCACTACACGCCGTTCAATACCCCTTTTAGTAAAAAACCATTTTTTTTCGATATTAACCCTTATCAATTCATTCCGTATTCCGTGACAACTATTCCATATTCTGTCACCGTATTTAGTTTTTTGTAAAACAAGCACTAGATGAGACAAAATTTTCTAACGTTATTAGAAATTGAACCCAAGTATCAAAATGAAAACCGGTTTCTTCCACTTGTTCAGTGAGGTCGGTAAGCTCATTAGCGTGAAGATTATTTCTTTGTTTAAAACTTTAAAGGCGTGCATTATATAATATAGTTGATTTGAAGTATTTTGTACCTCTGATAATGAAGTTGTACTTTGTAACGCATCCCCGTGGGTGATTTGCAGTTTTATTGCACATATTCTAGTTTTATTGCACATATTCTAGTTTTATTGCACATATTCTAGTTTTTATCGCCTATTAACGTTTTGTAAATTTTCATTTGCATTTTATCATGACTTGTAACGTAGTTTTACTAGTTCAAAAGCTTTTAAGGATCAAACCAACCAATTTATCTGAACCATTTAAACTCCATTTATTAATGTATTTTTCAGGTCCTTTGCACATTACAGGTTTTCCTACTTAGTACAAGAATCAAACATAACAAGTACAAAAAAATACCAGTATTAAACAATTCCAAAATTTAAGACTTATTTGATAAGGACAATAGTAAAAATGTATATGTTACACTAAAACATTATGACAAAATCTAACATGTTACACTAAAACATTATGACAAAATGTAGCATGTTACACTAAAACATTATGACAAAATGTAGCAAGTTAAATAGTATAAGAAATTAAATTATTTCAAGTATTACACTAAATTTAAGAGATTTCGGACATATTAAAGCTGGTGTTTTTTTTTAAATTTTATTTTTTCATTAAACAACGTGTAAATAACTATTGTAAAAAATTACAGTATGGTTATATTTTTTATCATAAAACGTGTTAATAACGATTGTAAAAAAGTATAGTATGGTTATATTTTTTTATAGAAAAACACGTTTGGTAAAAAAAACCGCAGAAAACTTACTAAGGGATGACTAACAACAAAGAAACGTTTGTAAATCTACCGAGTTGTAAAAGTAATACATTCGGGTTTAGGTGTAGGATAGTATATATATGTAGCTTTCCTATATAATCATACATTTTGATGAGACCCAAAACAGATTGTTTTCAGATGTTTCTTAAAGCTGCACACTTCACTTATATCTCTAACATTTTGAGGCAAACTCAAGTGTGTTGAGGAGTCCCCTTGGACAACTCCTTCTTCGTCACTGCGTGACGTTACACCCATAATAAATACAGATGATTTTAGATCAAGTGTAAATTGTGTTGAATGTGGACTAATTTGTTCCACATAACATCCCCATTGGGTGGTGGTAGAATCGAACTGAACAGAATACAAAATTAGTACAATTCAATCATTGTGCATCGGAAAGCGTACGGATTCAATAATAAAATTATAAATTAATAAGTAATATTCCGCCTTAACAAATCCTCTAATTAATTCTGAAATGGCTAATCATTGTTACCGTGAAAACCATACATTTTCTATCGATGATGCCAAATTCTTACATATCAGTAGTAACGGAAATAAATTGGACAGATTAGAGGCCCTAGAAATTTCTAAGTCAGTGCATCGAGGTGAACATCTGGAAAACACATATATCCCAAAAATCTCTCCGCTGCTGGATCGTCCCACGCCTCCCTCAGCCCTCAGTCCCCAACCCGAATGTCCCCAACCGTTAGAAGCGAGTATATCGGTACCAGTTCGAACAGAATTCAGTCTTGTTTGTGCTCCCCTAATAATGAGGTGTGCACCTTGAAACCGGTAGGGTTATACCGTTACAAAAAGTGGAATAAACAGTGTTTGATAAAACAAATTACAATATTTTAATGTGTTTCTCAGGTGCCAGAGTGGATGCATGGGACCCAAACTCCGAGGTAAATCCAGAAGAGCTGGGAGAATATGCCCAGGGAGACATCTTGTTCCCTCCCTCCGAATCCAGGAATGGCATCAGGGGTGAGTCCTATAGATGGCCCAAAGGAATAGTGCCATACGTCATCGAGGGAAGTTACAGTGAGTATACTTAATCTCCATTTTATAACTTTCGCTAACAAAATTATCCCTCATGTCGTTCCTCATAACTGAGGATTGTGATATATGGGATGTTAGTGGTACAAATTTCGTTGACACGTCTTCACTCCTCGATCACTCGCCGTTTATAAGTCAGAGCATAGATTTCTCCCAGTCAATTCCTTCACCTGATCACTCCATCTTGGTGGTACACTTTTTGTCACGAAACCTTTGTAGATCTTCTGATATGTGATAGTAACACGTTCGGCTTTAGGAGTAGTGTAGAGTTCATATATTATTATAAGGGTTCCAAATGAGGATTGTCTTTAAGTGCTTCTCTAAGCTGAACACCATATATCTAACAGTTTTTGGCAGACAAATATCCATCCAATTAAAATAGTAATCGAATAATAGATCTTTAATTCCATGACCCTCAACTTTATTGAAATATTTTCAGAAGTAATATCTTTACTTAGTTGAAAAGCTTAAGTATTTTTTAAATAGAGCTATATAAGTTCTGATAATTAATAAAATACACATTTTATGAGAGTACTCGTATATGATTTATTTTTACCAAAAACAAAATACAGAATAATTTAATGTACCTACTCACATTCAATTTCACAGGTTGAATCATTCTCACAGGTTGAATATTTTATTTACCTTTTGCTTTTACAGTTGCAGCAATTTGAATTTTCGATGATGATAACATAAATATTTTATCTAGTCTCTGCATGACTGTTATTTCTCATCCCTCTAGTTTCAAACAAACTAAGCCGCTTTTAAGTTTCACGTAAATGGAGACCACGTGTATGGAGGAATTATTATATCTAGATCAGGGTATGTTTCCTATCACACGTGCTAGCTTCAGTTAGCTAGGCATCTATCTGACTATATGTTATTGAAGACAACTTGTATGACTGTACGAATATTATATAATACTCGTATATTAGAAGTAAACCTGTTATTGGGTTGCACTTTTTTATCTTAATGCTGAGGAACGGGACTCACAAATTACTGAGCATATTCAAGTGGTTTTCTTTGTGCGGTGGTTTACCATTGCCTTCCGCACTTCAGTAGATGTTTTAGGAATCATATACATGTTGTACGCATTGTGAGCATTGCTGCCGACACACTGAATTTTAGGGTATAATACTAGATCTCAGAGCAAATGTGCACTTGTGGATATTTAGTAGGAGCAAGAGTGCTGTAGAAATATTTTAGTAGGATATACTAGTGTGGATAGGAGTTGGAAGAATTAGGATAGAGAATAGGGAAAACACAAAAGCAGAAGTGACTAGATTCTGTGGTCCTCCCGAGTTGAGCCTGCTGGCCTACGCAGTTTCTGGGGTGTGGCCACTGTCTATGCACTGGCTTCTACTTGAAGCCAAAGGTGAAAACTTCGAGATGTCAGTGGACCAGGGGCTGAATACTTTTTAGGGAACCTAAGACTGGTCACTACTGTCCACAAAGTACAACCACTTAACATCTCGCAACACCCTAATGACAATCTATATAATATATTGCAAATACAACTAAGTTTATCAAATAAAAATATATAATTACTTATTGTGTTTGCAGCGAGTGACGAACGTGACAGGATAATGCAAGCCATCGCAGACATTCATCGGCTGACTTGCATCCGCTTCGTTCATCGTACCAACCAGGTGGATTACATTACCATCGGCAACATAAAGAGCGGCTGCTGGTCCAGTGTCGGTAAAATTGGTGAGAAGCGATTCATTCCTTGTTTCCATTGATAAGACCCATAATCAGGGTTCGCCGCTAGTAATACTATCCGGATATGATGCTAAAATGCCGCCCTCGATTGGGGTGCATGGTCGTGTAGTAATGCGCTGGAGCTCTGTGCAGAAAGTATCCGTTTCAAAACCCGCGATGGACCAATATCCCCTCAAATAATCTGGGCATTATTTCGCCTAGTATTTACATATTGTATAATATCACATAACGGTAAAATATTTGATAGCAGATATAAGATTGTCATTGGAATGATTCTGAGAGTATCAGTGACCACTTTTACTGTCACATTATCTTAGTTTGTAATGTAGCTGGAGTGTTGTTTATATGGGTCCATTGTATCTTGTATCTCTTGGAGGCACAAAATAAGTGCTTATAATTTTAAAATGTTTTATACCACACTTAAGTTTCTCCTTTGAATGTTTCTGAGAGCATCAGTCGCTATTTTTTCCTGTCCCATTATCTAAGTTTGTAATATAGTTGGACAGCTGTTAATATGGACCCGTTTCCTTTATCTTCAGGAGGTAGACAAGAAGTGAATCTGCAGAGGCCGGGTTGTGTGACAACCAAGGGAACGGTCCTCCACGAGCTGCTGCATGCTCTGGGCTTCATGCACGAGCAGAGCCGTCCCGACAGGGACTCCTTTGTGACTATCAATCACCGAAATATTAAGCCTGGTCAGTATATTATTATTGTATTGTGTTAACATAAGAGCAAGTCGAGGAAATTTTATATCTTGGAAGTATGTTCTTACAAAAGAGATTACTAACATAAGAGCAAGTCGAGGAAATTTTATATCTTGGAAGTATGTTCTTACAAAAGATATAACTAACATAAGAGCAAGTCGAGGAAATTTTATATCTTGGAAGTATGTTCTTACAAAATATATAACTAACATAAGAGCAAGTCGAGGAAATTTTATATCTTAGAAGTATGTTCTTACAAAAGATATAACTAACATAAGAGCAAGTCGAGGAAATTTTATATCTTGGAAATATGTTCTTACAAAATATATAACTAACATAAGAGCAAGTCGAGGAAATTTTATATCTTGGAAGTATGTTCTTACAAAATATATAACTAACATAAGAGCAAGTCAAGGAAATTTTATATCTTGGAAGTATGTTCTTACAAAATATATAACTAACATAATAGCAAGTCGAGGAAATTTTGTATCTCGGAAGTACGTTTATATCGGATGGCTGCACGAACTGCAATATTGAAAGAAGAGTAGTAGCAGGCAATAGAGTGAATGGTGGGTTATATGATGTGTTTACCGATTGAAGCATTTCAAGTGAATCAGTGTGCAAGTATTTCAAGTGAAGTGGATATGCATGCAAAACTTGGACGTAGTAGAACTAATTATGCAAGTAAGATAAATGCGGTAGAAAGTTTTCTATGTGCACATAGTATTGCTTGTATACTCACCTTAGTTTTGAGACTGCAATAAAAGAGTATGCGATCTGAATTTAAATAAAGAAAAAACATTCTTCCGAAAACACCCTTTAATTATATTTAGCTAAAAAATTAAAAAAAAGTTCTTAAAAACAAAACGAAATTTAAACGAGCATTGTTCACGAGCGGCACAATTAACAGGGTGATAATTTTCACATTTGACACACGGACCCGAAATTTTGTCCATTAAATCCGAAGTCCGTTAAATCGAGGGGTTACATGATAAAGGGCCGTCCCTAGTCATCTGCTCACCCGTCATCATACCAATTTGAAATTTGTACAAAAAGAATTGGACATAACAAATTCAATACTCCATAAAGTCTACAATCAGCCTTCTTTCATAGCTTGACAGACTATGTTAAAATATATCGGCAATCTCAGCGAATTGATTTCCCAAAAGATGTATATATTCTATTTATTATAATTGTGAATAGTGATAGAATAATTTTTGTTTTGAATTCACAGGTGAGGAGTATAACTTTAACAAAGCCACAAGTGCTGATTACTTCGGAGTGAAGTTTGACTACACAAGCGTCATGCACTATGGAAGACTGGCATTCTCCGTCAACGGACAACCAACTATCGTGCCAAAGGTAATCAATTCTTATTATTATCATTGGGTCGTATTGTATTACAATTTCGTTATATACAGAACAACCTGGTGAGCTTATCTCTTTCAACAAATCAAAAAAAAATTAAGTGACCTTATATGAAATCTAGATTAGATAGCTTTTTAAAAAAATCCAGGTTTTATTCAGGGGCGAAACAATGGGTGGGCGAGAACGGCAGCAGTCCAGGGGTATTCCGGATCGAGGCTTAGAATTTGAGTTTCAAATTTCAACAACAATTGTAGAATCTTAATCAACCTTATCTAAACGTCGAAATTATGTTTCGAATATTTTCAATTCTTTAGCATATTAAAATTATATACTAACTTAGATAAACAATGAAATTAGAGTGGATTTAGGTATTTTATTAATATAAAGCTCAATAATAAATGGAATAAAACATAAGCGAATTTAAAAGTTCGTTATTTGAATTTATGAAATAAGTTTGTTACGTGATTTGGTCATAGAGTTACTATAAAAATATTTAATCCATTTGTATTATCTAAATGTAAAATGACTGAGCACTGTTGAATATTTATTAGTAAATTTTTATTGATACCTTCCTTATTGCACGTTGAACTCGCTATTAAAGATACAAGTTTTGTTTTATGCAAGGGGTGCATTTTTTTTTACCACCCCGGGCGCTTAAACACCTAGTTACGTTCCTGGCCTTATCAATTAGGCCATAGAGGCCATTATTATTGGATTGTCCCGAAAGTAAGGTCGAATTCAAACGAAAAATTGTACCCAATTCTCGTGAACGGTGGTTTTCGATATTTTTAGAATCTTAGCAATTTGTCGTGTCGTAGAATGCTGTAAACCAAGGGTCGGCAAACTTTTTTGGCTGTGGGTCAAAATCAACCACAATGTGAATATTAAAGGGACGTTTGGGTCAATGGTATTTTCATTTTAAAACAGTCTTTTAGTGAATAATAAGATACATTTTATTAAGAAAATAATTACAATACGCTTTTAAAGTTTCATTATTATTATAAAAACTAATAAAATTCTAATTATTATAAAAACAAACATAGTTGAATGAACTTTATTTATAAACGTTCTCTTCGATATTAATGGCTCCCCTGATGTTGAACTTGTGACGTCAATTTAGTCAAGTCTGGTGTGGTGTATAGTCGGTCGTTTTAAGACGAATACAAGCATCTGAATTTTCGGTAGTTAACCTGCTCCTGTTCTTGCTTAACATAAATTTCATTTGTGAAAATATTTGCTCACATTTATAAGTTGAACCGAATGTGGACAAAATGGCAAAGCCAATTTTTTTCAAAGATGAAAACTTTGTAGGAAGTGATGCCCAACACGTTGATATCATGAGGAAATGATTATCTTTCTGCAATTCCTTGAATTTATCCGTCCATAACGTTGAATTTTTAAAATCAATTATTTCTTAACTAAAATTTTCAATTTTTAGATATTGAAAATGTTGCAAATTTAAAACATTTTCTTCTATTTTGTCGGGCTTTATTATAAATGTTATCATTTCGCCATCGCCATGGTTCTTAAAACTTTGAAATCGACTTTCATATTCACTTTTAATGACGAAAATCCAACTTTCGAACATATTTAGATTGCTTTCATCGATATTTTCTTTTTCATGTTGCCTTTTTTAACAAAGGAAAGAAAATATTTTTTTAGTTTTTATGTCAGTTTCAAATAATATTAATTTCGATGTAAAACCCTTCCATTCCTCATACATTTTCAAAATTGTATGGTTATTTCCTTGGAGTCGTACGTTGAAATCGTTTATTTTTATATATTATACTTTTTTTCGGAACTAAAGTGGGTCACTTGAAATTAGTAAATGGGTCACTCGGTGACCCGCGGGTCATAGGTTGCCGACTCCTGCTGTACACCGTACATATTTTTTCATGTTTTTTATAATAGGCAATCCACCCAAACTAGGATGATTTGTGCCATCAAATTAAAGACATTATGCAATTATATGAGTCAATATAATAAAACTTACTTTAAAAAAAAATTACAATTCTAGACAATTTAAAGTTTCAGCTGATTAAGCTTCAAAAATTTAACAATCTATCTATAAGTGGAAAAGTTCCACGAAGAAAGAAGTAACGCAACATTCATTGGACGCGGTAAAGATATGACCTTTAGTAAATCAAATATGTGTCGCAAAACACAACCGAAAAATACATGGTCTATAGTTTCATCACGCAGAACACATTCGCTCCCGGGATTATCCACAATATCCAATAAGCAAAGGTGACAAGCCACCAAGCAGTGGCCTGTCTAAAAACGACACATGACAGACACTTCCACCTTGTTCATTTTTATTATATTAAACCATGGTTTCAAAGGGATAGCTTGTTGGATTGATTTATATCTAGAGTTTTTTTTTATATATACAATCTTCGTGGCTTGACGACCGTCTCCCAGCCCGGAGGTTGCGTGTTCGAATCCCGCTGAAACCCAGATTAAAAAAAAATAGGATTCAAGTCTGGTTTTCACTTAAGACCACATTAACATCTTTCTGGTTAGTTGGAAGAGATTGCCACATGGTAATAAGTGCGTCAGGTTGTACTGTACAGTACTGTACGAAAGTGTAATAAAATACAAATACACCTGTCATATCCCAATCCAATGCCCATCGGTGCCAAGTATCATGTTTAATTTTGTTTGAAATATCAGTTAGGATTTGCAGAGCGGTATGGTTAATATTTGACATAAAAAAGAGGCTTAATTTAATTGCCGGTCCACAGCTGCACCCTTCTGACGATAGTATCTCCTAGATCGTGATGCATTGCAATTTCATCAAGAGTAAACTTATTTTACCTCGTTTATTTCACAATTGAAGGTTTAAATTAAATGTTCAGTTGTGTAATATTTGCTAACGTTGTGATTTATTTACGTTGCAACAATGTCGAAAGTAGTCCCTTCATAGTGTAATGTTAAGCTGGCGTGGGTTTGGTTATCAAGGACAGTGGTAGTTGGATGATCGTTTCCATAATATCCTTCCCAAATAGATCAGACCTTTACATTACAAGATACAAGCCTCATGAATAATAATAAAACACTTTACTTTTTGCAATAGTTCAATAATAACGAACTTATCTCTACTCTATGAAAGTTATTTGGCGCTAAATATTGGTTATTTCAGAATATCGAAATATTAGGTCCTTACATATGAAATTGGCGTTTTGTTTGGGAGGAACATAAAGTTGATTTTTTTTTAATATAATATATTTATTTAATCAAAGTATGTACCATTGCTATCTATGCACTTTTGCCATCTCATAGGTAGTTCATCGATCCCTTTACTAAAAAAACCATTCGGACGGGAATCAATAAAATCTTTGAAGTCGGTTTGGACTGCCCCATCGGAGTTGAATTTTTTCCCTTGCAAGAAGTTATCCAAATTTCGAAAAAAATAGTAATCTGTTGGGGCAAGGTCCGGAGAGTACGGTGGATGTCTTAGACATTCCAATTGAAGCTCTTCTAATTTGGTAGCCGTCTGTTGTGCAGTGTGTGGTCTAGCGTTATCATGAAGCAGCAGTGGCCTAGAGCGATTAACCAGCCTCGGTTGTTTAGCAGCTAGCTTTTCCATCATGGTTTGCAGTTGCTGACAATAGACATCTGCCGTAATCGTCTGGCCAGATTTAAGAAAGCTGTAGTGAACGACACCAGCACTAGTCCACCAAACGCTCACAAGTAACTTTTTTGGAGTCAATTTTCGCTTGGGGCATGGTTTGGCTGGTTCGGCAGGGTTCAGCCATTGCGATGAGCGCTTCCGATTATCATACAGGATCCACTTTTCATCACAGGTAATGATTCGATTCAAAATCCCTTCATTATTGTGCCGGTTGAGTAATGCAACGCAGCAGTCAACGCGCGTTTGTTGATTTGCTTCACTCAATTCGTGAGGTACCCACCTTTCAAGCTTTTTCACCTTCCCAATTTGCTTCAAGTGGATTAAAACAGTTTTATCACTAACACCGCAGCCTGCAGCTAACTCGGACGTGGTTTGCGATGGACCCGCTTCCACAATAGCCTTCAATTCTTCATTATCAACTTTGGTCTCCGGCCGTCCACGGGGCTTCTTCTGCAGGTCGAAATTTCCAGAACGAAAACGTTGGAACCAAAAACGCACTGTGTTTTCTTTTGCGGCACCGTCGCCATACACATCATTAATCCTTCGAGCCGTTTCTGCAGCACTGGTGCCACGGTGGAACTCGTACTCGTAAATAACGCGATATTTCAAGTTTTCCATTTTGTAAACTGAGTGACGCAAAGAAAAAAAACAATTGAGGAAAAAACAAATGAATTATAATTTTCGAAACACAAATACTTGAGTAAATAGCTGTATAAATTTTAATTTGGAATTCCTAACCAAAGAGAAGATATTTGAGATCAAAGTTGCCAGTACGGCAAAACGCCAATTTCATATGTAAGGACCTAATATTTCTGTTGTTAAATAACTCTCAACATTTCTCAGTTTTACATTTTAATTGCCCTTTAGATATTTATTTATTTAACACTTTTATTGCAAATACAATATAGGACTTATTACCAGGTGGCCATATTTTCCAACCAACCAGACAAACGTAAATGAAGCAAGATACATGGTCACAAAAAAACGTTCAAATGGCCATCCATCCCCACGAAATTCATGAACACAGACGTGAGCATACGCCCATAAACCCCACAAAGATGGACAATCACCCGACCATTCCTTTTCAATCCCTAACTTATGTTAAGAGCACAGTACAAAGAAATTGAATTCCCGACAGTATTTCAATGCATTTGATAAGAATGTATTATAAAAGGAATGATTATGTAATTATTTTCTTTTAAGTATTTTGATAAATTTCCAAACAGTTTGGTTCATTTTTAATACATTTTTTTAACCATGATAAATTAACATTTTCCGCATTATAAGTAAACTGCAATTTTTCTTTATTTTGTCACCCAACATACAAGTTCATCAATTGGACTGTGGAGTAAAAAAACACCAACTCATAATTATCATATTTTCGTGTAGCTCATGATTGAGCATCGTGACTCCCATGATAGCCCTTGAAGACTCCTTTCCATCCATCTCTGCACTCCGCAGTTCGATAAGCAATAGTCAATTGTAGTCCTGTTGCGTCTCTTATTTGGTCAGTCCAACGCATTGGGATTCTTTCTCTTATGCGTTGTCCTTTCACGCTTCCAATTACCACAAGCCTCCGAAACAGACTTCTTAACCACGAAGAATGTGTCCAAAGAATCGGAGTACTTGTCGCAGGCATGTTTTCGACAATCTGTCGATGATTCTCAGTTCTTCAAGAATGGAGGCATTAGTTCGTCTTCCTGTTCGTGGAATTCGTAACGTCCTTCTTTAGTACACCATTTCAAATGCATCTATTTTACGTCTCTCGCTTGCTTTTTGAGTCCACGTCTCCGCACTGTACATAAATATTTATTTATTTATTTAATTAACGACACAACAGTGTCTTTATATACAAGTGAACATGTGACAGGTTATACAAGTACTTAAAATTATTGACAAAAAATACAAAACTTTACCTTAAACTAACATAAAGATACAAAAAGCAAAAGTAATAATAAATTACAGTCATTGTTTTAGAATTATTTAAAAATTATATGTATATTTAAGTTCAATATATGTTATGTATGTATACCACAAAATATTACCAAACTTCACGAAGCAGATTTACGTAATTGTCGAAGACTTATTTTATAGAGGTAAAGAACTCAGATTTGTTTTTAGTGGAATAACGCTTACATAGAACAAATATTGGATATTTTGAGAATTTTATGGATAGATCTTGAGATGTAGAATACACATGGGCTCACTTGTAGAACGAGATGCAAGTTGCTTTGCAGAATCGAAACCTTCCACATGTTGATGCAGGGTTACTCAACTCCAGAGGCAAAGTATTGTCCTTAATGTTTCGTTTATACTAGGTTATTTATATAAATAAAGGAGTGAACAAAGTTAGTAGCTATTTCTAAATATTGTTGTGATATTCTGGCGAATACTATATATATATACTTATATTAAAAATATCTAAATTGTTGCAAAGCTCGTGTCCAAGTCTTTGCATATGAATTATAGAGGAGTTGATTTTATAATTAGTATAGCGATTTTCGGTATAAAAGGGATTGAGCTGTCTTGTGGATCTAGTGGGAATACGAAATGAAATGCTTGCGAGTAAGTGAGGTGCATCAATCACTGAGTGAATGATTTTGTATAGCAGTACTATATCCGCTGTTTTTATTCTGTCACACAGCTTTAAGAGTTTTATTGCATTTAATTTGCGAAAACATGATACTCAACTAGGCACATTTTCGTCATGATGGCGATGGTTCCGCGCTTTAATATCTTAATACACCAACTCACATGGTAAAAAATATAAATAAGACATAAAGAAAAGTATTTATTGGAGTATTATCAATATTACTGACGTTCAAAGTCATCCTTTGATAAATCTAATGGGACGTGGGTGAAAGATTAAGGACAATACCAAGAAATGATCACTAGATCAGGATCACACGACTGCCTTGTTCTAGCAGTTTACCTTAAGTTTTCTTTATAAATGTCTACAAAAACTATCTCATCATTTATTTTTCCCTACGATTGCTTTTTTCATTGGAAAATGATTTCCATCATGGCCTCGAATGTTTAGGTCAAGGGAGGTTTAATATTTTCTAGGATTGCAGTTAAAACACCTACACTTTACAAATGCCCTTCTCGAAAATGATCTCTCTATTCTATAATACTTATTTTTATCAACGATACAGTGCGCCATATAAAGTTATTGAAAAAAGAGTAGTTTCTGCGTTATTTATAATATTTACAAAATAATCTAAAATTTAAAAAAAGAATAATAAACTATTTTTAACAATTCAACGAAGGTAAATTAAAAGACGCAACAAAACAATTAAAATAATATAATACATAAGTAGGTACACGAGCGAAACATGCGTGTTGCGATAGGGAAGTTTGGCCCTGTTTGCTTTCTGCCTACTCTGATAGGGAAATAGTGTGATGGTACTCGTATGTATATTACGAATACATATTCTCGATTCGGCGAAGTAAATTTTTGATAATTTTTGTTTTTTTTTATTTTAGTTTATTTTTCATAAATGGTACTTTTACCATATCAAATTGTTTATAAAACTTAAAATGAAAACAATTTTTTTTAATAATTCAACAAACCAAATTAAAAGATACATAGAAACATTTAAAACAGTACATATCATAAGTACTCGTAAGTACACGAGTCAACATTATAACAAAAATATCAAAGAAAATAATATATGTTACACCGTTGATCACACGATACGGGGCCGTCTCGAGTCAGCTGCCCGTACCTAGCCTCACCAATTTAACATTAATGCGAAAATAATAGTACAGTCAGTATATTTTCAATATTTCGTCAATTCTGCGTTTGATATATTATATTTAAACAGCTCAACACACTATGTTATGGTAAAATATATTGGCAATCTCAGCAAATTGATTTCCCAACAGATGCATTTTATTTGTAATGTTTTGTTAACAAAAGAAAATAGCCCTATGTGGAGTATGCACTAAAGGAACTTGAATATTGAAAAAGCTAAGAAATTCAGAACAATTTAAGTGAGAGTTGATGATTTTATACTAAAAAAGTAAATCATTCAATATTCCTCTTTTGCTTAGAGATAATCGCGCCATCAGTATTGCTAAGACGAGAGACTTAAATTGGCACATTTTCGTCGTGATGTGATCAGATATATTGTAAATTAAAATAAAAAAAAGTAAATATGACTTACTTATACATTTATAACTAAAATACGAGTATATTTGCAAGGAAGCAGGTTAATATAATATAATACAAACTATGAAAGTGTTGCAACGATATGACAAATGACTTCCTTTGTAAATTTTCCGGAACAATTTAACTTGATCTGGTCTAGAATAAATTATGATTATTAGCTTTATATGCCATTATAAACGTCACTCATAAATTAATATAAGGGTGTATTAAATCTCACTGTCTGTTGCCTATCAAAGGTTTATCTATTCCTATCAATGACATTTTTTTTCAATATTTAAATTATTTTCAAATTTATATAACATAATATTGTATAAAACCTAAGTGATTCTATGACCTAGATGTAAAGACGCCTGTTATCCAACACAGGGGACGTGGGTTCGATTCCCGTTAATACCTGATTAAGAAAAATAATTCTAGTCTTGTTTTCTTTCAAGGTATTTTTCTGGTTGTTGGAATACAATGTAATAAGCGACATTAAACTAAACAAAATTTATTTCATTCGTCTAATATATTTCAACTTATCCGAATTCGTGAGTCAGACATATTGAAGTTCGTGGTCGGGAGATAACATTATCTTCGGCCCATTAATTGAGCGTTATATTCAAGAATCACTCACTGGATTAGGCACTGAATTATATTATCTTGATCGCACATGTTAATGCATGCCAACCGTGGTGTTTTTTTAACTATGTGTATACTGAGACCTTTTTTTTCTGGTACCATCGGGGATTGAACCCAAAATATTAAAAAAAATTATCTAGTCTGATTATCACCTAAGTTTAGCTTTAACGTTTTTTTCTGGTTGATTGTAAGAAATTGCCATATGACAGTGTACTCATCAGGATAAACTGAATACTTCGTAAGTGTAATATATTTGTAATGTGATATATACTCCTCGTAGGTAAATGCTGAAAGATTAGAACAAATTGAAGAATTCTGCTAGTTGAATATTATTTTCTCCGAGGGAGAAAAAGTTATGAAGTAAATGTGACTAGATGCAAGGTGAACATGCGGACTTGAGGTTTCTTGTAGCGATAGGAAATAAAGTCAATAGGACACTGAAATATGTGACAGTAACAAAATCTGTTATGTCTGATGATAGTCCACAATAGTATTTTCGTATAATATCATCTTTAATGTATGGGAGTGAAACGCGGACGTGGAATGTGACTGAAATAAGCCGAGTATATGCTGAAGTACTACTGTGTGCACTTAGAAGAATATATAGGATGAAAATGTATGACAGATTAAGTGATAAGAATGAATGTGAATTTAAGGCTGATGTCTTTACTGAGATGAAAATGGGCACTCTGAGATAGTTTGGGCACGCTGAACGACTGAATGAATAAAGACTAACAAAACAAATGTACTGTGTAAATGTGAGAGAAAGGCGTGGTAGAAGAAGAGCAAGGAAAATATGGCTGGATCAAGTGAATGATACTTTGAAAGATTTAAAATGTATGATAAGAGAAATGGTTGGAGATGTATGAAAAAGTATGTTGATGCAGAAGAGGATAAAAATGTGTGTCACAATGTGTTGGCGCTGTTTCCTATCTGTCTACTCCAGCAAGGAAAAGACATGATGGTATGTATGTGTATATTTATAATTTATATTCAATCTTTAGACATTTTATTCAGCTCTCAACAGCTAGTATTGTACCTTGTAACATCTGGGAGTTGTCAACATAAATATAGTAGTTATTAAAATTGGTATCGCCACCTAGCGATAGTGAACAAGTGAATTTATAGATTTTCTATGATAATAATCGGTATTAGCATTCCTAATGAACCACTCCCGTTGTCGATATCGTGAGAGGAAATCGACATTTGAAGGGAATTACGAGTACTTGTGTAATTATTTTCTATATCACAATATCTATATTATAAAATTGAATATAGTTTATGATTAATGATTTGGCTTATAAATTATTAACTAAAAGTGTCAGCTAATTAATCGTTGTTAGTCGTATCAAAATTGATGATGGTATATGAACACTGCACACGTATACTGAGGTGCATAGCCGCGTGGCAACGCACTGGACTTCCATGCAAAGGCCGCCTGTTCGAACCCTGTACTCTGCTATACTACCTTCGATTGATACAGGTTTTTTTCCCACTTAGTATTCGGGGAATAAGAACGTTTATGATTTCGGTCATATTTATTCTTTCAAGAAAAAGTAAACATGTCGGTATGCTCTGACCGTCTCACTTCGTTGTGCCATTGGATCCAGTACAGTGGTGTGGCCGATTAGTTTGCTAGTGTGCAACGGATCACTCACTTAAAAAGGAGAAAGAAAAAAGAAGAATGAAACTAAAACTTCACGACACAGCTTCGCTTTTCAACTGAATTGGCGTTGGATATAAAGGATACATTTGACTTAGGACATATTTATTCTTTCAAAAAAAGAAAAATACAGCTGGTGTCCTCTGATCGTTTCACTTCGTTGTGCTATCGGATTCAGTATAGTGGTGTAGCCGGTGAGTATGCTGATGTGCAATGGATCACTAACTTTAAAAAAATATTAATCCATGGCACAACTTCGCTTTTCTAGACTACGAGGCCCAGTAACGACGAAGACATTCACTACACTACACCTTAAGTCAAATTTGTCATTATCACATATCGGAAGTACTCGTCGCCGTTGCTGGGTCTTATAGTCAAGAATCGTTTCACCATTCCAATCAGCGGTGGCTGGTCTCGAGGTGCGTTGGTGCGCTGAACCGGAGAAATAATTCGCAATAATTAATTTAAGTTTTCGCAAACATGACTTCCAAAAATGTTAAATATTTGTATAGATTAAATATGTATAAGAATACTGACAAAAAGTACGAGTATTTTAATACTGACAAATAGTACAAGTGAAAATAAAAAAATAAATAAAAAATGTTTCTTTCAAATTGACCGGCCAAGTTTGCCTAGAGCGATCTCGAATACGCACCGGACGAAACGCAAATTCATATAGGGCAGACAGAGACATTCAGTAAACCGTGAGACACCGATAATTCTTAAGGAATTCATACAAATATTTCATATTCGCTCAGTGTCTCGAGGTGCGTTGGTGCTCAACGCACCAACGCACCTCGAGACCAGCTGCCGCTGATTCCAACGTCAATTAAGTTAAAAAGCGAAACTGTGCCGTTTAGTTTTCGTCTCTCTTCTTTTTTCTTTCTCCTATAAGTGAGTTAGAGCTGTATTGGATGTGATGGCACACCTGAATTAAGACGAATGGAGTACACCACATGATATTTTTTTTCTTTTTTTTTTTGTAAAAATAAATATGTCTAAAGTCATAGGTATCTTTGTGCCCCGAAAACTAGGTGGAAAAAATGTATGACATTTAAGAGTAGTAGCACTGTGTGGGGCTCGAACTGGTGATCTTCAGCACGGTCCAGTGCGTTACCGCACGGCCATGAACCTCAATGGGAAGTACTGTGTTGTAAGAATTAATCAATTTATTACATTTTTTAACATAAATAAATTATTATTTTATAGTCCGCTTCCGCCGTCATCGGCCAAAGACAAGGATTGAGTCAAGGAGACATTACAAAGCTTGTTTCTATGTACAAATGCCCAAATAAACAGTAAGTATTCATGATTTTTTTAAATTTATTATCTATCTATTACTTCTTTGCCTCTTTTTAAAACTAATCAATTTTTCAACTAACACCAGTTATTGCAACAGTGAAATTTTAGAGTATTTATTACTTACATATATACACCATTTTTCTATTTTCCTCTTCGAGTTTGTAGAGTTTGACAGGTCACCAAATTTTCCCATTACGACATATTTCCTTCGCTTTCTACATACATCTTCTCACGCAGTTCCTTACATACATACCATCTTTCTATTTTCCTATTAGGGTTGGCAGTGATAACAGAGTGACAAATTTTCCCGTTGCGACATATTTTCTTCGCCTTTTATTTACATATCATACTTCTATATATATCTTCTCATAGTCTCTTACATTTATTTTACTCCTTTCAAAATTTATTTTATTTTGATTATTTTGTGTACATGGTTAAACATGGCACATCTGTCTTATTTCTATACAGCAATTTCATCCAACCAACCATCTCATATTGGATACATTCAACTGTTTAATCCATCATATAAAATATATTCGTTTAAATTTAATTAAAAATAGCAAATCAATGACTAATATCTACCAACAATTGTAGAATTAGAGGAAAGGAACTTGTTCGAGGATCAGGAAGGGACGCAAAGGCAAATTACGTTGAAAGGATATTTTCATTTACTTGGTCCAACCATGCTTTTATTGCTTATCCTCTACTACGATTCCCATTCATGATTGCATTATAAGTTTGTACAGTCAGTTTTTCGTTACCCATAAATTCAACATATCCAAACCATCTCAACATGTTTTTTACACCCTTTTGTAACACGTCACTCTTTAACTCATATTAATCGTTAATTAATTTTCTTATTTCGTCATACAACGACGAACAACACAGTATTCTCGGTGCACACGTTTCTACTGCATTCACTCGATTACTTTAATTAATTTTCCATGTTAACTATTCACTTTCGATTCAATTTTTTGTATTTCAACTATTCAGTTTAGTTTTCAAGAACTGAAAGAAACTCATTAATAAAACATAAAGTAGATTTAATGATTTCCTTGTTATTTGTTTTTAAACTTGATGAAAATCTCATTCTTAAAATAACTATAGTTCATCAATAATTCAAAGTTAGGTTAGATCTGTCTACTGTCAGTCATATATGCAGACCAAGGAAATGTTCCTGTTTTAAATCTCAACTATTTATAAATGGAACAAAAAAGTTGAAAATCAAACCAAATTAATGTTTATTTTATGCACTTAGCAAACATGTATTTCTAAGCTCCAAAAATACCATCCTTAAGAGCGCTATAACTCAAGAATCGAACCCACTTTACTTATAAATATTACAAACAAAAAAAATAATGTTGTGTACAATATAGGAAGGTAGCGGCTGCGGCCATTAGATTGGATATTTCCTGTCATCTGCATATATTTAGAAAAATATATTTCGTATGTAAACAACTGAAAACTTACAAAGGTAATACGAACTATTAGAAAATCTTAGTAGATTTTCCGATGTATAATATATAGTAAGACATTCGGCTTTAGGCAAAATATATTTGTGTAGTTTTAATGTATGGTTATACATACATACGAGATATGATAAAACAGAGAAATATCAGGATGGTGCATTAGGGAACAACGTCAATATTACACGTATATTGTATTTACCAATAAAACGAACTGTAAATAAATCTTTTTAGATCTTCCAATATGCGATAGTAATATATAAACATAAATTTTGATAATACTTTTCAAAAAGGATTGTCTTCAAATGTTTCGTGTCCTGTACGCGCCTTATATGACATTTACAAGATGTTGTAATTTGTTTTATCAAATACTGTTTATTAAACTTTTTGTAACAGTATAACCCTACCGGTTTCAAAGCTTTCACCTCATCTTCAGAGGAGCACAAACAAGACTTGTTTGTGCTCCCCTGATGTTGAGGTGAAAGCCTTGAAACTGGTAGGGTTATACCGTTACAAAAAGTGGAATAAACAGTGTTTGATAAAACAAATTACAATGTCTTTAAACCTCCACAACGTTAATGCCTTATCTATAAACAATACTTTACAAGATGTGTAAATGTCTCCGTATCGTTCAACATGTGCCACTTACTCGTATATAATTCTTCACTGTATATTTGAATTTACTGTCCAAAACTCCTTAAATACAGTGATTTTATAAATACTCCTCTCCTTTATTTAAAATTGCCATTGGTACAAAACATCGTCCTTAAAGAATAAAGATCCAAGTTAACTAATAACAGTAACACATTACTTAACAAAACTCCTTTAGATATTCCGCTTTATTTCACTGTTTTAAAGTATAAACATGGATTTAACTTACTGCCACTATTTAACATGAATAATTTATTAATATTATTAACAACTTAACTGATTTTGTTTGCTTAATAACATAACCAAAGCTTTAAAACTTACTCTTACTTTATTATTGATCGAATTTTAAATTAAATCTTAATACCTTTGAAAAAAGTATTTTGTTAAATTAATATTGATTAAACTAGTACACTTGTGTTAATTTTTAGTTAGCTTTATTTCATTTTCAAAATTCTTGGTCAAGTTTTCAAAACAAAATAACTCCCTCTGAGATTTTTAAGTTTTTCAGCATTAATTACGTTTTCACTAAACTTCATTCAAATTTCATTGAATTCCTTTAACTTTCAAATGGTTAAATTGTTTTTTTTTTTAAATAACTCATTTTTGTTTAATTCTCATGTTTTTGTGGCAGTGGTTTATAATCTTTGTTACTGTGTTTTAAAACTTTGAAATTTTCTCTAGGTTTTTCGGTTCTTTGTTGGCTGGACTCGTTTCCCTTTTCGGATAAAAAACCTGCATCTGAACTTGACGCACGATAATTTTCCCGTCCGTAATATAATCACAATGACAAAACACATATAAAGGTCCCATTCTATGACTATTCATAGATAAAACAACGAATTGTATTAATCATAGATAAAAAAATGGCGTCGCATTGAGGAAAAGTGCTGTCAATAGTATAATATAAAGAATGACAATCATAAATGATAAACAATGACTATTTTCAAGATTTCAACTGTCATTTTATTTTATCCAGCATGCCTTCAGAGGGTTGGGAAGGCGTCGTTTTCGTCGGAAACTTCAACAATTAAATTCTTCCTACAAAACTTCATGAATCCATTCACCAAGAGAAGAAAATGGACGACTTAAGTCACTAAGATTTGATGTTGGTATTTCTAAAGTTTTCTTTTCAATTTCAAGTTGTAAAATATCTAAGGATTGATAACATCTAATCTAACACATATCTTTTACTACCTTTTGTAGTTTATAAGGTTAGTAATCTTTGAAACATCAATTTTGATCGATTATATTTAACTGAGTTGTAATTTTTTTGAATAACATAGCTTATCAAAGTTATTCTTTTCTAGAATATAAAAAAATAAGTTATTTAAAGTACTTAAAATAAATTAAACGCATGTTTTATTTTAGGATTATGATTGGAAAACAGTTTAAAAGTATACTTAACCACTCGTATACCATATATAACTTTGTTATTCTATAAATTATCGCTTATTATTTTGTTTCTGATTCCGTTGTCACCCCTGATTAAGATATATTTTGAAATAAATTATAACATCAGTTTAGCATTGTATTGACCTTACTCTCGTAAAAATAAGACAATTCCGCGATAGAAAAACAAAATAATATTTGGACTTTTCAATCAGAGATCTAATTTTGTTTTTCTATTCTATTCTAGTTAATGTTATTTCTATTCTAGTTAATGTCAACCATCGAAATATTTCAATTTATATTTTATGTACTTATCAATCCGTTAGATATTTTGTTTCTTAAAAAAGCTGTACTAATTTTAACAAACAACAAATCACTTAAATAATAACTACATGGCGTGTTTTTTTTCCTTAATTAAATTTATATTCGGTTTATATAAATTATTTTTAAATGGAGTTTTTTTCTAGTCTGATATTTGAATTTTGAAAAATATCTATGAATAATCTCAAAAATTGTTTCATATCTCTATACATATTAAAAATCATATAAAATTAATTGTTCAAATAAATATTAAACCCTTTTTTACTATTTTACAATTAACAATTTATTTTAATATAATATTTTTTTTATATAATACCTACATCATAATTTACCGTACCCGAAATGTAGTCTTTATTCCATGACTTTTATTTATATTAATTTAATTTATTGAATTTATAAACTTTTAAATACCTAACAAATATTTAACATACTCGTTTAACATAAGTTCATTTTTGTTTGTCATCCATTTTATCAATATGTATTTATTTTTTACATTATTTTTTTTTGTTTTTGCAAGTAGAAAATCCGTTTACGCATCCAAATATTATATAATGTTAAACCTAAATAGAAAGTAGAAAATCCGTTTACACATTCAAATATCATATATTGTTAAACCTAAAAATCAAAAAAGGGATTTTTGAAATAAATACTTGATTTTTTTTAAATGTATTTATCTTGTCTTTGTGTTTATACAAACATTTCATGATAATATTTATTTTTAAGTCATATATTTTCTACAAATTAACCATTAACTCTTTTAACAATATTAAGATTAATGAAAAAATGATGTATTAACAAAATTATTTTATAAATTTGTGTTAAGTTTTAAGTATTTATAATTATTAATGTTTGAAGTTTGTCCAAATTTCAGCTTTAAAATGAAACCAAAGTCCATTAATTATATTCGAAATAAATTTAAGTTAAATATACTTAAGTGATTGGTTTGAATAAATTTGTTTTATATTTGATGAACTGTTTTATTTCCCCTTTTAAGAAAATTGATCACCTGAATTTATTATTACTATAGATACCCCGCATGAATGTTGTTAATACCTATATCAAGCTTAACTGTCATATATTCATAAAGAAATAACATAAATACCAAACGATAAGCAAAGAAAAATAATTAAATAATTAGCAAATTAAACAAAACAACACTTCTGAATGTGTGAGTAGAAACTTCTCCAGGCGGTTTTTAATTCCTTCAGACCTCGCGTCCATTATAATGGACACCGAGTTCATATTCACTGTATGAACAACTTTGTGGTAACAAATTAAGTTTAGGATACTGTATTATCGACTTTTAACGTTTTGGGCGCCATCTGTCTAAACTCAGGTCTGAAGAAGTTAAACTGGTTCAATGTCACAATACTCACTGCACTGTAAGGCAGTTCACTCGAAGATTCTACAACTCTGTTTGAAAAACATTGTTTGTTTGGATTATTGTGGAAATTAGTTTTGGAAAATTTGAACTGATGTCTTTTCAAATGTCTGTTTTGATTTAAATAAAATTATTGGCGGACAGCTCAAGATTTTGTCACACTTAATCAAGTCTCCATGACTCCGCAAAGAAGGCAACTTCTTTAAAAGTAACGTGTCTTCATAAGTCAAATTAGTCGGACATTTTGTTGCTCGTCATTGAAGCTTTTCAAAAAGTTCAATTGCGTTTTACAAAAATAGGGGTTTTATATTTGATAAACAAATTCTAGCTAATGTCTAACGTCTATATTCCCATTAAAATCACAATAGCCTCAAATGATTGTATATATGGTAGATGTGCAGAAGTACATTTTCCAAACAACAAATGTAACCAAATATTTTAAATTCGCGTTTTAAACATAAATTTGTTAACGAAAAATGACTCCATGCAATGGAACTGTCGGTAAGAAAAAAATCGAAATTTTGACTTTTCTTTCTATGAAAGTTTCAACGATATAAAGAACAAGTAAAAAGTGAACAATTTATGAAGTAAACAATTATTTACCTGATATTTCAATAAATAGGACTCGGTATTACACTTTTATGTATTATGTGTAAAATATTGTCTTCAAGTGCTTTTTTAAATCTTCACACGCTACCCATATCTCTCGAGTCCTTGTTATACAAAGATAAATCCAATTGATCCAATTCGTTTAGAAAATGAACGTTAACCAATAGTTAAGATCGTATATCCATTAAATATTGCGTTAACATAAAATATGTCGGATACAATAACAAAATAATTAAGTTTAATTGACAAATATACTGCTATCGATTAAAACCAATCGATAAATAATCTATCATTATAATGGAGTACTGTTTCAGCTTTTAGAACAACTTCAGCAATACCCAAATAACCAAAAAAATATAAAAACAATTTACTATAAAACTTTAAAGAACAAATAACGTCTAGCGGCTATAGTAGCGCCCGAGAAAATAAAATGGGAATGATATGCTCTGTCAGAGATGGCCAAACCTTCAGGGTCGTGTACCAATACAGAAAATTGGGTTCAGAAAACATTTCTACGTTGTCTCTTCATGAGAGAGTATGGATATTATCCCTGGCTTTATCAAATTGTATTCTTACTGGGTAAGCTTAGTTGTAGATAATTAGAAAGTGGAAGATCTCGTCGATTGGATGTCCACTTTTTTGTTTTCTCAGGGGTAATGAGGTTAACCCAACCGTCTTGAAAAGTCTTGGTTTAATTAAATACATAAATAATTATAGGTTTATTGATAGAAACATAGTATGTACACATACAAACATGTTCCGAAATCGCACCTATATTTTAAGATAAACTACAGAAAATACATTTAAGATGTCTGGGCTCATCTCATATCATCCCCTCGGCCGATATACACCCCATCAATATAGGGCGAGCCCGGCCGCGAGGACACCAGATGTTTCTCAGCCCTTGTACAGGTAGACTAAGAAAAAAATAGTAAAAATTAAAAACGAACTCTTCAAAGGTTTGTATGTTCCGGATAATTATTTTATAAGAGACAACCTATAAGTCGGACCAACCTGCCTTTGGAAATTCCGGTAGGTAATCACACTTTTTGACCGTGTGTGTCTTCATATAGACGTGTTTCATGTGTCGCTCAGCTCCTTCAGGAAAACACTTTTAAATTAAGTATAATACTCGTACTTGAAATTATTTTATTTTTCAAACTATTTAACATGCTTTATTTTGTCATAATGTTTTATTGTAACATGTACATTTTTACTATTGTGTTTAAAAAAACTAATTTTAATTGATTTATATATATATTTTGTACTTGTTATGTTTGGCCCTTGTATAAATTAGGGAAACCTGTAATGTTCAAAGGGCTTAAAAAAATTAAGATATGAAATTTAACACTTAACGTTTAAGTTTAACATTGGGTCAAGGATAGTGGGCCGCACGTATATTTTTGAGGACCGAGAACATTTAGGGTCACATTTAAAGTAAGTTTTTATTTTTCGGTGTAAATATTCTTATTTATTTACTTAACAATTCATTGCAAAACAATCTGACGGGTTATTGCCAGGTGGTAATTTCTTATAAACCAACCAAACAAAAATAAATAAAGTTTGTAAGATGGTAGCAAAAATATTCAAATGATTTTTCCCCCTATCAACATTTATAAATAATATACATAGTAAAAATAAAAGTGAGATATCATCAATCAAAGGAAAAGGAAGGGATGGTGAAGAAGAATGAAAAATCAGGAATGAAACATGTTATATAACATAACTGTCTTTAAATCAAGAGTTTTTTCATTCTTCTTTTAAAGAATGCTTATGACGGAGCAAGTTTAACATTGGTTTCTAACTGGTTCCAAAATCTCACTGAATGGACAGTAAATGATGATGTAAAAAAGAAGAGCGGTGAACTGGGAAGCTTAGAAACAATATCTGTTTGAGCGTAACGCCATTCCATGATTGAAAAAACGCTGAATATTTTCGGCGAGATAAGATGGGGCAGCGGGACAGTTAGAGAAATTATGCAATAGTGACATTATGTGAATTTTGCGTATATTTCTCACGTTCAACCAGTTGTGCACCCAATTGTATGAAGTGATATGATCGTACTTTCTCAGATAAAAAATAAATCTTAGACAGACATTTTGAAGACGTAATTTTCCAGCTGTTTATCCATAATATCCAAATAACAGACGTCCATATAGTCGAAAACTGGAAAGAGCAGAGATTGCACGAGCAAATTTTTGTTTTTAGTAGGCAGGAATCTTGACAACACTTGAAGATAATGAAGGTTGAAGAAGATCCTTCGGCTTACCTTATATATTAGGTCCCCACATACGAAACCGGCGTTTTGCCGTACTGGCAACTTTGATCTCAAATATCTTCTCTTTGGTTAGGAATTTCAAATTCAAATTCAAATTTATACAGCTATTTACTCAAGTATTTCGAAAATTATAATTCATTTGTTTTTTCCTCAATTGTTTTTTTTCTTTGCGTCACTCAGTTTACAAAATGGAAAACTTGAAATATCGCGTTATTTACGAGTACGAGTTCCACCGTGGCACCAGTGCTGCAGAAACGGCTCGAAGGATTAATGATGTGTATGGCGACGGTGCCGCAAAAGAAAACACAGTGCGTTTTTGGTTCCAACGTTTTCGTTCTGGAAATTTCGACCTGCAGAAAAAGCCCCGTGGACGGCCGGAGACCAAAGTTGATAATGAAGAATTGAAGGCTATTGTGGAAGCGGATCCATCGCAAACCACGTCCGAGTTAGCTGCAGGCTGCGGTGTTAGTGATAAAACTGTTTTTATCCACTTGAAGCAAATTGGGAAGGTGAAAAAGCTTGAAAGGTGGGTACCTCACGAATTGAGTGAAGCAAATCAACAAACGCGCGTTGACTGCTGCGTTGCATTACTCAACCGGCACAATAATGAAGGGATTTTGAATCGAATCATTACCTGTGATGAAAAGTGGATCCTGTATGATAATCGGAAGCGCTCATCGCAATGGCTGAACCCTGCCGAACCAGCCAAACCATGCCCCAAGCGAAAATTGACTCCAAAAAAGTTACTTGTGAGCGTTTGGTGGACTAGTGCTGGTGTCGTTCACTACAGCTTTCTTAAATCTGGCCAGACGATTACGGCAGATGTCTATTGTCAGCAACTGCAAACCATGATGGAAAAGCTAGCTGCTAAACAACCGAGGCTGGTTAATCGCTCTAGGCCACTGCTGCTTCATGATAACGCTAGACCACACACTGCACAACAGACGGCTACCAAATTAGAAGAGCTTCAATTGGAATGTCTAAGACATCCACCGTACTCTCCGGACCTTGCCCCAACAGATTACTATTTTTTTCGAAATTTTGATAACTTCTTGCAAGGGAAAAAATTCAACTCCGATGGGGCAGTCCAAACCGACTTCAAAGATTTTATTGATTCCCGTCCGAATGGTTTTTTTAGTAAAGGGATCGATGAACTACCTATGAGATGGCAAAAGTGCATAGATAGCAATGGTACATACTTTGATTAAATAAATATATTATATTAAAAAAAATCAACTTTATGTTCCTCCCAAACAAAACGCCAATTTCACATGTAAGGACCCAATATTTTATCTCGCCATGAGAGAGTTCTATCTATTAGTATTCCTAGGTTTTTAACAGTTTTATGTAATGGTATTTTAGGGACTTGTGTCTCGCATAGAATGATGAGGTTGTTTGAATAAAAGTCGTCGAGATCGAGATAAGTAAAGAGAGAAAGTTTATTGTAAGCGTCTGTATTTATAATGTATAGAACGGCGCAGAACATGTCGCTGTCTCGCTTCGCTGGACACATGGTTATTGTTGCACGTTCTATATACATTTCATACTTCGGTCTGCAGGAGAGGCAAGCGATATATCGGTGTCTCGCTCTCCGCTACTAGTGAGTTCAATGACCGAGCGGGCGACCTTCACCCGGAGCCGTCTCGCATTCCCTACAGTGCGAGTTCAATGACCGAGCGGCCAAGGGTCGCCTCAGTGGGTTCAGTGACCGCACGCACGGTCGCTACAGTATGATAGAGCCATCGAGTAATATTGGAGGAAGTAAGTCAGTGTTGTATTTACTGAGAAACGGAGGACGGCCATTGAGCATCGCTTGATATGTTACATAATGAGTAAGCCATGCTCCTTAGTCCATTCAGAGATCGATTGAAGGTCCGCATTTATTGTAGGTAGATCGTTCAACGCCGTGTGAAAGCAATTCTGATCGAAATTAATATTTATTTTATAACATCTTCGTTTCGAAATCTAGAGCGTGTTGCTATTTATTGTTGTTATTTATTTCATGGTGTATGAAAAAAAAAGCTCGCGGACCCTCAATGAGGCGCCGCGGGCTGGCCAAGCTCGCGCTATGTCATTGAAGAAAAATATAATGATTTTATGTCGCTTTTACAAGTATGCTAATGAGTATGCAAGTCATATTTATTTTACAAACTAACCAAAAATGTCAAATAGGGTTTAAAGGAATATAATAAATTACATTTTAATGTATGTACAATAAATTATTTATTTCTAATATATTACAGATATTCATGATAGTGTAAGAAAACATTATATTTTATTTATTATAATTTTAGTGACACAATAACAAGTTGATAGATATGCTCAATAACATATAACATTTTCACAATATGTTCTACAATCTATTAACGTATCGATACGTTCTAAGCAAAAGGGTGTAACCATCATTGTGAAAATTTATCAGGAGGGAAAATAATAAAAAATAAAATACATCAAATATTTATCATTTGTTTAAAAAATAATTCAGTTTAAAATAATGATTTTAATCTACAATTAGATTAATTAAACTAAATAAACGTTTAGATATTCATAGTATGGAAATCTAAATGTTTATTTATCCATAGTATGGAAATCTAAATGTTCATTTATCCATAGTATGGAAATCTAAATGTTCATTTATCCATAGTATGGAAATCTAAATGCACATTAGAGTGCCGATTATCTGAGTTAAACGAGATTAAATGAGGGTCGGAAAACCGAGAATGATGGATAATCCGGAACAAGTTGTTAAACTGAAAACATGTTATTTAAGTACTTTACAACATGTACTTTATATCGGAAATATTTAAAAAAGTTTAAAAAATTATACTTACTTAAAAAATTGTTTATAATACTAAAATTAATAGAAAACTTTTTATTTATTTTTACATTCTGACTGAATCTGGAAGGTCGAATAATTAAAGGTTGGATAATCGGGACATTACTGTATCGTTATATTGCATACATTGTTATATTGTATTTAGTATCGATGGTCTTAGTATATTTGAACAGATATATCATCGTATTGTATTACATTTTTTTATGTATGATATATAGTACAACGATTATTGCTATGACACGATCTCTTCCAACCGACCAGAACAATGTTAAATAAGTTTTAAAGAAAACCAGATTTAGAAATCTATTTTAAAAATCTGCGTATCAACGGGATTCAAATTCGTAATACCTGAATTGGAAGACAAGCGTCTTGCCTAGTTAGAAATTGAGGTCATATTTTATCCCCTCTGTAAAATTATAAGTACATATATGATGTACTCCCATTTGAGTAGGGTCATACATCAAGTATACTTATGCAAACTTCATAACGATCGATTAATGTTCAATAAGATCTAGGAAGGCAATCTAAAAATCCGACTTGGCAAACGATACAATAAAATACATGTGGTCTTGTCGTATCATGGTCATCCTACGGTCATTTCACGATTAAAAAGGGCAGCAGTCTCAAAGTCGTACACCAAGTACACCAGCAGCAAGTGAATAACGACTACAACTGATTAACGATGATGATGATAGACCTCATTCACTCTATTCCGATCTATAACAGCAACAGACACACCTTTGAGCTCAATCTATCCCCGATCTTTTCTTCTAACTCTCGTCTGCGTGCGTGTACACGCGGTACCATTCGCCTTCGTCATTTAATTAGTCGATCAATCAATCAATCAGTGAAAATTCATCCTGATGATGACACTCGTTAGCCTAAAACTTGTCGATAAAATAAGATAATTTTTTTTACATATTTAGATTTTTTTTACTCGAATTGCTCTATCATGTTTTGCATAATACATCTAGCAAACTTGTATGCTTTTTCACAGTGACAGGTTTCATCTGAAAAATAAAAACATCGTCATGTCAAACGTAATTTTATTTTACGTAACTTTTTATCAGACGTTGAAATGCTTGTATACTTGAGAAAATGTAGGATGGTTCCTGTGTCGTTTGAAACGTCATGTCTCAAAGGGATGGGGTAAAAATGTTTTTTTTTTACAAATCGAATAGTTTTTTTATAAATCGAAAAATTGGTTTTCTCTAAACTGACGTTTTAATTCCTAATTTTCATTATAATGACTTTCTAATGTATTGTATGATTTGTATATATCTTTAAATAGGCCAAGATCCACTATGAATTAATACTAATTTCGAACATTTAATTTTAGGTATAAAAAATCGAAAATCCAACTATCGAATACCCCATCCCTAGCCAATGCAGACTAACGTAATGACTTTTGACAAACGTCACCAAATATTATTTGATTTTAACAAACTGCCACATTTTTGCTAATTTGTAACAATATGTATTAATTTGTCATTATTGTCAGTTTTATGTAATGAATTGTATTTACCTAAATAACTTGCTATTTATTAGAATCGAGGCTTATATTAAAGTTGATAAAATAATTAAAATTACTGAACGTCGTTACAAGGTTGTATTGGGGCAAATTTGTGAACTGTCACAGGAACCGTGCTACAATTTCTTTAGTATAGACGTAATGAGAATGATGTCATTATAAAAATGGATCTTTTTTGTCATATAGAAGGCAATCTGTTATTGTTAACTAGAAAGAATAAGTTTGATGATGTTGTTAAATATGGGGTACGACAAGGATCGGTGATAGGGCTGTTGTTTTTTATTCTTTATAATATCTCAGTGAGCTAATTTGCACAGAGGGTTTCAATTCTAAAGTTTATTTAGATGTTATTGTATTTTTTAAATCTGTGATCCTAAAAATGAACTTTAATAGAATGACTAGAAAATTGAAAATAAATAAAAAAAACACTGATTTTATTTGGCTGGCTCACCACGTCAACAACACTTAGATGTGTTATCGGTCATGGCCATTTTTCCAAAAGATAACATTAAGTTTCTTGGTGTCTATCTGAAAGTAAATTCTCTTTTCACACGCAAATATGTTATAAACTTTATCAGGCTTTATAACCTCCGAGAGTTAGAATGCGTACGTCTATGTCTTACAATAAAAATTAAATAAGAATCATAGAGGATAAACAAATTGATTTTTTACTGATAATCGTGCAAAAAATTGTAAAATCAATAAACCAGACCACTCGAAAAGTGGGTTCAAATATGATTGATGCGTATCTAATAAACGGTTAGATTTGAGTGCAGAAATACGTTATCTAAAAACTGCATTATGAAATTGATGATAGTGAAAAGTTGCCAGAGTTGAAAATTATTTCTATTTGAACATTTTTTTAATTTGAAAATAAAAGTGTAATTCATACTGATAACTTTTTGACTAATGTTAATATGATTCTTATTTTGAATATAAAATTAATAATGAGAATGATTAATTAAAATTTGTACTTACTCCTTTCGTTCGCGCATTTTTCAACAATCACAGAAATATTCCAAGCATTTTCGTCCTTTCCTTGCATAATATAATATTGCTGAGTTAAATCAATATTAACATCGCCATCTGTCATCAGCCCAACTTTTTCGAAATAACATTTAATATAACACTGAAAAAATAAGTCATCTTTTTAAGGTTTCTTATTGTGACGTATGCATGTTATGTGCGTGCGCCCGCGGAGTAGTGCGTGTGCACGGCATTTCACCACCAACCGATACAGCGAGCGCAGTGTGTTGACACAGATAAATCAGACAAATTACAAGAAATTCGTTATTTATACTCTTATGAATATAATTGTCAACTCTTTAGTGTCCAGTTTCTTTTGAGGTATCATTGCACCGCATAAACAGAAAATCGAAGAAAACAATTGTTCAATACAAACATATAATAGAAAATTGGCTAATATGTTATAAGTTCAGAAATAATTTGAAATGTTATCCAAATAGATACAGCACATATAATATTTAGATAGAAACCTTGGGTGGGAGGAAAATTGAATTTGACTGATGTTATAAAGATTTTCTAGATTTTTTTATGTTAAATAAAGTAGTATATATTATAGCACAAACATTTGTCAAAGGCTATATATACCTAACATACGAGTATATACAAATTTATATCTTAAGAACTAATCTAATTTATATATTATAACTATGTTATGAACTAACTTCATTTTAATTTCATACATGACATTTTATTTTTAATAATCTTGTATCGGACGTATGCGTCATCATAAAACAATTGTGTATATGTTTTCTTGTTTGATATGTATAATTTCGTAGTTATATTATTTGGGTTTTTGTATGAATATTTATGTTTGTTGAGGTCCGCGCTGCGTCGCGACCGCAACGGATGTTACAGTTCTTTGTACCAGTGGCGTAAAAATCTTTATATAATTTCTTAGAAATACTTATCACCTACATACTACTTATAACTAGATAACAATTCTTATAACTAATTGTTTAGCAAATACGTGTAATCCACTCGTTCAGGCTACTTGCATTTCGTCACATTCACTCAGACCTTGGTCCTCCCAGCTAATACTGTAGGTGGACTAGTCAGGCTTTCACGGTCCAAGCAAGGATGTGAATGTGAAGTCAGGAGAGGATATTTTCGATGTTATATTGCCCTTTTTTATATCCCACATGACGCGGATTTCTCACGTTATATAATGTGGGTCTGATTAATGATATATTATTCATATAGAATAAAACTAAGGAAGATTTTTTTCATAGTGTTAAATGATGCCGAAAATATACGTACGTCTACTGTGACATTCAATTAGTTCAATATCACTTAAGGGTTTAGCATCAAATTGTTTCTGAAAGGTGGTACATAGAATATGATGATTTCTAGCACGGTTGTAATAATTGGAATCATACAAATTAAATGAATTTAATGTTATAAACCGTTGAAAATTGCAGTACTTTTAATAACAAAAATGCGACGATCCTTCTTGTTTCGAGGCTTCTATATAATTGCATATTGCCAAAAATTCGATATGGGGTGTGTATTTTGGATAAACACCCTCTGTTCTATGCTATACAATTATATTACTAACTTTTTAGTATTTAGTCCAGCATATTCTTTGTTTTTTTAGTTGATGGGAGCCCAAACTTATAGGCATATTTTAAAAAGGTTTTGAACGACTTGAATAGTTACAAAAATTATGTATGAGATTACTCCTGCTCCAGTCTAGAGATATTTTATTTAAAAAATCTAGAATTTTGTAACATTCGATCTGCGAAACATGGTTAATAAATGTGAGCCCCGTATCAAAAGTTAATCCAAAATTATTGAATTATTGTACTGGTCAAGTGGTATACACGAACAACTTTTATGATATTGAAACATAAACGATATCACTCAGACCTGGAAGCAAGATAATCTACACCGTGTTGTAATTTTGCACAATCTTGAATAGTCGTTGAATTTTCTTGAAATTATTTACACCACAAGTGACCAACAAACAAAAAAAATGATTGTTCCTCGAATATTTTGGTGATAATTTCTCTGTCTTCTCATTTTTTGGTCGCATCTCTAACATATGTTATATATGGTAACAATCAACAACGACACTCAGGATTGTCGCCACTGGAGGAGCTCCTTTGGGTAGTTCTTTCTTTCTCACTATACGACTTTGTATTCTAGGAAAAAATATTTTGTCGCCCATAACAGCGTGGATGGTAGACGAATAACAGCGTGGATGATAGGCGAATTGAACTTAATATTAACTATTTTAGTAGGTATATTCAATTAATTACCATAGGCGTTTTTGTAGTCTCGTCGGGGAAACTACCAGATTCATTTAGTGATATCAAATAATCTGAAATAAAAAAAAAACGATTTTTCAATATTTTATTAACGTGGTATTAAGTATATCTAGGCGATAACAAAACAGCGAAAATTTTAATGTTTATCAAAAAATATTTATTTAATGATTAAATAAATACTTTTTGATAAAAATGAATTATTTTATTGCTCATTGTGTCTTTTTTTTCTCACTATTTTTATGATTTTTTCCCGGTGCTTTTAGAGGATTTTCGAAGTCTGTTTGCTAACCTGTCTGATTCTGTTTTTTTATATTTTGTTTTCAATTTGTATTATAATTTTGAACTGTTTTTAAATTATTTGTCTATCGTGATTGTATTTTTTGCGCAGTGCGGGCTGTACGCTTATAGACGGCCCCGCATTGTGTTGGTAACATGTGATTTTACGATTTATTTAATTTTAAATATTTTTGTTGTAATTGGGCTATTTTTTTTTTGTATATTCTGTCAAACTTAATGTGTTGAGCACTCACTACTGGCTCTTTGTAATAAGGTACATTGTACAGTTTACTTATAGATATATAAATACTGTCCTCTTCAAAGTGGTTCCCGTGGAATAAAATACACTTTGGCAAACGTTCTTGCCGATCCGCAAAACATTTGTGAAACGTACTTTTTGGGATAGTCTCACAAAGTTGTCCTTTCAATGTCCTCTTCATCTTTGGGTACAGGAAAAAAGCCAGAAGGTCATAGCTGGTAAATACGGTGGCTGCGCCATCACTACGGTGTTTGTTTCAGTCGAAAATTCACGAATGTGTAGTGAAGTGCATTATACTCGTAGTAGTGCAAAATCTATGAGTTGTTTGCCCACAATTCGGATCGTTTTCTTTGGATTGCTACTAACTCGTAATACTCCTTTTTGACCGAACGGCCTGGTGGTAATTATGAATAGTGGACTATGCCGTTATAATCGAAGAAAACAGTAAGGGCAACCTTGACATTTGATCGAACTTGGCGTGCTTTTTACGGTCTTGGCTCTTGAGAAAGCTTCAATTGAGACGGTTGAGCCATTGTTTCGATGTTTTAGCCATACATCTACGTTTTGTCACCTGCCATGATGCTTCGAAGTAATTTTAAGTCGTCAGCAATTTCAGCCAATTTGCTCAGGCAATGTTTTTGCAAAGCTACTTTTATTGAAAACTCAACAATTTTGGAACAAATTGGCTGCTACTTGTTTCATACCCTACCTGTATGAGATGCCAACTTCCTCAGCAGCCTCGCTTACTAAGGTGATTTGATATTCGAGTACATATACTCGTACACCATTATCTTGTTGTTTCAGGCAGAGAGGACAGAGCGCCAAACTTTCCATCACGACGAAATTCCTTCGTCTCCTCCACATCTATGCATCTTGCAGCTCCTTTTGTTTGTCTTTCTCCTTTATCTTTCTTTATTTCTGAATTTCGTTAAATTGGTACAACTATAGTTTCCGTCTTCTACCACAACTCCCACTTATGTTTGCAATGTAAAGTCTGCCAATTTCGCTTCATCGTGAATACTGGTTCTATTTATTACGACGTGAATCGTGAATCTGGTTCTATTTACCACGATATGAAGCAACATCGCGAATGAATTTGTCCGTCGAACTTCACAGTTTCAATCATCAATACTGATTATATTTACCACGACGTGAATCGTGAATCTTGTTCTATTTACCACGATATGAAGCAACATCGCGAATGAATTTGTCCGTCAAACTTCACCGTTTCAATCATCAATACTGATTATATTTACCACGACGTGAATCGTGAATCTGGTTCTATTTACCACGATATGAAGCAACATCGCGAATGAATTTGTCCGTCGAACTTCACCGTTTCAATCATCAATACTGATTATATTTACCACGACGTGAATCGTGAATCTGGTTCTATTTACCACGATATGAAGCAACATCGCGAATGAATTTGTCCGTCGAACTTCACAGTTTCAATCATCAATACTGATTATATTTACCACGACGTGAATCGTGAATCTTGTTCTATTTACCACGATATGAAGCAACATCGCGAATGAATTTGTCCGTCAAACTTCACCGTTTCAATCATCAATACTGATTATATTTACCACGACGTGAATCGTGAATCTGGTTCTATTTACCACGATATGAAGCAACATCGCGAATGAATTTGTCCGTCGAACTTCACCGTTTCAATCATCAATACTGATTATATTTACCACGACGTGAATCGTGAATCTGGTTCTATTTACCACGATATGAAGCAACATCGTGAATGAATTTGTCCGTCGAACTTCACCGTTTCAATCATGAATACTGATTCTATTTACCACGACTTGAATCGTGAATCTGGTTCTATTTACCACGATATGAAGCGACATCTACTTGACACATCGCAAATGAATTTGTCTGTGTAATATAGAACTTCACCGTTTCAATCGTGAATACTGGTTCTATTTACCACAACTTGAATCGTGAATCAGGTTCTATTTATCACGCTATGAAGCGACATCTACTTGACAACATCGCAAATTAATTTGTCTGTGTAATATAGAACTTCGCCGTTTCAATTATGAATACTGGTTCTATTTACCACAGCTTGAATCGTGAATCAGGTTCTATTTACCACGCTATGAAGCGACATCTACTTGACAACATCGCAAATTAATTTGTCTGTGTAATATAGAACTTCGCCGTTTCAATTATGAATACTGGTTCTATTTACCACAACTTGAATCGTGAATCAGGTTCTATTTACCACGCTATGAAGCGATATCTACTTGACACATCGCAAATGAATTTGTCTGTGTAATATAGAACTTCACCGTTTCAATCGTGAATACTGGTTCTATTTACCACAACTTGAATCGTGAATCAGGTTCTATTTATCACGCTATGAAGCGACATCTACTTGACAACATCGCAAATTAATTTGTCTGTGTAATATAGAACTTCGCCGTTTCAATTATGAATACTGGTTCTATTTACCACAACTTGAATCGTGAATCAGGTTCTATTTACCACGCTATGAAGCGACATCTACTTGACACATCGTGAATGAATTTGTCCATGTAATATAGAACTTCATCTTTCAATCGTGAATACTGGTTCTATTTACCACGATTTACCTCTGCGATGTTGACTTGTCGACGGGAGTCGTAATTAAAATCAAATATCGCTCAACATGGAGAAAGAAATGAGGGTAGTTGTATCTTGTTTGATTGAGAGATTTGTGAAACTGGCTGAATAACCTGGCTCATCTATTCCATTAACTGAATTATTATCTTTGGCGCGCCGTGAAAAAATCTTAATGTAGTACTTAAAGCAAAGATGTGTTATGGCAACCTGGTTATTTAATATTTATATTGATTCATGTGTGAAGAAACTAATAAGCTTAATGGGTGGAATACAAATATCGAATGGGAATGTATGCGGGCTTCTGTATACTGATTACATTGTATTGTTAGCGGAGAAAGAGACTGAATTATAGTTTGATAAGAGAAAGACCTCAGAATGAAAGAAATGTACAAAAGGAAAAGTGAATGTAATGTATGGGGGAACAATGAAAGATTTGAGCAAGTTGAGGAGTTTTGCTATTTAGGTAGTATTTTCTCTGATAATGGCAGAATTACGGGAGATATAGAATGGGTTGTAGCGATAGGAAATTAAAGACAATGAGGCAAAACATATGTCGAACCAGATAATATCGAAATTAGCTAAGATGATAGTCCATACCAGTCTTTTAATACCAATTTGGATGTTTGGGAGTGAAACGTGGACATGGAAAGACTAAAATAAGTTGAATAAATGCTATAGATATACGTGCACTGAGAATGCGGGGTGACAATGTATATCAGAATACGGAATAAAGTGATTAGGGATGAATATGAATTTAAAGTAGATGTGTTAAGTATGTTAATATGAAGAAGGTTTATAGAACAAATGGATGAAGAAAGACTAATGAAATAAATATACGATGCAAATGTGGGTGGAAGGCGTGGTAGAGGAAGACCAAGAGAAGTATGGTTTGGTCAAATAAATGATATCTTGAAAGAAGTAAATATAAAAAGACAAACGAATCGTAAAAGTTATACGAGACGATGTTAGGATGTAAAAGAGATGAAGATAATATGTCAAAATATTGTAAGTTTAGCCTTCTGATTTCTTTGCCTACCCCGACAGAGAAATGGTGTGATGGCATGTATGATGTACTAAGGCCGTCGTAAAACGACAAACTACTGGAATAAAACTATTCACGATCAAATCAACATTGCTAAATGATACGAGTACAAAACTTACCCAAATCAATTCGGTATGTCTGATTGCATTCTTTCATGACTCCGTCGTAATCCAGTTCTGTCAAATCTACACTTTTACTATTGTTATCAGTTGCATTTAAAAATTTATTTTCCACCGCCAAAGTCATATTAATGACATATAATTTTAGCAGCAAAGTGAAAATAATATAAAATAATGATTTAGACATGTTAAGCTGTATGGATACGGAACGCAAGAATTTTTTCTTAGCACTAAGTATTATAGTTCAGTTGAAAATGAAACTGTGGAAGAACTGAAGTATTCCTAGGTTTTATAGTTATCCCAACAATAGCCGGAGTTAAAAAAATGATTATGTCAATGAAACAGAAAATTGTTTGTTATTGACGTAAATTACCGTTAATGCTAACCGATTAAACTCGAATACGATTTTGCAGGGATATCCCTGCAAAATCACAATCAAATATTCGCTCTCTCTTTTTTATATATTATTTTAATAAATTCCACATATTTTAGGAAAATGTGTGAGTTTGAGTAACATTAACGACAATATATTGTAAAACTACACTTTTTATAATAAGATTTGATCCTTAAAACATGTATTTGTAGTCCAATTTTTTTTGTTGGTATAATATGGCAAAAAACAAGCCAAATTGTCAAAAGTTATCAAATCAACCAAAGATTCCGCAATAATGTGTGTTTTGTCACATTTAATGCTGAAATGTAAGTAAATTACGCAATTTTTCATGATTTTGTCCACAATCTCTCGAAATATGGTAACAATGTATGCTTTATACGTAAAATAGTGGACTTGAGTGAAATGTGTTGTTAAATTACACTTTTCATATGATTTCATTTATGAAAGATGTATTTGAAGTCACAAATCAATGTTTAAAATGTAAAATATAGCAAACAACCAACCAAACTGTCAAAAGTTAGCAAATCAACAGAAGTTTTCGCAGTAATGTGTATTTTCTCACGTTTAACGCTGAAATGCCAGTTAATAACGCAATTTTGGAAGATTTGACCCGTAATCTCTCGAAATATGGCAACAATGTATGATTTTTATGTAAAATAGCTGACATGAGTGTAATGTGTTATATAATTACACTTTTCATATGATTTCATTCATAAAATATGTATTTGTAGTACCAAATCATTGTTGAAAAGGCAAACCATAAAAAGCAAACAAACAGCCAAAACTGTCGAAAGTTAGCGAATCAACCGAAGTTTCCGCAATAATGTGTGTTTTGTCACATTAAATTCTGAAATGCAACTCCACAGCGTCTTGGAGTGAGAGCAGTCGTCGTGTGGTAGATCGTTACTAGAATGAATGATTATAGAAATGGCCAGCAGCGCGTGCGACGGCTAGAGCAACATCACTCTACTCGTTCTGATGCCTGACGCGTTTAGCATGAGCGTCCAAATCGCTGGAGCGATCTCTGGAGTCGTGGCGAGAGTGAACAGTGAATAGCATCTCGGATCCGATCGCGCAGCTTTGATCCTGGAGTTTCCGCAATACGGAATGTGTTTATACCGAGGAAGCTATTGATCAATCGGAAAGCCTTAGATAACTACAACGCGAACACCAGTTACAGACACACTCGTCCGAAATCAATATTGCGAAACATCCCCCCGACCCCCCCCCCCCTTCTTTAACTCTAATCATCCCCCCAAATGACCCCCCGATTGTCACTCTGAACACCCCATCATCGATAAGTCCTCCGGCAGACTGTTTACCCCCATAGACAACCGCATTTCTCACCTTCAATAAACATTTTCTACACCTTAATATATTTATAAAAGTCACACACGTTTCCCCACTCATTTACTTATCTACATATACTATATTCATTCTTATAATTTATTCACCATCATTATTATTATTACAATATTATCATTATTTTTTTTTTTTTCACCCATTCAATATAAAACAGTGTGTGACGACACAAATTTGTGTATATTTGTATTTAATATTATTTATATATCATCATATTTATATATGTATTTAATCGTTTATAATTTCTCATAATCATTCATAAAATCAAAACATTTACCACAAACGATTCCCAAAAAGATCCTGCCAATTTCCAATAAATATCTTAACAGTCAGAACTTATCCGATGAAGGAGTAAGGTGTCCTACCATCGGACCGAAACTCCGAACAAGCTATCCATCACTAGTGGTTGATCAATCGTAATATATCAGTAAACGAGCTTCCACATCGAGACTTCATTTATTTATTTTTACTCGTAAAAGATAGAAATTTCACACTTTTCACTCGAAAAACCGCCATTGACGTCCAAGTTTACGAATATATGTACAAAATCACGACAGAATATTTATCTTCTACGAGTTTTCGTATTTTTCTTCCCAAACCTCTAGTTTTGTGAAATTTCAATATTTTGCGTCCATATTTTCCTGTTTGAATGAATTTTATTACTTTTGAATACCATAAAATGAATTTTCCGTACAAAAATGCAAGAATTATTATGAATCAAGACAAATGTGTGATTGAAACGTATTTGCGCCAATTATGATATAAAACGTCAAAACCTGCTGAATATATGTTAGTAATAGACGGAAATTTCACACTTTTCATTCGAAAAACAGCCAGTGACGGCCAAGTTTTCGAATATATGTACAAAATCACGACAGAATAATTATTTGTTCTACGAGTTTTCGAATTTTTCTTCCCAAACCTCTAATTTTGCAAAATTTCAATATTTTGTGTCAATATTTTCTAGTTCGTATGAATTTTATTGCTTTTGAATAGCATAAAACGAATTTTCCGTACAAAAAAGGTAAAATTATAATGAATTCAGACAAATGTGAGATTGAAATGTATTTGCGCCAATTATGATAAAAAAACGTCAAAATCTGCTGAATATATGTGAACAAATGTTAGTAATATACGGAAATTTCACACTTTTCACTCAAAAACCAGCCATTGACGGCCAAGTTTACGATTATACGTATAAAATCACGACAGAATAATTATTTGTTCTACGAGTTTACATATTTTTCTTCCCAAACCTCTAGTTTTGCGAAATTTCAATATTTTGCATCCATATTTTCCTGTTTGAATGAATTTTATTACTTTTGAAAACCATAAAATGAATTTTCCGTACAAAAATGGAAGAATTATTATGAATCAAGACAAATGTGTGATTGAAACGTATTTGCGCCAATTATGATATAAAACGTCAAAACCTGCTGAATATATGTGAATATATGTTAGTAATAGACGGAAATTTCACACTTTTCACTCGAAAAACAGCCATTGACGGCCAAGTTTTCGAATATATGTACAAAATCACGACAGATTTTGTACAAATTATTTGTTCTACGAGTTTTAGAATTTTTCTTCCCAAACCTCTAATTTGGCAAAATTTCAATATTTTGCGTCAATATTTTCTAGTTCGTATGAATTTTATTGCTTTTGAATAGCATAAAACGAATTTTCCGTACAAAAAAGGTAAAATTATAATGAATTCAGACAAATGTGAGATTGAAATATATTTGCGCCAATTATGATAAAAAAAACGTCAAAATCTGCTGAATATATGTGAACAAATGTTATTAATACACGGAAATTTAACACTTTTCACTCGAAAAACAGCCATTGACGGCCAAGTTTACGATTATACGTACAAAATCACAACACAATAATTATTTGTTCTACGAGTTTACATATTTTTCTTCCCAAACCTCTAATTTTCCGAAATTTCAATATTTTGCGTCAATATTTTCTAGTTCGTATGAATTTTATTGCTTTTGAATAGGATAAAACGAATTTTCCGTACAAAAAAGCTAAAATTATAATAAGTTAAGACAAATGTGTGATTTAAATGTATTTGCGCATAACGTCAAAATTTGTTGAATATACGAGTATATGAACATATGTTAGTAATAGACGGATATTTCGCACTTTTCACTAAAAAAACAGCCATTGACAGTCAAGTTAACGAATAAATGTACAAAATCACGACAGAATTACCATTTGTTCAACGTGTTTTCATAGTTTTGGTCCCAAACCTCTAATTTTGCAAAAGTTCCATATTTTTCACAGTGAATTAGTTTTATTACTTTTGACTTACAAAAAAATCATGCATCTTTGTACAATAATGCAACAATTACAATGAATCAAGACAAAAGTGTAGCAGAAACGCATTGACGTTAATTGTGATATAAAACGTCCAAACCTGCTAAATGAGTATCACCATGTCTTAGTAATATACTGAAATTTCATACTTTTTACTCAAAAAACTATCATTGACGACCAAGTTTACGAATATTTGTATAAAATTACGTCAAAATTATTATTTGTTTTACAAGTTTTCGTATTTTTCTTCCCAAACCTCTAATTTTGTGAAATTTTAATATTTTGCGTCAATATTTGTCCAGTTCATATGAATTTTATTACTTTTGAATACCAGAAAAATGAATTTTCCGTACAAAAATGCTAGAATTATAATGAATCCTGTGTCATCGAAACGTATTCACAAAACCTGTTAAATATGTATGAACATTTATTTTTACTCGTAATATATGGAAATTTCACACTTTTCACTCGAAAAACAGCCATTGACGGCCATGTTTACGAATATATGTACAAAATCACGACAGAATAATTATTTGTTCTACGAGCTTACATATTTTTCTTCCCAAACCTCTAATTTGGCGAAATTTCAATATTTTGCGTCCATATTTTCCTGTTTGAATGAATTTTATAACTTTTGAATACCATAAAATGAATTTTCCGAACAAAATTGCTAGATTTATTATGAATCAAGACAAATGTGAGATGGAAACGTATTTGCGCCAATTATGATATAAAACGTCAAAATCGGCTGAAATATATGAACATATATTAGTAATAGACGGAAATTTCACACTTTTCACTCGAAAAACAGCCATTGACGGCCAAGTTTACGAATATATGTACAAAATCACGACAGAATAATTATTTGTTCTACGAGTTTACATATTTTTCTTCCCAAACCTCTAATTTGGCGAAATTTCAATATTTTGCGTCCATATTTTCCTGCTTGAATGAATTTTATAGCTTTTGAATACCATAAAATGAATTTTCCGAACAAAATTGCTAGATTTATTATGAATCAAGACGAATTTGTGATTGAAACGTATTTGCGCCAATTATGATATAAAACGTCAAAACCTGCTGAATATATGTGAACATATGTTAGTAATAGACGGAAATTTCACACTTTTCACTCGAAAAATAGCCATTGACGGCCAAGTTTACGAATATGTGTACAAAATCACGACACAATAATTATTTGTTCTACGAGTTTTCGCATTTTTCTTCCCAAACCTCTAATTTTTTGCGTCAATATTTTCTAGTTCGTATGAATTTTATTGCTTTTGAATAGCATAAAACGAATTTTCCGTACAAAAAAGCTAAAATTATAATGAATTCAGACAAATGTGTGATTGAAATGTATTTGCGCCAATTATGATATAAAACGTCAAAATCTGCTGAATATACGAGTATATGAACATATGTTAGTAATAGACGGAAATTTCACACTTTTCACTCGAAAAACAGCCATTGACGTCCAGGTTTACGACAAAATTATCATTTGTTCAACGTGTTTTCATAGTTTTGGTCCCAAACCTCTAATTTTGCGAAAATTCAATATTTTTCAGAGTGAATTAATGTTATTACTTTTGACTTACAAGAAAATCATGCATCTTCGTACAATAATGCAAGAATTACAATGAATCAAGACAAAAAAGTAGTGATACAAAACGTCCAAACCTACTGAATGATTATCACCATGTCTTAGAAATATATTGAAATATGACAGAATAATTATTTGTTCTACGAGTTTTCGTATTTTTCTTCTCAAACTTCTAATTTTGCGAAACTTCAATATTTTGACTCCATATTTTTCTGTTTGAATGAATTTCATTACTTTTGAATACCATAAAACGAATTTTCTGTACAAAAAAGCTAAAATTATAATGAATCAAGACATATGTGTGATTGAAACGTATTTGCGTAAATTATGATATAAAACTTCAAAACCTGCTTAATATGTATGAACATTTATTTTTACTCGTAATATACAAAAATTTCACACTTTTCACTCGAAAAACTGCCATTGACGGCAAAGTTTACGAATATATGTACAAAATCACTATAAAAGTATGATTTGTTCAACGTGTTTTTCATTCCATATTCCTTATTTTCTTAAATTTCAATAATTTGTATCAATATTTTCCAGATTAAATTAATTTACCATTTTTAACCAACAAAATACCCATTATCGTACATAAAAGCTTGAATTATCAATGAATCATGACAGCATTGTAAAAGAAACGTTTTTCGTTATTCATGATATAAGACGTCAAAATCTGCTTTATATGTAATGCCATTTATAAGTAAAATACGGAAATTTCAAACTTTTCACTCGAAAAATTGCCATTGACGACCAAGTTTACGAATATGTGTACAAAATCACTACAGAATTATTATTTGTTCTACGTGTTTTCGTATTTTTTCGTCCCAAACCTCTAATTTTGCGAAAGTTCATTATTTTGAGTCAATATTTTTTTCAGGGTGAATGAATTTTATTACTTTCGAATACCATAAAACGAATTTTCTGTTCAAAAATGCTAGAATGGTAATGAATCAAGACAAATGTGTGATTGAATCGTAATTGCGGTCATTGTGATATAAAACGTCAAAACCTGCTGAATATATGTGAACATATGTTAGTAATAGACGGAAATTTCACACTTTTCACTCGAAAAACAGCCATTGACGGCCAAGTTTACGAATGCCGTCGGAAATGCCGATAGATAGATAATCCTCATATAGACGTGTTTCATGTGTCGCTCAGCTCCTTCAGGAAAAATCTCCAAAATTTTGTGTAGTACTTGAAATAATTAATTTTTTTATACTATTTAACATGCTACATTTTGTCATAATGTTTTAGTGTAACATATACATTTCTACTATTGTCCTTATCAAATAAGTCTTAAATTTTTGAATAGTTCAATACGTTTGTTTTTTTGTACTTGTTATGTTTGATGCTTGTACTAACTAGGAAAACCTGTAATGTGTTGAGGACCTGAAAAATAAATTCATAAATTTAGTTAAAAAATACATTAAATAAAGAAAAAATTCCCCATCGTAAAATTAATATTGATGGACAAAATTTCGAGTCGATACGGAATGGGTAGAGAGCGTCTGTCGTAGTTGAGGAACATTCGTGAATGATCAAGTATTCAGACAGTTGAGGAGTTGTTCCGTGCCGCCATAGAAAAAAGAACTTCAATTGAAAATGTTGAGTAAATTTTAACGGCGTCAACAGTCCCCCAATCAGAGGGAGAGGCAGTAAATCACTCATTTTGACTGAATAAAGCAAATAAGAGATAATTAAAGATTTTAGCCACATATTAAAAAAAAGACGAAATTATTTTATGTATTCGTATATTTAGTAAACAAATGTTTTGAGTTATTACTCAAAATCATTTTCCCTCTGTTTCTAGGTGCAATTTAGTGATTTTAGGCAAATTTTTATAGAAGGTATTCACGAAATATTATTTTCTTTGTTCTTAACAACTGTCAACATTAGAGCTGAGTACATAACATTGCAGTCGAATTAGATAAAATCAACAAATGATTGAATAATAGACGGTACGGTTAATCTATGATTACATTGATGGTTATAGTTATTTTCATAATACCAGCCTTTGTAAAAGAGTCAAGTGCCTAAGACACGATCATAAAAATGGATACGAAAAAGTAAAAACCGTCAAATACATCATATTTATACCAAATACATCATATTTATACCAAATACATCATATTTATACCAAATACATCATATTTATACCAAATACATCATATTTATACCAAATACATCATATTTATACCAAATACATCATATTTATACCAAATACATCATATTTATACCAAATACGTCATATTTATACCAAATACGTCATATTTATACCAAATACATCATATTTATACCAAATACATCATATTTATACCAAATACATCATATTTATACCAAATACATCATATTTATACCAAATACGTCATATTTATACCAAATACGTCATATTTATACCAAATACATCATATTTATACCAAATACATCATATTTATACCAAATACGTCATATTTATACCAAATACATCATATTTATACCAAATACATCATATTTATACCAAATACATCATATTTATACCAAATAGATCATATTTATACCAAATACATCATATTTATACCAAATACGTCATATTTATACCAAATACATATTTATACCACGCTCTAATTAAAGTAATATGGGATTAACCAATGAAATTTAATCTAATAAAAAAATTAATTTCTTTATTGTTTCCTAACTCAACAGTTTAGCGAATCAAAAATCACATTGTTTTGCAAATCATTAGTGAGTCTATGTTACACTTCCCGGATACCTAGACATATTTACTGTGTCACGTTATCACCATCCTTATAGGGGTAAGCAGAGATAACAGATCTCCACTTTTTTATATCCTGGCACACATCTTTCACTACTGATCACCACCATTTACTCTCCTTTTATAAAGGTTTTTCGTCCTTCCTTATTTAAGAAGTTAATTAATTAGATCGTGTCCCTTTTGTGTAAGTCTTTTCAAACTTTTCATCCCTTCTATACTACTTGTATGTAATATTTCATCGTTCATTCTTTCTCCGTGGCTGAACCACATATGTGATCAATTATTCGTTTTAAACACTGTATCGAACGTATGTGTCACATATATTGGTCATTTTTATTGTGTATTATCTGTAAATATAGTAAAATTATTGTTTGAAAATCGTTGCTTTAATATTGTATTGTAATAAAATGTCCCTTTGTGTGGTCTTCATATTATCACGACATATACTCGAACGGCCTTTGCGCGCGATAAGCGCGTGAAAAGCGTAAAATAACTCCATAAGCGGTCCAATCGAGATGCTTGCGATGGGCTAAACATAAGGGACGCAAAATTTGCAAATATATTCTCGATTGAAACGTTATACTGTGTTTTTATTACTACAAATTTCTACCGGTCAACAAGAAATCTCTTCTCTTCACCGAGACTCATTGAAGTCACGCTGGAATCTCCGAGGATCAAGCGGCAACCATCCACTTATTCTACAGTCTTTGTGCCGGTGTTGCACACACTGCATCTTCTTTTAATCCGCATTACTTTCGATTGTCCTTATTCCTTACTCTATGTTATTATACATTGTAAGATATTTTTGTAACGATGTATAATATAATAACAAATTAAAATAATCCACGTGATATACACATACTTGGATTACATTTTTACTAATAAATAATTACAAAAGATTCAGAATAACCATCTTAGAGTGTTTTTCTACATCTTGCTCAGCACACCAGCATTAAGTTCATATTCATCTATAAGCATTCTGAGATGGTTTGGGCACACGGAACGAATGAATGAAAAACAAAGAAAAATAAAAATATACAGTGCGAATGTGTGTAGAAGGCGTAGTAGAGGAATGCCAAGAAAATCATGGTGGATTACGTGAATGATACGTTAAAAGAAGGGAACGTAAAAACGAAGAGACGAAATATGTGTTGAGATAGAAAAGTATGTTCATAATAAGTAACAACAGAAAAATAATAGAGTTTCGTCTTAAGACATTTTCTCTAGTTTTTATAGTTATTAATTTTTTTCATCTTTATGGTGTATTCCCATGGTAGGGTTGTTAAAAAAATCTAAGATTACTTACAACGGCGTTCTGCGGTTTGAGCAATAAAAAAAATCTAGTAGACCACCTGTTCGATTTCCGTTGGAATGTAATAAAAAAAGGGTATTGTTTTCAATTAAGGCCTCTTTGACATATTTCTTAATAATTGGAAGAGATTGCTACACATCAACACAAGCCATGTTGTAATGTATCGTAACTTGATTGGTAACAGGTTTCAGTTCCACCTGGAAATTTCAGGTTCGATTTCCGATGGTATCAGAAAGAAAGGGGTCCCAGTCTGGTAACAATACTCATTCGCGCTAGATGTGTGCGAGTATTGTTGCCTCGTGCGGAGTAGTTCTGCGTATCCGTGCGATGACAAATCGTGAGTTTCGTGCCTACTTGTCTACGAAACCGGTAGAGTTATATGAGAATATGTATGGATATAGAAGAGGCGATAGATGTTTATCGCGATAGGAAAATCTGGCGCGCTCTCTTTTTTGTCTACCCCGATAGGGAGACAGTGTGATGGTGTATGTGTAATAAAGGGTGTGGGATGAAAATTTTCCGATACTCACGCAGCCGGGCTCGTCCTCTATTGGTAGGAGTGTATCTCGACTTCACTTTTTAAATTATAATTAATGTTTTTATTGTCTAATTTCGATTTAGATCACGAAATTGACCATGAACCACATTTTTGTCGAACACCTCGTTTGGACTCAATATATGTATCAAACTGACTTGACGTCTTTGGAAAAAAAATACGTGACCGTTAGTTTATTTGACACAATTTCTACATTATCTTTGTGTGTTAATACATTATATTCACATACCATCACGCAGTATTTTTTTATCAAGATAGGCAGATAGAAAAGAGCGCTACATTATCTTATCGCGACACATCTCTCGTCTCTTCTACACCCATGTCGGACTTCGTAGTTTTGTTGGTAAAACGATTGTTTCTCGACCTGAGAGTTGCGGGTTCGATTCCTGTTAGAACCCAGATTTTTTGACAATGATTCCTATCTAGTTTTTAGATAGGGATCATTGTCAAAAGACATTGTTCAGAGCAGCTGCAGACAAAGAAAATATAACCATAATGTATTACTTATATTTAATGAACATTGTGAAGGTTTTAAGACATTGTAATTTGTTTGATCAAACACTGTTTATTCCACTTTATGTAACGGTATAACCCTACCGGTGTCAAGGTTTTCCCCTCATCATCAGAGGAACACAAACAAGGCTGAATTCTGTTCGAACTGGTACCGACATACACACTTCTAACGGTAAACATTCGGGTTGGGGATTGTGGATGGAGGGAGGCAGTAGACAACTTCAGCAAGCAGCGTCGAGATTCACCGTTAGAAGTGTGTATGCCGGTACCAGTTCGAATTCAGTCTTGTTTGTGCTTTCCTGATGATGAGGTGAAAACCTTGAAACCTGCAGGGTTATACCGTTGCATAAAATGGAATAAACAGTGTTTGATAAAAAAAAAACAAATTACAATAACCATTATGGTTGCCAACGTGGAGAAGAAGTAAGAATAAGGTTGTATAATTCAATAAGAGAAATGCTAGATTTTCAAAAGGATTATTTTAATTAAGATAAATTTAGACAGGCGTTTTACGAACAGAGGTCGCCTTCACTTAACCTCTTCAGACCTGGCGTACATTATAATGGACACAGAGTTCATATGCACTTTGTCAACAACTATGTGGTATATTTATGTTTAATATGATAACAAATAAAATGTAGGATACCGTATTATCGACTTTGAACGTTTTGGGCGCCATCTACCTAAACTAATACAACATAATGTTACATTTAGAATTAATTTAGGTCTGAAGAAGGGAATTATTTTGAAAAATGGACGATTCTCAAGTGCAACAAGAACATGAAAATATACAGACTAGTTGCAACGCGTGAGATATTCACGGAAGTAAAACAAATTATACATTTTTGAAATACCGAATGGAGCAAGATCAGCTTAAAGTTTTTTGGGTTCATTAATGTTTAAAGTTTAAAATAAAAAAGGTACATCTTGATTGATGAATTACTTAATTCTCAAAAATCTCTTTATACACGATGTTTTGTGTACAAACATTACTGTTGTTCAATTTAAATCGTCGATAAAGTTTTCCTTGAAGAATTGTTTCAGATATATTGACTTTAATGTTTTCGCGTTTCCGACATCTTGATAAAGCCACATATAATTGTCTGCATTGAAAAAAAGAGCATAAGATAAATAAACACAAGTAATTATAAGGTTCAATATAATAGGAAATAAATTAATTATTTAATTAATTACAATTCAAAATAAATTAGCATCGTCCCCTTTTACACCGGTTCGTTCAGTATAATTTCAATCTGTTTCGAAGTATTCCTCTCTCGCTCTCTTGTATTCAAAATTAAATTCTCGTATTCTTTCTTTGGCGACAACCGTACGGGTTTTGGCCTTTTTATACAATATATGTTAATATATAGCTACTTATAGTCATGACTACTAACGCACCGAATTTCCCATTCAATTTAAAAAATTAAATTCGCTAATATTTATTTACATATTTCATTCACGGTAGACTAATCATTTCACTCCATATTCTATCAAATATTGTCAACTATTCTATTCTAAGTACACGCATTTTTAAAGCATGTATTTGGTTGTCTTTTTCATACCAACGTATTATTTCCATATATCAAATGGTGCTTAGATGCACTTGACACGATAAAATAACGTCAATTCAACATCTTTTACGTATAGATATTTGTTTGTTTTTAGTCATTGTATGTAGGCCAGTCACTCACCCAGTGAGGCGCTTTATCTTCCTCACCCTGACAGATAAGTCAATCGTGAAGATCGCTGCTGGTGAACTCTTCCGCGAGATTTACTCGAGACACATCCTTCAAAATAAAACGACAGTCAGCCTTATCAGTATCTACCTTCAAGCCCTTATAACTATAAACTGGCATTAAATGGAATCTTAAAGTAATTGTGTACTAAACTAATTTCATAATAAATAAATATAGGTTTATTGACAGCAACATAGTATGTACAAAATATATTTAAATAACACTTCTAAAACACGTAAATTGCAGATAATACATTAAATACAGAAGCTATCGAAAGGTCTGGGATCATCTAATAACATCCCCTCGGCCAAGATACACCCCACCAATATAGGGCGAACCCAGCCACGGGGACACCAGATGTTTTTCAGCCCACACCCTATAACCTCCTACGATATAATGCTTTCCCTGAGTTTTTCCACAAACAGCCATTCTGTAGTGTGAGCGAGATGTTTGTTAAAATTACGAGTATAATACATAAGTTTGAAGCCTTGATACGACATAAGCCTCCTCAGATCTGACGTCCATTATAATGGACACATAGTTCATATGCACTTTGTAAACAACTATATGGTATATTTCAGTTCCCAATGATAACACATGAAGTGTAGGATACCGTATTATTAAAATTTAAGGTTCGACGACATCAAAAATAGACCCCCTTACTACTGCTATTTGTTTGTTACTTCAAAATATCTATGATTCTAATAGGTACCTAATTAAGAATTTTTGTCAATATTTGTACTTATTTTGAATTTACATATTTATTTCATAAATGTCAAAAATTAAAAAAAAATTGCCCTTATTTTTTTGCTTTAAATTTCGTCAGCGCAGGTTTTAATATTAAATGTTGCACAAGATAATGCCATAATCCGTAGTCATTTTATCTTTTTCAAACCTTAATTACAAGTGATCAAAATGAAAAGTTTGATATCTAGTGAAATATTTAATATCGAATATTGTACAAACTTATTAATTTGAGTAAGTAAAGTAAATGACTAGGGGGGGTTGACGGTTTTAAAAGTTTTTTGGTAAAGGGGTCTGCAACCGAAAAAAGTTTGGGAACTCTTGATCTAAACTAATACGGTGTCATGTTGCATTTAGTGTAAATAATACGATGTTCAAGTAATTTTGAAGAATAGGCGATATAACATCTTTTAACAAATACGTGTTGAATCAAATTGATTATTTGTGTTAACTTTATCAAATAGTTCTCTAATTAACTAAAGTAAATTTTATGTTTTTTATTCACGCACATTTGATACATTATCTTAATTTTTTTTATTTAGGTTTAATTGCGTTTTGTATTTTAGAATTTTACATATAAAAGACAATTTTATTTACTTTTTTCGTATACGTTTCTCTTCTCTTCATCTGTCAACTATAGTCAGGTATAGCAATATATTCATATATATAATATAAATTTCATTTTACATTAAAAAGAATATGTAAAGTTGTACATTTTTATTTAATAATTTTTGACATAATTTTCCACTTAATATTATCGTTTGACTAAATAATAAAATTTACCAGGTGGACATTACTTGTGTTTTTTCTGGAAGTCTTGGGATAGATGCCCTATGGTGACCAAATAATCCAAGTATGTCAAAGTCATTTTTGTCAGTGGTGTAACAGGAGGGGGTAGAATGGAGCAATTCTCCTCGGTTGCAAATCTAAACAAATACTGATTCTATAGCTTTTGAACTATTACTACGTACCGTTTTTAGCATAATTCATGATTGTGCGCGTTCATAATTCATTTTGTTATATGTATATGATATATTATATATAACATAGGTGAAAAAGTAAGTACAGTACCCGGCGGTATATAATACACATCGGGCTTAAGAAAGAGACCGTCGGCCATAACCGGCTCGTCGGTAAAGCGTCGTCTCACCGAGCAACCACACCCTAGAACGCTTGACAACGACTGACAAATCGCGACGGAACACGTGTATGAATGACAGAGACGACGCTCTACAAAGCCGAAGTTAGCCGATTATGGCCGACAGTCTCTTTCTTAAGCCCGATGTGTATTACTTACCTTCGGGTACAATAGCTTTTTAGCTAAATAATTACTGTTTTGTTTCGCTAATATTTCTGGTTGAGTCGATTTATAGTTGTTTTTTTATGTGTATACAGTATACAGTGGTACCTCGGGTTACGAACTTAATTTGTTCTTTGATTCCGTTCGCGAGCCGAAACGTTCGCAAACTGAAGCAATTTTTCTTGGGAGCCACAATGAGGGTTAATTTAATGCAAAATATATTTTATATATACTGTATATTATATATATATATAAAAAGCAAAAAAAAATGTATCAAGAACAACGAACGCAACGACAATGTTCACAACGCGCGCACCTGAGAACAACTAATGCGCCGTTACAACTAATTCGTGAGCCGAGGTATTGTACGCAGGTCGAGTCAAAATTTGTTCGGAAATTGTGTACGTAAGTCAATTTGTTCGTGACTAGAGGCGTTCGTAACCCGATGTACCACTGTATGTAACAAACACTGTTTTTTTAAATATAATTTTATGAACTATGCAAACAAAAATACTTAATGAAAAGATAATGAAAAAATCCAGTCTGATAAATGAGTTCGTTTGATGACAATAATCAAACGAGTCAAACTTGTGTGAGTATTAGTACTGTCTTATTAGTGAAGTGGATAATACTATCGACACGTGTGATAATAATACTACCGACTAATACTACCGACGAACTGTGAGTTCCACTCTAGTGGTTTTAAACCGATTCGATTCATGGGGCTTAAGATAATGTTATGGCTATTCAGCATGTCGGAATCAACAATTTTGATGTGCTGAAGCGTAATTTTTCTTTCCATACGAATGAAAAAATATATAAAACAGTCAATATACTCGTACATACAGAACTGTTCGAAAAAAACTAATGGTATTTTATCTAGAACTTTTTATAAGGAATACAAAATATTTGATCTCACTGTCTTAAAATGCTTTCGTTTTGTTACAGTCAAGATGAAAAACTTCTACGTCATTTTCGTTTCCCTGTTGGCACTTTCTGGATGCATCGAAGCCTGCAGGAGGGTAGGTTTTTTCTAATACAAATTTTTAAAAACATTAAAAGAGTCACTCAATAATCTCATTTAATTTGCGTCTTAAAATGATTATATAGCTATCGTTAATGAGAAGCACTTCTGAAAGAATAAAATACCCTTAAAAATAGTTTAAAATGTTTTTAGAGCTGTTTTTACTTGGCTTGCTAACGCCACCAAGGGTATTTTATGTATACTCGATCTTTCCAATTCGGAATCACAGTGAAAACTATTAAAATGACACCGGGAAACAAACCAGAGACTATTGTTCGTAAACTAAATGACTTAATCACTGAACCATAACTGTTGACAAACTCGAACATTTATTTTTTATTGAATACAATTCACATAATATGAGTGTCATATTACATAAATAATAAATACAATTCACATAATATGAGTGTCATATTACATAAATAATAAATACAATTCACGTAATATGAGTTTCATATTACATAAATATTAATCCCAATTCACATAATATGAGTGTCATATTACATAAATAATAAATATAATTCACATAATATGACTGTCATATTACATAAATAATAAATACAATTCACATAATATGAGTTTCATATTACATAAATATTAATCCCAATTCACATAATATGAGTGTCATATTACATAAATAATAAATACAATTCACATAATATGAGTGTCATATTACATAAATATTGTAATAAATACAATTCACGTAATATGAGTTTCATATTACATAAATATTAATCCCAATTCACATAATATGAGTGTCATATTACATAAATAATAAATACAATTCACATAATATGAGTGTCGTGTTACATAAATAATAAAAACAATTCACATAATATGAGTGTCATACTGCATAAATAATAAATACAATTCACATAATATGAGTTTCATATTACATAAATATCAATTACAATTCACATAATATGAGTGTCATATTACATAAATAAATAATTAAATATGAGTATTATTTTGGAGACCTATTACATAATCGTATTTTCTTTTTAATTTTAGTCCATACATAATATTACCTAAGCGGCCTAGTGGCGTAGTCGATAAGACGCCTGTCTCCCAGCCCGGATGTTGTGGGCTAAGTCCCCGCTGGAACCCAGCTTTTTTAAAAGGATTTCCGTCTGGTTTTCACTTAAACGTTTTTTTATATATATTTATGGTTGATTGGAAGAGATTGCCACATGGCAATAACCCCGCCAGGTTGTACTGTATACAACGAAAGTGTAATACAATACAATACATATATTACTATACATTTGGATCACATTTCAATAAGATTTTTATATACATTTTCTTTGTATCGGAAATCTGTAGTACATACATACGTACATACCATCGCGCCATTTCCCTGTCGGGGTAGGCAGAGAAGGCAGAGCGCCTTACTTACCTATCTCAACACACGTCCTCAGCTTCGCCTATATCCATACACCTTCTCGTACAACTTCAACGATTTCTCTTACTTTCTACGTTTACTTCTTTTACAATATCATTCACTTGATCCAACCATACCTTCCTTGGTCGTCCCCTCACATTGGCACAATATATTTGTACTGTTAGTCTTTCTTCATTCATTCGTTCCACATGCCCAAACCATCTCAACGTACCCTTCTTCATCTTTCTTAACACATTCATCCCTTACCATTTCGTTCCGTATTCTGTCACACGTAGTCACTCTATATATTCTTTTCAATATAAACATTTCTACAGCATTTATTCGGCACCTCTCAATCATTTTCCACGTCTATGTTTCACTCCCATACATCAAAGTTGGCACCACTATACTCTTGTTGGCTATCATCTTAGCAGATTTTGATACTCTCCGGTTCGAGTATATATATTTTAGTGCCCCATTGACTTTGTTTCCTATCCCTACACGCCGTTCGATATCCTTCTTAAATCTTCCATTATTTGTGAAATCTAAATAGCAGAAAACCTCAACTTGTTCCAATCTTTCATTTTTCACACATACATATGTCGCATTTATTTTCACACATATTTCACATTTATTTTCACACATGTGTCGCATTTATTTTCACACATATGTCGCATTTATTATCACACATACTATATATTATGTCGCATTTATTTTCACATATATGTAACGTCGCATTCATTTTCACACATATGTCACATTTATTTTCACACGTATGTCACATTTATGTTTTTCCTTCCCCACTTCTATCACTATTACTTTGGATTTTGCGACATTCATTCTCAGATCTTTCTCAAATCTATGTAGTGTTTCGCTATTATTAAACAATTATATCTTTTGTTATTTTTGCAGCTCGCGGGCCGCTGATTGGCCATGCCTGATGTACATTTTTGAAAAACTAAACCTATATTAAATATTTCAGTACTGCCTCAGAAATGACGCACTCGACAATTTGGTGGAGAGACGGAACGCAAGAAGACGAGCAGCCCAAGCTAACTTTTTTGGGGTAAATAATAATTATAAAAGTCAAATTTATATAGCGCTATTTAGAGAGCAGACTCTCCTCAAGGGCACTCTAGCTCGGGATTCGAACCTACTATTATTAACCTTTCCCTTCCTGTGCTAAAAAAATCCGCACGTTCCGGTGCTGTGTAATTTTATACACATGTAAAAATGAGCGATTTAAAATCGGAAAAATAATAATATTCATAGCTAATCGCTTAAATTAATTAAATTTGAAGTCAAAAGTGGTAATAATCGAAATTTAATTGCTGAAAACATGAAAAAAAACATCGGCCGACGTTTACAAAACGGGCGAAGCGACCATCTCGAACGAAAGCCCGCGAACTACTGAGCGAGAGAAGTGAGCGAACTGAGATTTTATTTCTTGCGTTCCCATATACCGAAGTAGAGTGAGAGTGAGACGTGAATAGCGTCGCTTCCTCACCCATAGCGGTTTTTTAGAATGAATATACCTACGTCACACACTGGCACACATTTGATTTTATTGGTGAATTTATTCCCGATTTTCACAAAATATATCTGATGTGGCTGATAAGTGCTAATTATTATTAATATTATTTTTTCATTCAATGCGTAAATGTATTACGGAGGAATACCTAAAATCTGAACCCAGTATTTATTATATTTATAGAGATATTAAAGTTTTTAGAAGCATTGTGTACTAGTTATACATCACAGGGAATGGAGGGTTAATGTCTACCGCTCCGAAAGTCATTATAGTGGCTTTGGTGATCGGTAACTTTGAAACTTTATTTTTAAAAATAAAATAATATTATTTTTTTAACCTTAGTAGTCTATTACTAATACGTAAATCCTATAGGAGAGTGCAGTGTTAATTTACCTCACGGTACCCAAGGGTTCCACAGAACCCCATTAGGGAAACACTGCACTAGATAGACAAACATTGTTCTCGTAACAAACAGAGATCATTCTGCTTGAAGAAAGCCTAGAGATAGAAGATGGAAACATTTGTCGCAGTGATAAAGTGTAACTAGTAAAATAATAAAATAAATTCTTGTTTAATATTCAATTTTGTTTTTATTTATCGAAATAAATTAACTCAAATATTATTCGCACACGTATATATTATAAATTGAATATACCACTGCCATCTTAAAAGAATAAATCTAACTTATTTGAAAACCAAGATTTAAACCGTTTTATTAGTAATAAAATGTTTTGTGATAATTTCTAAAGATGTTAAAACATGACAATTTTTATATATTTTTCAGGGTCTACCTTTTGCTATCGAAAGCGTTCCCCAGAATAATCCTCCAGGACCAAGGTAATTTTTAAGAAAAGTTATCTCTATAATTGTAGAAAAATTGGAAAGAGATTGAAGGAGAAATTTTAACAGAGAATAGAGGTGTAATAACTGGAAGAGAAGAGGGAGGAAAAAACTGTAAAATTTATTATCTTCGAAAATGAAATAGTTTCATTTGTCTAAATTATTTCACTATTGACTGCAATCAAATATTTAAATTGAATTCTAAAATTGCTAATAAATATTTGGTTATTCAAATGTACTAACGAGTTGTAATAGAAAACAAAGTCAATAGGGCACTAAAATATGTTTACTATCAAAATGATAGTTTAAATCAGCGACTTAGTGCCAACCTTTGTTCTTTTGATTAACCTTTAATCAAGATAAGTCAATATGATATTGTAACATGTAACAAATATCGTAACATGTTGTCAATAACAAATATTGTCAAGGACAATAAAAATCTTCATCACCTTGTACAAAGTTTAAAGCTAAGTGTCGTATAAGAATAAGGTGAAGCCTAACTGCCCAAGTCAAACTTTGTACAGTACCCAGCGGTGAGTAATACACACCGGGCTTAAGAAAGAGACTGTCGGTCATAATCGGCTAACTTCGGTTTTGTAGAGCGTCGTCTCTGTCGCACGATGCGTTAACAGTCCGGTATCTAGAAAGAGCTGTTACACTGACAAATCGGGATGGAACACGTGTATGAATGACAGAGATGACGCTCTACAAAGCCGAAGTTAGCCGATTATGGCCGACAGTCTCTTTCTTAAGCCCGATGTGTATTACTTACCGCCAGGTACTGTACATGCATTTCATGTTGTGTGCCGATTATCCATGGTAATTGGATAACATTCGAGTCTCGATACCTGAAAAACAGTTTATCCAAATCAAATTTATTGAGTTCAACATTTTAAGATTTTAAATGCTAGATAATTTTTTCTAAGCAACATGAGTATACGAACAAGCTTTCTCAATATTTGATAGATACAACCACTAAAGCCAGTATCATACTGCAGAAATTACACTGTGAAGTCCCAGGGAGACACCACAAATTTATTGGTGCTAGTCAATTGGTATAATGTAAACCATATATTTTATAATAGTTAAGATCCTTGTTTTGTTATTTTCAAAACCTTGATGTTCATTAAAAATTTTTTTTTTTTTTCGGGATTACTAAAAAAAATGTATTTCTGAGGACTACGGTTGATGCAACTGACAGATAATCGAGTCCCAGATAATCGGCACTCTACTGTATTTTTAAAAGTTATTATTTAGTTCAAATCTATAGTATTTAAAAAAATCAGTATCAATATTAGTTTTATTTTTTCAAAGTTGTTTTTATTGTAGTTTTTATTGTAGTTTTTATTTCTGAAGCACTTACGATGGCAAAACAAAATATGTTGTTAGGAATTGTCAATAAAAAAGGAGGCTGATGTTGACAGGGTATAGCAAAATTAATGAAATATTTAAAATAATATTTATTTTGGTCTCTAACTTTACACTTTCCCCTTAGCCCTATGCCCAGGGACAATTATCTCTCTTTGCCCTTACCTCGCTATGCCAATGGTAGCTGTGTTTACTTTATATCTATTCTTAGGATGTATTTATTCTTAGTTTATATCTATTCTTAGGCTAATTAACAATACTGAATACCAATACAATTCTTTGGTAGGTTGTATGAAAAGCACTTTATTATTTCAAATTCATGTAGTATTTGTTATTTGTCCACTTCAAGGAATGATTTACTCACAGAATGAGAGATAATTTTCTATAGATTTACATTGATTTGCTCCTGTTTCAGCTTCTCTTGGCCCCTCAATCCACCAGTATCCAATCCTCAACCAAATCCTGTAGCTCCACAAAATCCTGCTGTATCGAACTTTGACGTGAATACATTACTTCAAGGATTGATTAACCAAATTCCGCAGATTCCAAACATTCCACCAATTCCTAACATACCAAGCATTCCACAAACACCCAGTTTACCAACTTCAAAATAATTCAGAATAATACATCTTTTTTTGTTTTTAAAAGCTCATGAAAGCATATCTAAATTTTTTGACTAAATAAATATTAGAATAAAGTTGGCTCACAATCAAAACCCTGTAAAAGACTGTTAATTGGTTCTTAATATCAATGTTTATAGTTCGATATTTCTTAAAAATTAACTGTATCTTTTCAAAAATTAAATATATGTTTAAAAAAAAATTCCTTTTATTAAGACTGAAAAAAAGTTCAATATCATATTGTATATGTTCTTTTCTTATTGTGTCGACAACACCAAATTTTTATACGATCAGCCCAAAAAGATACAACGATGGCGCTATTGGGGGTTCTCTTTAGCAGGTCTTCTTCTTAGCAACTAACAGGGCACGGTGGGTATCATCATCAGGTGGGACATTGATGGAATGTCACCACACATGCATAGGTCCTTTGTATAAATCCTCCAACTAAGGAGGTTCTCTCTTGATCTATCCACTTGGGTACATGGCTGATTAAGAGACTTCCATATCCTTCCCTTAAGGGATTCAAAGGGCATGGTACCAAATTGATTGATTACAAATAGATCTAATGAATTGATATTGCATAATCTTGTGGCATTCGTATGCGCGGTCAATGACCGGCGAAACGACCTTTGCATACCTTAACAATTTGAAACAAACAAGTGCAAGGTCCACACGCCGGTCATTCAACTCACTATCAGGCGTGGAGCGCATTCCATGTTAGAGCGAGAAGGCAACACATCTGTCGCGCCAGTTCCCAAAACAGAATGATACCTACATACGACAAGAAGCGTATTGTGAATGCAGAAACGAGACGGCGGTATATCTTGTGCGCATTCCCGCACACATTCAAGAATAGTATAAATACCTACGTCCATCAATTAAATTTCTCTTTCAGCATTGCGATCTAAACAAGTTTTATTTATCAACAAACCATCCTCATCATCTCTCCTAAAATCTTAGATGAGCTAAGGATGAGTTAAGGTTCCTAGGTTTAGTCTAGATAAGGGGTTGGCAAACTACAAATGAGGTCTACCACCTCTTTTTACACGGCCCGTGAGCTAAAAATGGATTTTACAATTTCAAAGCATGTGCTATAACGAAAAGACCGACCGCCGAGTTGAGGAGTTGCAATATACGACCGTATGTGGCACTCCTAAAGCTTAACATTTGATGGCCTCTGCTGTGACACCACACAGTTATAACTCAGCCACGTTTCCAGTGCCACGTTTATCGCTGTTCTGCGACATTTTGTTCTCGTTTTATTTCCCGTGATTATTATAAATAATTCTCGATTGTTTTAAAAGAATGATTACCCATGCATATCAAGCACGTCATGAAAATATGTAATACATGCAAAATCTCAATACAGGTCAGCATTAACAGATGAACATTTGCAATAAATTTTGATGATACTTATTTACTTGGAACCCTAATACGGTGAAATATTATCTCCAAAAAAGCTATTCCATATTTTTCAAAGTACTTTCTGTTATAATATACAAATCTTTTATGTATTTATGAATTTTTATGAGTATAATTAAAAAATATGTGTTTTTTGATACATAATATGACTTTTCACAAATATTCAAACAACTTAAAAATGACTTATAACATAAAATATTTCAGCTTTATTAAAAAAAAAAATTATAAACTACAGTATTTACATATATTTTTTACAGCACTGGTACAAAGATTGTAAAATAGGTGGATGGCTGCCGCTTAATCCTCGGAGGTTCCGATTTGCTTCTTGCGTTTTCGGTGAAACACAGGGTGAAGAGATTCCTCTTTGGCAGGTAGAAGTTTGTCGAAATAAAAACACGGTAAACGTTCCAGTAGGTGAGAATATATTTTTTCCGTTTTCTGTTCCTAATGTTCAGCCCATCGCTTATCGTAAGCCCCTTAATTCGACCGTGTATGCCGTCACGGCTTGCAAGCACCACACATATCACACTATGTCCGCATGTAGGGGGTGTCCGATCACCTAAAGTGAGTACTAGCGAAGGCTACGCATAAGGAACATTTTATTACAATACAATATGTGCAGGTATATAAAACACATGTGATACATTACAATACAACAATACACAATAATAATTTAAAAAACAATTTTCACAATAAATTACAGTATGTTACATATTTAGTAATTATAATCATGTTAACTTAATTTAAAAATTTATTTTTTCTTCAATAATGGTATTTTCTTTTTAAAAGTATGAAAATATTCATGGAAAATTAGCAGAATGTTGGGTAACAGATCCGTTATACATTTTTACGTGTTTCCTTTCTAAGTGGTCGGATACTCGCATAAAATGGAAATAATTAAATTTTTTCCTATATTTTCAGCCTTCCTTTTTTGGGGGAAAGATCTAAAATCTGAAATACTGCACTCATCTAAAGATGTTTTATAAAACATCTGATAAGAGGCATCTTTTAGAAATCTTATCGATTGTATTGTCAACCAATAAACAGATTCTCCCTTAATATATGATATTTCGTCCCTTTTGTTATTGATTTCTCTAGAGATTTTGTTGAAAAAATTTCTTCCTGTGACATTCGGTGTACTTTAAATGATTTTTTTTATGACATTGAGATATTAGTTTTACTTTATTAGTCTTCAGGCATATAATAAATATAGTTTTATAGAAAAATCAAGTAGGTACATGCATTTTTCTAATAAAAACAAAGTGTACCAAAGTATAAAAAAAGTATTTTAGAACAACAATGTGACTTAGTCACTTACTTTTCGGTATACTATGTTCAGTCCACTATCAAAATAAATAAAAACAAAATTATATTTACCGACTGGCTTTGCAATAATTAAATGGTGCATTTTTTCATTCCTTTTTTTAGTTCTTCTCGATTATTAAAATAAAAGTAATTGTAATATAAAATAAATCATAAACTATTTTTTTACTTAGTCCACTGTCATAATTACTAGCTCATATATCATAATTACTAGCTCATATATCATAAAAAGAAAAATCCAAGCATTTCGAAAAAACTTTCAAAATTCTTCTTCAAAAGGAATGAAAGGTGAATAACTACCCATGAGTAATGATTTTTGCAACATAAATCCAAGAAATATATCAAGAAGAAAAATAAGTTTCTCTCTTCCTAGCTTGCCCAATACATGCCTTTCAGAATACTATGTTGTGGACCATAGTTGTAAAGGTGAAATTAAAGTGGATCAAACATGTATGAGTAATCATCGGCTCCCAAAACAGGTGGCAAGCGAAGGGTTGATGGGCAGAGAAAGCGCTATAAGGATAGTCTGCGAGAGTCGCTGACTTTGTGCGTAGCACCTATGAACTGGAAGCAGGTGGCTCAGGACCGAGGAAAGTGGAGAGCCATCTGTTCTGATGGCGTCTCAACATCTAGAAGTGTGAGAGATAGTAAGCAAAGCATTCTGCCAACGTGTCTCAACATTACCAGGCTACTCAGCAGGATCCACATGTCTGTGACATCTGCGACAGAAAGTGTGGATCTAGGATCGGACTCACAGAAGATGACACGATCGACGTAGAGGAACAGCTCAAGATTGACGTTGGAGTGGCGAGGGAATCCTCGACTCTGATGCCCAGTAATAATGGTGACCTTAACAGACAACCATTCTCTGAAGGTCTTCTTATACTTCATGAATTCATATTTTCTTTACCTTTTCTTTCCTAGATTTTCATGTCAGAGTTCAACAAGTACTTTCTATGGATATTTTTCAAAATTGTCTAAATCATCATCACATTCTATTCTCCCTCTCTCTAGTTCATAACTAGATTAAGGAAAGTGATTCATACAAGAAAATAGGAAATAATTATAGTACCTGGAATGCTGATTTCCTGATTTTAAATATGCATGATAAGGCATATTTACAAGGAAGTATGCTTATAATGTAAACAATGATATAGTAGTGCTGATGTAGGAGTATAAAAAATGACTCAATGCAAAATCAGATTTCTAAGTAATAAACGTTAGTAGAATGATTGCTTCGGAGACGAGAACATCCTTTATAAAGTAGTAGGCGGTGAATAGTTATTTAGTGTTTAAAAAAATGTATACGTTTTTGGTGTCCGTATTGATATTAAAGGTAAGCAAGATCTCTCTTTTTTACATCTTCTGCTTTTTCTTATCTATCAAATCTCGTCATGTTCTCGTCCACTTTCTTATGTAGGGTTTTCTTGGGTCTACCTATATGTTTTTATTTGGGAGTTCCCAATGTGTGGATGTCTTTAACGTAGACCCTTCATCTCATCGTTGCACGTGTCCATATCAGCGTAGTCATGCTTCCCAGGCTTTATAACATATACTATTGGTATCACTTTGATTTTTCGGAAAATTCGTTCATTTTGAATCTTGTTCAATCTAGTGACGCCCAGTGACAACTGAAGCATGTGCATCTCCACAACATAAAGCAGTTGTTCCCTTTTTTTTTAGAGGACCAAATTTGGCTCAATGTAGTGAAGCGGACCTGATCGCTCTTATAGATCTTGCTCTAAAGTTTTTTAGTAGACTTTTATTACAAATAACCCACATTGATTCCCGGCATTTGTTCCAACAATTTTTTATTATTCGGTTTTTTATCACCCCGTTTACTTAACCATTTTCCTCCAACATATATATGTCTCCATTTAAATTTTTTACATAGTGGTATATATTATTTTGATTTATTTTGTGTTTCTAAAATCGATTGTATTATACAAGTATTATGCTTTTATTGCATACAGTATAACCTGGTAGGTTTATTGCCATATGACAACGTTTTCTAACCAACCAGGAAGATGTTAAAGAAGTGAAAACTAGACTTAAAAAAATTGGGTAGCAACACGAATCAAACCCGCAACCTGTGGGTAGAGATAGGTGTCTTATGAGAAGATATAATATGATCAGAGAGTAAAACCAATCCGAAAGTTGATTCCTCAAAAATCGAATCAGTGACGCTTATTTACTTTCCTTGAATCAGTAATCCATTGTGACAAACTGATATGCTTTTAAAAAAATATGATATCAACAGTCATCAAAGTAGCAACCTTTGGGTCAGGAGACAGATGTCTTATCAACTAGGCTAATCGGGATGTCTGTCCGAGTATTATTTTTTTAATAAATTTAATTTTAGAAAAAAAAAACAACTGGTATTTTTTTTCAATATTATTAAAAAACGCCCTACATGTAGTTGCCTTATCATAAGAGTACAGTAGAGCATCGATTATCCGAAATGATTCGGGACTGGGGATGTTCAGATAACTGATTTTTCAGGTAACCAATCGTCACAAGTGAAAGCTCACACGCCACTAAAGACGCAAGGTTGCTCACGTAGGTCGGTTAGCAGGGAGGAGGAAAGCGCTGCAGCGCCACAGCAATTTGAAATTCTATACATACTATAAAACACGATAAGTTTTAATAAAATTGAATTTCTGTACTAGCGGTCGCAAATTTAAACTTTCGGTTAACCGATGTTTCAGTTGATCGGTATTCTGAAAATCGATGCTCTACTGTAGCTGTAAAGTTACATTAACAACATTAGATTTAGGCAAACTTGGGCAAACTACGACCCTCAGGCCTCATGAGGCCTGTAAGCCAGCAGCAGCAGAGTATAAAAAAAGGTACCAGCCACTGTATTTTCGATACATGTCACAGCAGCTGGTGCGCGGTAGCTTTAATGTTGTGTGCGCGTGCTACACAGGCGCAATTGCAAAAGTCCACACTAGCAGTTCTCTTGTTTCGTTTGACGTTTTCCTTTAATCTCACTGTTACACTTTTCACATTATATAAGAGTACCATATATGTAAGGATTAGGTAAATTACTGGGGCCCACTATTAATTTCGAGACTCATTTTTGGTCCGCGAGCTAAACGGTTTGCCCAGGCCTGATCTAGATAGACCTCTATTGCCTAGTTGGCAGAACGTCGGACTTCCATCCGGAATTTTTGGATTCAATTCCTGATGGTACCTGGAAAAAAAAATTGTCCCAGTCTGGTATTATAATTTATCTGGTAAAAATACTTGTGTACACTAGATGTGTTTTGATTTAGTTAATTAAGAACATAAGTAATCCGTGAATAGATCGTAATTGAATAGACTTTTTAGTCCTGTTATGAAATTTAGAGTGATAAGTCTTCATAATAAAATAATATGTGTTATATGAATGTGGTTGAAGTAAAAGATGTGTACCAGAATGGAATACAGTGAAGATCTGATATCTCTGCCTATCTCAATAGGGACGATGTTGAGTGAATATATTTAAAAAAACCCAGATATAGACATTATCACTAACAATTTTACCTTTTTTCAGATTTGTGAAGTTTATGCACAGGAGCAACAACACACAAACTTAAAAAATCAAAATGAACTTCCAAAACACCTATACCCAGGGATGACACCAAACTTTTTATCTTTACCCCCAAACTATGGAAATGTATACTATTACCCAACAGAAACAGAATCTTCCATGAACGACTACCAAAAGCACTTGAAAGCATACAACGATTGGTACGACCTTTGGAAAAAATGGTCAGATAGTGAAAAGAAGAACGAGCAAGCTAAAACTAAAATCGTTGAACCGAGAGAAATGAATCCACCCAACACAAATTTTCCAGAACACACTAAAAAAACTCCAACTGGAGAAATAACATGGCCTGCCAATTCAGAATCAGTAAAAGTTTTCAAGGATTCTGTCATCGTAACTAAATTTGCAGAGGATTCTCAAGGAAACGAATCTATCGTTTTACTTGAAAATCGTGAACTCGATTCAAACTCCATATTGGATATTTTAAAAGTTAACCAGCTTAGTAATAACGATAAGGTTAATATTTTTATTAACCCTTTATTTATTATTCAGTCACCAGATTCAAACAAATATGAGAAAAATAAAAATAAATCTTTGCCAAAAGATGTACAAGAAACTAATGAAATAATAAACCAGACGAAAAAGACTAATTTAATAAAACAAATAGGATTTATTCCCATTAAATATCCTATGAATGAATCGGGAGTAGCTAAATTTAATGAAACCTTACTCCGATTATTTAATTTTCTAAACACTGTTCGCAATAGTACAATGGAAGAAAATAATATGGAGTTACCGGGAAAAACTGACAACAGTTATTTTGATGCAGTAAAATTTAATAATTCGTTACTTAATGTATTAACACCATTGAAAAAAAATCACACTTATTTTGATGCAGTGAAATTTAATAATTCGTTACTTAATGTATTAACAGCATTGAAAAAAAATCACAGTTATTTTGATGCAGTGAAATTTAATAATTCGTTACTTAATGTATTAACAACATTGAAAAAAAATCACAGTTATTTTGATGCAGTGAAATTTAATAATTCGTTACTTAATGTATTAACAACATTGAACAAAAATCAGTCAGCCAACAACCTTTATAATGGGAAACTTCATCATAATTTTACAAAAGATGAAATATTCGATATTGACAAATTCAATAAATCATTGATGAACGTTTTTTCAAATCTAGATAATTTAACAATAAACTATTTAGATAAAAACATTACAAAAAGCACTTATAAACCTAATATTATAAATAATCATAAACCAAAAGAACCTAAAGTGGAAAACTCGCCATCACATATTTCTGGAAATAAAAACAAAACTGTTACAAAACCTAATGGGAAAGGGCATAGACTAAATAAGGGTGTTCTCAAATTCAATGACATATTTTGCAACAGAACGTTGTCTATTTTGAAATCTACCGACGAAAGAAGTATTTTTGGTATTATAAATATGATGTTGAAATGTTATATTGATAGCTTAGTAGATGAGATAGGCTCTAAAAATAATGCTGAAGAACATGATTTTGAAAAATTCCATCGTTTGTTACAACAAATTCAATGGGTTTTGAACGGAGAAGTTTCGGAAGAAAATTACAAGAAACAATTAAATGACGATGGTAATGAAAAGGAGAAGAAACCTAATATAATAAAAAATAAAGAGCAGTCTTTTGAAAATATAGAAATTAGAGATCATTTTCCAAATAAAATGCTAATATTATTAGACGGTGTAACATGCAACAAATCATTATTATCAAACAAACCAGAGAGCGAAAAGGAAGTTTATGACCGAATCAAAATGGCGTTTAAGTGCTTTTTTAATTATGCAGAACAAAAACATGGTTTTAGTCTTGGAAACAACGGAAAAGAAAATACCAAAGAAATTGACCATAAAATGTATGACGAAAACTTTACTTTTGCCGATGCTGAAAAAACTTTAGATCCTTTTCCAACTTTAACAGAGCTAAGAAATGAGATTATAAGTTATTCAAAAAAAATTAAAGCAAACAATAAAAATTTAAATGAGAATTCAACAAAACTTTTGGACGAACGAGAAAAAATGCTTGATAAATATCCTGAAAAGGATTTAAAAGCACGTAATGTAAATAGTGCCCCAGCAATTCTACCATCGGACCTATGGTCCATTCAAAACGGATTGGACTCAATACAGTCAAGAGTTCAAAATAATGATGAAGACAATCCAACCGAATACAAAGATACTTCTATAACAAATTTCTCAGGACCGTTTTTCGAAAATAACGATGACTATAATAATCGTGAACCTAAAACTAATGAAGAAAAATCTGATTCGAGAAATGGAAGTCTTAACTTTTGTTCAAAACCTTCTAATACTTCCTTAAGTGAAAAGAAGAATTGTGAAGAAAAATATCAAAATACAATAGATACGGAGGAAATGCAAGATTTACTAAAGAGATTTCATCTTATTGGATTAAATTTTCTGGACATGGGGCATCTACTCTTGAATGACAATCCACAATGTCCAATTATACCGAAAGAAAAGAATAATGATGGAAAAAGAGAATACGACTATTTAAAAAAACCTTAGAATTATTTTCATGCTTATTGTAAATATTGAAGATTGTTATAAGATAGCACGTTACACAACAGAAAGGGTTTTAAGAATTTTCTTTTTTAATTTTTATTTGCCATTATCTGTCCACTGTAGGATGAAAGTTTTAGTAAATTCTAGTTTCATTCTGTCTATGCAATCCTCTCTACATCCTCCTTTAAACCTTTAATTCTACTCTATTCAACAAGTGTATTGTAGTCTTTTTAATAAATTATTTATCAGCAATGTTCAAGACACTTAAATTTTCCTTACATTATCATGTAGTATTATTATCTTTGAGAGAGTAAAAATTAAACAAAAATCATGGATTGTTTACTTAAAAAAATTAAAGTCTGTTTAATTTATTACATGTATATTTTAGGTACAATAAGACATTAACAACAATAACTATAATAATAATAATTATAAAGTTGAACGATGACTGTGTTATTTTATTACACTCCCGTTGTATACAATTGTTAATCTCTTCCAACCAACCGGAAAGATGTTATATAAGCTGTGATATGAATACCAGACTGGATCTTTTTATAAAAAAATCTGGGTTACAATAGGAATCGAATTCAGTTCGAAGACATACATCTTACCAACTAGGCCACAACTTTTGTCAAACCAGACAGAAATATAACAATATACTGAAATAAAAGTTACATGAATCTAGTCTCTCTCTTTCTTTCTCAAAATATCTTATTATACTGTACTCACCCTTCTCCTATTTGTGATAATGGTAGTGATGATTTGATAGATTAAGTGAGGTGAATGATATATCATTAGGTTACTCTTGACCATTGGTAATATTTTCAATGAAATGAATCTCCAGAAAGCAAAACTTAAGATAAAAGTGTGACTACTGTACTTATGAAAACATTTCCAAGAATAGTAAAATTGATAAAAAATGTTATGTAAATACTTACTTAACATGTACAGTATCCAGCGGTAAGTAATACACATCGTTTGTAGAGCGTCATCTCTGTCGCACAATGCGCTAACAGTCCGCTCCGGTAACGACTGAGAAATCGCGATGGAACATGTGTATGAATGACAGAGATGACGCTCTATAAGCTATGTGTATTACTTACCGTCGGGTACTGTACAGTGATTACTGTACTTATGAAAACATTTCCAAGAATAGTACAATTGATAAAAAATGTTATGTATGATAAATATTTACTTAACATGTACGGGGAAAATCCAATCACTTGTTTATCACAATATACAGATTTAAAATCTTAAAAACAGTCTCATTATGTGTAAAAACACTTTATGATATAGCGGGGTTATGAGATCACTATTTGGAAATATATCATACGTTCCTCTCCATCTTGGGCATTAAAATTCATGAAGTGCTATATTAGAGTAGTAGTAGATAATAGAGTGAATGATGGGTTATACAATGTACAGATCAAAACATTTAAGGAGCAGCAAAAATAGTTAGTCACATGGAATCTTGGTCTTTATATTTTGGATCAGGATCGGCAGATTTCCAAAACTGCATATTGGGATTTTATATAATGCAAAAGGCCAACCAAAACAGAATATTGGGATTTTAAATAATGCAAAAGGATACCAAAACAGAATGTTGGGATTTTATAATAAAAAAAAGACAGCTAAAAAATGAGAGTATAAGTTATATGCAGATTTTTCAAAATACTTCTTTCATGTACATTCTAAACAATTCGCGAAACTTTTTCGATGACGTCTTATAATTCTTGTTGGCCATTACATACGCAAGCCTGGAACTACGAGAATTACCGGCTTTGTAAGAACAGAGCATCGTACAAATCTCTGCCCAGCTGCCCACATTAAAAAACTGCAAATATAATTAAAATATTTGAAAGGAGGGGAGGTTTGGTAAGACAAATGAATATGTGGAAATGTGGAGACAAAGGAAAATAAACAAATATTTAGTTTATCAATATATTTAACCATAGCCTTTTAAGTTATAAAGAAGGCTGATGGCAGAATTTATAAAGTGTTGAATTTGTTCTGTATTATTCTTTTCGGGTGAATGTCAAGAGTGACATTTGGTATGGTGAGGTGCGAACAGTTGACTCGAGACGATTCCGTATCATATAATCAACTGTGTATATTTTTATATTTTTGAAATCATTTTGACTCCTTTACTTGCATACTTATGTAATATTTTATTTGTTTTATTGTTGATGTATTTTTTTTATTTAATTTAATTGAATAATCATAAATTGTTATTTCTTTTTTTTAATTTCAAGAATATTTTTCTTTGTAATAAATGAAGCACTTACAATTTTTTTTAATCATTTTGTATGTCACCGTGTAGTGTTGATAAAAAATAAATAAATGAAATCTGAAAGAATGAAGTGAGAAAAGTCTTCTCAATAGGAAAGCATACATTATGAGGTGAATGTATGTGACAGAAGCCAAAGATGTGTTCCAGAAAATAATGAAGTGAAGATCTATTCTGTCTGCTTACTCCAATAAGGATATGACGTGATGGGGATGATGATGACACTATAATCCACTCGGTATCTTGGCTTCCTCCAGAATTTTCATTGTTCCATTTTAGTCCTGGACAGGTTATAGTCAGTTTCTAATTTGGAATGTTGATATGTTGCTGAAGACTTTATACCGCCTTCATAATATTAGCAAGCCAATTGGTTGTCCATGATCCAAGGATGGTTACCCTGTTTGCCCTCCTTAACATTCTCAGGAGGCGAGACTAGGGTGACCAGTCTTGGATCGTAAAAATAGTACTCAAGGGTTCTGAGGGATGATTTCGTTTCAGAAAAACAGAGTGTAAATGAAAACCGTTTAAATGAAGCCATTGAATGTTATGTAAAAAAATTATATTAAACATATTTCATTGTTACTTTTTACGTTCTTACAGTTGTTTATCAAAATAACCAGTGTTTTTTAAAAAATAAAAAAAAAGGTGCCGGAGCTCACTTCTTGTCAAGCTTTTCACTAAAGAAAGTCGTATTCAAATACCATTTAAATGAAAATTAAAGCAGTTTTTCCTATGCTATAAAGTATTTAACACAATTCAACTTATTTTTTTTTATTATTTTAGACACATCAAATCTAAAGTTAAACAGATAAATAAAAATCTACAACCGAAGAATACATATAAAATAAAATTGTAAAAACATCAAATAATTGAATATTTTCATAGAGCATGGAGAGAAAGAGAGAGGGTGAGGGGGATCCCCCCCCCCACATTCCCGAAGCCGCTCTAAGGACCGACGGCCCTCCTATCAACTTCACACGCAAGACAAACTTTAGCTAGTTGGCAAAATAATACCTCCCTCTCTCTTTATCCCGATCCTTTATTTATTCATATAAAGCAAAAGTACCTAAATAAAAAAAAACAAACAATGAAAATAAACGAAAAGGCATGTCCACCAAAACAGAAAAAATAAAAATCAAGAAAATAACAATTAAAAGAAAGCATACAGTCTAATTGTTTTTGAAACATTAAAATACCATAAAAAAGGTGATGGAAGCACCAAAAAAAGCACTGAAAATAACTATTTAGAAGTCACATTAATACTGAATATATATCATTAGTACGCATTCAAAATTTCTAGCAGAAAAAGCGCATGTAAATTAGTGTAAATGGAGAGATTACTTTATAAGATATTTTATTGGTTATAAATTATAATAAAAGTAGAAAAAAATGAATTCATAAAACGTATTGATTTATGTTTTATATAAAGTTTATAAAACATTTTACTTACTATTGCTGCCAATCAAACTATAAATCAAGTTAAAATATAATAACTCAAAAATAGTAAAGAACAAAGTCATCACAGATTTAAACAAAATATTGACTAAATGCAGTCAATCAAACCATAAATCAAGTTTAAATAAAATAACCGCCAAAAATAGTAAAGAACAAAGTCATCACAGATTTAAACAAAATATTGACTAAATGCAGTCAATCAAACCATAAATCAAGTTTAAATAAAATAACCGCCAAAAATAGTAAAGAACAAAGTCATCACAGATTTAAACAAAATATTGACTAAATGCAGTCAATCAAACCATAAATCAAGTTTAAATAAAATAACCGCCAAAAATAGTAAAGAACAAAGTCATCACAGATTTAAACAAAATATTGACTAAATGCAGTCAATCAAACCATAAATCAAGTTTAAATAAAATAACCGCCAAAAATAGTAAAGAACAAAGTCATCACAGATTTAAACAAAATATTGACTAAATGCAGTCAATCAAACCATAAATCAAGTTTAAATAAAATAACCGCCAAAAATAGTAAAGAACAAAGTCATCACAGATTTAAACAAAATATTGACTAAATGCAGTCAATCAAACCATAAATCAAGTTTAAATAAAATAACCAAAAATATTAAAGAACAAAGTCATCACAGATTTAAACAAAATATTGACTAAATGCAGTCAATCAAACCATAAATCAAGTTTAAATAAAATAACCACCAAAAATAGTAAAGAACAAAGTCATCACAGATTTAAACAAAATATTGACTAAATGCAGTCAATCAAACCATAAATCAAGTTTAAATAAAATAACCAAAAATATTAAAGAACAAAGTCATCACAGATTTAAACAAAATATTGACTTAATGCAGTCAATCAAACCATAAATCAAGTTTAAATAAAATAACCACCAAAAATAGTAAAGAACAAAGTCATCACAGATTTAAACAAAATATTGACTAAATGCAGTCAATCAAACCATAAATCAAGTTTAAATAAAATAACCAAAAATATTAAAGAACAAAGTCATCACAGATTTAAACAAAATATTGACTTAATGCAGTCAATCAAACCATAAATCAAGTTTAAATAAAATAACCGCCAAAAATAGTAAAGAAGAAAGTCATCACAGATTTAAACAAAATATTAACATTGGGGACACTGATGAATGTATGATGTGAGCATAATGTATCATAACACAAATTTTATAGACAGGACATCCTCTTAAAAATATAGCAGTAAGCATTGCACGATCCAATTCTAATATAATATGAATAAAGAGAGTTCACAAAAATGGTAAGTCAAATAATATTGAATTATTAATGAAGAAAATTAATGTTAAAACACAATTTAAGGCTTATGCAGTAAAGAAATATTGTCTTGAAAATAAAAATTTAAATGGTCTAATTAAAACTTTATGGTAAATCTCTAGAGCAGCGGATGGCAACCTAACAGAGGGGGTGGGGGAGCAAAATTTTTTGATTTTTCCCATCAAAATTTGATAATTTTGTTCAAGAAAATGAGCCGCGCAGTGAGAGTGTGACATCTTTATTACATAGTATAGATTTTATCCATCCTCACATTTTTTGATGCAAACTGATCATCGATAATGTACCCGTCGAGCAAGTCATGTGATTCACTTACCTAGGTGTAGAGATCACCAGCAACAGTGACCTATATAGTGAAGTACGAGCACACACTAATAAAGCGACAGCTTTGGCTGGCTGCCTGCGGGACACTATATGGAGAAACAAACACCTACTAACCGAAAGTAAAGTCAGGATATATAAGACATGCGTCCGCCCCATCATGACATATGGGATAGAAGTGAGAGCCGATACCAGCAGGACAAAAGACCTTCTCAGAGTGGCAGAAATGAGAACCCTACGCTCCATCGCAGGCAGAACTCTTAGAGATCGGTTCAGAAATAAGATGATAAAGTCTGTCTGTGGTGTTGAAGACATAGTGAGGTGGGGAAGAAGCAGAAAGCACTTCTAGAGGGATTATGTGAACCGCATGGAGAATATAAGACTGGCAAGAATCGCTAAGACTGAAAACCCTAGCAGCAGGAGATTACCAGGAAGGCCACCGAAAAGGTGGAAGGACAGCTGGACGTCATCATCCCAGGACAGCCCATTGTATATAAATTGCTATCAAGAAAAATAAACAATCTCTTTTTGCTTAGACGTTTATTTAATTTACCGTACAATTATTTACACCATCGTGAATAAAGATTATTTTAGGTTATTTTTTCACGGATTGAACTATTAAAAACTGGCACACAGAATGGCTTTGTGAAATGACTTAACTGACATTGATATTTACCATACCTTAATGGATAAATTGAGAATTAAGCTCAGAATAATTTTTCCTCTTGATATTATATTACATTTAGATTATCAATAATTTTGTTTTTTTCTTGCAACATAATAAAATATATTTCCAAATATATGTGTAGAAAATGGAAAATATTTATAAAATTTATCAAAGTACAAAAATATTTCTATTTTACAATATGTGAGGAGATATGGAAATTTTCAATTAAATACAGTGAAACCTCGGTTTTTGAACTTAACCCGTTCCAGAGGCCTGTTCGAAAACTGAATAAATTTACTCTCATAACAAACCAGGATCATTCTTTCTAAAAAGAGCCTCGAGATGAGAGGTAAAAACATGTGTCGCGTGGATTAATATTATTAATTGAATGAAAAAGTCATTATTGCTGGGCTTCATAGTCGAGGACCCTCTTACCATTCCAATGTCCATTTAGTTGGATAGCAAAGCTGTTGTACACCAGCAAATTCACCGACCACACTGTTGTATTGGATCTGATGGCACACCGATGTGAGGCGATCGGAGCATATGTTTCTAACTTTTTTTTTCCTGAGAAAATGAAAATGAAATCATAAGTACCCTTATATTAGGCAGAAATTCTCATTCGTGGGGAGTAGAACTGAACAGGGTTCGAACTGACGATCTTCTTCATGGAAGTTCAATGCGTTACCGTGCGGCCATATATCTCATAAAAAAGTAATTTATTATTGAACATTCGAAGAAATTTTCTTTTAAGAATTCTTTCACATCATGTAATACAACGTGACAGAGAAAACCTTGAATTTATTTTGTCTATGGCTCTCAACCCATGGTTTATGGATTGGTTTACTGTGACAAGTTTGACGAGTTTTCTGAAAAACCTTCTTTGAAAAGGTCACACTGTTACAGGTACTTTTATTAAGTTGTCCAAAAAGTAGTATCGTATATATCAAATAGATATTACAAGAAAAAACCAAAAAGAAATTCATTGTTTTTAAAAATAAATTCATTGCATTATTCAATGATACTGAAACTATATTATTATGAATGATAAAAGCTTTGTTAATTTTTTGGCCCTTGTTTTTCCAAATCACTTTAACTTTTTTTTCACTTCATTTTGAAAAAGAAAGAAAATGAGTTGTTTTTTTTTATGCTTCATGCTTTTTTTATTATCGCAAATGACCATTCCATACTACAAGACCAGCAAAAGTTCTATCATAATACCCCGTCCTATTTGATTGATTTGGAACAGCCAATTAATAAATCATCTAATAAGATAAAAAAGAAATCGATCTCAAAGATTCACTTCTCTCCGAAGGAACATTCCTCAGACACAGATTTCAAAGATACAATAGAAACATCCCACTGAGGGACTTGAATACAATGTGTAGACTTTTTAGAAGTGGAACAATATGGCAATAATTATGACAACCATATATCATCCCAGCAGCTGCATTGAAAATAAACTGGAGTCTAGAAATTTGTGAATCGGGCAAACCAGAATAAATAGAGTTACAATAATCCAGATGCGGCAGAATAAATTAATTAAAAAGAATTTTTATTTCCATTGCTGGAAGATATCGACATACTAGGAAAAAAATATTTAACATTATTTAATAACGGTGCAACACTACTGGTTTAAAGATTTTCACCTTATCACCAGGTGACCACAAACAAGACTCCTCTAATGATGATACCATGAAACCGGTTGGGCTGTATTGTACTGTATTACACTTCCATCGTAAACCTGGTGGGTTTATTGCCATGTAGCAATCTCTTTCAACCAACCATAAAGATTTTAATAGTGAAAACCAGACTGGTATCCTTTTTAAAAAGCTTTGGGTTCTAGTGGGATTTGAACCCGCAACCTCCGGATTGGAAGACAGGCGTTTTACCGACTAGGCCACAGAGGTCATAGGGTTATTATACTGTTAAATAAAGTGGAATAAACAGTGCTTGACTAAACAAATTACAATGCCTTTAAACCTCCACAGTGTTAATGCCTTAACTATAAATTATATATTACTATTGGGTGTACAAATAAGTCACCGCTGTTTGACAAAAGTTGGCGCCACCAGTAAGTTATGGTTAAAATTGTCAGATGTAAAATGTCATTATCGTAAGGTTGGACATCTGTCAACAACATGACCTTGAAATATTAGTGAATTTTTATCAGTATAACATATTTTTTTGTGTTCGAAAATGTCAAGTTTTGAGCCGAATAAGCGTCATTTGCGGGAACTTTTGATTAACTTCTTCAATTTGAAGAAATCTGCAGCTGAGGCGCATCGATTGCTTGTAGAAGCATATGGTGAGGCTGCCTTAAGTGAGAGAAGTTGTCGTGAGTGGTTTCAAAAGTTTAAGAACGGTGAATTTGACATCGAAGACAAAGAACGTAGCGGAAGGCCGAAAGTGTACGAAGACGCGGAATTGGAAGTATTATTGGATCAAGATTCGTGCCAAAAGCAAGAAGAACTTGCACTTACATTAGGAGTCACTCAACAAGCAATTTCACATGGGTTGAAATCATTGGGAATGATTCAAAAACAAAGAAATTGGGATTCATATGAACTGACACGGAGAAACTTTGAATGCCAATTTTCCACATGTGAAATGCTGCTTGCCAGGCATAAACGAAAGGGTTTTCTGCACCATATAGTCACTGGTGATGAAAAATGCATCCATTATGATAATCCAAAAAGGAAGAAATCATGGGGATCCCCTGGTCATGCTTCAACATCTACGGCTAAGCCAAATATTCATGTAAAAAAACTCTTGTTGTGTATTTGGTGGGATCAGCTTGGTGTCGTGTATTATGAGTTGCTCAAACCGAATGAAACCATTGCTGGGGCTGTCTACCGAACATAATTGATGAGATTGAGTTGAGCACTCGAGGAAAAGCGCGCCCACTACTACGCCAGACACGACAAAATTATTCTCCTGCATGATAATGCTAGTCCACATGTTGCGGCACCGGTCAAAACCTATTTGGAAACACTCAATTGAGAAGTTTTACCCCACCCGCTGTATTCACCAGACATTGCTCCTTCTGATTACCACTTGTTTTGATCGATGACGCATGGCCTGTCTGAGCAGCACTTCACATCATATGAAGATACCAAAAATTGAGTCGATTCGTGGATAGCCTCAAAAGATGATGATGATGACTGACGCGGTATTCGTATGCTGACAGAAAGATGGGGAAAAGTAGTGGCAAGCGATGGGTACTACTTCGAATAAAACATGAGGTTCCGTTCTTTCACAATAAATGCCCATTTTTTTATAAAAAACGGCGGAAACTTATTTGTACACCTAATATATATGACGTATGAATAATGGATTATTTATTGTGCATGATAAGGTGTATTGATCTAAATGAGGAGAAAGTTGTGGGCTTGGATAGAAAATTTAGTCTATTCTATCTGCCTACGTCGCAAGGGATACGATATGATGATATACCATATATGTAAATATCTACCATATGCACTTTTTATTCTGAACATCATTGAAACTGCAGTATATTTGGTATTCCATCTTCTATTTTAGTTGCCCTATTTTCCTAAATTGTAAATAATATAATTTTAAAATGAATCAATCTATCATGTGTGGATGTAATAATAAATAATAAGTGAAAAAATAAAGTTTGAGAATCCTCATACTAAAACATATCAAATGACCTTAAGCAGCAAAGGTGCACAACTATCATATACTATATTATGCCTTCACAAATATTATATCTTTGTTGTTTCTCAAAAGCAGTTGTCACAAAATGAAGTCTCTTACGGTTGTATTTTTCATCTTCTTCATTTCTGCGGTATTCGCTGGTTCCCGTAGAGTTGATGGGTGCACTGGACCTTGGTGTAAGTATTTTATAAACAATTTATACGAACATTAAATTTATATTATTTCCAATAAGATTTATTTAGACGATAATGCATGCTGCAAACTGTTTTGGGGTTATCTTTATTCGCAAACATTCATTTCAAATTTTTTACTAGACATTTCTCATATAGCTCACTAATCATATAACTCAAAATGGTTTCATTTTCAACAAGCATTAACATATCATCTGCATACAGACACAAACACTTACTCTTACACCTCACTCATCATATTTTAGATAGCGCACATATGAATTTCTGTATAAATTAAACAAACAAGGTAACATCACATATCCTTGCTTTACATCTTTTGTAATTTTAAACTACTTAATCTTAAATATATTATATGGAAAAATGAGTGCGGGGCAACAGAGAGTAAAGAGGAGATCTATAAAACCTGTAATCAAATAGACTATTGAAACTAGAGCTGATACCAGACTAATGAAAGCACTTCTTAGAACAACAGAAATGAGGCTTTAGTTTTTTTGTTTTAATCCACTTTGCACGGATTTCTTCTGTTACACAAGTATTCTGCCACATTATTTGGTCAAGTAATAAACATTTTATAAATAATTTAAATGCCGCAATTGATTGATTTGGTACGAAACTCAAACTTAACCTAACCAAAAAGATATGGCGCAAGTTTTGGGATTGGAGCTCTAAGAAAAAAATCCCTTGCTGCAGGAACGACTTTGAAGAAAAAAAGGAAGTATATAATTTAGTTTACGGGATATGCTTGTATAATAAATATTTCATTATTTATGTTTTATAGTAAATACATACTAGCAGAAAAATCCATCCAAGGATGTGGAAAAACAGTTACTATAATATATAACAAACTTGTTAATTTTTAAACCTACTTTCATTCTATTCCATCACGTCATGTTCCTTACAGTTCTTACATATATTCCGGTTCTTACAGATATCTACTGCTTTTCACCTTATCCTCTCACAATAGTTGACTAAGATGCTCTTTCCATGTACCTCTTAGATGTCCTCTTTTCCTTGCTCCTCTTTATTCAGCCATATACATTTTCTTGCTCATTCTATCCTCAATTATTTCTCTCACCTCCGCATAATTTCTAACGATATCTATCAATATTTTTCCATATATCCTTCTCGGCGATTGTATTCAACTGCAATATGAATTTAATTTTATTATACTCTTGTTTAATTAAATAAATTTTTTTGAGTAAAACTTTTTCATTAAGTACAAGATATAATTTTGAAAATATTTCTTCGTTCACAACATTTATTGTAAATACTGAGTTAGATCCAACTATGAAGTTGCCTTGATAAGAACTGTTTAAAATTTTCACTTTGGTATTGGAAGACTGTCATATTCTTGACAATGCCACATACAATTGATCAAGGCAGAATACAAGTTCTGGTAAGAATAATCCTACTTTTTCCAGGATTTGTTCCTGTGGCTCATTAATAATTACGGCAAACGCCAGTTTAATTGAAAATTATTTTCTTCGGAGAATAACAGACAAATTTGAATTTATCAGTGCAAAATCTATTTTTGGAATAAATATTATATCTTTTTCTGCCATTCCCATCAGCACTTTGGCAAAAGCTAAATTAGGCTTAAATCTTTGCTTTAATTAGATTTTAGCTTATGAAGTGGCATCCTTAAAGATGTCTTTTTATTGAAGAATTCTATTCGGATTGCATAGTTCTGCTTATCTTCATCGCTTGCATCAATTGAATGAGAACAGATGCAACATTTTTTCATATATGTTTTGTTTCATTTTCCCTTCATGATCAAAGTATTCTTTTCATTTTCGGCTTCACGGCATTAGATTAATTATATTACAGATTTAGTAATTTTTTTGTGTAGTATTTTATAATGAATATTAAAATATATAAATAATTCATAATTCTGTTTTCCTGGTTGTGAAAAATCCTTATTTGAAAGGGAAAAATGAATTTTAATTTTGAAATCAGCATTAGATATTAACTAAAAGAATACGATGATCAGATTTTGTAGTAAGCCGGGACAAACGAAAACTCCTCCATCTAGGCCATGGAGGAGTTTTTTAAAAGAGTGTTCGTTTAGACAATATTGTTATCGATCTTGTTAATTATGCCTTTGAGCTTAAAAGAGCTACAGTAGGCAAATAACTTGTAGTTTATCATCATGTGCATTAGCAATACTACTGCATGCAGAGAGATAGTTATAACCTTGTTGAAAAATCGTTGACTAGACTGGGATTCTTGTTTTTTAAAACTAACTTTTGTTTTTGGTCAATATTTGCCAAGAACCAAAGGGTCAATTGAAAGCATCTCATCAACTAGGTCATGGGAGTAAAAAAATTTTTGATTGCCTGATTTTACGTCCTGTGTTACAATTGCTGCTATGTTTATGTAATTAGTAAAACTTCAATATTTTAGGTCCTCCCAAATGTGAAGAAGGATTTCATGTATATGTGAGCCCTTGCGGAGGTGGTCCTACGTGGAGTAAAAAGACATGTGTAAATCCAAAAGCTAAAGACATAGGGAATATCTGTGACTTGATGCGCTGTGACTGCGATGAACCCAAAGTCTTGAACGAGGTAACAGGGAAATGTGTTTTGCTAGAGGAGTGTCCAATACATTAAGCGCTTTGTCAAATTTAAGAGAAACAGCTTCTTTAAAATATAAACAATCAAATTATTCAGTTTTTTATTTCAATAACTTTTATTTCAATAAATCGTGTATTCAATGCTGAGTGCTGTGGTCCCCTGCTATGTGTGAAATTTGGTGTACAACATGTCTCCATCACTCCTGGTACTACACCATATGCCTTCATCACACATGAAATGCAGCGGCCCTGTTAACTGCTTTATTTGGTGTATCCATCTTACAGAAGACCTTCCTCGTGCTCTTGTTCTTCAACTTCCCTTGTGATCAACAGTTTCTTCAGACTTTTTCGATTCTCTTTAGCAACTCTCGATAAGAACTCCTTTCCTTCTTTCTTCCAGTCTATCAATAATCATTAATTCTTGGATGGTAGAAATATTGGCCTTACTTGCAATCCATTGGATACAGAAAATCTACATCCAATATGAGATTACAAAAGCATTTGTGATGTTTTTCCTTTTTACTCATTATCCATGTTAACACTATAGAGCAGTGGTCTACAAACTTTTTGATCGCATACCCCTAATACAGTACTATAGAGCAGTGGTCTACAAACTTTTTGATCGCATACCCCTAATACAGAAGAAATTTATAGAGTGAACCTCTGAATACATGTAGGGGTTTGCACATTTTTTTTAATAATACATAAGTAAAAATGTCACGGATTTGGCAGTCTTAAATAAAATAAATATAAAGAGCTACCGCCCAACTGACAACAATATGCGAAACACGTAATATCCACAAACTTACAAAGATTTGCTGTCTGCTTCTTCTACAAGTATCCGATAGTGTCGCCGCTGTCAATTCCTCATCTATTTGATGTTTTGACTGTGTAATTTAAAAATACAAGTTAGTATTTGTTCATCTTTAATAAATTTTCTTATTTATACTGTCACTTGGCGTACCCCCAAGTATTGTCTCGCATATCCCCTGGGGTATGCGCACCCCACTTTGGAGACCACTGCTATAGAGAATATTAATTAGAAATTCAACAATACAAATTTTGGTTTTTCGGATTAAAGACTGGTTCATCAATATCTTCATCAGACTTGTCAATAATTAAAGTCAATGGTTTTATGTAGATTAACTCTTGTCGCCTTGTGATGTGTATTGAGGGGACAGAACAACTTTTTTTAAATTCTGCAATATAAACTGTATATTTTTGAGGTATTCTTCAGTAACACATTGATATATTAAATCAAGCCTGGCCAACTCAAATTTATTAATTCGTAAATATATATGTATAGTAATATAAAAAAACCTAATTAGTCATATATGACCGCGGGCCGCACATAAGGGCGCCGTGGGCTGTGGGTTGGCCAGTCGTATATTAAATGAAACCATTTAGAAGAATGACTAAGCGAGTGAACAAATCAGAAGTGCAAAGTGTGATAGACCAAGGGAAACGTGGTTGGATCAAGTGAATCAGGTTTCGAAAAAAGGTAAAGGAAGAAAACATTCTAATTTGTTTACCCCAACACTGTTTATTCCATTTTATATAACCGTATAACCCTAACGGTTTCAAAGTTTTCACCTCATCACCAAGGAAGCACAAACAAGGCTCCCCTAATGATGAGGTGAACATCATGAAACCGGTAGGGTTGTATTGTACTGTATTACACTTTCATTGCAAACCTAGTGGGTTTATTGCCATGTAGCAATCTCTTTCAACCAACCAGAAAGATTTTAAAGAGGCCTTAAATGAAAACCAAACTAGCATCCTTTTAACTTTCCCTTCCTGTGCTAAAAAATCCGCTCGTTCCAGTGCTGTGTATTCAATACACATGTAAAAATGAGCTATTTAAAATCGGAAAAAATAAGAATATTCATAGCCAATCGCTTAAATTAATTAAATTTGAAGTCAAAAGTGATAATAATTTTAATTTAATTGCTGAAAACATGAAAAAAACATCTGACGACGAACACAAAACGGGCGAAGCGACCACCTCGAATGAAAGCCCGCTGGCTACTGAAGGAGAGAAGCGAGCGAACTGAGATTGTATTTCTTGCGTTCCCATATACCGAAGTAGAGTGGGAGTGATACGTGAATAGCGTCGCTTCCTCACCCATAGCGGTATTTTAGAATTAATATACCTTCGTCACACACTGGCACACATTTGATTGTATTGGTGAATTTATTCCCGATTTTCACAAAATATCTCTGATGTGGCCGATAAGTGCTAATTATTATTAATGTTATTTTTTTCAGTCAATGCATAAATGTATTACGGAGGAATACCTAAAATCTGAACCTAGTATTTGTTATATTGTACTATATTATATTTATAGAGATATTAAAGTTTTTAGAAGCAATCTGTACTAGTTACACATCACAGGACAGGAAGGGTTAAAAAAACTTTGGGATCCAATGGGATTTGAACTTGCAACCTCCGAGATGGGAGACAGGCATCTTATCAACTTGGCCACGGACGTCATGTTATTAAACTGTTATATAAAGTGGAATAAAGAGTGTTTGACTAAACAAATTACAATGCCTTTAAACCTCCACAGTGTTTTTTTTTTTTTTTTATCCACTTTGCACACTCCTCTTACACAAAGAGGGTTTGCTTCTAGCGTTAGCTTATTCGTTAGGAATAATATCAGCCAGGATTCTTCTCATACTGCTAGACGGTACCGAGAATATATCAACCGTGTCATTCAGTTGGTTCAATATCTCTATACCACGCGTGACTGAGTGTTTAGCCATGATATTCGTCCTGTAAGTTGGTATGTAAAACAGAGGGTGATTCCTTGCACGGATATATTTATTGGGTACATATAAACTTAGTGCTTCTAGAATCGCGGGACAGTTAAAAGAACCTTGGAAAACCTTTATTAGGAATATCGCAATGGATTCTTGCCTTCTTGTTTCAAGGCTTCTATAGTTACACACCATGAGAAGTTCAGCATGGTGAGCATATTTAGGGTAATCGCCCTTTGTTCTGTACCATAGATGTCTGAGGATTTTTTTTGTATTTGTTCTATATTGTTTTTATATTTGAGCTTGTGAGGAGCCCAAACCATAGATGCATATTCTAATTTGGTTCTAATTAGATAATTATATAAGTTTCGGAGGATATCGGTGCTGTTAAATTCTCTTGATATTCTCATTACAAAACCGATTAGTTTGTAACAGTCCGATATCAAACGTTAGACATGGTTAACGAACGTGAGTCCGACATCGAAGGTTACGCCCAAATCCTTGAATTCAGAAACTCTGTTTAGTGCCACTCCCTGTATAGTATACTGATGGTGGATTGGTGAAAACGATCGACTATAAGATACACAGACACATTTATTAATGTTGAACAGAAGATGATTTTGCTCACTCCAGGAGACTAGGGAGTCTAGGTCTTGTTGTAACTGTGCACAGTCGTGAGGTGAATTGATCTTTTTGAAAATTTTCAAGTCGTCAGCGAACAATAAACATGTCGAGTGACTTATGGAATTTTGAATGTCGTCTATTAATATGAGGAATAATAGGGGACCTAAATTGGATCCTTGTGGTATACCAGATCTTGCGATAAATTCCACAGAAGACTTGTTACGGATTGTTACGTATTGAGATCTTTCTTTTAGGTAAGATGCAAATAATCCAATTAGATTATCGCTGAAGCCAAGTTTGTGCATTTTCTTAAGTAATATATCGTGATCAACTTTGTCGAAAGCTTTCTGAAAGTCTGTATATGTTACGTCCGTTTGTGAAAGTTCGTCTAAGTTTGACGCAATCTGTTGTGCGAGAGAGAGAAGGTTAGTAACAGTCGATCGTTTTGGCAAAAAGCCATGCTGGTTTCCAATAAGTCTTGTTGATACTTGGTGGGTCAATTGGTTGCACAGTACAGTTTCGAAAATTTTTGGAAACAAAGAGAGAACAGCTACAGGTATGTAATTATGAGAGTCTAACGGGTCTCCCGATTTAAAGATAGGGCAGACCCTGGTTGTCTTCCAGCTTACGGGAAATGTATTGGTATTTATGCTCAAGTTAAATATGTAGCAGATGGGATCACACACGTATTTCGCACTGACTTTGAAAATGTCGGCTGATAACCCATCTGGTCCGATTGCTTTGTCGGTTTGCAAGGAGTTTATGCTTTTCAACACTTCTTCCTTAGAAATGGAATGGAGCGATATGCTTCTGCTGTCTGATGAACTGTTTAATATATTTTTTATGTCATATTTGACCGCTGAATCTAGGTAAACTGATTGAAAATATTGTGCAAAGTTTTCTGCAATCTTTTGGGAGTCTTCGGTTATACTGTCTCCCAGTTTCATAGATTTGAAGCTAATTTTATTAGTTTTTCTATTTTTTACATGATTCCAAAGATTCGAAGGGTTTCCTCGGATGTCGGTCTCTATCTTGGCTAAATACTCATGGCGCGATTGTTTTATTTGAGTTTTTAATTTGGCTCTCAGCCTCGAGTATTCTACGTAATCAGCCTGGTTTCTGCTTTGAAGATAATTGTTATGAAGTTTGTTTTTATTTTTGAGATCTCGGATTATACCGACATTGAACCAAACTGGATAGTTGGGCAAATTTGGTAGATTATGGTTCTGTGGGACACAGATATCTAGCGTTTCGTAAATGACACTATGGAAGTACTCTACGGCTTCATCAATATTATCTATACTATACAGGATGTTCCAGTCGAAATGTTGTAAAATATTCTTTAAGAGTAAAAAATTGGCCTTATAGTAGTTATACATAGGACGTGTTAATGCCTTAACTATAAATTATATATTATATGACGTATGAATAATGTGATTATGTATTGTACATGATAAGGTGTGTTGATCTAAATGAGGAGAAAGTTGTGTGCTTGGATAGAAAATTTAGTCTATTCTATCTGCCTACGTCGCAAGGGACACGATATGATGATATACCATATATGTAAGTATCTACCATATGCACTTTTTATTCTGAACATCATTGAAACTGCAGTATACTTATAAAATAAAATTGTAAAAACATTAAATAATTGAATATTTTCATAGAGCATGGAGAGAAAGGGGGAGGGGAAGCGGGAGGCCCCCACCACATTCCCGAAGCCGCTCTAAGGACCGACGGCCCTCTTATCAGCTTCACACGTCAGACAAACTTTAGCTAGTTTGCAAACTAATGCCTCCCTCTCTCTCTATCCCGAGCCTTTATTTATTCATATAAAGCAAAAGTACATAAATAAAAAAAAAACCAACAATGAAAATAAACGAAAAGGCATGTCCACCAAAGCAGAAGAAATAAAAATAACAATGAAAAGAAAGCATAGAGTCTAATTGTTTTTGAAACATTAAAATACCGTAAAAAAGATGGGGGCAGCGCCAAAAAAAGCATTGAAAATAACTATTTACAAGTCATATTAATACTGAATATATATCACTAGTAGGCATTCAAAATTTCAAACAGAAAAAGCCGCATGTGAATAAGTGTAAATGGAGAGATTACTGTATAAGATATTTTATTGGTTATAAATTATAATAAAAGTAGAAAATAATGAATTCATAAAACGTATTGATTTATGGTAATATGTTTTATATAAAGTTTTTAAAACATTTTACTTACTATTGCTGACAATCAAACCATAAATCAAGTTTAAATAAAATTACTCAAAAATAGTAAAGAACTAAGTTATCACAGATTTAAACAAAATATTGACTAAATGCAGTCAATCAAACCATAAATCAAGTTAAAATAAAATTACTCAAAAATAGTAAAGAACTAAGTCATCACAGATTTAAACAAAATATTGACTAAATGCAGTCAATCAAACCATAAATCAAGTTTAAATAAAATAACCGCCAAAAATAGTAGAGAACAAAGTCATCACAGATTTAAACAAAATATTGACTAAATGCAGTCAATCAAACCATAAATCAAGTTTAAATAAAATAACCGCCAAAAATAGTAAAGAACAAAGTCATCACAGATTTAAACAAAATATTGACTAAATGCAGTCAATCAAACCATAAATCAAGTTTAAATAAAATAACCGCCAAAAATAGTAAAGAACAAAGTCATCACAGATTTAAACAAAATATTGACTAAATGCAGTCAATCAAACCATAAATCAAGTTTAAATAAAATAACCGCCAAAAATAGTAAAGAACAAAGTCATCACAGATTTAAACAAAATATTGACTAAATGCAGTCAATCAAACCATAAATCAAGTTTAAATAAAATAACCGCCAAAAATAGTAGAGAACAAAGTCATCACAGATTTAAACAAAATATTGACTAAATGCAGTCAATCAAACCATAAATCAAGTTTAAATAAAATAACCGCCAAAAATAGTAAAGAACAAAGTCATCACAGATTTAAACAAAATATTGACTAAATGCAGTCAATCAAACCATAAATCAAGTTTAAATAAAATAACCGCCAAAAATAGTAAAGAACAAAGTCATCACAGATTTAAACAAAATATTGACTAAATGCAGTCAATCAAACCATAAATCAAGTTTAAATAAAATAACCGCCAAAAATAGTAAAGAACAAAGTCATCACAGATTTAAACAAAATATTGACTAAATGCAGTCAATCAAACCATAAATCAAGTTTAAATAAAATAACCGCCAAAAATAGTAGAGAACAAAGTCATCACAGATTTAAAAAAAATATTGACTAAATGCAGTCAATCAAACCATAAATCAAGTTTAAATAAAATAACCGCCAAAAATAGTAAAGAACAAAGTCATCACAGATTTAAACAAAATATTGACTAAATGCAGTCAATCAAACCATAAATCAAGTTTAAATAAAATAACCGCCAAAAATAGTAAAGAACAAAGTCATCACAGATTTAAACAAAATATTGACTAAATGCAGTCAATCAAACCATAAATCAAGTTTAAATAAAATAACCGCCAAAAATAGTAAAGAACAAAGTCATCACAGATTTAAACAAAATATTGATTAAATGCAGTCAATCAAACCATAAATCAAGTTTAAATAAAATAACCGCCAAAAATAGTAAAGAACAAACTCATCACAGATTTAAACAAAATATTGACTAAAGTCAATCAAACCATAAATCAAGTTTAAATAAAATAACCGCCAAAAATAGTGAGGAACTAAGTCATCACAGATTTAAACAAAATATTAACATTGGGGACACTGATGAATGTATGATGTGAGCATAATGTACCATAACACAAATTTAATAGACAGGACATCCTCTTAAAAATATAGCAGTAAGCATTGCACGATCCAATCCTAATATAATATGAATAAAGAGAGTTCACAAAAATGGTAAGTCAAATAATATCGAATTATTAATGAAGAAAATTAATGTTAAAACACAATTTAAGGCTTATGCGGTAAAGAAATATTGTCTTGAAAATAAAAATTTAAATGGTATAATTAAAACTTTATGATAAGTCTCTAGAGCAGCGAATGGCAACATATATGGACAGAGGGGGGGACAACTTTTTTTTTATTATTCATAATTAAATGCGTTACCGTGCGGCCATGCATCTCATAAAAAAGTAATTTATTATTGAACATTCGAAGAAATTTTCATTTAAGAATTCTTTCACATCATGTAATATACAACGTGATAGAGAAAACCTTGAATTTATTTTGTTTATGGCTCTCAACCCATGGTTTGTGGATTGGTTTACTGTGAAAAGTTAGACGAGTTTTCTGTAAAACCTTCTTTGAAAAGGTCACACTGTTACAGGTACTTTTATTAAGTTGTCCATAAAGTAGTATCGTATATATCAAATAGATATTACAAGAAAAAAACCAAAAAGAAATTCATTGTTTTTAAAAATAAATTAATTGTATTATTCAATGATACTGAAACTATATTATTATGAATGATAAAAGCTTTGTTAATTTTTTGGCACTTGTTTTTTCCAAATCACTTCATTTTGAAAAAGAAACAAAATTACTTGTTTTTTTTTAATGCTTTATGCTTTTTTTATTATCGCAAATGACCATTCCATACTACAAGACCAGCAATGGAAAAAGTTCTATCATAATACTCCGTCCTATTTGATTGATTTGGAACAGCCAATTAATAAATCATCTAATAAGATAAAAAAGAAATCGATCTCAAAGATTCACTTCTCTCCGAAGGAACATTCCTCAGACACAGATTTCAAAGATACAATAGAAACATCCCATTAAGGGACTTGAATACAATGTGTAGACTTTTTAGAAGTGGAACAATATGGCAATAATTATGACAACCATATATCAACCCAGCAGCTGTATTGAAATTAAACTGGAGTCTAGAAATTTGTGAATCAGGCAAACCAGAATAAATAGAGTTACAATAATCCAGAGGCGGCAGGATAAATTGTAGTAAGTACGCTTTTGAATCGGGCAGGATAAATTGTATCCAGAGGCGGCAGGATAAATTGTAGTAAGTACGCTTTTGAATCGGGCAGGATAAATTGTAGTAAGTACGCTTTTGAATTTGTGAATCGGGCAAACCAGAATAAATAGAGTTACAATAATCCAGAGGCTGCAGGATAAATTGTAGTAAGTACGCTTTTGAATCGGGCAGGATAAATTATAGTAAGGCGGCAGGAAAAATTGTAGTAAGTATGCTTTTGTAGTAAGGCGGCATGATAAATTGTAGTAAGGCGGCAGGATAAATTATAGTAAGTACGCTTTTGAATTTGTGAATCGGGCAAACCAGAATAAATAAAGTTACAATAATCCAGAAGCGGCCATATAAATTAATTAAAAAGAATTTTTATTACCATTGCTGGAAGATATCGACATACTAGGAAAAAAATATTTAACATTATTTAATAACGGTGCAACCCTACTGGTTTCAAGATTTTCACCTTATCACCATGTGACCACGAACAAGAATCCTGTAATGATGATGCCATGAAACCGGTTGGGCTGTATTGTACTGTATTACACTTCCATCGTAAACCTGGTGGGTTTATTGCCATGTAGCAATATCTCAAGAGTGAAAACCAGAATGGTATCCTTTTTAAAAAACTTTGGGTTCTAGTGGGATTTGAACCCGCAACCTCCGGGTTGGGAGACAGGCATCTTACCGACTAGGCCACGGAGATCATAGGGTTATAATACTGTTATATAAAGTGGAATAAAGAGTGTTTGACTAAACAAATTACAATGCCTTTAAACCTCCACAGTGTTAATGCCTTAACTATAAATTATATATTATATGACGTATGAATAATGTGATTATTTATTGTACATGATAAGGTGTGTTGATCTAAATGAGGAGAAAGTTGTGTGCTTGGATAGAAAATTTTGTCTATTCTATCTGCCTACGTCGCAAGGGACACGATATGATGATATACCATATATGTAAGTATCTACCATATGCACTTTTTATTCTGAACATCATTGAAACTGCAGTATATTTGTTATTCTAACTTCTGTAATAGTTGCCCTATTTTCCTAAATTGTTAATAATATAATTTTAAAATAAATCTATCATGTGTGGATGTAATAAAAAATAATAAGTGAAAAAATAAAGTTTGAAAACCCTCATACTAAAACATATCACAACTATCATAGACTATATTGTGCCTTCACAAATATTACATCTTTATTGTTTCTCAAAAGCAGTTGTCACAAAATGAAGTCTCTTACGGTTGTATTTTTCATTTTCTTCATTTTTGCGGTATTCGCTGGTTCCTGTCGAATCGATGGGTGCTCTGGATTTTTTTGTAAGTATTTTATAAACAATTTATACGAACATTAAATTTATATTATTTCCAATAAGATTTATTTAGACAATGCATGCTGCAAACTGTTTTGGGGTTACCTTTATTCGCAAACATTTATTTCAAATTTTTTACTAGACATTTCTCATATAGCTCACTAATCATATAACTCAAAATGGTTTCATTTTCAGCAAGCATAAACATATCATCTGCATACAGACACAAACACTTACTCTTACACCTCACTCATCATATTTTAGATAGCGCACATATGAATTTCTGTATAAATTAAACAAACAAGGTAACATCACATATCCTTGCTTTACATCTTTTGTAATTTTAAACTACTTAATCTTAAATATATTATATGGAAAAATGAGTGCGGGGCAACAGAGAGTAAAGAGGAGATCTATAAACCCTGTAATCAAATAGACTATTGAAACTAGAGCCGATACCAGACTAATGAAAGCACTTCTTAGAACAACAGAAACGAGGCTTTAGTTTTTTTGTTTTAATCCACTTTGCACGGATTTCTTCTGTTACACAAGTATTCTGCCACATTATTTGGTCAAGTAATAAACATTTTATAAATAATTTAAATGCCGCAATTGATTGATTCGGTACGAAACTCAAACTTAACCTAACCAAAAAGATATGGCGCAAGTTTTGGGATTGGAGCTCTAAGAAAAAAATCCCTTGCTGCAGGAACGACTTTGAAGAAAAAAAGGAAGTATATAATTTAGTTTACGGGATATGCTTGTATAATAAATATTTCATTATTTATGTTTTATAGTAAATACATACTAGCAGAAAAATCCATCCAAGGATGTGGAAAAACAGTTACTATAATATATAACAAACTTGTTAATTTTTAAACCTACTTTCATTCTATTCCATCACGTCATGTTCCTTACAGTTCTTACATATATTCCGGTTCTTACAGATATCTACTGCTTTTCACCTTATCCTCTCACAATAGTTGACTAAGATGCTCTTTCCATGTACCTCTTAGATGTCCTCTTTTCCTTGCTCCTCTTTATTCAGCCATATACATTTTCTTGCTCATTCTATCCTCAATTATTTCTCTCACCTCCGCATAATTTCTAACGATATCTATCAATATTTTTCCATATATCCTTCTCGACGATTGTATTCAACTGCAATATGAATTTAATTTTATTATACTCTTATTTAATTAAATAAATTTTTTTGAGTAAAACTTTTTCATTAAGTACAAGATATCATTTTGAAAATATTTCTTCATTCACAACATTTATTGTAAATACTGAGTTAGATCCAACTATGAAGTTGCCTTGATAAGAACTGTTTAAAATTTTCACTTTGGTATTGGAAGACTGTCATATTCTTGACAATGCCACATACAATTGATCAAGGCAGAATACAAGTTCTGGTAAGAATAATCCTACTTTTTCCAGGATTTGTTCCTGTGGCTCATTAATAATTACGGCAAACTCCAGTTTAATTGAGAATTATTTTCTTAAGATAATAACAGACAAATGTGAATTTACCAGTGTAAAATCTATTTTTGGAATAAATATTATATCTTTTTCTGCCATTCCCATCAGCACTTTGGCAAAAGCTAAATTAAGCTTAAATCTTTGCTTTAATTAGATTTTAGCTTATGAAGTCGCATCCTTAAAGATGTCTTTTTATTGAAGAATTCTATTCGGATTGCATAGTTCTGCTTATCTTCATCGCTTGCATCAATTGAATGAGAACAGATGCAACATTTTTTCATATATGTTTTGTTTCATTTTCCCTTCATGATCAAAGTATTCTTTTCATTTTCGGCTTCACGGCATTAGATTAATTATATTACAGATTTAGTAATTTTTTTGTGTAGTATTTTATAATGAATATTAAAATATATAAATAATTCATAATTCTGTTTTCCTGGTTGTGAAAAATCCTTATTTGAAAGGGAAAAATGAATTTTAATTTTGAAATCAGCATTAGATATTAACTAAAAGAATACGATGATCAGATTTTGTAGTAAGCCGGGACAAACGAAAACTCCTCTATGTAGGCCATGGAGGAGTTTTTTAAAAGAGTGTTCGTTTAGACAATATTGTTATCGATCTTGTTAATTATGCCTTTGAGCTTAAAAGAGCTACAGTAGGCAAATAACTTGTAGTTTATCATCATGTGCATTAGCAATACTACTGCATGCAGAGAGATAATTATAACCTTGTTGAAAAATCCTTGACCAGACTGGGATTCTTGTTTTTTAAAATTAGCTTTTGTTTTTGGTCAATATTTGCCAAAAACCAAAGGGTCAATTGAAAGCATCTCATCAACTAGATCATGGGAGTAAATTTTTTTTTTATTGCCTGATTTTACGTCCTGTGTTACAATTGCTGCTATGTTTATGTAATCAGTAAAATTTCAATATTTTAGGTCCTCCCAAATGTGAAGAAGGATTTCATGTATATGTGAGCCCTTGCGGAGGTGGTCCTACATGGAGTCAAAAGACATGTGTAAATCCAATAGCTAAAAACATAGGGGATATATGTGACTTGATGCGCTGTGACTGCGATGAACCCAAAGTCTTGAACGAGGTAACAGGGAAATGTGTTTTGCTAGAGGAGTGTCCAATACATTAAGCGCTTTGTCAAATTTAAAAGAAACAGCTTCTTTAAAATATAAACAATCAAATTATTCAGTTTTTTATTTCAATAACTTTTATTTCAATAAATCGTGTATTCAATGCTGAGTGCTGTGGTCCCCTGCTATGTGTGAAATTTGGTGTACAACATGTCTCCAACACTCCTGGTACTGCACCATATGTCTTCATCACACATTTAATGCAGCGGCCGTGTTAACTGCTTTATTTGGTGTATCCATCTTACAGAAGACCTTCCACGTGCTCTTGTTCTTCAACTTCCCTTGTGATCAACAATTTCTTCAGACTTTTTCGATTCTTTTTAGCAACTCTCGATAAGAACTCCTTTCCTTCTTTCTTCCAGTCTTTCAATAATCATTAATTCTTGGATGGTAGAAATATTGGCCTTACTTGCAATCCATGGGATACAGAACATCTACATCCAATATGACATTGCGAAAGCATTTATGATGTTTTTCCTTTCTACTCATTATCCATGTTAACACTCCATACAGCGCTATAGAGCAGTGGTCTACAAACTTTTTGATCGCATACCCCTAATACAGAAGAAATTTATAGAGTGAACCTCTGAATACATTTAGGGGTTTGCACATTTTTATTAATAATACATAAGTAAAAATGTCACGGATTTGGCAGTCTTAAATAAAATAAATATAAAGAGCTACCGCCCAACTGACAACAGTATGCAAAACACGTAATATCCACAAACTTACAAAGATTTGCTGTCTGCTTCTTCTACAAGTACCCGATAGTGTCACCGCTGTCAATTCCTCATCTATTTGATGTTTTGGCTGTGTAATTTAAAATTACAAGTTAGTATTTGTTCATCTTTAATAAATTTTCTTATTTATACTGTCACTTGGCGTACCCCCAAGTATTGTCTCGCATATCCCCTAGGGTATGCGCACCCCACTTTGGAGACCACTGCTATAGAGATTATTAGTACGTTCGCTGCTAAAGACGCCCCTGGGGCGTCAAAACGCCCGTTGCGCGTCATTCGATTCTCTTTGTTTGTATGGTACCAAATATTTTAAGATTTTAAGGTTTCCGTAAGATTTTAAGTTTTCGAAAATATGATTTTTTTCAGTACCTCTACACTATTCTATAAATAAATATCGCAGTGAATGTGTTAATTAGAAATTTAACAATACAAATTTTGGTTTTTCGGATTAAAGACTGGTGAATCAATATTTTCATCAGACTTTTCAATAATTAAACAGTCAATGTTTTTATGTAGATGAACTCTTGTCGCCGGGTGATGTGTATTGAGGGGACAGAACAACTTTTTTTAAATTCTGCAATATAAACTGTATATTTTTGTGGTATTCTTCAGTAAGACATTGAAATACTATATTAAATCAGGCCTGGCCAACTCAAATTTATTAATTCGTAAATATATATGTATAGTAATATAAAAAAACCTAATTAGTCATATATGACCGCGGGCCGCACATAAGGGTGCCGTGGGCTGTGGGTTGGCCAGTCTTATATTAAATGAAACCATTTAGAAGAATGACTAAGCGAGTGAACATATCAGAAGTGCAAAGTGTGATAGCCCAAGGGAAACGTGGCTGGATCAAGTGAATCAGGTTTCGAAAGAAGGTAAAGGGAGAAAACATTTTAATTTGTTTAGTCTAACACTGTTTATTCCACTTTATATAACGATATAACCCTACCGGTTTCAAAGTTTTCACCTCATCACCAGGGAAGCACAAACAAGGCTCCCCTAATGATGAGGTGAACATCATGAAACCGGTAGGGTTGTATTGTACTGTATTACACTTTCATTGCAAACCTGGAGGGTTTATTGCCATGTAGCAATCTATTTCAACCAACCAGAAAGATTTTAAAGAGGCCTTAAGTGAAAACCAGACTAGCATCCTTTTTACTTTCCCTTCCTGTGCTAAAAAATCTGCTCGTTCCAGTGCTGTGTATTCAATACACATGTAAAAATGAGCTATTTAAAATCGGAAAATATAATTATATTCATAGCCAATCGCTTAAATTAATTAAATTTGAAGTCAAATGTGATAATAATTTAAATTTAATTGCTGAAAACATGAAAAAAACATCGGACGACGAACACAAAACGGGCGAAGCGACCACCTCGAATGAAAGCCGACTGGCTACTGAACGAGAGAAGCGAGCGAACTGAGATTCTATTTCTTGCGTTCCCATATACCGAAGTAGAGTGAGAGTGATACGTGAATAGCGTCGCTTCCTCACCCATAGCGGTTTTTTAGAATTAATATACCTTCGTCACACACTGGCACACATTTGATTGTATTGGTGAATTTATTCCCGATTTTCACAAAATATCTGTGATGTGGCCGATAAGTGCTAATTATTATTAATATTATTTTTTTCATTCAATGCGTAAATGTATTACGGAGGAATACCTAAAATCTGAACCTAGTATTTATTATATTGTATTATATTTATAGAGATATTAAAGTTTTTAGAAGCAATCTGTACTAGTTACACATCACAGGACAGGAAGGGTTAAAAAAACTTTGGGATCCAGTGGGATTTGAACTTGCAACCTCCGAGATGGGAGACAGGCATCTTATCAACTAGGCCACGGAGGTCATGTTATTATACTGTTATATAAAGTGGAATAAAGAGTGTTTGACTAAACAAATTACAATGCCTTTAAACCTCCACAGTGTTAATGCCTTAACTATAAATAATATATTATATGACGTATGAATAATGCGATTATTTATTGTACATGATAAGGTGTGTTGATCTAAATGAGGAGAAAGTTGTGTGCTTGGATAGAAAATTTAGTCTATTCTATCTGCCTACGTCGCAAGGGATACGATATGATGATATACCATATATGTAAGTATCTTTATCGTTTTTGGAGCTTTTCAGTGAGTATCGGGTCCTGAACATAGCCAATTTACATCTCAAATCCATTCTCTGGCACTACCATCGAGAGGAAGGGAAGATGCAGACTCAGCAGACACACATGACACGCATGGCAACTAATGAAATGTTCACAATCCCTAGAGTTAAAACCTCTTTTGCCCAAAGGCAATACGCTTATTTGGCTCCCATTACATACAATGACGTGCCGAATTCAATAAAGGTAAAGGTAGGAAAACCATTTAGACCAGGGGTTCCCAACCTTTTTGTACTCTAGAGCACATTCTAAAATATCGGTAGGGTGGTGGGCACCACCTATTTTTAATCGACAAACTCCTTACATAACTTCTCATTTTCCCATAATTTATTTTCTTATATTCATAATTTATTAATAAATAATAAGCAAAAATGTTTCAAAATAATAAAATTACTATTCAAATTGCATACACACAGAGAAATGTATTTACAAAACGTAAACAAAGTAAACAAAAAACACAAATACAAAGAAAACATTTTATAAAAAAATATAATATCAATATGTCAATGTGATCTTTGGCATTGCATATCATTGGCCAGTGCCTCATAATTAGGAGAGTATGACGATAGCAGATAATCCTGTTAGCAAACAATCATAAAGATGCTCATCGGTGAGTCGAGATCTATATCTTGATTTTATTCAGTTCATGTTTGAAAACATTGGCCAGTGCCTCATACTCATAATTAGGAGAGTATGACGATAGCGGATAATCCTGTTAGCAAACAATCATAAAGATGCTCATCGGTGAGTCGAGATCTATATCTTGATTTTATTCAGTTCATGTTTCAAAACATTGGTCAGTGCCTCATACTCATAATTAGGAGAGTATGACGATAGCGGATAATCCTGTTAGCAAACAATCATAAAGATGCTCATCGGTGAGTCGAGATCTATATCTTGATTTTATTCAGTTCATGTTTCAAAACAATGATTCGCATTAACATGTCGAACCGAAAAATGATTCAATTTTATATGCCACTTTTTTCAAAAATGGGAACTTTTCTCTGTCCACTGTATTCCAAAAGTCCTCTGATATTAAGGATTTTATCAAAATATCATTCTTAAGGTCCAAAATTTCTAACTCTAGTTCTTCTGTCTTACCTTGAACAAAATCTGCAATACATGCGGCCATTTCCATTACATTTATTTGGCAAGTAAAATGATTGATACAGAAGGAAACAATTGCCTCGATATGTGTAAACTGCAAAAATCTCTCTTCAAACTGTTTTTTTATCACTTGAAGATGCTTAATAAATAATGACCCCTTTAATTGATTGTTACCTAGCATTTTCTTCATGTGTGGGAAATGCACGAGAGAATTGATCTGCAGATGTGATATCAACAAATCCAATTTAGCGTTAAATGACTTTACAGAGCTTATCATTTCAGCTATGTTTTTGTCTTTCCCATTTTTTCCATGATGTCTGTGAGAAATACCAAATCAACCAGCCAGCGAGAGTCAGCTAGTTCATCATCATTTTCCTTTTTATCGTTTATAAATGTTTTTATTTCTTCAATTAAACTCACAAATCTTGTAAGAACCTTTCCTTTACTGAGCCAACGTACTTCAGTATGCAGAATAAGAGCATGTTCTTTATCTTCAGTATCTTCTAACAGGGCCTTGAAAAGTCGGTGTTGCAAAGGAGCTGCTCGAATAGAATTGATTATTTTTGTAACTATTTTCATAACGTGTTCAAATGGCAATATTTTACAACACAGAGCTTCCTGGTGGATAATACAGTGGTAGGGCATAAAGTTTGAAAATGATTCACCCTTCTTGCAGAGGGCAATAAATCCTTTGTTTTTACCTACCATTGCTGGTGCCCCATCGGTGGTTATCGCAGACAGCTTGTGCAAAGGCATATTTATTGACTTGGCGTATGTTCTGAATGTATTATAAATATCCTCACCCCTTGTCTGTCCTTTCATAGGTAATATTTGCAACATATCCTCTTTTACTGTGAAGTTACTAAATACCATTCTCACCACAACTGCTAACTGTGCGGTGTCTGATATATCTGTTGACTCGTCAAATTGTAGCGAGAACCAGTCACATATTTCCAAGTCAGTCTTTAACTGAGTTTGTATGTCTGTTGAAATTGCATGTATTCTTCTTGTGACGGTGTTATTTGACAACTGTAAGTCTTATATTGCTGAGACAATCTCACGTTTGTTAGAAAATCCATCAAACAAACAATCAGCACCAGTCAAAACTAGTTCTTTAAACAACTCACCATCAATGAAAGGTTTCTTCTTTTTTGCGAGCATGTGAGAAATTTTGAAAGAAGCAATGGTGGCCTTTTTAGAATTTTCCACATGTCTAGTGAAAACAGTCTGTTGTGCAGTTAGACTTGATTTTAGTTGACATATTTTTTTCTTTCTTACTTCTAATTTAAGTGGATAATTCAGTATGAAAGTGTCGTTCAACATTATGTTTTTTCGGCACTGCAATACTACTACCACACAACAAACAAACGCATTTATTTTTCAAATTAACGAAACAATATGATTCCTCCCAGTCAGTGTTAAAATTATAGGTTCGCTGTATTTTACTCGGTCCACTCATTTTAGGACTAAAAAAATAAAAAATAAATAGTAATTGAACTACAATATAATATCAATGTTATAGCGCACGTCTGTTCTACATTATATGCATAAATGTATTATAACAAGGACTATAACTATCCCCACAATCATAATAGATTATCGCTTATTAATATAATAGATTACGCACCTCGCTTTTAGCCCGTAAAAATTTTTCAGAAGGAATATCAAAACTCCTAATTCGTGTTTCGTCAGACGAAGATGTCTCCTAGCTAACTGTCGCGACCCGAACGGGGCAGCAATCGCAATCACAATGACAACAACGCGGTTTCAGGCGGGGAATGCTATTTGCACATCACTCCTTGTACACGCCGAAAACCCGAAGTGAGCCGATGATCGCCGAAGCAATCGGGACGGTACGAGCCCGTGAATACTGTCAGTTTGACTGTCGGGGCCATGCTTATTGCTTTCACTGACATACAGAGCTGTCAGAGTCATGTGCCATGTGTTTTGGCGCCTTTGGCGTTCATCGGCTCAGTTCGTGGCGTTCGTTCACTTCGGGTTTTCTGCGTGTACAGGGAGTGATGCGCAAATAGCACTCCCCGTTCCAGGCTAGCGTGAAGAGTGCAGTCTGGCTCGCCGCTAGACAAGTTGCGACAAGTACTGTCAGCAAAGGAACCACTCATACATACAATATCGCAAACATACGAACGTATTTAATAAACCTAGGCACTCATAAAAATTAAAACTCTAACAAATAAATAAAATTAATTCACATTTTTAATTAATGTTTACGAAAAAATTCTGTCTTTGTCGAATAGTGGCGGGCACATACGAATCGTTCCGCGGGCGCCATGGTGCCCGCGGGCACGGGGTTGGGAACCTCTGATTTAGACAGTCGATCGGAGCTTGGTTGTTATTGCGACAGGATTTTGAGTACTTGGGCTTTCGGGATGAATGACTAGTGGGAGGAATTTATGTGAGCTTGTGAGAGTGGGATTTTTCTTGTTGTTTTAATTTTGGTTGTTTTTGTATTTGTGTTTCTGTGTATTTTTTTTGTTTTTTTATTTTTGTTTTAATTTTGTTTTGATTTTAATTTTTATTCTTATGATTGTGTGCGGTATAGTGTGGGATGAATATTTTTAGTCTTTCTGGAGTGATGATGTGTGAGGAGTGGAATTTTGCAAGATGTTTCCAGTTGTAGTTGAGTGTCACTGTCAGCTTGATGAGAGCGTGCAGCGGGGTTTTGTTTTTGTGTAATCAAAAATCGGAAAGAAGTATCGATTAAGTTTTTTCATGCTAAATATCCTCAGTGAGATACAGGCAAAAGCCTAGTTTACTGGGGATACGACAAATGAAATGCAACAAAACCAGATCCATTAAAATTGTATGTCCAAATCAAATTATCTGTTGTTTTTCTCAAATTGTGTATATTTCTTGTCATGTGTAATAATAAATAAATAAATAAATAATAAAATTAATCTACCATATGCACTTTTAATTCTGAACATCATTGAAACTGCAGTATATTTGGTATTGTAACTTCTATTTTTGCTACCCTATTTTCCTAAATTGAAAATAATATAATTTAAAAATAAATCTAAAATTAAATAAAATAAAGTTTGAAAACACTCATACTAAAACATATCAGATGACCTTAAGCCGCAAAGGTGCACAACTATCAGAGACTATGTTATGCCTTCACAAATATTATATCTTAGTTGTTTCTCAAAAGCAGTTGTCACAAAATGAAGTCTCTTACGGTTGTATTTTTCATCTTCTTAATTTCTGCGGTATTTGCTGGTTCCCGTAGAATCGATGGGTGCACTGGACCTTGGTGTAAGTATTTTATAAACAATTTATACGAACATTAATTTTATATTATTTCCAATAAGATTTATTTAGCCGATAAATTGAAGTATTGCTATAACTGGAGACAATGCCTGCTGCAGACAGTTTTGGAGTTATCTTTGTTCGCAAACATTCATTTCAAACATTTTACTAGACATTTCTCATATAGCTCATTAATTATATAACTCAAAATGCCTTCATTTTCAGCAAGCATTAATATATCATCTGCATACAGACACAAACATTTACTTCACATACTCTTACACCTCACTCATCATATTTTAGATAGCGCACATATGAATTTCTGTATAAATTAAACATACAAGGTAACATCACACGTCCTTGCTTTAAGTCTTTTGTAATTTTAAATTACTTAGTCTTAAATATATTATATGGAAAAATGAGTGCGTGATACCAGACTACTGAAAGCACTCCTTAGATCAACATAAATTAGGCTATGGTTTTTTTTTTGTTTTAATCTACTTTGCACGGATTTCTTCTGTTACACAAGTATTCTGTCACATTATTTGGTCAAGTAATAAACATTTTATAAATAATTTATGTGCCGCAATTCATTGATTTGGTACGAAACTTAAACTTAACCTTACTAAAAAGATGAGGCACAAGTTTTGGGATTGGAACTGAAAGAAAAACGATTCTCGACAATTGTATTCAACTGCAATATGAATTTTATTTTATTATTCTCTTATTTCATTAACTTCATTTTTTGAGTAAAACTTTTTAATTAAGTATAAGATATCATTTTGAAAATATTTCTTCGTTCACAACATTTATTGTAAATACTGAGTTAGATCCAACTGTGAAGTTGCCTTGCTAAAAACTGTTTAAAATTTTCATTTTGGTATTGGAAGACTGTCATATTCTTGACAATGCCACATTCAATTGATCAAGGCAGAATACAAGTTCTGGTAAAAATAATCCTACTTTCTAGATTTGCTCCTGTGGCTCATTAATAATTATGGCAAACGCCAGTTTGATTGAGAATTATTTTCTTCGGAGAATAATAGACCAATTTGAATTTGCCGGTGCAAAATCTTTTTTTGGAATAAATATTATTCCCATCAGCACTTTGGCAAAAGCAAAATTTGGCTTAAAATCTATGCTTTCATTAAATTTTAGCTTATGAAGTGGCATCTCTAAAGATGTTTATTCATTGAGGAATTCCATTCAAATTGCATAGTTCTGCTTATCTTCATCGTTTGCATCAATTGAATGAGAACAGATGCAACATTTTGAAACTTGGAATATTCACTGCACGCAGTAGCTTTTGCATTTATGTTTTGTTTCATTTTCATTTCACGGTCAGAGTATGTCGTTTCATTTTCGGCTTCACGGCATTAGGTAAATTATATAACATATAATGTAATTTTTTTGTGTAGTATTTCTTAATGAACTTTTAAATATACTCGTATAAATAATTCATAATTTTGTTTTCCTGGTAGTTAAAAACCCTTACGTGAAAAAGAAAAACAATTTAAATTTTGAAATCAGTATTAGATATTAACTAAAAGGATAAGGTGATCAGATCTTGAATATATCGTAGTAAGCCGAGACAAACGAAAACTCCTTCATGGCTTAGTTAGTAAGATATCAATCTGGGGTTCTCAGGTTCAATTCCCACGGGCACCAAAGCATATGGTAACAATACCTGCATATGCCTAGTACTTGTGCGCCAATACACGCAATGACAAAGTGAATTCCATGCCTATTTCGAATTTCAAAACTCAAATATTGGTGCTGAAAATAGTCTCCTAGCCACGCTCTTTAATATGTTCGAATTAAAATTGGATATTTTAAAGGGAAATACAAAAGAAAAAGAAGAACATACTGAATCATCCTCCGCCTGTTTGTCCTTATTTTGATCAAATGGACGTAGTTTATTTCAGTGGTGCTCTGCAACTTATAGACATTAATAAGATGGACATGAAAATGATGGTTGGGAGACAATATTATTTTTAATCCTGTTAATTAAGGCTTTGGGCTTAAAGGCGCTAGAGTAGGCATTTAAATAACTTTATAGTAGTTTATCATCATATAATCAAAAATCGGAAAGAAATATCATTATATTTTTTCATGTCCTCAGTGAGATACAGGCAAAAGCCTAGTTTACTGGGGGAGACGAAAATGAAAGGCAACAAACCCAGATCAATTAAAATTGTGCGTACAAATTAAATGACCTGTTTTTTTTTTTTTCGCATGTTGTGTATAATTTCTTGCCATGTGTAAATAAAATAAATTAAAATATGCCTTGGCAATACTACTGCATGCTGAGAGATAATTATAACCTTGTAGACAAATACTTGACCAGACTGGGATCTTTGTTTTTTAAAACTATCAGGAAATTTACCAAGAACCATACGGTCAATTGAAAGCATCTCATCAACTAGGTCATGGAAGTAAATTTTTTTTTGATTGCCTGATTTTACGTCCTGTGTTGCAATTGCTGCTATGTTTATGTTATCAGTAAAATTTTAATATTTTAGGTCCTCCCAAATGTGAAGAAGGATTTCATGTATATGTGAGCCCCTGCGGAGGTGCTACATGGAGTCAAAAGACCTGTGAAAATCCGAAAGTTACAGACATGGGGCCAATTTGTGACTTGATGCGCTGTGACTGCAATGAGCCCAAAGTCTTGAACGAGGCCACAAGGAAATGTGTTATGGTAGAGGAGTGTCCAATACATTAAGCGCTTTGTCTAATTTAAAAGAAAAAGCTTCTTTAAAATATAAACAATCAAATTATTCAGTTTTTTATTTCAATAACTTTTATTTCAATAAATCGTGTATTCAATGCTGAGTGCTGTGGTCCTCTGCTATGTCTGAAATTTGATGTATCACATGTCTCCATCACTCCTGGTGTTACATGTTGAATGCATCAGCCCTGTTAACTGCTTTATTTGGTGTATCCATCTTACAGGACACCTTTCTCTTCCTCTTATCCTTCAACTTCCCTTGTGATCAACAGTTTCTTCAGACTTTTTCGATTATTTTTAGCAACTCTCCATTAGAACTCCTTTCCTTCTTTCTTCCAGTCTTTTATAATCTTTAATTCTTGGATGGTAATATTGGCCTGACTTGCAATCCATGGGATACAGAACATCTACATCCAATATGACATTGCGAAAGCATTTATGATGTTTTTCCTTTCTTCTCATTATCCATGTTAACATTCCATACAGTACTATAGAGCAGTGATCTACAAACTTTTTGATCGCATACCCCTAATACAGAAGAAATTTATAGAGTGAACCTCTGAATACATGTAGGGGTTTGCACATTTTTTTTAATAATACATAAGTAAAAATATCACGGATTTGGCAATCTTAAATAAAATAAATATAAAGAGCTACCGCCCAACTGATATCAATATGTGAAACACGCAATATCCACAAACTTACAAAGATTTGCTGTTTGCTTCTTTTATGAGTATCCGATAGTGTCGCAGCTGTCAATTCCTCAACTATTTGATGTTTATGACTGTGTAATTTAAAAATACAAGTTAGTATTTGTTCATCTTTAATAAATTTTCTTATTTTTTCTATCACTTGGCGTACCCCCAAGTATTGTCTCGCATATCCCATGGGGCATGTGCACCCCACTTTGGGGACCACTGCTATAGAGAATATTAATTAGAAATTCAACAATACAAATTTTGGTTTTTCGTGTTAAAGACTGGTTAATCAATATCTTCATCAGACTTGTCAATAATTAAACAGTCAATGATTTTATATAGATTAACTCTTGTCGCCTTGTGATGTGCATTGAGGGGACACAATAACTTTATTTTAAATTCTGCAATATAAACTGTATATTTTTGAGGTATTCTTCAGTATCATATAGATGTATTAAATCAGGCCTTGCCAACCCAATTTGCCCCATGGGCCGCATTGACTACCTAAAAATTTCCAAGGGCCGCACATACGAGTAAATAAGAATACTTGCAAATTTTCTTCCAATATTTTTATCCATATGTGACTTTACAACTAAATTCGTACTTATTAATTTTGTTTGTAAGTGATTGATTTGGATGCAGAGGTACACAGAAAGTGTTCAATCAGTGTGAATCTGAAAAAAAAAAATGATACTACAACTAGATATGAAGAGAAAACATGTATTGAACCAACAACATAATATATTTGTATGGTAATATAATTATTTAGAATTCTAAGTTATTAATTGGAAAATATATTTGTATGGTAATTTAATGATTTAGAATTCTAAGTTATTAATTGGAAAATATATTTGTATGGTAATTTAATGATTTAGAATTCTAAGTTATTAATTGGAAAATATATTTGTACGATAATAAAAAAAAACTAATTCATCATATAAGACCGCGAGCGGCACAAAAAGGTGCCGCGGGCCGTGAGTTTGGCCACTCCTGTATTGAATGAAGCCATTTAGAAATATAACATTAATCTTTATCAACATAAAAATAATAATTGTATTGATAATCAGTGACATTTCGTAATGGCCAGGCCATGGTCACTGGGTGTATCACAATTAACTTTTGAAAATAAAAGGTCATGCTTTGTTATGAAGTCAACTTATTTTATATCTCGAATCTTAGAAAAGATATTTGTTTCACATTGTGGTGTCACGTTTATACATTTTTAATCAAATAAATAAAACAGCAATTTTTTTATTTTGTATTCACAACTGTTTTATTTGAGTTCACTACCGGTTTCAAAGACCTCCATCTTCCTCTTCAAATGAAGTTGAACTAAATTATGTCTTAAATACATTTTTTCTAATTGTACGAGTAATAGGTACAGGAGAAGGGGAGGGGAGAAATGGTTAATAAGGGGAGGGGAGTAGGTAGGTGTCAACAGAAAGAGTTTTGAAAGGGAAACATATTTAACAGAGATGCGGCCTTTAGTAAATCAAATTTGTTTCGCATAAGACAGCTGAAAAATGCATGGTCCATAGTTTCATCATCCAGACCACACTCGCAGCCGGGATTCTCCACAATACCCTTTTCGTAAAAATGATTAGCCACCACGCAGTATCCCGTCCGCAAACGACACATGACAGACACTTCCATCTTGTTCATTCTTATTATATGAAACCATGGTTTGTATTTCTTATCAAGCATATCTGAAAAAATGCATTGTATTACACTTTTGTTGTATACAGTACAATCTGGTGGGCTGATTGCCATGTAGTAATCTCTTTCGACCAACTAGAAAGATGTTAAAAATGCTTTTATGTGAAAACCAGACTGGAAACCATTTTTTTTAATCTGGGTTTCAGCAGGAATTAGCCCGCATCCTCCAGGTTGAGAGACAGGTGTCTTACCAACTAGGCCACAGAGGTCGAAGAATGATCTGACATGAAAGGTAACCGCTTAATAAGGATGTATGTCATCAGTAGAATGTAGAAAATAATCTAGAGATGATTAGGTCACATCGAGAGAAAGTCGCAAAAGACTTACCAAACAAAAATGGATTTCAGAAATTAATGAAAAATGAGGAAAATGTTAATTTATGAATGGAATAATATAGTTTTCTGACTGGAGAAAAAGAGAGAAACTCTTCTATAGATGGCTTTTGACATATACATATTAGAGCAAACTGCTGAAGAGTGCTTCAAATAAGTTTGTGTATTACCTTTGTCCTTAATACCAGAGCATGTCGTAGTCTTGTGCTCGATTTCAAACACTTCTTTTCAATATTCGAAGTAAGAAGGTAGTGTGTTCGTATAATTAGATTAAGGAAAACAAAGATTAAAGAATATTACTGAAAAAATCTTTATTAAAAAAAAAATTACATAGCTAGAACAATAAAAACAAGAGTATTTTATTAATCAAATTGCATCCTGCCGTTTTCACACTGCGCTGGAAGTGTTCCATAAAGTTCCAAAAGCTAGAGTTATAGTTTTAAGCCCAGTGAGGCGCAGGAAGGTGGTAGTGTAGAGGCACTGCCGGCAGGGTCAGTGGTGCGAGGATTGGCACCACTGAACTGAGAGGAGCGAGGGCGGCTTCTCTTGCTGCAGAAGCCCTGGAGGCAGCTGCCGCGGCCTCAGAACTCTGGATTGCAGTCAACTTGGCTGACTCTGCATCTGAAATTTGATAAATAATTTCTTTTTCAAATTGGTTTTTTGGTCGGTTCAAGTGACAATAAACCTGACTGGTTGTACTTTATACTACAAAAGCGTATTGTAATACAAAATTAATATATTCACTGTTATCATCACTTTTATCATTATCATGATCTTCATCAATATGATTGTTATCATGATCATCATCATCATTATCATTGTCAAAAGCATCACCATCACAATCACTATTATCAACACTACTATTATTCTAATAATCATTGTTATCATAATTCTCATCAACATGAATGTATGTAATTACTATCATCACCACAATTATATTTATTAACATTGTCATCATCATCACAATCACACTACTATCACTATAATAATCATTGTTATCACAATCATCATTATCCTCACCAACATGAATCTCATCATCATTGCAACAAGAATCAATATTATTATTGTCAACATCATCATAATCAAAATCACCATTATCAACACTACTAGAAGTATTATCCTAATACTCATTGTTATCATGATCATCACAATCCTCACCAACAAAATTATCATCATTATAATCACATTCATCACCATTATCATTCACAAAATCATCATAATTACTATTATCATCATCATTCCAATCATAATAGTAATTATCATATCTCCTTTCCTATCCTTACACTCAACTTGTAAAGGTTTATATTTTGTACTATTTTTAATCTGTCAATAATAATGTATTGCATTGAATTACACTTTCGTTGTATACATTACAACTTGGCGGGCAAATTGCCATGCTGCAATATCTACCAACCAACCAGAAATATGTAAAAGAGGTCTTAAGTGAAAAACTGGAATCGAATCCGCAACATCCGAATTGGGAGACAAGTGTCTTTACCAACTAGGCCACGGAGGTCGTCTATAATCATAAGGAGGTCGTGTATAAGAATAATGGGTTCCAGTCCCGAATTGGAACGTCCTTGAGGAGAGTTTGTTCTCTGAACAGCGCTATATAAATTTTCCTTTTATTATTACTTTCATTATCATTACCAGCTTTCTGAATGTGGTGCGCGGCGTGCTGCGCGGCGGCTCTGAGTGCGGCGGCGGCCTGCTGCTCCCTGCGCGCGGCCTCGCGCTGCGCGGCTGCCACGCGTGACCCCGCTGCGGCCGCTTCCTCCTGCGCGCGTAGTGCGTCTCCACTGGCGGCCCTGGCTTCTGCGCGCAGTCGCAGTGTTGCTTCCTCACTGATTAACATTGAAGTATACACATTGGTAAACAATTCGATGAAGATGTAAGCATGGGGTTTCTTTACTGAAAGAGTAGCATTGAATGTGATTGTGGGGTAAACATGCTATACTTGAGAAAATGTAGGATGGTCACAGGTGACATTTGAAATGTCATGTTTAAAAGGGATGGGGTAAAATCGTTTTTTTTTTACAAATCGAATCGTTTTTTTATAAATCGAAAAATTGGTTTTCTCTAAACTGACATTTTAATTCCTAATTTTCAGTATACTGACTTTCTAATGTATTGTATGATTTGTATCTATCTTTAAATAGGCCAAGATCCATTATGAATTAATACTAATTACGAACATTTATAAAAATATCGAACTAATAGGTATAAAAATATCGAAAATCCAATTATCGTATACCCCATCCCTAGCCAATGCAGACTATCGTAGTGACTTTCGACAAACGTCACCAAATATTATTTGATTTTAAGTAACTCCCACATTTTTGCTAATTTGTAACAAGATGTATTAATTTGTCATCATTGTTAGTTTTATGTAATGTACTCGTATTTACCTAAATTATTAGAATCGAGGCTTATCATATATCAAAGTTGATAAAATAATTAAAATTACTGAACGTCGTTACAAGGTTGTATTGGGGCAAATTTGTGAACTGTCTAGGGACCATGCTACATTTTATCAAGTATATGATACATGCTTTGAGCAAAACTTGATTATTGTGCATAATACGGCGATCTCTGTTGCGATATGTGTGGCATAATTAAAACAGTTGATGAGCATTTGGTAAAGCTTGGTTCCACGAATCGCTTCGAATTTAATTCAAAATACGAACTTATTTTCCGGACCGCCAATTAATTAATTCGGGTACTATGAAAAGTAATGAATGAAGAAAAAGAAACAGAGATTATTTACGCAACAATAATTTAAAGTTTCCCGTTACTGTCATTTGTACAGTTTTGACAGTTTTCTTTTATTTAAAAAAAAATTACATGGAAATATAATTCTTATCTCCAGACTTCTACTTTTCTGTTAACATTATGGTTAACGTTCACGCTAAGCAGGCGGGTGCTTACGGATGTTTTTTTCGCTTTATCCATTTAAGATCTGAATTTGTGTTTCTCCGTAGCTTATATACAGCATATCATAAATTTTTAAAGCGCTATCAAGCAACACAAAAATTGCGTTATGCAAAAAATCTGCTTATCGAAAGCCTGCCTGCGATATATTAAACCTGCCTATTGTCTTGAATATTTATCTCCTTGCCATTGGAGCTTTGTGTTCGATATGTCAAGACTGTGTGCTTGCACACAATAAACCGACACGCGCACAAATTACACGCAATGAACCGACACACACGCACATATTGTTCACAATGAACCGACACACTCACAGATTGCACATAATGAACCGATACACTCACATTTTGTTCACAATGAACTGGTATTGCACACAATGAACCAATAAACGCACAAGCGTATTCCATCCTCAGGATGGTTAACAATCATACTCGATCATAAGGGGTGGTCTATCACAATAGGATATCTATCAAAATATCGATTCAGAAGTTTAACACACAGTGAACCAATAATAACGTTCCACATAACACGATTCCACAGATATCTAGATTATTTAGTATTTGTGACGATATTGAGTCTTCCTGTACTGATGAACACTGTAAAATTGTTGGTACATCGCTTGTCTTTCATACGGGGGCTTCGGGTTTGTATTTCCTATGGTTACCATGTTAACATCTCGAGTAGTAAGATATTAATGAAAATTTTAAAACATCGTTTGTTCAGTTGGTAAAATATGTAACTAGCCGATAAATGATTTAATTGTGTGGTATCATCAATGGATGTCATTGGTACTCGTAGTCCAAATCCTGACATAATCTGGGAATATTCGAGAAATAATCACTGCGCCCCAACCGTGGGGCCACACGCTATCTGACTCAGTATTTCATGGCCCCACGGTTGGGGCGGTACTCACGGAGAGGTTAAAGACCCTTTTAACATGTTTTGTATATTATCGTATTAAACTTTTCTTTGTAAACAGTACAGCTCAGCAAGACTATTTTTATTTTTAGACCATTTTATATTTGAATTTGTGTTTTTTTCTGTAGTTTTATATAGTGTTTATCATAAAATCTTATAGTGCTAATAAGCATGACAAAAATAGCGACATTTAAAACTTCCTAACGAAATACTGCAGCAGTTTACGCCTGCCGATTGTCTTGGAAGTTTAATCTCCTTGCCATTGGAACTCTGGATTTAATATGTCAATGTGTGCTTGCTGAAGTGCAACACTTTGCACCCAATAAATCAATATACACTGATGAACTCCATCCACATGTTGGCTGTTAATCATATTCGATCACGAAGGATCCCCAATTGATTGATGTATATAGTTTTTTTTATAACACTGGTTATCCCAAAATAACTATAATAATTTGTGTGACGAACTATTTTTACAGATTATAAACATTTTTGGGGTTCTACCGAGAATCGAATGCGTAGCCTTCGAGTTACGGTCAAACAACTTACCAACTAGGTCGTCAATCTCTTTCCATTATAACTTAATACTCTTTTCAATTTGATGGCGGTCTATCTGTATGATTGACTTTAATCTTCAAATACTTGGGGTAATATTTTAGATTTTTATACACATACAACCCTCACTTACTTATTCTTAATGGCCAGAGCTGCAGCCCCTTCTTTAGCGGCCGCCACCTTCTGCTGTTGAAGGGCCGCCCTGCGAGCCCCCTCTGCCTCTACTTGAGCGCGTCTCACGCCCTCGGCAGCAGCATGGGCGGCCGCTACAGCCGCACCTGCATCTGGCGCCCATCCTGACGAGACCCAGGGGGCGGGTGACCATCCGGAGCCAGTCCAGCCTGCGTCTGAGCCTACGATGGAAAAAGATAATTAAAAATAATAAATGTATATACTCGTAAAACTAATATTTTATATATTATATTTGGTACAAAAACGAAAATAGAAATTGTAATTTAAAAAAGAGCTCTGCATTGTTTTGCATCGGACTCTTTTCGACAAAATAGGCAATTATGATTTTAGGCGTATATTTGCTGTGGTAAATGAGGCTTTAATATAGCCAACTTGTATTTTTTCTGGCCGTTTGTTGATTATTTTTTCCATAATATTCTTATTTTATAATTAATGTAAATGCCCCACGAACGCAAACATTGAAAAATAAATAAAATAATTAAGGGAGATTAAATGGTATACAACGATAAATTGGAGCAAGTCGAGGAATGCTGCTATTTGGGTAGTAGTTTTTTAGATGATAGAAGCGTTTAATGGTAGACAACGATAAATTGGAGCAAGTTGAGGAATGCTGCTATTTGGGTAGTAGTTTCTTAGATGATAGAAGCGTTTAATGGTAGACAACGATAAATTGGAGCAAGTTGAGGAATGCTGCTATTTGGGTAGTAGTTTCTTAGATGATAGAAGCGTTTAATGGTAGACAACGATAAATTGGAACAAGTTGAGGAATGCTGCTATTTGGGTAGTAGTTTCTTAGATGATAGAAGCGTTTAATGGTAGACAACGATAAATTGGAGCAAGTTGAGGAATGCTGCTATTTGGGTAGTAGTTTCTTAGATGATAGAAGCGTTTAATGGTAGACAACGATAAATTGGAGCAAGTTGAGGAATGCTGCTATTTGGGTAGTAGTTTCTTAGATGATAGAAGCGTTTAATGGTAGACAACGATAAATTGGAGCAAGTTGAGGAATGCTGCTATTTGGGTAGTAGTTTCTTAGATGATAGAAGCGTTTAATGGTAGACAACGATAAATTGGAGCAAGTTGAGGAATGCTGCTATTTGGGTAGTAGTTTCTTAGATGATAGAAGCGTTTAATGGTAGACAACGATAAATTGGAGCAAGTTGAGGAATGCTGCTATTTGGGTAGTAGTTTCTTAGATGATAGAAGCGTTTAATGGTAGACAACGATAAATTGGAGCAAGTTGAGGAATGCTGCTATTTGGGTAGTAGTTTCTTAGATGATAGAAGAGTTAAAAGGAATATCGAACGGCATGTAGTGATAGAAAACTAAGCCAATGTGGCAATTGAAACATATATATTTGAACCGGACAGTATCAAAATGTTCTAAGATGATAGTCAAGAACGATATTTTAGTACCGACTTTGATGTATGGGAGTGAAACGTGGATGTGTAAAAAAACTTAAAGAATAAATGCTGTATAATGTGTGCACTGAGAATAATATACGGGGTGACAATGTATGACAGAATACGGGATGAAGTGATAAGGAATGAATGTGAACTTAATGAATTGAGTTAGAAGAAGAAGAATTAATTAAGAAATACTAACAAAACCAATATATAGTGCAAATATGAGTGGAATATATGGTTGGATCAAGCATATAATATTTTAAAAGAAGGAAATGTTCAAGTCAAAGATTATAATAGCTTTATGATAAGATGTATATGGTAGATGTAGCAGAGGCGAAATATGTGTGTTGCGATAACAAAATATGGCGCGCCCTCTTCTTTGCTTATCCCGATAGGGAGAGGACGTGAAAGTATGTATGTATGTGTAGAAAATACCTGGCACGACAATGGTTCCCAAGTCCCAAGGACCGTGACCAGAATAAATGGATCTCTTCTTTATAGCGTTGTCATCTCCGAAGCAAAAAGCTGCCGTCGCTAAGATGACCGCCAGTGCCTGAAATACAAAAAACAAGAAGAAATAAATTTCACAAGTCAGAAAAAGACGTGCATCCCATTCAATTTGATACGGTGGATGAACTATAACATACATTAGCGTCAACTTATAAATATTATAGGGAGGGGGATCAAGTAAGGTGCACCCAATCACCTCACGAAATTGTGGCTGTTTCTCCCTATCTATCTTGGTTCATTCTAGTCACAACTTTGAAACATGTTTTTGTTAAAGTTTGCTTAATTGAAGGGTGCATGGGAAAAACCTTTATAGTCAACAATAGTTATTTTTTTCTGATAAAACAATTGTATACTGAAATTTAGTAAATTTTTCATTGAAACCGTTCGAAAACTAACAATGCAATAATTTCTTTAAAAGCTCCATTTGACAGCTGATATGGGTCGCTAGTGTAGAGTTATCCAAAAACATAGAAATGAGTGGTCCTCGTTTATGAGAAATTTATATAATGTATGTATTTCTTGTGTATTTTATCCCTCATTTTTTGCAGGTAGCAACCCCAATTTACTTTGGGAATAAGTTTAAGGATCAGGCCTCTTTAAGTTGGCACCATTGATAGCAGTTAAATCGAAATGAAGATGATTTTTCAAGACGTAATATTTCTAAGTATCAAAAAGTACGCTTGGGTAAATAGATATCATATATAGGATCAATATAGGGTAATCCAAAAAATGTACACACACGTATATTCCGCGCCGTTTACTTGAACTTGCTGCTGGAATTTGTCATACCACGCATTCGTAAGAGGACTTATATTTTGAACAAGATGATGCACCTCTCCACTACGTGATGTGAGGGCCTACTCGTATCTTGATGACAATTAGGCGAACTGATGGATTTGACGTAGATGTAGCATTGAAAACCCCACGCGCTCTCCAGATTTCACGCTAATAGATTTTAAATGGAGGACTCATCAAAGATAAAGCTTATGGCACAAAACTAGTTAAAAATTGAAAACAACGATTGACAGAGAACGCGCCCAAATACCAAAACAAATTATTCATAATGTTTGCGATTCCACGTTATCAGCTCTGCATTGACCAGAACGACTTAATTTAAACACTCTTGATAATCAAAAAGAAATCTATGCCTGTCTTTTTTAGTTTGGACTTTTAATCTTGAATATACAAGTACCCGACTGTAAGTAATACACATCGGGCTTAAGAAAGAGACTGTCGGTTTGTAGAGCGTCGTCTCTGTCATTCACACACGTGTTCCGTTACGATTTGTCAGTCGCATCGTGCGACAGAGACGACGATCTACAAACCGACAGTCTCTTTCTTAAGCCCGATCGGTATTACTTACCGCCGGGTACTATACCTTAATTAATACTAAATCTATAATCATTTAAAGTTTCTATATATTTTTTGGATACCCTGTAGATAACTAAAAAAAACGTAAGGTTTTCCCACGTGCAACCAGAAAGACGTTATAAGGTTTGTATTTAAAGGCAAGTACAATATTTATAAAAGATGAATACGTGTATATCTAGACAAGAGGGTAAGAAACTATAGATCTAAAAAGAGAACATCAATTACAATAATAGAATAGATGAGAAAAAAAGAAGCATTTTGAAAGGCAGCATGTTAACACTTTATATCCCAATCCCGTGTTTTAATGGAATACTCGATTTGCGTTGAGTCCAAACCCTGTGTTTTCACGTGATCCATAATACCTCTTCCGAAAAAGGACATATTTCTGGCATCTAGCAAATATGTAAACGATTCCACCTTTAAATGATATGTTAATTTCCTGATTTCTAACAATGCCCTGATTTCTAGTAATGTCCTGATTTCCAACCTGTTTCCTGATTTCTAGCAATGTCCTGATTTCCAGCATGTTTCCTGATTTCTAAGTGTCCTGTTTTCCAGCCTGTTTCCTGATTTCTAACAGTGTCCTGATTTCCAACCTGTTTCCTGATTTCTAGCAATGTCCTGATTTCCAGCCTGTTTCCTGATTTCTAACAGTGTCCTGATTTCCAACCTGTTTCCTGATTTCTAGCAATGTCCTGATTTCCAGCCTGATTCCTGATTTCTAACAGTGTCCTGATTTCCAACCTGTTTCCTGATTTCTAACAATAAGACAATAGGTAATGAAAACATGTATCAATTGATCTATAGGATATCGCAACAAGAACTGCAATTTTAAATTATAATTAAGTTCTGCAATCATGTACCGCTGCATGATTAATTTATAGATTATGTAGACGATATACAGTACCCGGCGGTAAGTAATACACATAGGGCTTAAGAAAGAGACTATCGGCCATAATCGGCTAACATCGGATTTGTAGAGCGTCGTCTCTGTCGCACTATCAGTCTCGCGACGGAACACATGTACTCGTATGAATGACAGACGATGCTCTAAAAAGCCAAAGTTAGCTAATTATAGCCGACAGTCTCTTTCTTAAGTCCGATGTGTATTACTTACCGCCGGGTACTTGTATGTCCATTATAAATTTTATACGTTTAACAGCTGAAAAATGGCGATACATTTAAAATTGTAGTTCTTGTTGCGTCACTCTATGAAATAATACCTTCGGTCAATGGAGATCGATATCGCGATATGATTCAATTTTTTTTGGCATCAATTGAACGATTTGGACTTAGAAAACATGTGGTTCCAGCAGGATGGGACAACTTGTCATACTGCTAATGAAACAATGGCTTTATTGCAGGAAAAGTTCTCTGACCGTCTAATTTCTCGTCGTGGAAATGTGAATTAACCCCTTTACATTTTGTTCTTTGGGTTTATGTTAAATATTAAGTACCAATAATTCAAAAACCATGGACGATCTTAAATCCAACTTCATTCGTGTCATTGCAGATATATGTATCCATTTATGTGAATCCGTTATTAAAAAATTTGCTCAAAGGGTCGTCGTATGTAACAAGAGCCGAGGTAGCCATTTGGCCGATATCATTTTTCACACGTAATTCATATGTGCATTTATTACATTGATACCAATAAACATGAACTTTAAAAAAACTCGTTTTTTATTCTTCATTGATTAAAAATTGCAGTTCTTGTTGCGCCACCTATATAATGGAGATTCTAACGTCGCGTCATAAGTGTGCAATGAAGTATCAGATATTAAAGATTTTGAGATATGAATTGGAAGACAAACTACAGTATCCGGTCCGGGCCCAAATAGTCTAAGGAATTAGCTGAATTTTCCAAATATTTAAAAAAAGCTTGTCTTAGCATGTGTTGATATGTATTCCATCAACTGACTAAAAAAAAGCCCGCAGAGTTGACAAGGTATGTGCTAAGCATAAGTATACAAGTGAGAACCGGTACATGTGTAAGGAGTGTGGTGTGTGGTGTATCTCTCCACAAAGGATATTGTTGATATAGTTACTAAACTAAACTAAATTATTCAAGTATTTTAAACAAAGTCTTGTTACAATATTCTTAATATTTACTTAGATTTAACAATTTTAGTGAACTCTTCATAAAAATTAAAATTCCTAAAAAAAACAAGCAGATCACTGGGAAAGGTGTCATGATTTTTTGATCGGGTCTTAAAGTGTTAAAATATCTGGAACCGATCCTTTATTTAAAATACCTAAATCTTTTAAAAATGGATGTATTCATCCAAAAAGGGCCAGAACCATATTTTACCTGCTCTGAAATAATTAAGGCTTTGTAAGGGTTGAATGGAACAAACAAATGTATGAAATTCAACCACGAAATAACTTTTCAACTGATAAGATATTTTTGCGTACACAGGTTTTTGGATATTTGAAATGAACCAGAAAAGGTCTTTGTTGTGAATCAAAACTTTTTGGCATATGTCGTCGTTGTTCTGCGAAAAGCATTTAAGTCCATTTTTTCTTAAAATGGCTTTTTGATGACATTTTACTTAAAATAAAAATATCTACACATGGAAAAAACATTTATGCCCAAAAGTTATATGGTTTCGCTGTTATGAAAATATAAAAAGTAATATAATTTGATTTTACATCGCCTTCCGAAACTTAAATTGCATTTATCTCAAAACTCAATATTTGGACTTATATGCTTTCCGCAGAACAACGACTATATATTATATACATGTCAAATGATAATGACAAAAAGTCAAAATAATTTAGGTTAAATTATGTTTTTTTATGATAAGAAATAGATTTTAGTATAGTAATCCCTCCGTTTACGCGGTCTCCGTTTACGTGAATTCACGTTAACGCTGTTTGAACCTTAAAACGGAGAAGAACTGTCAAGCAGCAAACTTACGATAGATATTTTTATGCCTTTGATGGCATAAAAAAGTGGCATAAAACCAAAGAAAGGTAAAAAAGCTTATTTTAATTATTGGTAAAAATATTATTTTTCAATACACTGATACTAACTATTCAATGTGATAAAGAAAAAATGCAATAGATATTTACTATGCAACACACTGAATGAAGGGAGTGCGCAGTCTTACAGTTGTATATTTATTATGTAACACACTGAATGAAGGGAGTGCGCAGTCTTACAGATGTATAATTTTCTAGACTAAATTCAAAGAGTAAGGAAAATATGTCTTTTAAAATTTTGTATCACAGTCCTGCATTTTAACGAAATTCGCGTTGAGCGCCAGTCACGTGTTTTAACGTGATCGATATATCTTCTAAAAAAGCATATATTACTGCCATTTGTAAACAATTCAACCCTTAAACGATAGTCCCCTGATTTCAAACATTGGGATATGTAAACGATTCCACCTTTTAATGATATGTTAGTTTCCTGATTTCTAACAATGCCCTGATTTCTAGCAATGTCCTGATTTCCAACCTGTTTCCTGATTTCTAGCAATGTCCGGATTTCCAACCTGTTTCCTGATTTCTAAGTGTCCTGTTTTCCAGCCTGTTTCCTGATTTCTAACAGTGTCGAACATATTTTCATACATATTTCATACATATTTTCATTATCCCTAGATAATGAAAATATGTATGAATCAATTTATCATCGATTAACATGCATTAAAGATTTTTACATGTGTATCTGGAGACCATCTATAGTCTTCGGGTTCAAATAGAATAAGGAATTTGTAAAATCCTCCAAATAGGTTATCAAAAGGCATATATATACACTAGGGTGTCCCTTATTTTATCAAAAACAAAAAATTTGCGATTTTTTTTGCTTTAACCCCCTAAATATTTCTTATTTGGTTTGATTTACTCAAAAAACAAATGTTTATCTCAATAGGATGACGTTAACCCGTGCTAAGTTGAGCGCCAAATTTGAATGTTAGTAATTATAGGTTTATTAGTTCTCTAAGTCAGTGTAAAAATTATTGATGAATGTATAATATCTATATATATATTTTTTTTATATAAAGAATATTTAAAACCACAGTGCACTCTAAAGAGTAAAAATGTATTCAATTACTGACTTAGAACTAATAAACCTATAATTACAAATATTCAAATTTAGCGCTCAAGTCGGCACGGGTTAACGTCATCCTATTGTAATAAAATTTTGTTTTTGGGTAAATCAAACCAAATGGAAATTATTTAGGGGGTGGAAAAAAAAGTTTTTTTTTTTTGACAAAATAAGGGACACTCTAATATACACGTGTTGATATGTATTCTATCAACTGATAAAAAAAAGAAAAACCCTTTATACCACTTGCAACGTATGTACTAAGCAAAAGAAAATAAGTGAGACCTAGTGCGTGTGTGAGGAGTGTCATATGGATCTCAATAAAGAAGAATGGTGGCAGATTTATCACACTAAACTAAATCACTAAAGTATTTTTAACAAAGACACAAAGTTTCAATACAATATTCTTAATATTTATATAAATATTGCAATTTAAGTAAAAACCCTTCACCAACATCTGAATTCCTTAAAAACATGAAGGGTACCGGGAAAGGTTGTTATAATTTTTATCGGGTTTTATACTCGTAGTGATGAAAAAAAGTGTTTCTCAAACGCGTTAAGCTGAAATCGAGAGAAAAAAAGAATATGTAAACCGAGGGATATACGCATCTCAAAACAGGTCAAATGTGGATCGTTTAAGCAAATATAAGTCCAATTGTTGTTTTGTTCGACAATGGTTGTTTTTTTCTTTCCGGTGTTATCAATAGTTTTACAATGGATCACTACATTTTGCTATCTGATAGATGCAGACGGCGCCAAAAATATGACTATTTCGGTTCTACTTCAGACAAAAAAACGTTTTTAAGAGATTAACAATGCAATGGGAAAGAACCCTTTTTAAATTCTTCACAAAAAAAACATCAAACTGTGCCATAAAAGTTGACAAGACTTGAATATCAAAAGAATTTTAAAAGAATTTAAAGGTGAGTTTATCTATTTTACTATCTGGGAAGCATGTTTTCAACAGTAATATTTAACAGTTCAGTTCGATCCCACCTCCACCCATGCTGTTATGGGGAATAAAATAAGTGTCCATCCAGCGCGATATACACTAGAAGATCGAAATCAACTGTATTTTACATGAGCGCGATGTCACACAGTGCCGAAAAAAGAAGGACTCCTTCTTCGGTGGTGACAAACCTGAGTGTGAAATAATAGTAGGGACGACGGACTTAAGGTTTGACATCACGGGAGAAGAAAAAACGACTCGCAGCGCAGATTTTTTTATCTTATAAAGTGGCTTAAGGCCTGGAGTTCAAACAGCCCAGCAAGTTGCCAGTACTTTCACAGAAAATTTCAAATGCAACAAAACTATCCTTTGACGCCACTAAATCGGAGTAGGAGATCGGTCTGAAGATAAACCGATGTAAGGCTGAGTGGAGTTCGCTTCGGAAATTACCGACTCGATTTTCATCGCAGTACCACAGAATGTGCTCTACAGATTGATCCAGATGGCGTCAAAAATTACAAAAGGGCAAAGGGACAAGATTGAAGCTAAAGAGTTTGGCATTACAACTCCTATCGCTGTAGAGAAATTGAGTGGTCGAATAGGTTGGGTGTACCTACGGGGAGCCGAGGCGTGTCCTAATGCAAGAAAAGAATTTAAATATCTGCCTTCTCACAGAGGAGGACGATCAACAATGATGCCAAGTGGATAACTTGGCATCATTGTTATATTAAATAATAAAAATATACTCGTAGGTTTAAATTATATAGCACCGTATATGATAGTCACATCTTTAACAGTTCAAATCAGTTTAGTACGATCCCACACAACCATCCACGCTTTTATGATGGACAAAATAAGTGCCCATTTATGTTCTACACTTTTTTTATGACCGCGGCGTCACGTAGGGTCGAAGAAGAAACTGCCCAAAAGGACTCCTGTGACGACGACATACCTGAGTGTTAAAATAATCGTAACGACGACGGACTTAAGGTCCGACATCACGAGAGATGAAAAATGACTCCCAGTTTGCATCGTACGGGTTTGATCGATGTACTTTTGATATAAACTTATTTTTGTAAAAATGTAAAAAAAATCTAGTAACGTTGCTTGCCAAAGCGACGACCGATAGGTCAGGGGATAAAAGTTAGCCAAAATTCTAGGTAAATAATATCAGGTTACAGATGGCAGCTCTAGGCCTAAAAATAATGACAACCTCCGTGGCTTAGTTAGTAAGTTGTCTGATTTCTAGCCCGGATGTTGTGAGTTCGATTTCCGATGGAACCCAGATTTTTAAAAAAATCAGTCTAGTCTGGTTTTCACCTAAGGCATGTTTAACATTATTCTGGTTGATCAGAAGATGTTGCTAAATGGCAATATGCCAGCAAGGTCGTACTGTATATAACAAAAGTGAACACAAAGAGAACAGTGAAGAGCCATAGGCAAGGGCTGTGCCCAGCAATGTATGATGAGTTACTGATGGTGACTGACGAGTGGCATCATGCGTGGCCTACAAGATTTTGAATACCGCTGAGTCTGTTTTTCATTTAAGGCCTCTGTAACAATTTCCTGGCTGATTTGAATATATTGCTACATGACGATTAGTTCGCCAGGCTATATTGTACACAATGAAAGTGTAACACAATACAATAAAAAAAAGTCGGTATGAGTGCACTGAAATGGCAACTTGGATAAATTATCTCAGACTTTGCAGTGTTAATTATAATCTTCTTCTTCTTCATCTTATTTTAGGTCTGTTGGCCTGTTATGGTCCTGCATCATTGTTTGCCTCTTGCGACGTCGACTGCCAGCTGTCCTTCCATCTTTTGGGAGGTCGTTCTGGAGGTCTGCTTGCTTGGGGGATACTGTCCCTGGCCATTCTTACGGCTCTTGGTTCCGCCATTCTGGATACGTGTTCGTTCCAGAACCTTCTTCTCTGTCGTCCCCATTTGACAATATCTTCAACTTCGCACGTCCTTCGGATTTCTGTGTTACGTACTCTATCACGAAGGGTTTTACCAGCGATACTCCTGAGTACCTTCATTTCGCTGGTTCGAAGGAGATTTTTGGTTCTGACAGTGTTGGCTCTGGACTCTATACTGTATGTCATTATGGGGCGGACACAGGTCTTAATGTTAGGTCACAGGTCTTAAGGTTAATTATAATAATAATATAAAATAACAATCTTTATTAAGACTATTAAGAAAGATGACTCTCCTCAAAAGAGCTCTAACTATGGGGCTCTAACCCACCTTTATCGTAAGTTAAATATATTGCAAACAAAACAATAAGTTATTACAATAAGAGTAAGGATAGGAAGGTAGTGACTGCGGCCGTTAGATTGGGTATATCCACGCATCTGCAATATATTCTTTTGTATTAAACTTTCGTTGTATACAGTACAACCTGGGGTGGGCTTATTGCCATGTGGCAATTTCTTCCAACTAATCAGAAATACGAGTATGTTAAAGAGGCCTTAAGATAAACCAGACTGGAATCCTTTTAAAAAAAATCTGGGTTATAGCGGGATTGAACCCGAAACCTTCGGGTTCGAAAACAGACGTCTTACCAACTAGGCCACGGAGGCTGCATGTTTAGAAAAACACATTTGATAAGAAAATTTACCGAGAGAATACGAACTACAAAGAAAACTTTGTAGATCTTCCGATATGTGATAGTAACTCGTTCGGATTTAGGTGGAGTATAATTTATGGTTGTAGTGTGCATATACACGTATAATACAATCATAAATACCAGATATGATTAAACAGATAAATATTAGCGTGTTACAGCTGGGAACAACGCCAATGGTTCACTTAGAGCTTTATTTGTCAATAAAACAATTGAAAAGTCGCCAAAAATAGTACAACGCAGTGGTGTGTTAGTGACCACATTGATGTATGGAACTGAAGCCTGGATATTTAGGGAGAATATCTGGTATTACAATGTATAACAGAGTTATGCATAAGTAGAAAAGGTGTTTTATACTTACGAATCGTAGAGACATAGTTGAAGATTACGTTTAGTTGTTGTTATGTTACAAAACTCGAACACTGTTGAGACTGATACCAAATTGATTCGGTTCCAACTTTATATAGTAGAAACGAAATTGCAATCCCTTTCAAATGCTTCATATCAAAATATGTACCACAAAGGTAAACGCTAAGTAATTGTAGTCAGTTATTAGAAATTATTTAACCCCTTTCATTTCCTCTATATTAGATAAAATACATAATATCATCGTGTAAAGCGAAAACTACTCTACCATATACTCGTATCATTGCAAGTTAGCGAAAATGATTTTTTCCTATTTTAGAAATTTACGTTATCGAGTTTATATTAGATAACACAAAAGAAAATATCTTAAATAACATTACTTTTCCAATTATGAAAATAGAAATTTATTGTACTTACATACATACTACTATCACACCTTTTTCCTAAAGGAGTAGGCAGAAATGAGAGAGCGCCACACTTTTCAATCGTTATACACATCTCTCGCCTTTTCTACAATACAACTCCGTCTGTTCTACATGCATCCATCCATACTTCCCTTGTATACCAAGCCTTTTTTCTGTCACTCACATTTGCATTATTAGTCTTTCTCCACTCATCCCTTCTGCATGACCAAACCATCTCAGATTGCTCTTTCTTTTAATTAATACATAAGCCTAAAGTTTACATTCATCCTAAATAATTCAATTCCATACTCTGTCATACATTGTCACCCCATATATTATTGTCAGTGCACTCATTTCTACATAATTTATTTAGCTCCGTTCAGTTTGTTCCACGCCCATGTTTTACTTCCATACTTCAAAGTCGCTACTAGAACACTGTAGTGAAATCTTAATGGATTTTGATACTGTTCGATTTGAGAATATATGTTTTAGTACACCGTTGACTCTCTTTCCTATCGTTACACGTTATTCGATATCTCTCGTAACTTTTTAATACCACCTAAATAGCAGAATTCGAATATTTCATTACTCACCCTTATATCGCATTTACTTTTTTTTCACACTTTTCTATCACCATGACTTAGATTTCGTAACATTCATTCTCAGATATTTCTGTTAATTAACATAATGCTTTTAACCCTGATTCCGTGCTTCAACGCAATTCACTAATATATCATAGATTTACGTTGAGTCCCGGTCCCGTGTTTCCAGGTTATCAATACTTTTTAAAAAGGACATATTACTGGCATCAATTTAACACTTTTGTAAACAATTCTACTTTTAAACGACAGTCTTCGACTGAAGGATTTTGAAGGATCCTCTTAACAGCTTATCAAAAAATGTGTATAAACAAGTGCTGATATGTACTGACAAAAAACCCTTTGTGCTAAGTACAAGAAGACAAAGGCGATTGTTGGCAGAATTACTATACTAAACTAAATTTATAAAGTATTTTAAACTTATATGTTATTATCTTAGATATACGAGTAGTTATTTTAGTAAGCCCTTTACAAAAATCAGAATTCCTTACAAACTAGATGGGTATTGGAAAAGGTTGTCTTGATTTTTATCGTATCTTAGAGTATTTAAAAAGGATTTTTCAAACAATGATTTTAACTAAAAAACGATTGAAAACTATATTACATAACCGAGTATCGATAGTGCATTCCTTTCTTATGTGTAGAGACAATAATTGCATGGTTTTAAGTGCATCAGGTACTATTTTAAGTGCATCAGGTACTATTGTCTTAGTCTTATCTTTTCTGTACCTTTCATATCGATTTGTACTTAACCCGACAGAGCTGTATTCACTGTACTATTGCATTTTTCTTCCATTTAATAGTTTTTTTCGCCTTATCCCATCCATTTGAGGTTGTCTGCTTGTTTTCCTAAATCTCTCTCTTTATCGACGATTCCTCGAGGATGGCTCGAGTCACGTCATGCCCTCCTCTACTTTCTTATGTACACTCTTCTTAGGTCTTCCCAATTTGTGACTATCTTTAGGGGAAGACCCTTCATCCCGCCGTTACACCTGCCCATATCAGCGTAGTCGTAGAAAACTTATTCCCAACTTAGAACCGAGATCTGTGGTGGTAATTGATAACGCTTCATATCATAATAAAGTAATGAATCCTGCACCAACATCAAATTCCAAGAAGGCCGATATGATTCAATGGCTGACTCAGGGGAGTATCCCTTTTTCAAGTGAAATGCTTAAGCCAGAATTATATCGGTTAATCTTAAGACACAAAAGTGTATTCAAGGAATATTCCATCGATAGGTTATTTCAGAATAATGGACACAATGTTTTACGTCTTCCACCCTACCATCCAGATCTCAACCCAATAGAAAAGGTTTGGGCTTCTATCAAGGGATATGTGGGCTCTAGAAACACTGATATGACGTTGAGTTCTGTCGAAAGGTTGGTCAAAGAGAAGGTTTCTTTGATTTCGAGCGACGAGTGGAGTAATGTTTGCCGGCATGTACAGGAAACGGAGTTCAAATACTGGGAAAATGAAGTAGCTGTGGACAATATTACTGATCTCAATCAAATTTTAATAAATATCAATTCAAGCGATGATACCGACGATTAATTGGTCTTAGTATTTATTAGTGTTAATTGTGTTTTCTTTGCATATTGAATAAATAATTTGATTTTACATTGACCATTGATTTCGTTATTGTCATTAGGTACATACCTCAATCTGATATTATATTATTATTAAGTATTTTATTGGAATAGAAAATATTAGATACTTAGAAAATATTTAAAAATATATTACAAAATAAATTAAAATATGGTCATCCTAGACTAGCAGTGCAAACTATCGTGAAACCCACTCTACCTCTCGTGCCTTATCTACTATTTACGCCACTTCGATAGCTCCGCGAATTCGTTCATTTCGGATCTTGTCTATTCTAGTCTAGTAACTCCCAGTGGCTACAGTAGCATGCACATCTCCGCGACATGAAGCAGTCGTTACAATTGCATTCATTATATTAAAAATCTTTAAAAAAAAAACAAAAAAAAAATACTCTTCAGATGCCTAAAGTTTTACCTTTACTGTCCATGCAGCGAGACTCTGGAACCAGTTACAAACCAATGTTAGACTCGCTTCGCCATTAACATGCCTTAAGAAGTGACTGAAGAAAACTCTTAATATCTAGTCAATAATATAACGTGTTTCATTCCCGATTTTTTTTCTTCTCCGCCATCCCTTCCTTTTCTTTTGATTGATAATATCTCACTTTATATGAAAATGAATGTTTGGGTGGTGGTTCGTCTTTGTGGGGTTTATGGGCGTATGATCATGTAATATGTTCATGTATTTCGTGGGGATGGGTAGTAATTTGAATGTTTTTGCGACCACGTAACTTGCTTTATTTACTTTTGTCTGGTTAGTTGGAAGAGATTGTCACTTGGAAATAAGCCCGTCAGATTGTCTTTACAAAAGAAAAGTGTTAAATAAATAATATAAAGTTGGAGTACATTCTAGGGACCAGCATTTGAATAATGGATTATTCTGAAAATAATTTAGTATTATAGTATTAGCTCGAACTCAAATGCATTTTTGTTATTTAGATGTAATTTTATTCAGTAATATAGTTTTAGATATATTTAAACAGTGCAAATATGAGTGAAGTCTTGGTAGAGGCAGACCAAGAAGAGCTAGATTGGATCAAGTTAATGATATTTTGAAAGAAAGAACAATAAAAGTTAGAGAAATCGTAAGAGTTATGTAAGAAGATGTATGGGTTTTAAATAGGTGAAATATGTGTGTCGACATAGGAAAGTCTGTAAATCTGTCCTCTGTGTCGTCCTCAACAGAAAAATGGCACGATGGTTAATATATATTAATTGCTTCGCATCCATAGATGTCGTGGAAGCACTAGTTCATATAATAATTTGATGTTTTTTTACGCAAAAAGAAAAATAAAGTTATTCTGTCATTTTAATTTTTTTAAGAATACAAAATAATATTAACAAAGCCCAGCATTAAGCTAGTGTATAAATATTTTAATATCATAATTTGTAACAAGCGCTGGCGTTTTATAAATACCATCAACTATCCTCACTGAAAAGTCACACCACTTCAATGGTATATGATTCGTATATAATATATGTAAGATTCGTATATGATATATGTAAGATTTGTATATGATATATGTGAGATTTGTATATGATATATGTAAGATTTGTATATGATATACGAGTATGTAAGAATTTCGTAGATCATTTTATTGTACCTTCTCAAAATTGTATCACGACTAATACACCAACTCCAGTAGTTCTTAGATATGAATGCAAGATAAATAGTACTTAAGTTATTGTTGTCTCTCTGCCAAGTTCTACTAAATATCCGCTGAAGATAATTATACAATTGAGTCCAATCCGTATCTGTTTGTGACCATTATTAAATTTGTTACCTTAGCTCTAGAATAACGTGAAAGGGAACAAAAGCCTTTAATGATGGGCGGTATACATACACTTCATTGCAGCATAGACGAGAAGCTGAAAGGGAATTTCTTGATACTGACAATACTCGGAGGCGAGACAGTCTTCATAACCTAGTTGGTAAAATGTTTAATTTCTGCTCGGGGGCTCGGGATCGATTCCCGATTTTATCCGAAATAAAATAAAAAATAAAGTGTCTCAATCTGGAAATTAGTTCGTCTGGTGACAACACAAATTCGAAAAATTAAGGAAAACAATTTAACAGCTTATGAGATACATTATACACTTTGCTGCTGGTGGGAAAACGTTAGAACGGTGGTTAAGGCATCTATGAAATTAAATAACGATTGTACATTGTTTAGTCCAACACTGTTTATTCAACTTTATATAACGGTATAACCCTACTGGTTTCAAGGTTTTCACCTCAACATCATGGGACCACAAACAAACCTTGTTTGTGCTCCCCTGATGATGAGGTGAAAACCTTGAAACCGGTAGGGTTATACCGTTATATAACGTGGAATAAACAGTGTTGGACTTAACATATTATAATGTCTTTAAACTTCCACAGTGTTAATGCCTTAACTTTAGATAATATAAATAACTATTGTTCTGATATGTTTTTCCAGTTTTGCTTTTAATTTTTCTTCAACTTTTCTATCATAAATTATTGATTTTTTTCTCTCTCTCAAATCAGAAGATTTTTGTAGTTACCTCTTCACGATAGTTTTTTTCCAACACGATGAACTGTGAGCTCTGGGCCTACTCCAGTGGTTCAAAGCTTGAAGGGTCGATTAATGGGGCTCAAGATAGTGTTGTCTCCCGGTTAAGCTCCTCAATATACACGCAGCGAGAATTTGTATATATTGAGATGCATCATATGAATTAATTAATGAATACACGAAGGTAATAGGGTTATCATTAAATATCTGACATATGTATACATAACCTTTCTTTCTCTCTTATTTTTTTTTTGCCATTCATCCCTCAAGAGTCTTTTACAACCATTATACAGCCTTAAATAGATATGACAAAAATAATATTTGAAACTATAACCCTTAAAAATCAAAAGAGATAAATTGCAGGAGTTACATACATGAAACAGTGTATGGATGTAGAAAAGGCAAAAATGTGTGTCGTGATAGGAAAGTCTGGCTCATATAAATTTAGAAAAATCGTAGGAAATATACGGATGTAGAGAAGGTTAAATTTGTATGTATGTTTTAGTGGGTTCCCACGTTCGTTAAAAATCATTTGAATCTACGATCATTTGATAACAAAACCTTGATCTGATTAGATCAAGTCCGTTAAAAATTGATCGCATAAATAATTTGTATCGAATAGTGTAAACGATACACGCTAGATTGGTTATGAGCGCTGTCAGATGGATGAACTGAATGTACACGGGATATGACAGGCGGCGGCCGTGATCTAATGGTTAGATTCACGTTAAGGAAGCGAGCGCTCCAGGTTCGATTTCTGGCGGGTTCATGGTTTTACTCTTATATCGTTTTACATTTGAATTTATGTTTTTCTGTTTATGATATGCAGTTGTTCTATAAGCGGAATATCAAAAATACTTACAATGCTATTAAGCTAGCTTAATAGCATTGTAAGTATCTCTATAAATATAATAAATACTGGGTTCAGATTTTAGGTATTTCTAAGTAATACATTTACGCATTGAATGAAAAAAATATTATTAAAATGTTAATTAGCACTTATCGGCCACATCATAGATATTCTGTGAAAATCGGAAATAAATTCACCAACACAATCAAACGTGTGCCTGTGTGTGGCGTAGGTATATTCATTCTATAAAACCGCTATGGGTGAAGAAGCGACGCTATTCACGTCTCACTCTCACTCTACTTCGGTATATGGGAACGCAAGAAATAGAATCTCAGTTCGCTCGCTTCTCTCGCTTAGTAGCCAGCGGACTTTCGTTCGAAGTGGTCGCTTCGCCCGTTTTGTGAACGTCGTCCAATGTTTTTTTTTTCATGTTTTCAGCAATTAAATTTCAATTATTATCACTTTTGACTTCAAATTTAATTAATTTAAGCAATTACCTAAAATCTGAACCCAGTATTTATTATATTTATAAAAATACTTACAATGCTATTAAGCTAGGTAAAAATAGCACTACCATATATAGAAAAACTTTGCCTAACGAAAGGCTACAAAAGATTATAAATGCCGGTCGTTTCGGAACTTTTTCCTTCTTGCCGTCTTTTTTTTTTGGGTTTGAATTTTGGGTTTGATCTATCAAGGATGTGTGCTTGCTGACGTCTGAATGTCAAAACTATAAAATTTTCACTTGCGACTATTTTTTAATCAACATTTTATTAGAGCGTAGATGAAAACTAATTATTTAATATTTATAATTTAATTATTAACCTTTACTTTCCTGTGCTAAAAAAAATACGCCTGTTCCGGTGATGTGTATTCAATACACATGTAAAAATGAGTGATTTAAAATCGGAAAAATAAGAATATTCATAGCCAATCGCTTTAATTAATTAAATTTGAAGTCAAAAGTGATAATAATTGAAATTTAATTGCTGAAAACATGAAAAAAAAAAAACATCGGACGACGTTCACAAAACGGGCGAAGCGACCACTTCGAACGAAAGTCCGCTGGCTACTAAGCGAGAGAAGCGAGTGAACTGAGATTCTATTTCTTGCGTTCCCATATACCGAAGTAGAGTGAGAGTGAGACGTGAATAGCGTCGCTTATTCATCCATAGCGGTTTTATAGAATTAATATACCTACGTCACACACAGGCACACGTTTGATTGTGTTGGTGAATTTATTTTCGATTTTCACAAAATATCTCTGATGTGGCCGATAAGTGTTCATTAACATATTAATAATATTTCAATGCGTAAATGTATTACGTAGAAATACCTAAAATCTGAACCCAGTATTTATTATATTTATAGAGATATTTAAGTTTTTAGAAGCAATGTGTACTAGTTACACATCACAGGGAAGGGAGGGTTAAAGCGTATGCTTCAGTTGATTAAGTTGTGATAATAACATATTTGGTTTTTGGTACAGTGTACAAACAATGGGTTTTGGTAAATATTAGCTGTGCATTCATTTCAAGACTTAGAAAGAAGTAAAATAATAGAAATCATTAAAATAAAACACACACACATACATAAACACACACACATACAGAAATCATTAAAACAAAACACACACATACATAAACACACACACTCACACACACACATATTTTTTTTTTAATATTTATTTTTTATTTAAATAGTATTTTATATTGTATAAAGGTCGCCATGCTTTGTTTATTGTTTGTGTGTGACACTCATCACATGTGACGATCGCGTTATACATTTTGTAAAGAAATCACTAAACGCATACCACAGTAACCACCGGCAGGGTTGGCTAGTATGTTAAATACAAAAAGCATTTTTATACATGTATTAGTTTCTTATTATTTTTTATGCACATCGTCAATCTATTGTTGCGAAAATCATTCTTGGGAGGCAGAACGTCGTCGTTGTTCTTAGCATCGAACCCATACCCTCGCCATTTCAACATCTACTATTTTTTTTAAGGTAGTGATCCGTTGCACACCAGCAAGTTCACCGGCCACACCGCCGTACTGGATCCGATGGTACACCGAAGTAAGACGATTGGAGCACACCGTCATTTTTTTTGTAATTTTTTTTAGTTGATGCTGAATACTCTAAGACAGGCATGGTCCTCCCTCGGCCCACCAGGGTGTTTTGTGCTGTCCGTGAGCTATTTTTTTTATATAATTGTTTCATAATAGCAACGCACTCGATATTTCAGAGGTTGAGTGGTAAAATGGTTTGGGTCTCGAACTACGGGTCTCGAGTTTGATTTCCAGTGGTGTCCCAATTGTTTCCGCTATGTTTCCGGACTGGAAAGATCGAGTAAATTTAAAATATTCTTCGGTAGCGCTTTGTAGCAGCTTATTAGCAAGCCAATGGTATGGTTGAGACAGCACTCTAGGGTTGATAGATAGGGTCAAGAAAAAATTACAAATTTGCGCTATATAAATCAGGACATATTGAAACACGTTACCTTGTTTTGGGACATTTAAATTTTAATATTCCTAATTATTAAAAAAATACGCGTGTGGGTCGCGACCGTATTTTTTAAAAATTAATAGCCATATTAAAGTTTTGCACGATTTCGTTCGTTACATTTTGTTGAATATTTTTTGTAATATTAGTAGAACTAACATACTTGCATAAATGTCCTCGAGTTTGCCTCTTGTCCCACAGAGCCTAAAATATTTATTATTTGACCCTTTACAAAAAACGTTTACCGACCACTGCAACTGGTAGTGAATATCTTTAATTTTGTATTGTATATAAAAAAACAATTCTTAAGTAATTGACAACGTATTAGGTGTCAACATAAGTTGTGTCCGTTTTTTTCCAAATTTAAAAATGAGCACCAAAAATAAAACAAAGTGGTAAAGGTTATACGTCATTCGAAAGAAAATTTTCTGCTCTACAAGATATTGTGTTTGCTTTTACGTTACATGTATTATTTTATTTGATTACAAGCCTTCAAAATAGCATTTTCGACACCTCCTTTTGTTCGCGTTCAATCGAGCGAATAAAGCTGCTCGCGATATTTGCAAAGTGTACGGTGAAGATGCTACGAATAAAATGATAGCTCGTCGATGGTTTTTGCATTTCAATGACGGTAATTTCGACCTGAAAGACATGGAGCGTTCCGGACAACCAGTGGACTTCGATGAGGACCGCTTAAACCATATTATTCATGAAGATCCCCTTCAAACATTTTTCATCACCATTTTCAAACCATTTTTCATCACCAGTAATTATGCGGTAAAGGAACCTTTGCTTGTGGCCATGCGTAGCTCGATGACGCGCGAGCAAACCAGCAGAAATTGTCGAACGTTGATTTTTGTTGTTTTCACTCAGAACATGTGGAACCCGAGCGCCGAACTTCTGGACTTTTCCCATTGGTTTAAGATGGCGGTATACAGTCATGTGACTAAAATTCATCTGCTCAGCCAATTCTACGGTGGTTTGAAGGGGATCTTCATGAATAATGGGATTTAAGCGGTCCTCATCGAAGTCCACTGGAGGTGTCGAATATGCTCACTTTCGTCTACTTGACATTACATTTCTAAGGCTTATAATCAAATAAAATAATATACGTAACGTAAAAGCACAATATCTTGTAGAGCAGAAAATTTCATTTTTAAATTGAAAAAAAAACGGACACAACTTATGTTAACACCCAATATAATACAAAATAAATACATATTTAAACTTTTTTTTCATGTAGTATCCTTCAATTTATCCGAAAAAGTTTTTTTATTATTGAAGAGCGTGGGTGGGAGAAAATGTTGTCTTGGTCCCCAGTAATTGAACCTTCGGCTTTTTCCAATATTGATTTTTAAGGAGAACAAAAATGTTTACAGTGTTTCGTTTTGTTAAATTTATATAATTATATTTGGCCACGAATCGAATTTGCCACTCTTGCTAGTGTAGCGTAAATTAAACCACGGTCAGAAACTAAAATAATTAAACATAATACGAATATTTTAGATATGTCCAGCCCTGGTGCACACGCTGAAATCCCCAAGTTAAATCGTATATCAATACCCGTTGGGCGCTCACTGTTTGTTCGTCGCTTGTCCAGTGCACTTGTTTACTAACCGCATAAGAAAGTATCAAAATGTCTGCCAAAATCGTCTTCTTGTTTGTTGCGCTTTTCGTCGTTGTTCAGGTATTTTCTTTTGTTTATATGACACACGTGTTTAACAGCATATAAAAAAATTATCATTTTTTTATATATTTTTCTTCTTTGTATTTTTTTATCGATTGTCCTAAATTGATTTTCAAAACGCAATATCTTTACCGCATCTAATGAATGTTGCGTTTATTCTTTCTTCGTGAAACTTTTGTACTTACAGTTCGATTGTCAAAATTTTGAAGCTTAATCAGTAGAAACTTGAAATTTTCTACATTTGTTATTTTTTTAAATAATTTGGTTATTCCTTTTTAAAAAAATCTGGGTTCCAGCGGGATTTGAACCCGAAACCTTCGGGATGGGAGACCTCTCAACGAAAAAGACCCAAAAGATTTACACATATATTTTTAAATTTTATAGGTTTTCTAAGCCATGTTAAGTATTTTTTTTTAATATTCTTAGATTTTATTCGTTTATTACGTATGATTTTGATAAGTTTTAAATTTGATATTTTATATATATTTGCAATAAATTCATTGCCATTTTACAATGTAAAAATTTACAAACTTATTTTTAAATGTATATGTAAGGATCAAACCCGCTATATACATTTATTTTGTTTATTTGAACTATCGCATGACCTCAATCCTTGGTGTGCGTAATTTAAACACACAATAAATAAATCAAGCCAGTAAAACGCATATTATACTCGTATATTACATAATAATATCAAGATAGTAAAATGCAGATTATACCACAATATCATTCCAGCAAAATGCATATTATACCATATATGATACAATAATTTCAAGCCAGTAAAACGCATATTATACTCGTATATTACATAATAATATCAAGATAGTAAAATGCAGATTATACCACAATATCATTCCAGCAAAATGCATATTATACCATATATGATACAATAATTTCAAGCCAGTAAAACGCATATTATACTCGTATATTACATAATAATATCAAGATAGTAAAATGCAGATTATACCACAATATCATTCCAGCAAAATGCATATTATACCATATATGATACAATAATTTCAAGCCAGTAAAACGCATATTATACTCGTATATTACATAATAATATCAAGATAGTAAAATGCAAATTATACCACAATATCATTCCAGCAAAATGCATATTATACCATATATGATACAATAATTTCAAGCCAGTAAAACGCATATTATACTTGTATATTACAGAATAATATCAAGATAGTAAAATTCAAATTATACAACAATATCATTCCAGCAAAATGCATATTATACAATAATTTCAAGCCAGTAAAACGCATATTATAGTCGTTTATTATATTATAGAACAATATCAAGACAGTAAAATGCAAATTATACAACAATATAATTCCAGTAAAATGCATATTACATATTATACAACAATATCGATCCAGTAAAATGCATATTATATATAATACGACTACAACAATTTCAATCCAGTGAAATGTTCGTTTTGTATTATACAACAATATAAAGCCATTAAAATGCATATTATACACTATACACTAATATCAAGTCAGTAAAATTCGTATTATATTTTTATACAACAATGTCAAGCCAGTAAAATGCATATTATACTTCAATATCAAACCAGTAAAAAGCATATTATACATTATGCACTAACATCAATCCACTTAAATGCATATTATACGAGTACAACATTATAATTCCAGTAATATGCGTATTATATACTATACAACAATATCAAGACAGTAAAATACATATTTTACATTATACAACAATCTTCAAATAGTAAAATAAGTGATAAATATTATTAATATAACTCCTGCATAACAATACCATACAGAATGGGCAATCAGTATGACCATTTTATGGACTTTCATTTGACTTGAACTTCTTATGAAGGAAAAGTGAAGAAGATTTTTAATGGAATGAATTGAGTAAATTATTTGGGTTTGCTTTACTGTTTTGGGTTTGTTTCAAACTGATACAACGCTGTTAGTATGTCCTCAGTGAGATACTATACAGGCAAACGCCTAGTTTACTGAGGACACGACAAATTAATGGCAACAAACCCAGATCCATTAAAATTGTGCGTCGAAATTAAATTACTTGTTGTTTTTTCGCAACTAGTTTAATATGGACCACACACATTTAAAGTGCGGACATTATATTTACGGAAAAATAAATCAATTAAAATATTTTATATGAAAAATTTCTTACAATTCGGTAGTATTATACTGAAGAGATTTTTTTTAAGAGGCGTAAATGAAACTTTTTTTCATTCGTTTGTTTCTTTTTTGTGTTTATTTACGATTTTGTACATCTCTAATGTATTTCTAAGAAACATTCTGATATATAAGCACTTCTCTCATTATAAATCATTCCACCTGAAGAGAACCTCGGGATAGGAGGTATAAACATGTTTTGACAGGATTCATGTAATTAGTGGAATAACAAAACAATTTACTGTCAAATATTTTTAAAAATGAAATTCCACAAAGTTGATATCGTAACCTTGTATATAAATTATCTATCTTTGATTGGCTGGAACGATCTAGTTTGTCGTAACCTTGGATATATATTATCTATCGTACATATTCATAAAAAAATATGTAACTAATTTATTAACATATCGAAACGTGATGTACAAACCATTAATTATAAATGATATTGTGCGATTATCACAGTCGGATTTTTTTTGTTAATATAACAAAAAAAACAACAATGAACATGGGAATGAAGATCACGTAAAAACACCATACCAAGAATTTAACAATTCATTTTTTTATATAAATTTTATTCAAGTGAATCGGCAATACTCCCGAAAGCAGAACACGCTAAAGGCGCTAATACACGATCATAAATAAAATGTGAAATGGAATAAATCCATTTTTCTTCTAATTTTATACGACTTAATATATTTATTTAATTCTTTGCATACATCATTAAATATGGTAATCTGTCAAACTGATTAATGTTTACCAATTTCTTCCAAACATCTGGGATACATTAAACTGTTTAATCCCTGACAGACTTATGTAATATAATTTGTCGTGCAGCAAAGGCTTTCAAAACTGTTTCGTGCTTGGCTAAGTCCATATGAGGCCTATCGTTCTGTAGGAACAGACTCTGTAATAGTACAGTATTTTTGGGAATTGTGCGCTATGCAGCTAGGTGCTGGGGTTACACAAATTAACTCTCAAATGCCAGGAGGATGCTGATTAGCGGTCAACGGTGGGTGCTTTTAGCTAACGCTAAGGCTTATAGAACATGTATATTATGTACTCTCGGTATTAACGGAGTTCACTCCATTAGATCTGGAGGTCCAGTGACGTACCTCGATTATCCTTCTCGGTAAGAGTCAGCCCGCGAGTAAAAGTGATGTCCACCATCACCCCTTGCTAGGGATGACCCCTTACGTAATTTTTAAAGCCTGCCTAGAGGGCCAGTTGTAGATTTGGTATCATCGTTGGTCGTCCTCATCCGTGAGAAAACAGAAATTTAAATTATTTTATCGCATCAAGGTGCGCCTCGGTTCCCCGTGGGTATACTCAAATGATTGGACTACCCAATTTCTCTCTGACCCTGGAAGCTTTAATGATAAACTCTTTGTCATCTTGTTCCTTAGTTCTGCTGCAATTTTTGCGGCCATCTGGATCAATCCACAGAGCATATTCTGTGGTAATGCGATAATAATCGAGTCATCAATTCGAAGAAAACCACTTAGCCTTTCATCGGTTCATCTTCGGATGCATTAGCTACTCCGATTTAGTGGCGTCAAAGGATAGTTTTGTTGCATTTGAAATTTTCTGTGAAAGTACTGGCAACTTGCTGGGTTGTTTGAACTACAGGCCTTAAGCCCCTTTATAAGAATTTTTTACTGCACTTTCGTTAATCGTTTTCCTTCTCCCGTGATGTCGGGCCTTAAGTCCGTCGTCACTACTATTATTTTCCCACTCAGGTGTGTTGCCACCGGAGAAAGAGTCCCTTTGGGCAGTTCCTTCTTAGAGTCCCTTTGGGCAGTTACGCTCGTAAAAAAATTAAAGAAGATTTCAATCTTCGTGTAGATCGCGCTAGATGGAGACTAATTTAGTTTCCAATAACAGCGTGGATGGTGGTGAGATCGAATTGAATATAGTTTATTTTGTCAGTCTTTCTTAATTCATTTGTTCCACGTGCCCAAACCATATCAGAGTTCTCTTCTTCATCTTACTTAATAAATCAGCCTTTTGTTTACCTTAATTACCAATCCATTCATTCTACATTCTGCCATAAATAGTCACCCTATGTATTCTTCTCAGTGCACGTATTTCTACAGCATTAATTCTGCTCCTTTTAGTATTTTGCCACGTTCACGTTTTACTACTATATATTCAATATTGAATTTAACTAAGCGTAAAATATTAACAGAGATTTCAGAACGCCAACAATGCCAAACGTGTGAAAATATACAGTGATTATTTATTTATACATGCTAATCTATAGTCTATGGTATACGTATTTCAAATATGGATCTTTAATTACAACAGTTCTCTATAAAGAGCTATACAATAAATTATTACTGAATTATATTTGAAGATAAAAATAGTTATTACATTACTAACAACACAAGTCAAGACGATAAGGCCAATGTTTTATAGTATGAGTATACACATATGATTCGTTTCATGACCTTTAAACTGCCTTTAGATAGGGGCCACTAATAGGCTCCTGATACTATGATCAATGCGTATCTGACCATTAGACATTGAATTGATTGTGTAAAAATAGGAAGAGATAGTATTATGAATAACTGAGTGAGACCTCAGTAACAGCGACCTCTTATGAACCCAACGTTATCAAGTTTACCAAGATCCAGAAATTCCAAAGAATTAAGTTTCACTACTTATGTTGATGAGAAGTTTAAACAAAGAATTTAAATAATAAACCGTATTATATGACACTTTTCTTGTATATACTACAACCTGGCGGCTTACTGCGTGTTGCAATCTTTTCCAACCAACCATCATCATCATTGCCAGGCCTCGCAGTCGAGGATCCCCTCGCCACTCCAACGTCAGTCCTGAACCGTTCTCCCACGTCGATCGTGTGATCTTCTGTGAGAGAACAGCCCGATCCAGGATGCGCACTCCCTCCCGCAAATGCCACAGACATGTGGATTCTGCTGAGCCGCCTGGCTATGTTGACGCATGTTCGCAGCGCGCAGACTGTTCATACGTCTAGCCGCTGAGACGCCATCAGCCCGAGAACATACGGCTCTCCACCCCTCACGGTCCCGAGCCACCTGCTCCCAGTCCTCAGGCCCCCCGCACAAAGTAAGCGACTCTCGCAGACTGTCCTTATAGCGTTTCCTCTGCCCACCAACTCTTCGTTTGTCCACCACTTCCCTGTACAAAACGCGTTTTGGGAGTCTGTGATCGCCCATGCGTGTCACATGCCCGGTCCACCGCAATTTCGCCTTTACAACCATATCCTCTAGAGGTTTACAGTTGGAGCGTTGCAGGACCGAAACATTTGTGACACGATCACTCCAGTGGATCCGAAGAATTCGGCGAAGGAAACGCTGGTGGAACACTTCGAGGCTTTGAGTGTGCGTTCTATAAGGAACCCAAGTCTCCGACCCATAGAGAAGCGTGGGGAGGACAACAGCCTTGTAGATAAAAATCCTTTTTAAGAATATCTGGGTCCTAACGCGAATCGAACACACAACTTCCGGGTCGGAAGTCAGACGTCTTACCAAATAGGCTACAAACGTCGTCAATCAACAGTCAGTAAAACATATCAACACATGTTTTATGTTTATATATTATATTCTCAATTAGATACAGGCAAAGTATATCAAAGCTTTCGGCTTTAACTTTGTGGAACTCCATATTATAATATTTAGTGTTAAAATTTTACATACGCTATAAAAGTAATATAAAACAAAGAAGATACGAGACAGCCATAAACGAAAATTAAAAACTAAATAATTATCAAAGAATGCAAACATTATATAATATAATAGCTTCTTCCCTCTTAATTTTTTCCCTTTGGGTCAATAGACCACACACACTTCCGATGAAATATGACACCAGTTTGACCTAAGTATTGCACTTGTTACAAATTGGGATCATTCCGCCTGACGAGAGCCTCGACCTAGGAGGTGGCCCCACGAAGATAAATGTACTCGTATATATTGGAATAACAAAGTAATTTTTTTCTTGCAAAGATGATAGTCCACAATAGTATTTTGGTACAATATTTGATGTGTGGGAGTGAAATGTGGACATCGAAAATGACTGATAGGAGTTGTAGAAATGTGTGCAGTGAGAGAATACGTGAGATGAAAGTATATGACAGAATACAGAATAAAGTGATAAGAGATGAATGTGAACTTAAGATTGGTGTATGAAGCAAGAGGAAGAACACCATTTAAGAATGTTAAAAATGAAGAAAGACTAAGAAAAATATATAGCGCATATGTGAGAGGAATCCATGAGAGAGGAAGACCAAGAAGAGTATAGTCGGATCAAGTGAATTATATTTTGAAAGAAGGCAATGTGCAAAGTGAGGTAAATCGTAGGAGTTGTATTGAAAGGTGTATGAATGTAGAGATTTCGAAAATTACGCATTTCTACAGCATTCAGCATTAATTCATTGTATTGTATTTATATGACTGTCTTCAAGATTATGAGTAAAAAGTGTCTGATATTCTTGGAGCCATACTCAACCACCTAATAATGGTGGGTGTGTGTCTCGGGTGGGAAGGTGTTGTGGGATAAGCTCAGACCTTTTGGTAGCTTCTCTCTTGAATGTGCTTTTTTTCCTTTGCTTCAGAATATGTGTGTAGTTGCGGGATATACATTGTATTTTGCTTGCCTTTTTTTGTCTATTTATAGTTATTTATTAATCTACGTGTGCAAGGGTGTGGACTGGAAAACCATCTGGTGTCCTCGCGGCCGGACTCTTCTTCTATTGGTGGAGGTGTGTCTAGACGAGAGGAGATGAGCCCAGACATTTTAATAGCTTCTCTCTTAAATGTATTTTACCGATTCGCTACTCCTATCTAGTGGTGTCAAAGTATATTTTTGTTCCATTCAATTTTTTGTGAAAGTACTGTCAACTTGCTGGGTTGTTTCAACTCCATGCCTTAAGCCACTTTATAAAAAAGAAAATCTGCACTGCGAACCATTTTCCTTTTCCCGTAATGTCGAACCATAAGTCCGTCGTCGCTAATATTCTTTTCACACTCAGGTATGTCGCCACCGTAGAAAGAGTCCCATTAGATAGTTCCTTGTTAGTAACTACGTGACGTAACGCTCATAAAAAAAATCGATCTTCTAGTGTAGGTCGCGCTGGATGGGGACTTATTTTGTCCCCCATAACAGCGTGGGTGGGATCGTACTGAACCGAGCCGTATATTTATAGTTATTAATCTACGTGTACAATTGTGTGGGGTGGAAAAACCTATGGTGTCTTCGCGGCCAGGCTCGCCCTCTATTGGGGGGCGTGTATCTTGACCGGAGGGATGTAATCAGATGACTCCAGATCCTTTGATTTCCTTCTCTCTTAAATGTATTTTTATCGATGGTGTCTTGAGATACGAGTATATGTACCTACAACTTAGAATATGTTTACCATACAATTATACCATATGGTATAGTGTCTATGTAAGTGGAGTGGTGCGGATGTCTAAATTGTCTGCGCCCCTACGCGGCACATATAGTCAAGAGTTACGCCATTGTCGACTTTGTTAAAAACAATGGTGACGCTTTTGACCAGCTTACCAGGCAATCCCCGTTGACTTTTGACAAGATTACCAGGCACCAGTCGTTGACTTTTGACCAGATTACCAGACAGCAGTCATTGACTTTTGACAAGCTTTTCAGGCAGCAATCGTTGTCTTTTGACCAGCTTACTAGGCGGCATTGTATTAGTTGGACGACCCTTGGTATATGGTATGTGTATGGAATATGTACATATTATGTTGCTATCAATAAACTTATAAATATAACATGTACTTGTCAAGTAAAATAAATAATGGAACCTTTAAAAACGTTTTGTAGTCCAGTTTCTCATGGATACTAAATGTGAAGTAAGCAAACATCTATCTACGTAATTGTCGTGCAATTTAGTAAAGAACTTAATTACCGCTGAATTGAATAATCTCCCGGTCCGTTAAGCATCATTCCTTGTTCCGACGTTGTATACTCGTATATCCGCTTTGCAATTCTTGTGCTATCAGGAAATGACGATGCCTGGGAGTCAATCAGCAATGCCTAGGACTCTCGTTGAAAACGAAAAAAACACTAATATTGAATTATACAGTGTCCCAAAATAATGTATACATACAATTTAAGTTCATTAATGTGACTACTGAATCTTGCAACATTTTCTGGAGTTACATCATATTTTATTGATGACTATTTCGAAAACTGATGAAATTCCCTTTTCAACAGATTATGACAGTAAAGATCAAGTTGGGTATTTTTAATACAAAATGTCATTATTCTGGCATCTGTCTGAACGTTCTGATTGTCAACTAGTTAAAGACCACTGCTCTATTGTCAGAATGTTGAAGATGTTCAAGACACTAGTTGAAACGTTTTGACGGATACTACAAGGTGTCTCAAAAAAATGTATACACGCATTGAATGATCATAAATTCAGTATTTATTAATATATTATATAGCTAAGATTTTAAAACTCCAAATTAAAGAAAGAAAATACATTTTTTTTGCTATCACAAGTGCTCATGTTTATGCCCGTTCTGATATATGCGCTGCTAATAACGTGGAATTTCTAATATCGTGTATTTTGATATTTGGGAGCATTCTCTTTCAATTCATTAACTGTTGCCGGTTTTGTGCCAAAAAAAAATCCAGAAAAAAAGGTCTGGGTCTGGGAAGTGTTGTATTAAATGCTACCACTGAATCAAGTATATTTTATTGTTATAGTTTACTTAATGAATAGTGCTGAGAAAATCCAACCAAGTCACCAAAAGTTACTTTTTGTGGGTGAACAATAGAACATTTTTATTTTATTTTATATTTGAAATTTTATTTCTCAGCCAAAGTCAAATAACAAAATTTTTTTATATTGGTATATAGCATAATGACAACAGCGCCAATGTAACTCGTATTTCCCTGTGAAGTGATTCAGTTACCTACAAAGTTTATTAAGGAGTTGAGTCCTTAATTTATCCATTGAGATATCGATATTACAAAATTCATTCAATAAGGCTATTCTGTGTGCGAGTGGTGATACTCTCAACAGCTCAGATCTTGAATACGGCGCCAAAAACAATATGAATTCACGATAGCGTAAATAATTGTTCAGTACATTAAACAAAAGTTTGCGAATCAAGGGTTTGGTATTCTTCGCATTAGTAATTTGTATATGTTTAAACTTGTGCGAAAATCTTTTCTATTGCTTAAGCAGTAAAATGCCCGTTAAAACTGTGAGATAGAATCATGCGTAGGTATCGCAGAAATCTCTTTTGAACTCGCTCAACTATCATGGAATTCTGAATTCCTCTCGGGTTCCAAATGATTGAGCCGCACTTTAATCTAGTGCGAACCAGTGAATGTTTTATTTTAATTGAAATCGCTCGAAATTTGTACTATCGACAGTACAGTGGTTTAAATATAAGCTCCATTTAAAAGCTTATATGCGTCGCTAGTGTAGAGTTTTCTAAAAACAAAGAAATGTGTAGAGTTGTCTAAAAACAAAGAAATGTGTAGAGTTGTCTAAAAATAAAGATATGTGTAGAGTTGTCTAAAACAAAGAAATGTGTAGAGTTCTCTAAAACCAAAGAAATGTGAAGAGTTATCTAAAAACAAAGAAATATGTAGTTTGAGAGGATCCACCCCCTTCCAAATGTTTTTGAACGCTATGGGGTTCATACCCCTTTAAGTTAGCACTTATAGTTAAGAGTGTTGATTTTTTTCAGTATGCTTCAGCAGTGCCACGTCTTCGTCGTGACGCCACCACAGCGGCTCCAGACCCACTGGCCAACATCCAAAACTTCTTGAAGGAGAATCTTCAGGTACTTATAAAGTTTGTTCACATTCATCCTTAATCACTTCATTCCATATTCTGTCATACTTCGTCATCCCATGTATTTATCTCAGTACACGCATTTATTTTTACAACATTTATTCGTTTCCTTTCAGTCTTTTCCACGTCCACGTTTCACTTCCATACGCCAAAGATGGTACAAAAAAATACTGATGTGGATCTTAACCAGTTTTGATACTCTCCGGTTTGAGTACATATATTTTAGCGTCCCAATAACTTTATTTCGATATCTCTCGTATCCATATCTCTCGTAATCTAACATCTGGGAAATACTACCTAAATAATAGATATCTCTCGTAATATAAATCTCTCGTAAACTCTCGTAATCCATCATCTGGGAAATACTACCAAAATAACAGAATTTCTTATATCTCTCTTAATCCATCGATATCTCGTAATCCTTTGATATCTTTCGTAATCCATCATCTGGGAAATACTACCTAAATAACAGAATTTCTTATATCTCTCGTAATCCATCGATATCTCGTAATCCTTCGATATCTCTCGTAATCCATCATCTGGGAAATACTACCTATATAACAGAATTCCTGAACTTGCTCTAATATTTTATTGTTCACCCATATATAGTATTTGCTTTCACTACTACAATATATAACACTTTACTATCAACATGGCTTTAGATCTTACAACATTCATTATCAGTTGGTTTTAGTTTAATTTCATTATTATGTTTTAAAAGTTTTACAAAGTCATAGCACAACAAAAACAGCTATCTCCATTACATAGATTCCATCACACCTCATCATTATTATGTTTTAAAAGTTTTACAAAGTCATAGCACAACAAAAACAGCTATCTCCATTACATAGATTCCATCACACCTCATCATTATTATGTTTTAAAAGTTTTACAAAGTCATAGCACAACAAAAACAGCTATCTCCATTACATAGATTCCAACACACCTCATCAATAAAGAATTTAATTCGTGTTTGTGGTTAGGGAAATGTTCATATTATCATTAATTCTGTAATTATCTACTTATGAGTAATATAATTTTTTTTAAATTAATTACTAATTACTTACGTATTATCCTAATCCTTATATTAAACTTATTTACAAACAATATATTTCAACTGTTGAGTTGGCGCTTTGCTATAACACATTATTATATTTTTAAATCGTTTTCTTTTTCTTCAGAAATATTTCTTATAGTTTCAGAAAGCTTATTAAAATATTTTAAATATCTATACGTACTATCACGCCATTTAGGGGGAGGCAGAGAAGACAGAGTGTCAGTCTTTCCTATCTCGACACACGTTCATACACCTCACACAACTTTTACGATTACTTTAACTTTCTTAGTTTCCTTCTTTCAGAATATGATCTATTATTTTTATATTATTGTATATTATATTATTCAGCATTTATTCGGACCCTCTCAGTTTTTCCACATTCACGTTTAACATCAAAGTTAGCGCCAAAATACTATTGTGGACTATCATCTCAGATGATTTTGATTCTGGTTCTATCCGGTTCGAGTATACATGTTTTAGTGCCTCAATGACTTTCTTTCCTATCGCATTACGTCGTTCGATAAATCTCTTGACTCTTCCATTATCTAAGAAAATACTACCCAAATAGCAAAATTCCTAAACTTGTTCCAATCTTTCATTATTCACCCATATATCACGTGTACTTTTCTTTTGATTTTTCTATCACCATTTGACACTTTTCCTTTACATCTCTCACACAATTAACCTATCAAACTCTGCAATTCATCTTCACTCTTCGCCGAAACTATCATAAAGTTTCTATACATATGAATCTATGTTTATAAATGTAGAACAACCAGGGTGATATAATGAATCCTTGCTTTACCCCTTTCGAAATATTAAACGAAAAGCAATTAAACCAGACCCATATAAATTAAGTGTCTATTTTAAATTATTTGTTTTTTTATTTCATTTGTCTTGTTATTCATACTATGTACGAGTATACATACATACATACAATTAATTGTCATAAATAATTAAATTAAATGAATACTGGAAAATTCGGAAGGTTTTTAAGAATCACTTTAAAGTTTAAGTATTTTATCATTTAATTATTTCTTTGAATGTAATAAATAACTATGCATGCCCAATATATTATTTTATAACGTAATTTGTATAAATTTATATACTCGTACACGAAAATCATAATAACACTTAAATAGTAGTAATTACTGTGTCACATATAACTGTAAAAACTTTGATAAATTAGCGTTATAACATGTTATAACAGAGTGACTGTTGAGTGCGAATAATTTTTTTAATAATCAAGTTTACACCGTTCTGCACCACTGTTTTTTAATAATACCAAATTGACGTTATTATGCAAAATGGACCCCAACCCACATTTAACTTGTCATGAGATTTAGCTCACCGATTTTAATGGGTTTGTATTTAAACTTTGAAATGTAATTTTACCATAAAATACGCATATGATGGAATTGATATTTTTATAAATACAGGATTCACGATTGACGACCTCCGTGTCCTAGTTGCTCAGACACATGTCTCACAGCCCGGAGGTTGTGGGTTCGATTCCTGCTAAATCCCAGATTATTTTAAAAAGGATTCCAGTCTGGTTTTTACTCAAGGCCTCTTTTAAAAAATTTGTGGTTGGTTGGAAAATATTGTCACATGATAATAAGGTCTACTAGGTTGTAGTGTATAGAATGAAAGTGTAATAAAATTGATAAATACTTTTCCAAAATTTGAAATAAACAAAAAAATGTGATATTTCAGAATATTGTACCGCGTGGTAAGGTTTATGATGCCAACGTTTCGAAAACGTTACATTTTTAATATTCAGGACGTGTGTTTGTTATCAACTTCCTCATAAGTGAATACACGCCGTATGAAAAATAGTTGTCAGCTTTCCTATGAATGGAATAAGCCTGTTCGTGTATTGGTTTATTAGTTACAAGCTATTGCACTACAGCAAGCACACAACCTTAAGACAAATGTAATTCAAAATTCCGATGGCAAGCAGATCAATGTTCACAGACGATCGGCAGGTATACTCGTAATCTAGAGCAATCTTTTGTTAGGCTGATTTGTGTGGCTTTATTGTTGTGTTGTACAAACAACACAAATGTGAGCGTAAATCGTGGAAGAAAAAGATTGTAGAAAGTAAGGTTAGATCAAGTGAATGATATTCTGAAAGAAAGAAACGTAGAATACTAGAGAAATCGTAGAAGTTGTATCAGAAGATGTATGAATATAGAGAAGAGGCTAAGGACGTGAGTCGAGATAGAAAGATCTGACGCTCTGTCCTCTGCCTGCTTCGACAGGGAAATGGCGAGATGGTATGTGTATATGTATTATTGACGGGTTTATAACTATTATACGAGTACATAAGTTTTTGCAATTCATTTTCACTCGTCGCCAACACTACTGTGTAGTTCCTTCACACATGAATATATATAAATATTAAACAACCAAGGTGATATAAAGCATCCTTGCTTTATCCCTTTCGAAATATTAAATGAAAAGCAATAAATCCAGATCCAAATAAAGCAGAATTCCTAAACTTGTTCCAATCTTTCATTATTCACCCATATGTCACGTGTACTTTTCCTTTCATTTTTCTATCACCATTTGACACTTTTCCTTTACATCTATCACACAATTTACCTATCAAACTCTGCAATTCATCTTCACTCTTCGCCGAAACTATCATAAAGTTTCTACACATATGAATCTATGTATATAAATGTAGACCAGCCAGGGTGATATAATGCATCCTTGCTTTACCCCTTTCGAAATATTAAATGAAAAGCAATTAAACCAGACCCATATAAATTGAGTGTCGGCTTTAAATTATTTGTTTTTTTGTTGTTATTTATCTTATTATTAATACTACATATACATACAATTATAGTTCGGAAATTCTAGGATGAGTCCTGTGACAGCTCACAAATTTGCCCCAATACAACCTTGTAACGATGTTCCATAATTTTAATTATTTTATCAACTTTAATATAAGCCTCAATTCTAATAAATAGCAAGTTATTTAGGTAAATACATGCATAAGGTTGTACTGGGGCAAATTTGTGAGCTGTCACAGGACTCATCCTAAAATTTCCGAACTATAATTGTTAATATATTATGTAGTGGAAAATTCGGAAGTTTTTTTGAAAATTACTTTAAGTATAAATATTTTATCATTTAATTATTTCTTTGCGTGTAATAAATTATTATGTATGAATAATCTATTATATTAAATTACGTAATTTCTATAATTTCCTTTTTTACAGACGAAAAATAACACATACTCAAATATTAGCTATTAAAAATACAATATTCTGAAATACATTATACATATCACATTTTTTTGTATATTACAAATATCGGAAAAGTATTTATCAATTATATTACACTTTTGTTGTATATACTACAACCTGACGAGCTTATTATCATGTGGCAATCTTTTCCAACCAACAGAAATCTCTGACAGTACACCAAGAAACCAAATGTATAACATGATACCTTAACATGTATTACATAATACCGATACGCATCATAAACTACTTCACTTGAATATTTATTCAAGTGAAGTGGTTTATGGTGGTGTATAATGGTCGGTTGTTTATTGATACTTGAATGCGGAGTGACATAAAACACTCGCGCACTTTGTTAACAAAGGAGTACATATTCATATTCGTTATATTGATCTTGCACAAAGAAACCATTAAATTCGCGTACTGACAATAAACGCAATTAACGCGGACAATGTCGACTCCATTATATCAGGTATTCTTAACCAATTCAAAGTTTAATCTTTCAATAAATGCTAGATAATGTCGTATAAAGGATATACTCTTTTGAGATGTGGTTTTGGAGACGATTTCTGGTTGTTTGATTAACGATGAATACATACATGTCAATTTAAAGAGCTTGTAATCTTAGAGAGACTTTCAAAATTACATACTCATCATATTATTCAGTTCTTCGGTCACATTTCGCGCAAGGAGAGCACGAAGAAATTCATAGTCAGTGGCAATGTGGAGGGTCGCAGGAGCAAAGGTAGATCACATATGCACTTAAGTGACCAGGTGCTGCTAGAGTGCTACTGATTGTCTTTGCCACAGGTCCTGCGAACAATGAAACGCCGAAAGAACTAGAGAAGAATGAGTGCAACATACAACAATTTTAGCATAGGTCACGTTACTTAGCATTGAAGTCACGAGGTAGAAGATATGCTAACACTCTGTATCCCAGTCCTAAGTTTGAACGTGAACTAGATTAAAGTTGGGTCCGGGTCCCGTGTTTTAACGTGAACTAGATTAACTTTGAGCCCGGTTACCTTGTTTTCACGTGAACTGGATTAACATTGAGTCCGGTTCCCGTGTTTTAACGTGAACTAGATTAACGTTGAGTCCGGTTACCGTGTTTTAACGTGAACTAGATTAATGTTGAGTCCTGGTCCTGTGTTTTCACGTGATCGATACCTCTCCCTAAAAAGGACATATCACTGGCATCTACCAAATATGTAAACAATGAATTAAGTATAGATAATCCTAAAACGTAAATAAAAACATATTTCCACATCTGATTGGGCCAAATAATGAATTACGCATAGATAATCCTAAAGCATAAAACAAAATTCCATATCTGATTATACCAAATTATGAATTAAGCGTAGATAATCCTAAAACGTAAAATAAAAAACAGATTTTCATATCTGATTTGGATAAATAATGAATCCCACATAGACAATCCTAAAACGTACTCGTATAACGTTTACGTTGACTTTTTGGAAGAATGTGTTATACCGCGGCACTTGAACGTGTTGCCAGAAGATTAAAAAAAAAGTTGAGTAATTTTAAAGAATATTGACTAAATAATCTTTTTAATTTTCTTTTCCTTAAGCTAGACATGTTGTTTATTGTCACCAAGACTGGTTCTTGGCTTGACTTGAGATATTGAATCTAGCTATTCTTACAACATTTTCATAGGTATTCCTGGAGGATGATTGACAGCGGGTATTTCATGCATTATCACATAGTGTGTTAGCCTTCCTTTACACAAGTCCGCACATACATGGTCATGAAGTTGTTTCATATCTTCAATTTTTATTTTCGTTACTATTTATTTCGTTACTATTTTAAGAAGCGACTGAAAAAACTCTTAATTTCTAGTCAGTAAAATAACGTGTTTCATTCCTGATTTTTATTTTCCTTTCCTCTTCACCATCCCTTTCATTCCTTTTGATTGATGATATCTCCCTTTATATGAAAAATAATGTTCGGGTGATTGTCCGTCTTTGTGGGGTTCGTTGGCATGTGCTCACGTATGTGTTTATGGATTTCGTGGGGATGGATAGTCATTTGAATGATTTATGCGACCATGTAACTTGCTTCATTTACTTTTGTCTGGTTGGTTGGAAGAGATTGCCGCCTGGCAATAAGCCCGCCAGATTGTATTACAATAAAAGTGTTAAATAATAATAATAATAATAAAATATTTATTGAAAGTCAATCATAGCATAGTATACTGCTGTTTAGTTTGGTATTGCCACGTACCAATTTTTGTTAATCAGTATTTACTGACCGACAATAATTGAACTAGACATTAAAGAAGACAGTTCCTGTGTTTCAATTTAAATTAAATTGTTAGTCGTTATCAAGATGGCGTCAAAGAAATAACGTTAAAAAACAAGATAAAACTATGCGAAACGTTAAAATCTTCTGAGAATGACTGGTCAATCCATATATTTGTCTGACTTGTTATATCTGATTTTGCCATTCCAACACGTCTTCGGATCTCCACTTCACATCCTTCATTCCAACACGTCTTCGGATCTCCACTTCACATCCTTCATTCCAACACGTCTTCGGATCTCCACTTCACATCCTTCATTCCAACACGTCTTCAGATCTCCACTTCCCATCCTTCATTCCAACACGTCTTCGGATCTCCACTTCACATCCTTCATTCCTCGAAATAAGACATATCTTCAGTCGATTGAAAATTATAAACTATCATATTTTTCACAATTAACGTTCTCATGACATATTATTGTTATTTTATTTAATATTTTGTCTATTATTTTACAGTTCGACAAAGTGGTGGACAACCTGAAGCAGTTGGGTGAGAAGATCCAATCAGGAGCTAAGGATTTTGCTGAGACTGTGCAACAGAAGACAAGCGAGTTGATCAAGACCGACGTGAAGACTGAAAAATCTTAAATAGTTCGTTATACAGAATGATTCCGGGATTTTCTGACAATACACAATACTACTAATTCAGTCTTTTCTATCGAAGTGCAACAATTTTGAGTACAAAACGTGTTGGTCTTAGATTAATTTTCTTCAAAATTAAAATATACATTTTAAGCAAACCTGTTTCATTTCAAAAACCTTTAAATTGTCAGTAATTTGTTCAGTAAAACACTGTTTATTCCACTTAACATAACGCAGTAACCCTACCGGTTTCAAGGTTTTCACTTTATCATCAGGGGAGTACAAACAAGATTATTGTGCTCCCCTGTCTTGTTTGTGTTCTCTGATGATGAGATGACAACCTTGAAACCGATAAAGTTATACCGTTATATTAGGTGAAATAAACAGTGTTTTATTAAACAAATTACAATGTCTTTAAACCTCCACAGTGTTAAACGCCTTAATTGTAAATAATACATGAAAAATAAATATTTGTTAACAAATTGTATTTATTTTAATAAAAACGAAAAGATTAATTTAAAGTATTGGCTCTTAAAGAAAAAAGAGGACCAACTCCTCCATATCGTGGATATGCGTATACTTCGGTGGTCACTGGGCGTCACTAGATTGGACAAGATCCGAAATGAACGAATTTGCGGAACAATTTAAGTGACACAAATGGTAGCTGTAGCCCGGGAAGCACAAGTAAGGCTAGTATGGACACGTGCAATGACGGGATCAAGAGTCTATGCAAAATATAATCATGAATTAGGAACTCCCAAATAGGCGTAGAGGCAGACCTATGAAGAACCTTTATAAGAAAGTAGAGGAGGACATGATGAGACTCGGACTATTCTCGAGTAATTGGAGAGATCTCGAGAGATGAAGAAAAAAGGACCAAGGAGTCGACCCCAAATGGATGGGATAAGGCAAGGGGAAATAATTAAGACTTTTTTTTCCGCCTGAAGAGATTCTCGGCACAGGAGATAGAAACACGTGTAGCGGAGATTAATGGAATAACAAAGTAATTTAATGGTATATATTCTAATATGGAGCTCCGCAAAGTTAAAGCCGAAACCTTTGATAAATATAATATCACGTTAATCAATGAGGAATATTAATTTCATATATTTCATTTATTAAAAAGTATGATAATATACGAGTATACTAACATATTTCAACGAATATTTATCGGTATAATACAAGCCGCAGTCTTCGGGCTTGATGATTTTTAATGAAAATACAATATATGGTAAAAAATAATTCTTTATCAAAATAATCAGATATTCGTAGTTGGTGATTTTTTAAAAAGTTGACGAAAAATAAAAGTTTTTGTTAGCAGTGTTAGCATAAGTTGTGTCAGTTTTTTTCCAATTTAAAAATGATCACCAAAAGTAAAACAAAATGGTAAATGTTATACGTCATTCGAAAGAAAATATTCTGCTCTACAAGATATGGTGTTTGCAATTACGTTACATATATTATTTTATTTGATTACAAGTCTTCAAAATGGAATGGCAAATAGACGAAAGTGAGCGATTTCGACACCTTCTGTTTGCGTTCAATCGAGGAAATAACGCTGCCAAAGCTGCTCGCGATATTTGCGAAGTGTACGGTGAAGATGCTATGAATGAAAGGACAGTTCGTCGATGGTTTTTGCGTTTCAAAGATGGTAATTTCGACCTGAAAGACATGGATGAACGCTCCATGTCTTTCAGGTCGATATTATTGACATTACTAAGAAAATCCTTTAGGATTTTCTTAGTAATGTCACAAACATTTTTTCGATTCTCTCTTGAACGTAAATAAGTAAAGTTTACATGTGATAACTCATGGAAGTTCGTTCCACAGTCACGCCGAGTAAATCGCAAATGAAGACGTGTAAAATAAGGTCCTGTTTATTGATATGCAAAGGAGTCTCTCTGCGCCCGATCGAAGAGAACATCTGTGCTCTGAAAGAAAGTGGATTTTTTCGGGAAGATATGAAGAATACTTGGGACTGTTAAGAACGCAAAATAATGTTGATAGAAGTTCCTTCGCTGTCTGATTTTATAGTCATATTCATTTTATAGTCATATAGTTATACTTTCTTTACACTCAACAAACGGAAGGAGAAATGTTCGCAATGAGCGTTCTCGCATTGTTCGACATATGGTTATTCAAATATTAATTTATTGGAGGTTATTCCGAAAATAATGGCAGATTTTAAGAGTATATTCATTCGAATGTTCTTTGTTAGAAAATAATTGTTCATTTATTTGTATTTGAGAGTTAGGAATTTGCTCCATTTCTTTACTAAATCGGGCATTTAATTTGTATTATTTAATCATTTAAGAAGAATTACGTGTAATTTTTTTGCTTGAATTTAAACTTTGCCATTATGCACAATGTTAACCAAATATTGGGGGAAAAGAACCACTTCTGAACAAACAGTGCGGCGTTGGTTCAAAAAGTTTAGGAACGGAGACGTAAGTCTTAAAGATGAAAATTATCGAGGACGTCCTTCTTTATTTAAAAAAACGCTGATTCGAAAACTTTATTTAAAGAAAACACGTAACAAATATGGGAAATAATATAAAAAAATGGGTGTTCGGGCTGCTACATTTTTTGTATATTTAAAACGAATTGAAAAAACTTAATAAGTGGGTTTCACATAAACTTAATGACATTCACAAAAATGTCACATCCAAGTGTGTTTCTTTGTTGCTTTTGCCTAAACGTAATGATTCATTTCTCAATCGATCTCAATTCCAAAGATTAACGAATTGAACTAAGAGTTTTGAGCTGAACTGAACATACGTGTATGATAAATAAATAAAACAAGTTAAATTATGTCTTTAATGTATTGATTCCCATGTAAAACGGTGCCATATTTTCTCTATGATATCGAAACGGATAACTTGTGGATTGGGTAGGTTTTTGCATATTTAATTTTAGCATGTCACACCTTCGATACGTACGTTCTGATATTGTCAGACCTTTGATATACTCGTATACGTTCAAATATGTACGTCTGAATAATGTCATACCTTTATATACGTCAAAATTTATACGTCCAAATAATGTCTCCCCTTTGATACATAATTCATCCAAATAATGTCACACTTTATGCATATACGTCCAAATAACATATAAAGTGACATACACATATATGGAAATATATCCATCAAAATATAAAAGTCTAAATAATATTACATCCTAGATATACAAATTTAAATACATACGTTTAAATAATGTCACATCTTCGACATGTTACATACGTCTTACTTATAACACACGTTCGATACACACGTCAAAATAATGTCTCAGCTTGGATATACGAGTATACGTCCAAATGTATAACGAACAAGTAATGTCATACCTTCGAAATACACGTCAAGATAATGTCACACCTTAGATAAATATGAGTACGTCCAAATATAACGTCCAAATCATGTTACACCTTAGTTATATACGTCCAAATATATAACGTCTAAATAATATCACACCTTCGATATATACATCTAAATAATGTCACATCTTGGATATATAAGTTTAAATATAAAACGTCCCAACAATGTCACAACTTCGATAAATATGTCCAAATAATGTCATACCTTAGTTATAACATATACGTCCAAATAAATAATGTTACACCTTCGATATATATACGTTCAAATAATGTCACACCTTATATATAACATATAAGTCTAAATATATAACGTCCAAATAATGTAACACTTTTAAATGAAGATAAACATTTTGTTAACATGTAACCAGATTTATTTTTAGTAAAAAAATAAAGAAATGATATCCTGAAAAGACATTTTTATCGAATTAATTTCTCCGAGTTCTTACTTTTCGAGAGGATAGGGAACGAATCAAAATGTAAACAGAGAAAATAGAATGCCTCTTGAAAATTGGGAAAATAGAATGCCTCTTTTGAAAATGTGGAAAATACAATATGCCTCTTTTGAAAATGTGGAAAATATAATATGCCTATTTTAAAAATGTGGAAAATATAATATGCCTCTTTTGAAAATGGGGAAAATAGAATGCATCTTTTGAATAAATATTGTATAGGTATTAGAATGCCTCTCTTGAAAATATTTTTTTCTGGAATTGCTGATATATTTTTCCAGTCTGTTAATTTATGAAAAAAGGCTGCATACAGATTTGACGAAATGTTAAATTCGTTGTAAATTGAATGGTCACAATGTCTCGTCATTTTTTGACATATTTTTTTCTCATTTATGATCTAAAATATTTTGTTAGGTCTATTCTCTATGGTAATCATTCAGCGCCAGTCACTCAATCAACAGTGGCATTTATTTGAAATAATGCTTGTTTAATTGTTTTTGGGATTAAATTTTTTGTCTATTATTTTTTTACTTCTGACTTATGTTATTTTTAATATTCTATAATATTGAGATATAAATTATTCTAGAGACTGTACTGATTTTTTATGACGCTAAACTATACACAATAAGTTTTGTTTATATTCAATAAAATTTTTCTTTTTATATTAATCTTACCAGTCAAGCCCCGTTTGGTTCACTGCAGGTTTCCCGCCTGAATCTGGTCACGTGATGTGTTGAATAATTAAATATGTATTTGAATTATTATATTTTCATGAATAGTTTTGACTTGTGTTCATGCATACTTATGTTTTGTTTAAAAAAATATATGATCGTATGTATTCATTTATTTCTTTACACGTGTATCTTTACACACCATCACGCCATTTCCTTCTCGGGCTAGGCAGAGAGGAAAGAGCGTCAGACTTTCTTAAATCGACTCATTTTCGTTTCTTCTATATTCGTACACCTTCTTATATAATTCCTACGATTTCTCTTACTTATTACGTGGCATTTTTTTCGAAATATTACTCACTTGATTCATTGTCTTCCTCTTCTATCATTTTCACTCACATTTGCATTGTATACTTGTTTTAGTAATATTCAAACCATTTCAAAGTGCATCTTAATTCACGTTTATCTCTTATCACTTCATTCGGTATTCTGTCATACATTGACACATGTTTTCATCTTTATACCATTTCTTCAGCTACTTTTATTATTTTTACGCTTTATGTTTTAATTGAAGTCACTTGAATTGATTCACGTTTACATCTTATCACTTCATTCCGTATTCTGTCATAAATTGACGCATGTATTCATCGCGGTGCACGCATATCTATAATATTTCTTCAGTTACTTTGAGTCTTTTTCCACATGTTTTAATTGAAGTCACTCTTATTTATCCACGTTTATATCTTATCACTTCATTCCGTATTCTGTCATAAATTGGCGAATTTATTTATCTCAGTGCACGCATATCTATAGCATTTCTTCAACTACTTTTAGTCTTTTCCCACTTTATTTTTCCACTTGGATTTTTTTAAAAATATTCTTTCGTAATGAATAAATCACTTTCTAATTAGGTTTTTAAAACTGTTAAAAGGTACAGTGTACTGTTCATAAAACCGTTATAAGGTACAGTGTACTGTTGATAAAACTGTTATAAGGTAACAGTGTACTGTTGATAAAACTGTTATAAGGCGCAGTGTTCTGTTGATAAAACTGGTATAAGGTACAGTGTACTGTTGATAATTAAATAAAAAAATAATTTCTTTATTTTTTGAGTGCACTTAAGGAGATATTCTAGGCGTGAATTTCGGGCGTTTTTCAGACTAAAAAAAAAACAAAATTCATTTTTCCTATACCTTTTTTTACAAATTGTTTATTGATGATTTGAGAATGTACAAAAAAATTATGAAAATTTGATAATGTACAAAAAAATTATGAAAATTTGATAATGTACAAAAAAATTATGAAAATTTGATAATGTACAAAAAAATTATGAAAATTTGATAATGTACAAAAAAATTTCAAAAAATATTTATTAGCTGGTATATAGTATCTTGTAAAAAAAGAGAGTAAACTGGTCGACATGATAGGAACCCTTTTATAAATTCAAAACAAAAATCATACACAGTTTCTTGATAAAAAATAATGTCGTTATAGTTGGTATCAAAAAAAAATCGTAAAATGGCGCTGTCTGAAAAAAAGTTAAATTTTTAACCCTTTTTTTCAAATTTTTTTATTTTCTGCAAATAGTAAAAAAATAGTTTTTAATTTTACAAGATAGGGACGATATAAAAACATCTATATGTCGAAGGATTTTATGTCGACCAGGTTGAAAAAAGCAGTTTCGAGAAAAAACGCGTTTAAAGCTTTGAGATTATTATCAGTCATTCCGGTGCGGCGTAATTCCTGCCTCGTTTATAGCTATAACTTCGTAAATATTGAGAATTTTTAAATTTCCTTTTGAAAACATATTATTAAAAGTCTAAACTTTAAGAATATGTAAAAAACAAAAAAAAATATTTTCAGATTTCTAGAGTAGAAAACCCCCTTAAATTCGTTGTCCGGTTCTGTTAACAATATACTAACTTCCATTCTCTAAAATTCCATGCGACAATAACAACGAGGTCACCACAGAGTCACACTAGAATCACGTATTGAGTATTTTTAATCTCTATATAAACACTATTGACCCCTATACACGTTCTAAGTGTAACATTTTAAAACTAACAGTGACTTGCGAAACTTCAGATGTATAAGCTATAAATATCGTTCAAATATTTATTAAATCACTAATTGAAATATTATCATATTAGCTGAAAATCCTATCCGTGGACGTGCAAAATAATTACTAACTAATTGTTAAGTTTAACATCTACTTACACAATTTTTCTTACGGAGTAGACATAGAGAATAAATTGCTATACACATTCATATCCCCACACGAAAATTATGTGATAGATTATAGAGTTCGATTCCACCACCACCCATGCTGTTATGGGGGACAAAATAAATCCCCATCCAGCGCGATCTACACTAGAAGATCAAAATCTTCTTTATTACCTTAAGCAATGATGAGTAAATGAGAAAAAACCTTTTTAAATTCTTCCTAAAAAGCATCAAACTGTGCCATAAAAGTTGACTAGACTTGTATATCAAAAGAATTTTAAATCTTAAAGGTTCGTTTATCTATTTTATTATCTGGGAAGCATGTTTTCGACAGTAATGTTTAACGGTTCAATTCGATCCCACCACTACCCACGCTGTTATGGAGGACAAAATAAGTCCCCATTCAGCTCGATCTATACTAGAAGACAACATTTTATTTTTTTATGAGTGCGACGTCCAAAAGGACTCCTCCTCCGAAAGAATAGTAGGGACGACGGACTTAAAATCCGACATTACGGGAGAAGGAAAATGACTCGCAGCGCAGTAATTTTTTTCTTATAAAGTGGTTTAAGGTCTGGAGTTCAAACAGCCCGACAAGTTGCCAGTACTTTCTCAGAAAATTTTAAATGCAACAAAACTATCCTTTGACGCAACAAATCGGAGTAGCCAATCGGTCCGAAGATGAACCGATGTAAGGTTAAGTGGAGTTCGCTTCGGAAATTACTGAGTTGATTTTCATCGCAGTATCACATAATGTGCTCTGTAGATTGATTCAGATGGCTGCAAAAATTGCAAAAGGGCGAAGGAACGAAACTGAAACTAAAGAGTTTGCAATAAAAGCTCCCATTGCCAGAGGAATTTTGAATAGTCCAATAGTTTGGGTGTACTTACGGGGAGCTGAGGCACGCCCTGGTGAAAGGAAATAATTTAAATGTCTGTCTTCCCACGGAAGTGGACGACCAACGATGTTGCTAAGTCGAAAACTGGACTTCTGGGCAGGTTTTAAAAATCCCGTGAGGGGTCGTGCCTGGCAAGGGGTGAAGGCGGATGTACGAGTAATGGTTGATTCTTCAAAATCTTCCATTTCGACTGTACCGTGCCTACTTTCCCGTTTTGCATATTACCAATCGTTGTTTATTCATTTTGGATTTGCCGATCTTACCTATCAGTCGGCATCTCTCATTTTGGTTCTACCGATCTTAACAATCAGTTGGCGTCTCTCATTTTGGTTTTGTCGATCTTACCAATCAGTCGGCGTCTTTCATTTTGTTTTTGTTGATCTTACCAATCAGTAGACGTCTCTCATTTTCGTTTTGTCAATCTTACCAATCAGTCGGTGTCTCTCATTTTGGTTCTGCCGATCCTACCTATCAGTTGTCGTCTGTCATTTTGATTTTACCGATTTTACTTATTAGTCGGCGTCTCTCATTTTGGTTCTACCGATCTTGCCTATTAATCGGCATAAGAGATTGTCTATGTTCAGCGTATATAGTTTACCGCCGTATCCGTCGTTGTTCTGTTGCCATTGCAGCAACACGCTCTTCTTCTGCGAATCGGGGTATTCCAGGCGTTTTAAAACGGTTTTAATTGTTTTTTTTATTATAAGTTTAAAAGTTAATGGCTGTACCGAACGCTTTTAACTTTACGAATTCAAAACGTGAAGAAAAATTGTTTTTTCGTACTTGATCAATTCAAAACATCATCAAACGGCGTGATAAATACTAACTACCATAAAAACATAAAAAATAATTACCTTATTTTTCAGTACGCATGCACTGGAAATGTGCGAATGACAATAAACCAGGGCTGTGGAGTCGGAGTTGGAGTCGGAGTCGCGGAGTCGCGGTGTTTGGGCCGGAGTCGGAGTCGGAGTCGGAGTAAGAGTCGTAAAAAACGAGCGACTCCGACTAATTTTTCGTTAAAATTTAAAATACATTTTTTTTTAAATTATTATAATGAATGTGTATTGTGCACGAATATTAAACTTGCAGGCGCAAGTCGCGCCGATATGGTGAATCACCGAGATCCATTTAATGCATAAAGTCTACGAAAATGTGTTTGTCTCCTTCTTTCTCACGTCGAAAGAAAATTCTGTTGGCTGGGATCTATGTTAACCCCATGGTTCGATCCATATTGACGGAAGAACAAATAAATAGAGCGAAAAACGCTATGTTTGAATTAATCGTCCGTATGAAAGGCCTTCGACTAGAAAAAGAGACGACAGCAGGCAGCGTACACGAAGTATCATCATCTTCATCCGACACCGCTGAATCTGAAGACGATTTTGAAAAATATCTCAATGAACAAGATAAACTAAAACGTCCTCGTTTGAATCACAGTCCCAATATAGATGAAGGAGACTCTATTTCAAAATTTAAAATTGAATTTTATGATGCATTGAAAATAATGGAAAAAATTGACCGAACTTATAAGTTAAATGTTGAAATGGCAATACAGCGGTATCTAGAAATCGTAAAAGATTAAGCATTGATCGTTACAGCATTACCCCCAACCCAAGTATCCGTAGAGCGGTTATTTTCCGCTCTTAAAATTCTCAATTCTGATTTGAGAGCCTCTACGAATACAGATTTAATAGAAGCAATGTTGTTTTTAAGAATAAATTCTAATAAATAATTATTAAAGTTTGATCTTGTTTTATTTTTATCCCTATAACATGAAAAAAATGGCTATATGCAAAGGTAGGAAACAACCTGCTAAAATTGAGCTTTTTTGAGTCGGAGTTGTAGAGTCGGAGTTGTAGAGTCGGAGTTGTGGAGTCGGAGTCGTGGAGTCGGAGTCGTGGAGTCGGAGTTGTGGAGTCGGAGTTGTATTGTTGGTAAATATAGGAATCGGAGTCGGAGTCGGAGTCGTGTTTTTTTTTAAGCGACTCCACAGCCCTGCAATAAACACATTTGTTATTGTTTTTTTTTAAGTACAAAAGAAATGTTAATTTAAAAAAATTAACGATTTAATTTAATATGGCAAGTACCTACAATACTTTCCAATTGTCTTCTCATTTATTTTGATAGCGTGCGTTTCAAAATTGGAATACTCACGTTACGCAGTCAGTAGTTTCTGCATATATAATATGATTTATTTCATTTTCACTTCACAGTCACAGTATGTTTTTGTTACGGCATTAGACAAATTGTATTGCATACTAATCATTCTTCTATGAATACGTTACAGTGCATTCATAGTACAAGAGGCAAATAACTAAATCTAGTTCTGGCCTTACTCGTTCAGGGTGGGGCATGAATGTTGCCACAAAAATATATTTTAATTGCTAGGTCGGCAGAGAGGGCAGATGTCCAGACTTTCCTATTTTACATATTTCCCCTCTTTCTTATTAGTACACCTTCTCATATAGCTCTTATGATTATTCTTATTCCTTACATTATCTTATTTCAAAATATCATTCACATGATCCAACCACACTTCCTTGGTCGGCCTCTATCACACCTTCCACGCACATTTGCACTGCATATATTATGTGTTGTTAGTTTTCTTCATTCATTCGTTCCACGAATCCAAACCATCTCAGAGTGCTTTTCTTTATCTTACTCTACTCATTAGTCTTAAATTAACAATTGATTCTAATTAATTTTAACAAGATTTTAATAAAAAAACGTAATTTTTTTTAAGTATAATACTCGTATTTGTACCATACATTTTTTTCTGTTTTGTACATACATATGTAACCTTTTGATTGTGTATTTGATGTTTTATGAATTTTGTTGTTTTTATACTTTGGTTATGTGCTGGCATCAAATTTGTTTGATTACCTTTGTTGTTTGAATTTCGTTTTATTTTGTTTTGTTTTTATGTTTGTATAACTATTATTGAAAATATATTTTTCGTTAAGGGTATGACCAATCAAAATTTAAAAAATATATATGCTAAGTCTCGTAAAATCTCGAGAATAATTTGAACAATTTTTATTCATTTTATCACCCTAAACTGAAGGTTTGTATTAGGTCCCCACATACGAAACCGGCGTTTTGCCGTACTGGCAACTTTGATCTCAAATATCTTCTCTTTGGTTAGGAATTTCAAATTCAAATTTATACAGCTATTTACTCAAGTATTTGTGTTTCGAAAATTATAATTCATTTGTTTTTTCCTCAATTGGTTTTTTTCTTTGCGTCACTCAGTTTACAAAATGGAAAACTTGAAATATCGCGTTATTTACGAGTACGAGTTCCACCGTGGCACCAGTGCTGCAGAAACGGCTCGAAGGATTAATGATGTGTATGGCGACGGTGCCGCAAAAGAAAACACAGTGCGTTTTTGGTTCCAACGTTTTCGTTCTGGAAATTTCGACCTGCAGAAAAAGCCCCGTGGACGGCCGGAGACCAAAGTTGATAATGAAGAATTGAAGGCTATTATGGAAGCGGATCCATCGCAAACCACGTCCGAGTTAGCTGCAGGCTGCGGTGTTAGTGATAAAACTGTTTTAATCCACTTGAAGCAAATTGGGAAGGTGAAAAAGCTTGAAAGGTGGGTACCTCACGAATTGAGTGAAGCAAATCAACAAACGCGCGTTGACTGCTGCGTTGCATTACTCAACCGGCACAATAATGAAGGGATTTTGAATCGAATCATTACCTGTGATGAAAAGTGGATCCTGTATGATAATCGGAAGCGCTCATCGCAATGGCTGAACCCTGCCGAACCAGCCAAACCATGCCCCAAGCGAAAATTGACTCCAAAAAAGTTACTTGTGAGCGTTTGGTGGACTAGTGCTGGTGTCGTTCACTACAGCTTTCTTAAATCTGGCCAGACGATTACGGCAGATGTCTATTGTCAGCAACTGCAAACCATGATGGAAAAGCTAGCTGCTAAACAACCGAGGCTGGTTAATCGCTCTAGGCCACTGCTGCTTCATGATAACGCTAGACCACACACTGCACAACAGACGGCTACCAAATTAGAAGAGCTTCAATTGGAATGTCTAAGACATCCACCGTACTCTCCGGACCTTGCCCCAACAGATTACTATTTTTTTCGAAATTTGGATAACTTCTTGCAAGGGAAAAAATTCAACTCCGATGGGGCAGTCCAAACCGACTTCAAAGATTTTATTGATTCCCGTCCGAATGGTTTTTTTAGTAAAGGGATCGATGAACTACCTATGAGATGGCAAAAGTGCATAGATAGCAATGGTACATACTTTGATTAAATAAATATATTATATTAAAAAAAAATCAACTTTATGTTCCTCCCAAACAAAACGCCAATTTCACATGTAAGGACCCAATATTATACTAGCGTACAAAAAGACATAATTTTCAAATAAAGAACATGACTTCGTTTTTGTATTCCTTGACGCCAAAATACCATCATTCTAGAATATTGAACATGACAATTTTTTATATTTCCAATAATCTTGACGTCAAAATACCATCGTTTTAAAATATTGAACATGACGTATTTTTGTATTCCTAACAATCTTGACACCAAAATAACATCATTTTCAAATATGGAACATGACGTATTTTTGTATTCCTAACAATCTTGACACCAAAATAACATCATTTTCAAAAATGGAACATGGCGTATTTTTGTATTCCATATAATCTTAACACGAAAATGATATAATTTTCAAATATTGAACGTGACGATTTTTGAATTCCAGATAATCTTAACACCAAAATGACATCATTTGCAAATATTGAACATGACGTCCTTTTGTATTCCCAATAATCTTAACATCAAAATAATATTTTCAAATAATTAACATGACATATTTTGTATCTTGACACCAAAATAACATCATTTTTTAAATATGGAATATTAGGTACGTATTTTTTTTAATTTCCAATAATCTTGAAGACAAAAAACACATTATTTTATATTCGAGATATTAAGGTATGTACTTTTCATCAAGACTTTTTCTGTGTCGCAGTTATCCTTTTCCCAAAACATGGAAAATAAATATGTTGGTTGCATCCTTCTATCCCCACTTAAGCATTTGGTCTCACAGTGAATAAACCGAGCGCGATAGTGCGGTCATCACAATGCCTGCTGATACAGCAGCACCTTATCTCGTGTAGTTGTTGTCAGTTATTGGTGGCACGCGCACCGCACGCGGCGTAGACCATCACCTTCCCCTCTTGCTGGCTCAGCTGCAGACCACGGAGTTCATCAACTAATTAATTCTTAAGTAATCATCGAGCAATGGCGACAAGTGGGCGTGTTACCCTTTTACTGTTGGCAACACTGATCGCGGCCATATTTGTTCAGGTACGTTTTTTTTGTTTTCGATTTATTGGTTACATGAACATGCAAACTGATAAATATAAAAGTTTGAAACATTAATAAACTTCTTTCCTTGGATGGTGCCAGGGAAATAGGGATATTAATGAACAAGCTATACTACTTGTTCTTGGTGTAACAAGTCAACTACTGCTGATTTCAGCCATCATTGTTTAGATATTATTATTATTTTCAATTATTCGATAGATAGGTTGGAAACAATTGTTGCTAAGTAGTTATCAAAACAGATATGTCATACATAAGTGTTTAAAAGATATTTTGATCATATTTTGCCTGACGTTAGTATTATAATTGTAGGAGATGGGGATAAATGGACATGATATCCTGGTGTGGGTCATGATGGGCATTTTCTAGTTGGTTGGTTGGAAGAAATTGCTGTTAATTATTACAATTATGTGATAAGAAGATGTAAAATCTTTTTTCCCCATATTTTCAACATTGATTATTGTTTTTAGTTATTCGTATGGTACTCTTCAACACATCTGATTTAAATGATTTAAACATATTGAATAGTATGACTGGGAGACAACATTGTTTTTGTTCCCTTCCTTGACTTTCGGGCTTAAAACCATTTAAGTAGGCACGAAACTCGTTGTTTATCATCGCACTTGTTGACAATACCACTCAGCATGTGAATAGACGATAACACTGGCACACGTCTAGCGCTTATGAGTATTATTACCAGACGAACCGTTTTTTATTTTGATTTTCGGGTACCATCGGGAATCGAACCCGAAACCCTCGGGAGGAAGTCAAGCGTCCTATCAATTAAGCTATGGAAGTCGTTTTTGATTATTGTCCGAAGGAAATACGACAACTGAGCGTATGCATTTTGATTAGCAACTGATGCGTGTTTGTTAATGTGTGGCCATATTATTTTTAGTCCTGGTTCCTATTGGTAGGTTGTTAATGCGCTCGACGTCGTTGAGTTTACTCAACGGCGTTGTATTCCTTATTAATCGCCGTAATAGTCATCGTTGCTGGGCCTCGTAGTTGAGGATCTCCTCGCCAATCTAATGTTAATTAAGTTGGAAAGTGAAGCTGTGTTGTGAAGTGTTTTCTTTCTTTTTAAATAAGTGAGTCGTTGCATACCAGTAAACTCACCGGTCACACCGCTGTACTGGATCCGATGGCACACCAAAGTTAGACGATCGGTGCACACCGGCTTGTTTTTCCTCTTTTTCCTATTTTTTAAGTAATGTATATGGTCAAAGCTATATGCATCCATATACCCAGGTGGAAAAATTATATGTCATTCGAGGGAGATGCATAGCACGGGGTTTGAACTGGCCACCTTTAGCACGGAAGTCTAATACGTTACCGCGCGGCCATGCACCTCGGTGATTCAATACATCAGTCTTAAGTTCACATCCATCTAAATAACTTTATTCCGTTTTCTGTCATACATTGTCACCTCATGAAATATTCTTTGTGCACGCATTTCTCCAACATTTGTTGGGTTCCTTTCAGTCTTCCACATACTCGTACATAAAAGTTGATACTAGAATACTGTTGTGGATTATCATATTTCATTTTGATATTTTACTTCCCAAATGTTTGTTACTTTACTCAGCTCATGGTTGTCATACCTCCGTGGTCTTGTTGGTAAGGCACTTGTTTTCGATAAGGATGCTTCGAGTTCGATTACGGATAGTACTCAAAGAAATTTAAAAAAGGGTCCCAGTCTGGTGAAATATATCGTCTTGTAACATTTAGCATAAGTCCAAAGTGTGCGGTAGTATTTGTCAATGTCTAGGATGACAAACAGTGAATTTCATGCTTAGTCCATTAGTTTTAAAACTAATTTAAAACTAATAATTTAAGACTAATATGTCCGAAGATAACATCGTCTCCCGGACACGCTTTCCAGTGTATGCACATTACTATTGCGGTTATGTTGCAGAGAACCATACAAATTAATAAATGTAGTTAATTACTTTCTGTGTACGACAATAGATGAGCAAATCTTATAATATAAGGATATACGAGTACTTTGGTCTTAAATATTTTTTGACTGTTCTTCCAGCCTTTGATTTGCATCCCAGCAAACAAAGACCAGGAAACGAAAGGCTCCGCTGACGACTTCGCAAATCAAGCAGCCGACATGTTGGACTCAACTCTTCTCTTCTTCAAGGACGGAATCAACAACTTTATACAGGACAGCACTTATGTAAGTTATTTTTTAAAGAATACACTGAACATATTAATTCTCATCTTTTCTAGAACCATGGCGAAAATAATGTGCGGGATAAGAACTGAATAGTTTGAATGTTATGTGCAAAACCTCTAATTTAATAATTCCGAACTTATTAAGTATAATAAGTTGTATTTATTTATTATTTATTTGATGCTTTCAATAAATTCTGTTATTTATTGTAGATTATATATTCTTAGATGATGAAAGAGTTACAATATATACAATATATCAAATGGCTTAAACAGTCAATAGAGCAATAAAACTCACTCACATATGCTTGCACCTTAAGGGTGCCCGCGCACTAGGCAGCCTGGCTGCGGCAGCCGAAATGTTGAGCAGCCAGTTATAAGCAGGCAGCCGACGGTCGACCGTTGAGTCGAGCGAGATGGAGGTGGAAGACGTTATTAATTGTTTACCTTTTGTCTCGTAACAAACACAAAGCAAAAAATAAGGCATTGAATACTTCTGGAGCGGCACTCAAAGGGTTTATTTCAAAATTATTTTAAGGATTTTCGAAACTACTCGGATAATTTTTTTAACTATACAAGAATATCAATGCAATCATTTGATAACCTATTGGAAAATATAAAAAAATCAATTATGGGTACTAATAGTCGTATTACATACGCTCCATCGCAGGCAGAACTCTTAGAGATCGGATCAGAAATGAGACGATAAGGTCTGTCTGTGGTGTTGAAGACATAGTGAGGTGGGGAAGAAACAGAAGGCGCTTCTGGAGGGATCACGTGGACCGCGTGGATGATATAAGACTGGCAAGAATCACTAAGATTGAAAACCCTAACAGCAGGAGATTACCAGGAAGGCCGCTGAAAAGGTGGAAGGACAGCTGGACGTCATCGTCCCAGGACAGCCCACCGTCACAAACAGATCATACGACCTAAACCAAGAGGAAGAAGAATAGTCGTATGCGAGCTTGTATAACTCCAGAAGATATATTGGTTATTATTTTGAGGTGTGTACACAAAACAAAAATGTTATGTTTACTTTAAATAATATCGCGAAAGTCATCGCGAATTTCGTTTAGGAACGCAAAATACGCCTCCTGGCTGCTACGACAAGTGCGCGGAGACTTGAGGCAGCCACATACATTTGCCTTGTCTCGCTCTGGCTGTGCGCAGCCAGTTGACTGCCGTGCAAGCGTACACGTTCTAATGGCTGCCGCAGCCAGAAATTCTTGGCTGTCTAGTGTGCGCGCTCCAATGAGCCGACATAGGTCGGATTGCCTGCCGCAGCCAGGCTGCCTAGTGCGCGGGCGCCCTAACTCAGAAACACACACTGCAGGTTTCTCAAAAATTGATTATAAAAATAATCAATAAACTTCCTGCCGGTATCCCACAGTGGAGCTTTTCAAGAAGTATCGGGGCTTAAACACAGCCAACTTACATTTTAAGTCCATTCTCTGGCACTATCATCAAGAAAAAAATAAAATGGAAACTCAGCAAAGACACATGGCTCACATCAGATGTTCACCGTCTCTAGAGTTAGAACATCTTTTGCCCAAAGATAATATACTTATTTGGCTCCCATGACATAAAATGGGGTGTCAAATTTAATAAAGGCAAAAGGGGGCAAAATATTCAGACAGTCGATCGGAGCGTGGTTGTTATTGCGACAGGAGTTTGAATAATTGGGCTTGCAAAAGGAATGACTTGTAGCAAAGGTCTTGCTTGAGTGGGATGTGTTTTTGATGATTGTGTGCGGCACATTATGAGATTAAAGTTTTGGTCTGTCTGGAGTGATGAAGTGTGAGGAGTATGATTCGCGTGATATATACTCGTACATATGTAATTGAGTGTCACTGTTTATCAAGCTGAGAGTATGCAACGGGGTATTGTATAATCAAACATCGGAAAGAAATATCAATATATTTTTTAATGGTATATGATATGTCCTCAGTAAGATAGAGACCAAAACCTAGTTTTACTGGGGACACGACAAATGGAAGGCAATACACCCAAGCCCAATTGTGTCCATATCGATCCATTTATCTGTTGTTTTTAAAAAAAATATCTATTTATAATTTTTTTATCATATATAAATAAATAAATAGAAAACTATTTTACAATATATGGATAAATTCTAACTATGATCTTTAATATAAGTTTATTGAGTAGAATATTTTCAAATTTTCGTGTTAAATCATTCATTATATTTAAAAACGCAGTTCTACAATATAAATAACAAATCAATATCTAATTTAATTTTATCCTTGAGCGCGACTTCCACAAAGCATCGAAACGTCTTTCTATCGATACATTTTTGAGTATACCCAGGTAACAATGTTAATTATGACCAATGCTGCCAACATTTTCGTATTATGGAATATATTGACTAATGTTCTTATTTTGCAGTTAAGTAACATGGTGAGCAACCTGACAGACAATATCATCAAAATAGCTCCACAAGGAGAGGTCCGGGACACGGAACAGTCTCAGAAGAGGCTGCACCAGCTGTCGGTCCAGGCCAACAGAAGTCTCTCGGAGGGTCTCTTCCAGATGGACGACTGAATTTAAAAAAGACTCATTGTATTTGTAGTGTTATCTTATTTTAGGTTGTTACCAAAGATCATTACACCTCTTATTGAATTATACCTCACTTCACAGATTGTATACAGACGTCATTCTTCCATCCATTTAACGTTCTTTTGCGACTTTTTTTTTCTTTATTTACTTGTATTTGCTTTCTTTCGCCTCTTCTATATTCACAGTCGTTCTCATATAACTCCTAAGATTTCTTATATTTTTATCATTCAAAGTATCATTCACTTGATCCAATCATACTTTTCTTAGATCTGTCTTCCACTAACATTTGCACCATACATTTGTTTTGTTAGTCTTCCTTCATTCAATCATTTTCAAAGCATATCAGAGTGATATGACAATTTTTTTATGTAACCTAACTTTAATTGCTGATTTATTTAATAAAAAAATAGTGAAGGTTTAGAGTTTAGTGTTAAAGTCGGACTATGAATTCGAACCTAAGACTTAATATAATTGAACAAATCTACCGGTTTTAATGTAAACTATCACATATTGTCATTTGTTTATCATAAAAATTAAATGATGAATCTCGAGAAATAACACTGGGTCACTTTTATCGTATCTTTTATCCTGTGTTGTTAAAAATACGAAGACTTCAGTAGTACGCTTAGTTGAATTTAAAAGTAGCGTGCTACTTTAAATTTAAAAGTAGCATGCTACTTTAAATTTCAAAGAAGTTGAATATAGCTGATACTTTTCAAAAGTAGATTTGACAACACTGATTTTATTAGTGCATTAATTATACTTTTGTAACATACAATACAATCTAGTGGCTTTATCCCGAAAACTGGATCGATTTTCAACGATACCCATATTGTATAAGGAGGTTTTATCTTGTTTTCATTTAAATTGTCTTTAATAGTTTTCTAGTAAGTTGGAAAAGATAGTCACGTGGCAATAAATCTGTCAGTTTGTACTGTATATTAAAAAAATACATACTAAATAGCTAACTCACTGATATTTTTTCGTGGAATTCGACAATAAACTACAGAAAAAAATAACATGTATAAACTTCACGTCAGTTCTCTCTTGGAGTAGGCAGAGAAAGTTTAATAGGTAAAAAGAAAATATTATAAAAGTATACTATATTTGATTTGTTTATGTGCAAGATACGTAAATAAATATAAAAATGTCGAATTTTATTAAAATATTTCAGGATTTGATTGTCATTGATAGTCAATTTTGTTCGTTAAATATTTATGGGGTAAACTCGTTTATTTCCCTGTGTCTTTCAAACACAGGGAAATAAACGCATAAAATATTTATAGGTTAAGACATATTTTGTGCGATTAAAATTGTAAATAGAAATGTGTTTTCATTTTTATAATTCCTATCTTCCTACATTATTTACTAAACGATTAACTCGTCATGTTTCAGAGTTTTTTTATTGTGTTTCTGAACTGTCGTGTTAATTGCTTACTACTCCTATAAATATCAATTTCCCAAACAAAATACCGCAATAAATTCAACAATATCACCCCGACACATCAACTGATAACTGAATATCTATAGAATAAGCACTCGTAACTACAGCATTATTTGTTCAACACTACATCAGGACTTGTTTTAAAAGCAATTGTATCAATTGTGTTGTTGAATTATTACAGAATGCATCTCATTTTATTTACAAAAGTGAAAAAAAAAAAAACGTAGTGCAACATCTGTTATTACAAATCAAAAGTATTTAAAGTATTATTGACAATAATGTACCATTTTTTTTAATTTCGTGAGCTGTTTGTTTTTGATGGGGTCATCATCTTTTTTTCTCACGTTGGCGACACTGTCTGTGATGTACGTTTCAATTTTCAGTCATATTGGATGGCCAGTTTGTGTTTGACAGGCAAGTATCTACAACGCATTTTGGCACATTTGCGATATTTCCATTTTAAAAATAAATGGACAAATTTTTTTTTTGAGGTTTTACGCCGTTTGTGTGAGGCAATCCGAAGAAAATAATCCGAATTTTGGACAAACAACTGGATTTTGTACCACGATAATGCATCGGCTCACACTTCACTACTATGTTAATTCGTAAATTTTTGGCCAAAACCAATACCGTCACAATATCGTAGCAACCGTATTGTTTGAAATAGTGTTGAAATTCTACGAAACTTCAGTAATTTGACACTTGCTTTCTTTTGTACCACTAGACTGGAGCTCGTGTACCACTAGCGGTACGCGTACCATAGTTTTCGAACTAGAATATTGATAGCTTGGAATTTAAGTTTGAGTAAGGATATGAATGCACAATGTGAGTGTTTTATTATTTAAGCCTAATGTATGAAATTTACGATTCCGAAATGAGACCACTTCGTCACATTCCTTGCCTGATAAAGTGGTTATCTGTATACGCAAAATTGTGTTTTTTTTTTCATTGTTATGTACATCACTCAACGATTCACATTTTCATTAAAACTATTTAATTCATAAATGTTGTATTGCGGATAATAAATAAATTAAAATAAAACAAAAAATGATTTAATATAAACTAATATCACACTGGACAATCATAAAAAGAGAACAATTTATGGTATACAGCTCTGTTTAAAGAGCAAAGCCTCCGCATATGTATGTGTGTCTTAAAGGTTCCATTTTGGACAACAGATTTCTTGCTCCTCTACTATACGTGTTCTCCTACTCGTATTACTCATTTTTCTCATCTTCTTTCATTATTTCATAGTAGTTCATTAATTTGAAAATTAATATTCATTAATCTAAGAAATATATATGATTTGTAAGTCTTTCACAACTCATTTTCTTAACGTATCCAAACCTTTCACAACTCATTTTCATAATATATCCAAACCTTTCACAATTCATTTTCTTAATGTATCCAAACCTTTCACAACTCATTTTATTAATGTATCCAAACCTTTTAAAAAAATGTGAATACTAATTATAATATTAAATTATCATATAAATAACCCATATCAAATAGTTCATACATTTTAATATAAAATATTCTTCGCAAACTTTTCACGTAGGTATTTTTACTTCATTAGTTCAGCTCTAATCCCTCATTTCAAGCTCTTGTTTTCTCTTCCATAAATCATTGGCAAGTTCTATGCACTTTTTACAATACAATCGTATTTATTGAATTATCCCCGATTCCACGCCGAACAGCGCGATGAAACCCTCCACACCACATTCTGGCATGAACCGTGAAGTTCTATGTATAAAAACCAACAGGACCACAGCAATCCTTTAGCGCCGAATTGTGTCCAGTGCACATATATAATACGGTATCTATTTTACCCCCATATTTATCTATGTACAACTATTTATTCTACAGTCACAGCGTTCTCTTCCACCCCCATCTTCGTAATATATTTATAATTATTCAAAATATCTATGTCTATGTATACATCTCTATCCTTTCTCTTTCTGTATTCATATTTACCAACGCTCGTGACGTATAAAAAATAAGTATATTAATATGTAACCTACATGTATCTATAACATTAATGTATGTACCAAATCCTATCCCTCCTCTCTAAAAAATTTTATAACACCACCACCCAAATATCCATAAAATTTCCCAAGTCCGTTCTACACACCCGATGAAGGAGTAAGGTGTCCGAAAGTCGGACCGACACTCCGAGCAAAATATCGACTTTGATGAGCAATCCTTTAATCGCTGCCCTAGAGGCTTACGAGAGCAAATCATATCTACCTTTCCGTTATAAGTACAGGCTCCCGAGGCATCATCTGTTGACTGACCAGTCCACCTACAGTATTAGCAGAGAGAACTAAGATCTGAGTGAATGTGATGGAAAGCAAGTAGCCTGAACGAGTGGACATGGACGTGTTAAATAATTAGTACCGAAACAATTAGGTGTAAGGATTTTTATCTAAGTAATTAAATATTAAGATTATTAAAAATTATACGTAGGAAATTAAAATTATGTTAGCTTAGAATTGTTATGTATAAATTAGATAATTTCTTAAGTTATTAATTTATATATACGAGTATGTTAGGTATTGCTTTGGCAAATGTTTGAATTTTAGAATAGTTTATTGAATTAATTTTTTTTTTAAATGTATACGCAGAGCAACAATTTTCTGGCATTTATGCAAGCGTTCTTTGAAGAGTTTATTACACTACCTGGATTTGAAAGTAACATTTTTTTAGGAGGACCACAGGGAAAAATACAATGCAGCATGAATTGTAAACTACATTAAATCCTTGCGGTAACTATAACAAGCATTGAAAACCTATCATTAACTAGCAGAACCGAGACAAGGGTGGGACAACTGAGACACTGGCCTCAGGTGCGATATTATAAAGGTGCCAAAATCAATCGGCAAAGAAGGAAAATAAAATAAATCATTCAAAATCATATATCACAATATTAATATTGCACTCCATGCAGGTTTCGTCAATATCCGTGAAAGAAATTGAAATGATTTAAAAGCAATAAAAAAAATTAAACTAAAGAAAAACTAGTTTATCAGAAATGTCAATTCTCTTTACTGAACATTTGTTTTTGAACAAATTATTTCTTTATAAAATCATGATACCGCACTGAAAGCTTAAAAATGTAATTGATAAGGTTTGAAATTTAAATATAACATTGTGGAGTAAAGGGACCGTACGACCGTTAGGAAACAATTCTTGAATTTTACACCACGATAATGCACCGGGTCATACTTCACAACTAATTCGTGAATTTTTGGCCAAAACGAACACTATCTTGATGCCGCAGCTACCGTATTCACCATATGTGCTGCTTTGCCACTTTTTCCTGTTCCCGAAGACGTTGAGGACATTTACAGGACAACGTTTAGTGACCATAGAGGAGATAAAGGCAAAATCGCTAGGCGAGTTAAAGACTATCCACAAATGTTTTGCGAGTTTGAAAAAATGTTGACGTAAGTGTATGGGACTACGTTAAAGGGGACAATATTGATATCAGTGATTAAATAAATACTTTTTTATAAAAATGAAAATCCTCGTTATTTTTTTTATAAAACCTCTGATATGTATTCACATTTAAAAATGCAATTTTGACATAATTTTTTGTACTATTAAGTTAATATGGTACAAATCTCAATTATTCCTGAAATTTAACAATTTCATGATTCAAATTCATTTCAGAAATTACAGAATAATTTAAATAAAATTTATTACTAAAATTCGTATTGTTTTGTTTTATTATATTAGCTACCCCGTTGTTAATTCTAATAAGATTTTTTATTGTCACACGTGTATTTTATATTTTTTCCTCATTTAATTTTTTTTTTACTTTAATAAATTAAGGAAGTGTTCTACTCTAGAGGCGTGAATTTCGGGTGTTTTTTCAGACTTAATAAAAAAAAACTAAAAACATTTTTCGTATGCATTTTTCACAGTTTGTTTATTGATGATTTGAGATCTACCTAAAAAATTTTGAAAAAAATAATTTAAAATTCAAGATGTTATCAGCTGTTATATCAGCTGTTATATATCTTGTAAAAAAAGGGGGTAAGCTGGTCGACATGATTGAAGCTATTTCGTAAATTTGAAATAAAAATCATACACAGTTTCTTGATAAAAAATAATGTACTTACAGTTGGTACCAAAGACAAAAAAAAGAAAAAAAAATCATAAAATGGCTGTCTGAAAAAAATTTGAATTTTTTTACCTACCCTTTTTTCAAATATTTTAATTTTTAAAAAATAGTAAAAAAAATGGTTTTGTATTTTCCAAGGTAGGGACGATATAAAAATATTTATCAAAGTTTCATACCAAATTTGAAGGCAATCGGTTAGATAGAACTTGAGATTTTAACATACTCGTATGTCGACCAGGTCGAAAAAAATAGTTTCGAGAAAAACGCGTTTAAAGTTTTGAGATTATTGTTTGAGTCATACCGGTGCGGCGTAATTGCTGCCTCATTTATAGCTATAACTTCGTAAATATTGCAAATTTGAAAATTTCCTTTTGAGAACATATTTTTAAATGTCTAAACTTTAAAAATATGGAAAAAAAATTTTTTTTCAAATTTCTAGACTAGAATACCCCCCCCCCTATTATTTATTAGATTATTATAATTTACGGATTTTATTAATAGGGCGCTAAAGTAGATAGTAAAAAAGCACCCATTAACATATTTAAAAAAGATAAAGTTTTACAATAATTTTAAAGTGAACTGTGTTATTATTTTGAAGGTGGGCCGGAGGCGCCAAAATACCCTCTATTCGAGTATTATGTAGTCTGAAATTCCAATGTTATCAATGTCGAACTACGGAAAGAGATATGTTGGTGAATTTTTAAATGACTGGCGACATCTCTGCTATTTAAATGAAATAAATTTACGTCTGTCAAGATAAATCTTATCAGTGCATTATTTATGTTTTTATAGACGTTTAAAGAGCTTTTAAAAATAAATCGCACCAAGAAAAATAGTTACCCATTGTAAAAGTTTTGAACAGCAATATTTTGAAAGCTTTTTCAGTTTTTATAATAGTGATGTTTAAGGAATATCGCTTGTTCAAGTATCCTTAATTATATGACAGAACTTTATGAGTCGGTTATTTGGAATGCGTGGTTTATTGGAAGTTGGATGACTTTATGATGAGTGTTAATCATTTTGTTGATGTGTAGAAAATTATTTACAAATACAGAGAAATGAGAAAGGCGATCGAAAAGTCCAGAAAATAAGAGCTATGGAGATTATTTTTGAAAATGGTTCCAGTCTAGTTTTCACTTTAAGTCTCTTTTATTTCTTTCTAGTTAGTTGGAAAAGATTGCCACATAGCAATAAGCCCGCCAGGTAGTACTGTGTACAACGAAAGTATAATACTATACAATAAACTATTTTTTCAATTTATAGGTACATTATAATTATATTCTTAGAAAAAAATATTATATTAATAAATAATTTACTCGTATGTTGTGTTGAAATTAGTTTCGTATTTCTCAGATAAATATCATTAGGATAAAATTTTCGTTGCTAAGTTCATTCCAAACGTGCTGAATGTATATTATTATGAAAGGTTACAGTTTAGCGCATTTTTTCGGTTATTGATATCCAATTGGCATACACGGTTTTTCTGAATTTATTTTGAAGATGGAACTAAATATGTTGTTTTTTAGGTGTTTGAAGCTTTTTTACTACGACAAAAGAAAAAATGCGATACAAGTCAAAAAATATATGTGCGGTGTATGGCATAAACGATCGTATGTCAGATGTGGTTTAAAAAATCGTAATGGTGATACTACACTCAAAGTTTCCTGTCCACTCTGGAAAGGTGATTACTACTGATGACCAAAACAAGGCTTTGATCGCGAATATCCAGCGTTATATAACACGAAATATTGCTGAGTTACTGAAAATATTAAAAAATCATCGTCCCCGAACATTTGGTGCACTTTTGACTTAAAAATCCTCAATATTTGTTTATGCGCAAGTATGTTAATCGTTTAAGATTCCATACTTAGTGACGGTAAAAGAAGGGGTGCGGTATACTCAGAGAAACTGGAACAATTAGATAGGGATATGTTATCCAGGCTGTATGTTTACTCGATATGCATGACCGCGCGGTAACGCACTAGATTTCCGTGTGGAATGTCACCGGTTCGAACTAACACAACTTCGTTCGAACACCAATACTCCAATATATATTTAAACTCTAAGTTCGCTCAATTTATCCGATCAAGGAGTAATTAATATGTCCTTCTTGAAGAAGTTCTGCATTCATTTTGCGATCTGATAACACATCATCATAAAATAAAATATCTCATCTAGACGCGCTTTACTTGTTTTTTTTTACAAAACATCTAGATAGCCTCGAAATAAAACCTGAGTTATAACTTTAAAGCTGTACTTAGGGTATCCTTATAAACTAACGTAAACATGAAAAAGTACCCTATCTTTGTCTTCCACCCTTTGCACTCATATTTGCATTAAGTATCTGTTTGTTTTCTTCATGTTACTTCGTTAATTTGTTTCACGAGCCCGAAGTATCTAAGAGCGCTCTTTTTCGTCTTACCTAACACATCAACCTTAAGTTCTCCTTTATCCCTATCACTTAATTCCCCCTATGTATTCTTCTACATGCACGCATTTCTATTACATTTGTTTGGCTTCTTTCAGTATTTTTCGACGTCCACGTTTAACTCCCATATATCAAATTCGGCACTAAAATATTGGTGTGGACTCATCTTGGTAGATTTTGGTGTCCCGTTGACTTTGTTTCCTATCGCTACACACCATTAAATATCCATAGTAACCGTTCCATCACCTGAGAAAATTACAAACTGCCTAAATAACAAAATAACTATTAATTTTTTTCTCATTTTATTATTTTTATTTTATTTTACACATGACAAGAAATATATATAATTTGTGAAAAAACAACAGGTAATTTAATTTGAACACACAATTTTAATGGATCTGGGTTTTTACCTTTCATTTGTCGTGTCCCCAGTAAACTAGGTTTTTGTTTGTCTCTCACTGAGGGCATATAGCATGAAAAAATAAATCGATACTTCTTTCCGATTTTTTATTATATAAAACCCCGTTGCACATTCTCATCAACCTGACAAACAGTGACACTTAATAACACATTACATTACGCGAAATCAAACTCCTCACACTTCATCACTCCAGACAGACAGAAAACGTTCACCCCACAATGTATCGCACATAATCATAAAATAAAAAAATAAAAACATAAATATAAAACAATAAAAAACACCACACTCAAGAGCTCACACAAACCTTCCTCCTTCCACAAGTCATTCCTCTTCCAAGCCCAAGTATTCAAACTCCTGTCGCAATAACAACCACGTTCCGATCGACTATCTAAATTGTTTTCCTCTCTTTGCCTCTATTGAATTCGGCACCCCATTTTATGTCATGGGAGTTAAATAGGCATATTGCCTTTGGGCAAAATATGTTTTAACTCTAGTGATGGTGAACATTTGATCATTACCATGCGTGCCATGTATCTGCTGAGTCTGCATCTTCCCTTCCTCTCGATGATAGTGCCAGATAATGGATTTGAGATGTACGAGTATATACCAAAATCGTTCCTGTAAAAATATCGAGCTAGCGAAAAATTTATTTCACAGTTAAATTTTACAGTCAAATTCCATCTTAAATAATTCATCTGACGACCTCCGTTGCTTAGTAAGTAAGATAGTCGTATTTGTTTTGAAGCTTATGGATTCGGTTATCCATTTTTTTTTAAACAATATTTCAGTCCGGTTTTTACTTCAGACGTCTTATACATAATTATTTATTTATTTAACTCTCCATTGTAAAATAATCGGGTACGCTTGTCACCAGGCGGTAGTCTATTCCAGCCAACCAGACAAAAGATAACAAAATAAGTTACATGATTACATTTCTCAGTATTTGATGATATTGGTGTGGTTTATTTTGAAATATAACACATGTGCAATTTCGGAATGAATTTAACATATATATGTACACATTGTGTTGCTGTCAAGAGCCTTTATTTATTTGTTAATCTGAGGTGGTATTTGTGGATTTGCTTTTTTTTTGTGCCATCTATTTATTTTCTGTTTTTTTTCTTCTTATTCTACATTCTACATTTTCAAGGGTGTGAGCTAAAAACATCTGGTGTCTTCGCGGCTGGGCTCGCCCTATGATGATGGGGTGTATCTTGGCCGGGGGTGTGTTATTAGATGAGCCAAGGCCTTTTGTTAGCTTCAACCTTAAACGTTTTTTTTACCATTTATGTGTTTTTGAAGTGTATTTAAATATATCATGTACATACTATGTTGCTATCAATAAACCTTTATTTATTTATTTGCAAATATTTTTGTGCACTTCAACAAGAATGTAAACACTTTGAAACCCAACCAACTTCGAATGTACCATGCCTTCCAGAAACCTTTTCAAATAAATTAAGTTTCGACGAAAATTGAATGCTTAAAGCCCGCCTGAAATACAGGTTTCTTAACAACTAGGCAACGAACGTCGTCAGTACATTTTTCACATACATTAATTCTAGTTTTTATTTTTCGATTTTTTTTAAATATTTTTAGCCTTTCAAAACTTTCTACTAAAATTTTCTACATTTTGGCCAATTTTGAATATTTTGGACAATTTCTATACTTTTTGGCGCGTTTGAAATATATTTCATTCCTTCAAAAATTTTTAAATTATTTAGATTTTTCGATATTTTTTGACGTTTTTAATAAAATTTTCATAAGTTTTTTTAAAACATTAACGAAAATATGGGTCGAAGGACAACAGATTATGTTAGTTTTCCACACAATTAATGAACAATTTTTAGCAAGTAAACAAAATATTTTTCTAACACTAAAACCTTGTAATTAGAAAAAGATAAATTATTATTAGAATTGAATTATCGTAGGTTTTGATTTTAGAATTATTTCTATATTTAATCTAATTTTAGACATAACGTAGATCGTCATTTGTTTATTTTGTATCGTTTTTTAGATATACGAGTAGTAGGGTACGTTTTTTAGATATATTATGGAACGTTTTTTAGACATATTATGGAACGTTTTTTTAGATATATTATGGTAAGTTTTTTAGATATATTTTTGATGAATATTTATACCGACAACTTTTGTTGGAACAAGAAAAAAAAAAGATATTTTTTTGTGTGTGTTTATCAATGCAATCGTAATATTTGATGAAAAAAAAACAGTAAAATGTTATAATTTCACTTTTGCTTCAATCCAGGCTAGGTTGTTCAAAAAAAAGTTTCGTAATTCTCGGATAGATGTCGTTAGGACTATATTTTAACTGTTAACTTCATTTCAAACGTCCTCAACATTTAAAACTATTGAAATATTTCTTGCCGTTTTAACTTGTTTAATTATTTTGTAAAATAAATAATTACATTGTGTTTTAAATGTAGAGTATTGTATGTGGAGTATTAAACGTGGAGTATTAAATGTGGAGTATTAAACTTGGAGCATTAAATGTGGAGTATTTACCGTGGAGTATTAACTGTGGAGTATTAAACGGGGAGCATTAAATGTGGAGTATTAAACGTGAAGTATTAAATTTGGAGTATTAAACGTGGAGTATTAAATGTGGAGTATTAAACGTGCAGTATTAAACTTGGATTATTAAATGTTTCTTTTTCATTTATTTCCAAGAACAAGTCAATATTCAAACGTTTCCCCAAATTTTAAAATATGTACCTGTATTTATTTACCAGATATTTTTTCTTAAGTTTGGAATGTTTATAATTCTCTGCTTTTTATATGCATTTGATTTTTCGATATATATACACGCATACCACCAAGCCGTCTCCCTATCGGTGTAGGCAGAAATGATAAATTACCACACTTGTCCATAGCGTCATCTCTCGCCTCTTCTACATCTTGAACACCTTATCAAACATCTCCTATGACTTTTTACATTTCGTTCTTTCAAAATAACATGTACTTGATCTAACCACACTTTCCTTGGTTTCCCCTATCACGCCTTCCACTCAGATTTGCACTGTTTGTTTGTTTGTTTTGTTAATATATCTTCATTCATTCGTTCCACGTGCCCAAATCGCAGAGTGCTCTTCTTCGTCTTGCTCAGTACATTAGCCTTAAGTTCACACTCATCCCTAATCACTTCACTCCGTATTCTATCATACATTATCACTCCATGTATTATTCGAAGTGCACGCATTTCTACAGCATTCATTCGGCTATTTTCAGTCATGTTCCACTTCCACGTTTTACTCCCATACATCAAAGTTGGTACTAAAATACTTTACTATTATCCAGGCAAATTCATACTGTCGAGTTCAAGTATACATGTTTTAGTGACCCTTTGACTTTGTTACCTAACGCTACACGCCGTTCAATATCCCTCGTAACTCCTCCATCATCTGAGAAAATACTACCTAAATAGCAATATTCTTCAATTTACTCTACACTTTCATTACTTACCATATATCGCGATCATTTTCTTTTCCTTGCACAGTTTTCTATCACCATGACTGGCAACATTCATTTCCTACTCTTTCTCTTTACATCTCTCATACAATTCGTTTAACAGACTCTGTAATTCATCCATATTGATTTTTCTGAACACTTTTGATAGATTTTTGATATTTTAAATATTTCTTCTAACAGTACAAATTGTACAGAGATCTTTTTACAATGAGTTTATTTAAATAGGATGACGCAACAAGATCTGCAATTTTTAAATTTGCCGCCATTTTTTCAGCTGTCAAACGTATAATATTTATCAAAGACATACGTCATCTACATAACCTATAACTTAATCAAGCAACAGTACACGATTGCATAACGCTTAGAAATTATTAAAATTTATTATAAACATGGTAAAAACATCACGTATTGTAGATGACGTGTGTCCATTATATATATTATTTATTTGACAGCTGAAAAATGGCGGCAAACTTAAAATTGCAGTTCTTGTTGCGTCAACCTGAATATGGTAATCAAATCAAATGCAGAGCTGTTAAGACACGATCCATAAACCACAATTAAAATTTCCAATTTATAAGTACAATATTTAAGTGTGGACTGAAAAAAAAAACATCTGATGTCCTCGCGCCTGGGCTCGCCAACCATTGGTAGGGGTGTGTACCTTGACTGAGGGGATGTTATGAGATGAGCTCAGATCTTTTGATAGCTTATATCTGAAATACTCGTATATATGTTTTCGTCATTATTTTGAAAAATATATGCAATTTCAGGATGTATGTGCATAATATTCGTATGTTGTGTCAATAAATCTATTTTAATTTATTTGTTTATATTTTTTTTAATTTTCTTGTAATATACCACCGATTTCAATCAATAAATATTATTACGAAAGGTAATAGTTTAACGCATTTTCGGACATTGCGTACTCAAAATACTTGAGTGGTGTTTTGTCGTAATTTAGAAGTTTGAATAATTTGGTGTTTGATGTTTTTTTATTACAGCAAAGAAAAAATGACACACAAACCAAAAAAATATATGGAAAGGTATATGGCGTCGATGAAAAACTCGTAAGCGATCGTGTGTGTCAAATATGGTTTTAAAAAATGCGTAATTTGTGATACGACACTCGACGATCGTATCCAATTATCCAAAACCTGTATCGAAAATAATCAGCGTTCTATAATACATTACAAAAAATGCCAAGATACTGAAATTATCGAGAACCACCGTCCACGAATATTTAGTGTAATTTTGCATTTAAATTTTAATTAAAAATGCGACATTACTTCCTTTCTATTCAGTTATTTTTTTCTTCTTTTATTTCTCCACATAAATTATCTGCATAAATTTGAGTAGCGATTTGATTTAAAGCATACATTTAAGTTTAACTGCTCACATAGCGATACGAAAACATACAATTGACAGTTTGCAGCCTTCGTTGATCCTGATATCGAAATGTTCACGGAGAATTACATCTCGTGTGGGCTTGTTCTTTAGCAGCGAATGAACCACTGACCTTCTGAGAAAAGAAGGAAAAGTGAGAAAAAAGATAATAAAAAACGTTGCTCTGGAAAGCTTCCGTAAGTAATCCGGTTGCTTCAGTTTATTTAATATCTGTATCTCTGACCGGGTTAAAGTTTAACACAGCACTCACATATGTATATAGACAGTGCTTCTAAAATATTTCCCTCATTGAAAGGCAATTATTAATTATATTGTTTAATTATTTAGCTTTATTATTTTCGCATAATCTTTCATTTTATATATTTATTTTCCCTTCAACCATTTGCAATCTCTAACAAACATTTTTTTGGAAGTTAAGCATCTTTCCAGTAAGCTACGGAGGTCGTCTTTTTAATTTATCAAAGACCAATAGGCTATTTTTATCGTCAGATTTCACAATAGTTTGAAATAAAAAAATCAAACCATTATTTAAGTCAGAGGTCAGCAACCTTGCTGATATAAACGGCGCTATATAAATTATAAAAACCACCAAACACCCATAATGTATATTTTTTCTGCTGTTAAATATTAAAAAATCTTAATAGAACAGTTTAATATTATAGAAAATGTGTTTAAATTTTTACAATAAATTTTCAAGGTTTATTATATTATTATAACGTGTTGTATGGATAATAGCTGTTTATGTCAAATAACCAATTTATTTATTAACTAAAATTTACGGTCTTATATCGGACATTAAATATAGTTATAAAATTAAAAAAATAATTTTGAGTGCGTTTGCATATTATATAAATTCAAAATGTGACAAAAACTATAAATATTAATATGACTCAGACACAAAAAATATCATAAAGGAGTATGTACGAGTACATGCTCACTACCTACCTTTTTATACATATAAAACCAACATGCCACATGCCAGGGCTCAGGAGCCATCCATACACGTGAGAAAAACTATAATATATTTGTATAATTAATCAACTTAATACAAATCAAAAACACTCATCAAAATTCCAACATGTTATTTTTTCTAGAGATCTTGTTGCGGTCGAGAGATAAAAATCAACAAGAAAAAAAGCAGCGAGAAGAAAAAGCAAAAAAAACATTACGAGTTATGAGAGACGTCAGATTTATGGTTCAAATAAACAAAACGCTTCCTGAAAGAAATTTTAAATTAGCTTATATCGAGACAACACGTCCTGATTTATGGCGCCTGTTGAGGAACCGAAATATCAGATACACCCTACACAGAAGACACCCCCGAAAATCCCTCAAGTTGTTTTAATAGTGGGGATTTCATAATGTTCTCAACCTCGAGTCCAGTGAGGTCGCAACAAATACCCCTCGCGAGCACAGTGTTGCCGACCTCTGAGTGATTTCATCTAAGTTATGCAATTTCTATAGTAATCTTATGCAGTTAAGGGTCAAAAAACTTCTTTTAATAACGGTTACCAGTATGCATATACTATCATCTGAATATTTCTTAAGAAATTTTACATATCGCATCTTGAATGCACGACTATCACAAGTTAAAACGACATCGCTTTATAATAAATCAATTTTAATATTAAAAAATATGAACAATATTATTTTTTTATCTAACTTACCTTCATTTTCAGCCATTATTAATATTGCAATACCTCTCTGTGACATCCCCATTCCGTTCTGTTTTTCAACGTTATCTTCCAATATGCATTTCTTGAACGTTTATCGTAGGGATATCATAACATAAATACATATCATCACGCCATTTCCCTGTCGGGATAGGTAGAGAGAATCCATCGCCATATTTTCAAATCGGGGTAAGCAGAAGAACAGAGCACAAGACCTTCTAATCACGGCAACTTTTGTACGACTCCTTAACATCCTTGCATATTTTTTATAGTTCCTTCGATTTCTATTTCTCCTGCTCTTTCTTTCCTTCAAAATTTCACTGGCTTGGTCCTGCCATACCTTTTTCGAACTTTCTTTATCTTGACTCCCACAGACGTTCGCATTTTATACTTGTTTAGTAAGTATTTCTTTGCACATTGTTGTTATTGCAACTTCGTGGTTGTTATTCCGACAGGAGTTTGAATACTTGGGTTTGCAAGAGGAATGACTTGTAGTAAAGATTTGTTGGAGCTCTTGAGTGTGGTGTTTTTTTATGATTATGTGCGGTATATTGTGGGGTGAACGTTTTGGTATGTCTGGAGTGATGAAGGGTGAGGGGTTTGATTTGCATGATGTATACATATGTAATTGAGTATCACTGTTTGTCATGTTGATGAGAATGTGCGACCGGATTTTATATAATCAAAAATCATAAATAAGTATCGATTTATTTTTTCATGCTATATGTCCACAGTGACATACCGTCTAAAGCCTAGTTTACTGGTAACACGACAAATGAAAGGCAACAAACACAGATCCATTCAAGTTGTGTGTACGAATGAAATTACCTGTTGTTTTTTTTTCGAAAATTGTGTATATTTCTTGTCATACGTAAAATAAACAAATAAAATATTTGTCCAAAACGAACTAACCTCCTTCATAACAACCTGACTATGCGACGACTACCTTGGCCTAGACGCTAAGATGCATGTCTTCCAGCCCGGGGGCTGGGATTCGATTCCCATTGGTACCCAGATTTTCTAAAATAGTTCCAGATAAGGTTTTCACTTAAGGCTTGTTTAACCCCCTTCTAAGGCTAGAAGACACACAATAAACACCAGGCTGTTCTGTATACAACGAAAGTATAATACATTACTACATCCACAGTTATTTTTCACTCTACTCAACACTCCCTTCTTTCGTTCACATTTATCCTTATTTCTTAATCTATCTATATATTTCTTATTCTGTCGCCCATTGATACTTCATTTACCAAATAATATCTTGTCAAAAATGTGTAAAACTTATTTTCAAAATTTGTATATATGACAGTTTACCATTAGAGCTGCGATATGTACAAAACATGAGATTATGTATTGTGTGGGGGTCTATTCTACGAGGCTTTGAACCGCATGGTATTTTATGCCTAATGCACAATGCAATATAATGTCATCTCATCTTATCTGTGATGCAATTGACACATAGTACCTGCAATACTGCATTGACCTAAGTGTTATCATGTACTGTATAACCCATGATTCCTTAGCCCACACAGTCGACACCTTTGGACTCCATGTTAACATAACTTCTTATAGTTTCATTACAGAATATCGATGATTTTTTCCACTTAGTATAATTTTTTTTTAAATATCTAAAAATGCATACATTAAGGTTTTAATTCGTGTAATAGAGAAAACGTTTTTATTAACGTAAAAATATTTTAAAACTATTATATAAACAATATTTATTGAGGGATATACACTTATCAATTAAAATTAGTTAATGAAGTATGCTATATATACTTTTTCGTGCATGGCATACGGCTCTGGACCTTTGGGATCCTTTATTTTAATATCTTTTTTTTTGTATTCCATCGAACTCTGAAATGTAATGAAAATTTGTTAAAATTGTTTCTGCTCGAAATCGAACGTAAATAAGTACGCGGAAGGACAAAGTACACAATTTAATAATCAATGTCTAAATAAACGCTAAAGTAATTAATGTTTAAATACGCAATGAAGTAATAAATATCGAAATACTTAATTAAGTTATTATTGTCTAAATACGCAATGAAGTAATTAGTATCTAAATGCACCATGAAATAATAAATGTCTTAAGTTTGCAATGAAATTATTATTATCTAAATACGCAATGAAGTTATTAGTATCTAAATACGCAATTAAATCATCATTGCTGGGCCTTGTAGTCGAGGATCCCCTCGCCATTCCAACGTCAATTCAGTTGGAAAGCGAAGCTATGCTGTGGAGTTTTTTTGCTTCTTTTTAAGTGAGTGAGACGTTACACACCAGCAAACTCACCAGCCACACCGCTGTACTGGATCCGATGGCACACTGAAGCGAGACGATCGGAGCACACCAGCATGTTTTTTTTTAAGAATAGATATGACCTAAGCGATTGGTATCCTTATACCCCCGAATACTAGGCGGAAAAATGCCTGTGTCATTCGAGAGGAGTGGCACAGCGCGGGGCTCGAACCGACGACCTTCTACACGGCAGTCCCGAGCGTTACCGCGCGGTCATACACCTTTAGTAAAATAATTAATATCTAAATAATCAATGAAGTCATTATTATATAAATGCGCAATGCAATAATTATTATCTTAATTGAAGAAGCATTCTTCATCTTGAAATTTTCTTCTTTCTTAGCTCCCATAAAATGTCCATCCTAATTTTGCGATTTATATTTTACATGTTAAACACATGACCATTGATGTCAATAATAACAATCAAACGAAAGTTGGTAGATTTGAAAAAAAATGCTTTAAAGCAACCAATCCGTCAAATGTATTTGCATGAAAGTGTTAAATAAATACACGGTGAAGCAAATAATATCTACTCGTAAATACACGACAAAATAATTCATTTCTAAATACGCGATGAAGTAATTAAAAGTTGCTAAACACTTACTTAAAATTTATGCAATTTCCACAATAAAATGGATATTATTTTCGTCGAGTACGCTTTATTATGTATTTATTGCATCCCCTGTGACAGGCAACCTCAAAATATTGAGTATTTATTGCATCCCCTGTGACAGGCAACCTCAAAATATTGAGTATTTATTGCATCCCCTGTGACAGGCAACCTCAAAATATTGAGTATTTATTGCATCCCCTGTGACATGCAACCTCAAAATATTGAGTATTTATTGCATCCCCTGTGACAGGCAACCTCAAAATATTGAGTATTTATTGCATCCCCTGTGACAGGCAACCTCAAAATATTGAGTATTTATTGCATCCCCTGTGACAGGCAACCTCAAAATATTGAGTATTTATTGCATCCCCTGTGACAGGCAACCTCAAAATATTGAGTATTTATTGCATCCCCTGTGACATGCAACCTCAAAATATTGAGTATTTATTGCATCCCCTGTGACATGCAACCTCAAAATATTGAGTATTTATTGCATCCCCTGTGACATGCAACCTCAAAATATTGAGTATTTATTGCATCCCCTGTGACATGCAACCTCAAAATATTGAGTATTTATTGCATCCCCTGTGACATGCAACCTCAAAATATTGAGTATTTATTGCATCCCCTGTGACATGCAACCTCAAAATATTGAGTATTTATTGCATCCCCTGTGACATGCAACCTCAAAATATTGAGTATTTATTGCATCCCCTGTGACAGGCAACCTCAAAATATTGAGTATTTATTGCATCCCCTGTGACATGCAACCTCAAAATATTGAGTATTTATTGCATCCCCTGTGACATGCAACCTCAAAATATTGAGTATTTATTGCATCCCCTGTGACAGGCAACCTCAAAATATTGAGTATTTATTGCATCCCCTGTGACAGGCAACCTCAAAATATTGAGTATTTATTGCATCCCCTGTGACAGGCAACCTAAAATATTGAGTATTTATTGCATCCCCTGTGACATGCAACCTCAAAATATTGAGTATTTATTGCATCCCCTGTGACAGGCAACCTCAAAATATTGAGTATTTATTGCATCCCCTGTGACAGGCAACCTCAAAATATTGAGTATTTATTGCATCCCCTGTGACAGGCAACCTCAAAATATTGAGTATTTATTGCATCCCCTGTGACATGCAACCTCAAAATATTGAGTATTTATTGCATCCCCTGTGACATGCAACCTCAAAATATTGAGTATTTATTGCATCCCCTGTGACATGCAACCTCAAAATATTGAGTATTTATTGCATCCCCTGTGACAGGCAACCTCAAAATATTGAGTATTTATTGCATCCCCTGTGACAGGCAACCTAAAATATTGAGTATTTATTGCATCCCCTGTGACATGCAACCTCAAAATATTGAGTATTTATTGCATCCCCTGTGACATGCAACCTCAAAATATTGAGTATTTATTGCATCCCCTGTGACATGCAACCTCAAAATATTGAGTATTTATTGCATCCCCTGTGACATGCAACCTCAAAATATTGAGTATTTATTGCATCCCCTGTGACAGGCAACCTCAAAATATTGAGTATTTATTGCATCCCCTGTGACAGGCAACCTAAAATATTGAGTATTTATTGCATCCCCTGTGACATGCAACCTCAAAATATTGAGTATTTATTGCATCCCCTGTGACAGGCAACCTCAAAATATTGAGTATTTATTGCATCCCCTGTGACATGCAACCTCAAAATATTGAGTATTTATTGCATCCCCTGTGACATGCAACCTCAAAATATTGAGTATTTATTGCATCCCCTGTGACATGCAACCTCAAAATATTGAGTATTTATTGCATCCCCTGTGACAGGCAACCTCAAAATATTGAGTATTTATTGCATCCCCTGTGACATGCAACCTCAAAATATTGAGTATTTATTGCATCCCCTGTGACATGCAACCTCAAAATATTGAGTATTTATTGCATCCCCTGTGACAGGCAACCTCAAAATATTGAGTATTTATTGCATCCCCTGTGACAGGCAACCTCAAAATATTGAGTATTTATTGCATCCCTTGTGACAGGCAACCTAAAATATTGAGTATTTATTGCATCCCCTGTGACATGCAACCTCAAAATATTGAGTATTTATTGCATCCCCTGTGACAGGCAACCTCAAAATATTGAGTATTTATTGCATCCCCTGTGACAGGCAACCTCAAAATATTGAGTATTTATTGCATCCCCTGTGACAGGCAACCTCAAAATATTGAGTATTTATTGCATCCCCTGTGACATGCAACCTCAAAATATTGAGTATTTATTGCATCCCCTGTGACATGCAACCTCAAAATATTGAGTATTTATTGCATCCCCTGTGACATGCAACCTCAAAATATTGAGTATTTATTGCATCCCCTGTGACAGGCAACCTCAAAATATTGAGAATTTATTGCATCCCCTGTGACAGGCAACCTAAAATATTGAGTATTTATTGCATCCCCTGTGACATGCAACCTCAAAATATTGAGTATTTATTGCATCCCCTGTGACATGCAACCTCAAAATATTGAGTATTTATTGCATCCCCTGTGACATGCAACCTCAAAATATTGAGTATTTATTGCATCCCCTGTGACATGCAACCTCAAAATATTGAGTATTTATTGCATCCCCTGTGACAGGCAACCTCAAAATATTGAGTATTTATTGCATCCCCTGTGACAGGCAACCTAAAATATTGAGTATTTATTGCATCCCCTGTGACATGCAACCTCAAAATATTGAGTATTTATTGCATCCCCTGTGACAGGCAACCTCAAAATATTGAGTATTTATTGCATCCCCTGTGACATGCAACCTCAAAATATTGAGTATTTATTGCATCCCCTGTGACATGCAACCTCAAAATATTGAGTATTTATTGCATCCCCTGTGACATGCAACCTCAAAATATTGAGTATTTATTGCATCCCCTGTGACATGCAACCTCAAAATATTGAGTATTTATTGCATCCCCTGTGACATGCAACCTCAAAATATTGAGTATTTATTGCATCCCCTGTGACAGGCAACCTCAAAATATTGAGTATTTATTGCATCCCCTGTGACATGCAACCTCAAAATATTGAGTATTTATTGCATCCCCTGTGACAGGCAACCTCAAAATATTGAGTATTTATTGCATCCCCTGTGACATGCAACCTCAAAATATTGAGTATTTATTGCATCCCCTGTGACAGGCAACCTCAAAATATTGAGTATTTATTGCATCCCCTGTGACATGCAACCTCAAAATATTGAGTATTTATTGCATCCCCTGTGACAGGCAACCTCAAAATATTGAGTATTTATTGCATCCCCTGTGACAGGCAACCTCAAAATATTGAGTATTTATTGCATCCCCTGTGACAGGCAACCTCAAAATATTGAGTATTTATTGCATCCCCTGTGACAGGCAACCTCAAAATATTGAGTATTTATTGCATCCCCTGTGACATGCAACCTCAAAATATTGAGTATTTATTGCATCCCCTGTGACATGCAACCTCAAAATATTGAGTATTTATTGCATCCCCTGTGACATGCAACCTCAAAATATTGAGTATTTATTGCATCCCCTGTGACATGCAACCTCAAAATATTGAGTATTTATTGCATCCCCTGTGACATGCAACCTCAAAATATTGAGTATTTATTGCATCCCCTGTGACATGCAACCTCAAAATATTGAGTATTTATTGCATCCCCTGTGACATGCAACCTCAAAATATTGAGTATTTATTGCATCCCCTGTGACAGGCAACCTCAAAATATTGAGTATTTATTGCATCCCCTGTGACATGCAACCTCAAAATATTGAGTATTTATTGCATCCCCTGTGACATGCAACCTCAAAATATTGAGTATTTATTGCATCCCCTGTGACAGGCAACCTCAAAATATTGAGTATTTATTGCATCCCCTGTGACATGCAACCTCAAAATATTGAGTATTTATTGCATCCCCTGTGACAGGCAACCTCAAAATATTGAGTATTTATTGCATCCCCTGTGACATGCAACCTCAAAATATTGAGTATTTATTGCATCCCCTGTGACATGCAACCTCAAAATATTGAGTATTTATTGCATCCCCTGTGACATGCAACCTCAAAATATTGAGTATTTATTGCATCCCCTGTGACATGCAACCTCAAAATATTGAGTATTTATTGCATCCCCTGTGACAGGCAACCTCAAAATATTGAGTATTTATTGCATCCCCTGTGACATGCAACCTCAAAATATTGAGTATTTATTGCATCCCCTGTGACATGCAACCTCAAAATATTGAGTATTTATTGCATCCCCTGTGACAGGCAACCTCAAAATATTGAGTATTTATTGCATCCCCTGTGACATGCAACCTCAAAATATTGAGTATTTATTGCATCCCCTGTGACATGCAACCTCAAAATATTGAGTATTTATTGCATCCCCTGTGACAGGCAACCTCAAAATATTGAGTATTTATTGCATCCCCTGTGACAGGCAACCTCAAAATATTGAGTATTTATTGCATCCCCTGTGACAGGCAACCTAAAATATTGAGTATTTATTGCATCCCCTGTGACATGCAACCTCAAAATATTGAGTATTTATTGCATCCCCTGTGACAGGCAACCTCAAAATATTGAGTATTTATTGCATCCCCTGTGACAGGCAACCTCAAAATATTGAGTATTTATTGCATCCCCTGTGACAGGCAACCTCAAAATATTGAGTATTTATTGCATCCCCTGTGACATGCAACCTCAAAATATTGAGTATTTATTGCATCCCCTGTGACATGCAACCTCAAAATATTGAGTATTTATTGCATCCCCTGTGACATGCAACCTCAAAATATTGAGTATTTATTGCATCCCCTGTGACATGCAACCTCAAAATATTGAGTATTTATTGCATCCCCTGTGACATGCAACCTCAAAATATTGAGTATTTATTGCATCCCCTGTGACATGCAACCTCAAAATATTGAGTATTTATTGCATCCCCTGTGACAGGCAACCTCAAAATATTGAGTATTTATTGCATCCCCTGTGACAGGCAACCTAAAATATTGAGTATTTATTGCATCCCCTGTGACATGCAACCTCAAAATATTGAGTATTTATTGCATCCCCTGTGACAGGCAACCTCAAAATATTGAGTATTTATTGCATCCCCTGTGACATGCAACCTCAAAATATTGAGTATTTATTGCATCCCCTGTGACAGGCAACCTAAAATATTGAGTATTTATTGCATCCCCTGTGACATGCAACCTCAAAATATTGAGTATTTATTGCATCCCCTGTGACAGGCAACCTCAAAATATTGAGTATTTATTGCATCCCCTGTGACAGGCAACCTCAAAATATTGAGTATTTATTGCATCCCCTGTGACATGCAACCTCAAAATATTGAGTATTTATTGCATCCCCTGTGACAGGCAACCTCAAAATATTGAGTATTTATTGCATCCCCTGTGACAGGCAACCTAAAATATTGAGTATTTATTGCATCCCCTGTGACATGCAACCTCAAAATATTGAGTATTTATTGCATCCCCTGTGACATGCAACCTCAAAATATTGAGTATTTATTGCATCCCCTGTGACATGCAACCTCAAAATATTGAGTATTTATTGCATCCCCTGTGACAGGCAACCTCAAAATATTGAGTATTTATTGCATCCCCTGTGACAGGCAACCTAAAATATTGAGTATTTATTGCATCCCCTGTGACATGCAACCTCAAAATATTGAGTATTTATTGCATCCCCTGTGACAGGCAACCTCAAAATATTGAGTATTTATTGCATCCCCTGTGACATGCAACCTCAAAATATTGAGTATTTATTGCATCCCCTGTGACATGCAACCTCAAAATATTGAGTATTTATTGCATCCCCTGTGACATGCAACCTCAAAATATTGAGTATTTATTGCATCCCCTGTGACATGCAACCTCAAAATATTGAGTATTTATTGCATCCCCTGTGACAGGCAACCTCAAAATATTGAGTATTTATTGCATCCCCTGTGACAGGCAACCTCAAAATATTGAGTATTTATTGCATCCCCTGTGACATGCAACCTCAAAATATTGAGTATTTATTGCATCCCCTGTGACAGGCAACCTCAAAATATTGAGTATTTATTGCATCCCCTGTGACATGCAACCTCAAAATATTGAGTATTTATTGCATCCCCTGTGACAGGCAACCTCAAAATATTGAGTATTTATTGCATCCCCTGTGACATGCAACCTCAAAATATTGAGTATTTATTGCATCCCCTGTGACAGGCAACCTCAAAATATTGAGTATTTATTGCATCCCCTGTGACAGGCAACCTCAAAATATTGAGTATTTATTGCATCCCCTGTGACAGGCAACCTCAAAATATTGAGTATTTATTGCATCCCCTGTGACAGGCAACCTCAAAATATTGAGTATTTATTGCATCCCCTGTGACATGCAACCTCAAAATATTGAGTATTTATTGCATCCCCTGTGACATGCAACCTCAAAATATTGAGTATTTATTGCATCCCCTGTGACATGCAACCTCAAAATATTGAGTATTTATTGCATCCCCTGTGACATGCAACCTCAAAATATTGAGTATTTATTGCATCCCCTGTGACAGGCAACCTCAAAATATTGAGTATTTATTGCATCCCCTGTGACATGCAACCTCAAAATATTGAGTATTTATTGCATCCCCTGTGACATGCAACCTCAAAATATTGAGTATTTATTGCATCCCCTGTGACAGGCAACCTCAAAATATTGAGTATTTATTGCATCCCCTGTGACATGCAACCTCAAAATATTGAGTATTTATTGCATCCCCTGTGACAGGCAACCTCAAAATATTGAGTATTTATTGCATCCCCTGTGACAGGCAACCTCAAAATATTGAGTATTTATTGCATCCCCTGTGACAGGCAACCTCAAAATATTGAGTATTTATTGCATCCCCTGTGACAGGCAACCTCAAAATATTGAGTATTTATTGCATCCCCTGTGACATGCAACCTCAAAATATTGAGTATTTATTGCATCCCCTGTGACATGCAACCTCAAAATATTGAGTATTTATTGCATCCCCTGTGACATGCAACCTCAAAATATTGAGTATTTATTGCATCCCCTGTGACATGCAACCTCAAAATATTGAGTATTTATTGCATCCCCTGTGACAGGCAACCTCAAAATATTGAGTATTTATTGCATCCCCTGTGACATGCAACCTCAAAATATTGAGTATTTATTGCATCCCCTGTGACATGCAACCTCAAAATATTGAGTATTTATTGCATCCCCTGTGACAGGCAACCTCAAAATATTGAGTATTTATTGCATCCCCTGTGACAGGCAACCTCAAAATATTGAGTATTTATTGCATCCCCTGTGACAGGCAACCTAAAATATTGAGTATTTATTGCATCCCCTGTGACATGCAACCTCAAAATATTGAGTATTTATTGCATCCCCTGTGACAGGCAACCTCAAAATATTGAGTATTTATTGCATCCCCTGTGACAGGCAACCTCAAAATATTGAGTATTTATTGCATCCCCTGTGACATGCAACCTCAAAATATTGAGTATTTATTGCATCCCCTGTGACATGCAACCTCAAAATATTGAGTATTTATTGCATCCCCTGTGACAGGCAACCTCAAAATATTGAGTATTTATTGCATCCCCTGTGACATGCAACCTCAAAATATTGAGTATTTATTGCATCCCCTGTGACAGGCAACCTCAAAATATTGAGTATTTATTGCATCCCCTGTGACATGCAACCTCAAAATATTGAGTATTTATTGCATCCCCTGTGACAGGCAACCTCAAAATATTGAGTATTTATTGCATCCCCTGTGACATGCAACCTCAAAATATTGAGTATTTATTGCATCCCCTGTGACAGGCAACCTCAAAATATTGAGTATTTATTGCATCCCCTGTGACAGGCAACCTCAAAATATTGAGTATTTATTGCATCCCCTGTGACAGGCAACCTCAAAATATTGAGTATTTATTGCATCCCCTGTGACAGGCAACCTCAAAATATTGAGTATTTATTGCATCCCCTGTGACATGCAACCTCAAAATATTGAGTATTTATTGCATCCCCTGTGACATGCAACCTCAAAATATTGAGTATTTATTGCATCCCCTGTGACATGCAACCTCAAAATATTGAGTATTTATTGCATCCCCTGTGACATGCAACCTCAAAATATTGAGTATTTATTGCATCCCCTGTGACATGCAACCTCAAAATATTGAGTATTTATTGCATCCCCTGTGACATGCAACCTCAAAATATTGAGTATTTATTGCATCCCCTGTGACAGGCAACCTCAAAATATTGAGTATTTATTGCATCCCCTGTGACAGGCAACCTCAAAATATTGAGTATTTATTGCATCCCCTGTGACATGCAACCTCAAAATATTGAGTATTTATTGCATCCCCTGTGACATGCAACCTCAAAATATTGAGTATTTATTGCATCCCCTGTGACAGGCAACCTCAAAATATTGAGTATTTATTGCATCCCCTGTGACAGGCAACCTCAAAATATTGAGTATTTATTGCATCCCCTGTGACAGGCAACCTAAAATATTGAGTATTTATTGCATCCCCTGTGACATGCAACCTCAAAATATTGAGTATTTATTGCATCCCCTGTGACAGGCAACCTCAAAATATTGAGTATTTATTGCATCCCCTGTGACAGGCAACCTCAAAATATTGAGTATTTATTGCATCCCCTGTGACATGCAACCTCAAAATATTGAGTATTTATTGCATCCCCTGTGACATGCAACCTCAAAATATTGAGTATTTATTGCATCCCCTGTGACAGGCAACCTCAAAATATTGAGTATTTATTGCATCCCCTGTGACATGCAACCTCAAAATATTGAGTATTTATTGCATCCCCTGTGACATGCAACCTCAAAATATTGAGTATTTATTGCATCCCCTGTGACATGCAACCTCAAAATATTGAGTATTTATTGCATCCCCTGTGACATGCAACCTCAAAATATTGAGTATTTATTGCATCCCCTGTGACATGCAACCTCAAAATATTGAGTATTTATTGCATCCCCTGTGACAGGCAACCTCAAAATATTGAGTATTTATTGCATCCCCTGTGACATGCAACCTCAAAATATTGAGTATTTATTGCATCCCCTGTGACATGCAACCTCAAAATATTGAGTATTTATTGCATCCCCTGTGACAGGCAACCTCAAAATATTGAGTATTTATTGCATCCCCTGTGACAGGCAACCTCAAAATATTGAGTATTTATTGCATCCCCTGTGACATGCAACCTCAAAATATTGAGTATTTATTGCATCCCCTGTGACATGCAACCTCAAAATATTGAGTATTTATTGCATCCCCTGTGACAGGCAACCTCAAAATATTGAGTATTTATTGCATCCCCTGTGACAGGCAACCTCAAAATATTGAGTATTTATTGCATCCCCTGTGACAGGAAACCTCAAAATATTGAGTATTTATTGCATCCCCTGTGACATGCAACCTCAAAATATTGAGTATTTATTGCATCCCCTGTGACATGCAACCTCAAAATATTGAGTATTTATTGCATCCCCTGTGACATGCAACCTCAAAATATTGAGTATTTATTGCATCCCCTGTGACAGGCAACCTCAAAATATTGAGTATTTATTGCATCCCCTGTGACAGGCAACCTAAAATAATATATTTCTTAATGCACCAACTATAGTAATAAAAGAATATAAAATACAAATTGTAGAGAGAAGCATCATGCAGAATTGACATACCATAAGGATAAATATGGACTTAGAACTTATGCTTTAAGCACGATGAAGAAAAGTGCTACAAGTTGGTTTGGGTATGAAGAACGGATTATTGAAGAAAGATTGACAAAACAAATTCACAACTGAATATGAAAGTGAAAGGAAGAGCGAATAAAATATTTTATTTATTGTATACACTTTCATGACAATACATCTGGCAGATTTGTTGCTTTAAAGCATTTTTTTCAATCGACCAACTTTTGTTTCATAATTGTTATTAGCATCCATGACCGTGTCTTTGGCAAAGTGTATAAAAATAACGTTTTAAACATACTAATTAAAGCCTTCGACAATTTTTAACGACCGCTATGTGAATCATGGACACTGACTTTGTTTACTTAGGCTCCAACATTAGCAACAATAGAGGATGCGAGGCTGAGGTGAAAAAATGAACTGGAATGGAAAAAAATATGTCAAAACTGGAAAAGATATGGAAGAGCAGAACTATCACCGTCACGACCAAAATGTGCCTAGTTAAGTACAATATCTTGTTTTCTCAATATTCATGTACGGCGCGGAGACTTAAACTCTGAAAGCAAGCGAGAGACATAGAATACATAAATTTAAAATGTAGTGCTGTAGAATGATATTACGAATTCCATGGACAGCAAGGCGAACTAACGCCTTCATTCTCGAAGAAGTGAGAATCACCGACAGATTGTCGACAATGTGCCTTCAACGAGTCCTCTGAATCTTTAGGCACATTGCTTGTGGCTATGGAGAGAGTTTGGAGAGGTTTGTGGTTACTGGAGGCGGTAAGGACGACGCACATGAGGAAGAATCCCAATGCGTTGGACTGACCAAGTGAAAGACGCAACTGGACTACCCTTAGCAACTGCCTTTCGAACTGCGGAGTGCAGAGATGGATGGAGGGGAGTCGTCGGAGGCTATCATGGGAGTCACGATGCTTGTCATGAGCTACACGACAAGACGATGAATTAAATTAACTGATAAATTTCGGATAGATATTTTATAAGAGATAAGTAGGTTGAATATTTTTATATAAATAATGTTTGATTCTTAATTATATAGAAGAATGTAACACTTAAATAATATATATGATTTAATGATTTAACTATATTTCTGATTTAACTAGGAAGATCGTTCTAAGCTTAGTCGACTCAACTGCAAAAAGTGATGTGTCGGTATACAAAGGATTCTTCTGTCACCAGATCGTAAGGTGATGTGTCGGTATACAAAGGATTCTTCTGTCACCAGATCGTAAGGTGATGTGTCGGTATACAAAGGATTCTTCTGTCACCAGATCGTAAGGTGATGTGTTGGTATACAAAGGATTCTGTTGTCACCAAATCGTAAGGACAGTTCATACTCAGAAAGAAAATTGAAAAATTCACGCAGATACTGAGGACAGCTTGGATTATTCAACCCTCCAATGAGGATTGACAGAACGTGAAGAACTCTTCAGTGTCTTATTTTAAGCCACCGAAGTCTGCATGATATTAATAAATAAAATCATTTTGTGAATCTTAGATAAGACGTTTGTTTAAATTTGTGGTGTCATTTTTAATAAAATAAATAAAACATTTATTTTTTTATTTTATATTCACCACTGTTTTATTTTCTTCACTCGACGAGGAAGACGGAGGTCTTTGAAATTGGTAGTGAACTTGAATAAACCAGTGGCGAATAAAAAAAATTGTGTTTTTTTTTAATCATTTTTTTTGTTGAAACACTTTTAATTAATATTGTAGAAATATACTTAATGACTTTCACAGAAACATGAATAAATTATACAAATTTTATTTCCCTACAGGATTTATTTAGATTTTAAGCGGTGTACAAAATACCCGCAACGACGAATCAATCGCCTAGATCAGGGGTAAACTGCCTCGAAAGGGGGTAATTAAGACTCAAAAAAATAAGGTAAGGATTTTCTACTCACATTAACTTGAAAATAAAATACCAAAATCGACTAGACTCCAATGACAGCATCCAAGTTACTCTGACATGAAACAACGCAATTTTTCAAAAATAAAGTCTAGACGTTTTGCATAAAATGCTTTAAAACTTCAATAATTTGTATGAATCTTGTATGTGTGCTATTATTATTGCCGCATGAGTGGCTACAGTAAGTATTTTAGTAATGTATTATTTATAGTTAAGGCATTAACATTGTGGAGGTTTAAATAACAAATTACAATATTTTAGTAATTTTAGACTTTAAGAAAAGTTTTTTCCTTAATTTTTAAATCCATTAACTTGTTTCTATTTATATTGAAGTTTGAGAGTGTGTCATTTTGGAGGGTTTATCAGAGTGATGTGTAGTATAACTTGTTTAACACAAATGGATTTTGGATGATTTCCCAAAAAGTTGCTCGACCCCTGTCTCCAGATTATTCAAGCCATTAATTATATGATTTTTGCTATTTTTCTATTTTTAATGGCCAGTGTAGCATAGTATTCACTTGAAGACAGTCTGAAAATTTCCCCCAGAGTTCCCATCATTTAACACAAAAAAGTTCCTCGACCTCTATCCTCAGATTATGAATACCCTTAATTATATGATATTTTTCTATTCTTATATTTTTAATGGCCAGTGTTACATAGTATTCCCTTGAAGACAGTCTGAAAAATTCCCCCAGAGTTCCCATCATTTAACACAAAAAAGTTCCTCGACCTCTATCCTCAGATTATGAATGCCTTAATTATATGATATTTTGCTATTCTTATATTTTTAATGGCCAGTGTTGCATAGTATTCACTTGAAGACAGTCTGAAAATTTCCCCCAGAGTTCCCATCATTTAACACAAAAAAGTTCCTCGACCTCTATCCTCAGATTATAAATGCCCTTAATTATATGATATTTTATATTATTTTTAATGGCCAGTGTTGCATAGTATTCACTTGAAGACAGTCTGAAAATTTCCCCCAGAGTTCCCATCATTTAACACAAAAAAGTTCCTCGACCTCTATCCTCAGATTATGAATACCCTTAATTATATGATATTTTTCTATTCTTATATTTTTAATGGCCAGTGTTACATAGTATTCCCTTGAAGACAGTCTGAAAATTTCCCCCAGAGTTCCCACCATTTAACACAAAAAAGTTCCTCGACCTCTATCCTCAGATTATGAATACCCTTAATTATATGATATTTTTCTATTCTTATATTTTTAATGGCCAGTGTTACATAGTATTCCCTTGAAGACAGTCTGAAAATTTCCCCCAGAGTTCCCACCATTTAACACAAAAAAGTTCCTCGACCTCTATCCTCAGATTATGAATACCCTTAATTATATGATATTTTTCTATTCTTATATTTTTAATGGCCAGTGTTACATAGTATTCCCTTGAAGACAGTCTGAAAATTTCCCCCAGAGTTCCCACCATTTAACACAAAAAAGTTCCTCGACCTCTATCCTCAGATTATGAGTGCTCTTAATTATATGATATTTTGCTATTCTTATATTTTTAATGGCCAGTGTTGCATAGTATTCACTTGAAGACAGTCTGAAAATTTCCCCCAGAGTTCCCATCATTTAACACAAAAAAGTTCCTCGACCTCTATCCTCAGATTATGAATACCCTTAATTATATGATATTTTTCTATTCTTATATTTTTAATGGCCAGTGTTACATAGTATTCCCTTGAAGACAGTCTGAAAATTTCCCCCAGAGTTCCCACCATTTAACACAAAAAAGTTCCTCGACCTCTATCCTCAGATTATGAATACCCTTAATTATATGATATTTTTCTATTCTTATATTTTTAATGGCCAGTGGTACATAGTATTCCCTTGAAGACAGTTTGAAAATTTCCCCCAGAGTTCCCATCATTTAACACAAAAAAGTTCCTCGACCTCTATCCTCAGATTATGAATGCCTTAATTATATGATATTTTGCTATTCTTATATTTTTAATGGCCAGTGTTGCATAGTATTCACTTGAAGACAGTCTGAAAATTTCCCCCAGAGTTCCCATCATTTAACACAAAAAAGTTCCTCGACCTCTATCCTCAGATTATGAATGCCCTTAATTATATGATATTTTATATTATTTACTTATATTTTTAATGGCCAGTGTTGCATAGTATTCACTTGAAGACAGTCTGAAAATTTCCCCCAGAGTTCCCATCATTTAACACAAAAAAGTTCCTCGACCTCTATCCTCAGATTATGAATGCCCTTAATTATATGATATTTTATATTATTTACTTATATTTTTAATGGCCAGTGTTGCATAGTATTCACTTGAAGACAGTCTGAAAATTTCCAGAGTTCCCACCATTTAATGAATTTTGGATAAAACTCAAAAAAGTTCCTCGACCTCTACTATTCTCAGATTAGTAATGCCCTTAATTATGTGATTTTTTTGCGATTCTTATATTTTTAATGGCCAGTGTTGCACTTTATTCCCTTGAAGACCATCTGATAGTTACCCCTAAAGTTCCCACCATTCAACACAAATGAATTTTAGATAATATCCAAAAAAAGTTTATCGACACTTGTCCCTGAGATTATTCAAGTCATTAATTATACGATTTTTAGCTTTTGTTGTATTTTTAACGGCTAATGTTACATCGCATTTTATTGTAGAGCATTTGAAATGAAGACATCAATATTATTTATTATTTAATATATTTTATTTTATTTAATGATGAAAAATATATTTAAAAAAATGATGCAACAAAGATTTAGAGAGATCTCAACCCGGATATAAGTAAGACGACCCCGGATATTTTGTGCGTCCATTGAATCCACTGGCAACAAGTAAGTTTGAGGGCGACTGGATTGAGAACCGACTATATAAGATGGAGGGCTGCCCACAGAAGTTCAGTTACATTTTCCTGGCAGACAGAGGCTCTTCCTTACTTTGTGCAAAAATTTACTAAGAACAAACCGAAATGGCCAAATTCTTCTTCTTCGTTTTTGCATTGTGCATTGCACAGGTAAGAAATTATATACATTTCTAGTGAAATCAAAAAAAATATTTTAATCGCTTTTCCATTCAATTTCTTTTAACTTTTACTTATTTTTATATTGGAAATATAATTTTAAATAATAATGAACCGATATCAAGCATTCAAATTGATTTTTTTTTCATTTTATACACTAATTTAATTTATTATTACAAAATAAATGTTTTTTTGACATCACCCAGTGGATGAAGGATTCAATGCCTTCGAAACGTAGTCAAAGATTGAAGCCAACTTAACACGGTAACAATTCCGAAAAATACTTGAAACTAGTAGCCGTGAAAATCTTTGAACATACTTATATGATTTTCTATTGTTATATGATCTTTGCTATGTTTAATTTTATTTATGTTTAACTTATCTTTATGTTTAACTTCCACAATACCTAATAGTTGATAGGTTGAAGTGATCTTAATTGTCGGGAAATAGTGCTAAAAAAATTATACAATAAGTTTTTTTTTATTCTATAATAAATATGTATATTATCGCTGTTTATTTTTAAATATTAACCGGTTTAGAATAAATATAGTTTGCACAAAACTCACGCATCGTCGTAGCTAGAGTTGGCAATACTACTGCACGGGGAGAAGTAATAATACAGATCACTTTTGAAAATAACCCTTTTTTAGTTCCATTGGGAGAAAGATAAACGTACTCGTATACTAAGTCGTATAAAGTATTGTCGTATAAAGTATTGTCGTATAAAGTATTGTCGTATTAAGTATTGTCGTATCAAGTATTGTCGTATCAAGTATTGTCGTATCAAGTATTGTCGTATCAAGTACAACTTAATTATTTACATCTTCTAAATTACACCAAAAAACGGCTCAAGCATCAAGAGGTTAAATTATTTATTACCTATAACAATAATATACATTCAGCACGTGTGGAATTAAGTTATTAACGAAAATTTTATTCTAACATGTTTGAAAAATAGGCCATATTTTGATTTTTTTTTTTTTTTTTTTTTTTTATTTATTTATTTCACCTGGCGTGTTTATTGCCATGTGGCAATATCTTTCAACCAACCATAAATATGTTTTTAAGGGCCCTCAGTGAAAACCAGACTGGAATTCCACTAAAAAAAATCTGGATTCCAGCGGGGATCGAACCCGCAACCTCCGGATCAGCAGACAAGCGTCTTACCGCCAGGCCACGGAGGTCGTCTATAAGAAATATGACAACCTATAAGAAATTTCGCAATAATTTTGATAAATATAGTTTTGTGAAATTAAGTTTATTAATAGCAAATATTTCTAAGTGACAGTGGACATTTTTTATTTTGAAATCTTCAATTCTTTCTAAAAAAAATAGCGGAAAAAAAATCATTTTCTTTTTTTTATTAGCAATTTTCGACATATTGAAGAGCATGTCCGGGAGACAACATAATCACCGAACCTATTAAATATGAGTATTATTACAAGATGAACTCTTTTAAGAGTACTCGATTTTTTTCCGGGTACCGTCGGGTTACAAACTCGAAACCCCTTAATGAAAGTTAAGCGTCTGATCAACTGGGCCACGGAAGTTACACACACCTTTATCAAAGAGTATACCTCGTTAAGGGTTGAACATTATCCGCTTTTATTCTAATTGGTTTAACATACTTTCAAGTCTTTGTCCGTAATCTTTTGCACTCAATACTGTAAAATGTATATTTATGTTCTCGTTAAGATTAACTACATTAATTCATACCATCACGTAATATCTCTGTTGGGGTAGACAGAATGGATAGATCACAACATACTTTCACTTCTCCCGTGTTGATACATTTCCTTACGTTTTTTTTAATTCTTACGTTTCTTTTTTTTTTTTTTATTTCATTAATTTAGTCCAACCATACTTCTTTTCTTGGTTGTCCTTTACCACGACTCTCAGCCATGCTTGCATTGTACATTTGTTTAGTCAGTCTTTCGTTACACATCCCTTCAACATGTTCAAACCACCTTAACGTGCTCTTTTCCCACTCTTAACACATCAGTTTTAAACTGATACTCAGTTTCAATAACTACATTTCTTATTCAGTCGTATATCAACACAACACAATTCTATTGTACGCATTTCCAACACATTTAACCGGCTCTTGTCGTTCATTTTCCAACTTCACGTTTCACTTCCATACAGCGATAAAAGAAGACAAACACATTACCAACGACCTCCATGGCCTAGTTGGTCACAGAGTCGATTTCCGTTGGATTTTTTTTTCAATTTTCCAGTCTGGTTTTCACTAAAAACATCTTTAACATATTTCTGGTTGGGTGCAAAATATTACAACATAGCAATAAGCCCGCCAGACTGTACTATATACAACGAAAGTGTAATACAATGCAAAACAATCAGTATTGACAAAAAATTCTAGTTATTTTAGGAAAGAGATTTAAACATAATTTCTTATATAATTAATTTCTCTAGATCTAGAATTCCCCACTTGTGTCCCTTGGGTTCCTCCGATAAAATTTGGGATTCCACAAAATTAATATGTTGGGAACCACTGCGCTCTAGGTTATTGATTTTTTATTTATATTTTTGAATGCTATTTTCCATGATAAGTATAATAGCAGGCACAATACGAAGTGGGGATCAGGGAGGGTACTTGACGCTGGTTCCACCGGATATAACTTTGCAAACCAATTTATGAAAGACATGTCCTGTTCAATTCTAGACAATATTTAAGCCAATGTCATTTATATTTTTAGTCACTAACCAATTGTCAGGTTTTATTAACTATTATTTATTTCCTCAGGGTCTGGGAGGCCGTGTGGTTCGCGAAGAGCCTGCATCGCAGAATGTCCTGGAGGACTTGTCCAAGCAAGCAAACGCCTTCCTCACAGATCTGGGCACACAGGTCAACCAGGTGGTAAACGCCAAGGACTCTACCGAACTGCAGGCTATTTTCAAAACCAACACTGACACCTTCGTCGGTAAGGTCACAGACCTTACCAAGGACTTACAGGAAAAGGTTAGTATTTGAAAAAAATATTATTATATAATTTTGCAACTTACAATTATGGTCTCAGAAGACGTCCAAAGTATACGTAGATTATATAGATCAAGGAAAACGGGAAAGATGTACACTACAGTTTCCCAAAGAGAACTCTACCGCCTCCATGTGGGGGCTGGAGGGGTTTACGGGTCGCTGGCCCGAGGGGCAGTAGGGGGGCATTAGAAAGCAGCCGGGCAGTAAAAAAACGCTTAAATATTTGGTTACCATTACATTTTTTAAGTAAAGACATCGATTTGACTATTTAGATATACTTATTGTAGTGCATTGTCGCAAGACTTATACCTATCAACCGTTTGTACATGTTGGTCCAACGATCGTATAATGTAAGGGTTGCTATATTTTCCAAAGAAACATAGTGTAAAATGCAAGGTACAAACAATTTGTCTAAAAAACAAGATGACAGGTCTTAACAAGCAAGTGTTAGTATACCATATATGTAGTTGCGCGTACTTTCGACTTCTTACGCGGGTTTTTACAAGTTCAGCTGACAGCAGCAGCGATCTTTGCAATTTATGTCAAGTTTACTGTACAACACTATAAAAATGTGAGAAGTCTTAAATTATTATTGAACTGTTTAAAAATGGTGAAATTAAAATAATATAATGCAGACAATCATATTTACATTTTTATTATTAGTTGAGATAGAAATAAAGTTTTCCCGAGGGGGACAAAGAAAAAAAATCTTTGAAAAGGGAACGAGAGCCAAAAAAGTTAGGGAAACTCAGATGTTCAGCAAAGAAACATGACAAATGAACTAGATTTTGAAAGAAAGTAAAGTGAGAAGTATGAATGGTAAAGGATTATCCATGACAAGATGTATGAATATGGAGGAGGCACATTTGTCACCTCTTCTTTATTCATATATCTTCTTATACCACTCCTACCATTTATCTGACTTTTAAAATTTCCTTCTTTCAAAATATCATTCAAATTTAATCAAATCAAAGTATTTTATTCTAACACAAAAAAAAATCAATTCTAATCTATACAATTCTTTGTCTTAACAGCTGGGATCCACAACTGGTGATGTGAACAACGTCTTCGGCCAGGTGATCGCCAAGTTGAACCAGACCGTTGCTGAACTTCAAGCCCAGCATCCTGATGCCACAGCCAAGGCCAAGGAAGTCCAGGAAAACCTCCAAAAGAGCTTGCAAACCGTTCTCGGAGAAGCCGACAAAGTAGCCAAGACCGTCGCTGAGAACAGCAAGGGAGTCCAAGACGATATTTCCAAGTTGGCTAAACAGGCTTACGACCAAGTTTTGCAGACAGCCCAATCTCTCCAAAAGCAGTTGCACGATGCTGCTAACAAGTCATAAACAATTGTTTAAGACATAATTTATAAAGACATCCAAAGAAATTGTGAGATAAGAAAGACATATTCCTCATAGATGATATGGAAAAAATATTAGTTCAGAAAAATAGCACCTTTTATAAATTGCGTGTAAAATTCCATAAAAGAGCTACGAAATTTGAACCTATTGTCTCTAAAACGAATCTGTCTTTATCTGATCTCGGTTTCGCACCTTTCATACAAAATTTGCCCATTTTTCATGTTTCGACTCCTTTAGATTAAGAGATTCCTATTTTTTTTTCAGGAAATCATAAGTATTACAAATTCAAAATAAAAAATGTGATATGTATGAAATTTTGAATATTGTTTTACGCCAAAAGTATTTGCAATAATAAAAATATATAATACCTGAATATTGTCTTTTATTTAATTCATATAACAAATTATGGTTGTGTGGAAAGTTTGGTTCGATCAAGTGAATGATACTTTGAAAGAAGAAAATCTTAAGAACTGTTTGAGAAGGTGTATAGATGTTGAAGAAGCAAAAGATGTTTGTAGTCAAAAATAGGAAAGTCTGGCTCTATCCTATTTGCTTTCCCCAACAGAGAGATAGCCTAATGGTATGTATGTTTGTTAAATATTTTTCGGAATTGTTGCCATTTGAATGATGGCTGACTTTTTTAACATCACCTAGGGGATGAAAATTGCAACATCTTTGAAACATCGGTCATAATTTAAGTCAACTCAATACGGGAGCAACTCCAAAAAACATTTTAAATTAACCAAAAATTGTTTAAATTAATTAACATTTATATTACATAACTGGAAAATAAACATTTATATTACATATTTACTCGTATTGAACAAATGAACCACGGAATACATTTTTCTATTTTTTTTTTAAATAATAAATATGACTGAAGTCATGGGTATCCATACCCCCGAATATTAGGCGGAAAAAGTGTCTGTGTCGCTCGAGGAGAGTAACACAGCGCGGGTTCCGAACCGACGACCTTCCGCACGGAAGTCCAGTGCGTTACCGCGCGACCATACACCTCACATGTTATTTAACAAAAAAATTGTATTGTATTCCACCAATCCACCAACCAAAAATATGTTAAAACGGCCTTAAGTGAAAACCAACGGCAACCCTTTTTAAAAAAATTAAGTTCCAACGGAAATCGAACTCGCAACCTCGGGGCTGGGAGACAAGTGTCTTACCACTAGGCCACGGAGGTCATCATAGACCATTAAAAGAAAAGTATTTGTTGATGATGGATGTAATATTAAAATTTCTAAATTATTTACTTCGTGGAGGTTTAAAGACATTGTATTGTAATTTATTTAGCCAAACGCTGTTAATTCTTCTTATATAACGGTATAACGCTATCAATTTCAAGGTTTTCACCTCATCGTCAGGGAGCACAAACAAGACTCAACAAAAATTAAAATTTCTCGTGCTTTGTTAGACAGCTACGAATTATATTTTAATAAGTTCAATAAAAAAACGCTTGAAATTAAATTATTCTAGGTACGAAATTTAAAAATGCAAAGTTGGCACTTTACTATTAGACTATCGAATATTAACAGTACAAATGAGGGCTTCTTTTTCCGATCGGACTGTAAATACGAATCTTCTTGGCAAAAAGATTACATTAAAAGAAATTTAATCACATCAACTTAAAAGTATTTTTATATGTTTTTCGTTCTACTTAGACATTGATGATAAGATAATATGTTATTGACACATTGAATAAGTTTAATTATGATACTTAAATCAGTAATTCCCAGTTGGCCAATCAGTAAGTCTACAACATTGTTTCTTCTCAACCTAACCTAACCTTACGACCCCTCAATGAAAAAAAAAAACTTTCGCGTCCTCCTTGGAATCGTCTGTTATCGCAGAAAAACTTTTTTGTTGTATTAAATGTATGTAGATAACATACACGTAGAGACAAACATTTCAATGAAAAACAAATCATCAAATTGATTTATTTCTTTTTTCATAAAAAACACTTTGAAAATCTGTAAATTGTCCAAACACTGATTTTCTCAATATTTTTGTATGGTGTTAAAACTTGGGAGAATCACAAAGACGACGGATCGATGCCTTTGAAATGTGGTGTTGGCACAGAATGCTCCGGATACCATAAACAGCCGTGAGAACAAATGTGTCTATCTTAGCCAAGCTCAACGTAAACGATCGCCTCTCGTCATTGTGTATGCGACGTGTCCTGCAGTATTTTGGCAACATCATCAGAAGAGTCGAATAGCCTGGAGAAACTTGTGGTCGTCGGAAACGTCGAAGGAAAGAGATCTCGAGGAAGATCCCCAATGAAGACCTTCAATATCGGATGCTTTCTGATCGACTCGAGACAGATCTAGATGGAAGGAGACTACTGAAAGGGTTATCGATGGCTGCCGCCATTCTCAGACACGAAGGACAGGACGACGGAAAAATCTGTAGAACCAGTCAGTAGTTGCCATTTAATCCTAAGTTTAATTATGATGACATTACTTACGCTACCTACTTTACACTATCACTAGTAGTAATAGAACATATGTAACAATTGGGGTGATCAATGTATAACAATGACGTTGGTGTGTAATCTTTTTTTTTAAATGTGTTCATTTTTCTCACAAAATGTATTATTTTCCTTTTGCACACGTAAGTTATTCTCATTTTCGCGATCTCCCTTCACTGCGATCCCCCTGAGGGTCACGACCCACATTTTGAGAAATTATGGTCTACATATTGAGAAACGGTGATAGAAGAATACCAAGGAAAGTATATTAGAATACCAAGGAAAGTATATTAGAATACCAAGGAAAGTATATTAGAATACCAAGCAAAGTATATTAGAATACCAAGGAAAGTATATAAGGATAGCAAGGAAAGTATAATTTATTGCCATCACTTCACTATGGGATTTATCATTTTGACGGGTGGGCCTACAAGGAACGTGTAATGTGGTTTAAACAGACAATGTTGTCAATGACGATAATAACGAACGTTTGGTAACTAGATGAAGAAGGCATACAAAATAAAATGAGATTTTATTAAATTGACAGTTGAATTTTTAGTTGTATTTCTACTGATATTAATGTTTTTTTTCTACGCGGAATGTTTATTTATTTAGATAGTTTACTGCAAAATATGCTAATTGCGAGTTTATTTTTATACGACAATCACTTCCAACCAACCAAAACAACATTTTTTGTAAACAATTCAATCTTTTAACGATAGTCTCTTGATTTCTGATTTCTAACATGGACCTTGATTATTAAAATCTGCATGAATCGATGCATGATGGAGATTCTGGCGCCACGTTTTTAGTGTGCAGTAGAGTGTTAGATTTTGATTTATGAATCTGGAAACTAACTGCAGTCTCCGGATCCCAATATTATAAATATTTTGCAGCATCCTTCAAACAGGTTGTCAAAGAGCATATTTAAACATGTGTTGATATGTATTCCATCGTGAGGTGCATGGCCGCGCGGTAACGCACTGGACTCTCGTACGGAAGGTTATCGGTTCGAACCTCGCGCTGTTCCTTCCCCTCGAATGACACAGGCATTTTTTCGCATAGTATTCGGGGGTATAAGGATACGTATGACTTCGGTCATATATATTCTTTAAAAAAAAAAGAAAAAAACATGTCGATTTGCTCCGATCGTTTCATTTCACGTGTGCCATCAGATCCAGTACACCAGTGTGACCGGTGAATTTGCTGGTGTGCAACAGCTAACTCGCTTAAAGAGGAGAAAAAATAAATAAAACGAAATTTCCATGGCACAGGTTCGCTTTCCAACTGAATTGACGTTGGAATGGCGAGGAGCCCAGCAACGACGATATATTTAATCAACTGACAAAAAAGAAAAACCCTTTAGAATTTTCGAGGTATGTTGCTAAGCAAAAGAAAATAAGCGAGACCCGGTGTGTGTGTAAGGAGTGTGCTGTAACTCTCTACAAAGATGAATGTTAGCAAAATTACCATACTTAACTAAATTATTCAAGTATTTCAAATATTCTTAATATTTACTTACATTTAGCAATTTAAAAAAACCTTCATAAAATCAGAATTCCCCAAAAATAATTCAGGTACTGGGAAAGGTTGACTTTGATCGGGTCATAAAGCATTAATATATCCTTGTCTCAAGATATTTTGACAGTTCGATAACAGATCCTTTCAGAACAACTTGTATTATCTATTTTAGTGCGGAGACTTTAGTTGAGAAAAAAAATCAATGGCAATATTGTAAATAAACAAACAAAATCGTAAACAAAGAATGACGCCGTTTCAAATGTACCCAAGTCTAGCCAAACCTTCCAGACACATTAAAATAATTTGATAACAAAAGGTTTACTCCTAAATAATCTGGCTAAAATTTCTACCTGTCTTGTCACTGGAATAGAGTGTAATGTTGAAAAAAATGTAGAAAAAATCTTTTGTATCCACAAACCCACTTACAGTTTTTGAAGATTTTATCAAAATGGTTCATATCACTTAACTGAAGAAAAAAACTACAACAATGATATTTAAACTTTTTTTCATGAATACAATTGAAAATTATTTTTTAAGAAATATCATAACCTCCAAGTCTGATAGATTATCATACGTTTTGTACAGATCTTAAAAACTTATCCACTTAGCACGGATTTCTCCTGTTACACAAAGAGGGTCTGCTTCTAGAGTTAGCTTATTTCTTACGAAGAATATCAGCCAGGATTCTTCTCATACTGCTAGGCGGTACCGATACTATATCCACAGTGTCATTTAGTTGGTTCAATATGTCTATACCACGCGTAACTGGGTGTTTAGCCATGATATTCGTCCTGTAAGTTAGTATGTAGAACAGAGGGTGATTTCTTACACGGCTATATTTATTAGGTACATATAAACTTAGTGCTTCTATAGAATTGCGGGACAGTTAAAGCAACTTTGAAAAAACCTTTAGTAGGAATATCACAATGGATTCTTGTCTTCTTGTTTATGCAAAAAAATATTTTCTCTAAGCATTTGGCATAATATTCTGTTGTGGACGCTTTCAGAGACAATCAAAATCGTAATAACTGTTCTCAGTGTCCGATTTATTAAAAAAAAAAAACAGATTTTTGTGAAGGGTTTACTTAAATTGTATTGTAATATACTTTCGTTATATCCAGTACATTTTTAACAATAATATCCAAATTCACCGTCCAACCTTAACACTTAATACTAAATTTGATCAACCTTAATACTAAAATTGCTATATCTAAGTAAATATTAAGAGTGTTGTTTAATTAAAGGCATTCTCGCTAATGCTTCAATACTAAATTTAATAAAAAAATATTTATATTTCTTTTTACTCCGTGATGATATATGTTACATACTTTATGTGAAATAACAAGAAAACCTTTTCTAACAATTTTGATTTTTTTATCGTGAATAAATAAAAATAATTACCCAGACATTTCATCATCAACGAGAGGAATAAACGAGAAAGTATTCTTATCAATAACAAGATAAGAGATTGTTTCCCTAATGACGTGATTTGATTATGTGTCGAAGTTGAAAGTTTTCATATTGTTTTCACTTTCATATTATTCAATATTTTCAATGAATGAAAATAAATTGAGAATTTTAAGAGGTTTTCAGGTCCTTCAGGACAATTCATAGTCAGGTGGTAATGTCAAAATGAGGAATATTGCCCTACAAATAATTTACGAAGAAAATCGACTATCATCGACAATAAAATCCACAGATTAGAGTAATAATGTAGCATTTTTAATATAATATTTACTTATGTGTGTTTTTTCTTGTATACAAAGAAATTAATCAGTGTATACACTTATATTGTATTAACTGCCCTGGAACACTAGGAAATCTCTAAACACTTAATTACCTTTTCTAGTGCCCATCTTGTAAAGATTTTTGTGAAGAGTTTTTACTAATTATTCCTATATTTAAGTAAATATTAAGAGTGTTTAAATAAAGACATTCTCGCCAATTATTCAAGAAGGAGATGTGTAATACAGTGTGGCGCAACAAGAACTACAATTTTAAATTAATAAAAAAAAACAAGTTTTTTTAATGTTTTAGTTTATTGGTATCAATGTAATTAGTACATATGGAAATTTTGTGTACAAAATTATATTGGCCAAATGACCACCTCAGTTCCTGTTACAGATGACGACCCTTTTTTGAGCAAATTTTTCAATAACGGATTCACATAAATGGATACATATATTTGCAATGACACGAATGGTGTATTTAAGGTCATCGATGGTTTTTGGATTCTTGGCGTACACTTGAGGTTTTATATAACCCCAGAGAAAAAATCTAAAAAGGTTAAATCACACGATCGTGGGGGCCAATTTACATTTTCACTATGAGAAATTACACGGTCTGAGAACTTTTCCTGCAATATAGTATAGCCATTGTTTCATCAGCAGTATGAAAAGTAGCCCCATTCTGCTGGAAAACATGTTTTTTAAATCTAAATAGTTCAATTGACGCCAAAATAATGTTTAAATAATGTCACGATGTAGATTTTCATTGACCGAAGGTATTATTTCCCAGGGAAAAGCAACAAGAACTGTAATTTTAAATTTGCCACCATTTTTCAGCTGTTAAACGTATAATATTTATAATGGACATACGACATGTGCATAACCTATAAATTAATCATGCAGCGGTATAGTACCCGGTAAGTAATACACATCGGGCTTAAGAAAGAGACTGTCGGCCATAATCGGCTAACTTCGGCTTTGCAGACCGTTTTGCTTCAATAACGACTGACACATTACATCTCGCTTCTGTAATTTCTGTAATCCTTTCCCAATCCTTCTACGTTTTCCTAGTGCTGTGCCTCGATAGTCTCACCTCGGTGTGCTATCGGATCCAGTACAGCGGTGTGGCCGGTGAGTTTGCTGGTGTGCAACGACTCACTCACTTAAAACAAACTCCACGGCTCATATTCGCTTTCCAACTGAAAGAGCAAACCTTATGATATGGTTGTTAAAGCGAAATTCCGATGGACTGAATATGTGCGATCATAAACTCTCAAAACGCGTCTTGTACGGGGGGGAGGTGGTGGTCAAGCAAAGGGTCAAGAGAAAGCGCTATAAGGACAGTCTGCGAGAGTCGTTGACTTTGTGCGGGGCACCTGAGGACTGGGAGCAGGTCGTTTAGGACCGTAGAGGCTGGAGAGCCATCTATTCTCAGACTGATGGCGTCTCAACGGCCAGACGTGTGAGAAACAGTCAACTTGCTGCGAACATGCGTCAGAATTCCCAAGCGACTCAACAGGATCCACATGTCTGTGACATCTGCGGGAAGAAGTACGCATCTAGGCTCGGGCTATTTTCTCACGGAAGATCACATGATCGACGTGGAAGAGCAGCTCAAGATTGACATTGGAGTGGCGAGAGGGATCCTCGACTACGAGGCCCAGCAACGGCTACGATGAATTTTTCTGACCTTTCGTAATCTGGAATACCTTTCAATTTTTTTGATCCTTGTACTTGTTAGTATTTTTTCACCATTTCTCTGGTCAGTCAATAGTTTGCAATGTGGCAATAAATTCTTCAGATTATGCTTTGTATTCTAAATGTGTCATAAATAAATAAAATACAAAGCAACTTCGCGTCATTTCCATTTTTATTATACTTTGATCCCTAGAGATCGCTCCCATCGATCGTTCAGTCAGCATCCAAAAGTTTTACAATGTTGGATTTCTAAAGAAATTCATTATTATTATATTTGAAAGGATACCCTTGTCTGCACCTTTCTTTCCTTTATCTCTTATTATATCATCTTGAAACAGTACTTTGAAAGAGAAAAAAAAAGGTTTGTCAGTAGGTACTAATCATGAAGTTGATACAAAACCTGAATCTAGAGAAAGTAACAATGAAAAATTTTATTTTAAAGACAGGTGTTCCAAAATAAATGAACGAATCAGAATAAATGAATAAATTAAAACGATAGTCGTAGGGAACGAAACTTTATAAATTGAAGAAAACAACTGTTTACAATATCGTTGTTTATTCATCACTATTATATCATTTCCATATTGGAGTAGGCGTAGAGAAAAGATCTCCACTTTTTTCAATCCTGACACCTTTCGCTTCTTCCACGTCCATATACACATCTTGTCATACATCATTTTTTAATTACAGACTTTTTACTCCTCCCTCTATCAGAATTCCTTCGGTTGTTTCATGATTTTATAGTTTTTTTTCTAAACTTCTTATACTATCTAATTACTACAGGAATAGATTTTAGATGAAGACGAAATTGACTTCGACATTCTTCTTGTCAGATATTCGAAAGACATTCCAATTAAGGAAGTTCCTTGAGTAATAGCTGCAGCTACCACCTTCCTATCCTTACACTAAGTAAATTTTTTGTAACGTTTTTAAATCTATCAATAATAGTGGGTTTGATTCCCAAATTAAAAACCCTTTGAGAAGAGTCTCTATCTAAATTGCGCTATAAAAAATATACTTTTACTATTATTATGTGAATTCTTGTTTGAAAATCGGTCTAGTATAGAGAAGTAATGGGCAAGCGAAGGGTTGGTGAGCATGCGCTATAAAGACAGTTTGCGAAAGTCGCTGATTTTACGCGGGGCACCTGAAAACTGGAAGCAGATGGCTCAAGATCGTGGAATGTTGAGAGCTATCTTTTCTTAAGCTAAAGACTTCTCAACAGCTAGACGTGAGAGAACGGCTAGAGTGCTGCGAATTTATTTTAGCATTTCTCAGCAAGAACCAAATGTCTGTGAAACCATCCATATGGAGCTGTTTTCTCATAGATCACATGATTGACGTGAAGGAGTAGCTTCGGGTTAATTTTGTAACGGCAAAGGGATCTTCGAGTACGAGGCCCAGCAACGAAGACGACAATATATGGAATCAAAGAATCGGCCATGTAAATTTGTTATCGATACAAGTGTTTATATCTTATTTGGTCTAGATATATATTATACAATCATATTGTTAGTAATTCTCCGGTGATCCGAGGCTTTCCTGATGATAAAACAATTATTTCTCCAGATAACCTCTGATCTGTTCAACTGTAGATTAATTTCATCATCGTCTGTAATACTTATTACCTCTGCTTATCATTCCCGATACAAACGTAGCACAAACAATTCTCAGTATTGATAAGAAATCATGCCCGTTATATAAAAAAAGCAAATATATTTTTAAAATATAATAATGACATAAAACTGATTTAAAACTAAATAGTTTTCTATATTGTGGAGTCTCCCATTTTGCCGCGGTCAGTCCACAAGCTTGTTTAAGGTTGACTGTAAGGTTACTTGTTTCATGTGATTACCCCATAGAAAGCCTTCCACCAGACAGAGTCCCAAAGGGAGGAAAAAATAACTATACTTCAGAAATTGTAGCATGGTTCATATGACAGTTCACAAATTTGCCCCAAACAACCTTGTAACGACTTTCAGTCATTTTATTTATTTTATCAAATTTAATATAAGTCTCGATTCTAATAAATAGCAAGTTATTTAGGTAAATACATTACATAAAACTAACAATAATGACAAATTAATACATCTTGTTACAAATAAGCAAAAATGTGGCAGTTTGTTAAAATCAAATAATATTTGGTGACGTTTGTCAAAAGTCACTACGTTAGTCTGCATTGGCTAGGGATGGGGTATACGATAATTGGATTTTCGATTTTTTTAAATTAAATGTTCGTTATTAGTATTAATTCATAGTGAATCTTGGCATATTTAAAGATATATACAAATCCTACAATACATTAGGAAGTCAGTATAACGAAAATTAGGAATTAAAACGTCAGTTTAGAGAAAAACTATTTTTCGATTTATAAAAAAACTATTCGATTTGTAAAAAAAAAAAAAAAATTTTACCCCATCCTTTTGAGACATGACATTTCAAATGTCACAGGAACCATCCTACATTTTCTCAAGTATAGTGGTACACATCCCAGAAATAATGCAGAAAAAATCAGATGAAGAATCTACTGCAAGAAAAATAAGGAAGAACTCTTATTTACAATACAATCTACACTGGCTCCGGTTTCGCGAACTGGTTGATTTCAAACATTGTGTCTTTGTATTTAAGCCCCTTAATGGTATGTCTCCATTATGTCTTTCAAATCTGTGTCTGAGAGATGTTTCTTCGGAGAGAAATATAACTTTGAGGTAGATTTCGTCTTAATCTAATGAATTGATATAACGTGTTTCATCCCTGATTTTTATTTCCTCTTCACCATCCCTTCTTTTTCCTTTGATTAATGATATCTCACTTTTACTTTTATTATGTATGTAATATATATGTTCATACATTTCATAAAGACGTATAATCATTTGAATATTTTTTGCGACCATGTAACCCGGTCGTTTTTGCGACCATGTAACCTGGTCGTTTTTGCGACCATGTAACCTGGTCGTTTAGAAAAGATTGCCTCCTGGTAATAACCAGATTACTTTTACAATACACTGAAGTGTTAATAAATAATTTTACATAGGCGTTAAAACATAAAAAAATGAAAGTCTTATGATGTGGTCAACACTCACAGACAGAATAAGAATAAAAACGAAGACATCGCACGACAGAGAAGGCAAAGAATACTTTGGGATCACGTCCAAATAATGAATGAGACGCTGATTCTTTGTACACTTTACTTATTGTATTTCTTTATATAAGTAAACAGTACAATGTGCATACTTTATAATAAAAAATAAAAGAGCCAATAGTGAGAGCTCAACACATTAAGGTTGACAGAATACATGAAATTTTTTTTACACACTTACAACAAAGACAAATTAGAAAGAAACAAGTCGTACAAAATCACATGTTACCAATACAATACAGCGCGATCCATAGGCACACAGCCCGCACTGTGCAAAAAATACAAACATAAAAGAAAAATAATTGAAAAACAAAACACAAATAAAAAAAAAAACAAAGTATAAAAGACGGAATCAGATAGGTGTAAAATGGGTTTCACGAGAGTTTGCACTATTGGTCTAGGATGACCATATTTTAATTTATTTTGTAATATATTATTATATATTTTTAAATATTGTCTATCTAATACTTTATATTCCAATAAAATAGTTACTTACTATAATAATAATATAATATCAGATTGATGTATGTATTGACATGATCGCAAGCTAAACTGACATTGTATTACTGTAAATTTAATGCATTATCTTTTAAAAATAAATTAAACTGAACTTTTATTATTGAATTATATATTTATAAATATTATAAAATTTTTAACTACTCCTACCATAAGGTGATTCACTGAATAATAAATAAAAATCAAGAATATTTATCTCCTCACTAGTATCCCGTCATTTATTGACGTAATATAAACATTCAAAACCACTTATTTAGTCTGTTCACACAACGTTCTTCCTTTTCCTAACTTCGTAACTTCAGACATTATGGTCACCGTATTTTTCGACAAATAAACGGATCACATCAACCAATCACGGCAAAGTTGAATGTCAGTTGAATACAAACGGATCACATAAACCAATCACGGCAAAGATACTTACTAATACATTGATACGTTTTGTATATTACGCACTAAGCTTGTCAATGTGTTGAAAAGTGCTAACTCTCATGAAACACACTAACTTCACAAATCCTTTCTTTTGACTTTTTTATTGTTATCATATGGAAAGTCTATCACCAGACAGACCTCCAGAAGGATCCCTTTGGATGTAGGAATATTATGCTGGGGATATATAGTATGCTGGTAGTGTAATGAAGAAATTCTGTAAGAAAAAGATTTATAGTTAAAAATATAAATTAATAATAACGATCTAACTTATTAAAATTGTTTTAATTTGTGTATTTTATCACATTTATGTTATCTGGTGTAAAAATTATGTATATCGAAATTCGAGTTCAGATTGGCCCCCGGGGTCTTTTCAATTAATTCATATGTAAGATGGATTTATGCAAAGTGATTTTTTAGTTATCAATGTATATACCACACAGAAATTGTTATTTAATTCAGCGATAACGTGACATTTTGCTTTTTACCATGATCTTTGTAAGTAACGAAAATGTGCCTCCATTTTTATCTGTCTCTTAACCGAGATTACCACTTGCCATCTGGTTTTAGTATTTTAGATAACCATGGCCTAGACATCATACCGTTACCTGTCGGGGTAGGTAGAGAGGGCAGAGCGCTAGAAAAATCTATGTTTATAAAGGGTCTTTCAAATTGAGCGGGTTTTTTAATTTTTTTTTTTAATTATTGAATAAATAAAACACACAATTTGCTTTGATTTCAAATTTTTTTTTTATTGGTCATTGAAGTATAATATATGACATTTAAACGTTCTACAAGTTTTTCAATACCTGTGCGATAAAAACCATCCGGTCTTGACTCGAGGAATTCGTCCAACCATGTTCGCAATTCGACGTCATTATTGAAGGAAACGCCGCGCAAATTGTTCGAAAGCGACCGGAAAAGGTGGAAACCGACGGCGCGAGGTCTAGAGAATATGGAGGGTGCGGCAGGACTTCCCAAGCAAGCGTTTATATGTCATTTTTCGCGTAATGTTGGCGATATGAGGGTGGGCGTTATCGTGTTGCAGAATAATGCCATATTGCCGATCCGGCCTTTTTTGTTGAATTGCAGTGTTGAGCCGCTGCATTTGCAGAATGAATAGCTCCGCGTTGACTGTCTGATTACGTTCAAGTATCTCGTAGTGGATGACGCTTTGGCGTTGCTTGTTGACCATAACTCATCCATTCTTTCCGTTTCTTCATATTCACATAAAGGCACCATTTTTCATCACCAGTAATGATGTGGTAAAGGAACCTTTACGAGCAAACCAGCAGAAATTGTCGAACGTTGATTTTTGTTGTTTTCACTCAAACATGTGGAACCTAAACGCCAAACTTCTGGACTTTTTCCATTGATTTAAGATGGCGGTATACAGTTATGTGACTATAGTACAATTCATCTGCTTAGCCAATTCTACGGTGGTTTGAAGGGAATCTTCATGAATAATATGGTTTAAGCCAGTGATTCTTAACGGGGGCGCCAGCGCCCCCTTGTGGGCGTTTTAGAGGTCTGGGGGGGCGTTTATAAATTTTTAGAATTTAGGGGGCGCTACAGGAGTTCCAGTGGGCGTTATGTCGAAATACAAAAATAAGGTATGCTCAATTGGTGCGTGCACTGCACCCATCATCACTGTAAATCATCGCGTACACAATCGCGAATAAAATATTGCGATCGGGTTACCATGTTGCGTTTGACAGTTAGCGCTATGTCACATGAAAGAGAGATACAAAATGCGCGCTCATGCGCATGCGTATCTTATTTTTTCTATGTATGACGTTGTGTCATGCAAAGCGATTTTGCTGCATATTACAAATTAGTCATTTCTGTCAGTCCGTTGGGGCGATCGCGTTAATTTCTGTTGGTGTATGTGAGTTCTTCTGTATTAAAATTATTTCTTCATAGATTTGCCCTTTTTTCAAGATGTCAGTCAAACAGAAAAAGTGTCGACAATATTTAGTTGACTATTTAAAATTTGGTTTTGTTTCATCTCCTACAAATCAACAATTGCCAATGTGTTTACTCTGCCGACATGTGTTTTCTAACGAGGTCATGAAGCCATCGCGGTTAAAGGAACATTTTGTAAAGAAACATCCCGACAATAATAATAAAGACATATCGTATTTTCAACAACTTAAGAAAACATTTGATAGTCGCAATACTCTCAGTAATGTTTTTAAGAAGATTTCAAGTCGGAATGATAAAGGACTAATGGTGTCTTATGAAATAGCACAAATTATTACAAAATGTGGTGCACCACATATATATGGAGAAAAATTAATACTACCAGCTATACGTGTATTCATTAATAATATGATCGGGAAAAACCAGCAAGAGATTCTTTCTTCAGTCCCATTGAGCAATGATACAATTTAAAAAAGAATTGATGATATGTCAAGTGATATCGAAATTCAACTATGTGATGAACTACATTCCAACGAATTTTCATTACAATTGGATGAGAGTACTCTGCATAATAATGAATCTCTACTACTTGCTTATGTACGATTTGTGAAGAATGAAAAAAATATTGAAGAAATGTGATTTGCAAAATTACTTACTACTAACTCGACTGGATCATCTGTCATGTATCTACCACAGCACATGTTAATCTTATCTTCTTATCTCATTCACCCTCAATATATTCAATGTACCACTTATCTAAGAACCTATTTGGCATTATCTGTAACACGGTATAATCACCAAAACCAATGTTATCTTATCCACATTCAAATAAATATTATAAGTTATATTATACCCTTGTCAAGCTTATCGATACTAACCATGTTCTAAATCCTATAAATATTAGCGCTATCATATTAGTGTCAATTTAACTTCAATGCATTATATTTAAGTTATCTTCTCGTCTGCCCAAAATCAATAAAGATTAAATATCACTAAATGGGTAAGCTGCGACGAGATAAATCACAGATATCGACTCGACCTTAAAGGGCAAACATAACATGCCCGACGCATTCTTTCTTAATCTATTGAAGGGTCGTGGTATAATTATCTTTGCTTTAAATAGGAGTTCATATCTGAGGCAGCATCATTATTCTTAAAGCCGCTAAGATATTAACATCATCCTTATTATAATACTGTTAATATTATACTTCAAATGTAATTCAACCTTTATACAAATAAAACTACACGTTGAAATACTAAAAGTGTTTTCGTTACAAAAGGCCATAACACATCAATATTTGAAACCCCTGAAAACTTTTTCGCCGAAAAATGTATTCCCTTCACTAATGTGATTGCTTGTGCTACTGATGGAGCACCAGCGATGGTTGGTCGGCATCATGGTTTTGTATCAAGATTGAAAAATGTGGCACCAAATGTTCTAACAATTCACTGCATCATTCACCGTCAACATTTAGTCGCAAAACATCTTAGCGGACGTCTTCACAAATCGATGAGTATTGTTATAAAAGTTATCAATAAAATAAAGTTCTCTCCCTTGAATGATAGATTATTCCGTCAACTGTGTAAAGAAAATGATGAAGAATTCGAAAGACTTATCTTACATACATAAGTAAGATGGCTATCGAAAGGAAATTGTTTAAAAAGATTTTATGCACTGTTTGATACAATTGTGGAGTTTTTGGATGTAAACAGTGAAAACATATGCATTGAATTAAAATTACTACGAAATGATGTGGCCTATCTTTCGGATATATTCGAAAAAATGAATGAAAATCTCCTGAAACTTCAAGGAAACAATATCAGCCTTATTAAAGCCAAATGAGTTGTACTAAGCTTTATCAATAAACTTAAATTATATAAAAATAATCTTAGTCGGCGAGAATTCCATCAGTTTCCTTCTTTACAACAATTAAAAGAAGATATGCTCGAGGGTTCTGATTTGGAAACATACTGTAGCCATGCCACATTGACGCCCTTATCGAAGATATGATAATACGATTCAAAGACTTACAGGAACTTGTAATACCAGCTTGGTTAATTCATCCATTTTTATCAGACATAGAAAGTGTCAGTCAAAATTTAAAAGAGCAGTTTATTGAGGTACAAAAGGACTGTGAGGCTAAAATATTATTCAATCAATGTGATTATGATGCTTTTTGGGTTCGTTTTCGCCATCAATACCCTCTTCTGTGGAAAGAAGTAAAATTATCCATCATAGCATTTCCTTCGTCGTATTTAGTGGAAAAGGGGTTTAGTGCAGTAATGCATATATTAAAAAAATCACGAAATCGATTACAAATAAGCCAAAGAGGAGATTTGAGATTCTATTTAAGTAAATTTGAACCTAATATTACGAAATTGGCGCAATCACACGAGGCTCAAGGATCTCATTAAATTTATTTTTTATTAAAAATTTCATATTTCGTATTGAATCATGTACTTTTTTTTATTGAAATAATATTATAATGTTGTGTGTAATGTTAATATGACAAAAAAGGCAATAAATACACAATGTTTATAAAAATAATCACGTGTTTTATTTTTATTTCTCCTATTTTTTATTTATAGTAGCAAATCGATTGCATAAAATACATACGTGGAGAAAAGTGTAAATTTTGAATTTCGCATTTTGTGGGCGGGGGGGGGGGGGTTGCTGGATAATTTTACCGTGGTAAAGGGGGCGATTCTTTCAATACGGTTAAGAAACACTGGTTTAAGCGGTCCTCATCGAAGTCCACTGGTCGTCCGGAACGCTGCCTGTCTTTCAGGTCGAAATTACCGTCTTTGAAACGCAAAAACCATCGACGAGCTGTCATTTCATTCATAGCATCTTCACCGCACACTTCGCAAATATCGCGAGCAGCTTTGGCAGATTTATTCCCTCGATTGAACGCGAACAGAAGGAGGTATCGAAAATGCTCACTTTCGTCTACTTGAAATTTCATTTTGAAGGCTTGTAATCAAATAAAATAATATATGTAACGTAAAAGCAAACACAATAGCTTGTAGAGCGGAAAATTTTCTTTCGAATGAGGTATAACCTTTACCATTTTGTTTTACTTTTGGTGCTCATTTTTAAATTTGGAAAAAAACGGACATAACTTATATTAACACCTAATATATAATTAAGTTAACGAGGCGTGTTTAAGTGCTTTCAGGTGTTTTCTTTATAAACTTGTCAATAGTTCGTTGAATTTTTTTTTCTTTCCTTGATAAAGAGTTCTATAACATACTTGAGATTTTCCATTGGGTTCACATTCTTCCATAATAGTAAAAAAATTGTCAAGATGCATGAAGAATTCATTCATATTTTTTATTGTCAAAGTCTTGACGATTTTATCAGCTTCTTCTTCCTTAGTTTCATTGTGTATTTCATTTAACTCTTGTTGCTCAGTCAAATATTCATTTGACAGATGTACTGAGTGAGATTCAATAACTCATTAACATCTTCGTTGTTGACGTCCAAGTTTAATTCATTCATTAGGCTAACTATTTCATCTGTGATAGTTTCCGGAGTTTCTTCAGAATTTATGAAACCACTCATCATGTGTGGTCATAATTGTTTCCAGGAACCTTTCATTGTTGACTTTTTTATTTCAGCCCACGAGTCTCCAATATTGTTTATTGCGTTCCATATACGAGTGTCATCTAGAAAGTAAGGTTACAAGGGCTCCTGAGGCCGAGGGAAAGTTTTGTTTCGAAGTTGGCGTACCTGGCGTGTAGGAGGGATCCAAACGGTCAGTTTTTTTTATCCCGCGTGTTTGTCGGCCATTTTTTTCAGTCACAGTAAGTTTTTCCGATTGAGAGGTCGTCGCGCGCTCCCGCCACTTCCCGTCTGTGCGAGATCCGCGCGGTCATCCGTTTTTTGACTTTGCAGAACAATACCGCCGCGAATATCCATCGGAAGCTCGTGGAAATTTATGGTAGTGATGTGATGAGTCGACAACATGACACGAAATGGATTAGGTTGTTCAGAGAAGGCCGTACTGATACGACGAGGCAAGGCAGTGATTTCTGACGACCTTGTACTAAAAATTGAAGAACAAGTGCGAAATGATCGCCGTGTGACGCTTGACGACCTTCAGGAAGAATTTCCTGACATTTCTCGAAGTCTCTTTGGTGATATTAGGTCGCAAAAACTTGGTTACAAGAAGTTGTGTGCGAGATGGGTGGGTGCCCAGAATGCTCACACCGGAGCACCGTCAAAATCGCATGACCGCCGCGCGTGAATTTTTGGATCGTTTTGCACAGGAGGGAGAAGCTTTTATGGACTCTATCGTGACGAGGGATGAGACGTGGGTGTGTCACTACACCCCAACAATTTTTCAACGATCAGGAGGTCGAGGAAGCTGTGAAGAAGTGGCTGAAAGAGCTGGCGGCGGAGGTCTATGACACTGGCATACAAAAGCTGATGCCCCGACTACAGAAATGTCTCGATCTCGACGGCGATTACGTTGAAAAATAGTTTAGTATCTTTGTGAAGTATCCTGTGAATTTAAATTAAATACAAGCATTTTTCGATCCTACATAAATGTTGTGACCTTACTTTCTGGATAATCCTCGTATTATAATTCTTTCAAACGAGTGGGAGCGACTGCACAGAAGCGAAAAAATTTTGCATTATTGACAAAAATCTTAAAAAAAAAGAATTTTAAAAAAATGTGCGAAATAGCGAATTGTGCGAAAGTAGAATGTGCGACAGTCGAGGGCCGCCTGTATATGTTATATGTAAATATAATATTAGGAACATTGTTATGGAACTTTTCATATTTGTTATAAATACTTAAGTTATTTAGTTAAGTATAGTAATTCTGCCAACATTCTCCATTGTTGAGAGCTACACTACACTCCTTACACATTTACCGGATCTCACTTATCTTCTAGTGATTAGCACATACCTTGCAAGTTCTGTAGGGTTTCTCTTTTGTGTCGAATGGGAACTATCCTAAGTTACTGGAATTAATTGACTTCCGAATTCCTTCAGAGAAGTATGAAATTGCAGGATAATCCCAGTGGGAGAGTTGTAGAACTAATAATTACTCGAGTTCTCCCGTCCCCAGATTGCATCGATTGGGTAATGACTATGCTACAGCCTCGGACATATTCGGTGACGGTATTAATGTCTTTAAAAGTTCTCTTAAATAACGTTTTTGTTTGTTTGAACAATAAATCCGGCGCCACGGTGTGGCTCTCGTTGACTCTTTTTTTTTCTTTCTTTTCGTTAACTTTATTTCCCTCAAGCTTTTCGAGATCTCTGTAAATATGTAGAAATTTGAGATGTGCTTGTTTTTTTCTTTCGTATGGATTATTTATATGTATGCATATTTTTGTTAGTTATTTTTTCCGTATATTAGGATTTTTGATTACCGGAGCCTTGGCATGTCTCATGTTTGTATTTTATTTATGGTGGATAGTATGCGTATGCGTACTGCTTTTAGATAATTTTTTTGTATATGATTCGTGACAAGTTGCATGTTTATATTCATGCACATTTAAAATTATAATTTGAGTATTACTCTTGTAGCCTTTTTTAATGGTCGATAAAAAACCGTACATTGTGAAAAATATCTCACTCAAAATCTGTTAACTTCAAGTTCAAAAAACCAAACTATCGTTCGGAAATTCTAGGATGAGTCCTGTGACAGGTCACAAATTTTCCCCAATATAACCTTCTAATGACGTTCAGTAATTTTAATTATTTTATCAACTTTAATATAAGCCTCAATTCTAATAAATAGCAAGTTATTTAGGTAAATACATTACATAAGGTTGTATTGGGGCAAATTTGTGAGCTGTCACAGGACTCATCCTATAATTTCCGAACTATAGTATCTTTATCGGTCACGTTATGCAACTATAATTAAATTAATTAAAGTAAATACAAAACGTAGAGATAAAAAAATTATGTCCTTAATTGATACACTTGACATTATTTTAATATTTGATAGCGAGAGTTAATCGTGTTTGCGCTTCTAAAATGTATTATGTATACATACAATTACGCCGTTTCCATGTTGAGGTAGACAGAGAGGAAAGAGCGCCGAAGACGAACATGTATGCAGTTTTATGAATTCGTAAGTGGCAGCGATTTTTGCTGAGAAGCTAAGTGATATATTTATTTTATTGACAATGTTAATAAATTTGAGTCCATTTTTTTTAACTTAAGACATGTACGGCGTAGTTAAGACACACACAAACATTGCTGTTCAGTAATACAATGTTCTTTTTAGCTTGAGACATGTACGACATATTTAAGAAACACAACCATTACTGTTCAGTAGTACAATGCTCTTTGTAACTTGAGACATGTACGACATATTTAAGAAACACAATCATTACTGTTCAGTAGTACAATGCTCTTTGTAACTTGAGACATGTACGACATATTTAAGATACACAAACATTACTGTTCAGTAGTACAATGCTCTTTGTAACTTGATACATGTACGACATATTTAAGAAACACAAACATTACTGTTCAGTAGTACAATGCATTTTGTAACTCAAGACATGTACAACATATTTAAGAAACACAAACATTACTGTTCAGTAGTACAATGCACTTTGTAACTTAAGACATGTACGATATATTTAAGAAACACAAACATTACCGTTCAGTAGTACAATGCTCTTTGTAACTTGAGACATGTACGACATATTTAAGAAACACAAACATTACTGTTCAGTAGTAAAATGCTCTTTGTAGCTTGAGACATGTACGACATATTTAAGAAACAAAAACATTACTGTTCAGTAGTACAATACTCTTTGTAACTGGAGACATGTACGACATATTTAAGAAACACAAATATTACTGTTCAGTAGTACAATGCTCTTTGTAACTTGAGACATGTACGAAATATTTAAGAAACACAAATATTACTGTTCAGTAGTACAATGCTCTTTGTAACTTGAGACATGTACGACATACTTAAGAAACACAAACATTACTGTTCAGTAGTACAATGCTCTTTGTAACTTGAGACATGTACCTACGACATATTTAAGAAACACAAACATTACTGTTTAGTAGTACAATGCTCTTTGTAACTTGAGACATGTACCTACGACATATTTAAGAAACACAAACATTACTGTTTAGTAGTACAATGCTCTTTGTAACTTGAGACATGTACGACATATTTAAGAAATACATACATTACTGTTCAGTAGTACAATGCTCTTTGTAACTTGAGACATGTACGACATATTTAAGAAACACAAACTTTACTGTTCAGTAGTACAATGCTCTTTGTTACTTGAGACATGTACGACATATTTAAGAAACACAAACATTACTGTTCAGTAGTACAATGCTCTTTGTAACTTGAGACATGTACGACATATTTAAGAAACACAAACATCACTGTTCAGTAATACAATGCTATTTTTGTGGTATAAATAAAAAAAAACTTCAGCTCTTTCTTACTTTATTAAGAACAATTTGCAACAAAAAAAAACAATAAATAAATAGAAACAATAAAATAAGCACGAGGAACTATGAGAACTGTCTCATAGAATACCAGAAGATTGTCCCTTCACCAACAACCCTCTTAAGATCCTAATAATCTTCCTTCTGAGTCCTCGTAGCTTGCCCAGGATGGGGAAGGAAGATGACAGGAGGCCTCCAGATCTACCGTAAAGATCACCGCTTTTGCGATGAAGGATGCCATGGTGGTTGTGTGGATACCCCAAGGAAATACCCTAGAAAATTTATTCAAAGATAATAAACAATGGATAACTCCTCGCCATAAAGAAAGGTTGTCATCTTATTCTATAAATGGATGACTCAAGTGTGAATTGTTTTTTTTTTGTTTGCTAGTTTTTACACAAAAGAAAGGTCGTCGTCAAGCAGATTTATATCACACTATTTTATGTAATTAAAGTGTTTTAAGGCCATCAAACCATATCCTTTATGAGGTAATCAAAGACAACATACATCCACGCCTTTCTATTCATGAACACAGCTTTCGCCCCAGTTAAAATTTCTTCAACTATCTCCACCCGTTATTTCCCTAGTTTACTCGTACCTTTCCATCGCTCCCTATTAGTCTTAGGCATCTTTAATTATATTACGCTAAACGAAATAAGTAATGGTGTACATTTTGTATTGCCAACAATAAAAAAACACCAAAGTAGCGTTTCTATCGGAATCTATCTATGGCTCATACGAGTATGTAGATTTTTTTACCAAATGTAGCAAAATATTATTATTTATCGGTTTATTGACGTTCATTCAATAGCCATTTAAAGAAAGGTTAATTAATGAGACTTTTTTGGCGTAGGGGAGTGCACAACACCAATATGGGTTGGACCGCGTAGCGGACAGAATCGGAACCCCTAGTATATGTCTACGAGTATATGTTTGTTTAGATAGTATTTCAAACTTTGAAGTTTCAAGACTTCCGCAACTCATTCGCTTAATATAGTCAAACCATCCCAAGATGACTTTCTTAATTTTACTTATAAAATATGTCTCGAATAAACAGTAATACTTTATCCGAATAAACTCGAATAAACAGCTATACCTTATCCGATCGTTCTTGACTCTATCAAATGTTGTAATACCAGTTGTTTTACGTAAATCACTCATTTTTATTGAATTTATTCTGCTCTCTTACAATCACTGCTTTATACTCGTAATATGCAGGCTTCCCTTTCACGCATCAAGTTACTAACGTCAATGTAATATAAAATTGAGTTTAACAAATCCAGAAGTAAAATAAGATTTTGAAAAACCCGATGAGAATCGATATATGAGGGTTGAGAACCCACTGAGAATCGATATGCACTTTGAAAACCTCTGGTTTATTATATGGTAATATTGGCGGAATCAGCAGACTTGACGTTACAAGCATAAATGGGAATTGTGGTAGAAGACGGAAGCTATAATTGTACCAATTTAATGAAATTTCGAAAGAAAGAGATATAAAGGAGTAAGATAAACAAAAGGAACTGCAAGATGTATAGATGAAAAGGAGACGAAGGAAATCTGTGGTGATGGAAAGTTTGGCACTCTATAATCTCTGCCTAAAACAACAGGATAATGATGTGATGGTGTATATGTATGTACATGGTTTGATAGAAAAATAACGAGTTTTTTTTTTAATTTCGCGGGCTATTTGTTTTTCATTGAGTCCATCTTTTTTCGTCACTTTGACGACATTGTCGCTCATGTATATTTAAATTTTCAGCCATATTGGATGGGCAGTTAGTGTTTGGCAGGCAAGTATTTACAACGCATTATGGCACATTTGAGATTTTTCATTTGAATTTCTTTTTGAGGCTTTATGTCGTTTGAGTGAGGCAATCCGAAAACAACGATCGAAATTGTGGGCAAATAAATTATTGATTTGGCACCACAATAATCTACCGCCTACTAATTTGTGATTTTTGGCCAAAACCAACACCGTCGTGATGCCGCAACCACCGTATTCACTAGATATCACCCCCCTTCGACTTTTTTTATTGTTCCCGAAGATGCAGAGGACATTGATAAGGCAACGTTTTGCAACTATAGAGAAGATCAAGGCAAAATTGTTAAGTGAGCTAAAGGCTATTCCAAAAAGTGATTTCTACAAATGTTTTGAAGATTAGAAAAAAATGTTGGCAATAGTATATTTTATCCTACGGGGACCACTTTGAAGGGGACAATATTAATGTCAATGATTAAATAAACTCTTTTTGATAAAAATTAAAATTCGCGTTATATTTTTTAACAAACGAAAAATATTAAAAAAACGCTCTCCTGTCCTAAGCGGCTCAAACTTAGATGATATCGCTTACACTTTCCACGACGAAATAGTCATTTTTCACTTTGATAACGAACACAGTAAAAAGAAATATTAAGAGAAAACGTACATGCGTGGAATCTTCACTGTATGCTTATTACGAGTTCAAAATTAAAAAAAAACATGATTTTGGATACTGTTCAATTTTGAGAGAATAATGCGACATCAGGTATATATTTTTAAGCGTTTGCGTTTCTTTTTTCACTTCAGGTATTTAAGGAAATAATTTGATATTTATTTTCCGGTGTAGAAATCTTACGCAGTTAAATAGTAAAAACAGAATGTTTGAAAAATTATTTCGCTATTTTTCATTGTTTCTTCTATGAAGTTTTTCATTACCTGATGGCCAATTGTAATATGCTTGTATTATAGGTATAAACAAGAAATACATTATTTAGTTTCCACTCTCAAAGTGGACCACATTTATAACAAAGATGGTCATTTAACATTACAATTGAAATAATACTATACATCAATTTCTAGTCTTCTTGAACATTGGTCTCCAAAGTGGGGTAAGCGAGTCGATACTTAGGGGTACGCCAAGTGAAAGAAAAAATACGTCAGTTTCTTAAAGATGAACAAATACTAACTTTTATTTTTAAATTACACGATCATGGACATCAAATAGATGAGGAATTGACAACGGCGACACTATCGGGTACTCGTAGAAGAGGCAGAGAGCAAAGATTTGTATTTAAGACTGACATTTTTGCGTATGTATATATATTAAAAATTATAGTGTGAACCCCTATATATTTAGGGGTTCGTACTATAAATATCTTCTGTCTTAGGGGTACGCGATCAAAAAGTTTGGAGACCACTGTTTATTAAGGCGATCAGATCTTTTGGAATAACTGACAAAGTAAACAGTAATAAATATGTTACAATGTATAACAGATGTTTGAGATGTATAACAGTATACTTTTTTGAGAGATGATACAATGCACATACTTTTTTTTTAAATGTTAAAAGATATGATAAATATTACAATTTTTATACTTACTCTTTTTTTTGATATGTTACAATGTACCTTTTTAGATATGTTACACAGTACCCTTTTAGATATGTTACAATGTACCTTTTTTTAAAGATGTTACAACGTACGTAGTTTGTTTATAAGATATGTTAAATTTTACTTTCTTTTTAAAATATATTGCAATGTAATTTGTTATAATCTATGGTACATAGCTCTTTTCGAAAAATATAATACAATAGATAATAGATAAAAAAAAATATTATTTAAATAATTCGTTACCTCTGTACAGCATAAGATAGCGATGAAAACCACAGTGAAAAATAATAATTTCCTCAAATCCATAATATTTTTTTAAATATAAAAAAAGAATATTCGACCTTTTCAATCCGACAGAGAAATAAAGTGATTAGTTTAGGAGTTTTCCCTTTTTTATATAGTAATTTTCAATATCACGTTAAAAAAATTAATCGATAATTTAAGCCACTTTTGATATACCACGCGTTAATTTTTAAACGCCCGATTACTTCAGTACAATTTTGCTGAGCAATATTTCTCGAAATTTTTGCGTTTGATTCACGATTAAAAAAAATTATACTTACATGAATTATTTTTTAACTGTAAATCTTCACCGCTAACTGAAGGTAACCACTGCTAATAAATTACTCGGGGTTTTTAGATCAATATTGTTATGTACTCTTTCGTTAAAAACAGGACAACCTATTAGACTATTGACAAGAGGCCCTGATGACCTCCGTGGTCTAATTGGTAAAACGCCTGTCTTCCAACTTAAAATTTTTATAAGACTTTTTTTAAGTGTTCTAGTTTAGTTTTCACTTCTAGCCTCTTTATCATCTTTCTGGTTGATAGGAAGAGGCTTACAATTGGCAATATAATAGGCAGGTTGTATTATATGCTAGGAAGGTGTAATATAATACAAGAGGTAATTTATTCCATCCAACTAAACAACCCCATTAGAATACTTGATAAGACACCTATTTTTAACACAGGGGTTGTGGTCTCGACTTCCGTTGGTACCTAGATTTTTTAAAAAGATTACACCTTTCTGAGTGGTTGTAAGTGATTGCCACGTGGCAATAAACCTGCCGGATTGTACTATTTACAATGAAAGTGTATTATTATTAGTTAATAAGATATTCCATCCTATAAATAGGATGATTTGTGCCAGGAGAAATTTGGAAGAAAGAAGATAGTACGAGAATATATGAAACTGCTGTAATGTAAACTAAGTACTATTATTCGGAAATTCTAGGATGAGTCCTGTGACAGCTCACAAATTTGCCCCAATACAACCTTGTAACGATGTTCAGTAGTTTTAATTGTTTTATCAAATTTAATATAAGCCTCAATTCTAATAAATAGCAAGTTATTTAGGTAAATACATTACATAAGGTTGTATTGGGGCAAATTTGTGAGCTGTCACAGGACTCATCCTAGAATTTCCGAACTATAAATATAAGTACCAATAGCAATATAAGACTCGCTCTCACCAATAGCAATAAGCGACTGAAAAAACTCTTAATTTCTAGTCAGTAAAATAATGTGTTTCATTCCTGATTTTTCTTTTCCTTTCCTCTCCACAATCCCTTCCTTTCCTTTTGATTGATGATATCTCACTTTATATGAAAAATAATGTTCGGGTGATTGTCCGTCTTGGTGGGGTTCGTGGGCATATGCTCACGTATGTGTTTATGGATTTCGTGGGAATGGATAGTCATTTGAATGATTTATGCGACCACGTAACTTGCTTCATTTACTTTTGTCTAGTTGGTTGGAAGAGATTGCCGCCTGGCAATAAGCCCGCCAGATTGTATTTGCAATAAAAGTGTTAAACAAATGAAAATAAATAAATATTTAAGGAGTTTTAGACAACAAATTCAGGTACCTATGTGAATATAAATTAATAGATAATTAAATGCGAGTAGGTGGGACATGTTGAACGGATGGGGGACATTTCCAATTAAGTAAAGGTTGTATGCGGTGCGCAGAGGATACTCAAATAAAACATGATCAAGGGTCTCCTTACACATTCCACAGGTGTATGTAGGGCTTTATTTTATATGGATTTTATAAATGTGGCTTCCTATCAGACAGTGGCTTATTGTTATCCTGCATATAACAGACACAATTCTTTTGGACAGGTTTCTTTTGGACAGGTTTCTTTTGTGGACCTAAGGATTAGTGGGTATTTTTACCTGAATATGTACCGCCCTTATTGCTACTAGACAGCTCCCAGGCCTTTGAAAATATACTATAATACAATGTGAAAAGGGTCTTTAATGAGGATACATTTTTTGTGGAAAGAATCGGAAATACGAACCCGAAGCCCCCGTTTGAAAGACAAGTAATGGATCAACAATACCACGGAGTTGGACGGCTTCATAAGACTTTCTGTATACATAATCTCAAAGTTTAAACAATCGAGATATCAGTAGAATCTTATTATGTGGAACTTTATTATTGGTTTACTGTTAAAAATACGACCTCCGTTGCCTAGTTGGTACGACGTCTGTCTTCAAACCTAGAGGTTGTGGGTTCAAATCCCGCTGGAATCCTGATTTTTTTAAAAATGGATTCCAGTCTGGCTTTCACTTTCGGCCTCTTTAACATAATTTGGTTGGTTTAGAGATATTGCCATATGGCAATAAGCCCGCCAGGTTGTACTGTATGCAACGAAAGTGTAAGTAATACAATACAAAAAAATATGCTTCATTTATGAATTGATATTATGATAGGTAATCCCTCGTGTTGAGAATGGTTGTCAGCCATTCTGCGGATGGAAGACGCCTGTATATGTATTGGTTAATTGTGCACAAGTTGTTACACTTCAGCAAACACACAAATTTGATATTAATATTTAACTCAAATCTTCGATGGCAAGGATATGAAAGTTCCAAAACGATCGGCAGGTTTAATCTGCTTCAGTATTTCGTTGAGAGTTTTTACAGGGCTATTTTTACAGCGCTATAAGAATTTATGATAAGCAGCATTTGAACAACAGAAAAATATTAATTCAAATGAAAAAGGTTTTAAAGTAATACAATTCCTGAAGTGAATCCGCCAGGAATCGAACCTGGGGCGTCCGCTTACTTAACGTGGATGATAACCGTTAACCGCGGCCACCGATAATAACCTGGTTGTAAAAATAATGAATGGGAGCAATAAATGAAATAAAGAATCAATTTAGTGTAGCATTATTAATTGCAAACCTAATGGTGTTACCTAAATAAGGAACTGCTGATAATAGATTTGTAATAACTGTGGCTCCTCAAGAAGATATATGTACCAAGCTGTAAGTAAAACACATCGGGCTTAAGAAATAGACTGTCGGCCACAATCCGTCGTCTCTGTCGCGCGATGCGCTAACAGTCCGGTATCTAGAACACGTGTATGTATGACAGAGACGACGCTCTACAAAGTCGAAGTTAGCCGATTATGGCCGACAGTCTCTTCCTTAAGCCCGATGCGTATTACTTACCACGTTGCGAGTTATTTTCCTTCTCTCGTGACGCCTGACCTTAAGTTCGTCGTGGCTACTATTTATTTAACTCAGGTGTGTTACCGCCGGAAGATCGGGACTCCCTTTGGACAGTTTCTTATTCGTCACCATGTGACGTCGCACTCACTCTTCTAATGTAGATCGCGCTGGATGGACACTTATTTTGTCACCCATACCATCATGGATGGCGGTAGAATCGAACTGATATTTTATGTTACATACATTTAATTTTACCTATCTCAAATTGTGCGAATCCTCTTGAATTTATTTATATCATCAGCCTGCTAACGCTCAAGAGGAAGTATTTTCTATACTTTTGGACCAGTTACTCCTAAACATTGCTTGAAGTATCTCGGTGTAGAGACGAGCTTAAACTGTGTCTTAAGGTTTCAGACGCTCTTTTGAAGGGATTCGTAACAGCATTTGACTTTTGATTCGATTCTTAACAACTTATAAATGAACATTCTGAGAAAGATGTGAGTAGGTATTGTATTGTATTGCACAGTCGCGGTCATTGTATATACATATGTAGTACAACCTGGCTGGTTGGCTTAGTGTCATGTGTCAGCACCTTATCAACTAGGACATGAAACGTCATTTATTTAAATATATTATGTACAAGTTTTTGTGAATAGAAAAACATGAAATCTCTTCAACTGAGATGACACATCATATAAAAGGTTTTTCAAATTAAGCGGTTTTTATAATTCTATTTTTTTAAATTCTTGAATAAAACACAATTTGATTTGATTTCAAAAAACTTTTTATTGGTCATTGAAGTATAATGTATGACATTTAAACACAAAAAATAATATCCGCTAAATGTCCACTTCTTACAGTTCCACAGATGTCCACTCTTTTGTCAAAATTTTCCATGACATTTTGGCATAATTGCGGTTCTAACTCGCCAATAACGCGATTAATTTCGTCCTTCAGCTCAGGAATTGGGGGTCATTCCTTAGACCTGGCTTTTCAGAGAAAATAGTCCAACGGTGTCAAATCACATGATATTGGTGGTCAATTAGCATCACCGTTTCCGGAGATTACAATACATAAAATAATTCACTAATTTGAACGCGTTGTTGTATTGTATACATCACGCTTCTCAAATGTCACAAATCCCAGGCAAGTTCGCGACGCCATCTGTGTTTTATCCAAGAATTTAAAAAACCGCTCAATTTGAAAGACCCTTTAGTTTTCGATTTGCACAAGGATTTGTTACATAATATTTCAAGTATGATATAATAAAAATTCATAAGAAATTTTTTTAGTGCATCCTGTGATGTCAAGGTAATTTTCGCTCAAATATTCCCTTTCTGTACATTTTGTGGCTTAGTGACGTACACTTCTGCCTTTAGGAAACCCCACAGGAAGAAGTCTAGTGCACGAACGTGAACGAATGGGTCATCTTACATCGTCGTTTTTTTTATATATTAATCTTATCGATTTAAATAGTATTGCTTCAGAATTTGAATTGTTTGCGCCATCCTGGTGGATCTAGATGTGATTGGCACCTTCCTCCAGTAGCTGTGGCATCGAACAATCTGAAACATTACCCTATATCGTTTTCCATTGACTGTTTGAGTCACACCATCATCATTATCGAAGAAATAAAGTACGTAGATCTTTGAGGTCGTAATGCTACACCACTCAACTGGAGTGCAGTAGTTTTCTATTTCCAACTAATCCGTACTGTTCAAACTTGTTCACTAGTGCATTAATGGTTGGTACTGATGGGACAGTTATAATGCTATAAAATCTTCCATCACATCCTCATTTGGACCGTGAAGTTCTATAAAAACCAACAAAATCACAGCAATCTTTTAATCGCTGCCCAGGGGGGCTTACGAGAGTAAGTCCGATCTACCTTTCCGTTATAAGCACAGGCTCCCGAAGCATAATGTGTTACCTGACTAGTATTAGCAGGGAGGACCAAGGTCTGAGTGAATGTGATGGAATGCAAGTAGCCTGAACAAATGGACATGTACGTGAAAAATAATTAGTTGTAATAATTGTTATCTAGTTCTGAGTAGTATGTAGGTGTTAACTGTTTCTTAGAAATTATATATTAAGATTATTAAAAATAAAATGTCATGGAGGAAATCAAAATCAATTTAGTTCATAGTTGTAATATATAAATATGATAAGTTCTTGAGATATAAATTAGTATATCTTACAGGTGTAGCCTTTGGTAAGTGCTTGTATTGTAGATTACTTTATCAAATAAAAAAAAATAACAAATCTCTTCAATCCTCTCTCTGTATTGACAATAAATCGATTATTTTATAGAAACAAGATCATACGATTTTGGTGCGTTCTACAATCATATACGGTAAGGCTCCTTGACTTAATTGCCAACGATATATCTGAAAAGTAAAAAGTAGCGAAACATTTTTTTTTTTACAAAATTAAAAAGGGGTTTTTGTTGCACCTATGTATATATAATTCCACGGTGTGGATGCACCTTAAGAACTACAACAAGGAAGAAAATAAGCTTTAATTTCATACCAAGCAATATTTTCTTGATGAGGGCACAAAACTATTGTATTGAAATAGGAAATACTGATTCTGCATAACTCAAGGCCTACTGTTTTATTATATTTCAGGGAATTTGACAGTTTTTGTCAGTTTTCTGCAAGACGTGTTTTAGATAAGATCCAGAAATGGCATACGTGCATCGAGGAATATTGCTGCTGGCTTTTATCAAACTTTTATCAACTGTAAGTGTTATCATTTAGCTTATTTTTTGGTGAAAAAATGTTCGAGATATTTCATGTTGTATCTATACGAATTTTATTTTCGATAACGTGCAATTAAGAGGGGTGTTCCATAAGTTTTTTTTTAGAAAATGACAAATTTAAAATATAGCTCAAATAAAGCTACATAGCAAAGCCTAACATGCAATATAGTCCACAATAATATTTTGGTGTCATTTTTGTTGTATTGTAGTGAAACGTGGATCTTGAAAAGACAGTAAAATAAATGCTGTAGAAATGCGTGCTTTTATTACCGGACCGGACGGTTAGCGCATCGTGCGACAGAGACGACGCTCTACAAACGATGTGAATTACTTACCGCCGGGTACTGTACGTATGTGTACACACCACATGACACCGTTACCCTGTTGTCAGTGATGTCAGAGAGGACGGAGTACCAGAGTTTTCTATTTTGACACAATCCTTAGCCTCTTACATATCCATACACTCCCTCATACAACTTTACGGATTTCTCTGACATTCTATATTTCCTACACATACATATATACATACATACCATAATACTATTTCCCTGTCGGCGTTTGCAGAGAGAACAGAGCGCCAGATTTTCCAATCTCGACACACATCCTTAGCTTCTTCTAAAGGGTCTTTCAAATTGAGCGAATTTTTAATTCAATTTCTTTTTAGCTTGAATAAAACACACAATTTGCTTTGATTTCAAAAACTTTTTATTGGTCATTGAAGTATAATATATGAAATTTAAACACAAAAAATAATATCCGCTAAATGTCCACTTCTTGCAGCTCCACAGATGTCCACTCTTTTGTCAAAAATTTCGATAACATTTTGGCATAATTGCGGTTCTAACTCCCCAATAACGCGAATAATTTCGTTGTTCAGCTCAGGAATTGATTGGGGGTCATTCTCATAGACCTGGCTTTTCACGTAGCCCCAGAGAAAATAGTCCAACAGTGTCAGATCACACGATCTTGGTGGCCAATTAACATCATCGTTTCCGGAGATTACACTACATAAAATAATTCAACCATTTGAACGCGTTGTTGTATTGTACACGACTCCATTTTTATAAATGTCATACATTACACTTCTCGAATGTCACAAGACCTAGGCAAGTTCGCGACGCCAGCTGTGTTTTATCCAAGAATTAAAAAAACAGCTCAATTTGAAAGACCCTTTACGTCCATACAACTTTGTTGATTTCTCTGACTTTCTACATTTCCTTCTTTCAAAATATAATTCACTTTATCCATTTATTCTCACATTTTCACTATATATAATATATCTGTTTTGTAAGTACTTCTTTATTCCTTCGTTACACATGCCCAAACCATCTCAGCGTGTTCTTTTCCATCTTACTCAAAACATCAGACCCTTCATTCCGTATTTGATCATACATTATTATATATTCTTTAAAATGCACACATTTCTACAGCATGTATTCGGCTCTTTTTAATTTTTTCAGTCATTCCTTATCACTTTGTTTCGTATTCTGTCATATATTATCAATTCATGTATTCTTCTCAATGCATGCATTTTTACAGCATTTATTCATCTCTTCTCAGACGTTTCCTTCTTTAATAATTTCATCTGCATCTTAAAGACTCCCCCAGTCAGTCACTTAATGACTTATTTTTTTTACATTAGAACATGGAACATTATAGAAATCATCATTTTCCATCAGGAATGTGTAGGAAATTCTTGGCCCAAGAAACAACATTTCATTTATACATGAAGTATGTTCAATCGTATTTGACAATTCTTATTCATAGTGTTGATAATATAAGAAATATTTTATTTATATCTTCAACTAATTTAATTATAATATATATTTTTGTACAATTAGTCAAATACTCTAAATATTGCCTGAATAAAAAGGAGAAATTCTCGAAACTAATTGCCGTTAAAAACTTGATAAAAGTGATAGCAATCTCTGCTCTTTCCGATTCTGGACTATGCGGACGTATGTTACTCGGATGTTACAGAGGAACAGCTGGACAAATTACAGCGTCTTCAAAATGTGTGTCTAAGATTCATTTTCAACCTATGAAAGTACGATCATATAACTTCATACCAGAAGGCATTGAACTGGTTGAATGTTAGAAATAGACGCCAAATTCACATACTGTCTCTATTGTATAATATCTTTAAGTGTCCCGCTGCACCCTCTTATCTCGACGAAAATTTTCAGCGTCTTTCCAATCATGGATTAGCGCTACGCTCAAACAGATTGTTTATTGGCCTTTCCAGTTCACCACTCCTCTTTCTTTACGTCGTCCTTTACTGTCCATGCAGTGAGACTCTGGAATCAGTTACACACCATTATAAGACTCGCTCCGTCTTTGGCATACTTTAAGAAGCGACTGAAAAAACTCTTAATTTCAAGTCAGAGTAAAATAACGTGTTTCATTCCTGATTTTTATTTTCCTTTCTTCTCCACCATCCCTTCCTTTCCTTTGGATTGATGATATCTCACTTTATATGAAAAATAATGTTCGGGTGATTGTCCGTCTTTGTGGGGTTCGTGGGCATGTGCTCACGTATATGTTTATGGATTTCGTGGGGATGGATAGTCATTTGAATGATTTATGCGACCACGTAACTTGCTTCATTTAATTTTGTCTGGTTGGTTGGAAGAGATGGCCGCCTGGCAATAAACCCACCAGATTGTATTTCCAATAAAAGTGTTAAATAAATAGTATAAAGTTTATTTAAAAAAAAAGTGTTTTAATTTTTAAAAATGTTGTTACAAAATGAAAGCGTGAATTTAAATTAATTTTATTTTCAATCTTTACAGGTTTCGGGCGAAAATCAAATAAAAGTTGTTGAACACTCTGAACCAGGATCTCCGAGAGTGATCAAATTCTCACTGGAATGCGAGGATGACCCGGATCCATTGGTGTCTATGCCATCAGAAAATGAACCGCTCATTCTAGATCCAGAAGTAGACAAACCTTTAAAACTGCATACATTACCAAAGATAAAGCTACCTAAACCTCTACCACTTATAAAAAAATCAATTACTTTAGATCCGTTGAAAATCGATAAAGAAGCATTGATGTTGAAATTGGATGCTTTAAAAGAAAGACAATCGTATAAACCAGAAATCAAACCATTTAAAATAAATAAAGACCTGTTGAAATTTAAAAATTCAAAGCCAATAAAATATCCAATGTTTCAATCCAAACTCCCAATAGAGCTTCATCATCTGAAAGCAGAAGCAGCTTCTCCAAAAGTTAGCGCATTGCCAGTTGAAATGGAATGTTTAACAGACAGAATACGGAATTCTTTAAATCAGTCGCCAGTGCATGGAAAACTTATGGAATTATTACAACCAAAAATAATTCTTCAAACTGCAGATGATCCAAGAGATGTTGCCTCAGAATCTGAAAGCATGTACACAGCAGCATCTGAGAACAGGAAGATAACTTCACACGATGATTTAACATCATTAGAAACACAAACATTGTCAAAAGCAAAATCTTTGGCAGAAAAGTTAAGAAAATCGTTAGATGAATCAAGTAAAAAACTCAGAAAATCACTTCAACTATATTCAGCTCACGAAGAAAATGATCCCCAAGTCGGAGCTTCTGAACCTGAACGTGTATCAGATGCTGGAATAGGGTACAATAAAGTCGGTGAAGACAAAAAACTATTTCCTGGATCAAAATTATTGAAGCATGAAATTAAACCACTAAAAATTAACGAAGATATATTGAAGTTGAAAAAACCATTAATAAAGGATCCAATGTTTCGTTCAAATCTCCCAGCACTTGGCCAACTAGGTAGTCTTAAAGCAGAGGTAGTATTTCCCAAAGTTGATTTTTCAACAAATGAAGGTGAATCCCTTGTGAAAAAAATAAGAAATTCCTTGCACCAATCACCGATACATGAAAAGCTGACGCAGAAACTGCATTCAAAATTATTACCTCAAAATGTGGAAGATCCAACAGTTGATGCATCGGAGCCAGAAATCGTGACAGAGAGCAAAAACGGATTTTCACAATACAAAGCAGCACCATCAGAAAGACATATGTTGTCAGAGGCCAAAACTTTAGTCGAAAAATTAAGAAAAACTTTGGAACGATCAACCAAAAAACTTAAAAAGGTGTTACAACGACCTCCAGTCGAAGAAGAAAGTGATCCTCAAATAGGTGCTTCTGAACCTGAAATTGTAATAGATTCCAAAGCTACAGGAGCAAATATGTTATCTGATGAAGCTAAATCTATAATAGATACTCTAAAGAAATCTGTTGACAAATCTTCAAAAAATGGAAGATTTATGAGGATGTTGCGTTCCAAATTATCTTCTCAAAATGAAAACGACTCGAAAGCAAGTGGTTCTGAAACTAACTCTTTTGATACCTCGAAAAACGAGGAGAGATCAGCAGATGAAGAAGAGACAGGGGAATCAAATTACTCGCCAATTGTTCAGATTCCACCACCAAATGTCATAAATATAAATAAAAGTAAAACTTGTGATTTGTGCAAGTGTATTTTAGCTGCATTTCCTAAGAAGGTTGAAGAAGGTCAATTCATCATGAATGATCCAAGCAATGATCTTATAAGCAGAGCATCAAAGAATATACCAAGAGGCAGCTTTAGAAAACCACTACTGTTATCAAAACTTTATAATGAAAAACTGCCTCTCAATCCAAAATTAAGGAGTTCGTTAAACATACCATCAAATTTAGAACAAAGAGGTGATCAGTCAACGATGGCAGATGAACAAAATCCGAGCTTTGCTCTTCCTCCGAATGTTGAAGATGATAGTGAACTGTCAAATTTAGAGAGAGCCGCTCGAACAGAACAAGGTCTGAAAAGATTATTGGAGTTTGTCAATATTGTAGATCAAGTGGATCATTATATTTCAACTAAAACAAGAAGAGCGATATCAAGACTAGCTACAATTTTCGAAGAAGATGATAATGCGCGAATTCTTTAAATAACAAGTAACACTGCTTATAAATCTTTGTGATAAAGCCATACTATTGGAATAAGGTTATAATTCACGTTGTATATCTTTGCTGGAGTGTACGATAGCTACAAAGATCTTCATTTATGTAATGATATAAAAAAAATAACCATTAATATACATTTACAATTATGAAATACTTGCCTCCAAAATTCAGACTCGTATTATAGGTTAGTTAAGAGACAGCAAATCTCACCGAGTGCACATCATAAATGATAACGATTTAATCTATGTCATACATTTGAGCTTAATTGCTAACATAGCGATATGAAAATATACACTGAATGGAACTGTGAAATTTTTTATTTATATCTGTGATACTTAAATCATTATTCAATACAACAAAAAGGACCTTATTTTGAATGAGTTTACAGGTCTTCGCTTTATGCAAAAAAAATGGTTTACATAATTAGAAAAATGCGTAGGGTGAATTAATTATAAAAGTAAACTAAAAATTGTAAAAAACGATTTAATTTTAATCAGCTTTTTATATATTATTTTTTTAATTATATATATTTTAATTATCAAGTGAGATCGTTAATGAGGAATACCTATATTAGAAAAAAGTTTTTTTGGTCCCCAGGCATTAGGGATTTCTCTTCTGTCAATACTTCCTTAATTCTCCTTTATAGAGGTAACCTCCTTCGTGTCCTAATTTGTAAGATACTACTAATCTTCTCCAATGGTAACCAAAATATAAAAAAAGATTTCCCAGTCCAGTTATTTGTTCTTTGACAAGTTACTATTATTTTTCAGTATACGTTAATTAATATATTACCAATATAAATAAACATGGACAGTAAATTATGTGCAGATTCTGATGGTCCTTAACCTTAAGGTCTGCTTATGTTGTAACCTGGTCATGCTCTTTGTATCTGCATCACTAATGGTCTAAGAATATTGAAAAATAAATTTACTTCACATTCTTAACTTTTATAAGTTGCCACTTCAGATTATGTTATTGGTCATTTTTATATGTTGCTACATTGGCCACGTCAGGTGATGTTATTCGTAAATTTTATAAGTTGCCACATTGGCCACGTCGGGTGATGTTATTCGTAACTTTTATAAGTTGCGACATTGACCACATCAGGTGATGTTATTCGTAACTTTTATAAGTTGCCACATTAGCCACATGAAATAGCCAGGTGAAAATTTGATACTTGTACTCTTTCTAGTATGTCAACTAAAGTTAATAGAAGTCATGCTGTTTTGTTATATTCTTATGTTTTGTTAAAATGTAAAAGAAATTATCTTGCACAGTTAAGTTTCTTTTAAAAGAAAGGAAAATCCTTGCAGAAATAAATGACGTTTAGATGCTGTGTACGAAGAATCGTCTATCATATTTCACAGTGAAATATTGGGCTTAAGAGTTTCGCTTAGGCAGAGAATCTCTTCAAATATTTTTTCAGTAGCTGAAAAATAATCATTCTAAAAAAAATATTAAATTAGTGACTAAATTGAAAAATCTTTTCATTACATCATTTTTTTTATATCGTTGGACTGGAAACTTTTTGACCTTACTACATACCTCGTGAATCGGTAAATTTAAATTTTACCAAGAAATCAATCAACAATCAATATCTGACTGTTCATCGTCACCTCATACGTTCCATCAAGAGCTCCCAAGTTGGTCTACAGCTTGGTACACCACGTCTTCCCATGTCAGACCAAAAATGCAACTCCTCATCTTTCTTTCGATGGTCTTACAGCTTTGGCCTCTGTCAATCTTCACCTCCAACTCCTCCTGTCTTTCGCCTCAACCTTTCAATCCTGCGCCTGTAGCAGCCGTGTTGCGTCCCTCTCAAGTTCATCCTCCCATGCCCACTCTCCTCCCACCCGGGTGTCCCTCCAGGATTATTTTGGGTGCTCGCGATGACTGCATTCTCTGCACATGTCCGGCCCATCTCAATCTGACATGTACAGATAGCCTGGGAGCTTTGTAGATATTATATAACTCGTGTTTGTATCGTATTCGCCATCATTCATGGGGCCCAGGATCCTATGTAGTACTCTTCTCTCGAAGGCATCCAGCAACTCTGCGGATTTAGCTGTCAGTGTCGATGCTTCGCAGCAATATGCCACCACTGTTTTAATAATTGTTTTGTACTGCAAACTCCTCATATCATCACACTATTGTATAGTGTAAGATGGGTGCTCATTTCCTCAAATCCCTTATCTGACCGAATTCGCTTCACATTTAGTTTACATTGCATAAAACATCATTGTATTTTTTTATTGCATTTTGTAAATATGTAAGCAAATAGTATCTTAAGTTATTTATTTATTAAATGTTAGTTATAATTCTTTTAATTTCCTACTTTAATAAAATTACCTCAAATTAGTTCATGTGCCAGTATTATAATACATAATATTTGATAATTTATTAATAAAATATTGTTTGAAGTTATTCCTTTTATTCTGTGTTGAAATTGCTGAAAAAGATCATTTCTAGATAAAAGTACTTTAATAGTCAACTACATGAGATCTATATCCTTTCAGCCCAGGAATGACCTCCGTGGTCTAGTTTATAAGATGCCCTTCTTCCAACCCCGGTTCGATTTCCGCTGGATATAGATTTGAAAAAAAAAAAGGTTGCAATCTGGTTTCCACTTAAGGTCTTTGTAACATCTTTCTGGTTGGTTGGAAGAGATTGTTACATTAGCAATAAGCCTGCCAGGTTGTACTGTATGCAATACAATAGTGTTACACGATACAAAGATGTTAACTGTGATGTCATTGGAGCTTCAGGTGCGACATTAATTGAATGTCGCAACATATGAATAGTGACGGGTCATCTGCGCCAATCCTCCATTTGATGAGGTTCTCTTTTGATCTACCCATGCAGGTGCGTAGGTAATGAAGATACATCCATAAGGCCCATGGTAGGGGTAAAGGTGTAAGGGGCTGCAATACCATCCCAACAGTCCAAAAGTCAACCTCATTTGCACGCGGTGCATCTGCTAGTGGACTGATGAGACCCTGAAAACCGAATATGACAATGAAATTAATACTTCCAGGGCAGCTCAAATCTGTGGATGGCCTTGTTGTTTTAGTCCTGTGTCATAGGATAACTAAGGCAGAGATGCAGCCCAAGTTGGATGCGGAGCGTAACCGATCCAATTGAATTATATGCAGCTGGTACAAGTACAAACTACTGCACCTGATCATCCAAGGCAAAATAGAGGGCCGAAGAGGTGTTGGCTCCGCAATATACGTGATTGGACTGGTATAAGGAGCATTCAGGATCTTTTTCAGGCTGCCGGGGACAAAGATGCCTACTCCCAAGTGATATTCAACGTTGGGGGGACCTGACATGACACTGGGAAGAATAAGGTATAAGGATGGATTGTTCGAATGGGACTAAATTGTCATCTAAAGGTAAAATACCCTCCCATTCGGATCTTCAGGGGAGGGCACCTATCTGAGTGAATCATCGCAAAAGACATGGCACAGAATAGAAAAAAGCACTTCACCTTTGGCACTTGATAGGTGGTGTCTCTTTGGCAGGCACACTGAAGGCAGTATCCAAATCCTCAAGAACCTTCATGGAGGTTTTGGGTAATAAAATTCTGCATGACCTTAGTTTTGATCATGATGGTATGGGATCATTGTTTGTGTTGCTTACTTTTGCATGCAATATTGCAGCGAAAAACTGGAGATATTTATACAATTTATATTTAGAGAGAAAAACACTATTATCTAATTTTTTTCTCAAAGCAGCACTACAGTGGCTTCCGTAGCCTAGTTAGTAAGATGCTTTTCTCCCAACCTAAGGGTTGCGGGTTCGATCTTCGTTGGAACCCCAATTTAAAAAAAAAGGGATTTCAGTCTGGTTTTCACTTAAAGCCTCTTGAACATCTTTCTGGTTGGTTGGAAGAAATTGCTACATGCCAATACGTCCACAAAGTTGTACTGTATAAAACGAAAGTATAATATAATACAGTAAAACCTCTTTAAGATTGTATCGGACGTATGCGTCACCCGGAACATATATCTTATTTGTAACAATATTGTATGTGCATTTCTTTGATATTTGTATTGATATTAGGTCCTTACATATGAAATTGGCGTTTTGCCGTACTGGCAACTTTGATCTCAAATATCTTCTCTTTGGTTAGGAATTCCAAATTAAAATTTATACAGCTATTTACTCAAGTATTTGTGTTTCGAAAATTATAATTCATTTGTTTTTTCCTCAATTGTTTTTTTTCTTTGCGTCACTCAGTTTACAAAATGGAAAACTTGAAATATCGCGTTATTTACGAGTACGAGTTCCACCGTGGCACCAGTGCTGCAGAAACGGCTCGAAGGATTAATGATGTGTATGGCGACGGTGCCGCAAAAGAAAACACAGTGCGTTTTTGGTTCCAACGTTTTCGTTCTGGAAATTTCGACCTGCAGAACAAGCCCCGTGGAGAAAGTTGATAATGAAGAATTGAAGGCTATTGTGGAAGCGGATCCATCGCAAACCACGTCCGAGTTAGCTGCAGGCTGCGGTGTTAGTGATAAAACTGTTTTAATTCACTTGAAGCAAATTGGGAAGGTGAAAAAGCTTGAAAGGTGGGTACCTCACGAATTGAGTGAAGCAAATCAACAAACGCGCGTTGACTGCTGCGTTGCATTACTCAACCGGCACAATAATGAAGGAATCGAATCATTACCTGTGATGAAAAGTGGATCCTGTATGATAATCGGAAGCGCTCATCGCAATGGCTGAACCCTGCCGAACCAGCCAAACCATGCCCCAAGCGAAAATTGACTCCAAAAAAGTTACTTGTGAGCGTTTGGTGGACTAGTGCTGGTGTCGTTCACTACAGCTTTCTTAAATCTGGCCAGACGATTACGGCAGATGTCTATTGTCAGCAACTGCAAACCATGATGGAAAAGCTAGCTGCTAAACAACCGAGGCTGGTTAATCGCTCTAGGCCACTGCTGCTTCATGATAACGCTAGACCACACACTGCACAACAGACGGCTACCAAATTAGAAGAGCTTCAATTGGAATGTCTAAGACATCCACCGTACTCTCCGGACCTTGCCCCAACAGATTACTATTTTTTTCGAAATTTGGATAACTTCTTGCAAGGGAAAAAATTCAACTCCGATGGGGCAGTCCAAACCGACTTCAAAGATTTTATTGATTCCCGTCCGAATGGTTTTTTTAGTAAAGGGATCGATGAACTATCTATGAGATGGCAAAAGTGCATAGATAGCAATGGTACATACTTTGATTAAATAAATATATTATATTAAAAAAAAATCAACTTTATGTTCCTCCCAAACAAAACGCCAATTTCATATGTAAGGACCTAATATATTTGGTATTTTTGGCGATTTTGTATGATAATTTTATGTTTGTTGAGATCCGTGCGGTGTCACGACCGCAACTGAAACGTACCTTATGCACGGTCACTGTGAGAATATATCGCAGGCCGGCCGGCCTCTGCATGCGCAAAACTCACAAAAATTGTGGTATTTCGTGAGGTTTGAGCGCATGCAGTGGTAGAAAATGGCGCTTGCGATTGACCGTTCATAAGGGTCCTTTCAAAATAAATCATTATTCTCAATTCTCTCTACCTACTGTGTTTTACTTAAGACCTGTTATACCTGCCTAAGAGGAATCTCTTCAATCCGCTACCTTTTCAACGATCTACACCTCTGAATGTGAGCCGAATTCTCCGAGCAGTAGCCATCCACCTATGGCACAGTTCTTTGTACTGGTGCCGTACAAAGATGTTTTTCAAGGGACCAAACCATTCAAACTTCGTTCGAGGATAGTATTTGAGATGTATGTTCCAATATGGAGATTTTTTAGGGAAAAAAGTAGATTTTAGATGAGAAAACATCTTAGACAGAAATTTCTTTAGTCTAGAGAAATTTCTTAAATAATATAAAGATAGAAATAAATTTGGAGAAAAAAATAGAATACACACATATCAGTGTTCTATTCATACTACGTTCCCCAGACCATCTCATCCCTGGTCCACAAACAGTTTATTATTACTGGTTCGTTTCATTGAAATGAAAAAAGTATCTGAAAACAGAAAGTTTGACAAGCACTCTGAACCATGGGAAGTAAAACAAAAACAAAAAAAAAATAGGTATTTATTTTTTATTTTCTTAAAAAAATATTAAACCTAAAATAGATATACTTAAATAGAATATGTATACATAAATCAATCACCGCTTTATATTACATTTCTCACTATACTTCAAGCATTATTCTCAACATTCGGGATTCAACTTTTCTTTTACAACATTCTGTTCAAATTTACAACAATTTTGTCAGAAAAATAAAACGTGCCTCAATCTCGATATGGATAAATCTTAAAGGACCTTAATATCACTCCGTGGTCCATTGTTCGCTTTTATTAAATTAGACATGAAATTCTTTATATGTTATTTATAATAGTATAAATAGGCCAAAACCCGTACGATGGTTGTCGGCAAAGACAGAATACGAGAATTGAATTTTGAATACAAGAGAGCGAGAGAGGAATATTTAGATTCTCTGCGAAAGTAATTCGAAATTTGAATCTCGGTGGGTCCGTGATACTGAACGAATTTTAAATACCTAGCTAACAATTTTTGAACCGGTGTAAAAGGGGACGATGTATAAATGATATATATATATAAACAAATTCTATATTTATGAATATATATTTTCATAAATGTAGAATTTGTTTTACTTCCGTGAACATTTCACGGGTTGCAACTAGTTTATAACTAACCTTTTTAATCCCACGGGGCCGATTATCAGCCCCAACTGGTGTATGCGAAAAATCCCACGGGTCCGATCATCGGCCTCAAAGTTTTCATACAAATTTTTATGTTGAATGAAAAAAAATAAAAATATTTTTTTTGATGAAATATGAAAATAACTTATTATTTTACACTCTACAGAGAGATCTCCACAAAAAATAATGTTTTAAAACTAAATATTAACTGAGATAAAAAATAAAATATAAACTACTGTTTTGCTTAGGCTTAGGATTTTTTTGCTTAGGATTTTTCGCATATTTTATGCAAAATATACTGGGATTAAAAGAGTTAAGGCATTAAGGATGTGGATGTTTCAAAACATTGTAATTTGTTAAGTAGAAAGAAATATACAATGCTGTTATTTTTCGGAAGATATTTTGATTCATAGTATGATTAAAAATTGGAAAGACGAAGTAAAGAGTATATGTAAAGGAAAGATGGTAGAGTATATGTAAAGGAAAGATGGTCGAGTATATGTAAAGGAAAGATGGTCGAGTATATGTAAAGGAAAGAAGGATGGTCAGTGCGTAAAAACACATACAAATGCTACTGTATTATCCGGAACTCGATTATCAAGATTTTCGTTTATCCGGATCGGACAAAATCATGGAACAAAATTTTTAAAGACTATTAGCGAGTTCCATTAACAGCAATTCAAATCTCATTGATGCGTTAAATTATTAAGCTATAGTAATTTAACGAATAAACAAATTTCAACATGTACTAAATGCGATGAAAAAAATGTCAGCTTCGTGATTCGTCAGGTTTATGATGTGAACAATCAATTTTTTGGATTTCAATAATTTGAATGATGAGGAAATAATTGAGGCTATATCGGACTTCCCTTAGAGGAACAAGACCAAGAAGATAATGAGGAAATTGCCGAGAGGGAGGATATTGGTCCCGTACATTCAGAAGGTTTTCAATGCTTAGAGGTTGCAATGAAGTGATTCGAGAAACAGGAAGAATGAAACTCAAGACAACTTATCTTATTGGCCCGACCATAAGGCGAGGTTTTTATTTAAAGAAACCAACACGATAATTTGTAATGTATATGTACGTGTAAAAAAAAAGTTATCTGTTGAATTTTTTTTTGAAAAGCAGATTTTAACAATAATGATTCATGCCTTTATGATCAGTATTTTTATCCAAAAAAAGAAACATTAAAAAAATGGACACCGCCTTATAATCAGAGTTGACCCATAGTCGGGTCAATACGGTATTTGTCTAAAAATTATACACGATTTTGGTAGCTACGAAAAGCAAAAGTTAATAATTGAATTTCTAACAAAAGAAATATTTTCAGTAAATATGTATTCAATTTTAATTATTATTTGAAGATGTACAATATTAATATTTCTATAAAGATTATACATAGATACTATAATATCACATATGTGTTTCTTCCTCCTCTCGATTATCCGGAATTATCGTTATTTGAACTATCTGCATCCCCATTTAGTCCCGATAATCAAGGCTTCATTGTAGTGAAAATGTTACAAAATCTAGTCCACAATGACAACCCAACTTATAAGTGTATATTGCCCATACTGAGACTTGAAATTATCAAGTAAGAATATGGACAGAAACAAAGTTGCGTAGGATGTTATGAAAAAAGGCAAGATAGCACAACCAGAGGAAAGACAGAGAGGAACACATGGTTTCACTCATTGATGAAAAGGCAAGATAGCACAACCAGAGGAAAGACAGAGAGGAACACATGGTTTCACTCATTGATGAAAATAAACTAATAATTAAATTTACAAGTAAAAGGGTTGAAGTATTGTATAGTATTGCACTTTCACAGCAAAAGACCAAAAAGTTGTTTCAAGGCCACATGTGAAAAAGGAGACTAGGATTCCATTTTTTTGGGTACCATAAGGAATCAAACCTAAAACCCCACGGTTGAAGACATTCATTCTACCAACTAAGTCACGGAGGTCGTCATTATGTGTATTATTTTCTTATGAATAGTTTTCTGATCCTTACTTCTCAAAACTGAAAATATTTTCTTGATATGTTTCCCGAAGAAAATACAAATGGGCTATATAAGAGAGTACCTCTAAGACAAAGCATCATTGGCTGGTCATGTTGCAAGTATCATGGTCGTTACTGGATCTCATAGTCAAGGATTCCCTCACCATTCCAATGTCAATCTCGGGCTGCTCCTTCAATATCGATTCTGTGATTTTCTGTGAGAACAGCCCCATCCTAGACATACATACCATCCTGCAGATGTCACAGACGTATAGATCCTGCTGAGCCGCCTGGTAATACTGACGCATATTCGCAGTGCGCTGACTGTTTCTCACACATCTAGCTGTTGAGACGTCATGAGTTTGAGAGCAGATAGCTCTCAACATTCCACGATCTTGAGCCCCACCTGTCTCAGTCATCTCACACAGTCATCGACTTTCGCAGACTGTTCTTATAGCGCTTCCTCTGCCCCACTAACCCTTCATTTGCCCATTACTTCCCATAAAGATGTTTTAGGAGCCTATGTCCTTCAATACGTATCACATGTGCGATCTATCTCTATTTCGCCTCTACAGGTTTACAGTTGAAGCATTACAGGATAGATACATTTATGATATGATCACTCAAATGGATTAAAAAGATGTGCCTTCTATAGGGAACTCAAGTCTCACACTCATAGAGAATTGTGGGAAGGACAATGACCGTGACCATGTAGTAAGAATCGCAAGTATAAAGAATCAATGATGGACAAATACTGTCATTTTATGACAAAAGAATATGCCGTTATCTAACTGGATAAAGGAGATATAAAATTCATCGATGCCTGCAGCAATTGATGGAGTTAACACAAAGGGAATAGAGATAATGCAAACAGGGAATAATTCTACAATGGATTAACAAAAGCTGATAGGCAGGATATTTAAATCAAGTCACTAATACAGGATATGGCATAACAAGTCACCCCATTTGGTTTGCCTATACGTTTTCTTTAAAGACAATTAAAAATGAACAAAAAAGTTTTATAATGAAAAGGTACACACACACCATAACGAGCCCAAATCATCTTGCTGTATACCAGAAATAAATAATATTGCAATATGCTAACCACACTCCACTCCAATTTTGGGAAAAATGGGTCTGTAGACAAACAAAATTGCAGGTTCTGAGAAACTGATAACTCCAAAAGTATTTTAAAATATTATGAAACCAACGCAACCATTAACATTTTCAACGTGGGACCCATCATCTACATACAGTACCCGGTGGTAAGTAACACATAGTTTGTAGAGCGTCATCTCTGTCACACGATGCACTAACAGTCCGGTCTGGTAACGACTGACAAATCGCGACGGAACACGTCTATGAACGACACAGAGTATTACTTACCACGGGGTACTGAACATACATATCATCACACTGTGTCCATTGCGAGGTAGGCAGAGAACAGATCTTAACACTTTTCTATCCAAGCACACAACTTTCACCTCCTCCACATTTATCGGTCTACCTTTCCATGGACACTTTGCATTTCTGACTTGTCTATATATATATATATACAACTGTGTATAATTCTTTTGGGGTTAGCAAAAAAAAAAACAATTATAAAATAGGTGAAGTGGTTTAAAAACCCATGTGTGTGCTTGAGCATAGCAAAAAAATGGGTACTATAGACAAAACTAATGATGCTGAGTACTTGGAAATTGTTTATGGAAAAATAAAAAAGTATTTAATTGGCGTTTCACATTATTTTGTGAAAACTGTCATGGATTAAAACAACTTATCCAAGATGCGCCGGTTGCTTGGAAGAAATTTCTGTATAGCAAGTTCGCCAGATATTCCATGTCCACAAAATAATAAATAAATAAATATTTGGGTTCATTGTTGCGGTGTGTACCTTTTTCCATTGTAATTTTTTTAATGTTAATCTTTCACCAGCTGCGAATAATAAAATGAGATTTATAGTAAAAAAAGTTAAAAACAAACCAAATGGAGTGTAATTATGTCACATCCTATATAACAAATGGAGTGTCATTATGTCACACCAAATATAAAAATTTGAAGAAGTGCGCAATAGAAAGAGATTTGCATAGATTAATTTTCAATTTTGTAATAAAGCATCTGTATCAAAAATGAAATTCTAATCTAAATATTCATTCACATGAGAATTAAATTTATACAACAAAAATTTATTCAACAGCCAGATATCATCAATCGATAAAATGATATTTATATTAATAAGGAAAGAATTTAAATAACTTTGGGAAATGGATCGACAGCAAAAAAGAAAATTCTTTCCTAAAAAGGAAATTACACTCAAGTATACTTCATAATTAATAATTATTGTTTTTAAAAGGAAAAAGGGTATAATACGCGCTACTCGGAGGCTATTTGCCGTTCATCACTGCAGTGGGGAGTTTGACGTCGTTGAAGTAGGGATGCCTCTTGGCTTCCAGGGCGGATATTCTGCTGACTGGATCGTAAATCAACATCTTCTGGAGCAGCTCCATTCCCAGAGGATCCATATTACGGACCTGAAATATACAAGAGTTATCAATCCAAAAAATACATACTTACCGCTTCCCCGTTCAGGAACACAAAGAAGACAGAGGGCTGACTTTCCAATCTAGACATACCCGGTCTGTAAATATGAAACCGGAATTTTCTCATAGATGGCTCTAACACATCGATCAATAAGCCCCGGGACTAACTACTAAAACAACATTTGTTTGCCAAAATTCTTCTTTATTCATCAACATAGTCTCCTTCATGAGCAACACATTCATTCCAACGCTATCCTAACTTTTCTATGCCAGCGTGTAGAACGATTTATCTTTGGTTTCAAAATAGGCATTAGTTTCGGTAATCACTTCTTCATTGGAGCCAAATCTCTTTCCCTGGAGCATCTTTTTGAGGTCTGCGAACACCCAATAGTCCCTGGGGGCCTAATCTGGAGAATACGGTGGGTGCGGAAGCGATTCGAAGTTCAACTCATGCAATTTGGCCATCGTTACCATCGACTTGTGACACGGTGCATTGTCCTGATGAAAGAGAACGTTTTTCTTCTTCATACAGGGCCGTTTTTTTGCATTTCTGCCTTCAAACGCTCCAATAACGCTATGTAATATTCGCTATTGATGGTCTTTCCCTTATCAAGGTGATCGATAAATACCAAGCGCATCCCAAAATCCGGAGGTCATAACCTTCCCGGCCGACTATTGAGTTTTTGCTCGCTTCGGATGACTTTCACTGGCTGCTCCCCAATCAGCTGACTGCCTATTTGATTCCGGAGTATAGTGGTGGATCCAAGTTTCATCCATTGTCACATACTGACGCAAAAACTCCTGTTTATTTCGCATAAACAGTGCCAAACAGCGCTCTGAATCATCAATGCGTTGTTGTTTCTGTTCCATTATGAGCAAACGCGGCACCCATTTCGAAAAAAACTTTTTCATGACCAAAGGTTGGTACTAACTGAGAATGGTATGGATTTGTTATTAGAGGTGCCATCTGTTGGTTAGTCCCGGGACATATTGATCGATGTGTTAGTTGTCAATGTAGTGACTGTCAAACCGCGTCATTGACGCCTTCTTCTTGTGTTTACATATTTCAAAGACATTTAACTCACAACAATACAAGTTTAATACAACTACATATGTTTTCATAGCGTTGAACATGTCTGTTTTTGTGCCTGAAAACTACGATTTGCGGACAGCATTGATTTTCTGTTACCACTTAAATAAAACTGCTGCAGAATCGCATCGAATGTTTGTCTAAGCTTATGGTGAGCATGCTCTTGGTAAATCATAGTGCTTTGAGTGGATTAAAAAATTCAAAAGTGGCAATTTTGACGTGAGAAACGAAGAACGTGGAAGACCACCGAGAAAGTTTGAAGACACCGAATTGCAAGCATTGTTGGATGAGGATGACGCTCAAACGCAACAATTCGCGGATCAATTAAATGTGACACGAGAAGCCGTCTCCATACGTTTGAAAACCATGGGAAAGATCCAGAAGGTGGGAAAATGGGTTCCACATGAACTGAATGAAAGACAGCAGGAAAACCGAAAAACCACTTGCGAAATGCTGCTCGCCAGGTAGAAAAGAAAATCATTTCTCCATTGAATTGTGACTGGCGATGAAAAATGGATATATTTCGAGAATCCTAAGCGTAAAAGATCATAGGTAACTCCAAGCAAACCGGCGACATCGACTGCAAGGCCAAATCGCTATGGACGGAAGACAATGCTCTATGTTTAGTGGGATCAGAACAGTGATATCTATTATGAGCTGCTAAAACCTGGCGAAACCGTTAATACTGAACCGCTACCGACAACAAATTATGGATTTAAACCAAGCATTGCATGAAAAACGACCAGAATATCAAAAGAGGCAACACAAAGTGATTTTGCTTCATGATAATGCACCATCGCACACAGCAAAACTTGTCAAAGAAACGATTGAGGCGTTTAGTTGGCAAATACTTTCGCATGTGGCATACTCATCAGACTTGGCTCCATCCGATTACTATTTATTTGCATCGATGGGACACGCACTTGTTGAGCAGCGCTTCACTTCTTATGCAAATGTACGAAAATGGCTCGATGATTGGTTTGCCTCAAAAGAGCAACAGTTTTTTTGGCATGGCATCTACAAATTGCCAGAGATGGGAAAAATATGTAGCTAGCGACGGGCAATACTTTGAATAAAATATTTTTTACCATTTTCATACAATAAATGTGTATTTTCTATAAAAATATTCCGGTTTCATATTTACAGACCTGATACATATGCCATTGTGATTTGTTTAACAAAACACTGTTTTTTCCACTTAAGATAACGGAATGACCCTACCGGTTTCAATGGTTTTCACCTTATCATCAGGGAACACAAACAAAACTGAATTATGCCCGGGCTGGTCCAACAGGACTACACACATCTAATGTTCATATTTCGCATGCCTAGCTCAGGGCCGAGCTGAATGAAAACTGTTTTGTAGCATTGCTGTATTCATGTTGGAACATATCCTACGTTGGAATGTATACCCATTCCACACAATAAAGCTTTTCCACACCCACATTCATTCCCAGGTATCAAAAATGTTACTTTGATTCCTATCGCTACACGCCGTTCAATATCCCTATCTCTCATAACTTCTCAGAAAATATTACTAATAGCAGAATTCATCAACTTGGTCTACATCTAATATTAATCACCCATATATTTCCTTTCATACTTTTCTATCACAATTTATTATCGACTTTTTTTATTGATTTACTTACGTAGTTTTCCAGATTGTTTGACGTCCAACATGGGAAGGTGGCTTTGTAATCGGGAAGTGAAGTTACTCCAGGCCAAATTTCCTCTGTAGGTGTCTTCAAGACTCTGAAAATGCATTGACATTACATTATTTTTATAAAAACTGTTCAACATATTCACTGACAGTCACACAATATCACATAGTATAAGCCGCACACTGGGAGCCAACCACGTGATATAGTATGGCGAGCTACAGTAACTCATTTGAGCCAGTATAGCCCTGGCAACACTGGGAAGTCGACATATTTTTTGCGACCATATATAAGCAATATCTTCATATAATAAGGCAATTTAACATTTTATTCTTTTCTTACACAAAGAAAAATTTTAAAAGCGACAGTATTTTCCTTTACCAGTAATCTTCTTCTTCCCAGTGTCACGTCAGGTCCCCCCAACGTTGAATATCACCTGAGAGTAGACATCCTTTTCCCAGGCAGCCTGAAAAAGATCTCCAACGCCCCTTATGCCAGTCCAATCACGTATATTGCGGAGCCAGGAGATTTGCCTCCTGCCAACACCTCTTCAGCCTTTTATTTTGCCTTGGATGATCAGGTGCAGTAATTTGTACTTTGCTCCTCTAAGTACATGATCCAAGTAGTACACCTTTCGGATTTTAATATTAGTCAGCAACTCTCTATCAACTTTGGCTCTTTGAAGAACCCTTGTGTTGCTGACCATATCCGTCCAGGGTATCCATAGCATTTGCAAAGCTATTACCAGTAATAGCTTTGCAAAATCAATATATAAAAATTGAATTTCAAATACCCATAGAAACACTCATTTACGTGTGCATAGCTTGAACCGTAACAAATCTCACGTAAATTTGACAATCGTTTACTTCATACAACTGTATATGATTTAGAACTTACATGCAAATGATTTTTACGTTTTTCATCCATTCGCCTATAAAATTCATTACAATCGCGTGACTTCGAATGCGTGTGTTTTTTAAAGTAAATAATCGTTATTTTTATTTTCATTATCTATACATAAAATAAAACTTCAATACGGACACTAATATCTATAAAAACATTTTGTCCATGAAGATAGTTCGCTACTATTAGGTCAGCAGTGAACGTGTTAATCTTACTGGGGAAAACTCAAGTTGTCATTACAAAATCAATGCATGGTAATGAAACAAGGTATTCTAATATAAAAATATGAATTCCAATGGTACATAACGAACGTATAGGAAAACTTGTCAATTAGGGACCGACAGCAAGTACAAATATAGGAAAAATGCTAATGAAGATGTGGGAGAATGCTAATTATCTTAAAATGAAAAGTATAATTATTTAAGTAATCAATTAAGACAAACTGGATATAAATTAAAAACTTTGCGAAAAAGAATGTGATTTGAAGATACAAAAAGTAGTAATGTCTTTTTAGACAGTTTATTATTCTATTGAATAAATTCAGATGTGAAGAAATGATTTGACAGTGATTCGGTATCAGAAATCGTAAGCACAATTTTCATACATTTTATATAAATTCATTCAATCATTAGAAAGTTCTGAGTGAGACAATAACGAATATACACAACAATGTATGGAGCTTCCATAATAATGACGAATCTATTAAACAAAAAAGATTTTTTTTATCCACTTTGCACGGATTTATCCTGTTACACAAAGAGGGTCTGCTTCTAGAGTAACCTTATTCGTTAGGAAGAATATCAGCCACGACTCTTCTAATACTGCTAGGCGGTGCCGAGAATATATCCACAGTGTCATTCAGCTGGTTCAATACCTCTATACCACGTGTGACTGAGTGTTTAGCCGTGATATTCGTTCTGTAAGTTAGTATGTAGAACAGAGGGTGATTCCTTGCACAGCCATATTTATTAGGTACATATAAAATTAGAATCGCGGGACAGTTAAAACAATCTTGAAAAACCTATAATAGGAATATCGCAATGGATTCTTGCCGTCTTGTTTCAAGGCTTCTATAGTTACACACCGTGATACGTTCGACATGGTGAGCATATTTTGGGTAATCGCCCTTTGTTCTGTACCATAAATATCTAAGGAATTTTTATGTATTTGTTCTATATTGTTTTTATATTTGAGCTCATAAGGAGCCTAAACTGTAGATGCATATTCTAATTTGGTTCTTATTAGATAATTATATAAGTTTCAAAGGATATCGGTACTGTTAAATTATCTTGATATCCTCATTATAAAACCGAATAGTTCGTAAAAATCCGATATCAAACGCGAGACATGGTTAATGAACGTGAGTCTGACATCAAAGGTTATGCCCAAATCTTTGAATTCAGAAACTCTGTTTAATGATACTCCCTGTACAGTATACTGATGGTGGATTGGTGAAAAAGATGGACTATAGATTACATAGATACATTTATTTATGTTGAACAGAAGATGATTTTAGTCCAGAAGAGTCTAGGTCCTGGTGTTTGAGAAATTTTAGTATAAAGTGTGTGAAAAACATAATTATATTAAAACATGGAAGATATGGCCTGGAATGATCGATAATGCCTGTGCCAAAAGGATAAATATACCTAAGCTGACAAAGAACAAGCTTCTTGAAACTGAGTGACAGGCCAGGGAGTGAAATTAGAATTTCTGTGGTTGGTTAACTGTTGTGCACAATCCCCACAGTAGGAGTACTTTTTCTTAAATCAAGTGTAACATTATAAAATTTAAAGAATGAATCAAAATTGCACCTTATTTTTAAGTAAATAAATGAAAAAAGAATTTTTAAAATCAGCAATTTTTTTTCAGCAAGCAGTTGATCTTCCGATATGTGGCAGTAACACATAAGATAATAAATTTTGATAAGAACTCCCAAAATAGGTTGTCTTCAAGTGATTTCTGAAGCCCGCACCATCCTGCCTTTAGAGGCAGACCATTCCACGCCATGGCAAGGCGAGCAATGCAAAAGCCCTATCATAACAGCCCAGATTGATTTGGAATAACCAATTTATTCACATTATAAGTAATATTCAAAATTTTAATACATTATGGAAATTAAAAAAAAACAAATCTGTTAACTATTTGATTAAAACAACAACAAAAAAATACCATTTGAAGAAATGAAAATAAATATACCTGAATATTCTAAAGAGCTGATCGATTTCGGAGTCTCCTTGGAAAAGAGGTTTTTTGGAAGCCATTTCGGAGAATATGCAACCAACTGACCACATATCAATAGGGCATGAATATCTGAAAATGAAATACATCAAGCAGTTTTTTTATGTATGAAAAATATTTTTTTTACACATGAAAATGCAGTTTTTTTTATGTATACAACCAACTGGGAAATGAAAACATTCAAAGAAAATATTCAGTTCTAAAAAGTAAAAATTGAATTTGCCGTGTGTCATCATCATCATATAAGGGTTATCAAGAAAGAAGAACCAGGGTTTTGTTGATTATAGTGAGAGTTCTCTTTCATGTCATTAAAATAATGCAACCTGTAGTTAGGCGTACGATGGTTGTGTCTAAACTGAATACGCACATACTATTTTTTCTTATATTAGGTCCTTACATATGAAATTGGCGTTTTGCCGTACTGGCAACTTTGATCTCAAATATCTTCTCTTTGGTTAGGAATTCCAAATTCAAATTTATACAGCTATTTACTCAAGTATTTGTGTTTCGAAAATTATAATTCATTTGTTTTTTCCTCAATTGTTTTTTTTCTTTGCGTCACTCAGTTTACAAAATGGAAAACTTGAAATATCGCGTTATTTACGAGTACGAGTTCCACCGTGGCACCAGTGCTGCAGAAACGGCTCGAAGGATTAATGATGTGTATGGCGACGGTGCCGCAAAAGAAAACACAGTGCGTTTTTGGTTCCAACGTTTTCGTTCTGGAAATTTCGACCTGCAGAAAAAGCCCCGTGGACGGCCGGAGACCAAAGTTGATAATGAAGAATTGAAGGCTATTGTGGAAGCGGATCCATCGCAAACCACGTCCGAGTTAGCTGCAGGCTGCGGTGTTAGTGATAAAACTGTTTTAATCCACTTGAAGCAAATTGGGAAGGTGAAAAAGCTTGAAAGGTGGGTACCTCACGAATTGAGTGAAGCAAATCAACAAACGCGCGTTGACTGCTGCGTTGCATTACTCAACCGGCACAATAATGAAGGGATTTTGAATCGAATCATTACCTGTGATGAAAAGTGGATCCTGTATGATAATCGGAAGCGCTCATCGCAATGGCTGAACCCTGCCGAACCAGCCAAACCATGCCCCAAGCGAAAATTGACTCCAAAAAAGTTACTTGTGAGCGTTTGGTGGACTAGTGCTGGTGTCGTTCACTACAGCTTTCTTAAATCTGGCCAGACGATTACGGCAGATGTCTATTGTCAGCAACTGCAAACCATGATGGAAAAGCTAGCTGCTAAACAACCGAGGCTGGTTAATCGCTCTAGGCCACTGCTGCTTCATGATAACGCTAGACCACACACTGCACAACAGACGGCTACCAAATTAGAAGAGCTTCAATTGGAATGTCTAAGACATCCACCGTACTCTCCGGACCTTGCCCCAACAGATTACTATTTTTTTCAAAATTTGGATAACTTCTTGCAAGGGAAAAAATTCAACTCCGATGGGGCAGTCCAAACCGACTTCAAAGATTTTATTGATTCCCGTCCGAATGGTTTTTTTAGTAAAGGGATCGATGAACTACCTATGAGATGGCAAAAGTGCATAGATAGCAATGGTACATACTTTGATTAAATAAATATATTATATTAAAAAAAAATCAACTTTATGTTCCTACCAAACAAAACGCCAATTTCATATGTAAGGACCTAATATTTTTTTCCTAAACACAGAATAACAATTATTTGTATTAGTATACATGGCATTTATATTGTAATATATACAGGTAGCCCCCGTTGATCGCGGGAGATACGTACCGGACATGGCCGAAATTCCGCGATCAACGGGGGATTTAAAAAAAATCATTTTAAGATTCTAAAAAACGTTTTATTTTTAAAATAAACATTAAATAACAATGTCATATAAAATACAATTCATTTTTTTTTTCCGCTTTGCAAAAAAGAATCTAGATTTCCTTGTTTAGCCTCTCGACGTTTATTGTATAAAATTTGTATATGGGGTGGTCCGATAAGTACTTAGCCTACAAAAGAATAACAAAAATTTTGGAAAAGTGGCGATTTATTTCTCAACATAATCTCCTTTGAGTTCGATACACTTGACCCAGCGATGCTCCAACTTCTTTAACCTGTCTGAAAAATACGTTTTCTGGAGGTCTGCAAAGTAGGCCTCCGTGGCGGCGATAACCTCCTCATTCGACTCAAATTTCTACCCGGCGAGTGACTTTTTCAAATTTGGAAACTAAAAGAAGTCGCACGGGGCCAAATCCGGAGAATACGGTGGATGGGGCAGCAGTTCGTAGCCTAATTCTACCAATTTGGCCGTGGCGACGGCGGAGGTGTGAGGCAGTGCGTTGTCATGATGGAAGAGCACTTTTTTCTTCACCAAATGGGGCCGTTTTTCCTGCAATTCGGCGTCGAATCGGCCCAATAATTCAGCATAGTAGAGCCCTGTGACCGTTTTGCCCTTCTCCAGGAAGTCGATGTAGATCACACCTTTTGAATCCCAGAAAACGGTGGCCATCACCTTTCCGGCCGATAGGACAGTCTTCGCCTTCTTCGGAGCACGTTCGCCGGGTGAAGTCCACTGTTTCGACTGTTCCTTGGTCTCGGATGTGTACCAGTATATCCATGTTTCATCGACGGTCACGAAACGATGCAGAAACTCCTTCGGATTGCGCTTAAACATCGTCAAACACTGCTCTGAAGTGGTCTCACGGTTGCGCTCGTTGTCCGGAGTGAGCAAACGCGCCATCCATCGCGCCGACAGCTTTCTCATGCCCAATACTTCATGCAGGATATGACCCACGCGGTCTTTTGAGATGCCTACTGTCTCAGCTATCTCGCGCACCTTCAATCGGCGGTCTGCCAATACGAGATCGTGGATTTTTGTCACGTTATCCTCCGTGGTAGCCGTTTTCGGGGCAACTGGGCGTGGCTCATCAAAAACCGACGTGCGACCACGTTGAAACTCGTTAAACCAATTTTTGACGGTCGCCATCGAAGGAGAAGAGTCACCGTACACAGCATCAGAGCACTCTTTAATTTCGCTGCGCGATTTCCCTTTCAAAAACAAGAATTAAATCACCGACCGATATTGCTCTTTTTCCATTTTTCTCAAATCCGCGGAAACGCTCGCTTCCACACGCGGTCAAAACAAAACTACGCGTCCGATTCGGCTGAAATTTTGACAGTAGCTGTCAACGACAATGTACTACGCGATAAAAAATTGCTCTTGCGATAGTGGTGCTATCGGGCGGTGAGGCTAAGTACTTATCGGACCGCACTCGTATAATAATAATTTCACAAACAATTTTACAAAATAAATTTCCTAATTTTTGTGACGCACGCAGATGAAATCGGTACAGATGGAAACTATATAATTTAATAAGAATCAAATTATTTTACTTTTAGTTCACTACTCAGAAAACAAACTAACTTTCCGGTACACCTAATATAAACCTGTTAGTATGTGCTCCTAGTAATATTTTGGTCATACCTTGTGCTTCCCAGGAGGACCTCAGGAGCTCGGTACCACAATGTCACCACTTCGTGTGTGTACACTCTAACTGGAACACCAAATGCTCGGCCTAGACCAAAGTCGGCTACCTGAAATTATACATATAAAACTATTAATGATAAAAGAAATATACATTTTAAATGAGGTGCAAAGAATAAGAAATGCTTGAACACATTTATATGTAAAGATAATTTTACAATTCACAATATTACACAGAAAGATAAACTAAATGGTTAAACTTAAGTCTGGGATGCAGTGATAGGATTGCCAGGAAACGGGAGACTGAATTTTGCGAAGGGGGTCACAAGGGAATCTTCCAACAAGATGTATTAACAACATCAATTGGTTCACAGGGGGTTTATGGATGAAGGATGCATAGCACCGAGTGGAATAGAGAAGATGAGGGGAGACCTATATCTTGCAGTGGAGTCATACAAGATGAAATTTTGGGTGATTAAAGATAAACCCATTTAATTTATTTTCCTACCTAATAAGATGTTCTATAATTTCATCCACGCTCTTCGTGGCTTTGGCAAACAGCTCCGTGAATATATTTAACAGGAAATAAAATGCATATCAAGTACCTCAGAGCGGGAAAAAGATAAATTATTTGGTATGATGATTGCTTACTTGGATATAGCTCAGGACACCTGTTACTCACCATTATCATGCCATGTCCCTATTGAGGTAGGTAAAGAGAGAACACATCACAACTGTTCTATCACATATTTTATGCTTTTGCCACGTCCATACACCTCATCATGCATACTGTCTTATTAAAAAGCCTTTTCACTCTTCCCGCTTTAGCAATTTGATTGATTTGATAGTGTCATGTTTTTCTAGGTCTTCCTAAACTTCTCGTACCTTCCATAATACTCGTATATTGTTATTGTAAATAATTCATTCTTTCTACGTGGCTGAACCATGTCAATCCTCCTTTCTTCATCTTAGGCAGTGAATCTTCTTTCAATCCTCATTCTTTTCTTATTGCTTAGTCTGACATATATTGTTTATCTATACATTCTATGCAGTGCTCTCATTTCTACCACATTTATCTTACTTTCATCATTTTATTGTCACATCCAAGTTTCGCTTGCATAATATTTCCTTACGAGCAGTAACCTTTGCTACCCTTGAACTAATATTTCCTTACGAGCAGTAACCTTTGCTACCCTTGAAATGCCTCCCTTGAACACATTGTACAACTTACCATTCACGAAAATATGAGTTAAGCAAGATCGTCTTCAAAATCAATTTATATGGGTTCAAGGAGGTTTAAATGGGTGTATCAAATGTCCATACTGATTTCTCATCCTGTATAACTTAATGATTTGACGAATTACATTTAAAATTTAATAAATGAAAAATTGGTTTAATTATTTGAATGACAAATGACAACTTCCTTGACCTACACAGTCTGTCCAATGGGAAAGGTGACTGATTTTATTTTCGCGTAACCAGCAGCGCCATCTGGGAATGAATACGTGAGCTAACTAGCGGCACATTTCGACTATCTTACATAAAAGTTTCAAAGCACTGGCATCGCTGGCTCATTCGTAATGACGTAACAATTGACAGTACCTTCTGAGTCTCGATCAGAAAAGTGTACAGACTGGACAGACCGTGTAGTTAGAATGATCAACTTCCAGCCTGGAGATTTTAGATTCCATTTCTTATGTTACTTAATAAAATAAATAAATAAAGTTGCCAGTCTGGTGTTTCAGTGTGCCAGTCAAATAACACATGGTAATAAGCTTGCCAGGTTATTTACAAATACCACATGGTAATAAGCTTGCCAGGTTGTTGACAAATACCATATGGTAATAAGCTTGCCAGGTTGTTTACAAATACCACATAGTAATAAGCTTGCCAGGTTATTTACAACTGAATGCAATCAAATACAAACCAAATATTTCATTGAATTGTTCTCAAAGGACCTTTTATGCAGAAACACATCTCAAATGGTAGTCTTTAGTAGGTTTCTATGTATCGAAAATATTTAGTGGGTTTCTCTGTATATGAGAATTGGAAAGCAGTACATACAACAATAAGTGAAAAAAGCAATGCATAAAAGTTTGCATTAAGGTTCATGGCCGCGTGGTAATGCACTGGAATTCCATGTGGTTTGAACCCTGCGCTGTACTACTACCCTCGAATGACACCAACATTTTTTCCGCCTAGTATTCGAGAGTATAAGGATACCTATGACTTCAGTCATATCTATTACTTAAAAAAGAATACATTCCGTGGTTCATATGTTCAATACGAGTAAATCTATATAAATGTTTATTTTCCTAATTAACTAACAATTTTTGATCAATTTAAAATGTTTTTCAGACTCGCTCCCAAATTGACTTGACTTAAATGATGACCGATGTTTCAAAGATCTTGCAGCCTACATCCTCTGGGTGATGTTAAAAAACATATATAAGGATACCTATGACTTCGATCATACCTATTCTTTAAAAAAAAAAACAATATGCCAGTCGCACTGATCATCTCACTTCAATGTGCCTTTGGTTTCAGTATAGTTGTGTGTCCGGTGAGTTTGCTGATGTGCGACGGCTCACTCACTTAAAAGAAGAGAAAAGAAGAAAGAAACAAAAACTCTACAGCCAAGTCTCGCTTTCTAACTGAATTGATATTGAAATGGGGAGAGGATCCTTGACTATGAGGCCCAGCAATGAAGACGATAAAGTTAACAGTTACTCAGGGGATATTAAAATCATTTGATAAAAATTACCTTGATGACTCCATTCTGATTGATGAGTAGGTTCTGCGGCTTGAGATCCCTGTGTAGGATTCTCCTCTTGTGACAAAACAGGATGGCGTCATTGATCTGGTAGAGATAACTCTTCACTGTGGGCGGCTCCAGGAACTTGTTGGGCCCCAGGCTGTCCATGTGCTTCTTTAGGTCCATGGAGAGGAACTCGAATATCAGATATAGTCTGGATTCCTCCATCAAAACATCTTCCAACTTCACTATGTTTGGATGCTGAAGTTCTTTTAAAAGAGATATTTCTCTAAAAATAAATTTTTTTATCTTAGATATGCACCACTGATTTATTTGACAGTAGATCACTTCTGTTGTATACAGTACATGACTTATTTCCATATAGCAACTTTTTCCTACCAACTAGAAAGATTTTGAAAGGTCTTTAGTGAAAAAATAGACAAGGACTCAATTTTAACTATTTACCAGGTTATTTTATTTATTTTTTATCGCATATATATGCCCTCCCACTAGGCTCACTGCTTGTTCTGAAAAAGCTGACTTACATCTGCAGAATTCATAACGTGAACACAGATAAATAATCACAAACAATGTTCAATAAGTCCCAGCTGCAGCCGTTCTGCTGCTGCAGACAACTTGCAGAAAATAAATACTGCATTGGCCAAACTATATCAAAGGAAACGAAATAAAATAGTCAAACACAATGTATGACTAGTAGTTTTCTCATCTGTCCTCAAAATGAGCAAATATTTCATCCTTAAACTAACTGTGGTACAGCATATTAGTGTTGATATACTTGTTTGTTCTCCATATATAGGGTGGCAGGGTGGTAATTTAGTCGCCATGAATCACATCATGAGGCAACAGCGCGTGTTTCGCGTCCGCAAGTTTTATGAAAACAATGAATGGTTCACACATAACTTTTAGATGATTATTTTGAGTCGAGTACAAATTACACAGTTTTCAAGTGCCTGAGCAACTTATTGGGTTGATGGAAAAGTCCATCCCGTTTTTGGGGCTAAATGGCATTGTATGGTAAAACCAAAGTGTTATTAACTTCACACGTGTAAAATGTTGATGTTGTTTGACAGAAGGAATTTTAGCAAGTACTTGCGAAAAAAATTGTGTTAATTGGTTGTTTTTTTACATTTTGTTAAGCATTAAAAATGGCAGAAAATAAGGAGCATTTTCGACATATGCTTTTTTATTTCCGGAAAGGCAAAAATGCTTCTCAGACGCAAAAGAAGGGAGGGTGCCGTAAGTGGTTCAGAAAGTTTTGTGAAAACAATTTTAATCTTAGCGATGCACCACATTTTGAACAATCGGCTGAGGCTGATGGCGACGAAATATTGGCGCTAATTGAAAGTGATCGGCATAGAACAACTCGAGAGATCAGAGGAATTCTTGGAATCAACCAGTCAACAGTGCCAAGGTGATTACGTCAACTTGGAATGGTTAGCAAGACCGACGTATGGGTGCCGCACGAGTTATCGGATAAAAATTTGATAGACCAAATTTCTACTTGCGGTTATCTATTGAAGCGCAACAAAATTGATCCATTTTTAAAGCGGATGGTTACAGGTGATGAATAATGGATTGTGTATAATAATGTTAAGCGTAACAGATCATGGTCTAAGCACGGAGATGCCCCTTTAACCAGCGCCAAAGCCAGTTAACAACCGAAGAAGGTTATGTATTTGGTGGGACTGGAAGGGAATAATTTATTATGAGCTGTTTACCTGAAAACCAGACCATTAATTCGGAAAAATACTGTTCACAACTCAGTTAATTAAAGCAAGCCATCGACCAGAAGCAGTCAGAATTAGCCAACAGAAAGGGTATTGCGTTCCATCAACACAATGCTAGACCACACATCACTTTCGCCACCTGACACAAACTTTTATAATTTAACTGGGATGTATTGATCTTTTAATTTATTATGTAAAAAAGTACAAACTAAATGTTTAATTTAAATATAAACTACCTGATTTAATATTGCAAGTACCTATTTTAAAATTGCCGACTTGTTTTACTTCGATAACTTGCATTTTAAAATTTAAATACTCACATCACGCTGTAGCTTCTGTATATATGTTTTGTTTAATTTTCACTTCACAGTCACAGTATGATTTGTTTCATTTTCAGTTTTACGGCATTATGCCTATTATATAATAGAAAATATTTGTACTCGATTCTTGGATTTATGCCACCTTCGCATGTTTTATCAATCGCACGGACCTCTGACCTCTGCTTTTTTGCTTTACACATATTGACTAACAATTGGCATTTCAAGATAATCACCTCTCTGAACAATATGTCCGAGGAATTTAATAATTCTTCTTTGACACACTGAAGAGACTCATCTTTATCTTTTGTTTATTAATTATGAGATAAATTTGTATACGAGTAACTTGCTCTGCACAGAATTATTTAATTTAATTTCCAGCATTTCAATTTGTACAACTTGCTTGAACAAGGTGGAAGTCATGTGTCGTTTGTGTACAGGCTACTGCATGGTGGCTAGTGACCTTTACAGAATGGGTACTGCGGAGAATCTGGGCTGCGAGTGTGGTTTGAATGATGAAACTATGGAGCATATATTTTTCAGTTGTCCTTTGCAAGACAGATTTGATTTACTAAAAGCCATATTTTCACCGTGTCCAATGAATGTTGCGTTTCTTCTTTCTTCGTGGAACTTATCCACTTATAGATCGATTGTTAAATTTTTGAAGCTTAATCAGTTGAAACTTTAAATTGTCTAGAATTGTAATTTTTTTTTAAAGTTAGTTTTATTATACTATATTGACTCATATAATTGCATAATGTCTTTAATTTGGTCGCACAAATCATCCTAGTTTGGGTGGATTGCCTATTAAAAAAATAAACTCGCTGGCCACAAAATTATTTTATCTAAATTAAAACAAACTACATTATAGTGAAGTGAGTGCTGTGACATTGAACCCATTTAAATAGGGGCTAGAAAAGTTCCTACACACTGTTACTGTTAGCGATATTTTGTTTCCTGTTCATATTATTTAAATTAGTTACTTTTTATTTTTGACTATACAGTTCGATATAGAAAACATATATGCTGCCTTGTCTATAACATTTTCAGAACCGTCGTAAATATTACAAATTTAAAAACACATTATAAGAACAAAATGAAAACAATTTAAATATAATAATAACGAAATGAAAACATTCGCTATCCAAAATGTTCGTTACGGATTATACAATATCAAAACGAGTGAGGCAGGTGTTTTTTTACGTCAAATGTATATAAAAACATAACCTGTAAGTTACCTGATAGCTGTAGAAGGTACTCCTTCGTCTTCAGATTCCAGTCGAATCTTCTTCATTGCGACAAACTGTCCTGTTATTTTGTTTCGTCCTTTATACACAACGCCGTACGTCCCCTCGCCAATTTTTTCTATCTTCAAAAAATCTTCCATATTTCTCAATTTCGTAACACTAAAACGTAAAGATATCAAGGTTATATTTCGAAAAACAAATAAATTACAATTTAAATTACATATTTTGCATGAAATTATTAATCAACACATAAAATCAAAATGATTACAACAAATGTCATCGAATGAAAAGAACAAATGTGCAACGAAGTATTCGTATAAATAAAGAAAGAAATCAACTTGTTTAATGACAATGTGATTTGAAAATCTTGATAAAATACTTACATGACTTATGATGAAAACTCTGTTATAATTATTTAAAATAAAATATAATTAATAATACTAAGAATTACTTTAACGTCTAATAATGCCACAAGTTTTTCAATTTTTCAAACGCGACCAAAGACAAAACGATGCAGTTTATGTGTGGCAAGCGTGAATAATTTTAGGGGGGCTAGCATGAAAAATATAAGCAATTTCACCTTCTTGAATGTGAAAATAAAATAGATTTATCGAAAATGTCATAGATTACACGACAATATATTCAATTAAATTACTTAATAATAAGTAAACGGTACACTGTACCTTAGAACAAAAATATTAAAAATAAAAGAGCCGGTAGTGAGTGCTCAACACATCAAGATTGACAGAATATACAAAAAAAATTACAACAAAAACAATCAGAATGAAACATGTGTTAAATCATACAAAATCACATGTTATCAACATGGGACCGTCACAGGCGCACAGCCCGCACTGTTAAAAAAATATAAAGACAAACAATCGAAAAACAAATTTAAAACAAAGCACAGATTGAAAACAATATTTAAAATATGGAATCAGACAGGTGCAACTTCACAAATCCTCAAAATCTACGGGGAAAAATTACAAAAATAGTTAAAAAAATACAGTAGGTAATCAATTAAAAAGCAGTTCAAAAAAATTCTTCAAAAGTCCTCGAAAGACACGCGAAGTCCTATTTTAAGGCTCGGATATTCGGCAGTGCCTTTTTAGGCACTCCTTAGTCAACAAACTACCTCTAAAAATAATCGAGACTACTGTATAGCATACTCATTTCCGATCCTGTATAGTCTAGGTATGGAAGAATTCACAAAATAATTTGTTGTATAGTTTTCACATTGAAATGTGTCTTGCAACCTGGTAATTTTTGTTGGAACTCGAATGCTTATCAATTCCAAGGATTTTGGACAATCGATCATTCCATTGACGACTTTGAAAAAAATTATCAAGTCCGCTAATATTAGCCGATCAGAGAGACTTTATGAAGTGAAAATTATGAAGCCATTTTAAAAGTGACCACCCGACTTTAAAAGGTAAAAGTGTTAAGTATTATATTTCAAACGAAAATGTAACTTGTTTAAGCAGAAAAAAAAACATTTTATGAAACTTGTATAATATGACGATAGTAAATATATCTTATCACGTCAGTTATCGTATTATTCAACAGAAGAATGTACTATTGCTGAAAAGTTAGTGAAACTTCGTGCCAAAGATATACTCGTAATTACTTGCATGATAGGGAAAAATCGTCTTAAAATTATTGATTTTATCTCTCTTTCGGATACTATAGTTTCGAGATATATTAATTTCAACTTTAATGTGAATTACATGTCATATTTAATGTGAATTGGAACTCGAAACGTTTGAAAAATTCTACGTATGGATTTTCTATTTACTTCGACAAATTCACAGAGGTCGCTGGATTAGCAATTTTATATGTTTTATACGAAATATTGATGAAATTGGGGTAGGTGGAGAGGGTAAATCTCCATGTCTTTCTATAATTTGTCTCTTCCACATTCATACATCTTGCCATAGATACTTCTTATCTTTCTCTATGTTAAATATCTCCAACTACATCCTTTCATTTTTCCCTAGGTCTATTTGTTCATCGCTTTCAATGAATTTAAGATATTGTCTTGTAAGTCTTTCGCCACTCATTCTTTCAATTTAGTCAACCCATCTCGAGATTCCTATTTTAATTTTGTGTAAAACAACCGTTTCTATCAAACAGTTATTTTATCTGGCTATTGCAAATAAATATATTGTTTAAAAGTTACAACACTTAAAACAGTGGCGTAGTGAAGAGACACAAATAGGGGCACAGTTGTCTTCGGGCGCAGGGTAACCGGGGACACAGTTATTCCTTAATTTGCCACGCCTGGTCGGAGTTGAACTTTTTTAATCCACAACTACCAAAAGAAGGGAAAAGACCAGCAGAAATGAAACATTCACTTGGATTTACGTTCACTCTGAGTAAAAACATATTAAAATTTGAAACGAAATTATAATTTTTTTTTTGTTTAAAATATTGAACATATTCATAAATCATTTTGTTGTACATAATAAATATAAAAAACGTAAGATACGCAAACAAAACTAAAAAAGGGTTATTATGATTTATAATGTATGCAAAAATAATTATACACTAAAATGCATTTACAGGCTTAGCAGTTAGGCTTATACTTTTTGCAAGGGGGTTCAGATTTTAGACACTGCCCCCAAGTGCAAGACCCTCACTACGCCACTGCCTGAAAAATTGTAACAAAACCAAGATATTTTTCAGGTCCACAATGCAAGAAAACTAACCAGTTCATTTTTTTGCAGATAAGAATCGAACGGGTAAAATCGTTCTCATAGTGAGATTGTTCGGTATGAATCATATTTAGATATCAAGAGTCGTTAAATAATTCCGTTGAAATCTCAGGAATTTCCTTTCCTTTCTTTAGAATAAATTTTCCTGGTTTACAATTACAACTGTCTCCAGTGCTGTAACAAGAAATTTTATTTTTGGCCGCTTAATTGTTTTTTTTTTTTAATAAAAGAAATACGATATAACAATTATTTGTAAATAAAATCAAAACAACCTTTCCCAGTTTGATTTTGACGAGTTCTTATTATTGTGAAGGGTTTACTAAAATTTCTATATCTTAGTAAATATTAAGAATATTATAATGAAACTATGACCATTTATTAAAAATACGAGGGTTATCCAGAAACTAAGGTTACAACATTTATGTAGGATCGAAAAATGCTTGTATTTCATTGAAATTCTCAGGATACTTCACAAATATATTTAACTATTTTTCAACGTAATTGCCGTCGAGATCAATACATTTCTGTAGTCGGGGGGCACCAGCTTTTGTATGCCAGTGTCATAGATCTCCACCGCCAGCTCTTTCAGCAACTTCTTCACAGCTTCCTCGACCTCCTGATCGTTGGAAAATTGTTGGGGTGTAGTGACACACCCACGTCTCATCCCCCGTCACGATCGAGTCCAGAAAAGATTCTCCCTCCTGTGCAAAACGATCCAAAACTTCACGCGCGGCGGTCACGCGATTTTGACGGTGCTCCGGTGTGAGCATTCTGGGCACCCATCTCGCACACAACTTCTTGTAACCAAGTTTTTTCGACACAATATTACCGAGGAGACTTCGAAAAATGTCAGGAAATTCTTCGTGAAGGTCTTCAAGCGTCACACGGCGGTCATTTTGCACTTGTTCTTCAATTTTTTGCACATATTCGTCAGAAATCACTGTCTTGCCTCGTCGTATCAGTACGGCCTTCTCTGAACAACCTAAGCCACTTCGTGGCATGTTGTTGACTCATCACATCACTACCATAAACTTCCACGAGCTTCTGATGAATATTCGCGGCGGTATTGTTCTGCAAAGTCAAAAAACTGATGACCGCGCAGGTCTCGCACTGACGATAGATGGCGGGAGCGCACGACGACCTCTCCATCGGAAAAATTTACTGTGACTGAACAAAATGGCCGACAAACACGCGGGACCAAACAAATTGACCGTGAGGACCCCCCCTACACGCCAGGTTCACCAACTTTGAAACAAAAAATTTCCCCCGGCCTCAGGAGTCATTGTAACCTTAGTTTCTGGATGACCCTCGTACTTAAATAATTTACTTAAGTATAGTAATTCTGTCAACATTCTCCTTTGTGTAGAGCTAAATCACACTCTTAACAAAATATGTACCGCGGCTAATTTCTCTTCTTGTACTTAGCACGTACTCGTACATACCTTGCAAGTTCTGCGGGATTTTTCATTTTTGCCAGTTGATGGAATACATGTTAAGACATGTTCTTTGACAGCCTGTTTGGAGGAGCCTGCAAATTTCTTATTCTATTTATAATTTTTTTAAGATCTGACACTTCACTGCACACTGATGGCGCGACGTCAGAATCTCCATCATAAATCAATTAATGCAATTTGTCATTACTTAGGGTATTGTCCACGCTAAAAATCAGAAGTCAGGATCAGATTAGATGTAAGTAATATTATTTTTTAGAAGAGGTATCCATAACGTGAAAACACGGGACCGGGACTCAACACAAATCTAGTTAATCACGTTAAAACACGGGACCAGGACTCAACGCAAATCTAGTTAATCACGTTAAAACACGGAACCGGGACTCAACGCAAATCGTATTAAAACACGGGATCGGG